>CAWUFW010004884.1:0-1444632 GCA_963921515.1 Calotriton arnoldi | reverse complement strand
CAAAAAACAGGATTAGGGAGTGAAGAGGTAGTGTCCTTAGTGGGCACTGGAGGTGGATACGTCCTCCTCTAGAGATTCAAACAAAACATAGGGATCCACCTCAAAGAGGTTCAAAAGGGTGTGTTTCCTGTTATGACAGGACGCACGCAGTGTTTGCTTAAACACTCCCTCACACACCAAAAGGGCCCTTGGTGTCATGCTTCATCATAGGGGTCTTCCCGCCCGCTCCGGGACAGGGCGTGCTCACGACCAGCGACTACGCCGGGGCACTGTTTTTACAAAACTATGTGTGGTGTAAGGGCAGTGAGAGGAAGGGTCAGAAGTGAATGCAAAAAAGTGAATTAAAAGGACCTGGCCTCGTGGACTTAAAATTTTTTAATATGGCGTGGAGGCTGGTGCTGTTAAAAAAAAAAAGTGGTTCGGATATGTCCTGCGTATAATGTGCGGATACTCCTGGCGTCAAGTCAACATGTTTCGAGCATCAGAGCTTCTTCATCAGGACTAGGAACGATCCCTTTCAGTGCTCACTATGTTGCTATCAATGCGTATTTGAAAAAGTGTGCTATATACAAAACGATAAAAAATGCAATGGAGCCGCGGGTTGGCGATTGAGTGAGGTAGTGTTGACTGCTACAATACAGTGGCAACACCCTTCCCACCCGTTCAGAAGGCTCATGGAGCATTGTCTCCTACATCTATCCCAATTTACATTTTAGAAATACTGATTGGGTAATATAAAGTGCATGATTTTGCATTTTTTATCGTTTTTGTATATAGCACACTTTTTCAATTACGCATTGATAGCAACATAGTGAGCACTGAAGGGATCATCTTGTCCTGATGAAGAAGCTTTGACGCTTCGAAACATGTTGACTTGATCAGAGTATCCGCACATTATACGAGGACATCTCCGAACCACTTTTTTTTTTTTTAACAGCACCAGCCTCCACGCTCATATTAAAATTTTTACGTCCACGAGTCCAGGTCCTTTTTAATTCACTTTTTTGTATCTACTTCTGACCTGGCCCTCTCACTACCCTTTTTACACCACACATAGTTTTGTAAAACAGTGCTCCCCGCAGTCGCTTGGAGTCGTAGCACGCCCGTCTCCGCAGCGGGCGGGAAGACCCCTATGATGAAGCATGACACCAAGGGGGCCCTTTTTGGTGTGGGGTGGAGAGGGGTATTTGAGCAACACTGCGTGGCGTCCTGTCATAACAGGAAACACACTTCTTTGAACTCCTCTCTTTTGAGGTGGATCCTTATGTTTTGTTTGAATCACTTTAACTAGTGAACAGCATATACCAGGGGCCAACTTCTCACATTTCTGCACTTCTCTTGCTTCTTTTTCACCCTCTTTGCTTCTATCTGCACTTCTCTTCCTTCTTTCTGCACCCCTCGTGCCTCTTTCTGCACCCTTCTTCCCTTTTCCTGCACGTCTCTTGGTTCTTTCTGCACTGCTCTTGCCTCTTTCTGCATCCCTCTTGCCTCATTCTATACCTCTGTTATTTCTTACTGCACTGCTCTTGCTTCTTTCTGCACCTCTCTTGCAAATTTCTGCACCCCTCTTGCCTCTGTCTGCACCCCTCTTGCCTCTTTCTGCACCTCTGTTCCTTCTTTATGCATTTCTCTTGCTTCTTTCTGCACCCCTCTTGCCTCTTTCTGCATCTCTGTTGCTTCTTTCTGTACTTATCTTGCTTCTTTCTGCACCCCTCGTCCCTCTGTGTGCACCTCTCTTGCCTCTTTCTGAACCCCTCTTGCCTCTCTCTGCACCTCTTTTACTTTTTTTGGCACTTCTCTTGCCTCTTTCTGCACCCCTATTGCCTCTTTCTGCACCTCTGATGGTTCTTTCTGCACTGCTCTTGCTTCTATCTGCAACTCTCTTGCACATTTCTGCACCCCTCGTGCCTCTTTATGCACCTCTGTTGGTTCTTTCTGTACCTCTCTTGCCTCTGTGTGCACCCCTGTGCCCACTTTGTGCACCTCTTTTGCCTGTTTCTGTATGCCTGTTTCTGCAACTCTCTTGCCTCTTTCTGTACCTCTGTTGCTTTTTTCTGCACTTCTCTTGCCTCTTTCTGTACGCCTCTTGCCTCTTTCTGCACCTCTGTTTCTGCTTTCTGCACTTCTCTTGCTTCTTTCTACACCTCTCTTGCTTCTTTCTGTACCTCTCTTGCCTCTTTCTGCTCGTCTCTTGCCTCTTTCTACACTCCTCTAGCCTCTTTCTGCATCGATTTTCCTTGTTTCTGCTCTTCTTTTGCCTCTTTCTGTATCCCTCTTGCCTCCTTCTGCACCTCTGTTGTTTCTTACTGCACTGCTCTTGCTTCTCTCTGCACCTCTCTTGCAAATTTCTGCACCCCTCTTACCTCTTTCGGCACCCCTCTTCACTCTTTCTGCACCCCTGTTCCCTCTTTCTGCACCTCTGCTGCCTCTTTCTGAACTTCTCTTGCCTCTTTCCACACCTCTGTTGCTTCTTTCTGCACTTCTCTTGCCTCCTTCTGCACCCATCTTCCCTCTTTCTTCACCTCTGTTGCTTCTTTCTATACTTCTGTTGCTTCTTTCTGCACCTCTCTTGCTTCTTTCTGCACCTCTCTTACCTCTTTTTGTACCCTTCTTCACTCTTTCTGCACCTCTCTTGCCTCTTTCTGCACCAGTCTTGTCTCTTTCTGCACACACAGGGCTACTTACAAACTGACCTCAGGCTCAGCAGTGCTCACATGCAAGTGCAGAAAAGGTCTGGCCTCTAAACTGCCATGGCCTATTATATGCTAGGGACTTAGAGGTAGTTTTAATCCCCCTGCCCTATTATGTACTAGGGCCTTACAGGGGAGGTCATGCCAATCACAGGGGTACCCCAACCAATAGTGTACCCTAGTGTATGTAGGTATTTTCACTGTATTCTAAGTGTCTTTCAGCATAGCACTGGCTCCGGGCCTGGTTAGGCACAGCCCAGAGGCAGTTACCACCAGTACCAGTCAGTAAACAGTTGGGGGGTGCACAAGGCACAGGATGACTTTGCAACAGGCCTCTTTCTGCACCTCTGTTGGTTCTTTCTGCATATCTCTTGCTTCTTTCTACACCTCTCTTGCGTCTTTCTGTGCCTCTGTTGCCTTTTTCTGCACATCACTTGCTTCTTTCTGCACCCCTCTTGCCTCTTTCTGCACCCCTCTTTCCTCTTTCTATACCCCTCTTGCCGCTTTCTGCACCCCTGTTCCCTCTTTCTGTACCTTTCCTGCCTGTTTCTGCACCTCTCTTGCCTCTTTCTGTACCTCTGTTGCTTCTTTCTGCACTTCTCTTACCTCTTTCTGCGCCCTTCGCGCCTCTTTCTGCACCTCTGTTGCTTCTTTCTGCACTTGTCTTCCTTCTTTCTGCACCCCTCCTGCCTCTTTCTGTACCCCTCTTGCCTCTTTGTGCACCTCTACTACCTCTTTCTGCACCCTCTTGCCTCTTTCTTCACCCCTCGTCCCTCTTTCTGTACCTCTCTTGCTTCTTTTTTCATCTCTGTTGCAAATTTCTGCATCCCTCTTGCCTCTTTCTGTACCCTCTTCCCTCTTTATGCACACCTGTTCCCTCTTTCTGCACACCTTTTGCCTGTTTCTGCAACTCTCTTGCCTCTTTCTGCAGTTCTCTTGCCTCCTTCTGCACCTCACTTTCCTCTTTCTGCACTTCTCTTGCTTCTTTCTGCACCCTTCTTCCTTTTTTCTGCACATCTCTTGCCTGTTTCTGCACCCCTCTTGCCTCTTTCTGCATCTCTTTTGCTTCTTTCTGCACTTTTCTCTACCCCTCTTGCCTCCTTCAGCATCTCTATTGCTTCTTTCTGCACTTCTCTTCCTTCTTTCTGCACATCTCTTGCCTCTTTCTGCACCCCTCTAGCCTCTTTCTGCATCGATTTTCCTTGTTTCTGCTCTTCTTTGCCTCTTTCTGTATCCCTCTTGCCTCCTTCTGCACCTCTGTTGTTTCTTACTGCACTGCTCTTGCGTCTCTCTGCACCTCTCTTGCAAATTTCTGCACCCCTCTTGCCTCTTTCGGCACCCTCTTCACTCTTTCTGCACCCCTGTTCCCTCTTTCTGCACCCCTATTGCCTCTTTCTGCACCTCTGATGGTTCTTTCTGCACTGCTCTTGCTTCTATCTGCAACTCTCTTGCACATTTCTGCACCCTCGTGCCTCTTTATGCACCTCTGTTGGTTCTTTCTGTACCTCTCTTGCCTCTGTGTGCACCCCTGTTCCCACTTTGTGCACCTCTTTGCCTGTTTCTGTATGCCTGTTTCTGCAACTCTCTTGCCTCTTTCTGTACCTCTGTTGCTTTTTTCTGCACTTCTCTTGCCTCTTTCTGTACGCCTCTTGCCTCTTTCTGCACCTCTGTTTCTGCTTTCTGCACTTCTCTTGCTTCTTTCTACACCTCTCTTGCTTCTTTCTGTACCTCTCTTGCCTCTTTCTGCTCGTCTCTTGCCTCTTTCTACACTCCTCTAGCCTCTTTCTGCATCGATTTTCCTTGTTTCTGCTCTTCTTTTGCCTCTTTCTGTATCCCTCTTGCCTCCTTCTGCACCTCTGTTGTTTCTTACTGCACTGCTCTTGCTTCTCTCTGCACCTCTCTTGCAAATTTCTGCACCCTCTTACCTCTTTCGGCACCCCTCTTCACTCTTTCTGCACCCCTGTTCCCTCTTTCTGCACCTCTGCTGCCTCTTTCTGAACTTCTCTTGCCTCTTTCCACACCTCTGTTGCTTCTTTCTGCACTTCTCTTGCCTCCTTCTGCACCCATCTTCCCTCTTTCTTCACCTCTGTTGCTTCTTTCTATACTTCTGTTGCTTCTTTCTGCACCTCTCTTGCTTCTTTCTGCACCTCTCTTACCTCTTTTTGTACCCTTCTTCACTCTTTCTGCACCTCTCTTGCCTCTTTCTGCACCAGTCTTGTCTCTTTCTGCACACACAGGGCTACTTACAAACTGACCTCAGGCTCAGCAGTGCTCACATGCAAGTGCAGAAAAGGTCTGGCCTCTAAACTGCCATGGCCTATTATATGCTAGGGACTTAGAGGTAGTTTTAATCCCCCTGCCCTATTATGTACTAGGGCCTTACAGGGAGGTCATGCCAATCACAGGGGTACCCCAACCAATAGTGTACCCTAGTGTATGTAGGTATTTTCACTGTATTCTAAGTGTCTTTCAGCATAGCACTGGCTCCGGGCCTGGTTAGGCACAGCCCAGAGGCAGTTACCACCAGTACCAGTCAGTAAACAGTTGGGGGTGCACAAGGCACAGGATGACTTTGCAACAGGCCTCTTTCTGCACCTCTGTTGGTTCTTTCTGCATATCTCTTGCTTCTTTCTACACCTCTCTTGCGTCTTTCTGTGCCTCTGTTGCCTTTTTCTGCACATCACTTGCTTCTTTCTGCACCCCTCTTGCCTCTTTCTGCACCCCTCTTTCCTCTTTCTATACCTCTCTTGCCGCTTTCTGCACCCCTGTTCCCTCTTTCTGTACCTTTCCTGCCTGTTTCTGCACCTCTCTTGCCTCTTTCTGTACCTCTGTTGCTTCTTTCTGCACTTCTCTTACCTCTTTCTGCGCCCTTCGCGCCTCTTTCTGCACCTCTGTTGCTTTTTTCTGCACTTGTCTTCCTTCTTTCTGCACCCCTCCTGCCTCTTTCTGTACCCCTCTTGCCTCTTTGTGCACCTCTACTACCTCTTTCTGCACCCCTCTTGCCTCTTTCTTCACCCCTCGTCCCTCTTTCTGTACCTCTCTTGCTTCTTTTTTCATCTCTGTTGCAAATTTCTGCATCCCTCTTGCCTCTTTCTGTACCCCTCTTCCCTCTTTATGCACACCTGTTCCCTCTTTCTGCACACCTTTTGCCTGTTTCTGCAACTCTCTTGCCTCTTTCTGCAGTTCTCTTGCCTCCTTCTGCACCTCACTTTCCTCTTTCTGCACTTCTCTTGCTTCTTTCTGCACCCTTCTTCCATTTTTCTGCACATCTCTTGCCTGTTTCTGCACCCCTCTTGCCTCTTTCTGCATCTCTTTTGCTTCTTTCTGCACTTTTCTCTACCCCTCTTGCCTCCTTCAGCATCTCTATTGCTTCTTTCTGCACTTCTCTTCCTTCTTTCTGCACATCTCTTGCCTCTTTCTGCACCCCTCTAGCCTCTTTCTGCATCGATTTTCCTTGTTTCTGCTCTTCTTTTGCCTCTTTCTGTATCCCTCTTGCCTCCTTCTGCACCTCTGTTGTTTCTTACTGCACTGCTCTTGCGTCTCTCTGCACCTCTCTTGCAAATTTCTGCACCCCTCTTGCCTCTTTCGGCACCCCTCTTCACTCTTTCTGCACCCCTGTTCCCTCTTTCTGCACCCCTATTGCCTCTTTCTGCACCTCTGATGGTTCTTTCTGCACTGCTCTTGCTTCTATCTGCAACTCTCTTGCACATTTCTGCACCCCTCGTGCCTCTTTATGCACCTCTGTTGGTTCTTTCTGTACCTCTCTTGCCTCTGTGTGCACCCCTGTTCCCACTTTGTGCACCTCTTTTGCCTGTTTCTGTATGCCTGTTTCTGCAACTCTCTTGCCTCTTTCTGTACCTCTGTTGCTTTTTTCTGCACTTCTCTTGCCTCTTTCTGTACGCCTCTTGCCTCTTTCTGCACCTCTGTTTCTGCTTTCTGCACTTCTCTTGCTTCTTTCTACACCTCTCTTGCTTCTTTCTGTACCTCTCTTGCCTCTTTCTGCTCGTCTCTTGCCTCTTTCTACACTCCTCTAGCCTCTTTCTGCATCGATTTTCCTTGTTTCTGCTCTTCTTTTGCCTCTTTCTGTATCCCTCTTGCCTCCTTCTGCACCTCTGTTGTTTCTTACTGCACTGCTCTTGCTTCTCTCTGCACCTCTCTTGCAAATTTCTGCACCCTCTTACCTCTTTCGGCACCCCTCTTCACTCTTTCTGCACCCCTGTTCCCTCTTTCTGCACCTCTGCTGCCTCTTTCTGAACTTCTCTTGCCTCTTTCCACACCTCTGTTGCTTCTTTCTGCACTTCTCTTGCCTCCTTCTGCACCCATCTTCCCTCTTTCTTCACCTCTGTTGCTTCTTTCTATACTTCTGTTGCTTCTTTCTGCACCTCTCTTGCTTCTTTCTGCACCTCTCTTACCTCTTTTTGTACCCTTCTTCACTCTTTCTGCACCTCTCTTGCCTCTTTCTGCACCAGTCTTGTCTCTTTCTGCACACACAGGGCTACTTACAAACTGACCTCAGGCTCAGCAGTGCTCACATGCAAGTGCAGAAAAGGTCTGGCCTCTAAACTGCCATGGCCTATTATATGCTAGGGACTTAGAGGTAGTTTTAATCCCCCTGCCCTATTATGTACTAGGGCCTTACAGGGAGGTCATGCCAATCACAGGGGTACCCCAACCAATAGTGTACCCTAGTGTATGTAGGTATTTTCACTGTATTCTAAGTGTCTTTCAGCATAGCACTGGCTCCGGGCCTGGTTAGGCACAGCCCAGAGGCAGTTACCACCAGTACCAGTCAGTAAACAGTTGGGGGGTGCACAAGGCACAGGATGACTTTGCAACAGGCCTCTTTCTGCACCTCTGTTGGTTCTTTCTGCATATCTCTTGCTTCTTTCTACACCTCTCTTGCGTCTTTCTGTGCCTCTGTTGCCTTTTTCTGCACATCACTTGCTTCTTTCTGCACCCCTCTTGCCTCTTTCTGCACCCCTCTTTCCTCTTTCTATACCTCTCTTGCCGCTTTCTGCACCCCTGTTCCCTCTTTCTGTACCTTTCCTGCCTGTTTCTGCACCTCTCTTGCCTCTTTCTGTACCTCTGTTGCTTCTTTCTGCACTTCTCTTACCTCTTTCTGCGCCCTTCGCGCCTCTTTCTGCACCTCTGTTGCTTCTTTCTGCACTTGTCTTCCTTCTTTCTGCACCCCTCCTGCCTCTTTCTGTACCCCTCTTGCCTCTTTGTGCACCTCTACTACCTCTTTCTGCACCCCTCTTGCCTCTTTCTTCACCCCTCGTCCCTCTTTCTGTACCTCTCTTGCTTCTTTTTTCATCTCTGTTGCAAATTTCTGCATCCCTCTTGCCTCTTTCTGTACCCCTCTTCCCTCTTTATGCACACCTGTTCCCTCTTTCTGCACACCTTTTGCCTGTTTCTGCAACTCTCTTGCCTCTTTCTGCAGTTCTCTTGCCTCCTTCTGCACCTCACTTTCCTCTTTCTACACTTCTCTTTCTTCTTTCTGCACCCTTCTTCCTTTTTTCTGCACATCTCTTGCCTGTTTCTGCACCCCTCTTGCCTCTTTCTGCATCTCTTTTGCTTCTTTCTGCACTTTTCTCTACCCCTCTTGCCTCCTTCAGCATCTCTATTGCTTCTTTCTGCACTTCTCTTCCTTCTTTCTGCACATCTCTTGCCTCTTTCTGCACCCCTCTAGCCTCTTTCTGCATCGATTTTCCTTGTTTCTGCTCTTCTTTTGCCTCTTTCTGTATCCCTCTTGCCTCCTTCTGCACCTCTGTTGTTTCTTACTGCACTGCTCTTGCGTCTCTCTGCACCTCTCTTGCAAATTTCTGCACCCCTCTTGCCTCTTTCGGCACCCCTCTTCACTCTTTCTGCACCCCTGTTCCCTCTTTCTGCACCTCTTCTGCCTGTTTCTGCACCTCTGCTGCTTCTTTCTGCACTTCTCTTGCCTCTTTCTGCACAAATCTTGCCTCTTTCTTCACCTCTGTTGCTTCTTTCTGTACTTCTGTTGCTTCTTTATGCACCTCTCTTGCTTCTTTCTGCAACTCTCTTGCCTCTTTTTGTACCCTTCTTCACTCTTTCTGCACCTCTCTTGCCTCTTTCTGCACTTGTCTTGCCTCTTTCTGCACACACAGGGCTACTTTTAAACTGACCTCAGGCTCAGCAGTGCTCACATGCAAGTGCAGAAAAGGTCTGCTGGCCTCCAAACTGCCATGGCCTATTATATACTAGGGACTTAGAGGTAGTTTTAATACCCCTGCCCTATTATGTACTAGGGCCTTACAGGGGAGGTCATGCCAATCACAGGGGTACCCCAACCCATAGTGTACCCTAGTGTATGTAGGTGTTTTCACTGTATTCTAAGTGTCTTTCAGCATAGCACTGGCTCCGGGCCTGGTTAGGCACAGCCCAGAGGCAGTTACCACCAATACCAGTCAGTAAAAAGTTGGGGGGTGCACAAGGCACAGGATGACTTTGCAACAGGTCTCTTTCTGCACCTCTGTTGGTTCTTTCTGCATATCTCTTGCTTCTTTCTATACCTCTCTTGTGTCTTTCTGTGCCTCTGTTGCCTTTTTCTGCACCTCACTTGCTTCTTTCTGCAGCCCTCTTGCCTCTTTCTGTACCTCGCTTGCCACTTTCTGCACACCTGTTCCCTCTTTCTGCACCTTTCCTGCCTGTTTCTGCACTTCTCTTGCCTCTTTCTGTACCTCTGTTGCTTCTTTCTGCACTTCTCTTACCTCTATCTGCACCCTTCGTGCCTCTTTCTGCACCTCTGTTGCTTCTTTCTGCACTTGTCTTCCTTCTTTCTGCACCCCTCCTGCCTCTTTCTGTACCCCTCTTGCCTCTTTGTGCACCTCTGCTACCTCTTTCTGCACCCCTCTTCCCTCTTTCTGTACCTCTCTTGCTTCTTTTTGCATCTCTGTTGCAAATTTCTGCATCCTCTTGCCTCTTTCTGTACCCCTCTTCCCTCTTTCTGCACACCTCCTGCCTCTTTCTGCACACCTTTTGCCTGTTTTTGCACCTCACTTTCCTCTTTCTGCACTTCTCTTGCTTCTTTCTGCACCCTTCCCTTTTTCTGCACATCTCTTGCCTGTTTCTGCACCCCTCTTGCCTCTTTTTGCATCTCTTTTGCTTCTTTCTGCACTTTTCTCTCCTCTTTCTATACCCCTCTTGCCTCTTTCAGCATCTCTATTGCGCTTTCTGCCCTTCTCTTCCTTCTTTCTGCACTGCTCTTGCCTCCTTCTGAACCTCAGTTGTTTCTTACTGCACTGCTCTTGCCTCTTTCTGCACCCCTCTTGCCTCTTCCTGCACCTCTTTTGCTTCTTTCTGCACTTCTCTCTCCTCTTTCTGCACCCCTCATGCCTCTTTCAGCACCTCTGTTCCTTCTTTCTGCACCACTCGTGCTCACTTTCTGCACCCTTCTTACCTTTTCCTGCACGTCTCTTGGTTCTTTTTGCACTGCTCTTGCCTCTTTCTGCACCCCTCTTGCCTCCTTCTGTACCTCTGTTGTTTCGTACTGCACTGCCCTTGCTTCTTTCTGCACCTCTCTTGCAAATTTCTGCACCCCTCTTGCCTCTGTCTGTACCCCTCTTGCTGCACCTCTGTTCCTTCTTTATGCACTTCTCTTGCTTCTTTCTGCACCCCTCTTGCCTCTTTCTGCACCTCTGTTGCTTCTTTCTGCACTTCTCTTGCTTCTTTATGCACCTCTCTTGCAAATTTCTGTACCCCTCGTGCCTCTGTGTGCACCTCTCTTGCCTCTTTCTGCTCGTCTCTTGCCTCTTTCTGCACCCCTCTTCCCTCTTTCTGCACCTCTTTTGCTTTTTTCTGCACCTATCTTGCACATTTCTGCACCCCACTTGCCTCTTTCTGCACCTCTGTTGGTTCTTTCTCTACCTCTCTGGCCTCTGTTTGCACCCCTATTCCCTCTTTGTGTACCTCTTTTGCCTGTTTCTGCAACTCAATTGCCTCTTTCTGCACCCCTCTTGCCACTTTCTGCACCTCTGTTGCTTCTTTATGCACTTCTCTTGCTTCTTTATACACCTCTCTTGCTTATTTCTGCACCCCTCGAGCCCCTGTTTGCACACCTCTTGCCTCTTTCTGTACCTCTATTGCTTCTTTCTGCACTTCTCTTGCTTCTTTCTACACCTCTCTTGTAATTTTCTGTACCCCTTGTGCCTCTGTGTGCATCTCTCTTGCCTCTTTCTGCTCCTCTCTTGCCTCTTTCTGCACCCCTCCTCCCTTTTTCTGCACCTCTTTTGCTTTTTTCTGCACCTCTCTTGCACATTTCTGCACCCCTCTTGCCTCTTTCTGCACCTCTGTTGGTTCTTTCTCTACCTCTCTTGCCTCTGTTTGCACCCCTATGCCCTCTTTGTGTACCTCTTTTGCCTGTTTCTGCAACTCAATTGTCTCTTTCTGCACCCCTCTTGCCTCTTTCTGCACCTCTGTTGTTTCTTTCTGCACTTCTCTTGCTTCTTTCTACACCTCTCTTGCTTCTTTCTGCACACCTCGAGCCTCTTTCTGCACCCTTCTTCCCTTTTCCTGCACGTCTCCTGGTTCTTTCTGACTGCTCTTGCCTCTTTCTGCACCCCTCTTGCCTCTTTCTGCACCTCACTTGCTTCTTTCTGCAGCCCTCTTGCCTCTTTCTGCACCCCTCTTTCCTCTTTCTGTACCTCTCTTGCCACTTTCTGCACCCCTGTTCCCTCTTTCTGCACCTTTTCTGCCTGTTTCTGCACCTCTCTTGCCTCTTTCTGTACCTCTGTTGCTTCTTTCTGCACTTCTCTTACCTCTTTCTGCACCCTTCGTGCCTCTTTCTGCACCTCTGTTGCTTCTTTCTGCACTTGTCTTCCTTCTTTCTGCACCCCTCCTGCCTCTTTCTGCACCCCTCCTGCCTCTTTCTGTACCCCTCTTGCCTCTTTGTGCACCTCTGCTACCTCTTTCTGCACCCCTCTTCCCTCTTTCTGTACCTCTCTTGCTTCTTTTTGCATCTCTGTTGCAAATTTCTGCATCCTCTTGCCTCTTTCTGTACCCCTCTACCCTCTTTCTGCACTCCTGTTCCCTCATTCTGCACACCTTTTGCCTGTTTTTGCACCTCACTTTCCTCTTTCTGCACTTCTCTTGCTTCTTTCTGCACCCTTCTTCCCTTTTTCTGCACATCTCTTGCCTGTTTCTGCACCCCTCTTGCCTCTTTCAGCATCTCTATTGCGCTGTCTGCACTTCTCTTCCTTCTTTCTGCACTGCTCTTGCCTCTTTCTGCACCCTTCTTGCCTCCTTCTGTACCTCAGTTGTTTCTTACTGCACTGCTCTTGCCCCTTTCTGCACCCCTCTTGCCTCTTCCTGCACCTCTTTTGCTTCTTTCTGCACTTGTCTCTCCTCTTTCTGCACCCCGTGCCTCTTTCAGCACCTCTGTTCCTTCTTTCTGCACCACTCGTGCTCACTTTCTGGACCCTTCTCCCCTTTTCCTGCACGTCTCTTGGTTCTTTCTGCACTGCTCTTGCCTCTTTCTGCACCCCTCTTGCCTCCTTCTGTACCTCTGTTGTTTCTTACTGCACTGCTCTTGCTTCTTTCTGCACCTCTCTTGCAAATTTCTGCACCCCTCTTGCTGCACCTCTGTTCCTTCTTTATGCACTTCTCTTGCTTCTTTCTGCACCCCTCTTGCCTCTTTCTGCACCTCTGTTGCTTCTTTCTGCACTTCTCTTGCTTCTTTATGCACCTCTCTTGCAAATTTCTGTACCCCTCGTGCCTCTGTGTGCACCTCTCTTGCCTCTTTCTGCTCCTCTCTTGCCTCTTTCTGCACCCCTCTTCCCTCTTTCTGCACCTCTTTTGCTGCACCTATCTTGCAAATTTCTGCACCCCACTTGCCTCTTTCTGCACCTATGTTGGTTCTTTCTCTACCTCTCTGGCCTCTGTTTGCACCCCTATTCCCTCTTTGTGTACCTCTTTTGCCTGTTTCTGCAACTCAATTGCCACTTTCTGCACCCCTCTTGCCTCTTTCTGCACCTCTGTTGCTTCTTTCCGCACTTTTCTTGCTTCTTTCTACACCTCTCTTGCTTCTTTCTGCACCCCTCGAGCCTCTGTCTGCACCCCTCTTGCCTCTTTCTGTACCTCTGTTCCTTCTTTCTGCACTTCTCTTGCTTCTTTCTGCACCCCTCTTGCCTCTTTCTGCACCTCTGTTGCTTCTTTCTGCACTTCTCTTGCTTCTTTCTGCACCTCTCCTGCAATTTTCTGTACCCCTCGTGCCTCTGTGTGCACCTCTCTTGCCTCTTTCTGCTCCTCTCTTGCTTCTTTCTGCACCCCTCCTCCCTCTTTCTGCACCTCTTTTGCTTTTTTCTGCACCTCTCTTGCACATTTCTGCACCCCTCTTGCTTCTTTCTGCACCTCTGTTTGTTCTTTCTCTACCTCTCTTGCCTCTGTTTGCACCCCTATGCCCTCTTTTTGTACCTATTTTGCCTGTTTCTGCAACTCAATTGCCTCTTTCTGCACCCCTCTTGCCTCTTTCTGCACCTCTGTTGTTTCTTTCTGCACTTCTCTTGCTTCTTTCTACACCTCTCTTGCTTCTTTCTGCACACCTCGAGCCTCTTTCTGCACCCTTCTTCCCTTTTCCTGCACGTCTCCTGGTTCTTTCTGGCTGCTCTTGCCTCTTTCTGCACCCCTCTTGCCTCTTTCTGCACCTCACTTGATTCTTTCTGCAGCCCTCTTGCCTCTTTCTGCACCCCTCTTTCTGTACCTCTCTTGCCACTTTCTGCACCCCTGTTCCCTCTTTCTGCACCTTTCTTGCCTGTTTCTGCACCTCTCTTGCCTCTTTCTGTACCTCTGTTGCTTCTTTCTGCACATCTCTTGCCTGTTTCTGTACCCCTCTTGCCTCTTTCTGCATCTCTTTTGCTTCTTTCTGCACTTTTCTCTCCTCTTTCTATACCCCTCTTGCCTCTTTCAGCATCTCTATTGCGCTTTCTGCACTTCTCTTCCTTCTTTCTGCACTGCTCTTGCCTCTTTCTGCACCCTTCTTGCCTCCTTCTGTACCTCAGTTGTTTCTTACTGCACTGCTCTTGCCTCTTTCTGCACCCCTCTTGCCTCTTCCTGCACCTCTGTTGTTTCTTTCTGCACTTCTCTTGCTTCTTTCTACACCTCTCTTGCTTCTTTCTGTACACCTCAAGCCTCTTTCTGCACCCTTCTTCCCTTTTCCTGCATGTCTCCTGGTTCTTTCTGACTGCTCTTGCCTCTTTCTGCACCCCTCTTGCCTCTTTCTGCACCTCTTTTGCTTTTTTCTGCACTTCTGTTGTCTTTTTCTGCAACCCTCTTGCCTCCTTCTGCACCTCTGTTGGTTCTTTCTGCACTGTCCTTGCTTCTTTCTGCACCTCTCTTGCCTCTTTCTGCACCTCTCTTGCCGCTTTCTGCACCCCTCCAGCCTCTTTCCGCATCTCTTTTGCTTTTTTCTGCTCTTCTTTTGCCTCTTTCTGTATCCCTCTTGCCTCCTGCACCTCTGTTGTTTCTTACTGCACTGCTCTTGCTTCTTTCTGCACCTCTCTTGCAATTTTCTGCACCCCTCTTGACTCTTTCGGCGCCCCTCTTCACTCTTTCTGCACCCCTGTTCCCTCTTTCTGCACCTCTTCTGCCTGTTTCTGCACCTCTGCTGCCTCTTTCTGAACTTCTCTTGCCTCTTTATGCACCTCTGTTGCTTTTTTCTGTACTTCTCTTGCCTCTTTCTGCACCCCACTTCCTTCTTTCTGTACCTCTATTGCTTCTTTCTGTACTCCTCTTGCTTCTTTCTGCACCTCTCTTGCTTCTTTCTGCATCTCCCTTGCCTCTTTCTGCACCCTTCTTCCCTCTTTCTGCACCTCTCTTGCCTCTTTCTGCACCTGTCTTGCCTCTTTCTGCACACACAGGGCTACTTTTAAACTGACCTCAGGCTCAGCAGTGCACACATGCAAGTGCAGAAAAGGGCTGCTGGCCTCTAAACTGCCATGGCCTATTATATGCTAGGGACTTAGAGGAAGTTTTAATCCCCCTGCCCTATTATGTACTAGGGCCTTACAGGGGAGGTCATGCCAATCACAGGGGTACCCCAAACCCATAGTGTACCCTACTGTATGTAGGTGTTTTCACTGTATTCTAAGTGTCTTGCAGCATAGCACTGGCTCCGGGCCTGGTTAGGCAGAGCCCAGAGACAGTTACCACCAATACCAGTCAGCAAAACGTTGGGGGGTGCCCAGGGCACAGGATGACTTTGTAACAAGGCCTCTTTCTGCACCTCTGTTGGTTCTTTCTGCATATCTCTTGCTTCTTTCTGCACCTTTCTTCCTCTTTCTGGACTTCTGTTGCCTCTTTCTGCATTTCTCTTGCTTCTTTCTGTGCCTTTCTTCCTCTTTCTGCACATGTCCTATCCTACCTCTGTAGGCATAGTTAGAAATTTGCATTTAAAAAAACCTTAGAAATTCCCTGAAAAAACCATTGGTTTCAGGGACATTATAGTTAGTAATTAGCATTTAAAAAACCTTCGAAATTCACTGAAAAAACCATAGGTTTCAGGGACGTTATGGTTAGAAATCAGCATTTAAAAAATCTTTGAAATTCACTGAAAAAACCTCAGGCTTCAGGGACGTTATAGTTAGTTGGACATTTCACTCGTATATAACCAGAGAAATTCGGCCATTATAGTTAGTTGAGCTAAGTATAACTCACGCCCCCGCAATGCGCTGCTGATGACATCACATATGACATCACTCATGACACGGTCAGTGTTATCACTGATGACATCTCAAATGACATCACTGATGACATCATCCACGTGATAATCTGATGAACCTCCTCACACCCTAATATAACCTTTGATACACCCACTCTAAAATACAGACTACCATTCTCGAACCATAGACACACCAATACCAATTACTACATACCCACTCACTGATTCCTAGGTCTACACACACATCCACTCACTCACCCATACAGTCACTCATATATGCAGTCACTCATCAATACAACCACTATCATATGCACTCATACACCTATACAGACACTCACACACCACCACTCACCCATAGAGATACTTACACAGCTAGTCAGTCATGCAAAGAATCAATCATACTCCCATTTACTCACCTATACAGTTATACACACACCACCTCACTTATTCATACAGATACTAACACATACTTACTCTCTTATACAATCACTGCAACAAGCACACACTCATCCACACAACCACAATCACTCACTCTCACATAGTCATTTATATACTCCAACACTCACATATACTGCCTTTCACATATGTAGTTACTCCCAATGTACCACTGAGACATCCATTCACTCACCAACACAGCCATACACATACTCACCCACCCATAGAGCCCCTCAAGGATGCACTCTTGAACCCATACACCCAGTGAATCACCCACTCACACATCCATGCAGGGAGTCAAACACACCCCACCTACCCACACAGAAACTCAGGCACCCATATAGATACTCAGACAACCAATCAATAACCTATATAGACACTCATTTAGCTACTCACCAACCCATGCAGCCCCTTACACACCAACAGACAGACTGATACAGACATTCACACAGTTTAGTCACTAACCCATGCATTCAGTAAGACACGTTTAATCACTCACTTATACAGTCAGTCACGCACCTACTAAATCATCCATTCAGACACTCATACACCCACTCATTCTTCAATACACCTTGGCCTATATATATATATAAAACATATTTAAACTTTACAGAAACACACACTCACTGGATGATGTCATCAGTGATGTAATCAGTGATGTCACTGACCATGTCATGAGTGATGTAATATGTGATGTCATCAGCAGTGCATTGCGGGGGCACGAGTTATACTTAGCTCAACTAACTATACCGGCCAAATTTCTCTGGTTTTGTACGAGTGAAATGTCCAACTAACTATAACGTCCCTGAAACCTGTGGTTTTTTCAGTGAAAATATATATTATTATTATATTATATATAATTATATTATAATTATATATACATGTATATATATATACATGTAAATAAATCAGAAAACAGTGATCGTGCTGCAGATATAAGGTCTACTGCCTAAATCAAAGGTAATGGGTTAATGACACCAATCATATGACATAAAAACAATCAGAGGATTACTCCACATGAGTTCACAACTCACTAGTGTTAAACAAGAATGATCATGCTTAATAACAGAAATATATCCCATGGTCAATCAACACATGTAAGATAAGCATTAGAACATGTCTACAAAAGTCAATTTATATGAAGAGTTAGTTATCTGCTAAACAAGATAAGTGTCTTTATGCTTTTGTTTTGCAGATTTTGTATGTATAGTTATGAGCTGAGTCAGAGTCCTAACAGAACTGTGCACCTATCTCTCATCCAAAAAGCTAATTGTTAACCATGCGAGCGTGGCGCATTACTGCTTTTTTGTAATGCAATCCATTTCTTTTGCTCTATTCAGGGAACAAGCCGGCGTTGTGGTCTCCAAGGACGATGCGAAAATAGTCTGTGACAAAGCCCGGGACCGGAATCAGAAAACAGGTAGGCAGTACGGCAAGAGTTCAAACAGGTCACCGAATCAAGAACGACAAGCGTTCTTTGGCGAATCAATGCAGCTTAAATATCGCCCATATTTCCTCACCCAAAATGGCTGCTGGTCTCGCGAGTCTTCAAGGCTTTTGGGAACACGCTCTCATTCCCGGAAGAGCCATAACGATACAGACACGATCATGATCACAGTAAGCAAAAGAATATACTTGCGCTACCATTAGTGCCTTGGCGGCAACATGTTGTTGAGATGGGTGAATAGGATGTCAATGAATGTCATGATATGTGCAAGCCCGACAACGGCAATATTAGTAAATGAAATCTGAATGTATGCCGTAACTTGTTCCCGAACATCAGCACCGACATCAGCAATAATGATACCAATGGCCTCTGTGCTCCATGCTCATACAATAAGATTATTGTTGCGAATAAGAACAATGTCAACGTGCATTCAGACCATAATCTTGTTAATGCCAGTACAAACTATATCAATGTACAAAATAACACCTGTATGCGTAATGGTGATAATGTCGAGAAAAATTATACCAGTGGCTGCCATATTACTTTTAGGAATTCCGATGAACTCACATCATTGCTGTTGAATTTACCCAAAGTGACCTCTCCATTAACACAGAGGCAGAGATACGTGGTCAGGCACACCTATCGAGTAACAGGTCACAGCTGGGGTCCCCCATGAACCAAAGACAAACGTGCACCCAGGGAAAACCCTGATCGATTCCCCAGATAGATAGTTGCACCACAAGCAAATCCAAGATAATTGGTCCTAGTAAAACTCTTTTGGCCAAAGGCTTGTGTTCCTCAGAAATACCACAAAGCTAGATACCACATGTAGATAGGCACACTCAACCAATCCGTAAACAACAGGCACACCACACATAGTGATCATGCGCTCCTCATGCCAGACATCTGGACACATACACACTGACCCACACTAGCTCTCCTGAGGTCAGTAGGTATCTGTGTCCCACGTTTGTTGATTTACAACTGAGATGCTTTTTGGAATGTGGAAAAGTGTTTTATTGTACCTCATGAACTGTATAAATGAACAACCAAGACTTTGTACATCAAGAGATTTTGAGCAGACGCATTCTGTCCAGGCTCTCCCGGCTGCAGCGTTAAATTAAACAAACTTGTTCCTATTTTGCCAAATGCCTCTTGTTTTTTCATTTATTTAAGGTAAATTCATATCTGAGCAACAATGTCCTACACTCATCTAGGCAAGCCTGACACAGGCTATCAAAGATAATAGCCACCTGCCAGTAGGGCTAGATGCTGCTATTAACCTTGAGCCCTCTACTCAAGGAGGTTCAGAGCCTGCCCCGAATGTGGCTTTGGAGGCTGGCTGCAAAGGCTCCTTTAACTCACTTCTTTGCCCAGTGGTATAGATTATACCCTGGGCCTGAATAACCAAGGAATGGTTGCTCTTAGAAAGGAAATTATCGATTTTCTTCCCCCTGCTTGTCCTTCTGTTTTAGTTCTTGCGAGCATTGCATCTCTGTTGATGGCTGCAGACGAATCGTGATGATCTTCGTAATAATGATCTGCATCGGCTATGTAAACCTAGGGGTTTGAGATGTCTAAGTGTGCCAACATCTTATTGGTGAGGAGAGTATGCTGTATTGGTCGTTCACAAAAAGACATTCAGGGTGCCTGCTTCATTATCAATTTTAGCAATGCTAGTTACCCCAGGAATCACACCCAGAAGCTGGGCCAAGTCAGCAAGTCAGATTGCTGCCCTGCCTTCATGTTACTTTTACAACCTTACAAGCTATTTGTCCCCTCAGGAGTTCGGCAACCGCATGCACTCCTGAACACAGCTCACTAGAAATTCAAATCTAAATTTTTGTTTTCAAGCTAACATACATCTCTCAGTCCTGTGCCTCATTTGCTACCGCTCTCTACACAACTCTTTCATCTATATTGGAACGTAGCTAAAAAGATCTTGGGCCCGATTCACAGAACTAACTTAAGACAAAATCCTAAACTTACTACCATTTTGGTATTCACAGAAGGCACTTACTTACTCATTTTGAGTAACTTACTCATTTTGAGTAACTTACTGCTTTGTGTAACTTACTCATTTTGGTATTCACAGAAGGCACTTACTCATCAATGAGTAAGTGCCTTCTGTGAATACCAAAACGAGTAAGTTACTCAAAATGAGTAAGTTACTCAAAATGAGTAAGTAAGTGCCTTCTGTGAATACCAAAATAAGTAAGTGCCTTCTGTGAATACCAAAATGGTAGTAAGTTTAGGATTTTGTCTTAAGTTAGTTCTGTGAATCGGGCCCGCTTATTGCCAGCCAAGTGTCAGATTACCCTTCTCACTGAAATTCCTTTAGGTTATGCTACACCAATAGCAATTCAGTCAACGGATAACTTGATGAAGGAAGGTTTATGCTACAGTTAGGGGAAATTATGAAGAACAGATTCTAACTGCCTACCACTTTAGTTCTAACACCTCGCTTGAAACCTCAAACCACTACAATGTTTTGACAGACTTAAGTGCTATTGACTGACTTTCCTCAGAATGGTCCTTCAGAGGTTAAGGATTACACTCTATTCTTCACCGCCCCTTCCGTGCATGCAACACCTCTTTAAGCCTTCCACTCCTTTTTATCATTAATTAGATGGAATGCAGCAGGGCTGGGGTCCAAACTACTGAAGGCACATTGGATATCCGTCATTGGAAAATATGATATTTGCCTTTTCTAGGAAACATGATTCACAGTGTCTGAGGCTCAATAAGGGTTTGTCTGCTACTCTGTTCAAGCTATCCAATGTCATGCTGGGTGGGCAAGAGGCGGCCTTTCTATTTGGATTAAAGCCTCCCTATGTGTAGAGTTGGAGGAGATTCCAACGGCGCAACATGCTTTTCAGTGCATTTTTATCAAGTGGGGAGGTCATTTGAATTTTTATCTCATCAATTTTCACAATAATGATTTTTTTGTAACCAAGAAAAATGTAACCTATGCCCTTATTTAACTTTGTAATCAATTTGAAAGTTGATTGTCACTCCTCTGTATCAAATTGTATGATTTACGGTGATTTTAATGCAAAGTGTGCCTCGAATCTTGAGTTGGGAAATTATGCTCTGTTTGTTCTGGCTATGAGACAAGATCAGAGGGGTGGAAAGGTTGGGGAGGTATCTCACCGCACACGATCTGGTTAATTTACTGGAATAATGGTGATGGCTATCCACCTTTATTTCGAGGGAGGGAACAAGCAACCACAATTGATTACATTTTTGTTAATAGAGATATTTTGCACTACACTATTAGGGGTGGCATATGGGAAGCTTTTGAGAGGGACCATAACGACCTATTTGTGAACTTTTCTCTGCCCTTTTTGAGAAACACTGCCCTTTTTGAGAATTACTGCCCCACTGATGGTCCAAGAACAACCATTGGTCTGGGATAAGGGCCTAAGGTTTCATTGGCATGCACGAAACCCTAGTGAGTTTTCTGTCCAAAATGCTTCAACAGCATTTGAGTACTTTCTTGTTCTATCTTTTGGAAGTGCCTGATGGCCCTAATATCCTGCGTTTTGAGGTGCTTTGCTGTCTTATTAAAACGTCCCTTCTAAAGCCGGTATGTGGTAGTTATGGGCTTACCAGTTGGTTTGATTCCGCAAGTTCACTTGCTAACAGGTAGCTCAGAAGAGCAGTTTTAGCCAAGCCCAGGATCCCGCATAGGTGGCGAATGCTAGGTGACAGTACAGACAGCAAATAAAAAGAAGGGGGGATGAACTCAGTAATAAGGATTGGGATCACCTCACTGCTGCTGCTAATCAAAAAGATATGGTCCACGCCTAGGCAATGTAAGGCAAGGGAGCACCAGATAATAAAATATGCTGCCCTATCACTGCTAACGAATGGCTTAAACACTTTTGCAGCATATAATGCTCTCCTGTTGATGTTGAGGATTTTGCTCCTGGCTAGCTAATAGGGTATTGGCAGGGACACCATTGGTTGAAGAGGTGACTGCTACTATTTGTGAAATCCCCAATTCCTAATCACCCAGTCTGGATGGGGTCCCGATAGACCTTATTAAGAGCAACTTGGGGCTATTGGCCTCTTTTCTAACTAATGTATAACATCCTGTAACAACCGGTAAAATCAACCTTGCCATTAGTAATTTTCCAAGGTCCTGGTTCCTCTTAACAATGATGCCAATTTTTAACAAGGGAACAGGTCAGAAACCAAGTGTTACAGTCCCATATCCCTGGCTGATTCCACAGTAAAAATCATTGGCAGGGTCATTTTTAACCGGATGATGGAATGGACTCGTGAGCATAACATACTACACTTCAGTCAATACGGTATCAGAGAGCGGTTGGGTATAGTGGAGCAGTGCCTGAATCTCCCGCTTATGGTGGGGAAATATACCACTGCTAGGCACTGCCCTCAGTACCTAGCGTTCATGGATATATCGACCGCTTTCGATTGTGTGAATTGTACCAAATTATGGAGGATGGTGCTTGATTTGGGCTTTGATGTTGCATTAGTACGCTTTTTCTGTTGAGTGCATGAGGGCTCCTCTGTTGTTTATCCTTTACATTAACAGTTTGACCCCTTCTGTACTGAGTGCCACAATAGAGGTACCCAAGATAGGCAGCGTCTCCATCCCTTCCTCATTGTATGTGGATGATGCAGTCCTCATGGCCCATACCTCCATCCCACTCCTTAGGTTGGTGGATTCCTTTGTTGTATTTATTGCAAACCTGGATTTGATCACAAATTTCAGTAAGATATATGCCCTGTGGCTCTAGCCAACACAGGGTGTCTCATATAGCATGTGGGGGCCAGCGTTTAGACTGTTTCCACAGATTCATTACTTAGGTGTAATGTTTGATATCTCAGGGTCAGGGCACCCACATCTCAGCTAGTACTTTAAAACTATCTAGAGCACCAGGTGCACTGAGTCTTCCCTGGCCGGTAGGGCGCAAGGCTTTGGCTCCTCTGGGACTCCTCATTGCCGAGGCAGCCATGCGCTATACAAGTATTCTAATCTAATCCTCTCACATACATATATAGCTCTCAGATCCAGGCTTCCTCCTCTCCCTGTTAGAGTGCAGGGGTTTGGGGCCATGGTACTAACACCAACACCTTAAAGCTAGAGGAGAATCAAATTTGTATGCGCTTACTGATCCAAGTTCCCTCCAGCTCGCATTTCATCTGTCACGGCAAGCTGGGCTTGCTCACTTAGATGACCGTATTAAACTAGCTCAAATTCTACTGTGGATTGCAGTATGGGTTAACCCTGAGGAGAGTTTGAATGGGGATAGTATTAGAGACTGTCGTCAGTTAGATAAAGGTTCTGTTATCCCTTGGTTAGCCTGTGTCAAATCACTTTTTATAGATATAGGCTGCCTGGAGTTGTTTCATTTCCCACTCTCCCTTATGAGGACAAGCATTTGCAATGCAATAGGTCTCTCATTTCGCGAGTTTGAGCTATTGGCATTGTAAATGACAATTCCTATTATTTATGTTTTGGTTTTTAAAACATAAAAAAAAGGCATTGTCATTTACAATGCCAATAGCTTAAACTCGCGTAAATGCGAGACCTATTGCATTGCAAATGCTTGTTTTCATAAGTGGCAGACTTTAACAGCTAGCTATTTTCAAATGTATATACTCGGTTACTCCTGCCAGAAATACATTTGTGAATTCCTTTCAGACGTAAATGGAAGCATTTTCGTCCAGAAACGTCCATTTACTGTCAAAAATGCATTTATGTATTGGCCCACAGTGGCCACACGCAGTTTAAGGGTTTAATCAGTCGACTTGCCCAAAAATACATTTCAGCATGCTCAGTAAGCTACCTTTGGAGGAAATTATGAGGCGGCTGCAAAACTAAGTACATTTCTAACAAAATAATGCGTAAGTTATCTGCTATCTTTAAATAAAGACCTATTTTAATCGTCTTTCTGCGAACATAACAACTCTGCCCACTTGGATTTCCTCTTTAATATGAGAAGAGACAAAGACGCCTTATCCTTTGGGCTCTATGGCTGGCAGCTTCCTCTCACAGCAAACCGTCCATTCCCCACCGAATGGAGTTTCCGTCCTCTCCCTTTCACGTCCAGTCATTAACAATTATTATCAGCCCTTGGCTAATTTGAAAGTATTTTTCACTGTCACTGGACCACTGCCAGCATTTCCCATAATGAGGCGGGGAAAGGGATACACCGATTAAGGGAAACACTAATATGCAGCTCCTGCTCTGAAGCTTAATCAGCTCGAAGACCCGTTTGTTTGTAAAATTAATACCAAGGAACGTTGAGCCTGGTCAGGAGGCTGCAGCGTGGCACAGGAAGGGGGCATGTGCGCGAGCTCTTGTGATTAGGAGAACGTTAGCGCAGGCCCAGGATAATTCAGCACAGTTCTTCAACTCCGAAAGTAAATGCCACACGTAGTGCGATCAACAGTGATTTGACGAAAATGCTGTGCCTCAATCAGGAATTTTTGAAATAAGTATTAGAGGCCCCGTTGATTCTAAAATACGCCAATTCTGGCCCCGGGGACCCCATCCCGCGGGGCCCGGCCATTTTTATTTTTAAATTAACGCAGAGGGGGGCTGCATTGGGGACCGTGGGGGGAGCCCCAATGCCCCCACGGTCCTGCGGGAGCCGGCATTGCTTTTGAGCAAAGGAAGCTGCTAACATGCAGCTCCCCTTGCTCAAAAGCAATCCTGCCTTGCTTCATTGAATCGAGAGCAGGTTTTCCTGCTCTCGCTTCAATGAAGCAAATCAGGGTTTGCTATGGCAGGTCGGGAGCCGTGCTCCTACACTGCCACAGCAAACAGCAATGTCCCCGGGGTGGGCACCCCGGGACTTTGCATGAGCCAGCCCTGGGGGGTGGCGGTCCCCAGGGCCATCAAGGTCTCCTGGAGGGGGCTGCGCAGCCCCCCTCCCTCAATTTGCATAGCCCCGGGGAGGTGGTGGTCCCCAGGGCTTGGGGGGCCAGCGAGGCCACCCCACATTTTAAATTGGAAAGCCCCGGGGAGATGGCGGTCCCCGGGGCAGCGTGGGGGGGTTGGGATTCCCCCACGCATTTATTAACAAAGCCCCAGGGAGGTGGCAGTCCCGGGGCTGCGGGGGGCTGCGTGCCCCCCGCATATAATTTGCATAGCATTTGGGAGGTGGCGGTCCCCCGCTATTTAATTTTGGCATTGCCCCCGGGACCTGGCCCACCCAGGGGCTCATTAAAATGAAGCGCGGGAGCCCACGTTTCATTTTTAAAAAAAATTCTCATCAGGATTAGCGACCCCAGCTCGAATTCTGCTGATTTTTTATTTAAAAAAATGCTTTTTTAGGCCCTGGGGATCCTTGCGGGACCCTCTGATTAGGCCTAGGGGGCCAGGTTGTTTCCAGCTTGCCCCCTTTTCTTGTTTTTCATCTTCTTTTTTCTCTATTCTTGTGACTCGGTTCTACCGAGTCACAAGATGGCTGCCAACACTTCCTGGTTTGGAGTGTTGGCAGCCAATCAGAGTGAAGCTCGTGCCCAGCAGGGTTCGTGAACCCTCCTCAGTGCTCAGATATTGATATTTTTCTTTTTCTAATTTCTCAGGAACTACTGAATGGATTTACACCATTTAACAAAAAGGGCTCTTTCTGATCCAAGACCTACCTTTTTGCCAAATTTGGTGTAATTCCGTTCAGCAGTTCGGGCTGTAGCTTTGTCAAAAGTTCCTATGGAAATTAACATGGGGAAAACGCGTTTTAGGACCCCCCTTTTTTCGCGGCCCTCGCTTGACGAATCACCCCAAAATTTTCAAGACAGGAGCTGACCGGAGCGCCCCACTAGTTTTGAAAATTTCACGAAGATTCGTCAAGTGGCGCCAAAGATGTTGGCAAAAGAAAAAACGCTATTTGAATAGAAACGAGGTCCTAACTATAACTACCTACTGGCGACCGCCAGTAGGTAATATATATATGAGGAGAAGGTTGCAATAAAACATCTTGCCTGATACCCTGTGGTCCGTCTCTCCTTCATCACCGTCAGGAGGTTGCACATTTTTTGGATATATATATATACATATATATACATGTACATATACATATACATATATATATATATATATGCTCACAGGATCACTGACAGAATATCGACGACCACAAAATCGAGGTCCCAAAATATTGGGACATAAATATCGATGTCAAGAATATCGACATCCTATCTACATCATGGTAAGTACAAAAATATCGAAACAAAAATATAGTTGTTAAAAATATCGATGTTAAAAATATCGTTTTTTTATGTATAAACAAAAAGTAAAGTAAATTAAATAATACATATAACTTAAAATAAATATTTATAATTATTAAAAAATGTTAACAATTATAACTAATACATTTAATGTAAAAATAAATCAAACATACATATATAAAATATAATATATATATTTACTTAATAATTATTAATAAATAATTAATTTAATACATTATAAAATGTTAGAAATGTATTAAAAATTATAAATACATATATATATATACATACACCTCTAACATAAAAATAAAAATATATATATTATAAATTAAAATATTAAAATATTTATTAATTTTTAAAACTACATTTTACTCTACATTAATTACAACAGTAAGGATAGTGTTAGATAGCGGCGGTGAATAAATTACTATTCCCACTCCATCAAGTGCAACAGTAGTGAAAGTGTTGGATAGCGGAGGGGAATAATTTACTATTCCCACTCCAGCGAGTGCAACAGTAGGGAAAGTGTTGGATAGTGGACGGAAATAATTTACTATTCCCACTCCAATGAATGCAACAGTAGGGAAAGTGTTGGATAGCGGAGAGGAATAATTTACTATTCCCACTCCAATAGCTGCAACAGTAGGGAAAGTGTTGGATAGCAAAGAGGAAAAAATACTATTCCCACTCCAGCGAGTGCAACAGTAGGGAAAATGTTGGATAGCGCAGGGGTAAAAATTACTATTACCACTCCAATGAAAACAACAGTAGGGAAAGTGTTGGTTAGCGGAGGGGAATAATTTACTATTCCCACTCCAATGAATGCAACAGTAGGGAAAGTGTTGGATAGCGGAGGGGATAAAATTAGTATTCCCACTCCAGCAAGTGCAACAGTAGGGAAAGTGGTGAATAGGGCAGGGTTAAAAATTACTATTCCCACTCCAGAGAGTACAACAGTAGGGAAAGTGTTGGATAGCAGAGGGGAATAAATTACTATTCCCACTCCAATGAGTGCAACAGTAGAGAAAGTGTTGGATAGCGGAGAGGAATAATTTACTATTCCCACTCCAATGACTGCAACAGTAGAGAAAGTGTTGGATAGCGGAGAGGAATAATTTACTATTCCCACTCCAATGACTGCAACAGTAGGGAAATTGTTGGATAGCGAAGAGGAAAAAATTACTATTCCCACTCCAGCGACTGCAACAGTAGGGAAAATGTTGGATAGCGCAGGGGTAAAAATTACTATTCCCACTCCAGGGAGTGCAACAGTAGGGAAAGTGTTGGATAGCGGAGGGGAATAATTTACTATTCCCACTCCAGCAGGTGCAACAGTAGGGAAAGTGTTGGATAGCGCAGGGATACAAATTACTATTCCCACTCCAGGGAGTGCAACAGTAGGGAAAGTGTTGGATAGCGTAGGCGAATAATTTACTATTCCCACTCCAGCACGTGCAACAGTAGGGAAAGTGTTGGAAAGAGCAGGGGTAAAAATTACTATTCCCACTCCAGTGAGGGCAACAGTAGGAAAACTGTTGGATAGCGGAGGGAAATAATTTACTATTCCCACTCCAGCGAGTGCAACAGTAGAGAAAGTGTTGGATAGCATAGGGGTAACAATTACTATTCCCACTCCAGTGAGTGCAACAGTAGGGAAAGTGTTGGATAGCGGAGGGGTAAAAAATTACACAATTAACATAATTAATTAACAATTAATGAATTAATTAATAACAATTAATGAAAATATAATTATATATTAATAAATTAATTCAAACAATTAACACTATAAAATCATAAATACAAAATATTACATATTAAATATTAATACATATATTAAAATTAAATTACTTCCCACCCTATTCCCCTATCAACCCACAACACACTCCTAAAAAATGACACATTTAACATATTTACCAATTAATTAATAATAATTAATAACAAATTACAAAATATTTAATTATAAGTTATTTCCCACAATTAACACTATAAAAGATTAAGTGATTAAATATCAATTATGAAAAATATTAACAATTTAATTATAATTAAACTACTTCCCACTCTATTCCCCTATAAACCCACAACCCACTCCTAAAAAAATTACACAATTAACATATTTACCAATTCATTAATCAATAAAAATTAACAGCCAATTATTAATTAATTAATAATTAATTAATTACCATAATTAACACTATAAAATAAAATGTAAATAAATACTAATAAATAAAAATTATTATTCAATTAATTATTTTTAAATTACTTCCCACCCTATTCCCCTATAAACCCACAACCAACTCCTAAAAAAATTACACAATTAACATATTTACCAATTAATTAATCAATAAAAATTAACAGCCAATTAATTATTAATTAATAATTAATTAATTACCATAATTAACACTATAAAATAAAATGTAAATAAATACTAATAAATAAAAATTATTATTCAATTAATTATTTTTACATTATTACCCACCCTATTCCCCTATAAACCCACAACTCGCTACGGAACTAAAATGCAAAATGTAATTCAAATACAATTAATATTCAATTAATTATATTTAAATTACTTCCCACCCTATTCCCCTATAAACCCACAACCCGCTACGGAACTAAAACGCAAAATGTAATTCAAATAAAATTAAAAATCAATTATTTAGATTTAAATTACTTCCCACCCTATTCCCTATAAACCCACAACCCGCTACGGAACTAAAACGCAAAATTAAATTAAAAATAATTAGTAACTTCTAAAAATTTAACACATACATAAAAAATAAATGCTATACTTAGACAAAAATATATAGCACATACATTTAAAATACACACTAAAATACATAACACTAACTAAAACAACGATATTTTTAACAACTATATTTTTGCAAACGATATTAATGACTTCGATATTTTTTTAAACGATATTAACAACTTCGATATTTTTAAAAACGATATTAACAACTTCGATATTTGTAAAAATGATATTACTTACCTTAGACTCAATATTCTTGTCCACGATATTCTGACTGTCGATATTTTTGACAGTCCATATTCTGAACTCGATATTTGTGCTAGTCGATATTTAAAACTCGATATTTAGACTGTTTACCATATTCACGGAAAAAAACAAAGGTTAGAGAGACGTTATAGTTAGGCTGACATTTCACTCATACAAAACCAGAGAAATTCAGCCGTTATAGTTAGTTGAGCTAACTATAACTTTTGCCCCCGCAATGCACTGCTGATGACGTCACATATTACATCACACATGACATGGTGAGTGACATCACTGATGACATCACTGATTACATCCCAAATTACATCACTGATGACATCATCCTCGTGATAATCTGATGCACCTCCTCACACCCTAATATAACCTTTGATACATCCACTCTAAAATACAGACTACCATTTTCGAAACCAAAGACATACCAATACCAGTTACTACATACCCACTCACTGATTCCTAGGTCTACACACACATCTACTCAGTCACTCATACATGCAGTCACTCATCAATACAGCACTATCATATGCACTCATACACCTATACAGACACTCACACACCGCCACTCACCCATAGAGTTACTCACACACATAGTCAGTCATGCAAAGAATCAATCACACTCTCATTTACTCACCTACACAATTATTCACACACTACCTCACTTATTCATACAGATACTAACACATACTTACTCTCTTATACAATCACTGACACAAGCACTAGGCCTGGGCGGTAAATTCCGTTCCACTTGCGGAATTTGTGGAATTTGGGTAATTTCACGTTCCGCGGAGAGCGCGGAATTACCGGAGTTTTTTGCTTGTTCGCGCTTTCAAAATGCGTGTTCGCGAGATATTTCTCCCCGAGCACGCAAACAGCATTCGCGAACAGGAAAAAAGCATCGCGAACGGGCGGAACAAGCAATTCCGCGTGTTCGCTGAACTTTTGCGTGCTCGTGGAGATTTTTTACAGTTTTGCGGAGCTTTGCGTAGCGCGACTATGCAAATTCCGCCCACCCCTAACCAGCACACACTCATCCATATAGCTACTCTCACAATCACTCACTCTCACATATAGTCATTTATATAGTCCAACACTCACATATACTGCCTTTCACATATGTAGTTACTCACACATGTACCACTGAGACATCTAAACACTCACCAACACACCCATACACACACTCACCCACCCATACAGCCCTTCACAGACGCACTCTTGAACCCATACACCCAGTGAATCACCCACTCACACATCTATGCACAGAGTCACACCCCCCCACCCACCCACACAGACACTCAGGCACCCATACAGATACTCAACCAATCAATAACCCATATAGACACTTATGTAGCTACTCACCAACCCATGCAGCCGCTTACACACCAACTGACAGACTGATAAAGATATTCACACAGTTTAGTCACTAACCCATGCATTCAGTAAGACACGTTTAATCACTCACTTATACAGTCAGTCACGCACCTACTAAATCATCCATTCAGACACTCATACACCCTCTCATTCTTCAATACACCTTGGCCTAGATATATATAAAACATATCTAAACTTTAGAGAAACACACAGTCACTGGATGATGTCATCAGTGATGTCACTGACCATGTCATGAGTGATGTAATATGTGACGTCATCAGCAGTGCATTGCGGGGGAGTGAGTTATAGTTATCTCAACTAACTATAACGGTGAATTTCTCTGGTTTTGTACGACAGAAATGTCCAACTAACTATAACGTCCATGAAACCTGTGGGGGCATATTCTCAAGGAACTATCGCCGGGTTAACAGCACTTTATCTCAGCCAAAGTCGCAATAAAATCATCGCCCCATTCACAAGCTGGTGCAAACAGCCGATATCACCACTTTACCTGCAATAGCACCCGCAAAAACATCGCCACAGATGATCCCGGCAACTAACGCTAATGATATGCAGAGTAGGCGTTCCAGTGCAAAAAGCCGCGACAACACCACTCCACAACATTCTCAACGACCAGCCAGATCGGCGATAAGATAACAAAACATGTGCTAAGGCGCGTTAGCAGCAGGAAACTAACACCTGCTCCTTCCTGGCGTAAAGTCGTACGACAACCTGCACCAGACAAGGGAGCACAGCCCATAGCTACACATGAAGAACAACAGATGCCCTGGAGCTACCGATCATGCAGCCCGGAGCCCCAATAGGTCAACAACACCCACCGGCACCACCCCTAGGACCCCTCCACCCCCACCCCCCCGGGGTCCTACCCCAGGCACCCCCACACACCCCCCTTCGGACAAAGATATTGCACCTCAACTCCATGAACACCCAACATACATGTGTGGTCAGAAAAAAGGGAAGTCATACATCCATATCATAATATCCAAACAATACGTTTATTACAGAAGAAACCAAAAAAAACAAATCTGAAGAGGCATGGCGGGTCGTCTCCGGACATTCTGCAAGTCACAGCCTGCAAAACAGAAACCTGGATCAGAAGGTGTGCCATGCGCCCATCAAAGTACAGAGAGAGAGAGCGAAAGAGAGAGGGAGAGAGGGAGAGAGAGAGAGGGAGTGAGGGAGTGATAGAGAGAGGGACAGAGGGAGAGAGAATGAGAGGGAGAAAGAAAGAGAGGGTGAGAGAGTGCCAACACTGCGGACCTAGGCCTCACTGCTCACCTGCTGCCACCGGTGTGTCTCCAACCACGTGCCGGTATTCACAGCAGTCCCCCAGGTCCCTCATCTGAAACAGTTTCCAGAGACATGAATGGCAGAGTCCATACAGTTGCACATCCCATCATCGCTTGCCCGCCCCTGCGCACACAGGCTGCTGCACCCCAGCCCCTCCCGCCGCCCAGCGGGTTTTGCCCGCCCCTGCGCAACCAGGCCACACTGCTCACCTTCCGCCACCGGCGTGTCTCCAAAAGGGCCACCAGGTCACACACATGACTCTGGGTCTTGATTACGCAATGGCAGAGACCACAGCAGTGCACACAGCATCATCGCAGTCTGCATACCCGCACAGCGCTTGAGGTGCCACTAACTCTGTGAACTGTGTGAACCGTGACGGGAGGCCTGCCCTGCCCGCTGGCTCAGGCCTACACGGCGGTCCAGCAGGGCTCACACTAATCCTTGCCAGTCCGGACCGCCCAGACAGCGCATCATCGTCGGCTGCACACCCGCTCAGCACTTTAGGTGCCCCTATCTCACTGCACCGCAAGACACCGTCCCGTGGCGGTGTGCCTGTGCCTGCCACAGTGTATCTGGTGACACCACGTCTGTGCACCGCTAGCCAAGGACCCTTACTGATTGAGTCCCGTGGTGCGGACGCCATCATGTCACCCCCGGCACTGGGCAATGTGAGGTGGCAGGGCCCTAGGCCCTCATGCATACATGAGAACTACACAGAGACACCCAGTCAGGGAGATTGGAAATGGCATCCAGCACGTGCGCCAGGCCCTTTTCATTTGCAGGGTCACATGTCCTGTGACGCCTGTGCTGGATGGGTGTGGCGTGGGTGTACACCAGCCGTGAGGGAGTGGCTGTGGCATGCTGACAACTAGACCTGTGAGCTGCAGATCCCAACAGTGAAGACCTGGGACATGTAGCATTTTCGTCCCCCCCTGTGTGCGTAATTGGAGTGGGCTGTCCTGGCGTATGCCAGTCCAGCGTAATGGTGTGAACAATGACCCGGTGGCTCTGGGCGTAGTTCCGTCCTGGGCTGGACAAGGACGTGACTACTGGATGTGTCTCTGTTGTAGTGTCGGCGCCACCCGGACCGCAATCGGCAATGTGTCACCCTGTGACAAAAGTCCCACAACATGGGCAACATGGACGTAAGGGGGAATCACTGACCCTACATTCATCCATATTTCCACACTTGAAAGATCATAGACATGACACATCTGTGTGAATAAGAATGTTTATTGCACATTCAAGGGAGTGTTTCAGCTGGAGAAGTACAGGGCCATGCCAACCCCACTTCACATTGTCGGCCCGTGGAGGGCCAGCCAGAGTCCTTCAGGGAATGACAGGTACATCAGGAGAGGAGGACTTCAGTCCGCAGTCTGATAGCTGTGTCATTGGTGACCAATCAGAATATGGCAGTCCATGTCGAGGTCCAAGGTGAGTGTCGCAGAGTGCATTGGGGGACAGTGGAAGGTGATAATGCAGAGGGCAGAACCAAGCAGAAACAGGCCACAGAGCGGAGATGAATGCTACTGCATCCTCCTGACCACGATGGCAGAGTCATCCGCATCTTCGTCCTCTGCTGTTGCATGTGCCTCACATGTGGCTGGTGGTGTTCTGTCTCCAGCACTGTGTGGCACTGACACATCAGGAGCCGGAGATGTGGATGGGGTGGTAGCAGCAGCATTCATCAGCGCCAGGCCTTGTGGCAGCAATGCCATGAGGAGGGTCTTCACGGCATTGAGGGACCCAGCTACCTCTCGCTGGTGTGCAGCCGTGGCAGCTGCTCTTTCTGCCTGCGTCCGCTCCATGTTCTCCATGATCCTCCGCATGTGTCCCAACTCCCTGGGGAGATCGCTGGAGGCACTCTGACTAGACAGTCGTTCTTGTCGCAGAGTCAGGACTCTAGCGATGTCAGCCATGGTCCGTTGGAGAGCATGGAGCGGACTGTGGGTGTCCGTTAGGGACTGTGAGTGGTCCCTGATGGGACTGAGACACCCACGTATGGCGTCTAGTTTGGCTGCCATGCGGTCGAACCCCACCTGCACCTGTTCAGCCAGCTTCTCCTGGCACCCCAACACACGGCGTTGGAATGCCATGCGTTCGTTGTGGGGGTCCTGGGAGGCAGCCATGGTGGTGGGTGCTGCCTGCTGTGTGTGCTGTGCAGGGGGTGGGTTCTCCTCGTGGCAGCTGGGCTGCCCTGATCCTGGAAGTGGGCTGCGGAGGCTCTCCACGAGATGTTGGAGGGCGTCGGAGTCGAAGGTGTGTTGATCCTCTTTGTCATCAGAGAAGAGAGGTTTGGACTGCTCTGCAGGAGGTGTTGGATTTCCCCCTGCAATGTGAAGGGAAGATGCAGTTTAACATCGTGTTCACATGTATGTTGACGCATTGTACATGTTTACATTCAGACTGCATGACAGTGTACATTGTGACTGTTTGGGGGAGCTGCCTATTTGATACGGGACAGTGGACATTCCGACTGCATCATGGAAGTGTGTTTGTACTTGGACATTGTCAAGTCACATTTCCCTGCAGTGCCAAATGTGATTGGCCAGTTTCTACGCACATGTGGCACCAGTTGTGTTATCTGTTCTGTTGTGGACGTGTTGCGGTTTGTACCACATCGTTGTCAATGTTGATGTGCTCTGCATGTAATGTGTGTGTGCCGCATTTTGTGGGAGTCGCCCCTGCAGCTCTGATTTCACTGCCCTTATCCCTTTCATGCGGTGTGCCTCTGGGTTCTGTGCTTATGCAGTGCTGAGATGTTGCATACCTGTCTGCATTGGTCTCTTGGTGGGAGTTGTGGGTCTGGGGCATGGTTTGTCCGCAGATGTGCTATGCTTAATTGTGTATGTGTGCCATTGTGCCCATCTCCCCCCGTCCCCCCAGTCCCTGGTGGTTACTCACTCTGTTGCTGTTGTGTCCGGTCATGTTGAGCAGTGTCCGGTTCCCGACTCCTGCCACCGTCTCACCACTCATGACTGTGGACACCATTTCCTCCATCTCGTCCAGCTCCTCCTGTGGCGCTGGACTCCCACCTCCAGTCTGCTTTGCTGCCTTCTGGTTGTTTGCGAGTTTCAGCTTGGTTTTGTGCTTCACATCATTCCAGCGCCTCTTGACCTCATCCATTGTCCTCTTCAGCACTCCGACTGCATTCACCTTGTCCACGATGGTCTGCCATATTCCATTTTTAGTTGCCAGTGACACAGTGGAGGTGACGAATAGTGATTGATGGTGTTCTATCACCTCCGTTATCAGGATCCTGTTTTCCTGTGGACTGAACTTCGTCTTCGTCTTCCTCTTCTTCGTGTCCTTGCCCTTCCCTGACCCCGAGGTCCCAGGATGGTCCTCCGTGGGGCTTGAGGGGTTCTGGTTGTCCTATGTGCTTGCTGCCTCCATTGTGCTTTGCTGTTGTTTGGCTTTTGTTTGTATGTTTTTTTTCTACTTTTTTAGTGCATTTTCCTGCATGACGCGTGGGGATTGCAGGCCTGTCGCTGGTTTTTGCTGATTTTTGTATCGTGGTTGGCCTCATCGCAACTTTATTCGCGTTCGTGTTTCGCATTTTTGCGGCGTCGCGTTGATTTGAACGCGGTCATTTGATGCTTTATTTTGTGACTATCGCATGGTACCGCCGTGTTGTGAATACCACGTTGACACGGTATTGTTTTCCCGCGATGGACTGCGATGTGAGAGGTTGCGTTAAGCTACACTTGCGGTAGTTATCACACATTCTTGGGAATATGACCCGTGGTTTTTTCAGTGAATTTCTAAGGTTTTTTAAATGCTAATTTCTAACTATAACGTCCCTGAAACCTGTTTTTTTCAGTGAATATATATATATATATATATATATATATATATATATATATATATATATATATATATATGGTACCTCCTACTGGTGGTCGTCAGTAGGTAGTTATAGTTAGAACCTAGTTTCCATAGACAGTGCTTTTTGGCTTGCTATTAAATTCGGTGCCTTCTGATGAATCTGCACGAAATTTCCCCAAAAAAGAAACATGCTTTCATTTTTCTGCAACTATTGGGGAGCCCCGAGGTTTGCTATGATGAGGTTTGCTATGCGGTGATTAATTTTTATAAAATACTCGTTAAGTACCAGAAAGAAACACTGATGTGGCCTATTGCACTCTTGCTGTATGATCTACTATTTTGTATGCTCTTTTTTCATGGCAATTAGTGTAAAATGCCTTTTTAAATGTGCCTTTGTGTATCAATTTTCAACTTTTTTAACATGAACTTTAAACATGATTTTAATGTATGTATGTTTTCTGTTGTGTATAGGGGTGGGCGGAATTTGCGTAGTCGCACTACGCAAAGCTCCACGAAACAGTAAAAAATCTCTGCAAGCACGCAAAAGTTCTGCGAACACACGGAATTGCTTGTTCCGCCCGTTCTCCGCGGAGCGCAAAATTACCCAAATTCCGCAAATTCCGCGAGCGGAACAAAATTTACCGCCCAGGCCTAGTTGTGCACCTATACTTTTATAGCTGTTTTATCTCAGCCGAAAAAAGTTGAATGAACTGAACTGACAGGATGTTAGTGCCTCCACGAATTGTGAAAGGGAAAAGAGAAATGAAGTAATCATAGGACTTAGGGGCCCATTACGATCCCCCCGCCACCGTAACGGTGAATGGGACTGTCTGCCATAGGAGCGGCGGTCCCGCCGTGAGTATTAGGATGCCACCGCCACAGTGGCGGTGGCATCCCCTATTCCCAACATTGTGGCAGGCGGTGCTCATAGCACCGTCCGCCACAATGCTGGGAATGCAGGTTGGGCATTCACATGCACGAGGTGACAGGCACCGCACGGTGCCTGCCACCTTGTCCATGCCAATGCAGGGGTACCATAGGTACCCCCCATGTGCACCCCCCACCACCCCAACATCCTCAAAGACCGTATGCCTTTCCATGGCGGCAACGCCGCCATGGAAAGGCTGCTCTCCGCCATCATCATAATATGGACGGCGGTGTCTTGCAGACACCGCCGCCATATAATGTATGTCTTCCGCCCGGTCGACGAGTCGACCGGTGGAAAAGCGGCGGACGGTCTTTCCGTCCGCCGTGGACCCCCCAGCCATCGTAATATGGCGGGGGGGAATGGCATGCGGGTGGTGTGAAATGGCGGGCGGATCGCCACCGCCATACGGGCGGTGGCGATCCGCCCGTCATCGTAATGACCCCCTTAGTGAGGCAGCAGGCTTGTGGATTGAGAGTCCTTAGTGGTAAATGTGTCGCTATTTTTTAAATCAGATAAACGTAGCAAAGGGTCTTCCTTATTTATTCTTACATATTTAACATGTTGCTGTACTTTGTGCACCATTTACTTTTTTAGTTGATTCCTTGCAAACATTGGATTATATCACCTGAGATTTTCTGGGCCTAAATATTTTAACTATCTTATCAGGTGTGCCTATTCTCTGTCTGGCTGCTCTGGAAAAAGCTACCTTAAGAGAAAATACAATGGGCCGGATTCACAAAAGAAATCTGAGACAAAATCCTAACTTTACGACTTTCGGTATTCACAAAGGGCAATTAGGAGTAGTAAAGTTAGGATTCCTAACTTTACTACACCTAAATGCCCTTTGTGAATACCAAAAGTCGTAAAGTTAGGATTTTGTCTCAGTTAAACTTAAGTTTTGGTCTTAAAATCTGAGACAAAATCCTAACTTTACGACTTTCGGTATTCACAAAGGGCAATTTTGTCTCAGATTACTTTTGTGAATCGGGCCCCATGTCCTTAATTTTAACTTTACATTTTCTATTTGTTTGAGCTTGTTTGAATGGATTGATTGGTCCCTGATTCAACTTTTGATGCACTATTTTATGGTGAACTTTGCTTCAAATTATGTATGATGGGCCAATTGCCATCAATATGGGTCTTCGTGGCTTTATTGACCCCACAGGTTTTTATATAGGTGGTGGCACTTCCTGTCTTATATTCAAGTTGACAGACCAGTTAGACCTTGATGATAACTAATACAGTAGCTAGTGAATGATCAGCATTTATTCACACTTTTTCTAGGAGTCTTAAAATAAATAGCAGAATTCTGTGGAGACAGGAGTGGAGGTTTACGACTGGGTGATGTTCTATCCAGAAACTTTCACTTGGAGACCAAGTAGGCCTTTCCTCCATTGAAGTTTATCAGTTAAGAGGGTGAAATGAGTTCATAACTACTAAATTACCTTTTTGTATTATGGATAAATGTTACAAAGAATAATGTCATGCATGAATTAATTTTCTTTGCTACTCCTGATTTCCTACACTTGTTTTGTTTGTAGAACATTATCTTCATTCAGAAAGGTTAAAGAAACAAACTAAGTAATAGGATTTACTCTAAGACCAGTCCAAATGGAGGAGTTTCAATTTGAGCATACACAATTACTTTGTTAGTGGAGCAGGCTTCCATTTGTACTTCTTGTCAAGGTTCATCTCTCAGCCTCACATACGTCAGCGCATACATGATCCCTCTGGCCAGTGTCACCTGTACGCGTGACATCCTCTTCTATACCAGTGGCATGCAACTCATACTCTCCCTCTCGGACAAGATTCCCAACAAGATCAACACTTGCATGATCGAAGTAGCTAACTGGATGAATGTCAACTGTCTCAAACTCAACACTTACAAGACAGAAGAAGTGATCTTCAGCAAGAACACCTCACCATGGAACTCCAACTGGTGGCTGGCTGAACCTGGACCCACACCAGGAACCTCAGAATCAATCAACAGCAAACTGGACATGATCACACAAGTCAATGCTGTCACTTTCCTTTGCTTCTACTCCCTGCAGATGTTGAGGTAGACCTTCAAATGGCTCCCAAGCAAAACTAAAAAAAACATCATGGATTACGGGGACACTGTCTATGCTGGGATCACCAAGCAACTAATCAGAAGACTAGGAGGCCTCAAGAAATCAGCAGCCAGACTCATCCTCAACCTCCCACATAAAAACACATCAGACCACACCTCAGGGAGCCTGGCTGCCTCCCGATTCACAAATGCGCTCATTTCAAACTCCTCACACACACTCAAGGCACTACGCAACTTAGGCTGCGCCTACCTTACAGTCGCATCTCCTCCCACCAATCACCCAGACACATTTGCCATGTAGTACGCCTACTCATACACATCCCAGGCATACACAGAACTAGATCAGGAGTACAGGAGTTTTCTAACACCATGTGTATAGCGTGGAATGACCTTCCACTTCACATCAGAGCCACCTCATCTCTTCTTGACTTCTGCAAGAAGCTAAAGACCTGGCTTTTCAACTAACCAACCTACTCTAGGCAGAGTAAAGACAACACTTCTTTTATCTTGGGAACCCTGATTTATGAAATTATGATTTAATATTTATTGCACCTGAAAGTCAGCTTCCTAAATAGGATGTCATTTGTTTCTCCCAGCTCTCTGTCGGGTATAAGCTTGATCTTTACATGTTTTAAGATTGTGTTAATATGAAAACAATTCTTTATAGACTTTGCACAAAGTTATAATGATTGCTTTTTTAATCATCAGCCTTGAAAAAGTCGTCTTCTCGACGAAACACGTGTCGGCTGATTGTTGTCATATGATACTGACCTGAGTGTCAACAGAATTTGTGATTCATGTGCAAAATTAAATGCTGGATCTGCTACATTGTCAGACCGAAAACATAACATTTGTGTAGTGCTCAGAACTTTTATGTATAGACCCGTCTAGGCAGTGTTAGGCACACATATATGCTCAGGATCTGAATACCCTTGTGGGTGAAAGTGCACATAACATAACAAACAATAACATAACATAGCATAACATGACATAACATAACATAACAGGTGCTGAGTGAGGTGTTTCTCATAAATACTTCATAATACTTTGCATGTTATTATTCTTAAAGGAGCTTTTTTGCAGGGGTGGGCGGAATTTGCGTAGTCGCGTTACGCAAATCCTCGCGAAATTGCTAACAAATTCCGCGAGCTCGCGGAACTTCCGCGAAATCGCGGAATTGCTTGTGCCGTCCGTTCGCGATGTGTTTTTGCGTGCTCGCGGGGAAATATATCGCTAACTTGCCCATGCGGTCGCTAATGGGCGCGGCCATCTTGTTTTCACTTGTCCCGCCCGCTCGCGATGGTATTTCCTGTTCCGGGTCGCGTATTGCATGCTCCCGCCCGTTCGCGATAAGGGTTTCCTGTTCGGGAACGCGTATTACGTGTTCGCGACGCTTTTTGCGTGCTCGGGGGGAAATATCGCGCGAACTTTCCCATGCGGTCGCAATGGGCGCGGCCATCTTGTTTTTCACTCTATTTCTATGGTTCTGGGCCTGCTTTTCAATCCTCCCTCTATCTTTTCAATCCTTTGTTTCTGTAAACTTATTTTGGGTCTTTTTTGTTTATTATCTATCTCTCTATTTTCCTGATTCTATATTTTGAGTTTTCCTCTACTTTTTGTGTGTTTTTAACTACTTTTTCACACATTTTCTATTACCTGCTTTTTCATTTCTTTTACTTACTTTATTTAATTCCTACCTTTTCTTTTCCGCCCCCGCCTACCCAGAACCATGGCAAAGGGACACAGGGCTCGAAGTCGGAGCCAGAGCCGCGACCGCCTTCCTTGCGGAAGACGGCGCCAAAGAGGGTGCAGGCACGGGCCTTATTTAATGAGGCGGAGGTGGCCGCACTGGTTTTTTTCGTTCAGCGCCACCTCCCCTTAACCCTGGCAGCAGGCGGCAGGCCTGGGTCCGGGTACGGGCTCCGGGAGCGTCGTCAGCGGTGGGGCAAGGTGCGTCGGGCAGTGTTTCGCTGCTCTGGTGTCCGGCGCACCCAGAATCAGTTGGACGCACCGGTGGTCCGATATTCTGGACCGGGAGCAGGACCTGCTGGACCTGCTAGGAGTGGAGGTCCCGGGGCTTGGTGAGTAGCTATTTAATATTACTACTTTGTGTTCTTCTGCTCTGTGTTATATATTGCGAATAATTTTTTTTCTCCGACCAGCAAGAATGCTGCTGCTTACATTGCAGGTAAATGACGTTTAAAAATCGGTGATTGTTATGACACAGGCGCTCGACGCTACTAATCTTACTTGTTTGCAACTTTGCGCTCGCTTGGCCTGATGATTATGTAAGAGTTTACTTTAGAGAACTTAAGTGATGTAATGCTAGAGAGAGTAGTCCTTCCTTTGTCCTCGTGCCACTAAGAAGGGATAGTGGTGGATTGCTAGGTTTAGTTACTTATTAGTTGGTAATTTCTAAGTTGTGTGCGTGACGCATCCTCTGTCACGTCACGGGCTGCTGAGTGATGCTTACCCCAGTCCTTAGCAGAACCTTTTGTAGTTTGTTTACTGAGTGTTAATAGGCTTATATCATCACTAGCAGAACATTAGCAGCAACCAGCCAACAATTTGGTGTATGCAAAAATGTATGCATGTGTCCTCCATCTATGCATTTTTGAGGACTAAAATAAATGGAAATGCAGACTTACTGAACAATTGGCCCGTCTGGATTGGAATTGGTGGGCTAGGTCAGGTGGTAGTTAGGCTTGCTAGACGGTCCGTGAATCTCACAATACTACCAGTCGATCAGATAGGTCAATTTTATAGCAATTTTTGTAACCAAAAATGTTTTTGGTGCCTATTTTCAAATTTTTTATTTATTTCACACCAAACTTTAATTTTTGTCTCTTTCTTTATGGAATCTTACATGATCAGCAGCACCCAGGGACAAGAAGACGGGGTCGCAGGCGGTGGGCCCACAAGATCTGGACGATGCCTCCCAGGGACAGGACCGCTCCTCTATGGAGGGCTCTGCTGCTGGCCCCAGTAAGTCCACCAGTGGTTAATATTAATAATTATATTTCCTAAACTTTTCCTGCACCTTATTTTTTCCGAACTATTATTTCGGTATCCTGATTCGCATTTTTACAAAATCTTCTTTGCTCTATACTATCTGTTTCTAAATTATTGTTATCCCTGCCTCTAACTGCATCTATGACTCTCTGTACTACTACTATTAGTCTGTCTGTAGCCAAGCTTGCCCAGTTGCCCACTCTTTATTTCAAAATTTTTAAATTAAACTCATTCACCAATAGCTATAGCCATTGAGTTTCGGTTGTCCTCTTCTACTACTTCTAGTCTTCTTATTCTTGAGGCTTTTTGACAATTCCCACCAAGAAAATGCCCAACCAAATTTTAGAAGTTTAGATAGGATAGGACATACTACTACTGTTGTAGGGATTCTGCACATACTGAACTTTGCACAAGAAAATAGGTCGTTGGTGATGGGAGGTTGGACCTTCCTCACACCTCAATCGGAAGCCACCACAATCCCCTGACCGACTTGTTATAGTGTCTCATTACTCCGAAAGGCCCCCCACCCCCAAAATACCCAATGAGTAGACAACCCAGACAACATAACACTCCCAACCTGTGTCGCGGAAGCAATGCACACCCTTTTGCTCACTCTTGTGTAAGTCCACACCAAATACCACCGAGTCTATGTAAGTTCAAAAGGTTTCTTTTTATTTCCAACTGACAAGCTCTGTATGTTGTATAATGCAGCAGCAACAGCAAAATGTATAAGATTAAAACAATAAACATTGTTACAGTTAGACTTACAAGTTACTTACAACTAAAAGTCCATAGAAGCCAAAAGGCGAGATCATGATAACTGAACAGTGGTGGGCGAACCACCCTCCCCTTGGTAGGAATCGAGTTTATATAAAATTCTAAATGGAGATGTGAGAATTCTGGGGAGCCCTCACCTTAGAATAACCTAGTAGTGGTGACATCATAAGCTCTGCAAAGCTCTGGTTCTTCTTATAAGTGAATCTTCCGTCTGTAATGAGAAAAATGGTGCACGTTAGTATAGTGCAAGCATTTCTCAGTCGTGCCAAAAACTGTAATTTATTTTTATGGATAAGCAATATGGACTAACACCATAACTCCATAACAAAGTCGCTTGTTTCTCGACCTTGTACGCAGTGCTCAGACAGTAGCAGTATGAGCTCATGTGGCCTCAAAGGCGTATTTCACAACAAGCTGCGAGGTAACTTGCGCAAAAATAAAAGACAGAGCTAAAATGGTTGCATGGCTCGGGGTAACTTAGCAAAGACTAAAATGACCCTAGGGACCATATAACACAACTAGTGTCTAGTCTACTACCTGATTTATACTAGTGATGTATGTTGTATATCTATTAACTTTTTTTTCAGTCATGCTATTGAAAAATAGGGGGAGGTGTATATGGCATCTGAAAAATGTGTAATGTTTTTTCTAGGCGTACTACCGACCACCAGTACCGGGGCCAGCGGTGAAGGTGACGCGGCCGCTGAGGGTGCAGGCGATGCGGCAGTTGGAGTAGCTGCAGGGGGTGAGCCAGCACCAGTGGCGGGCGGTGGTAAGTTATATTCCTAATCCTTACTTATTGACATTACACTCGCTGCAAGGGTGTAATGTATACTGTACTGTTGAGACTTAAGTAAGAAGTAGTTGTGAACGCCGTTTGAAGAAGACACCCTTTACTTAGCAGCATTAGCAATAGCATTAGCGACAGGAGTCTGAGAGTAACCAATGGCCTCTATCGGACTTCAACTCAGCTGTGAAATTTTTATGGAGACGAATAAAAGTCTGATCAGATGACCTTGATGGATGAGTTGAACTAAAAGGGAAAGAAGGGTGGAAGGAGGCAGGACGGGCGAGATTTTATGTTTTTGACTGGCAGAGAAGGATACGTGGCATGCATGCATAGGTGTGTGATATGAATCAGATGCATGGGTGGCGGAATGCCTGAAACTCTCCCAAATGTTCGAGGCTGAGGTAGTGGGAGGATAGATACATACCACAAATGTTACGTACTGTGCTTGCTAGTGCTACTGTGCCACTATGTGTAGAATGTATTTGTCTGACTGCTTTGCTAAGAGTATATTTTACAATAGTCTTGTTTTTTTCTTCTTGATATAGCTACTCCTAAAGTCAACCGGAAGGAGTTGGCAGCCAAGGCCCGGCGCCGTAAGCTGGAGGCCATACAGGCCGAATACCGGCGCCTCGTTGTTCTAGAGGAGGAGGAGGAGGCGGCAGCAGCTGCAGCCTCCTCCAATGCCCCGGGCCCCAGACACCCCACCCCAGTCTTACGGTGTCACCGCCTGTCAGCCACCCTCCGCCACACAGGAAGAAGCACTGCTGCCCACCCCCACTGTGGATGCAACTGCCGCGCGCTGAAGCGCCGCGTGGCCCGGCTGGAGGAGCGCATCCGTGTCCTGGAGAGGCGAGCCCGCTGAGACCCCGTTAATTTATTGCCCCTTTTTTATTTCTTATTTGGGTGGGTGGGAATCGGGCGTTGGGTTTTGGACTTGGACATTTGTTGGACTTTTTCGTTGCGGGACATGAACATTGGTTGGGGTTAGGGAGGGGGTGGGTCAGGTGTTGTGGGATTTTTTTACATAGTTTATTTTTGTTAGGGTATTAAATTACATATTTAGACTTAATATACGATGTGGTTAATGTTTTGTGGGTGGGGTTACTGTTTTACGTCACACGGTTTCCTTGCTGGTGCAGTGCCACAGCCAGTGTTTGATTTTAATAATTGGCTGAGTTACTAAGACACAAACAGACAGATGCGGTACCCGTCACTGAGGGACTTGTCCTACTAGTACTGTCAGTCTCCCTGATAATCTATGCATTCTGCAACTGGACTCAAAGGGGTGTGTGAAATAGAATTAATGAAAAAAAATCAGTTATTAATTATGCCTCAGCCAAACCTCTTCTCTTACCTGTGCTTGATGTTTAACTTGGGCACGGCGATGGCTGCATGGTGGTGATGGTTTTCTTTCCCAACATGCCATGGGTGTGGTGTAGTAGTAGTAGACCCTGGCAGTAGCACTTGCAAATAAAAGAAAATGAGACAGTCAGTCGCCTGAGAGAGACTGTGGGAGGAGTAGTAGAACAAAGTACAGTACGGAACTTACTGCCAAACAATAATATGCCAAAATACAAGGAAACATAATGGTTGCGGGGATAGCCTAGTACATAGAGGTACAAACTCTAGCTGTGTCGAGTCACTCGACTAGGCCTACAGTACACCGTGGTCCGTGACTCGACACAAGCGTAACCGTTAGTGCTGTTTCGGATGATGACAAATCCAATCTATGATGGCATTTAATGCTGATGGATTCGGTTCCTTTGGTACAAAAAACCCAAATATACTGCTCATAGGAGGGTGGGCAAGCAGAAGAAGATCTGCGCCCTGCCTTGAAAATGCATTTATGTTGCTTTAGCCACATCCGCCCCAGCAAGCGTGTGATAAATTATTGGTGTACATTTAATTTAGTCACACCTCAATAAGCCACACAGCCCGGGGGAAGAGGATTAGGGTTTGAAGAATGGTTGGGAAGGGGTGTTTTGGGAAAGGTTTGAGAAAGAAAAACAGTACGCATGGACAACAACAAAACACAATATTGGCAGAGAACCATATCCATAAATCAGTTAAGGGAGAAAAAGGAAATGCATGCATGATGATAACTTGATGGTTAATGATATTACTAACTACTACTACTAGACAATTAGACAGTACAGGGCAGCAGTATATTATGCTATTTGCCTTGCCTGTCTGCCCTCAGAGAGACCCGAATTACATACAGTTTCTGTTCTTTTGTACCCGCCCGGGCTTAAAGATAGCAAAGAAAAGTCCAAAAATGCTGTAGGGATGAATTGAATTATATAAGCAGAGAGCAAACATAAAAACAACTACACACAGTAGTAATGATTGAAGACAAAAAAAAGAATCGAAATGTAAAAGATGATGAAAGTTGATACTGTCACTGTATGTTATCCTGGTCAAAATGGGGAGTTGCATCTCGGCATTCGTCTTGCTCCTCCATCCCATGGACGCTCCGGCCATCAATCTTGCGTGACGCCACTGCCTGCCTGGCACATGTAGATTCATTGGTAAGGTAAGTGAAAGTTGTTTTTCCCAGTCTAGCACAGGGTAAGGGCCGGCCTGTAATTGCAGATGGGAAAACCAAAGGGATATTGAAAAATCAAGTATAAAAAAAATGCCAAAATTACGGTGGAGTGCAACAAGAACACTTTCAGAGGCGGCATGGATTTGGATACATCATGTCTAACTTAGTCTGTTTCCAACATTAACCTCCAACAACAACAGGACTGAGCAGGCCCACGGCACCCGTGACACATCCTCCATTTAGCGTACCTTTTTGGACAGAGGCAGACAAGGCAGATATACAGCAACATAGCATTTTACAAACTAAGTGACTAAATCAATGCCCCGCTGTCAGTCATACCATACCACCACACTCGACTCCACCACTACACAGACATGTAGGTCTGCAGTGGTTGTTGTTGACTTGGTTACCTTGTTGTAATGCACTCATTAAACGCACTGAGTTATTCCATCAATCATCTCGGATCGTACTGAGTGACTGGAGTGCGAAGAGATAATGTCACTGTGGTCATCATCATCATGGTGTGTTGTCCAACTCAGTGTGCAGTAGTGTACAGATTGAGTCCCCTTTCCATATTCAAAATGCAATGGATCGGCCTGCAGTAGAAGTAGAAAATTGTTATTGAAAAACCATATTGGGAAGAAACATTGCATTGGGTTACTTTTAGTGTGTAGATTAGATAATAGTACACAATGAATTACCTTCATGCACTACAGTACAAACAACAACAACACAAATCACTCAGTCAGCGTCCAATGCATGTCATCATTCATTACCTGTTCCTTCTCATCTTCAGTAAATGGGCAGTCTGTATCGGCTCTGAAAGGGTGATAGCTATAGTAGTCATCATCATGTTCCACTTCTTTTGGCGAGACTCAACGAGGCAAGATTTGGTTTTCTTCGATTATGCTACATCCAATAATCATCTGGCTTGAGGGCAATACATTTAGGTCGATTCAGGAGGATGGAGGAGCAGGACTCGGAGGAGTGGACTGAAATGCAGAGAGCTGAAACTCATAAGGCAATAAAATAAGAAGACGGTGGTGATGGATTTGTTGTGATTTGAAGTTTCCAAACAGAAAGACAGACACAGAAATAGAAGTAAATAAGGGAGAACCACAGTAAGAACTGGAAGCCTAGTTGTCACCGTCAGGGAAGTATAGCTCGTCCTCAAACTCTGGAGGTTCAACCAGAAGTAGGTAATCAGCATCCAACACGCTACTTCCATCACCTGAGCCGCTGTCCTCATCTTCCTGCGGTGATTCATGTATTGTATAATTAGGTGGTATAAATTGCTGATTCATTTTGATCATGGTTAACCTCTCCACGTTTATGGGTGAGAGACTGGTCCTTTTCACTGTTACAATGGAACCAGCAGCACTGAAAACACGTTCAGAAGAGACACTTGCGATAGGGCAAGCCAGATAGTTGATCGCCAGCCTGCTGAGCACTGGCCATTGGCCCCTTTTGCCATACCAATACCGCAATGGGTTTTGATCAATGAAGACCTCTGTTGGGTCATCCAGGTGGGCCTGGACCATTCGGTCAATGTTCAGGGGTGCTAAACTTAGTGCGCCCTCTTTTGTCTTTGCATCAGCACTGGACCTAGCAAGTCCTTGCTGTAAATACCAATTCTGTGCCGTTTGTACTGGGGCTGAAGATGATCCGGTTCTTGCTGTTGTCGATAGTGTTGGTGACAGCTGTGAACCAAATGCACTGCCCACAGGCTCTGAAGTTGAACTTGAACTTGACGCAGGATGCCCTGCTGCAGTACTTGATGTGGGTTTGAGGCCTTTAATTACCAGCCGTTCATTTTCCAATGTACTGGCTGCCTCAGCTATCCAAGTTTTGTACCGGGCAACATCCGCTTCTGAAAAAGGGAGTAATGTCTTACTGTGCAGTGCCGCTTTGTACCGTGGATCCAGAATTGTGGCACAAATGTAATGTTGTTGTGACAGAATCTTATTTTGCACCCTTGCATTTTCACTTAAGCGACATGATAAGCACATCGGCCGGCACCCCAGTCTTGGCAAGTGCCACTTCCTTCTTCTCTCCCCTTCTGACTGGCAACTTTATTGCTACTGGAGGACCTTGTATCTTTCTTTGGGGCCATCTTCTTCAGATGTCAGCAGGACGCAGGTGCACAAGTTGCAGAGATGTCTGTGGTCACACGTGGACGTGACGCGCAGCAGGACTTCAGCCTGGCAGTACAACGGGTGATGTTGATGATGACACCTCCTCCTCTGTCTTTTTGTGCACCTAAAAGCAAAGAAGCCAGGAGAAGAACATCAGTGAAACGTTGCATTTGTTGTTGTGGTTCAATTACTAGTAGTACAAACAAACAAATAAAAGATATAAATTAGTGTAGCCATTTCTGAGACTGTCAACAAGGGCTTTCCTGGTATACTGTGTACACTGTCAGGACAACCAAAATACAAATGTAATACAAGTGGACCCTGTTTGGCAATCAATTATTTGCTCATCACATCATTCAGGGAGCTGCAGCTGGCAAAGGGGATGGATGCAAGCAGTAAGCCAAGAGGAAAACCATGCAGGCCTAAATGGCAAAAGCAGCACACTTATAACTCCCACCAGAAATGGCCACCAGCCACATGGAAACTCACAAATCACAAGCAACAAGCATGAGGCCTGGAAAACAATGTACTGAAACAGGCCTACGATAGCCAGGCAAAGGCTGCATGGTAAACCACACTGCTTTGTCTGTAATGTAATGCAATAAAATGCAAACACGAAAATACACAGGGCTAAACAAGGCCTGCAACACACCACACACAACTAAGGCATGTAACACCCCCAAAAACTGAAATACACCCCAAAAATAAATCCACTTTTTGCAATTCAATTCAATGCCATGCATGTGCCCTAAATGATGTTTATATTCAACAGAACACACAGAAACAGTTGTTTCGTGCACCCCTGACTACCTCTGGGCCCACTGGATGAAAGGCCTGTTGGCAGACTAGGCTACAAGCTTGCAGGCCTATGGCAAAAAGCACACTACCTGGCTTCAAAATGGCCGCCAGCCTCATGGCCAGGCCCACAACAACAAGAAACTGAAGACAGACAATGCAGGCCTATGGCAAAAAGCACTATGCCTGGCTTCAAAATGGCCGCCAGCCTCATGGCCAGGCCCACAACAACAAGAAACTGAAGACGGACAATGCAGGCCTATGGCAAAAAGCACACTGCCTGGCTTCAAAATGGCCGCCAGCCTCATGGCCAGGCACACAACAACAAGAAGCCTAGGTCACAAAGGAAACACATGCAGGCCTATATGGCAAAAAAGCAGCACACTTAATACTCCCACCAGAAATGGCTACCAGCCACATGGACACTCACAAATCAGAAGCAACAAGCAGGAGGCCTGGAAAACAATGTACTGAAAACAGGCCTACGATAGCCAGGCAAAGGATGCATGCTAAACCACACTGCTTTGCCTGTAATGCAATAAAATGAAAAAACGAAAATCCACAGGGCTAAAGAAGGCCTGCAGCACACCACACACAACTAAGGCATGCATTTAGCACACAGCACAAAAACGGAAATACACCCAAAAATACACATTTTGCAATTCAATCCAACGCCATCCATGCCCCCTAAATGATGTTTGAAATTAAAAAATACATCACACAGCAAAGGAACAGTTGTTTCATCATGTTTCATCATGCACCAACCCATGACTAGCTCTGGGCCTACTGGCTACAGTGGCTACCCACCACTATATTTATTTTTAAAAATGATGAAAATTAAAAAAATTGTAATTGCAGCAACTGCAATGACCCAATCAAACAACACCAACTTACTTGTAAAATCTCAAATCGAAAAATCCTCAAATCAAATCAAATGATAATGATGCAGCAGACACAAACAGTGATCCTTCCAGCTCAAATCCAAGTGAAAAATGAACAAGAGATGGAGAAAGCACTGGGAGGAGCCTGCTGGAAAGGAACAGGAAGTAGTAGACTCTGTGGCACTTCCTCCCTCTCCCCCGCCCACAAAATGAAAAAAAACACACCCAAATATCAATCTGAGGTTTTTTCCCATGGAAATCATCAGTTTATAGAAGGTTTTATGCTGCTCGCGATATTATTCTTCTCCAGATTGAAAATTTTGCGTGTTCGGGATCGCAGGTTTACAAAGATCCCGCCGGAAATCCGATGGCGCGCCCGAATGACGTGTTCGCGACCGCAATCTCTCTCGTGGTGCACGATGGCGCATAAGAATGACGTGTTCGCGATCGCACACTCTCGCGTTGTCCGATGGCGCATCGAATGACGTGTTCGCGATCGCAAACTCTCGCAGGATCGCGCGGCCGGCTACCGAAATCTCGTGGCGCCCGCGAACGAATAGGAAAACCCGTCGGCGAACGCAGGAATCCCGGTAAGTCATAATCGCGCACGCTAGAATGCATTTTTAAAGCGCGAACAAGAAAATAATTCCGCTTCGCCGCGGATCGCGGAATTGATGGCAGTTCCGCGCTCTCCGCGGAACGCGAAATTGTCCATTTTCCGCAAATTCCGCGAGCGGAGCGGAATTCAATGCCCAGGCCTACTTTTTTGTATATTTTTCAGATGATTTATTGCATTGTTTTAACATATTGTAAGTATTGTTTGAAATGAATTCTCAAGCATTTTATAATCATTGCAACAGAAGTTCCCGTAGGGTTAGGTATAGCAAAATTAGTCAACCCAAAAGTTTATGTAAATAGAAATATCTTTAAGTAAAACTTGGAAAGCAAAATTAACAATTTATATCACCAAGACTACATGTAAAAATAACATCTGATGGTGAAATAAGCAAGTGACTAGAAAAAAAAAAAGAATTAGTAATATTTAGTTACTCTCTCTGTGTGCATATTAACTGTGGTGGTAAACATAGAAATCTCTTCAATAAAGCAAGTGAAACAGGTGGGATCTCTGTTGTCGCCTCAAATGAAGCCTCTAAGAGCTGAAGAGCTACAGACCAGAAAGGATCAGAAATGTTGCACATCAATAGTTCTTCCAGAAATGTACCCCTCGTCCAAAGGCCCTACTGCATGAAAGCATGTGTTCTCCAAAAAAAAGTTTGGGTATGGAGTGAATCCCCTCTTCAAGACAACCTCCTAGTGCAGACTCAGATACCATGGAAGATGTCACCAGAACAACCTGCTCAGTAGGGCTACTTCTGAGCAGCGCATGGTGGCAATCTTTGTCATGCATCCTTGAAGAGGGCACCAGCAGCCCCCTTGCCCACCAACCCCACCTGCAGACAGCGCCACAACCAAATCTGCTCACCTGGGAACCTCTCCCTGGTAGGGGGAAGATCTTTTCAAGCAGTAGCATCTCGTCTTTGGAACAGCCTTCCTCCCCCACTGCGACAGATCCCGGACCTCTTAACTTTTAGGCGGAATCTGAAGACTTGGCTTTTCCAGCTCTAGGACTTTCCGTTTCTGTGGCTTGGGTGGATCTCTGTTGGTTGTTATGGTGGTCTTTTATCTCAGCGCCTGGACACTCTTGGGTGTAGCCGCGCGCTTTATAAATTCCTGATAACATAACATAACATAACAGTGACCATGAGAGCACGGTGGACTAAAGACCAACTTCAGTTCCATGCTCCAGCATTTCTACTGGGCACCAGTGACTCAAAGAACTGAAAAGAAACTCTGGAAAAGCCCAGACAGGCTGCTGCTGGGCTTTGAGTAGAGCAAGCTGGGCTGGACCAAAATCCAGATAAAGACTGCAACAGAAGACACCAAATAACCAAAGAATGCAATCTCTGTCTCCGGAGTGAAGCAGTCAAACAACAGTGACAACAGTAAGAAGTGGAGAGGGACATGAGAACACCGGGATGGTAGCCAATAACACATGAGGAATTAGAATTAAAGAACTCCTCCTGCCCAGAGCAGGTTGTATTTGTTGACAAAAACCAAAAAATGTTTTTGGTAACATTACATCCCATAAATTGTTTGAAGCATTCATGCACACCACAAAAGAAATACATTTTTAATTTTCCTAAAGAAACAAGTTCAACATCAATTCAACACATGAAAATACACAGGAGTCTCAGAAAGTAAATGATTCAAGTTTTTTTATTTCTGTTGTTTAAAAAAAGAATTATAATTTAAGTCTGCATCTCTCCTACTTCCTTACAATATAACTATGATGTTAATTCTGAAAGAATATCCCCAGTGCACTGCCTGCCTCCTGTTAACCTAAATAGCCACATGACAATACACTAACAGACTGATAAATTCTCAATTGCATGGGTTATTTTACCCACTTCCTGTCTGTTCGCTTAATTGCACCATATGTTGTCTTTGCGCTGCATGCAAATCAAAGAGCATATTCCCTTTGATGGACTATGATCAGAGTTTGGAGTTGACTGCAAAACCTTACAATGGCCTTCATAGACTTTCTGGAATCAGTAGCTGAACATGACCAGCTTCCACTGAAGAGATCCTCTAGGACAATAGTTAGGGACAACGTGTGTGCGTCAGCGTTACCATGTTTACCATCAGTTTTTATGAGGTACTGCATTTGGGGGTTGAGTGTTATCCTCTAGAAGAAGACCCCCAAAAGAATCTTCGGCCCTCACGTCAGGCATTGGCATATGATCTTCTTCCTCCTCATCCCCTTCTTGCATGGGTATTTCTGCAGTTGAATGTGTAAAGGGACGAGGTACAATTTTCAATGTTAGGGCCATAGTTACAAGGATAGTCTATCCACTTTCAGGATGTCCTTGATGTGACACAGTTACAATGGCTGTATCACTGGTGTCAAAAGAAACTTTGGTTACAGCGGCGAAAGTGCTTCCTGAATGCAGAGTGGTTCTCACTGTGATTCCTGTTGAATGATAAGGAGCAGGGGTTTGTATGGATGACCTGTCCTTTGCTCCTCTAACAGCTGATAAAGTGTAGCTTGTAAAGGACTCTTCCATGTCCTCCTCCTTTTGTGTTGTGTCATCTGCAAATACAGGAAAAGTGTTTAGTAAAGGTTTCTTTTACCATGTAAAAGTTGAGTTTCAAGATATCTAATTAATGTATGTGTATTGTAGATGGAATATCTATGAACACATTACTATGGATTTACTTTTGCATATCAAAATAGACAGACAGCACTGCCATGTGATAGACTGCCATAAATAACTGGCAGTGTTAAGGATAAGATAATGGTGTTGAGCATCGTCAAACACTGGCACAAATTAAGCACTGTCAATGGGATGAAGCGACCAGGAGAGCTCTGAAGCACTGCTTAGAATCTAAAGTGAAGAATGAAATTAAGTGATCAGGAGAGTTGTGAAAGACCAGATCCAGCCATTTTTATACCAATGTAGTAGTGACATGGAAGAAAAGGTTATAAGAAACAAGACATAAATATCAACAATAGAAAGACAATCAAAGGATATTAATTCCTATGGATTTGAGCTACAAAGTAATTCCTGGAACAGAAATCATTGGACAGGTAAGAGGAGTTCCTAAAATGACAGAAGAAAGGAAATATAGGATGAAAGGTACAACAAGCATTGGCTACATGGATGGTACTGGCTGGTTGCATGAACTCTGGTGGGCCCAGCCTGCTTGTGCACAACATAAGGAAGAGGCGGTCTGAGATGTGGCCTGAGCTAGAAGCACAGGTGTCGACCTGGGCAGCAAGGATACCCCACAGAAGGTTTGTTCCAAGCTGCTACCAAAATGTGCTGGGTGGTGAAGGGCAACAACATGGCATGTGGGCCCGGACAGCCAGGAGGTATCCAGGATTAGCAACACCTAATCCCATCCACTCTCATCAGATCTCTGGGGCTGTACAAGCTTTGAAGTTATTTGGCTTTCACTCTGCTGAGTAGGGAGGCCCTTGGAGAGGACCACCATTAAAGGCAGACTCGCAAGTCGGACAGTCCCAGGAGGAGTGGAAGCAGCCCATGCCTAAGTGATCAGAGGACTATGCAGGCAGGAAAGCCCCAATCAGCCTGCCCTGAACGGGGAGATCAGCTTCACGTCCCTGTCTGCTCTTCAAGAAGGCATGATCGGGGGAAAGGCCTATTGTACAGGGCTGGTAAGCAGTCACAGACCCTGGTACTGGGGGGCCAAGGCAGGCCTGGCCACCTTCTCTTAGTGCCTGGGTAAAAAGACCAGATGGCAAATGTGTCCCAAGTACCTTGTCCCTACTAATCTGGAAGAACACCACCTGCCTTTCTTGTGATCCGTGCACACACAGTGACAAAGGGTGTCTTCGGGCCAAAGTTTGAATTATCATGGAGCCCTGGCTTGCCTCAAAGAGTCAAATGAGCCTTCATCTGAACTTCCAGGCCAGCCTGGCCACCAGGTAGCTCCAGGTATTCCTATGGCATGGGACAAGATGTCCTGGCTTGGAGTGACCAGACGGGCAGGCTTAAAGGATGGCCATCTGGTTGCAAAGTGTCTTAAGAAATGATTCTGTTTGCCTTTGGTGAGTTAAGGGACACTGTAGGCTGGGTTCTCAGAGCCCAAGCAAGGGGCTGTGGTGGGCTTCACAGGAGCTCTGATCCAAAGCCTGGACCCACATTTTCATGACAGCCCAACAGAGGAGCCCTTGGTGCCCGTGGGACCCCATCCTCGGCACTTTGCAAGATGGTGGGCCTTAGTATGGAACTCAGGGCTGGGAGCTTCTAATCTCAGGCCAAAAAGAGCTTGACCAGGGGCCCAGCCAGGGCTTCTTCATCCATCTAAGCAGGGGAGATATCCCCAGCCTTGCGGGACTCTGTCCTGGTCACAAAGTGACACAGCAGGCAGAGGAATGGAGCTAAGGCAGGAGGCTTTCACTTATGGGCCAGACAGAGCTGGCGATTTTTCAACAGACTCGGGAGGGATCCCATTTACAGTACTGCAGGTTTAAAATGAAAAACATAGTAAAATCCATACATATATGCACACACATTTTTTGATAATAGAACCTTTCATCAAATATAGTTAATGCTTTGCTTAGCTAACATTAACATTTTGCTTCTTCCAACCACAGCACAGGGCTATGGGCTTTAATAAAATCAACAGAAGAATAGTGGCACTGAAAAATAAAGCAGGGGAGACTTCCCTGGCCCTGCATGACCCTGTCCTGGGCTGGAAGTGACATGGCAGGCCAGAGAATGGAGCTCAAAAAAGGAGGCTTTTTCCCCCGGGCCAACTGGAGCTGCTAATTTTTTATCTGACTCAGGAGGGACCCTACTAACAGTGCTGCAGATTTTAAATGAAAAATCCATAGTACAATCCATAGATATATACATACATGTACTTGAATACTAAAACCTTCTTCCTACATCAGCTTATGGTGGTAGGCTTTACTAAAATCAACAGAATTATAGTGCCTCTCGAAAACCAGCTTGATAGGTTTGAAGGCATTTGAATTAGCCAGGGATTGCTAATTCTTCTGTATACTACGATGCCATCACAAGTGTTCCATTGTAATCAAAGCATTTATTAAAGCCGCAATATTGATTCATCATCAGAAAATGGGTTTATCGTATTTACTTATCCTATAGAAAACAAGCAAAATGTATTAGAGTAGCAAAAGGGTATATGCCCGTTTTTGTGAAGCCACACCCTCTCAACTTTGTGAAAGACATTTGAAGCAGTCTGACTTGAGAGGGACATCTAGTAGCAACTTGAGTTATTGCAGCTTTTTGAGAGACTTATGCAGTTGCTTCTGACTTGAGAGGGGCATCTAGTAGCAACTTGAGTTATTTAAGCTTTATGAAAGACTGTTAAGCAGTTGCTTCTGACTAGAGTGGGACATCTAATAAAGATTTGAAGGGCTACAGCCATTTTAAAGACTTGAACCTGTTGCTTCTGACTCGAGAGGGACATCCAGCAATGACTTGATGTACTGTGGCTATGTGAAAGGCAAGACTTATTGACTTTGCCAATGCTTGTTCTAAAACTTGTTCTCCATTTGAGAAGGTAATGTTCACCTGGACCACTGTCTTACCTCTTCACTCAAGGGACAGGTTTCCCTTTCTGAATCAATACCACCTGCTTTGAGGTGTCAGTATCTGTTCAATGATTTGAGGCAGCAGTTGCATATGCAAACTATTGATACATTTCAAAGGAAATTGCAATTAGAAGTGGACACCCTTTTCACTTACTCTCCTAATTGTGATTCTTAATGACTCAGAAATCTTTTTGTGAGTCAGAAAGGCTTTTTCATCTAACAAAAGGGGTTTTGTGAATATCAAAATAACTTTTTGCATTGGCAAACCTTGTCATTTTGTGAACTGCAAGGTTAACTACTACAAAATTGATTTGTACATCATACCTAGAATTTCTGCAATAAGTCCTTGTTGCAAATATTTTCAAACACATTCAAGTAATGATGTACTTTATGGAGAATGCTTTTTTCAAAATAATCAACCCGAGATGTTATACTGTTGAAATACTGTAAAACGAAAAATATGTAACAGATGCACCACTTCAAAATGTCACATAACCATTCATTGCTCTTTTATGAACTTTTATGAAAGCAAGTGACAATTCATTAGACACTAATGATTAAACTTTCAAAAGTGTTTTAAACACATCATTGAAAGTAAGCCTTTACAGATCACAAGACTTCCAAGAATGCTTCCAAGGATTTTAAAAGGAAAGATTCCATCACTACACAAGAATGTTCACCCTTTGCTGTCTTCTTTTTTAAATGATGGTTGCGGTCGCAAATTTCAAAACTTTCCAAATTGTCCATATAAAGTATTGTACAACATTTAAAAACAACAAGAACAGACCAGAAATCCTTTTTTAAATAATAAACATGGAATAATATCAATGGCAGCTGGTCATATTTGAAAGTTCACGGGCGTAAATACCTGACCCAAAAACACTGTGAGTAAGGCCTTTCTCCTCTTAGGAATATATTGGGAATTCAGCCACATGTAAAGATTGCAAAAATGGAAACAAACAGAGCATTTTAGAGCATATTTTAACATACATTTTTTTAACGTCATCATTCCTGAAGAGTGCCAAGCAAGCCTGAGCCTCTCTAATGGTTTTGGGAGTTCACCTGCCCATTTTTTTGTTTGTAAAAAGACGATGATGCTAAAATGGTGCATTTTTCATCACAAAGCACATGATAAGTGTCTAAAAATCCGTGGTTGATAGATGGGGAATTGAAAGCTAAATTCATACAAGGATTTGCTAGATGTACTGTGCCTCAATTTCCTTGTCTTATAGAGTTTATCACTAGCCTAGATGGAAAAACGAAGGGGCATATTATCAAGAAACGGCGTTAAAATTATCGCCGGTTTAGCGGCAGAAAACTGCCGCTAAAGCGGCGATAATGGGATTGATAATATGCCCTGGAGAATTCCAATAGAAGCCCATGTTCTGGTGTCAACATGGGCTTCTATTGGAATTCTCCAGGGCATATTATCAAGCCCATTATCGCCGATTTAGCGGCAATTTTCTGCCGCTAAACCAGCGATAATTTTAACGCCGTGCTTGATAATATGCCCCTAAGGGGCATATTAGCAAGACCGGCGATAAAATTATCGCCTTTTTAGCGGCAGGAAACTGCCGCTAAAACGGCGATAATGGGCTTGCTAATATGCGTTATAGAATTCAATAGAAGCCCAGGTTAGATGTCCTGCACATCTAACCTGGGCTTCTATTGAATTCTATAACGCATATTAGCAAGTCCATTATCGCCGCTTTAGCGGCAGTTTCCTGCCGCTAAAACGGCGATAATTTTATCGCCGGTCTTGCTAATATGCCCCACACTACTTCTCTTGAATCAGAACCCCATTCATCACAGACAATTACTATGAGACGTTCCAAAATGTTCTAGAGTGAGTAAAGAGATTTTTTTCACTCTGAGTCAGCCTTGAACTCAACAGTTCACACAATTCCTGAGTACTTCATCACAGCTCACTGCTCCCACCATTCCAGAATGAGAAACACATATTTGTGTTTTCCTTAAATCTCTCACTTAATTCCAAAGCAAAAACAAAGCACTCTTTGTTTAATCATCAACCTCTTTGTAACATGAAAATCTAAATAGGATATTTATGTTGCCAGGAGGTCGCATTTCTCATGAAAGATTATTATTCAACATCATATCTAAATTACAATAACTTAATGGACAGCCTAACAATTCTCTCAATGTGTTTGTCCCTTTGAGAATGTTAACTAGGAGGCCCACGATCAATGCAGGCAAGGAACTCGCTACCCCACACAAATAAGCAAAATGTACACACTGTCCAGATGCAACTCTCTTTCTGTGATAGAATATGACTTCTAGATTTCACTTAAGTCACAAGACACAAAATTGAGTGGAAACTCTTTCTTACCCTACATTTGTACTAGTACTGGCCCCAATCACGGGGTCAACAGCAGTATAGTATTTTAGTTGTTTTTTAAATGTTTGCAAAGCAGGCGCTTTAGTAATGGAATTCTTCACCTAATCAAAGCACTTCTTTTGAGCCAAAAAACACTCAAATGTATAGTTTTTTCCCTTTAGAGACACTGTATTTCTAGAAAATTCTTGTATGAATTTAGCATACAATTGACATACTCCTAAAAAGGATTATTTGTAGGATGTTTAGACTGCATAATGGCCAACACTTGATTAGGAAGAGGAGACATTTTCCTGCCAGAAATCAGGTGTCCCAGATCCTCACCTGTTAGGCCTGTCTGCTTTAGGGCGATCTTCCCACGAACACTTTGCCTCTCCGCCTCCATTTTTCTGAACTTATTTTGTTGGCTTTGGGACATTCAGCAGGTGAGATCAATTTAGGTACATGGCTGGTTCAGGAAAAAGATCTACAAAATTGGTATCTAGCAGTTTGTAGTAACCAAGCTGACAAACTGTGTTAGAAGCTGGTTATTTATTGACTACATGGACAGCAGAGCCAGGAAGACCAGCTCTGCCAACAGCTCTCAGAGGAATGAATAAGTACATTCTGTTGCCAAGACACATACATTCTAAAGGCAAATACATCATAAGGCATGTTAAAAGATACAATGCATGAGATGCATCACAACATATCTTCTCCTCCTCCAAACAAAAACAAAACAACAAAAAAAAACTGAAACAAAGAAATTTACAACTTGTATCTAGAAGGTCTAACAATGTTTCTAGAGCTTTTCCTGTAACGTGTTTGATCGGAACCAAAGGGAACATCTTCCGCTGAACCTGATGTGGTATTTTTTACCTGAACCTTCACCACCCTATTAAGGTTCCACCAATGACCACCATCAACTTTTACAGCATTTCCAAGAATCTTCCTAACTTTGACTGGTTCACTGAATTTGCTGTTCCCTTTCTTAGAATGCACAGCAGTTTTAATCTTGATCATGTCTCCCACGTTAAGTGGAACTAGTTTAGCACCTTTCCGTGAATCAAAATATTGCTTCTGTTTTGCTTGAGTAATCAACATGTTTTCACTCGCTAAGGACATCAGCTGGGCAACATCAGATTCAGACCTGACCCACTTGCTCATCCAGGCAGGTCTAAAACTGGTGTTGGGCTTACGTCCCCGCAAAAGCTCAAAGGGCGAAATCTTCGTAGAAGAGTGTGGCGTAGTTCTATAAAACCACACCATTGTGTTCAGAGCCTTGTAAATGTCATGACCACCAGCTCTAGCCCACTTAATACACTCCCCCACCACCCGATTCATGCGCTCCACTAAACCATTAGATTGTGGGTGGTAAAGGGAGCTCTTGTGGTGTTTGACACCTGACTCAACAAGAAAAGCTTCAAATTCCGTGCTGACAAACTGTTTTCCATTGTCCGAAACGAGAGTCTCAGGAACACCCTCTCTCAACCACACCTCTTTGAGAAACTCCACAACGGTTTTTATGTTAGCCTCCCTCACCATTTTCACCTCTGGCCATTTAGATGTATAATCCATGAGGACCAAGATGAAGCGAGAACCCCCAGGAAGAACTTCGTAGGGCCCCATGACATCGATACCCAGTTTCATCCAGGGACCTTTGGGATACTCAATAGGGATCAAAGGAGGAACAGAAACTTTCAAGCTTTTGTCAGCCGCACCACAGACACAACAATTAGTGACCACCAGATCAATCTCGGCGTCCATACTTGGCCACCAATATGTGTCCCGGATGCGTCGTTTGGTGAGAGTAGAGCTGAGATGGCCTTCATGAGCCCTATCTATGATAGTTTTTCGGAAGACATCAGGAGGCACAAACTTGTCCCCCCTCAGCAACAAACCATCTTCTATGGATAGCTCATCCTCAACCTTCCAGAAAGGCTGGAGAGTTGCTGGAAGAGCTTTTTCTCTCGGCCACCCATTTCTGACATAAGTAAAAACTTCACGAATCACACAGTCAGATTCCAATGCCTTGACCCAATCAGTCTCCGAACCCAGATCAAGGTCAGGAAGGTCTAACACAGCAACTAGACAGTCATCACAGTCCTCATTGGTAAAGTCATCCAGATTGACTTCATCATGTTCGCTCACCTTGATAGGGAAACCGGAAAGGAAATCTGCCCGTCCATTTTTCCCACCAGGAATGTGTTCCACTCTGAACTGGTACTGCAAAAGTTTCGTCACCATACGCATAATTCTCGGGGAACAGCACTTACTCACACTCCCCCCCAAAATGTTTACAAGTGGCTTATGATCCGTTAAGAGTAAAAACCACTTCCCCCAGATGTAAGGTTGAAACTTTTCTATCGCCCAGGAACAGGCCAGCAACTCCTTCTCAATGACCGAGTACTGGAGCTCAGGAGTCCTTAACACCCTGGATACGAAACATACAGTATTTTCACAATTCTTGTCCCATTGGGTTAAGGTAGCACCAATACCTGCCTGACTCACATCCACTGTGACACAACAAGACAAACTAGGGTCAAAAGGTTTCAAAATGGGTCCATCTTTCAAGGCCGACTTAACCAACCTAAAAGCAACAACACACTCTTCTCCCCATTCAAACTTGACTCCCTTCTTGAGTAGATTACTTACGGGACTTGCCATGGACGCAAAGTTGGGAATGAACTGTGAGTAGTACTCACATAATCTCAATAGCGACTTGACCCCAGGTTTGTCCACTGGTTCGGGGGCATCCAAAATGGCTTGAAGTAATCCTGGACGAGGACTGACTCCATCATGAGATATAACATGCCCCAAGTATTCAACTTTTTGAACACAGAAATTTGCATTTCTCTTCCTTTAACACTACACCACGTTTTTTGAACAGTGTTAACACTTTCTCTAGGACATTATCATGAGATGCAATATCATTTCCAAAATGAGTACATCGTCTTGAAACACCAGGACGCCATCAACACCCTTGAGTATGTTGCTCATTATCCTCTGGAAAACAGATGCGGCTGAGGCAAGACCAAATGGCATGCGACAGTAGCAAAAAGTTCCCAGAGGCGACACAAATGCAGTCAGATGACGTGATTCTGGGTCCAATTCCACCTGATGGTATGCACAGGCTAGATCTAGTTTGGTGAAATAACGTGCTCCCTTGGTGAAAGAAAATAAGTAGTTAATTTTTGGTAAGGGGTGAGAGTCTACCCATATTTCTTTATTTAGTGATCTCAAGTCCACACAGACCCGAAGATCACCTCCCCTTTTTCTTGCCACCACCAAGGGGGAGAGCCACAATGAGGAGTCAGTAGGTTCGATGATCCCTTTATCACACAACCCCTTTAATTCTTTTTCTAGGTCCTCCCTCACACTAAACGGTACCCCTCTAAGTTTGTGCTTAATGGGAATCGCTCCATTTTTAACAATAATTTTATGTCTAAAGCCTTCGATTTTTCCCAGGTTCTTACTAAAGACATCAGGAAATCTGTTTTTCCAAGTGATGCTAGCATCTTCGCAGTTGACTACTAATACCTGCTCCTTGGTTCCAGGTTTCAATATCATCCCAAAAAGCCCCTGATGAAACCAACCCAATATGTTGAGGCCTTTCACCGCAGCATATATTTTTCCTTTTATCCTCCTGCCTTTAAATACCAACTCTTCTTCAAAGAATCCCACTAAATCTATCTTCCGTCCCTCATACGAAACGGGAGAGCGGTCAGGAGGGGAAAGAGCTTGAGAACCATTACACGACTCATTAAACAATTCTTTGAGTAATCATGGTGATTTTTGCCCCTGAGTCTACTAACAACTTCACCTTGTGACTCCCAACATTGATGTCCACAATGGGATCAATGCATGACGAAGGGTCACCCACCACAACACCTTGATCATAATGACCTTCAGAAGGGTTGACATCAACAGGATAACTGACAACAGAAATAACTTCAGGATCAGATTCACAGTCAGATTCAACAGTGCAGACTGTTGGTTTCCTTGAATTCCTATTTTTTTTTAAACAGACCTTGGCAAAATGCCCCATCTTTTTGCAATAATTGCACATAACATTGCTTGCAGGACATCGTGAACCTTTGCTATGTGGAGGATTACCACACTTAATGCACCTATTATTACCATATCCATTTGAAAAACTCCCTATATCAGGTTTTGGTTTAGTGAGTTGACTGGATGATGGCATTGGTTTGCCCCGTGGCCTTACAAGATTATTGGTGTTAACAACATTAACACCATCTGTGGGTTTGTCCTCTAGCTCCTTGAGCGAAACAATGGATATCTCAATGCTTTTGGCTATCTTAATAACCTCGTCTAGAGACGGATTACCCAAACTCAATAATTTTTGACGTATGCTTTTGTCTTTGCAATGACAAGTAAATTGGTCTCTGATGAGTTGCTCGGTAAAATTTTCAAACTTACAATCAGCAGCTAATCTTCGCAAAACAGAAATGTATGCATCCACATCTTCTCCTTCGGTTTGCTTTCTCTTGAAAAATGTATGCCTTAAGACCATAAGACTAGGTTGTTTGTCGAACCTAGTTCTCAGCTTGATGATAGTTTCTTCATATTCGTCGATTCCGTTGAGTTCTTCTTGTGAAAGAGGTGGCAAATGTTTAAATATGGATCTTCCCTCAAATCCTAGTGAGTGTAGGAGAAGACATTTCTTCCTTTCTGCACCAAAACGCAAGGCACCGATGGCACCCAAGTACATTTGAAACGCATCATACCAGACTTCCCACCGAACTGGGGCTTCACCAGGAGAGTCAAGAAATGAAGGTGGTGGGTTAACGGATTGCATACTGTACAATTCAGTCAGAGATGGTTTGTGAGGGAAAGAAATGGTGCAGAGGGGAAAAACAAAGCTAAAATGGAATTAAAAGGAACAAAAGTAACTAACAAAATGCGACCTAAAATTTACACTATTACTGAGAACTGCAGTGAAAATTGTATGCAGATTGTACACAACTTAGTATGATAATGAACACTGGTGAATAAATGAACTCAGTGTCTCACAGCATAAGTGCAGCACAAATGCGCAAAATGATAGTAGGAGAATAGCAACAATTTATACACTGAATGTATATGGTGTGCGTGTCACCGACCAAGAAGCAACACACACTATCCGGAAAAAGAAAACGCTTGAAGTGGTGTGCGTGTCACCGACGATGAAGAAACACTTGTTGTCAAGGCAATAAATGCTTAAACAGGTGTGCGTGTCACCGCCAATGAATTGGCACGCGTTGTGAAGGTAATCAATGCTTGAAATAGTGTGCGTGTCACCGCCGATGAAAGGACACGCGTTGTCGTGGAAACCCAACTTCAACAAAATGGCAACAGCGTTGCGCGTTGTCGTGGCAACCCAATGCTTTTGGGCCGACTTAACCAAAATGGCAACCGCGTTACGTGCACATAGAAAAGAGCTTCCCGATGATTTAAGATGGCCGCCTTGACGCAGCGTGATGTGACGCGATGATGTCACGGCCAGAAGACGTGAAGGATCTCGTGAATGGACGGAGGAAAAACAGGCTCGCGAAGGCTGGAACAAGGTAGGCACTAACTGGGTTAGGGTTTAAATGCGCGAGGAGAAATGGCGGTTGCTTGACACCAAAAATACACAGTCTCTCTGTTTCGCGCCGGAAACAATGTCGAAGGTAACCCAAAACAGCCCAAAAGGGAATTGTCCAGCATGGAGTGCACAGCAAGCGGCAGTTGCTAGCGCTACAGAAATAAACACTTTCTCTTTGTTGAAAAGACGAAACGTCTTTAAAAGACACAAAGGTGGAGAGTAAGCAGTCATGAAGCAGACACAAAATACCTCGTATTAGAAGTCCAGATAGTTGTTGCTCAGCAGTTGTGTAGAAACAAGTTGAGACAGGAAACTGGAGTCAGTTCAGATATCTTGAAGACAGCTGCCGAGTAAGTTTAGATATCATGAAGACAGCTGCGTGGATTCCTCCATGTAGCCAAGGATCGTCGCCATAATTTTGTAGTAACCAAGCTGACAAACTGTGTTAGAAGCAGGTTATTTATTGGCTACATGGACAGCAGAGCCAGGAAGACCAGCTCTGCCAACAGCTCTCAGAGGAATGAATCAGTACATTCTGTTGCCAAGACATATACATTCTAAAGGCAAATACATCATAAGGCATGTTAAAAGATACAATGCATGAGATGCATCACAACACAGTTCTTGGGGTAAACTTGGCCACTTTTTGTAGATGGATCCAATTTCTGGAGAAAATCTGCATCTTGAATATTCATTTTGCTGCCATACAGTCGAAGACCCATGATGAGAGATGGGACTATATTCAATATTTACAAAAGCTGGCACTGCCAGGCTTAAGGACAGCACACATATATTGGCCTATTAACCCTGGGCAAAATAACAATAGAGAAAACAATGGTTCCTTTGGGAAGTGTTCTTTAGCGAGCATAATGAGGATTTGTAAGATCCTAGCGTAATTTGATATCCTGGAAATGATTGATATCCAATCAATAATCAAAATCATCTAAGTTTAGGTATATTTGAATAAGTCATGCATCAAATCTATTGGTATCAAGTCATTGGTGCTACAGTACAAGAAAAAGTGTACAACGTAGTGCTTAGTGCGTAGTGCAGTAAGTAGTGTGAATAAACAATTCAATGTAGGTGTTAGACCTGCCAGCCTTAGGGTGGTCTTTCCCAAAACGTTTGCCTTCCACCTCCATTTTTTGCTGATCTCATTTTTGATCCCTTTAGAACTTTGTGCACTTTATCACTGCTAACCAGTGCTAAAAGGGCTTGTGCTCACTCCCCTAAAACATGGTTATATTAGTTTATACCCAATTTGCATGTTTAATTTACTTATGAGTCCCTTGTAGAGTGGTATACATACACTCAGGAATTGTAAATTAAATGCTATCAGTGGGCCTACAGCACTTATTGTGCCACCCACTTAAGTAGCACCTTAAAACATGTCTCAGTATTGTCACTGCAGCCTGAATGCAGCTTTAAACTGCCATGTTGACTTGGCAATAACTCCTCCCTTGCCAAGCCCTAAACTTCCCTTTAATTATATATCAGTCACCTCTAAAGTAGGCCCTCTGTAGCCTATATGGCAGGGAGCAGTGTAATTAAAAGATGGAATACATACTTTTAAGTTTTACATGTCCTGTTAGCGAAAAACTCTTAAATTCATTTTTCACTACTGTGAGGCCTACCCCTCCCATGCGATAACCTTGGAGATTCCTTATTACATTTAATAAGCTGTAATTTCCAATTAGGAGCAGGTAGCTATTTCATGTTTGGTGTCTTTGGAAATGTAATGAAAAGCAGTATTTAATAGTAAAGTCCGTTTTTATTACAATTTTGAAAATGTCACTGTTAGAAAGTTGCCATTTATCTGCCCTTTTGTGTCTGCAGCCTGTCTTGGTTACACAATAGAGGAATTAGGTATGCCTTAACAGGCCATCTGCTGGCAGGATGGGGGCAGATCTGATCACGGCCCCTCTTGTCCTTCAGACAAATAACCTCTCACCTCTACATTATCCCTGCAGCCAGCTTAGAGCTAGGGTAGGCCAGTCAGGACATTCCATGCACTTCAAAGCCACTGTCTAGAAGCTTCTCCCACTTTCCAGAAGGAGGGCACCAGGGTAAAAAATAGGGTCTCAGACACCAACTCTTCAGTATACTTTTGGACCTGTGGGTACGATGCCAGGAAGAAGTACTGCTGTGCTACCGAAAGGACTACCACTCTGCTGGACTGCTGTGCTTCTGCTGCCTTGCTGAATTACTGCCTTACTGCCCTGCTACCCGCTTGCCTGGGGAAGAAGGACTGGACATGCAATTTGAACCAAGGACCACCAGAGTGACTCCAAAGGGCTAGTTTGCTGTCCTCCTAATTTGAGCTTCAGGGACACAAAATGCTACATTCACCTTGGATCTACACATGAACCCAGCATGATTGAGTTCTGACTCTCCAAGTGCTGCCTCATCAGTCCTGGGCCCTTGGAAGTGGTGCTGAAGGTGACAAGATAGCCAAAATCCAAAAGTTGGGAAACTTTTTGGCTAAAAACTTCTCTGAGAACCAGGAGGAGATTGGGACCAATCTGTTTGCCTATTCGTCAGAGATGCATCACCAATGGGATTGACTTTGCAACTTATCCTGTTGCGTTCTTCTCCACAGCAACAAATCCTGTTCAGCTGAACTTTCTTTAGATACAAGCCTCTGCCCAGTCCCGCTGGAGATTTTCAACTTCCATTTCAGAGACTAAGTCCATGGGAAATGGCTTTAACAACACTGTCTCAGCCACATGTGCCGTTTCCCCCCAAGCTGAACCAAGCTGGCCTTAACCATGCATATGCCTTAGCAACAGCACAGGAAGACAGGAAGAGGAAGGATCTGAAGAGGATGCAATGAGGTAAGTGGGGCTGGGGCCAGATCTTGGGGTTAGGAGGTAGTTTTCTGAGGTGGGGTAGGGGTAGTTTTTAGGGCTTGGGGGTTGGGATTGTTTATAGGGCAGGGAGCAGTTTTAGGGCTCACGGCAGGGGGCTGGGTCAGGGTACTTTACAGGTATATGGGGACAGTTTTTAGGGCTCAGGGGGGAGCTGGGGTCGGAGTAGTATTTAGGGCCTTGGGATAGTTTTTAGGGCTCAAGGAGGTGCGGGGTAAAAAGGACACTTTTAAGGGCTGGGGGCAGGTTTAGGCCTCAGGGCGAGGGGGCCGGGTCGGAGTACTTTACAAATGTAGGGGACAGTTTTTAGGGTTCAGGGGGGGCTGGGTAGTTTTTGATACGTGAGGTTAATTTTTAGGGCTTGGGTGGGGCGGGGAAAAGGGACAGTTTTCAGGGCTGGGGTATGATCTTTAGCACACATGTTCCTTTACCAATCATGTCAGGCATGAGTAGTAAAGACTGGTTGTGGTTAAGACCGTGTGGTTCAGACATGCGTTTTTCAGGCATGCATTGTTCCATCATACAACCTAAGTCCAAATATAGAAATTTTCCCCTCAGCTTCAACCCCTGGCTATCCGACGAGGACACTCCCCAGTCGGACACCTCCTACAACCATGCCCTGCTGAAATTTACCTTCTCAGACCACTTTTTCTCAAATAATTTTCCAAGTCCGAAGGTGAGCACTGACAAGGTCCAATCCACTTTGTCTATCCGAACTGTGCCCCATCGCGGTCAGCCATATTTTTCAACTTTGACCTGGTTTCGTGTGAGCAGACGTCCACGGTTGGCACTTTGATCTTTGAGTCACTAGTTTATATTAAAAACTTTAAAAATTCATTACTCTGGTTCTACTGATTGTTGGTTTGGTTTCAAATGATTTATTAAAATATACTCTATTTTTCTAAATTGTTGTGAGATTTTTCTTGTGGTATAGTTTTACTTTATAACTGTTTGTGAGCTGCATAAATACTTTACACATTGCATCTAAGTTAAGCCAGACTGTTTTTGTGCCAAGCTGCCCAGGGTAAAACACAGGTTAGTTTAGTGACTTTTTGTGGTGATAAAGATGGTATGCTTGGCCCCTGGATGTGATACAAGGTGTGATTGTGTTGGCTTGGACGCTGGGCGTGAAACAAATCGGACGCTTGACCCCTAGGTGTGACACAGGGTATGATTATGAGTTGGTGATACTCAATTGGACATCTGGGTGTGATACAGAGGGTATGCTAGGCCCCTGGGTGTGATGCAGGGTGCAATTGTTGTGGTACGATCGTTGATGCACAATTGTTGATGTGCGATTGTTGATGTACAATTGTTGATGTGTGATTTTTGATGTGCAATTGTTGATGTGCAATTGTTGATGTACAAATGTTTTTTGATGTTGTGTTGCTGTTAATATTGCAAACTTGGGTTTGTCTTCAGTGTTGTGTTTTTGTCAATTATTTAATGTTTCATATGAGGGGGCTGCTATTTCTCACAATCTGTGTTTGACATCAAAGCAATATCATTCAGATACTGTTTTTTATTAACAACTGTATTTCTTCTAGGTTGTAACCTTCATACACATTGTTTGTGTTTATGAAATGTTCATGTTGAGTTTTTTGATGCATCTGTAGATAGCATTGAGCTCATGGGCATGTAATTAGAAGCAGTAACCCCATGCACATTTTCTCATGATTCAGATCGAAACCAGAGAGTCCTAAAAAAAAAGAAGCAAAGATATATTATACCTTAAAACTTCCAAACTTATCATGGAGACATCATTAAAACACATCCAAATCAGGTTCCCCGCACTAGAAAATGAAATATGGTTTTGCAGGAATTGGTCACACACACAAAGGCACATTCATTTCCATGGCCAAAGGAGGGAACTTTGGACACTAATGCACTTGATCACATGAGAACATACATACAAACCTAATTCACAGGTCACAAGAAGGATAAAAGGGAGGCATTATTAGAAATATGCGCCATCTTCGAGGAAGCCCAGATTGACAGTCCTACAGTACAGATAGCGAACAAGGCATCAGCACTCCCCCACCATATGTAATGAACGGTTAGGTCCAGACATGAGAGACTAACAGGCCAGCAGTCCCAGGAGTAGGCCTGGGCGGTGAACTTCGCTCCGTTTGCGGAGTTTTCTGCACTCCGCACTCTGCGGAGGTCGCGGAGTGCAGAAAACTCTGCTTCGCGATGTGCAGCAGAGTTTTTTCCCCGCTCGCGATCGCGAACGGTAAGTTCGCGAGCGAGAGCTGCCGCTCGGGTAGAATTTCTACCCGAGCGGCAGGAATACCAGCACAAACTGCAATTTGCACTGCACTCCGCCACTCGCTGAGTTTTTTTGTAACTTCGCGGAGTTCCGCGTAGCAAAACTCCGCGAACTACACCCAGGCCTGCCCAGGAGTCACAGAGAAACCCCAGTCAGGTGCAAGAGCTCTCAGAAGTTGGACCCCCCATCCGTCGTGCCCGATACATAGAACCTCAACAGCACAAAGAACAAGTAACCTCACTGATCTAGGCAAACACACACGAGTGTTAGGAAGATTTGTAGCAGTTCTAGACTGTTAAACAAATGGAGGTGCACCAAACATAATGAAAAGAGTCCAAAATATTTTCTTTCTTTTCGTCTTTTATTTCAGATTCAATACTGTTGCACAGAGACAGCCAACGTGTTTCGTTCCTCAAAACATAAAAGTTCTTGGAACTTCATCAGGGCTCATAAATGATAGAGAAATCTGTGTATCTCATTCGGTATTTCAAAAACGTTCAAATTCGTCTCCGGATACTGTTTGATAACAGTCCTAACTGGTCATTCTTTTGTTCATAATGATGGAACATGGTAATAATAGACGTTCATGAATAGAGTTAACCCAGACTTCGGTAATATCAATACCCAAGAACCTTTAGTACATAGCCAGAATGGGATACAATTAATCCATATGTGGAACTTGGTTCCGAAGATCAGGGTTATTTTAGAATATCAAAGAATACGACCACCATGATAAGTAGTCACGTCTCCTCAATCCGACACCGATAGAAGTCACAGTATACCAGTTTAACCAGCCCAGTTAATTGAGTAACCAGACACATGTTTCTTCTAACCACTCAGATCTTGGCAAATAATTTTCTTTTTTATAGATTTGTCTCATACACAGCGAGGGACCCTGCGACCCACAGTTGAATCACGAAGGATCAGGCCAATTGGGCCGGATTTGTGACATATATAGTAAGCGATGTTTTAGCACTAGTATAGACAATTCGATGTCTCAGGATGACTAGGCAGTTTTCTTCCTTACCCTGTTTCTTCTCTGACTTTAGGAGCTCTGGTGAGCCCATCTTCCCTGACTATACAGCTTGACTCTCCTTGCTGCGGGCAAGATTAGGTAATTACCACCTTTCACTATGAGCATCCACGACTTACCATGATGAACCCCTCCCTAATACGCAATATTCAATTGTTTTTAGGTGCTCCTCTCAGTTAGTCCTGATGAAGACCCCAACCTAAGGAGTGAACCACCTTGATTTCTAGGGGGTCGAAACGTTGACCACAACTACCCATTATACAAGCCCAGACAACAGGAATTGAACACTAGTGTCCTCTTAGGCTATGTATTTTTACTTGAACAGTTGACCTGAGATAGGCCGGAAAGGTCTCACTATGCGAATCTGATGCATTTATGTCACACTACCTCTCCCTTGTCATTCACCCTCACTGACTCACTTTGCTCGTGAACACTCCCACCCTTCCTTTCCCAAATCCAGAGCACCGTTTTTTACAATTATATGATTCTAGATGTAAGAGCAACTGTGTTGCCTAACTGAAGTGATTAATGCGCTAATACTATATTGCAATCATTACAGATTATATCAATGCTTTGAAAAATAAATTGCATTTACCACTGATTGTACAAAATTAGTGTTGTGTTTGCTACAATCTTTTTTGTATTGTTTAATGGTTGCTACCGTGACCAACCATTTATTGTACTGCTACTACATAATAAGGCGGGGGATTGAAAGAACCCTGGGCGGAGTTCGCGTAGCCGTGCTACGCGGAATTCCGCAAAGTTGCAAAAAAGCTCCGCGAGCGCGCTGAGTTGCTTGTTCTGCCCGTTTGCGATGCGTTTTAGACGTTCGGGAACGCTATTGGTGTTCGGGAATGCTTATACATATCGCGCAAACTTCACCACGCGGTCGCCAATGGGCGCGGCCATCTTGTTTTTCATGTTTGCTATGGTTCTGGGCCTGTTTTTCTATCCTCCCTATATCTTTTCAATCCTTTGTTTCTAGAAACTTTTGTCTGATCTTTATAATTTATTATCTATCCCTCTCTATTCCTGGTTGTATTTTTTGAGTTTTTTTCTACTTTTTGTGTGTTTTGTAGTGCGTTTTTCACTCTTTTTCTATTACTTGCTAGTAAAAAAAAATTTACTTCCTTTCTTACTTCCTACATTTTCTTTTCCGCCACCCGCCCCCCCGAGAACCATGATGAAGACTGTGTAAAAGACTAAGGGCCAGGGGAAGAGGTCGTGATCAAGGGGTTTCCCCGAAACGCGTAGAGTGTGTCAGACCATTAAATAAAGGAATTGCTGTGCAAAAGATTGGGCCACGGTGTGCTGTTTTTCAATCTGCAACCAGCGCATTTTTGGATATATATATATATATGTATATATATATATATATATATATTATCTACTGGCGGGCGCCAGTAGATAGTTATAGTTAGGACCTATTTTCCATAGGAAATCGGCAACATTCTATTTCAAATAACGTTGGCGCCGGTTGACGAATCTTCGCAAAAGTTTCCAACTTGTTGGGACGGTCCGGTCCGCTCCTATCCTGAAAGTCTCGGGGTGATTTGTCAAGCGGGGGCCGAGAAAAAGGGGGGGTCCCAAAACGTGTTTTCCCCATTCATTTTTCCATAGGAACCTTTAGTCGCAGCTACAGCCCGAACTGCTGAACGGAATTACACCAAATTTGGCAAAGAGGTAGCCCTTGGTTCAGTGTCGTGCCTTTTGCTTAAATGGTGTATATCCGTTCAGTAGTTCCTGAGAAAATCAAAAGTAAAATCACATATATATCTGGGCGGAGCCTAACCACACATGTCATTGTGAGATCTGATTGGCTGTCAGTACTTCATCCTGGAATTGCTGGCAGCCATCTTGAGACCAATATACATGATAGTACCCCATTGAAATGCATTGTAGTGAATCAAAGTTTTTGAGGGTTACCAAAAGGAGAACTATAAAGGGTGATAACAGACTTTAGTTACATTAGAATTCATTTGTTGATAGTACCATACTAATTTCAGGAATTGTGGTTTGTTCTAAGGTGATTTTACCCTGTGAAAAACCTTCTGCTGGGATATCATGAATCATGTTTGAGAGAAAACTATTTTCACATGCTTGTCCCATAGTGTTTTGGAAGGTGCTCCAGAAGCTAAAATGAGAGCATATTTTCTGTAAATTCGCATTATCTTTCTCAGTCATGTGAGAATGAAGTCTGACATTCTCAGTAAAACATGTACATCCAACAAGGGCAGAGACTGTCAGTTGATTCCTTTGTGTTCTACTGCAGCTTCCCAGAGTGTTCTAAAGAACAACTAGAGTGCTAACAGCCTTACTTATGACAAAAGTATGGCACACCTGAAGCCATCTTGATTGGAATAAACTGGTAACACTTAAAACATTTAATTTAAAAGGAACAAAATGATGGGGTTCATTTTGTCATAGAAATTATGGTTAGTGCTGTAGAAAGAAAAATTAGGACATGTTTCAAGTGTGATCTCAAATATCTTCCTGTTATATTTCAACAGGAGCAGCCTGTCAGTTGATGCCTTTGTGTTCTACTGCAGCTTCACAGAGTGTTCTAAAGAACAACTAGAGTGCTAACAGCCTTACTTATGACAAAAGTATGGCACACCTGAAGCCATCTTGATTGGAATAAACTGGTAACACTTAAAACATTTAATTTAAAAAGGAACAAAATGAGGGGGTTCTTTTTGAAATAGAAATTATGGTTAGTGCTGCAGAAAGAAAAATTAGGGCATGTTTTAAGTGAGAACTCAAATCCTCTTCTATTTCATTAGAAAAATCTGACATGCAGACTGAAACAATCACTTTCAATACCAGCAGCAGACTTCCAGTTAACTCCCTGGTGAGCAGTAGCTTTACTACAGTGATCTAATGAGCAACTAGAGTGCTAACATTCTGAATTTATGGCAAATGTGAGACACATCTGAATGCCTTCTTGATGGAATCAAAGTAAAAAACTGAAAGCATTTCCTACTGAGGAGACTGCAGTAAATGAGGAAATTAGGAAACTTCATAACAAAGAAGTCTTCCAAGATGGCCACCAGTGAAAAAAGAGCCCAAATGTAGCACAAATATTACCCAGATGTAGCCCACATATAGCCCACTGACACAAGTGTGCAAACCACTTTTTATTTTTAGTTTTTTGCAGTTTTATGTAGTGCAGACTGGTCAGGTATTGGAGCGTTGCATCTTAAAACATGACCCCCTACACTACAAAAACACCACTGCACTACCCTAAACCCTAAAACACTACCCCCAGCACGACCCCCTACACTACACAAGCACTACTGCACTATCCTAAACCCTAAAACACTACCCCCAGCATGACCCCCTACACTACACAAACACCACTGCACTACCCTAAATCCTAAAACACTACCCCCAGCTCGACCCGCTACACTACCCAAACACCACTGCACTAACCTAAACCCTAAAACACTACCCCCAGCACGACCCCCTACACTACCCAAACACCACTGCACTACCCTAAAACATGACCCCCTACACTACACAAACACCACTGCGCTACCCTAAACCCTAAAACACTACCCCCAGCACGACCCCCTACACTACACAAGCACCACTGCACTACCCTAAACCCTAAAACACTACCCCCAGCACGACCCCCTACACTACACAAACACCACTGCACTACCCTAAACCCTAAAACACTACCCCCAGCATGACCCCCTACACTACCCAAACACCACTCCACTAACCTAAATCTTAAAAACACTACCCCCAGCACGACCCCCTACACTACCCAAACACCACTGACCTACCCTAAAACATGACCCCCTACACTACACAAACACCACTGCACTACCCTAAACCCTAAAACACTAACCCCAGCATGACCCCCTACACTACACAAGCACCACTGCACTACCCTAAACCCTAAAACACTACCCCCAGCACGACCCCCTACACTGCCCGAACACCACTGCACTGCCCTAAACCCTGAAACACCAGCCCCTGCACGACCCCCTACACTGCCCGAACACCACTGCACTGCCCTAAACCCTGAAACACCACCGCTAGCACGACCCCCTACACTGCCCGAACACCACTGCACTGCCCTAAACCCTGAAACACCACCCGCTTCACGACCCCCTACACTGCCCGAACACCACTGCACTGCCCTAAACCCTGAAACACCACCCCCAGCACGACCCCCTACACTGCCCGAACACCACTGCACTGCCCTAAACCCTGAAACACCACCCCCAGCAAGACCCCCTACACTGCCCGAACACCACTGCACTGCCCTAAACCCTGAAACATCACCCCCACCAAGACCCCTACACTGCCCGAACACCACTGCCCTAAACCCTGAAACACCACCCCCAGCACGACCCCTATACTGCCCGAACACCACTGCACTGCCCTAAACCCTGAAACACCACCGCCAGCACGACTCCCTACACTGCCCGAACACCACTGCTCTGCCCAAAACCCTGAAACACCAGCCCCAGCACGACCCCCTACACTGCCCAAAGACCACTGCACTGCCCTAAACCTTGAAACACCAGCCCCAGCACGACCCCCTACACTGCCCGAACACCACTGCACTACCCTAAACCCTGAAACACCACCCCCAGCACGACCCCCTACACTGCCCAAGCACCACTGCACTGCCCTAAACCCTGAAACACCAGCCCCAGCACAACCCCCTACACGGCCCGAACACCACTGCACTGCCCTAAACCCTGAAACACCAGCCCCAGCACGACCGCCTACACTGCCCGAACACCACTGCACTGCCCTAAACCCTGAAACACCAGCCCCAGCACGACCCCCTACACTGCCCGAACACCACTGCACTGCCCTAAACCGTGAAACAGCAGCCTCAGCACGACCCCCTACACTGCCTGAACAGCACTGCACTGCCCTAAACCCTGAAACACCACCCCCAGCACGACCCCCTACACTGCCTGAACACCACTGCACTGCCCTAAACCCTGAAAAACACCACCCCCTGCATGACCCCTACACTGCCCGAACTCTACTGCACTGACCTAAACCCTGAAACACCATCCCCAGCACGACCCCCTACACTGCACGAACACCACTGCACTGCCCTAAACCCTGAAACACTATCCCCAGCAAGACCCCCTACACTGCCCGAACACCACTGCACTGCCCTGAACCCTGAAACAACACCCCCAGCAAGACCCCCTACACTGCCCGAACACCACTGCCCTAAACCCTGAAACACCACCCCCAGCAAGAACCCCTACACTGCCCGAACACCACTGCACTGCCCTAAACCCTGAAACACCAGCCCCAGCACGACCCCCTACACTGCCCGAACACCACTGCACTGCCCTAAACCCTGAAACACCACCCCCTGCATGACCCCCTACACTGCCTGAACACCACTGCACTGCCCTAAACCCTGAAACACCACCCCCTGCATGACCCCCTACACTGCCCGAACACTACTGCACTGCCTTAAACCCTGAAACACCACCCCCTGCACGACTCCCTACACTGCACGAACACCACTGCACTGCCCTAAACCCTGAAACACTACCCCCAGCACGACCCCCTACACTGCCCGAACACCACTGCACTGCCCTAAACCCTGAAACACCACCCCCTGCATGACCCCCTACACTGCCCGAACACCACTGCACTGCCCTAAACCCTGAAACACCACCCCCTGCACGACCCTCTACACTGCCCGAACACTACTGCACTGCCTTAAACCCTGAAACACCACCCCTAGCAAGACCCCCTACACTGCCCGAACACCACTGCACTGCCCTAAACCCTGAAACATCACCCCCAGCACGACCCCCTACACTGCCCGAACAGCACTGCCCTAAACCCTGAAACGCCACACCCAGCAAGACCCCCTACACTGCCCGAACACCACTGCACTGCCCTAAACCCTGAAACACCACCCCCAGCAGGACCCCCTACACTGCCCGAACACCACTGCTCTGCCCAAAACCCTAAAACACCAGCCCCAGCAAGACCCCTACACTGCCCGAACACCACTGCACTGCCCTAAACCCTGAAACACCAGCCCCAGCACGACCCCCTACACTGCCCGAACACCACTGCACTGCCCTAAACCCTGAAACACCACCCCCAGCACGACCCCCTACACTGCCCGAACACCACTGCACTGCCCTAAACCCTGAAACACCAGCCCCAGCACAACCCCGTACACTGCCCGAACACCACTGCACTGCCCTAAACCCTGAAACACCAGCCCCAGCACGACCGCCTACACTGCCCGAAAACCACTGCACTGCCCTAAACCCTGAAACACCAGCCCCAGCACGACCCCCTACACTGCCCGAACACCACTGCACTGCCCTAAACCCTCAAACACCAGCCCCAGCACGACCCCTACACTGCCCGAATACCACTGCACTGCCCTAAACCCTGAAACACCAGCCCCAGCAAGACCCCCTACACTGCCCGAACACCACTACACTGCCCTAAACCCTGAAACACCACCCCTAGCAAGACCCCCTACACTGCCCGAACACCACTGCACTAAACCCTGAAACACCACCCCCAGCAAGACCACCTACACTGGCCGAACACCACTGCACTGCCCTAAACCCTGAAACACCACCCCTGCACGACCCCCTACACTGCCCGAACACCACTGCACTGCCCTAAACCCTGAAACACCACCCCTGCACGACCCCCTACACTGCTGGAACACCACTGCACTGCCCTAAACCCTGAAACACCACCCCCTGCACGACCCCCTACACTGCTGGAACACCACTGCACTGCCCTAAACCCTGAAACACCACCCCCAGCAAGACCCCCTACACTGCCCGAACACCACTGCACTGCCCTAAACCCTGAAACACCAGCCCCAGCACGACCCCCTACACTGCCCGAACACCACTGCACTGCCCTAAACCCTGAAACACCACCCCCTGCACGACCCCCTACACTGCCCGAACACCACTGCACTGCCCTAAACCCTGAAACACCACCCCCAGCACGACCCCCTACACTGCCCGAACACCACTGCACTGCCCTAAACCCTGAAACACCAGCCCCAGCACAACCCCGTACACTGCCCGAACACCACTGCACTGCCCTAAACCCTGAAACACCAGCCCCAGCACAACCGCCTACACTGCCCAAAAACCACTGCACTGCCCTAAACCCTGAAACACCAGCCCCAGCACGACCCCTACACTGCCCGAACACCATTGCACTGCCCTAAACCCTCAAACACTAGCCCCAGCACGACCCCCTACACTGCCCGAATACCACTGCACTGCCCTAAACCCTGAAACACCAGCCCCAGCAAGACCCCCTACACTGCCCGAACACCACTACACTGCCCTAAACCCTGAAACACCACCCCCAGCAAGACCCCTACACTGCCCGAACACCACTGCACTAAACCCTGAAACACCACCCCCAGCAAGACCCCCTACACTGGCCGAACACCACTGCGCTGCCCTAAACCCTGAAACACCACACCCTGCATGACCCCCTACACTGCCTGAACACCACTGCACTGCCCTAAACCCTGAAACACCACCCCCTGCATGACCCCCTACACTGCCCGAACACTACTGCACTGCCTTAAACCCTGAAACACCACCCCCAGCACGACCCCCTACACTGCACGAACACCACTGCACTGCCCTAAACCCTGAAACACTACCCCCAGCAAGACCCCCTACACTGCCCGAACACCACTGCACTGCCCTAAACCCTGAAACATCACCCGCAGCAAGACCCCCTACACTGCCCGAACACCACTGCCCTAAACCCTGAAACACCACCCCCAGCAAGACCCCTACACTGCCCGAACACCACTGCACTGCCCTAAACCCTGAAACACCAGCCCCAGCACGACCCCCTACACTGCCCGAACACCACTGCACTGCCCTAAACCCTGAAACACCACCCCTGCACGACCCCCTACACTGCCCGAACACCACTGCACTGCCCTAAACCCTGAAACACCACCCCTGCACGACCCTCTACACTGCCCGAACACTACTGCACTGCCTTAAACCCTGAAACACCACCCCTAGCAAGACCCCTACACTGCCCGAACACCACTGCACTGCCCTAAACCCTGAAACATCACCCCCAGCAAGACCCCCTACACTGCCCGAACAGCACTGCCCTAAACCCTGAAACGCCACACCCAGCAAGACCCCCTACACTGCCCGAACACCACTGCACTGCCCTAAACCCTGAAACACCACCCCCAGCAGGACCCCCTACACTGCCCGAACACCACTGCTCTGCCCAAAACCCTGAAACACCAGCCCCAGCAAGACCCCCTACACTGCCCGAACACCACTGCACTGCCCTAAACCCTGAAACACCAGCCCCAGCACGACCCCCTACACTGCCCGAACACCACTGCACTGCCCTAAACCCTGAAACACCACCCCCAGCATGACCCCCTACACTGCCCGAACACCACTGCACTGCCCTAAACCCTGAAACACCAGCCCCAGCACAACCCCCTACACTGCCCGAACACCACTGCCCTAAACCCTGAAACACCACCCCCAGCACGACCCCCTATACTGCCCGAACACCACTGCACTGCCCTAAACCCTGAAACACCACCCCCAGCACGACTCCCTACACTGCCCGAACACCACTGCTCTGCCCAAACCCTGAAACACCAGCCCCAGCACGACCCCCTACACTGCCCAAAGACCACTGCACTGCCCTAAACCTTGAAACACCAGCCCCAGCACGACCCCCTACACTGCCCGAACACCACTGCACTACCCTAAACCCTGAAACACCACCCCCAGCACGACCCCCTACACTGCCCGAGCACCACTGCACGGCCCTAAACCCTGAAACACCAGCCCCAGCACGACCGCCTACACTGCCCGAACACCACTGCACTGCCCTAAACCCTGAAACACCAGCCCCAGCACGACCCCCTACACTGCCCGAACACCACTGCACTGCCCTAAACCGTGAAACAGCAGCCTCAGCACGACCCCCTACACTGCCTGAACACCACTGCACTGCCCTAAACCCTGAAACACCACCCCCAGCACGACCCCTACACTGCCCGAACACCACTGCACTGCCCTAAACCCTGAAAAACACCACCCCTGCATGACCCCTACACTGCCCGAACTCTACTGCACTGACCTAAACCCTGAAACACCATCCCCAGCACGACCCCCTACACTGCACGAACACCACTGCACTGCCCTAAACCCTGAAACACTATCCCCAGCAAGACCCCCTACACTGCCCGAACACCACTGCACTGCCCTGAACCCTGAAACAACACCCCCAGCAAGACCCCCTACACTGCCCGAACACCACTGCCCTAAACCCTGAAACACCACCCCCAGCAAGAACCCCTACACTGCCCGAACACCACTGCACTGCCCTAAACCCTGAAACACCAGCCCCAGCACGACCCCCTACACTGCCCGAACACCACTGCACTGCCCTAAACCCTGAAACACCACCCCCTGCATGACCCCCTACACTGCCTGAACACCACTGCACTGCCCTAAACCCTGAAACACCACCCCCTGCATGACCCCTACACTGCCCGAACACTACTGCACTGGCTTAAACCCTGAAACACCACCCCCAGCACGACCCCCTACACTGCACGAACACCACTGCACTGCCCTAAACCCTGAAACACTACCCCCAGCAAGACCCCCTACACTGCCCGAACACCACTGCACTGCCCTAAACCCTGAAACATCACCCGCAGCAAGACCCCTACACTGCCCGAACACCACTGCCCTAAACCCTGAAACACCACCCCCAGCAAGACCCCCTACACTGCCCGAACACCACTGCACTGCCCTAAACCCTGAAACACCAGCCCCAGCACGACCCCCTACACTGCCCGAACACCACTGCACTGCCCTAAACCCTGAAACACCACCCCCTGCACGACCCCCTACACTGCCCGAACACCACTGCACTGCCCTAAACCCTGAAACACCACCCCCTGCACGACCCTCTACACTGCCCGAACACTACTGCACTGCCTTAAACCCTGAAACACCACCCCTAGCAAGACCCCCTACACTGCCCAAACACCACTGCACTGCCCTAAACCCTGAAACATCACCCCCAGCAAGACCCCCTACACTGCCCGAACAGCACTGCCCTAAACCCTGAAACGCCACACCCAGCAAGACCCCCTACACTGCCTGAACACCACTGCACTGCCCTAAACCCTGAAACACCACCCCCAGCAGGACCCCCTACACTGCCCGAACACAACTGCTCTGCCCAAAACCCTGAAACACCAGCCCCAGCAAGACCCCCTACACTGCCCGAACACCACTGCACTGCCCTAAACCCTGAAACACCAGCCCCAGCACGACCCCTACACTGCCCGAACACCACTGCACTGCCCTAAACCCTGAAACACCACCCCCAGCACGACCCCCTACACTGCCCGAACACCTCTGCACTGCCCTAAACCCTGAAACACCAGCCCCAGCACAACCCCGTACACTGCCCGAACACCACTGCACTGCCCTAAACCCTGAAACACCAGCCCCAGCACGACCGCTTACACTGCCCGAAAACCACTGCACTGCCCTAAACCCTGAAACACCAGCCCCAGCACGACCCCCTACACTGCCCGAAAACCACTGCACTGCCCTAAACCCTCAAACACCAGCCCCAGCACGACCCCTTACACTGCCCGAATACCACTGCACTGCCCTAAACCCTGAAACACCAGCCCCAGCAAGACCCCCTACACTGCCCGAACACCACTACACTGCCCTAAACCCTGAAACACCACCCCTAGCAAGACCCCCTACACTGCCCGAACACCACGGCACTAAACCCTGAAACACCACCCCCAGCAAGACCACCTACACTGGCCAAACACCACTGCACTGCCCTAAACCCTGAAACACCACCCCCTGCACGACCCCCTACACTGCCCAAACACCACTGCACTGCCCTAAACCCTGAAACACCACCCCCTGCACGACCCCCTACACTGCTGGAACACCACTGCACTGCCCTAAACCCTGAAACACCACCCCCTGCACGACCCCCTACACTGCTGGAACACCACTGCACTGCCCTAAACCCTGAAACACCACCCCCAGCAAGACCCCCTACACTGCCCGAACACCACTGCACTGCCCTAAACCCTGAAACACCAGCCCCAGCACGACCCCCTACACTGCCCGAACACCACTACACTGCCCTAAACCCTGAAACACCACCCCCTGCACGACCCCCTACACTGCCCGAACACCACTGCACTGCCCTAAACCCTGAAACACCACCCCCAGCACGACCCCTACACTGCCCGAACACCACTGCACTGCCCTAAACCCTGAAACACCAGCCCCAGCACAACCCCGTACACTGCCCGAACACCACTGCACTGCCCCTAAACCCTGAAACACCAGCCCCAGCACAACCGCCTACACTGCCCAAAACCACTGCACTGCCCTAAACCCTGAAACACCAGCCCCAGCACGACCCCTACACTGCCCGAACACCATTGCACTGCCCTAAACCCTCAAACACTAGCCCCAGCACGACCCCCTACACTGCCCGAATACCACTGCACTGCCCTAAACCCTGAAACACCAGCCCCAGCAAGACCCCCTACACTGCCCGAACACCACTACACTGCCCTAAACCCTGAAACACCACCCCCAGCAAGACCCCCTACACTGCCCGAACACCACTGCACTAAACCCTGAAACACCACCCCCAGCAAGACCACCTACACTGGCCGAACACCACTGCACTGCCCTAAACCCTGAAACACCACCCCTGCACGACCCCCTACACTGCCCAGACACCACTGCACTGCCCTAAACCCTGAAACACCACCCCCTGCACGACCCCCTACACTGCTGGAACACCACTGCACTGCCCTAAACCCTGAAACACCACCCCTGCACGACCCCCTACACTGCTGGAACACCACTGCACTGCCCTAAACCCTGAAACACCAACCCTCAGCACGACACCCTACACTGCCCGAACACCACTGCACTGCCCTAAACCCTGAAACACCACCCCCAGCACGACCCCCTACACTGCCCAAACACCACTGCATTGCCCTAAGCCCTGAAACACCACCCCCTGCATGACCCCCTACACTGCTGGAACACCACTGCACTGCCCTAAACCCTGAAACACCACCCCCAGCACGACCTCCTACACTGCCCAAACACCACTGCACTAAACCCTGAAACACCACCCCCAGCAAGACCACCTACACTGGCCGAACACCACTGCACTGCCCTAAACCCTGAAACACCACCCCCTGCACGACCCCCTACACTGCCCAAACACCACTGCACTGCCCTAAACCCTGAAACACCACCCCCTGCACGACCCCCTACACTGCCCGAACACCACTGCACTGCCCTAAACCCTGAAACACTCCCCCAGCACGACTCCCTACACTGCCCAAACACCACTGCACTGCCCTAAACCCTGAAACACCACCCCCTGCACGACCCCCTACACTGCCGGAACACCACTGCACTGCCCTAAACCCTGAAACACCACCCCCAGCACGACCCCTACACTGCCCGAACACCACTGCACTGCCCTAAACCCTGAAACATCACCCCCAGCAAGACCCCCTACACTGCCTGAACACCACTGCCCTAAACCCTGAAACACCACCCCCAGCAAGACCCCTACACTGCCCGAACACCACTGCACTGCCCTAAACCCTGAAACACCACCTCCAGCACAACCCCCTACACTGCCTGAACACCATTGCTCTGCCCTAAACCCTGAAACACTAGCCCCAGCACGACCCCCTACACTGCCCGAACACCACTGCACTGCCCTAAACCCTGAAACACCACCCCCAGCACGACCCCCTACACTGCCCGAACACCACTGCACTGCCCTAAACCCTGAAACACCAGCCCCAGCACAATCCCCTACACTGCCCGAACACCACTGCACTGCCCTAAACCCTGAAACACCAGCCCCAGCACAATCCCCTACACTGCCCGTACACCACTGCACTGCCCTAAACCCTGAAACACCAGCCCCAGCACGACCCCCTACACTGCCCGAACACCACTGTACTGCCCTAAACCCTGAAACACCAGCCCTAGCATGACCCCCTACACTGCCCGAACACCACTGCACTGCCCTAAACCCTGAAACACCACCCCCTGCACCACCCCTACACTGCCCGAACACCACTGCACTGCCCTAAACCCTGAAACAACACCCCTGCACCACCCCCTACACTGCCCGAACACCACTGCACTGCCCTAAACCCTGAAACACCACCCCCGGCACCGCCCCCTACACTGCCCAAACACCACTGCACTGCCCTAAACCCTGAAACACCACACCCAGCACGATCCCCTTTACTGCTCGAATACCACTTCACTGCCCCAAACCCTGAAACACCACCCCCAGCACGACCCCCTACACTGCCCGAACACCACTGCCCTAAACCCTGAAACACCACCCCCTGCATGACCCCCTACACTGCCCGAACACCACTGCACTGCCCTAAACCCTGAAACACCACCCCTGCACGACCCCCTACACTGCCCGAACACCACTGCACTGCCCTAAACCCTGAAACACCACCCCCAGCATGACCCCCTACACTGCCCGAACACCACTGCACTGCCCTAAACCACCACCCCCAGCACGACCCCCTACACTGCCCGAACACCACTGCACTGCCCTAAACCCTAGAACACTACCCCCAGCACGACCCCCTACACTACCCGAAACTGTAAAGTTTAAATATGTTTAATATATATAGGGAAAGGCGTATTGAAGAATGAGTGGGTGTATAAGTGTCTGAATGGATGATTTAGTACGTGAGTGACTGACTCTACAAGTGAGTGATTAAACGTATCTTACTGAATGCATGGGTTAGTGACTAAACTGTGTGAATGTCTGTATCCGTCTGTTTGTTGGTGTGTAAGTGGATGCATGGATTTGCGAATAGCTACATGAGTGTCTATATGGGTTATTGATTGGTTCTCTGAGTATCTGTATGGCTGCCTGAGTGTTTGTGTGGGTGGGGTGTGTGTGACTCTGTACATAGATGTGTGAGTGGGTGATTCACTGGGTGCATGTTTTCAAGAGTGCATCTGTGATGGACTGCTTGGGTGGGTGAGTGTGTGTATGGGTGTGTTAGTGAGTGAATGTATATCTCAGTGGTACATGTGCGAGTAACTACATATGTAAAAGGCAGTATATATGTGTGTTAGAGTATTTAAATGGCTATAAGTGAGAGTGTGTGATTGTGAGAGTGGCTGTATGGATACGTGTGTGCTTGTATCAGTTATTGTATAAGAGCGTAAGAATGTGCTAGTATTTGTATGAGTAAGTGAGCTGGTGTGTGTATACCTGTGTAGGTGAGTAAATGGGTGTGTGATTAATTTTTGCATGACTGACTAGGTGTGTGAGTACCTCTATGGATGAGTGGCGGTGTGTGAGTGTTTATATAGGTGTATGAGTGCATATGATAGTCCTGTACTGAGTGACTGTAAGTATGAGTGACTGTACGGGTGAGTGAGTAGATGTGTGTGTGTAGACCTAAGAATCAGTGAGTGGGTATGTAGTTATTGGTATTGGAGTGTGTATGGTTTTGAGAATGGCAGTCTGTAATTTAGAGTGGGTGTATCAAAAGTTATATTAGTGTGTGAGAAGATGCATGAAATTATCACATGGATGATGTCATCAGTGATGTCATGAGTGATGTCATTTGAGATGTCATCAGTGATGTCACTGACCATGTCATGAGTGATGTAATATGTGACGTCATCAGCAGTGCATTGCGGGGGCGCGAGTTATAGTTAGCTGAAGTAACTATAACAGGGGAATTTCTATGGTTTTGTACGAGTGAAATGTCCAACTAACTATAACTGTCCCTAAAACCTATGGTTTTTTCAGTGAATATATATATATTTACAGCAGAAGAAGATCCTCGCCCTGCCTTGAGTTAGTGTTCCTTTCACCACATCCGCCCCAGCAAGTGTGTGATCAATCATTGGTGTAAGTTTAATTTAGTCACACCTCAATATAAATCACACAGCCCGGGGGAAGAGGGTTAGGGTTTGATGAATGGTTGGGAAGGGGTATTTGAGGGAAAGGTTTGACAAAGACAAACACTACACATGGGCAACACACAATCTTGGCAGACGATCATCATAAATCTGTTAAGGGAGAAAAAGAAAATGCATGCATGATGATGACTTGATGATGATGGGTAGTACTAGACTAGTAGTACAGGGCAGCAGTATATTATTAATTATTATTATTATGCAATTGCCTTGCCTGTCTGTCCCCAGAGAGACCCAAATTACATACATTTTATGTTCTGTTGTACCGGGCTTCCTTTTAAAGCTAGCAAAGAAAATTAAAAAATAGCTGTAGGGGTCAAATATATAAGCAAACATAATAAACAACAATACACACAGTAATAATGATTGAAGAGAAAAAATGAATCAAATGAAAAGATGATACTATGACTATGTTACGGTCAAATTGGGAGTTGCATCTCGGCATTCTTCTTGGTCCTTCCTTCCATGGACGCTCCGTCCATCAATCTTGGGTGCCACTGCCTGCCTGGCAGATGCGGATTGGTAAGGTAAGTGTGAGTTGTTTTTCCCAGTATAGCACAGGGTAAAGGCCGGCCTGTAAGTGTAGATGGAAAAACAAAAGGGATATTGAAAAATCAAGGAGAAAAGTAAAATTAAAATGCATAAATTAAGGAGGAGTGCAACAAGAACACTTTAAGAGGTGGCATGGCTAAATCATGTCTACTCTGTTTCCAGCATTAACCTACAACAACAACAACAGGACAGAGCAGGCCCGCGGCGCCCACCCAGCCTCCACTTAGCTTAGATTTTGAGCCAGACAGCACTGAGCACACATACACAGCAACATAGCATTTACCAAATTAAGTAACAAAATCAATGCACAGCTGTCAGTCATACCACTACACTCGCCTCCACCACTACACAGACATGTAGGTATGGTGTGGTTGTTGTTGACTTGTTTACCTTTTAGGCCACTTCTTGAAATGCCCAGAGTTATTCCATCAATAATCTCAGATCCTACTGACTGGCTGCGAGTATGGTATGGTGATCATGGTGTCCAACTCTGTAGTGTACCGAGTGAGTCCTGAATCAAAAATGCAATGGATCGGCCTGCAGTAGTACAATTTTGTTATTAAACAACAAGAAGGGAAATATTGACTTGAGTCTCTTTTTTGTGTGTAGATTAAATACTAGTAGACATCATGCACAATAACAACACAAAGACCAATCACTCAGAGTCAGCGTCCAATGCATGCCATCATTTACCTGTTCTTACGGGGCAGTCCCTCTCGGCTCGGAAAGGAGGATAGGTATAGTCAGGTTCTTTGGAGGGACTCGACGAGGCAGGCACACATTTCTTGTACTATTCTCCATCCAATGTCTGGCTTGAGGGAAATGGATTTTGGGTGAGTCAGGAGTGGACTGGAGCAAGATTCGGAGGAGTGGACTTACTTCTTCACTGACTGCACATAGTTGCAACTCCAATCCGGCAATAAAAGAGTAAGACGGTGGTGATGGATTTGTTGTGATTCGTACCAGAAAGACAGAGACACACACTAATAATAAAAGTAAATAAGCAAGAAAGAAAGTAACAAGTTGAAAGCCTAGTTGTTGTCAGGGAAGTAGAGCTCATCCTCAAAATCTGGTGGTTCACCCAGAAGTAGGTCATCTAACACACTATGTCCATGACCTAAGTTGCTGTCATCATTATTAATACTTTCTTAATATAGCGCATGGCTACCCGTAGGCCTCCCAGCGCTCAAGCCATCACTGTAAATATTCACTCTCACTACAAGTGCTGAAATAGCCACGTTTTCAGTTCCTTCCTGAATTCGAGATGATGGGTCAATTTCCTCATTTTGATGGGGAGCGAGTTCCATAAGACCGAAGCATTGAATGAGAACATCCGGCCTCCCGTTCTAGATCTCTTGCTCCTTGGAATTGTGGCTTGCAGTTGGTCAGCTGATCTCAGATTCCGAGAAGGGTGGTAGGATGACATCATGCTCTTGAGGATTTTGGGGCCTGTTCCCCCCAGTGATTTATGTGCTATACATAACGCTTTGAATTTTATACGTTCAGTGATAGGCAGCCAATGAAGCGCCATCAGCGCCGGTTTGGCAGACAGATTTCTCGGGACATTATATAGGAGTCTAGCAGCGCAGTTCTGTACTATTTGTAACTTGTTAGTGGTGGTCTTTGGTGCCCCCAAATATAAGGAGTTACAGTAGTCCAGCCGTGTAAGCACCATAGATTGTACCAGTGTTCTGCGTGCAGTTTGTGGGAGCAAAGGTAGAATTTTTCGCAGTTGTCTAAGCATACCATAGAATGTAGCCGCGGCTTGAACTGCTTGATATTCCAGATTTAATGAAGAGTCAAGCCAGATTCCCAGGCTTTTAATTCTGTCTTTAGGTTTAGGGGGAGCTCCTAGAAGGCTAGGCCATTGTACTGGAGGGGAGGTATCCTGTTTATCCCCGAGGATCATTAGCTCCGTTTTCTCTCCATTCAATTTTAGAAAGGATTGGTCCATCCAGGTGGCAACCGACTTCAGACATGCCTCTAAGTCGATTACCATTTTCTTAGGGTGGTTGAGGGCCAGAACAAGCTGCGTATCGTCCGCGTATGTCACAATCTGTACTCCGTAGGGGAGGACTATGTCGGCCAAAGGTTTAATATATATATTAAAGAGGGTCGGGCTCAACGAGGATCCCTGGGGTACCCCGCAGGCAAGAGGAATTGAACTTGAGGCGTGTATGCCATCAAAGACCTGGAAGGTTCTTTCCTTCAAAAAGGATCTGAGCCAATCCAGGGCCTTACCTATCACTCCTACCTCCTTGAGTCTATCCAGTAGGGTACTGTGATTTACGGTATCGAACGCCGCACTTAGATCAAGGAGGATAATTGCCACCGTCCCTCCCTGATCAAGCAAGCGACGCGCCTCCTCCATTACCATGAGCAGAGCTGTTTCCGTCCCATGCTTGGGGCGGAACCCGGTTTGGGTTGGGTGTAGGATCTCATGTGCTTCTAGAAAATTCATAAGAGTTATATTTATATGTTTCTCTAAAATTTTGCTCATTATCGGCAGCAGGGAGACTGGACGGTAGTTGCTCCAAACCTCTGGGTTAAGGTTAGGCTTTTTAAGAAGTGCTTTCACCATTGCATGTTTTCAAGTTTTAGGCACTTGGGAGGAGTAGATGGATGTGTTGAGCACATTGAGGAGAGCCGGTAGAATGACTTCCCCCACTTTCTTCAGTCGATACACTGGGGCTATGTCGCCAGGGGAACCTGATTTAATTGAATTCCATAATTGTGCAAGTATGGCGGGGTCTAAAAGTGGAAAATCTTCCAGTACTGCCTTGTTCTCCACCATAATTTCTGGGGTATCCAAGGTCTGGTGTGGGCTTTCTCGTGCTATGGGAGGAAAGGCATTATAAATATTTAAAATTTTGTTATTAAAAAATTCTGCCAACTCTTTACATCGTTGCGGAGATGAGTCCGCTGATGAATCTTCCTGAGGGAGGCTGCTGAGTGTTTTTACTATCTTTGCAATTTCCTTAGGGGCATTCGCTGACCCTTTAATTTTCTCCTCGTAGTAGCAAGCTTGAGCTTTTTTAATCTCCGTTTGATAATTTTTGATCGCCTCTCTGTAAGACTGTTTCTTATTGGGGCAATAATCTGTCCTCCACGCCCTTTCAAGCTTTTTACATCTCTGTTTAATTTCCCGAATCTCTGGTGTGTACCATGGAGATCGTTTCCCTCTAGATTTCTTCGAGATCCATTTCTGAGGGATAGTGGCATCCAGAGAATCCTTGATCCAATTGTTAAAATTATTAGACGCAATCTGGGGATCCGGATCTGCTGTGGGGTTGGAGTTTGCTAATATATCAGCCCAAAGTTCAGGATCCAAATTGGCCCATTTACGCTCCCAGCTCTTGGTGGAAAGGGTATTAGTATTTAAGTCTGAGGCTATCCACCAGATAGGGATTATATAGTGATCATCTTCCTGCTGTGCTACTTCAGGTATGGTGTAATCCGGTGGTATAAAGTGCTGATTCATTTTGATCATGGTTAACCTCTCCACATTTTGGAGCAAGAGACTGGTCCTTCTCACTGTCAGAACGGCACCAGTAACACTGAAAACATGCTCAGAAGAGACACTTGCAACAGGGCAAGCCAATTAGTTTATTGCCAGCCTGCTGAGCACTGGCCATTGGCGTCTTTTCCCATACCAATACAGCAATGAGTTTTGATCAATGAAGAACTCTGTTGGGTTATCCAGATAGGCCTGGACCATCCGCTCAATGCTCAGGGGTGCTTCGCTTTGCTCGGCCTCTTTTTGCCTTTGCCTCAGCACTTGACCTAACAAGCCATTGCTGTAAGAACCATTCTGTGCCGATTTTGGTGGGGCTGATGCTCCTGTTCTTGTTGCTGTTGATGTTGTTCTTGTGTTGTTGGTGGTTTTGACTGCTGTGAGCCAACCACCCTGCCCTCAGGCTCTGAAGTTGAACTTGACGCCGGCTGCCCTGCAGTACTTGTTGTGGCCTGGAGTAGCGGGTCTCTAATTCCCAGCTGTTCTTTTTCTAAACGACTGGCTTCCGCAGCTATCCAAGTTTTGTACTTGGCAACATCCCCTTCTAAAAAAGGAATCAATGTGTTCAGTACTGGTTTGAACCGTGGATCCAGAATTGTGGCAGAAATGTAATGGTTGGATGACACAATGCCTCTTTGCACCCTTGTATTTCAGATAAGCGAAGGGTTAAGCACTCCACCAACTCATATGCTTCTTTTTTTCCTCCACACCTGTGTACATTGCAGACTCCCCCTTCAGCTGTTCCTGTAGCATGTGCAACAATGAGATAGCTTGGCCCATAGTACAGTCCTCCTTGCTGACTTCACGTGTGAAGAGCTCGAAAGGAAGTAGCATCTCTGTCAGGCATTTAACTAGGCCCCATTGGACCATCTCAATGATCGTGCCTTTCACAGTAGCATCCCCTCTTTGCATGACATATTCATTGATTGGTCTGTACTGCTCAAACAGATGTTCAAGCATATAATAAGTTGAGTTCCAACGTGTTGGCACCTCCTGGATGAGTGCTTTAACTGGTATTCTATGCTCACATTGAATAATCCTCAGCTGCTTCTGGGCTTTAAAAGAATGGCTGAAATATATGCAGATTCTTCTGCAGGTGGTCAGTAAGTTGTTGACTCGGTCTTCTTTTTTCAGAAAGTCTTGAACAATGATGTTAATGCAGTGCGCCAAACACAGGACCCTGAAATAGCCACCATCGGACATGGCCTTAACTATATTACTGCCATTGTCCGTGGCAACAAAATCAATGCTAAATCCTCTTGGGCGCAGCCATTCAGAGACCTTGCTGTCAAAGTTTTCCAAAATGTTTGCAGCAGTATGAGATTTCTCCATGGCGAACATGGCTACAGTTGCATGTTTCCGAGTGGCATTAAAAATCTCAGCAGTGTCAACAACACCTGCTCCAGATATCTTTTCTCTAACCCCCACAAAAGAGATCCAGTAAGCAGTGATGCACATGTAATCAGTGGCTTGGCAACTGGTCCACATGTCTGTTGTCAGGTGGATAGTGTGAACAGCACTCTGCTGCAAAGCTTCTCCAAGCAATTCCAGCACGTCGTGATGTAGTGCTGGAACAGCAACTCTGGCGAAATAGGACCGGCTGGGAACCTTCCATTTTGGGCAGATGGCTGTCTCAAATTCAAGAAAACCCACCCCTTCCACAAAAGAAAAAGGGAGGAGGTCCAGGGCTAACATTTTAGCCAGCTTTGCATTGTAAAAACGTGCCGTTGTGTGGTTACGTTCGTACTGCCCCCGACCTAAACATGCTGAGAATGGTAGCCTGGATTTTTTTCTTTTCTGGTGCCACTGATGCAGGTGACTTCTTGACGCCAGATGATGTTAGGCTCAATGCATGTTTTTTCGTTGTGGTACTCTCTTGCTTGGGGCCCCTTAGTGCTCAGCTTGACACTTACTCTTGTGCCACTGCAATGTTGCTGATGAGGATGTGGGCGGTACCACTGCACTGCTGGGGACAGGGCTACTTTGCGTACCAGAGAAAATGTCTCCCTCTTGTTCACCTTCCGATCGTATCTTCTACTTCTTTATCCCCACCAACAGCAGTGGATGCAGTTTTTTGGCCGCTAAGGTGCGCTTCCCACTGGATCAAGTGATGTTTTTTCAGATAGGTTGTTTGGCCTCCGGTACCATAGTTTGTACCAAGCTTACCCCGACTAACACCTTGTCCACAAATGGAGCATATAGCAATGTTCACCTCCTTCGCGCTAACAGAAAAGAAGTCCCAAACTGGGGAGGTCAACTTTCTGGCGCTGCTGCATGTGCCACTTGCAATGCCGGATGAACTGGTAGGTGGGCGTGAAGTTTGACTCCCTGCAGTACCTACTTCTACTGAGGTGGTACTTGTGGTGGATGTACGTGACTGCCGGCGAAATATGGAAGCTGGAGGTGGTGTCGGTGATATGATCTGTGTTGATGGTACCCGTGCCACATCCCTCACAGCAATTTGGGATGGGGTAATGTCGGTCTCCACTGGGGCGGGACTAATGTCCATGATGATAACTGGCTCGTCATCATCATCCCCTTCTACATCTACCTCCATAACTCTAAGGCTTTCTGGAACCTTCCTTTTCCCTAGCCTTGTTTCGTGGCGTGTCTCACTCTCAGACTGAGGTGGTGATCCAAATGGTGTCTAGATCATCAGAAGGGGGCTTGCAGAAGAAGTTGATGGACTAACCCTCCTTTTCCTTGCTGGTGTTCTGGAAGACAATGGATCTTCTGAAAGAGTGGCTTGCTCTTTTTCCTCTGCAGGAAGCTCTATCTCCTGAACTGCCCCTACTTCGGGAGGAACAACTACTATTGGGGGCGGTTGCGGCTGTTGTTGCCCACTTATCCCAGTTCCCTGCATTGATTGGGTACTACTTTGCAATAACAATAAGTCAATTTCAACATCACTGCTCATCAGTGTTGTTGTGATTATACTGGCTGCCTCTGCGACAGACATGGGCTTGGGCCTAGGTTGGTGGGGTGGGTCCACTGATGCGGGGGTACTGTTCCCAGCTTGCTCTCCGGACACTGCTGCTGCAGGGGCAATTTTTGGTTTCCCAAAAAAGATCTTGGGCGACACCCCAATCTTAGAAAATGGCAGTGCCTTCTTCTCACTGGCAACTTTCTTGGTACTGGAGGACATGGTACCTTTCTTTGGGGCCATATTCTTCAGATGTCAGCAGCATGCAGTGGCACAAGTTGAAGAGATGTCTGTGGTCACACGTCACGTGATGTCGTGGGCAGCAGGACGTCTGTCTGGCAGTACAATGGGTGATGATGCCTCCTCCTCTTTTGTGCACCTAAAAGCAAAGAAGCAAGAAGAACATCAGTGAAATGTGGTATTCATTGTTGTGGTTAAATTACTACTAGTACAAACAAACAAATATAATATATACCTTTGTGTGTGGTCACACTTATTAATATTATTTTACATTGATTACCTCAGTTATTATAAAAAACATAACAATACAGTCTATACATTTGTGAGACTGACAAAAACAAGGGCTTTCATGGTTGGTGTACTAGTGTACAGTACACTGAGGAAGGATAGGAAAGAAGAAGAACAACAACAAAAATACAAATGTAACAGACCCTGTTTGGCATTGTGCATCACATGGGATTCAGCATTCAGGGAGCTGCAGCTCACAATGGATAGAAGCAATAAGCCAAGATGAAGAAAGGAAAGAGAAAGACATGTAGGCCTAATGCAGAAGCACACTGGCTGCCTTCACAAAATGGCCGCCAGCCACATAGCCAGTCCACAACAACAAGAAAGGGTAGACAGACAATGCAGGCCTATGGCAAAAGGACACTGGCTGCCTTCACAAAGTGGCCGCTAGCCACATGGCCAGGCAGGCCACAAAAAGAAGCAATAAGCCAAGAGGAACAAAGGAAAGAAGACATGCAGGTCTAAGGCAAAAGCACTACCACCACCACAAAGTGGCCACCAGCCACATGGTTACTCACAACAACAACAAGCAGGAGGCCTGGAAAACAATGAACTCAAACAGGCCTATTATGGACACAGACTTTACAAAATGGGCTCTGGCCACACGGAGAGGCTCAGCCAAGGCAAATGATGGCCCACTATTACAAACAAGCACACTCACACACTGGCCAGACAAAGGAGGCATGCTAAACAACACACCTTTAATACAACAATGCCAAAAACGAAAATCCACAGGGCTCAAAAAGGTTTGCAAGTTACACAACAACCACACACATCCAACAAAGGCATTTATTTAACACACATGAAAAAAGTGAAAGACCCCAAAAAACACATTTTGCATTTCAATCTAATGCCATCCATGCCCTAAATGATGTTTAAATTCAACATACACCACAGAAACAGTTGTTTCATGCACCCATGAGTAGCTCTGGCCTGGGCCTATTGGTTGGAAAACCCATTGGCAGACTAGGCCACATAGTGAATCAAATCAATTCAAATCAATAATATTGCAAATTTATTAGAAAATGTAGTGAACTGTGCTATATTTTTTGCTGGATAAAACATAAAAGAAGAAAAAATTGCATGAAAATTTTGCAAAACAACAACCAGCAAGAAGGCATGGTCACCACAATGAAAGCTTGCAGGCCTAATGCAGAAGCACACTGGCTGCCCCTTCACAAAATGGCCACCAGCCACATGGCCAGGCCACAACAACAAGAAAGTAAAGACAGACAATGCAGACTTATGGCAAATGCACACTGTCTGGCTTAACAAAATGGCTGCCAGCCACATGGCCAGGCAGGCCACAACAACAAGAAAGTGAAGACAGACAATGCAGTCCTATGGCAAAAGCACACTGGTTGCCTTCACAAAATGGCCGCCAGCCACATGGCCAGGCAGGCCACAACAACAAGAAAGGGAAGACAGACAATGCAGGCCTATGGCAACAGCAGTGCACACAGGCTGCCTTCACAAAATGGTCACCAGCCACATGGCCAGGCAGGCCACAACAAGAAGCAATAAGCCAAGAGGAACAAAGGAAAGAAGACATGCAAGCCTATGGCAATAGCACTACCGCCACCACAAATTGGCCACCAGCCACATGGTCACTCACAACAACAACAAGCAGGAGGCCTGGAAAACAATGAACTCAGGCAGGCCTATTATGGACACAGACTTTACAAAATGGGCTCTGGCCACTCGGAGAGGCTCAGCCAAGGCAAATGCTCTCCCACTATTACAAACAAAGACACTCACACACTGGCCAGACAAAGGAGGCATGTTAAACAACACAGCTTTAATACAATGCCAAAAATGAAAATACACAGGGCTAAAAAAGGTTTGCAAGTTACACAACAACCACACACATCCAACAAAGGCATTCATTTTAACACACATGAAAAAAAGTGAAAAACAAAAACAAAAAAAACATTTTGCATTTCAATCCAATGCCATCCATGCCCTAAATGATGTTTAAATTCAACAGACACCACAGAAACAGTTGTTTCATGCACCCATGAGTAGCTCTGGGCCTACTGGCTGAAAGGCCTATTGGCAGACTACTGGGCTAGTGAATTAAATAAATATTGCAAATTGATTTCAAAAGTTGGAGAAAATATAGTGAACTTTGCAACATGTTTCCTTTATAAAAAGAAAACTAGAAGAAAAATTACATACAAAGAAATAACTAGGCCCCTTATGAAACTACAGGCCACCCACCACAATACATTTTTTTTTAAAAAGATGAAAAGTACAAAAAAATGTAGGTGTATTGCCCCAATCAAGCAAACAACACCAATTTTCCAACTTACTTGTGAAATCTCAAATCCAAAAGTCCTCAAATCCAATGATATATGATGCAGCAGACACAAAGAGGGATCCTTTCAGCTCCAACTCCAAATGAAAAATAGACAGGAGATGGACAAAGCACTGGGAGGAGCCTGCTGGACAGGAACAGGAAGTTGGAGACACTGGGGCACTTCCTTCCTCTTAAAAAAAAAAGTAAAAAAAGAAAAAGGACTCCTTTCACAAAAAAGTACAGCCCAATGTCAATCTGAGGAGTTTTTTAATCCAAATCATCATTTCGAGAAGGTTTTGATGCTGCTCGAGAGAGATTCTTCCCCAGATTACAAATTCTGCATGTTCAGGATCGCGATCTTCACAAAACTTCCGCCGGAAGTCCGATGGCGCGCCCGAATGACGTGTTCGCGATCGCACTGTCTCGCGGGACCGTGCGGCCGGCTACCAAATCTTGTGGCACTCGCGAACGGATGGGAAATCTCGTCGGTGATCGCAGGCATCCCGGTAAGTAGCTCCCATGCACGCAAAAATGCATTTTGAGAGCACAAACACAAAAAAACCTCTGCTCTAGTGCGGAGCGCGGAGTTTTCGGTAACTCCGCGTTCTACGCGCAACGCGGAATTGCCAAAAGTCTGCAAACTCTGCAAGCGGAGCGGAGTTTTACACCCAGGATTCCCTAGTATATAATAGGGCATATCAGTTAGAGGTCAGCAGCCTTTTCTGCACTCGCATGTGTGCACAGCAGAAGCCTGAGGTCAGCTTAAAAGCAGCCCTGTGTTGCAAGACTGCTTTTAAAATGCAAATTGTGCCCAAACTCGACTTTGGTGTTGGGGCACTTAAAAATGGATACACTACAATGGTTGGGCATATTAGGTACCCCCAGGGTCTCCCCTAGGTGTCCCAGGGGTGGGGGGCTCAGGTATTTATAAGGAGGAACCTTATAAAAATTAGTTTGATATGCCCTGGGTTAAGTGAAATTGCACATTTCACTCCCCACATTGTGATAAAGTGTTCTAAAAAATCAACTTTTGCGCTAGGAACCCCTAAAGTCTCTGCTAGGTGTTCCAGGGATGGGGGTGTTCCAGGGATGGGGGATCCTGGAGATATAGGCAGGGTTCTTATAAAATATGTTTGGAAAAATGGCCCAAGTCATTTTTCCCATTGCAAATCCCCTGCCATGTAGGTTAACCTTGCAAGAATTTATTATCTAATAATTCCAGCTAGGAGAATCAGAAAATGGTATTCAAAAATCCAACAATATGGTGTTGTTGAATTTCTCCTAAAATGTACAGACAAGAAGTTATAAGACTTTCTTGTCTGTAAGCCAAAATTCAACCTTCCAGTGGTCTGCTCTGATTGGTCAGAGTTAAGTAGATTAGCCAGGCTCCTTTGATGAGGTGATAAAGCTCTTCTGGGAGGGCAGGTTACTGCTACTCAGGAATGCCAGAGCGGGGGGGGGTAGTAATAAATATCCTTTAATGGAAGGAGGAGACAGGCAGAAGACACCAGTTTCATTTAAAACTCTCCACTTTGAACCCAGCCAGGTGCTAGGCTTAAGGAAGGAATGAGCAGATGCAAGGGAGAGATACTATGGAGGTGTGTTTAGCCAGCTTTTCTCTGCCTGCTGAAAGTTCAGACATATCTTTGAGAAATAGTGCTTTTTGGGAGATCATTGTGCCACACTTTGGAGGAAGTGGTCATGCTCTGAGGTGTTGCCCTGCACCTCATTGGACAGGAGTGCCATCCTGCTTGACCCCAGCGAACACTGAATGAGTATCTGAAAGGGGCAGTGCCTCTCAGATTTGCTGCTTGAACCTTAAAAAAGAAGAAGGGTCCATGCTGGAAGTTTTTGCACCAACCAGGCCCTGCACTCTAACTGGCTGCACCTGCTGCATAATCTGAAACTACAGCCGTGTGGATCAAGCCTCCTTCAAAAGGACTAAAGAGTGGACTCCCTGCAAGCTAGAGGTTAACAGAGCTCACCTGGACCATCACCACAAAGAATTCTCAGCCCAGAGTCCTACCAGTGGATTTGCAAGGGTTTTGTCCAAGTGGTTTGTGGGAACTGAAGTCCCAAACATTCAAGGACCATCTTGGAGATTCCAGACCCTTGGATTGTGTTTTGGACACGTTGGATCTGCAAGAGGAACTTCAGGAAGGAGTTCCTCACTGAATCTGGCATGCTGGAGGAGGCTGCATGACGTCTGGTGAGAAAACCACCAGAAAAGTTGCTAAGTGTGGATTTGTCCCTGTCAGAGGCAACCAAATGTCCAAAAATGGAACTATTGGTTTCTAAGAACTATAAAGTGCTTAATATTTAATAATTCATATCTCTGGTTCGCTACAGTGGATTATTTTTGTTTTGGTGTCATTTAAAAGATAAAAATATTTTCCATTTTTATAAATTGGTGTTGAATTTGTATTGTGTGTTGTGTCAACTATTTACTGAATTTGTGTTTTTAAATGCTTTACATACCTGTCTTTGAAGTTAAGCTTGCCTGCTTGCAGCCAAGCTACCAAGGGTTGAGCATGGGAATAATTTTCTAAGACTTGTTCTGAGCCCTATATTGTGTTAGGGACCTTATTGCCAGTGTTAAATGCATATCTGCCACTACTAATAATCCACTTTCCAACATGCGCCCTGTGCCCTGATCATCATTTCCCATTTTTTTTAAAACCAACCACAGGCTGCTCAGGAAGCTCTTTCCGAGCAGCTTCTGGGTATAAAATAAAAAAGGGAATGCCTCTGGTAGAAGCATCAGAGGGTCCTTTTAAACCCTCCCCAGTGATGGCAGTAAGATTCACTGGGGAGAGAGAGCGGGCATCAGCCATTGGTTGACACAATTCATAAAAGGTTAGGTAAAATTCTTCCCCTCATCCCAAATGGTATTTCAGGATCTGGTCATAGAGCGGTACCCCCAAGCATATTCAGCATCTTCTTCAGGTCATAAAGAATGCAGCAGCGAGACTTATTCTTGGTCTACCCAAGACAGCCCACATCAAGGAGCATCTTGATTTCCTACAGTGACTCCCTGTAAAAGGAATTCTATTTAAACCTCTTTATATTACCCTCAAAGCTATATCTCAAGTTACACCTTCATTCTGTGCCAATCAGCTGACAAAATATCCCCCCACCAGAGACCTTAGCTCTTCTAATCTACATCTGTCCCTTGTTTCCAAAATCATCAGAGTAAGATCAGGAGGAAAAATGTTTACTTACCTCATCCATAAATTGTGGAACTCAGAGCTCATACACTGGGGAGTGGACTATAGTGCCCCAATGGGCAGAATAAAAAAAACAGCAATGCTACTCAGCAGAAATTGGGGAGTGCCCACGCAAAAAGGAGGTCTTGTCTAACACCCATGTACATCCACTAACTGCAAAACACAGGCATGTGCAATTACAGAATAGTATGCCCAGGCACAACCTGTAAATGCATAGGCATTCCGCAACCCTGAAACACTGCTCTTCTCTCCTCACCATTTTATACACAAATCATGGAACTCATAAAACAACTATCATATGAAATGTTGAACCCCTGCTCTATGATAATCTGAATGTGCTGCCATTTGAATTTAAGTAGTATAAAGCTATTACTGCATATATAAATATTTAAGTAAACAGCACAAATACTATTATTGTTTTCGGATTTATAAAATGCAACATGCTGCATAAAGTTTGCTCTGATGGCATGATGAAAGTTAATGGTGTATAAAGCATAACATAGCAGTGTGAACACCACACTCCAATATGCCGTGCAATAACTGCAGGCATAGTTCCAGCTGCCTAATCCCAGTGCAGTCTCCAATGGTGAGCTACAGGGGCTATTGACAAGGCAAACCTTTCCAGTTACTGTCCTAGCCTCCATTACCTACAATGTCTAATCTCTACCGCTGTTTGAACATCTAATTCAGGTAATCAGATCTCTAGCTTTGCAGTACTAAGAAGTGAAATTATTGTACCTATCAATTGTTAATAGGTCTCTCATGAATTACCATATGTGGCCTTTAGAGAGAAAATAAATGTTCAATGTTTCCAAAATCAGGTATTAGTGTTATTGACTTTGGAAAAATGAAAGGCTTCTTGAGGTCATTGGGATTCAAGCATATGACAGTGAGGTTCCAGCACCCATCCTATACTGGATGCCTTAGATTTGGTTTAGATTAAAGCACAGTGTCATTACTTCTTTCAACGGCTACTATATAATAATAAGTACTAGCAGTGATCAGTACTCAGCAGAAATGTTTTACTAGTGATGAACATTACCAGGACCTCACGCTAAACTTGTTTACTTTTACAGGAACAGTACTAGTATTTTTCATGATGACTGGCATATTAATAATGAGAATTAGAACATGTCCAATATTTCTCTGCAAAAATTAGTAACTAGTTAATTGTGTTTTGTTTCCGCTTCTAGTACTTGAATTGGCAAATCCTACACATATATTGCTAAACTTTAAATGATAAAAGTTACAATTCAAAGTTTGAAAACACAAGGATTGCATTAGTAACACTCCTCCTGTTGGACGTGGCCCTTTTGCAGGGTTATCCCCAAACGTTTTACTTCTTCCTCCTATTTTTCCTGACCTATTTTTGTTGACTTTAGGACTTTGGGCACTTTAGCCCTGCTAATAACTGCTAAAGTACATCTGCTCTCTGTGCAATGCTACTAGTGGGCCTGCAGCACTGATTGTGCCACCCATATGAGTAGCCCTGAAAAGGTATCTGAAACCTACCACTGCAGTGTCTGTGCGCAGTTTTTAAACTGCCATGTCGACCTGGCAAGTGCACCCACTTGTCAGGCCCTAACCTTCCCTTTTCTAACATGTAAAGCACCCCTATGGTAGGCCCAAGGTACCCCCTGGGCAGGATACATTGTATGCTAAAGGTAGTACATGCACTGGTGTGTGTGACATGTCCTGATCGTGAAAAACTGGCAATTACGTTTTTCACTTTTGAAAGCCTATCTGCACCATAGGATAGAATGGAAAATACTTTGTAACTTCTTACAAGTATAACTTTCCATTGGGACAAGATAGAGAAATAAAGTTTAGGCTCTCTGAACTCAGAATTTAATAACACATCATTTAGTAAAGATCGTTTTTAAATTGTGTGTTTGAAAATTCCACTTTTAGAAAGTAGGCATTTTCTTGTTTAACCATTCTGTGTGCCTCTGCCTGTTTGTGGATTGACAATCTGGTTTTGGAGTGACAGGGTAATGTGCATTCACTGTAGTCAGCCATGGGGGAGGGGTTGAGGTGTTCCTGGCCCTTCCTTGCACATGAATACGGCTTGTCTCCCTTGCACAATGCTGCCTCCACCCCCTGTGGTCATACTGCATCAGTGAGAACAGAACTGGTTTGGACTGAGCTCAGAGACACTTTCACAAAGAGAACAAAGACAAAATGGGGAATAAGTAGTAGACTTTAAATCCCAGAACTTGAGGTCACTTCTGGACTCAAGAGGAACCTTTGCCAAGGAGAAGAGCTGAAGATTTGTGAGGAGGAGTACTGCCCCTTTGCTGTGTGCTTTGTTGGGTTGGCCTGCAGTTTCTGTTTCTGCCAAGGAAAGGACAAAGACTGGAACTTTGTTGTGGACCTGCTTTAAAGAAGAATCCCTGGCTGGCCTCGTATTCTGAAGTCTCAGGGACACAAAGACTTCACCCCCAGCTCCCCTGAACCCTCTTGCTGAGAGCTCTGACCTGCAAGGAGGTGCCTATTCCAGTTTTGGGCCTCTGGAGGTTGTTCCTGCTGTTGGGAGCTGGAAGAAACCTAGGAAAAGCAAGAAAACCTGACTCTGACGCTGTCAGCAACGCTGCTGTGATGCCACAACCTGCACTGAGGCCAGGGGCACCGCTTGTGAAACGAACGACACACCGCCCAGCCTACACCGCAGCTCCAACGCCCTTCAATGCCTGCAGTTATCGGACGTGCCTGATGCCAGCACTCGGACCGACTCCTTCATCGCCAGCGCCTGCAACCTGTTATCGCGGTGCGGAAAACCGTTGAGGGTGACTCCACAAACTCGTCTACCTCTGCCAACTAGAGTCCCCCTTTTCTAACATTGGTGGTCAGCGGTGAGGATTTGAACTTGTATTTGTATTTGACCCACAGTGATTGGTGTACATCACTATACTAGTGCAGACCATTATGCAACCACATACCATTTTTCCCTTGGGACTTTGATTGCTGAAACTCTGGTTAGTTGTTGCACCTGTGGGGCCTTGTCAAAATGGAAATCAACTTTTAGCACCTGTACTTCTACACGATGAGGGAACTAAAAGTCATTTGCAAGAAGAGGGGGGCTACCTGTGAAGAGGAGATCCAAAATGCAGGATCTTGAGGCAGCCCTGTATAGCTAAGAAGTACAGACGTGGGGAAGAAACGCTGTCAGATGACTCTGAGGAGGAACCTGAGGGGGAGGATCCCCAGCCAGAATATCCAGAGGGCAGTGGCCCTGAGAAGGGAAGATTGTGGGGAAGATTGGCTCATGAGGAAAGGAATCAGATCCGCGCTCGTGACCGGAGGCTGAGACAGCTGGACCGGGAGTGCGAGGAGATAGAAAGAGCCTTAGCTGAAAAGGAAATGTGTGCAGCTCATGAGGGGAGCTTGGCTGGGTTGGAGGTGGAGTCCAGCTCAGATGGTGGCAGCAAAAATGTAGTGTCTAGTGCTGAGGGAGAAGAACACACACCCAGAGATGCGGCGCCTGACTTGAAGGAGGGGGTTGACATACACCACGGGGTTCAGGTTCATGAGGTAGTTCCAGTGGTGCTCAGTGTCCCGGAGGTGAATTGGGGAACTGGCACAGGAGTTCATATTACTAGTGGTGGGAGGGACGCTCTACTGACTCTTGGTGAGAGGTGCAGGGAGAGGGGTTCCCACATGGTGGAAGCCTCTCCTTGGTGAGAGGATGTAGCCTTACGGCTAGAGCAATCGACCTTGAAGCTGGGGGACTGGGTTTGAGTCTCGGCAACAACGTTCAACATCCTGTGTTTCTGGGCAGATCACTTAATCTCCCTGTACCTAACAAAAAATGAATGTGTCCATCTGTAACGAAACTGGTGCTCATGTAAAGCGCTCTGTTACCCGATATGCTCGGGTCTAGTTCGCGCTATATAAAACCCTTAAAAAATGTAAGTATGGAGACCGCCCAGAAGAGTGTTGGTTGAGTGACAGAGACAGCCAGATATTGTCTTGCCTGTCTCAGGAGTGTGATGTGAGGTACTTGTGTGAGGCACTGGATGGTGAGGCAAAGAGTAGATTGTGTGGGGCTGTGTTATTCAATTGCATGGAAAGCATATTTTCAGTCCCTGTTTTCCAGAGCTATGCCAACACCCGGTGGAGTGTGAGTTCTCTGACCCCGGGAGCTTGCGCTGGAGGCAGACCTTTTGGTGGTTCTCAGAGGGTCTGAGGAAGCTTTTGGGAGTAGTCCTGAAGGGGGTTGCTCAGGTGTTTCCCAACCAGGGGGCATTTTTACGACAGAATGGAGAAGTGTGGCATTAAGCAAACACTGTTAACGCCACGCTTCTCCATGCTGGAAACGCAAGGAGGTGCCGTATTCACATGAATGCAACGCACCCCTGTGTTTCCACTAGCTCTGGCGCTGTGTTCAGCTACCTAGCGCCAACGCAGGCACCCTTGCTCCATAGTGCAAGGGTGTCTGCATTGGGGGAAATGATTGTTTATGTGCAGGAAGGTTTCCCTTCCTGCACATAAACAATCATCCATGGCGTCTTGAAACTTCTAAGTGTGCTGCTTAATGCAGCACACATAGAAGTTGCAAAACATCATTTTATTGTTTATGTGCAGGATGGGAGACCTTCCTGCACATTAACAATCATAGGCAATTTGCTGCTTCTATGTGTGCTGCCTAAGGCAGCACACATGGAAACAGCAAAACGAGAAGTAAAGCATTTCTCCTCGTTTCGCCTGTTTAAGACCAGGTTTTCCCTGGTCATAATTTTGGCACTGCCTCCTATTTACGCCACTCTTGTAAATAGGGGGCAGCGTCAAAATCAATGGGTGTTGCGGTGAAACGCCCACCACAAGACCCATTGCCCTCCCCTTTGATGCTAAATACAGCTTGAAAGGGTGCCATATTTACGAGGCAGCATTAAGCCACGTTAAGTGGCTTAACGCTGCCTTGTAATAGCAGAAACTCCTATCGCTAACACAACGTCACTAAAAGTGACATTGTGGTGGCGATAGGGTCTTGTAAATATGCTCCCAGGTGAGGTAGGGGAGGTTGGTAGTGACCCTGATAGGTCCCAGTATAGTGGGATGGGTGGGAAGCCCCATGTCCTAGCTCCTCGCAGACAGAGCCACACTTTGGATTTGTTGCTGTCACTGACAGGTGAAGCTATTTGTTTTCTACAAGCTGTATTTTTTGCAATAACTGTTCTAAAGTCATATCTTATTACCTGTTTTTTGTATTTTTGTTGTTTTGGTCTTGTTGACTTTAGTTAAAGATACTTTATTTTTCTAAACTGGTGTGGTGTCCATTTGTGGTGTTATCACTGTGCTACCTTGTGTTTTGAGTACAAATACTTTACACATTGCCTTTGAGATAACCCTGTATGCTCATGCCAAGCTACCAAGGGGACGAGAATGGGTTATCTAAAGTGTGTATCCCCCTTACCCTGACTAGAAGCAAGGGTCCCTATTTGGGCACAGGTACCTACCTCTGCCAACTAGAGCCCCCCATTTCTAATTAATCCTTTCAAACAATGCCTTATGTATTCATAATTGTGATCTCATGACATATTGAAATACTGACATGGAGCGAGGTCATCACCCCTCCCAGCACTCATTTCAAATTAACTCTTGAGACACCAATCCAGTGCTTACAACCCCTCAGGTGGAGGTTATCACTATATCTACCATGTAATTAGCCAAAACACATTATCAGACTTTTGTAATAGACAATGAATACATAAAATGAGAGGTATTGATATCTTCCCTTTCATCTCTATGGCTTCATCTAGCTGCTTTCCTCACTTCTCATGCCCAGTGGGTAAAGAAATGCAGCTGAACATCTTCAACATTTTGTTATTTCACACCTCCTTAGCAAGAGTCAGCCTTCATGAGAGAAGGCAAGCCCATGCTGATTAAGCCTTGTGCACAATCTCAGGAATACCATGTGGGAACAGAAGGCAAATGGAAATATAAAGACTTTGTTGAACTATGCACTCTTCTGGCTTCCTTATCAGCCAGTGAGGTGACTTGCACATCTCATCCTGAACAGTGCTCACTCTCTCATTTTCAACGGGAGTGAGCGGAAAAAGCAGACGAAGCACTTGAAGCTTGCCCATTCCCCAAATCTTAATGTACAACAAAATGACAATTCTAAAATACATAATGACATTTTTAATGTACCATAGCAATGCTCCCAATTACCTCTTACCAGAGCCCTACTGAGAGGAACAGTGTCACTGTCACTGTAAGAAAGTGGTTTATTAGTTGGGGTGGATTGAGGTCCACCACAAGAACTAAAGGCATTTTCCTGTTAGGTCCATTTAAAGGTTTCAATAATTTAAACCTGAGCTCGACCCTTGGTAGCTATGGAACAGAGAGTATAGGTGTGAAGCATTTAGAAATACCAAAACAGTTAAAAAGTCAAAACCCCACTCCAATTTATAAAAAAGAATAGAATTTACTGAAGAACATGACACAAAAATGACAAGGATCCATTAAGGGGAAACAGGGATAAGATTTTTCACAGATGTAAGTAAAAATAGCACCAAGAAGTGCAAAGCAACAATGGTTGCAATCAATCTGGACTTAGGTGCTATTTAAGGACGACCACGAGGGACTCTGGTCAGATACACCAGGCAAGTTTGGCCAGTGTAAGAAATTGGGTTGTTGAATGACTGGGGCATGAGTCCTGGTCAAGCAGCACCCATAAGCCTTGTCAGGGTGAGGCACAAGCTAACCCTAAATTAACCTGTCCTCATTCATTTGGTAGTTTGGCACAGAGCAATCAGGCTTAACTTAGAGGCAATGTGTAAAGTATTTTTGCAACACAAACAGTAATATGGTGAAAAACTCCACACAAAAAGTTCTTGCACCAACTTAAAACATTATGAAAATAGAAAGATTTTTAATAGATAGAGCAAGACCAAAATGACAAAAATCCAATGAGCAAATCCGTAGCTATGTTGTATTAAAGATTAAGATTTTTGTGAAAATTTCACCAAAAAGCAAAAGGCCACAAGTTCAGGCCAACTGCAATGGAGCAGGTACCAGGCACAGGGACCCAGTTAGGGCTACTGAAACGAGTAACTTAAATCCTGATTTGTGGATGAGTTGTGCAGCCGAAGCGATACATTGGTTCTGAGGTGCAAGGAGGCTGCGATGTGAGGTACTGCTTCGTCATTGACAAGCCTGTCTGTGAGGGTTTGAGAACTCCAGTGTCGAGGATGAGTTGTGCTGTCAAACAATACATTGGTTCCAAAGAGCTGCGAAGCTGCGATGCAGTATCCGTCGTCGTCGCAGAGGCTGCCGTCAACGAGGGATGCTAGTGCTTGTGCCTAGGATGCATCATGCAGTGGAGGTTCCGAAGAGGCTGCAAAGGTGATGTGGGTCTTTGCAACAGGTTCAATCCATGCAGCACTGGCGATGTGTCAGTTCTACTCAGTGTTGCACCGCACAGCAGAGGAGATGCATCAGTTCTGCTGGATACACAGAGGCTGGCAGAGCACCATGAGCCCACTTCCAAGGCTTCAGGTCTGGGGTGGCAGCATCTGGCAAAGTAGACTCACAGATGGCAGAGTCCTGGTGCTGGGGTCAAGGTCCCAGGTTCAAGAGATGCAGGCCAGCTCCTTCTCACCCAGGCAAGAGGGCAGCAGGTCAGCACAGCAGAGCAGCAGTCCGTCAGAGCAGTAGTCCTTCAGAGCAGCAGTCCTTCAGAGCAGCAGTCCAGCTGAGTGTCAGTCCTTTCAGCAGCACAGCCATCCTTCTTCCCAACAAAATATTTCCTGGTCCAGAAGTTTACTGAAGAGTTGGTGTCTGAGGTCCAATATTTATACCGAGTTGGGCCTTTGAAGTGAGAAGCTTCTAGAGGCATGCTTTTGAAGTGAATAAGTCCCCTGCCTTTCTGACCCTGGCTCCAGACTAACTACAGGGGATGTGCAGCTCTTTGTGTGGAGGCAGGACACAGCCAATTCAAGTGTACGTGGGGCTGTGCACAGCTCCTTCCTCCCAACTTGACAGTGATGGCCCATCCAGGCACATCTAAGCTCCCTATTGTGTGCGGTGTCTAGGAGTGAACAAAGCCCAACTTTCAACTACACTCAGTCATGTGATCCACAGACAGACTGCAGGCAAACCTTAGCTAAGACAGGAAAATGCCAACTTTCTAAACGTGGCATTTTCAATATTCTAATTTAAAATCCAACATCACCAAAAGTTAGGATTTTTCACTACAATTCCAAAGACACCAAACATGAATGAGTCACCTTTTCAAATTTGGAAGTTACAGCTTATTAAATAAAATAAGGTAACTCCAATGTTAGGCCTTGCAGTAGTGAAACACCAGGACATGTTAAAATTTAAAGTAAGTCTTACTTTTTAAATACAATGCACCCTCCCACTGGGCTGTCCAGCGCCTTCCCTAGAGGTGACTTATATGTATTAAAAAGGAAGGTTTGGGCCGGGCAAATGGGTTATTTAGCTATGTCAAAATGGCAGTTTAAAACTGCACACACAGGCTGCAATGGCAGTCACAAGACATGTTTGCAGGGCTATTTAAGTGGGTGGCACAATCAGTGCTCCAGGTCAACTAGTAGCATTTAATTTACAGGCCCTGGCCACAGGTGGTGCCACTTTACTAGTGACTTGGAAGTAACTTGAATATGCCAATTGTGTATAAGCCAATTCTACCATAATTCAAGTAGAGAGAGCGGTGTTAAAGTGTGCCGAGCATAAGGCCAGAAAAAGCTAAATCAGTGAAACAGGAGGTCTGAAGGCAAAAAGTTAGGGGAAAACCACGCCAAGGATGCAAGGTCTAACGGCTGGGCTGGAAGTCAAAATTATTCAGTGGGGCATGGCAGCAGACTGTATCTGAGGAGGTCCTCACAAAGTTGGATAGGCAGTTGGCGTATTACTATTAAAGCTGTTGGTTTTGGCAGGGAGAGCTCAGACTGGAAAAAATCAAATTTTGTGCCCAGGGATGTCCCCTCACCGGTTTGATACTTTTAAACCTGGTCAAGATTTTAACCTTTGGACTTAGTCTCTATTTTGGAGCTCAGAATCCTTCAGCAGTGCAAGGGTGCAGCTGCATCTGATGCTGAGATACACAAGGCCGGATACCTTCTCCCTGAGAGTCTGCTGAATCAGATGTGGTGCTGAGGAGAAGCACTAAGCTAGAGAAACCTTATTTCATATCCCAGTAATGTTGGGCCTTTGGTGTATAGGCTGGGATGTTTTTCCTGGTCCTCCAAAAGTCTGTATATACAAACATTTTTTAAGTCCCAAGGGTTCAAAGATGATAGGAGAAGTGCAGTTACACACAGTCCAGGTTCCCAGTACCTTAGGAACAGAACTTGGGAGTCATGACTCACTCTTGAAGAGGCTACCAGCAGGGTTCAGGTAAGTTAAAGTAGGTACTGGCCAGCTGGCCAGCTGGGAACTGAAATAGCCTCTGTGACTTTTGGTAGTCCCGTAGCCACACAGAAGGTCAGTCAACTGACCCCTGGAGTCTACCTCTTTGTCCTCGGTATAAGGGATTGCCAGTCCAGTCTTTCAGGACTCCTCTCAGGTCACAGACCCCTTCCCCTCCCTAACCAATCTGGTAAAAGATCCCAGGGGTCCCTCTTCCCACCTTTGTAGCTGTTCCTGTTTTCCCACTGCAGACAAACACACAGTGCACCTCATTCTTAAAATCCAAGAAGGGAAGACCCTTCTTTCCTTGTGCAGAGCCTGTGCATCCACTCAGAGTTGTGGTCAGGGTAATGAGCAGTGCCCTTCTGTGTGATCAGTTCAAACCAGCCCTGAGGGCAGCGCTCCCTCAATAGGTTTGGTGCCTAGCTGGCTGGGAGGACAAAAGATGAGGCCTACCCAAGGTGTCACCAAACATTTGCTTGTGACAGGGCAGGTCCCTTTGAGATAAATGTAGTTCCTGGGTACACCTCATTAGAGCTAACCACTCACTGAGCTACTGCTAGTGAGCCAATGCAAGTTAACCCCCAAGAGTTTCAGGCAGGGAAAAGGTAATGCTCTAAAAGGTACTTTTCCTCAACATTTATTATAAAATCTTACTTCCTTATAGAGTTAGGCTTTAAATAAATATTAACAATAGTGGTTTAATCACATTCTTAGGTGGTGCCAACCTAGTGATAACATAATTCATTTTTAATATTGCTTGTTAGTGTTTCTCAATGGATCAGCCAGCCTTGCTACAGTGAAAATAACTTCTGGATGCTAGTCACTGCAAGAACATGGTAACTTTAAATTTCTGTATGTCCTACTTGTAAATATCATACACACGGCACTGTGACCTACACGGCCATCATAGGGGTGGCTTATTAATATTTAAAAGTGTGGTTTTGTCCAGTCAAAAATGGTAATTTTGGCAGGGGGGCTATAGCCTTAAACCTGCAGAAGCCAGGCTACAGTGGTAGGCCTGGAGTCATATTTGCATGGCCGTCTAGTGGATGGTGCAGTTGTGCTGTATTCCCTTAGTGACATTTAACTTTCCATGCCATGAGTGTATTTTGGGCAGCATATACTATAAAGCAAACACAAGGAGATGATGGATGGAGCGCTGAACCTTTTCAGACTCTCACCCCCAGTCACTGATCTGGGTTGAATCCATCATCGTTCTTTAGCTCACTTCGCCACCTCAGTTCAGACCCAGCTATATGCAGACCCTGTGCCTAATGGGAACAGTCCAGCCCGAACTGCCAAGCTGGGTCTTTCCTGAACCGGAAACAGGCATCCTGGGACCGGTTTCAGGCTAACACCCCGCATCAGCTAGGCTACCTTGAATCCAGTGGCAAAGTGAGCAAGGGACCCATGTCTAGGCATACCCTGCCAACTTGGGGCGAACAAAGCAAACACAAGGAGATGATGGACAGCACAGTCTTCCATAACATAACATATACAGCCTGGAAGGCAGGCTATGTAGAACTCAGCGCATAAAAAATGTGAAGCACCTCAATCTAACTGGCTAGCAAATCCTGGTTCAAGGATAAACTCTCTTTGCTACTAAATTTGGATTATACTTTTTGTGCAAAGTACCCCATAGGTCTTTGCCCACACAATTTGTGCACAATAAACCTTGTGCGAATCATGCAGGCAAGAAGTGCACATTCAGGATATGCACACATCACAATGCAGAAAATTTGATATTTGCGTGGTCTTGCTATTCTGATAATCATGTAGCATACAATACCAATTTGTGTTTACTGAATTCAGAAATGGAGGTGGTCAATATTGTACTGCCTGCAGATAAAGAATTATTTCACAATTTCTGTCTAACTTCTAACACCCCTGCCCATAAGCTCATAAATCAATGGAATCGGGGTGAGAGAAACCTTCAGAAAAGTTTATAGTTTCCTTTTGGGGCTTAGGAAATGTACTGAGCTTGACCCCAATCAATTGGAGGAAATACAAAAATAAATGAGGGAATGATCTACTAGCAATGCTACTCAGCAGAAATTGGGGAGTGCCCACGCAAAAAGGAGGTCTTGTCTAACACCCATGTACATCCACTAACTGCAAAACACAGGCATGTGCAATTACAGAATAGTATGCCCAGGCACAACCTGTAAATGCATAGGCATTCCGCAACCCTGAAACACTGCTCTTCTCTCCTCACCATTTTATACACAAATCATGGAACTCATAAAACAACTATCATATGAAATGTTGAACCCCTGCTCTATGATAATCTGAATGTGCTGCCATTTGAATTTAAGTAGTATAAAGCTATTACTGCATATATAAATATTTAAGTAAACAGCACAAATACTATTATTGTTTTCGGATTTATAAAATGCAACATGCTGCATAAAGTTTGCTCTGATGGCATGATGAAAGTTAATGGTGTATAAAGCATAACATAGCAGTGTGAACACCACACTCCAATATGCCGTGCAATAACTGCAGGCATAGTTCCAGCTGCCTAATCCCAGTGCAGTCTCCAATGGTGAGCTACAGGGGCTATTGACAAGGCAAACCTTTCCAGTTACTGTCCTAGCCTCCATTACCTACAATGTCTAATCTCTACCGCTGTTTGAACATCTAATTCAGGTAATCAGATCTCTAGCTTTGCAGTACTAAGAAGTGAAATTATTGTACCTATCAATTGTTAATAGGTCTCTCATGAATTACCATATGTGGCCTTTAGAGAGAAAATAAATGTTCAATGTTTCCAAAATCAGGTATTAGTGTTATTGACTTTGGAAAAATGAAAGGCTTCTTGAGGTCAGTGGGATTCAAGCATATGACAGTGAGGTTCCAGCACCCATCCTATACTGGATGCCTTAGATTTGGTTTAGATTAAAGCACAGTGTCATTACTTCTTTCAACGGCTACTATATAATAATAAGTACAAGCAGTGATCAGTACTCAGCAGAAATGTTTTACTAGTGATGAACATTACCAGGACCTCACGCAAAACTTGTTTACTTTTACAGGAACAGTACTAGTATTTTTCATGATGACTGGCATATTAATAATGAGAATTAGAACATGTCCAATATTTCTCTGCAAAAATTAGTAACTAGTTAATTGTGTTTTGTTTCCCGCTTCTAGTACTTGAATTGGCAAATCCTACACATATATTTCTAAACTTTAAATGATAAAAGTTACAATTCAAAGTTTGAAAACACAAGTATTGCATTAGTAACACTCCTCCTGTTGGACGTGGCCCTTTTTGCAGGGTTATCCCCAAACGTTTTACTTCTTCCTCCTATTTTTCCTGACCTATTTTTGTTGACTTTAGGACTTTGGGCACTTTAGCCCTGCTAATAACTGCTAAAGTACATCTGCTCTCTGTGCAATGCTTCTAGTGGGCCTGCAGCACTGATTGTGCCACCCATATGAGTAGCCCTGAAAAGGTATCTGAAACCTACCACTGCAGTGTCTGTGCGCAGTTTTTAAACTGCCATGTCGACCTGGCAAGTGCACCCACTTGTCAGGCCCTAACCTTCCCTTTTCTAACATGTAGGCACCCCTATGGTAGGCCCAAGGTACCCCCTGGGCAGGATACATTGTATGCTAAAGGTAGTACATGCACTGGTGTGTGTGACATGTCCTGATCGTGAAAAACTGCCAATTACGTTTTTCACTTTTGAAAGCCTATCTGCACCATAGGATAGAATGGAAAATACTTTGTAACTTCTTACAAGTATAACTTTCCATTGGGACAAGATAGAGAAATAAAGTTTAGGCTCTCTGAACTCAGAATTTAATAACACATCATTTAGTAAAGATCGTTTTTAAATTGTGTGTTTGAAAATTCCACTTTTAGAAAGTAGGCATTTTCTTGTTTAACCATTCTGTGTGCCTCTGCCTGTTTGTGGATTGACAATCTGGTTTTGGAGTGACAGGGTAATGTGCATTCACTGTAGTCAGCCATGGGGGAGGGGTTGAGGTGTTCCTGGCCCTTCCTTGCACATGAATACGGCCTGTCTCCCTTGCACAATGCTGCCTCCACCCCTGTGGTCATACTGCATCAGTGAGAACAGAACTGGTTTGGACTGAGCTCAGAGACACTTTCACAAAGAGAACAAAGACAAAATGGGGAATAAGTAGTAGACTTTAAATCCCAGAACTTGAGGTCACTTCTGGACTCAAGAGGAACCTTTGCCAAGGAGAAGAGCTGAAGATTTGTTAGGAGGAGTACTGCCCCTTTGCTGTGTGCTTTGTCTGGTTTGCCTGCAGTTTCTGTTTCTGCCAAGGAAAGGACAAAGACTGGAACTTTGTTGTGGACCTGCTTTAAAGAAGAATCCCCTGGCTGGCCTCCTATTCTGAAGTCTCAGGGACACAAAGACTTCACCCCCAGCTCCCCTGAACCCTCTTGCTGAGAGCTCTGACCTGCAAGGAGGTGCCTATTCCAGTTTTGGGCCTCTGGAGGTTGTTCCTGCTGTTGGGAGCTGAAAGAAACCTAGGAAAAGCAAGAAAACCTGACTCCGACGCTGTCAGCAACGCTGCTGTGATGCCACAACCTGCACTGAGGCCAGGGGCACCGCTTGTGAAATGAACGACGCACCGCCCAGCCTACACCGCAGCTCCAACGCCCTTCAATGCCTGCAGTTATCGGACGTGCCTGACGCCAGCACTCGCACCGACTCCATCATCGCCAGCGCCTGCAACCTGTTATCGCGGTGCGGAAAACCGTTGAGGGTGACTCCACAAACTCGTCTACCTCTGCCAACTAGAGTCCCCCTTTTCTAACATTGGTGGTCAGCGGTGAGGATTTGAACTTGTATTTGACCCACAGTGAATGGTGTACATCACTATACTAGTGCAGACCATTATGCAACCACATACCATTTTTCCCTTGGGACTTTGATTGCTGAAACTCTGGTTAGTTGTTGCACCTGTGGGGCCTTGTCAAAATGGAAATCAACTTTTAGCACCTGTACTTCTACACGATGAGGGAACTAAAAGTCATTTGCAAGAAGAGGGGGGCTACCTGTGAAGAGGAGATCCAAAATGCAGGATCTTGAGGCAGCCCTGTATAGCTAAGAAGTACAGACGCGGAGAAGAAACGCTGTCAGATGACTCTGAGGAGGAACCTGAGGGGGAGGATCCCCAGCCAGAATATCCAGAGGGCAGTGGCCCTGAGAAGGGAAGATTGTGGGGAAGATTGGCTCATGAGGAAAGGAATCAGATCCGCGCTCGTGACCGGAGGCTGAGACAGCTGGACCGGGAGTGCGAGGAGATAGAAAGAGCCTTAGCTGAAAAGGAAATGTGTGCAGCTCATGAGGGGAGCTTGGCTGGGTTGGAGGTGGAGTCCAGCTCAGATGGTGGCAGCAAAAATGTAGTGTCTAGTGCTGAGGGAGAAGAACACACACCCAGAGATGCGGCGCCTGACTTGAAGGAGGGGGTTGACATACACCACGGGGTTCAGGTTCATGAGGTAGTTCCAGTGGTGCTCAGTGTCCCGGAGGTGAATTGGGGAACTGGCACAGGAGTTCATATTACTAGTGGTGGGAGGGACGCTCTACTGACTCTTGGTGAGAGGTGCAGGGAGAGGGGTTCCCACATGGTGGAAGCCTCTCCTTGGTGAGAGGATGTAGCCTTACGGCTAGAGCAATCGACCTTGAAGCTGGGGAACTGGGTTTGAGTCTCGGCAACAACGTTCAACATCCTGTGTTTCTGGGCAGATCACTTAATCTCCCTGTACCTAACAAAAAATGAATGTGTCCATCTGTAACGAAACTGGTGCTCATGTAAAGCTCTCTGTTACCCGATATGCTCGGGTCTAGTTCGCGCTATATAAAACCCTTAAAAAATGTAAGTATGGAGACCGCCCAGAAGAGTGTTGGTTGGAGTGACAGAGACAGCCAGATATTGTCTTGCCTGTCTCAGGAGTGTGATGTGAGGTACTTGTGTGAGGCACTGGATGGTGAGGCAAAGAGTAGATTGTGTGGGGCTGTGTTATTCAATTGCATGGAAAGCATATTTTCAGTCCCTGTTTTCCAGAGCTATGCCAACACCCGGTGGAGTGTGAGTTCTCTGACCCCGGGAGCTTGCGCTGGAGGCAGACCTTTTGGTGGTTCTCAGAGGGTCTGAGGAAGCTTTTGGGAGTAGTCCTGAAGGGGGTTGCTCAGGTGTTTCCCAACCAGGGGGCATTTTTACGACAGAATGGAGAAGTGTGGCATTAAGCAAACACTGTTAACGCCACGCTTCTCCATGCTGGAAACGCAAGGAGGTGCCGTATTCACATGAATGCAACGCACCCCTGTGTTTCCACTAGCTCTGGCGCTGTGTTCAGCTACCTAGCGCCAACGCAGGCACCCTTGCTCCATAGTGCAAGGGTGTCTGCATTGGGGAAATGATTGTTTATGTGCAGGAAGGTTTCCCTTCCTGCACATAAACAATCATCCATGGCGTCTTGAAACTTCTAAGTGTGCTGCTTAATGCAGCACACATTGAAGTTGCAAAACATCATTTTATTGTTTATGTGCAGGATGGGAGACCTTCCTGCACATTAACAATCATAGGCAATTTGCTGTTTCTATGTGTGCTGCCCAAGGCAGCACACATGGAAACAGCAAAAACGAGAAGTAAAGCATTTCTCCTCGTTTCGCCTGTTTAAGACCAGGTTTTCCCTGGTCATAATTTTGGCACTGCCTCCTATTTACGCCACTCTTGTAAATAGGGGGCAGCGTCAAAATCAATGGGTGTTGCGGTGAAACGCCCACCACAACACCCATTGCCCTCCCCTTTGATGCTAAATACAGCTTGAAAGGGTGCCATATTTATGAGGCAGCATTAAGCCACGTTAAGTGGCTTAACGCTGCCTTGTAATAGAGCGAAACCTCTATCGCCAACACAACGTCACTAAAAGTGACATTGTGGTGGCGATAGGGTCTTGTAAATATGCTCCCAGGTGAGGTAGGGGAGGTTGGTAGTGACCCTGATAGGTCCCAGTATAGTGGGATGGGTGGGGAGCCCCATGTCCTAGCTCCTCGCAGACAGAGCCACACTTTGGATTTGTTGCTGTCACTGACAGGTGAAGCTATTTGTTTTCTACAAGCTGTATTTTTTGCAATAACTGTTCTAAAGTCATATCTTATTACCTGTTTTTTGTATTTTTGTTGTTTTGGTCTTGTTGACTTTAGTTAAAGATACTTTATTTTTCTAAACTGGTGTTACCTTGTGTTTTGAGTACAAATACTTTACACATTGCCTTTGAGATAACCCTGTATGCTCATGCCAAGCTACCAAGGGGACGAGAATGGGTTATCTAAAGTGTGTATCCCCCTTACCCTGACTAGAAGCAAGGGTCCCTATTTGGGCACAGGTACCTACCTCTGCCAACTAGAGCCCCCCCATTTCTAATTAATCCTTTCAAACAATGCCTTATGTATTCATAATTGTGATCTCATGACATATTGAAATACTGACATGGAGCGAGGTCATCACCCCCTCCCAGCACTCATTTCAAATTAACTCTTGAGACACCAATCCAGTGCTTACAACCCCTCAGGTGGAGGTTATCACTATATCTACCATGTAATTAGCCAAAACACATTATCAGACTTTTGTAATAGACAATGAATACATAAAATGAGAGGTATTGATATCTTCCCTTTCATCTCTATGGCTTCATCTAGCTGCTTTCCTCACTTCTCATGCCCAGTGGGTAAAGAAATGCAGCTGAACATCTTCAACATTTTGTTATTTCACACCTCCTTAGCAAGAGTCAGCCTTCATGAGAGAAGGCAAGCCCATGCTGAGTAAGCCTTGTGCACAATCTCAGGAATACCATGTGGGAACAGAAGGCAAATGGAAATATAAAGACTTTGTTGAACTATGCACTCTTCTGGCTTCCTTATCAGCCAGTGAGGTGACTTGCATCTCATCCTGAACAGTGCTCACTCTCTCATTTTCAACGGGAGTGAGCGGAAAAAGCAGACGAAGCACTTGAAGCTTGCCCATTCCCCAAATCTTAATGTACAACAAAATGACAATTCTAAAATACATAATGACATTTTTAATGTACCATAGCAATGCTCCCAATTACCTCTTACCAGAGCCCTACTGAGAGGAACAGTGTCACTGTCACTGTAAGAAAGTGGTTTATTAGTTGGGGTGGATTGAGGTCCACCACAAGAACTAAAGGCATTTTCCTGTTAGGTCCATTTAAAGGTTTCAATAATTTAAACCTGAGCTCGACCCTTGGTAGCTATGGAACAGAGAGTACAGGTGTGAAGCATTTAGAAATACCAAAACAGTTAAAAAGTCAAAACCCCACTCCAATTTATAAAAAAGAATAGAATTTACTGAAGAACATGACACAAAAATGACAAGGATCCATTAAGGGGAAACAGGGATAAGATTTTTCACAGATGTAAGTAAAAATAGCACCAAGAAGTGCAAAGCAACAATGGTTGCAATCAATCTGGACTTAGGTGCTATTTAAGGACGACCACGACGGACTCTGGTCAGATACACCAGGCAAGTTTGGCCAGTGTAAGAAATTGGGTTGTTGAATGACTGGGGCATGAGTCCTGGTCAAGCAGCACCCATAAGCCTTGTCAGGGTGAGGCACAAGCTAACCCTAAATGAACCTGTCCTCATTCCTTTGGTAGTTTGGCACAGAGCAATCAGGCTTAACTTAGAGGCAATGTGTAAAGTATTTTTGCAACACAAACAGTAATATGGTGAAAAACTCCACACAAAAAAGTTCTTGCACCAACTTAAAACATTATGAAAATAGAAAGATTTTTAATAGATAGAGCAAGACCAAAATGACAAAAATCCAATGAGCAAATCCGTAGCTATGTTGTATTAAAGATTAAGATTTTTGTGAAAATTTCACCAAAAAGCAAAAGGCCACAAGTTCAGGCCAACTGCAATGGAGCAGGTGCCAGGCACAGGGACCCAGTTAGGGCTACTGAAACGAGTAACTTAAATCCTGATTTGTGGATGAGTTGTGCAGCCGAAGCGATACATTGGTTCTGAGGTGCAAGGAGGCTGCGATGTGAGGTACTGCTTCGTCATTGACAAGCCTGTCTGTGAGGGTTTGAGAACTCCAGTGTCGAGGATGAGTTGTGCTGTCAAACGATACATTGGTTCCAAAGAGCTGCGAAGCTGCGATGCAGTATCCGTCGTCGTCGCAGAGGCTGCCGTCAACGAGGGATGCTAGTGCTTGTGCCTAGGATGCATCATGCAGTGGAGGTTCCGAAGAGGCTGCAAAGGTGATGTGGGTCTTTGCAACAGGTTCAATCCATGCAGCACTGGCGATGTGTCAGTTCTACTCAGTGTTGCACCGCACAGCAGAGGAGATGCATCAGTTCTGCTGGATACACAGAGGCTGGCAGAGCACCATGAGCCCACTTCCAAGGCTTCAGGTCTGGGGTGGCAGCATCTGGCAAAGTAGACTCACAGATGGCAGAGTCCTGGTGCTGGGGTCAAGGTCCCAGGTTCAAGAGATGCAGGCCAGCTCCTTCTCACCCAGGCAAGAGGGCAGCAGGTCAGCACAGCAGAGCAGCAGTCCGTCAGAGCAGTAGTCCTTCAGAGCAGCAGTCCTTCAGAGCAGCAGTCCAGCTGAGTGTCAGTCCTTTCAGCAGCACAGCCATCCTTCTTCCCAACAAAATATTTCCAGGTCCAGAAGTGTACTGAAGAGTTGGTGTCTGAGGTCCAATATTTATACCGAGTTGGGCCTTTGAAGTGAGAAGCTTCTAGAGGCATGCTTTTGAAGTGAATAAGTCCCCTGCCTTTCTGACCCTGGCTCCAGACTAACTACAGGGGATGTGCAGCTCTTTGTGTGGAGGCAGGACACAGCCAATTCAAGTGTACGTGGGGCTGTGCACAGCTCCTTCCTCCCAACTTGACAGTGATGGCCCATCCAGGCACATCTAAGCTCCCTATTGTGTGCGGTGTCTAGGAGTGAACAAAGCCCAACTTTCAACTACACTCAGTCATGTGATCCACAGACAGACTGCAGGCAAACCTTAGCTAAGACAGGAAAATGCCAACTTTCTAAACGTGGCATTTTCAATATTCTAATTTAAAATCCAACATCACCAAAAGTTAGGATTTTTCACTACAATTCCAAAGACACCAAACATGAATGAGTCACCTTTTCAAATTTGGAAGTTACAGCTTATTAAATAAAATAAGGTAACTCCAATGTTAGGCCTTGCAGTAGTGAAACACCAGGACATGTTAAAATTTAAAGTAAGTCTTACTTTTTAAATACAATGCACCCTCCCACTGGGCTGTCCAGCGCCTTCCCTAGAGGTGACTTATATGTATTAAAAAGGAAGGTTTGGGCCGGGCAAATGGGTTATTTAGCTATGTCAAAATGGCAGTTTAAAACTGCACACACAGGCTGCAATGGCAGTCACAAGACATGTTTGCAGGGCTATTTAAGTGGGTGGCACAATCAGTGCTCCAGGTCAACTAGTAGCATTTAATTTACAGGCCCTGGCCACAGGTGGTGCCACTTTACTAGTGACTTGGAAGTAACTTGAATATGCCAATTGTGTATAAGCCAATTCTACCATAATTCAAGTAGAGAGAGCGGTGTTAAAGTGTGCCGAGCATAAGGCCAGAAAAAGCTAAATCAGTGAAACAGGAGGTCTGAAGGCAAAAAGTTAGGGGAAAACCACGCCAAGGATGCAAGGTCTAACGGCTGGGCTGGAAGTCAAAATTATTCAGTGGGGCATGGCAGCAGACTGTATCTGAGGAGGTCCTCACAAAGTTGGATAGGCAGTTGGCGTATTACTATTAAAGCTGTTGGTTTTGGCAGGGAGAGCTCAGACTGGAAAAAAATCAAATTTTGTGCCCAGGGATGTCCCCTCACCGGTTTGATACTTTTAAACCTGGTCAAGATTTTAACCTTTGGACTTAGTCTCTATTTTGGAGCTCAGAATCCTTCAGCAGTGCAAGGGTGCAGCTGCATCTGATGCTGAGATACACAAGGCCGGATACCTTCTCCCTGAGAGTCTGCTGAATCAGATGTGGTGCTGAGGAGAAGCACTAAGCTAGAGAAACCTTATTTCTTATCCCAGTAATGTTGGGCCTTTGGTGTATAGGCTGGGATGTTTTTTCCTGGTCCTCCAAAAGTCTGTATATACAAACATTTTTTAAGTCCCAAGGGTTCAAAGATGATAGGAGAAGTGCAGTTACACACAGTCCAGGTTCCCAGTACCTTAGGAACAGAACTTGGGAGTCATGACTCACTCTTGAAGAGGCTACCAGCAGGGTTCAGGTAAGTTAAAGTAGGTACTGGCCAGCTGGCCAGCTGGGAACTGAAATAGCCTCTGTGACTTTTGGTAGTCCCGTAGCCACACAGAAGGTCAGTCAACTGACCCCTGGAGTCTACCTCTTTGTCCTCGGTATAAGGGATTGCCAGTCCAGTCTTTCAGGACTCCTCTCAGGTCACAGACCCCTTCCCTCCCTAACCAATCTGGTAAAAGATCCCAGGGTCCCTCTTCCCACCTTTGTAGCTGTTCCTGTTTTCCCACTGCAGACAAACACACAGTGCACCTCATTCTTAAAATCCAAGAAGGGAAGACCCTTCTTTCCTTGTGCAGAGCCTGTGCATCCACTCAGAGTTGGGGTCAGGGTAATGAGTAGTGCCCTTCTGTGTGATCAGTTCAAACCAGCCCTGAGGGCAGCGCTCCCTCAATGGGTTTGGTGCCTAGCTGGCTGGGAGGACAAAAGATGAGGCCTACCCAAGGTGTCACCAAACATTTGCTTGTGACAGGGCAGGTCCCTTTGAGATAAATGTAGTTCCTGGGTACACCTCATTAGAGCTAACCACTCACTGAGCTACTGCTAGTGAGCCAATGCAAGTTAACCCCCAAGAGTTTCAGGCAGGGAAAAGGTAATGCTCTAAAAGGTACTTTTCCTCAACATTTATTATAAAATCTTACTTCCTTATAGAGTTAGGCTTTAAATAAATATTAACAATAGTGGTTTAATCACATTCTTAGGTGGTGCCAACCTAGTGATAACATAATTCATTTTTAATATTGCTTGTTAGTGTTTCTCAATGGATCAGCCAGCCTTGCTACAGTGAAAATAACTTCTGGATGCTAGTCACTGCAAGAACATGGTAACTTTAAATTTCTGTATGTCCTACTTGTAAATATCATACACACGGCACTGTGACCTACACGGCCATCATAGGGGTGGCTTATTAATATTTAAAAGTGTGGTTTTGTCCAGTCAAAAATGGTAATTTTGGCAGGGGGGCTATAGCCTTAAACCTGCAGAAGCCAGGCTACAGTGGTAGGCCTGGAGTCATATTTGCATGGCCGTCTAGTGGATGGTGCAGTTGTGCTGTATTCCCTTAGTGACATTTAACTTTCCATGCCATGAGTGTATTTTGGGCAGCATATACTATAAAGCAAACACAAGGAGATGATGGATGGAGCGCTGAACCTTTTCAGACTCTCACCCCCAGTCACTGATCTGGGTTGAATCCATCATCGTTCTTTAGCTCACTTCGCCACCTCAGTTCAGACCCAGCTATATGCAGACCCTGTGCCTAATGGGAACAGTCCAGCCCGAACTGCCAAGCTGGGTCTTTCCTGAACCGGAAACAGGCATCCTGGGACCGGTTTCAGGCTAACACCCCGCATCAGCTAGGCTACCTTGAATCCAGTGGCAAAGTGAGCAAGGGACCCATGTCTAGGCATACCCTGCCAACTTGGGGCGAACAAAGCAAACACAAGGAGATGATGGACAGCACAGTCTTCCATAACATAACATATACAGCCTGGAAGGCAGGCTATGTAGAACTCAGCGCATAAAAAATGTGAAGCACCTCAATCTAACTGGCTAGCAAATCCTGGTTCAAGGATAAACTCTCTTTGCTACTAAATTTGGATTATACTTTTTGTGCAAAGTACCCCATAGGTCTTTGCCCACACAATTTGTGCACAATAAACCTTGTGCGAATCATGCAGGCAAGAAGTGCACATTCAGGATATGCACACATCACAATGCAGAAAATTTGATATTTGCGTGGTCTTGCTATTCTGATAATCATGTAGCATACAATACCAATTTGTGTTTACTGAATTCAGAAATGGAGGTGGTCAATATTGTACTGCCTGCAGATAAAGAATTATTTCACAATTTCTGTCTAACTTCTAACACCCCTGCCCATAAGCTCATAAATCAATGGAATCGGGGTGAGAGAAACCTTCAGAAAAGTTTATAGTTTCCTTTTGGGGCTTAGGAAATGTACTGAGCTTGACCCCAATCAATTGGAGGAAATACAAAAATAAATGAGGGAATGATCTACTAGCAATGCTACTCAGCAGAAATTGGGGAGTGCCCACGCAAAAAGGAGGTCTTGTCTAACACCCATGTACATCCACTAACTGCAAAACACAGGCATGTGCAATTACAGAATAGTATGCCCAGGCACAACCTGTAAATGCATAGGCATTCCGCAACCCTGAAACACTGCTCTTCTCTCCTCACCATTTTATACACAAATCATGGAACTCATAAAACAACTATCATATGAAATGTTGAACCCCTGCTCTATGATAATCTGAATGTGCTGCCATTTGAATTTAAGTAGTATAAAGCTATTACTGCATATATAAATATTTAAGTAAACAGCACAAATACTATTATTGTTTTCGGATTTATAAAATGCAACATGCTGCATAAAGTTTGCTCTGATGGCATGATGAAAGTTAATGGTGTATAAAGCATAACATAGCAGTGTGAACACCACACTCCAATATGCCGTGCAATAACTGCAGGCATAGTTCCAGCTGCCTAATCCCAGTGCAGTCTCCAATGGTGAGCTACAGGGGCTATTGACAAGGCAAACCTTTCCAGTTACTGTCCTAGCCTCCATTACCTACAATGTCTAATCTCTACCGCTGTTTGAACATCTAATTCAGGTAATCAGATCTCTAGCTTTGCAGTACTAAGAAGTGAAATTATTGTACCTATCAATTGTTAATAGGTCTCTCATGAATTACCATATGTGGCCTTTAGAGAGAAAATAAATGTTCAATGTTTCCAAAATCAGGTATTAGTGTTATTGACTTTGGAAAAATGAAAGGCTTCTTGAGGTCAGTGGGATTCAAGCATATGACAGTGAGGTTCCAGCACCCATCCTATACTGGATGCCTTAGATTTGGTTTAGATTAAAGCACAGTGTCATTACTTCTTTCAACGGCTACTATATAATAATAAGTACAAGCAGTGATCAGTACTCAGCAGAAATGTTTTACTAGTGATGAACATTACCAGGACCTCACGTAAAACTTGTTTACTTTTACAGGAACAGTACTAGTATTTTTCATGATGACTGGCATATTAATAATGAGAATTAGAACATGTCCAATATTTCTCTGCAAAAATTAGTAACTAGTTAATTGTGTTTTGTTTCCCGCTTCTAGTACTTGAATTGGCAAATCCTACACATATATTGCTAAACTTTAAATGATAAAAGTTACAATTCAAAGTTTGAAAACACAAGGATTGCATTAGTAACACTCCTCCTGTTGGACGTGGCCCTTTTTGCAGGGTTATCCCCAAACGTTTTACTTCTTCCTCCTATTTTTCCTGACCTATTTTTGTTGACTTTAGGACTTTGGGCACTTTAGCCCTGCTAATAACTGCTAAAGTACATCTGCTCTCTGTGCAATGCTACTAGTGGGCCTGCAGCACTGATTGTGCCACCCATATGAGTAGCCCTGAAAAGGTATCTGAAACCTACCACTGCAGTGTCTGTGCGCAGTTTTTAAACTGCCATGTCGACCTGGCAAGTGCACCCACTTGTCAGGCCCTAACCTTCCCTTTTCTAACATGTAAGGCACCCCTATGGTAGGCCCAAGGTACCCCCTGGGCAGGATACATTGTATGCTAAAGGTAGTACATGCACTGGTGTGTGTGACATGTCCTGATCGTGAAAAACTGCCAATTACGTTTTTCACTTTTGAAAGCCTATCTGCACCATAGGATAGAATGGAAAATACTTTGTAACTTCTTACAAGTATAACTTTCCATTGGGACAAGATAGAGAAATAAAGTTTAGGCTCTCTGAACTCAGAATTTAATAACACATCATTTAGTAAAGATCGTTTTTAAATTGTGTGTTTGAAAATTCCACTTTTAGAAAGTAGGCATTTTCTTGTTTAACCATTCTGTGTGCCTCTGCCTGTTTGTGGATTGACAATCTGGTTTTGGAGTGACAGGGTAATGTGCATTCACTGTAGTCAGCCATGGGGGAGGGGTTGAGGTGTTCCTGGCCCTTCCTTGCACATGAATACGGCCTGTCTCCCTTGCACAATGCTGCCTCCACCCCATGTGGTCATACTGCATCAGTGAGAACAGAACTGGTTTGGACTGAGCTCAGAGACACTTTCACAAAGAGAACAAAGACAAAATGGGGAATAAGTAGTAGACTTTAAATCCCAGAACTTGAGGTCACTTCTGGACTCAAGAGGAACCTTTGCCAAGGAGAAGAGCTGAAGATTTGTGAGGAGGAGTACTGCCCCTTTGCTGTGTGCTTTGTTGGGTTGGCCTGCAGTTTCTGTTTCTGCCAAGGAAAGGACAAAGACTGGAACTTTGTTGTGGACCTGCTTTAAAGAAGAATCCCCTGGCTGGCCTCGTATTCTGAAGTCTCAGAGACACAAAGACTTCACCCCCAGCTCCCCTGAACCCTCTTGCTGAGAGCTCTGACCTGCAAGGAGGTGCCTATTCCAGTTTTGGGCCTCTGGAGGTTGTTCCTGCTGTTGGGAGCTGGAAGAAACCTAGGAAAAGCAAGAAAACCTGACTCCGACGCTGTCAGCAACGCTGCTGTGATGCCACAACCTGCACTGAGGCCAGGGGCACCGCTTGTGAAACGAACGACACACCGCCCAACCTACACCGCAGCTCCAACGCCCTTCAATGCCTGCAGTTATCGGACGTGCCTGACGTCAGCACTCGCACCAACTCCATCATCGCCAGCGCCTGCAACCTGTTATCGCGGTGCGGAAAACCGTTGAGGGTGACTCCACAAACTCGTCTACCTCTGCCAACTAGAGTCCCCCTTTTCTAACATTGGTGGTCAGCGGTGAGGATTTGAACTTGTATTTGTATTTGACCCACAGTGATTGGTGTACATCACTATACTAGTGCAGACCATTATGCAACCACATAATATTTTTCCCTTGGGACTTTGATTGCTGAAACTCTGGTTAGTTGTTGCACCTGTGGGGCCTTGTCAAAATGGAAATCAACTTTTAGCACCTGTACTTCTACACGATGAGGGAACTAAAAGTCATTTGCAAGAAGAGGGGGGCTACCTGTGAAGAGGAGATCCAAAATGCAGGATCTTGAGGCAGCCCTGTATAGCTAAGAAGTACAGACGCGGGGAAGAAACGCTGTCAGATGACTCTGAGGAGGAACCTGAGGGGAGGATCCCCAGCCAGAATATCCAGAGGGCAGTGGCCCTGAGAAGGGAAGATTGTGGGGAAGATTGGCTCATGAGGAAAGGAATCAGATCCGCGCTCGTGACCGGAGGCTGAGACAGCTGGACCGGGAGTGCGAGGAGATAGAAAGAGCCTTAGCTGAAAAGGAAATGTGTGCAGCTCATGAGGGGAGCTTGGCTGGGTTGGAGGTGGAGTCCAACTCAGATGGTGGCAGCAAAAATGTAGTGTCTAGTGCTGAGGGAGAAGAACACACACCCAGAGATGCGGCGCCTGACTTGAAGGAGGGAGTTGACATACACCACGGGGTTCAGGTTCATGAGGTAGTTCCAGTGGTGCTCAGTGTCCCGGAGGTGAATTGGGGAACTGGCACAGGAGTTCATATTACTAGTGGTGGGAGGGACGCTCTACTGACTCTTGGTGAGAGGTGCAGGGAGAGGGGTTCCCACATGGTGGAAGCCTCTCCTTGGTGAGAGGATGTAGCCTTACGGCTAGAGCAATCGACCTTGAAGCTGGGGGACTGGGTTTGAGTCTCGGCAACAACGTTCAACATCCTGTGTTTCTGGGCAGATCACTTAATCTCCCTGTACCTAACAAAAAATGAATGTGTCCATCTGTAACGAAACTGGTGCTCATGTAAAGCGCTCTGTTACCCGATATGCTCGGGTCTAGTTCGCGCTATATAAAACCCTTAAAAAAATGTAAGTATGGAGACCGCCCAGAAGAGTGTTGGTTGAGTGACAGAGACAGCCAGATATTGTCTTGCCTGTCTCAGGAGTGTGATGTGAGGTACTTGTGTGAGGCACTGGATGGTGAGGCAAAGAGTAGATTGTGTGGGGCTGTGTTATTCAATTGCATGGAAAGCATATTTTCAGTCCCTGTTTTCCAGAGCTATGCCAACACCCGGTGGAGTGTGAGTTCTCTGACCCCGGGGAGCTTGCGCTGGAGGCAGACCTTTTGGTGGTTCTCAGAGGGTCTGAGGAAGCTTTTGGGAGTAGTCCTGAAGGGGGTTGCTCAGGTGTTTCCCAACCAGGGGGCATTTTTACGACAGAATGGAGAAGTGTGGCATTAAGCAAACACTGTTAACGCCACGCTTCTCCATGCTGGAAACGCAAGGAGGTGCCGTATTCACATGAATGCAACGCACCCCTGTGTTTCCACTAGCTCTGGCGCTGTGTTCAGCTACCTAGCGCCAACGCAGGCACCCTTGCTCCATAGTGCAAGGGTGTCTGCATTGGGGGAAATGATTGTTTATGTGCAGGAAGGTTTCCCTTCCTGCACATAAACAATCATCCATGGCGTCTTGAAACTTCTAAGTGTGCTGCTTAATGCAGCACACATAGAAGTTGCAAAACATCGTTTTATTGTTTATGTGCAGGATGGGAGACCTTCCTGCACATTAACAATCATAGGCAATTTGCTGTTTCTATGTGTGCTGCCCAAGGCAGCACACATGGAAACAGCAAAAACGAGAAGTAAAGCATTTCTCCTCGTTTCGCCTGTTTAAGACCAGGTTTTCCCTGGTCATAATTTTGGCACTGCCTCCTATTTACGCCACTCTTGTAAATAGGGGGCAGCGTCAAAATCAATGGGTGTTGCGGTGAAACGCCCACCACAACACCCATTGCCCTCCCCTTTGATGCTAAATACAGCTTGAAAGGGTGCCATATTTATGAGGCAGCATTAAGCCACGTTAAGTGGCTTAACGCTGCCTTGTAATAAGGCGAAACCCCTATCGCCAACACAACGTCACTAAAAGTGACATTGTGGTGGCGATAGGGTCTTGTAAATATGCTCCCAGGTGAGGTAGGGGAGGTTGGTAGTGACCCTGATAGGTCCCAGTATAGTGGGATGGGTGGGGAGCCCCATGTCCTAGCTCCTCGCAGACAGAGCCACACTTTGGATTTGTTGCTGTCACTGACAGGTGAAGCTATTTGTTTTCTACAAGCTGTATTTTTTGCAATAACTGTTCTAAAGTCATATCTTATTACCTGTTTTTGTATTTTTGTTGTTTTGGTCTTGTTGACTTTAGTTAAAGATACTTTATTTTTCTAAACTGGTGTGGTGTCCATTTGTGGTGTTATCACTGTGCTACCTTGTGTTTTGAGTACAAATACTTTACACATTGCCTTTGAGATAACCCTGTATGCTCATGCCAAGCTACCAAGGGGACGAGAATGGGTTATCTAAAGTGTGTATCCCCCTTACCCTGACTAGAAGCAAGGGTCCCTATTTGGGCACAGGTACCTACCTCTGCCAACTAGAGCCCCCCATTTCTAATTAATCCTTTCAAACAATGCCTTATGTATTCATAATTGTGATCTCATGACATATTGAAATACTGACATGGAGCGAGGTCATCACCCCCTCCCAGCACTCATTTCAAATTAACTCTTGAGACACCAATCCAGTGCTTACAACCCCTCAGGTGGAGGTTATCACTATATCTACCATGTAATTAGCCAAAACACATTATCAGACTTTTGTAATAGACAATGAATACATAAAATGAGAGGTATTGATATCTTCCCTTTCATCTCTATGGCTTCATCTAGCTGCTTTCCTCACTTCTCATGCCCAGTGGGTAAAGAAATGCAGCTGAACATCTTCAACATTTTGTTATTTCACACCTCCTTAGCAAGAGTCAGCCTTCATGAGAGAAGGCAAGCCCATGCTGAGTAAGCCTTGTGCACAATCTCAGGAATACCATGTGGGAACAGAAGGCAAATGGAAATATAAAGACTTTGTTGAACTATGCACTCTTCTGGCTTCCTTATCAGCCAGTGAGGTGACTTCGCATCTCATCCTGAACAGTGCTCACTCTCTCATTTTCAACGGGAGTGAGCGGAAAAAGCAGACGAAGCACTTGAAGCTTGCCCATTCCCCAAATCTTAATGTACAACAAAATGACAATTCTAAAATACATAATGACATTTTTAATGTACCATAGCAATGCTCCCAATTACCTCTTACCAGAGCCCTACTGAGAGGAACAGTGTCACTGTCACTGTAAGAAAGTGGTTTATTAGTTGGGGTGGATTGAGGTCCACCACAAGAACTAAAGGCATTTTCCTGTTAGGTCCATTTAAAGGTTTCAATAATTTAAACCTGAGCTCGACCCTTGGTAGCTATGGAACAGAGAGTACAGGTGTGAAGCATTTAGAAATACCAAAACAGTTAAAAAGTCAAAACCCCACTCCAATTTATAAAAAAAATAGAATTTACTGAAGAACATGACACAAAAATGACAAGGATCCATTAAGGGGAAACAGGGATAAGATTTTTCACAGATGTAAGTAAAAATAGCACCAAGAAGTGCAAAGCAACAATGGTTGCAATCAATCTGGACTTAGGTGCTATTTAAGGACGACCACGACGGACTCTGGTCAGATACACCAGGCAAGTTTGGCCAGTGTAAGAAATTGGGTTGTTGAATGACTGGGGCATGAGTCCTGGTCAAGCAGCACCCATAAGCCTTGTCAGGGTGAGGCACAAGCTAACCCTAAATTAACCTGTCCTCATTCCTTTGGTAGTTTGGCACAGAGCAATCAGGCTTAACTTAGAGGCAATGTGTAAAGTATTTTTGCAACACAAACAGTAATATGGTAAAAAACTCCACACAAAAAAGTTCTTGCACCAACTTAAAACATTATGAAAATAGAAAGATTTTTAATAGATAGAGCAAGACCAAAATGACAAAAATCCAATGAGCAAATCCGTAGCTATGTTGTATTAAAGATTAAGATTTTTGTGAAAATTTCACCAAAAAGCAAAAGGCCACAAGTTCAGGCCAACTGCAATGGAGCAGGTGCCAGGCACAGGGACCCAGTTAGGGCTACTGAAACGACTAACTTAAATCCTGATTTGTGGATGAGTTGTGCAGCCGAAGCGATACATTGGTTCTGAGGTGCAAGGAGGCTGCGATGTGAGGTACTGCTTCGTCATTGACAAGCCTGTCTGTGAGGGTTTGAGAACTCCAGTGTCGAGGATGAGTTGTGCTGTCAAACGATACATTGGTTCCAAAGAGCTGCGAAGCTGCGATGCAGTATCCGTCGTCGTCGCAGAGGCTGCCGTCAACGAGGGATGCTAGTGCTTGTGCCTAGGATGCATCATGCAGTGGAGGTTCCGAAGAGGCTGCAAAGGTGATGTGGGTCTTTGCAACAGGTTCAATCCATGCAGCACTGGCGATGTGTCAGTTCTACTCAGTGTTGCACCGCACAGCAGAGGAGATGCATCAGTTCTGCTGGATACACAGAGGCTGGCAGAGCACCATGAGCCCACTTCCAAGGCTTCAGGTCTGGGGTGGCAGCATCTGGCAAAGTAGACTCACAGATGGCAGAGTCCAGGTGCTGGGGTCAAGGTCCCAGGTTCAAGAGATGCAGGCCAGCTCCTTCTCACCCAGGCAAGAGGGCAGCAGGTCAGCACAGCAGAGCAGCAGTCCGTCAGAGCAGTAGTCCTTCAGAGCAGCAGTCCTTCAGAGCAGCAGTCCAGCTGAGTGTCAGTCCTTTCAGCAGCACAGCCATCCTTCTTCCCAACAAAATATTTCCAGGTCCAGAAGTGTACTGAAGAGTTGGTGTCTGAGGTCCAATATTTATACCGAGTTGGGCCTTTGAAGTGAGAAGCTTCTAGAGGCATGCTTTTGAAGTGAATAAGTCCCCTGCCTTTCTGACCCTGGCTCCAGACTAACTACAGGGGATGTGCAGCTCTTTGTGTGGAGGCAGGACACAGCCAATTCAAGTGTACGTGGGGCTGTGCACAGCTCCTTCCTCCCAACTTGACAGTGATGGCCCATCCAGGCACATCTAAGCTCCCTATTGTGTGCGGTGTCTAGGAGTGAACAAAGCCCAACTTTCAACTACACTCAGTCATGTGATCCACAGACAGACTGCAGGCAAACCTTAGCTAAGACAGGAAAATGCCAACTTTCTAAACGTGGCATTTTCAATATTCTAATTTAAAATCCAACATCACCAAAAGTTAGGATTTTTCACTACAATTCCAAAGACACCAAACATGAATGAGTCACCTTTTCAAATTTGGAAGTTACAGCTTATTAAATAAAATAAGGTAACTCCAATGTTAGGCCTTGCAGTAGTGAAACACCAGGACATGTTAAAATTTAAAGTAAGTCTTACTTTTTAAATACAATGCACCCTCCCACTGGGCTGTCCAGCGCCTTCCCTAGAGGTGACTTATATGTATTAAAAAGGAAGGTTTGGGCCTGGCAAATGGGTTATTTAGCTATGTCAAAATGGCAGTTTAAAACTGCACACACAGGCTACAATGGCAGTCACAAGACATGTTTGCAGGGCTATTTAAATGGGTGGCACAATCAGTGCTCCAGGTCAACTAGTAGCATTTAATTTACAGGCCCTGGCCACAGGTGGTGCCACTTTACTAGTGACTTGGAAGTAACTTGAATATGCCAATTGTGTATAAGCCAATTCTACCATAATTCAAGTAGAGAGAGCGGTGTTAAAGTGTGCCGAGCATAAGGCCAGAAAAAGCTAAATCAGTGAAACAGGAGGTCTGAAGGCAAAAAGTTAGGGGGAAAACCACGCCAAGGATGCAAGGTCTAACGGCTGGGCTGGAAGTCAAAATTATTCAGTGGGGCATGGCAGCAGACTGTATCTGAGGAGGTCCTCACAAAGTTGGATAGGCAGTTGGCGTATTACTATTAAAGCTGTTGGTTTTGGCAGGGAGAGCTCAGACTGGGAAAAAATCAAATTTTGTGCCCAGGGATGTCCCCTCACCGGTTTGATACTTTTAAACCTGGTCAAGATTTTAACCTTTGGACTTAGTCTCTATTTTGGAGCTCAGAATCCTTCAGCAGTGCAAGGGTGCAGCTGCATCTGATGCTGAGATACACAAGGCCGGATACCTTCTCCCTGAGAGTCTGCTGAATCAGATGTGGTGCTGAGGAGAAGCACTAAGCTAGAGAAACCTTATTTCTTATCCCAGTAATGTTGGGCCTTTGGTGTATAGGCTGGGATGTTTTTTCCTGGTCCTCCAAAAGTCTGTATATACAAACATTTTTAAGTCCCAAGGGTTCAAAGATGATAGGAGAAGTGCAGTTACACACAGTCCAGGTTCCCAGTACCTTAGGAACAGAACTTGGGAGTCATGACTCACTCTTGAAGAGGCTACCAGCAGGGTTCAGGTAAGTTAAAGTAGGTACTGGCCAGCTGGCCAGCTGGGAACTGAAATAGCCTCTGTGACTGTTGGTAGTCCCGTAGCCACACAGAAGGTCAGTCAACTGACCCCTGGAGTCTACCTCTTTGTCCTCGGTATAAGGGAGTGCCAGTCCAGTCTTTCAGGACTCCTCTCAGGTCACAGACCCCTTCCCCTCCCTAACCAATCTGGTAAAAGATCCCAGGGGTCCCTCTTCCCACCTTTGTAGCTGTTCCTGTTTTCCCACTGCAGACAAACACACAGTGCACCTCATTCTTAAAATCCAAGAAGGGAAGACCCTTCTTTCCTTGTGCAGAGCCTGTGCATCCACTCAGAGTTGTGGTTAGGGTAATGAGCAGTGCCCTTCTGTGTGATCAGTTCAAACCAGCCCTGAGGGCAGCGCTCCCTCAATGGGTTTGGTGCCTAGCTGGCTGGGAGGACAAAAGATGAGGCCTACCCAAGGTGTCACCAAACATTTGCTTGTGACAGGGCAGGTCCCTTTGAGATAAATTTAGTTCCTGGGTACACCTCATTAGAGCTAACCACTCACTGAGCTACTGCTAGTGAGCCAATGCAAGTTAACCCCCAAGAGTTTCAGGCAGGGAAAAGGTAATGCTCTAAAAGGTACTTTTCCTCAATATTTATTATAAAATCTTACTTCCTTATAGAGTTAGGCTTTAAATAAATATTAACAATAGTGGTTTAATCACATTCTTAGGTGGTCCCAACCTAGTGATAACATAATTCATTTTTAATATTGCTTGTTAGTGTTTCTCAATGGATCAGCCAGCCTTGCTACAGTGAAAATAACTTCTGGATGCTAGTCACTGCAAGAACATGGTAACTTTAAATTTCTGTATGTCCTACTTGTAAATATCATACACACGGCACTGTGACCTACACGGCCATCATAGGGGTGGCTTATTAATATTTAAAAGTGTGGTTTTGTCCAGTCAAAAATGGTAATTTTGGCAGGGGGGGCTATAGCCTTAAACCTGCAGAAGCCAGGCTACAGTGGTAGGCCTGGAGTCATATTTGCATGGCCGTCTAGTGGATGGTGCAGTTGTGCTGTATTCCCTAAGTGACATTTAACTTTCCATGCCATGAGTGTATTTTGGGCAGCATATACTATAAAGCAAACACAAGGAGATGATGTATGGAGCACTGAACCTTTTCAGACACTCACCCCCAGTCACTGATCTGGGTTGAATCCATCATCGTTCTTTAGCTCACTTCGCCACCTCAGTTCAGACCCAGCTATATGCAGACCCTGTGCCTAATGGGAACAGTCCAGCCCGAACTGCCAAGCTGGGTCTTTCCTGAACCGGAAACAGGCATCCTGGGACCGGTTTCAGGCTAACACCCCGCATCAGCTAGGCTACCTTGAATCCAGTGGCAAAGTGAGCAAGGGACCCATGTCTAGGCATACCCTGCCAACTTGGGGCGAACAAAGCAAACACAAGGAGATGATGGACAGCACAGTCTTCCATAACATAACATATACAGCCTGGAAGGCAGGCTATGTAGAACTCAGCGCATAAAAAATGTGAAGCACCTCAATCTAACTGGCTAGCAAATCCTGGTTCAAGGATAAACTCCCTTTTGCTACTAAATTTGGATTATACTTTTTGTGCAAAGTACCCCATAGGTCTTTGCCCACACAATTTGTGCACAATAAACCTTGTGCGAATCATGCAGGCAAGAAGTGCACATTCAGAATATGCACACATCACAATGCAGAAAATTTGATATTTGCGTGGTCTTGCTATTCTGATAATCATGTAGCATACAATACCAATTTGTGTTTACTGAATTCAGAAATGGAGGTGGTCAATATTGTACTGCCTGCAGATAAAGGATTATTTCACAATTTCTGTCTAACTTCTAACACCCCTGCCCATAAGCTCATAAATCAATGGAATCGGGGTGAGAGAAACCTTCAGAAAAGTTTATAGTTTCCTTTTGGGGCTTAGGAAATGTACTGAGCTTGACCCCAATCAATTGGAGGAAATACAAAAATAAATGAGGGAATGATCTACTATTATGTATACCAAAAGGTATTACACAGACTTGAGAGAGGAGCAATTCTTTGATTTAATAAAATCATATATTAATGTAGTGATTTCATGAATTGAGATGGCAATTGATGAATTTGGAAGACAACACTGAGAGTTTTAGACAACTCCCCGCCTAATAGGATGTGCTAATTTGGCGTTCAGAGGTGCAGAGGACTGCTTTATGCCATGGTGTGGCTGAGTGCCGTTGAAGAGGTTGTGAGGCTGAGGACAGCAGGAAAAAGGGTGCGTGGGCAGAAGGGGGGAAATCAGACATACAAGAAACCTTGTAGTGGTGAATGAGGGAGTTTGAAGGCTCATCTTTGCTAGGGAGAGGAAAAGGGCTGATAGAGCGGAAACTGAAAATTTCTCATAGAGGTGCATCATAACCACACGTAGCGCGCACCCACATATAATCACTTGTATTAATGTGGTGTTAGAAGTGCGAAATGTATTAACATGGAAACGTGATGTGTTTTAGGCCATTGAAAGGTAACATGAAGAATCAACGTAGAAAATGAATGTAACTAGCAGAAACATTAAAGTGAAGAACTTGTGTTGTGCAACTGACAATTATTCATGTAGTAAATGTGTTTAATAATTGCACAATTTTACATTTAGGCAAATGTATTAATTGAAAGTGCCTTATTTTCCATGCAAATTCGTAAAGCTCATATGATGCTTTCTTATGTTAGCTGAATTTTGTAGGCCTGAAGTGCAGTTCCCTGGAAACTCTTGCTTTAGAATTAACAGTTTGAATTTCATGTCTGCTGTGGAATTTGTTCTTTCTCTCGTTTTGTGTTGCAGGTGGAAGAAGCGCTCAGGGCCGGACTGGGAACAGAAACCGGCCCTGGTAAACTGCTCAGCCGGCCCCCCCTGGTGTGAGGGGGAGTGCAGCTGAGCAGTTTGCGAGGGCCGGTTTCGGCCGATTTTGTTACAGGGGGCCGATATTGCCGACCCCCCGTAACAAAAACGGCCCCCCAGGGGCCCACAACCGGCCCCCACCCTAGCGGCCTAGCGGGGAAACGCCCGGTGCCCGCTATGGCCAGTCCGGCCCTGGAAGCGCTCATGTTAGTTAGAATAATTTCTTTGTTTTACTAGTCAGCCAAGGAGAGAAAAAGTTACAATGGTGTGAGTAGATAAATGAAGGTCATTGTACTGCACACCGGAGAAGGCCTGTGAACCAAGGGCAAACTGTATCGCGGATGGAACACGGTTGGCCCATGGAAAAACACCTTCAGGAATGTACCCAAAGCAGATGGTGTGACTCAAACTGAATTCTTGGATTATTACCTACAAATAATGTGTTGTTGGGAGTAGGGAGAGTGCCCACTTCTTGTTTGCCCTCAGAGAGAGAGCATCTTAAAACAAGCTCTGTCTTTGGTAGCTGTATGCTACATGAACCATTGATCGTAGAGAGACTTATTAGGAAGACTTCACATGCTGACACTTCTATCCTTCCTGAGTATGCTTAAGTAGGGATGTCACTTTAGCGCTAGAGTATGGATAGATTTAATGTTTTTTACTCACCAACTCTCAATGCAGGGAAATGTGGACTCATGCTTCCGATGTTCTGTATTTTACTTCTTGAACTAATTGTATTGCTTATGTTGCATCGTCTAAACTGGATACACAGATTTGTCTTCATGCTAATTCTGATGTACTTCTACACCCTCGTATTGAGGTGTCTGTATGTTTAGTTATTTTTGGCTGTTTAGTTATTTTTGGCTTTGTTATAAATCAACTAACCTTATGTAGTCATATGTGGTTACTGTGTGTCCAAGAAGATTATTAATTTGTTGATTGGTCACCTAATGAGTTCTCTCCCCTTTACACTTTTATGCTGTGAAAAAGAACCATTAAATTGTGACTATAGAACAAGTCTAGAACATATGGGCCTGACCCTTTCAGGGCATAGTGCAGGAAACAGATGTGGGTGAAAAGTGGCATCAATCCCCTGAACGTGTGAGTGTCCCCAGTCATCTGAGAGAACATTTCCCATTTCAAGCGAAGGGTCACTGAAGCGTGTCCCTTTTTTGTTTTTAAACTCCAGAAAATCAGATTTCTGGATATGGTAATGTATGACAAGAATATTAGTGCATATTTATTGGGTTCGTTTTAATAATTTTTGTGATTTGTTTTCATGCTGTTGTTGTTTTGTGGTGCATTATTGAATTGTAGCCTTTTGTGTTTTACTTTTGCCAAGTTATTTTTTGTTGTGTTGCTACTTTGCTTTGAGGTATGTTATTGTATTGTGTTTAGTGGTGTTGTTGAGTTATTTTAGAGATGTCAAAAAATGTTTCTTCATTTGCAGCACAAAGCAGCACATTCCTTTAAAGATCCAGTGGCAAAAAGCAATTTTCCACTGGCTAAGGTGGTCGAATACCACAGCTGTAGCACTTCAGAGAGTCAGCGAAAACTGTGGCAGAGAGTATGCCTTACGTTAGCACTTCTATTGCTCAATTTATGTGACAAAGGCCCCATGTTTTGTATCTAGCAAAACATGCAGTGATTTAAAACAAATTATCAAATTCCCAGCTGAAACCTTGGATACACGATTCACCTGTACTTAAAAGGATAAACAATTTCAATATATCAAAAAAATAAAACAGATCAATTTTTCCTGATAATTTATTGAGAGTAGTACACAATATTTAACAAAAAATATGAACTAGTCGAAAAAAGAATACATTATTTTCAATGTTTTTTACTTTTTACTTTTCATTCCTTGCATCTCGAGCGAAATACAATTCTTTTTGGTGATAAATGTTTCCCATATCTTCCCATATGGACAAATCTATCTGTAGTACAATGGCACTTTCTGGAAGTGAAGCAGTGACATACACAGGTCCTACAAGTTATTATGTTCGCCAATGCCCTTCGCCCCATGCAGAGAAAATAGTCCTTTAAATCAATTGAAAACTGCAAAACAGGAAACACATTAACATTTTGAAGAACAGCTCCTATGTCTCAGATTGATTAATGTTGTTAAAAAACATTCTTTTTTCATTAGCTGGAGGTACATCAATTACAGCTGTTACTAAATGCCAATGGAACCTCTTTTCTTGTTGGATTAGAATACTGGAGAGGTTCCCACTGAGCATGCAGTATAAAACGAAGACATAAAACACTAATTTCGGCTTTAGATAAAAGAAAGACATGAGAAACAATGTATTTTGATTTGGGAAATTTTCAACTAGAAATAGCACATATTTTCTTTTGTTTTGGCTACGAAATATTTTGCTTTTATAAAATGCAGATGATAACATTTGAAATGTCTTCGAATGTTCCTATGGCTCTTAGCAGGAGGCTGATGTCTCTCTCCCAACGAGAAGACAGGCGCAAAGACGCTTCACTTTTTTTGTATAGTGTAGATTCTATTTCTTCCTTTTTATTATAAAATTGTAAAGGTGGTAGCATAGCCCCTTGATAAGTAGCTATTTCATCTACATTCACCGTAGGCACTGATTGGTGCTTGTTGTGTCACAGTAGTCTTAAGGACCCTATTTTGTGAATTACTGCCTAATTCGAGGGTTACTTTATGGATTTCAGGCTTTTTGCAGTTTAAAAGAACAGTCAGTTCAGTTCAGTTCCTACTTTATTAATGTTTAGACAGAGTCTTTAAAACATACATTTTAAAACCAGATAACATTTTATATGTATATACAACCATATAAATACCAATTCATCATTATTTAAGCTAAAATCTCCCTACCCCTACCACCTAAACACATTGGGGCACTAATCCAAACATATTTTAAGAAGTTTTGCCAGTGCACATGCCACATCAAAAAATAAAATTTTTAACAAAGTTCAAGTGCGTCAATTTATGATGTACCTTTTAAAAAGAGGTTTTAAAATCAAGCAATGAAGCCTATAAAAATAATGACAATCAATTAAAACATGAACATTAAAGTTTTGAGAAGGCAATCCACATGTGCAATTATTCTCTTGGTCTAAAAATACTTCAAATTTCTCAGCTCTTACATAACGCACATTTATGCTGTAGGAGAGTAGGATCTGCATCTTATAGTTACCCCCACTTTGTGCTGTTTTTGGCCTAGTCTGACTGGGATCCTGCTATTCAGGACCCCAGTCTATCTGTTTTCTCCTATAATTGCCATGTATGTACTTTAGGTACACTCCAGATTGGATACTGGGGTACCCTTATAAGTCCCTAGTATATGGAACACCATGTACCCAGGGTATAGGTACCCCAGAGGCCTCCCAGGGGCTGAATCATGTATTGTGCCACCCCTGAGAGGCCATTCAAAATGACACCACAGGTCTGCTACTGCAACCTGTGTAAGGAGGTGCATGCACCCCTTACTTAGATATAGGTTACCTATATCTATTCTAAATCACTACGCATATAAACCTATCAGTCACCCCTATGGCAGGCCTTATCAATCCTGAAGGCAGGGTGCTGGGTTTTGTGTGAGAGGGTGCCCCTGCATGAGCAGAGCCCCTCTGCAGCCTTCGGAATCTATTCTCCGGGGTTGTCTGTGATGCAGCCAACCATATATACTTAAGTGCATTATAACCTCGTGGTAAATGCTAACTTTAAAACGGCTGCTTAGAAACATGTCGTGTTTGGTGTCAAACACCTTGGAATCATACCTCCACACCAGTAACTGGTGTGGGAGGTATGATTCCTCCCTTGTAGAACCACTACTATGGGTCACCGGTCTACCCGGTACCAGCTTTCTCGACCTGGGCAGCGCAAAATGGATGCTGCCAGCCACAGACACGGGTCTGCCCTCCTGCTGCTGAGCCAATCTCGAGCAGAGGAAGGCCTGACAATAGGGTTCCTGTCACAGGGAGGTGTGACCACCTCCCAGACAGGCTTTAGTGTATTGGGGCTGGGTGGGTGCACTCTTACAGTGCCAGAAAGTCTGCACTGGGGGCACATTTGGTGTCCCTGTGCATAGTCCAGCTCAAACCGGTTGCAGGAGCCATTTGCTCCTGCTCTGGCGTGAAACTGGACAAAGGACATGGGTGTAGCCACCCCTCTGTCCTGACCCTCCCCTAGGTGGGTCCCCAGAGTTAGTCCAACCCCTTCCTTGGGTATAAAGTAGGAAACCTGACTACATGACTTTGGATTTTACCTGGACTAAACTCTGCAAGCAGAAACCAAGTACTTCGACGGTCTACACTTCGCTGGATGACAGAAGAATCTCCCTTGGAATAAAGGAGTTACTCCCCTGCAGCAGCAGGCACCTAAACGCATCTGACCGGTTTGCATCTCCCAAGCTCCTGAGGACTCTGAAGATTTCTGTAACACAGGACATGGGTACCTGAGCATCCCTGAGGCCGATCTGCTATCTCAGCAATCCTGAGACCAGTATCCCTCGTGGGGACCGTGCAACCTGAACCCCTGTGCACCGTGTATTTTTGCAGCAGCATATGTTTTTCGGCAATCCCTGAGGCTGTGCTTTGGACAACATGTAGTCCCGATCCCAAGCAGCATTTCCACCAAAGATCTCCGGCCTCCACTCCACGAGTGCTCCGTGGGCTGGTACTTTGTGATTCCGCTCGAAGTCCCTTCGCGATCCCTGGTCTGTTGGCCTGTGGGTCCTGGCGAGGGTCACTTTGATTTTCCTTGGGCTTCCCTGATTGCTCCAGATGTGCCCTGACTACCCATAGCTTGGAGAGTCTCCTGGACCTTGCTGGTCCACACTGTAACTTGTTTCCTCTGCCCGCGTGGGTTGCCTTTGCCAAGGCTTGTTGGTGTTCAATCCAGACACTGACCTCTCAGCACTCGACATCCTTTGTGGGACAGCTCACCTCCGGACTTTGGTTATCGTTGACATCTCCTGGTCCCCGTGGCTGCAGAGTCAAGCATCCTATCTTCACACCTGAAGCACCCGACATCGGTGGGCATTCGTCTAGCGAGCCCCTGGTCACGTGAAGTGACCCAGACTCTGTCCCCTCTGCTTTCAGATTCTTCTCACTCCGAACCCAGGCTTGAATTCCACCGGACACTTTTCATCTTCCCGGCAGCAGCACTTCTTCGCATCACTCCATTGAAAACAACGAGGGTTTCCGACACCATTTGACCCCTATGCACCCGGCTCCTCTGGGATAGGTAACACGGGTACCTCGGTACTTACAAGGGTGCTGGCCTTAGAACCTTCTATGTTCCAAAGGGTTTGCTTGAAGTCCTCTCCGAAGTGTCCTTAAACTGTAATTTTCCAACCGCGACTTTCCCATAGAGTTGCACGGAACACGCGGTTGTGTTCCCACACTGGACCCGTCCTCTGTGGGCTCCCTGTGTCCCTCCTCTGGGTGGTTCCTTGGGGTCCCAGCGATTCTACGTGCTCTAGGCACCGCGTCTATTGAAGTCGTTGTTCGTATACCATTTTTTTAGTATATGGTTCGGTCTCCCCCTGGAGCCCGCTGTGTATTGTGCTATTTACTGTCGTTCTATTGATTTAATATTGTGTACTGTATATTCTAATCGCAGGGTAGAGATTAGTAGAGAGTGTTTTAGTAATAAATACATATTTTTGTATAACACTTGTGTGGTTCTCCTTTCATTTAGTCATTCAGGAGGTGATATTCTGGTAAAACAAGCTGCTTTACATTCCTTCAAGATTAAGCCTGAAGGCTGCTCTCCATAGCTACCACTAGGATAGCTTTCATAAAGGTTATCTTTGACCTAATCATCAATAAGGGTTGTTTGGACTGGTGCAAGGTGCCCACTTTAATTAGTGGACAGCATATACCAGGCCAACTTCTCACATATGCTACCTGGAATTTTAATAGTGCTAAACGTAGTGGGGCATCTGGAAGTGCAGATAAATAATGAAATGCATTCATATTTTCCCATGAATCTACCATATTCTTTGCTGAGGGTCTGTTCCTTACATACTTCAAATCAGCCAACCAGGCTTCTTTTTTACAGGCAATTTTTAATTCTGCTTAGAAAGTTGTAAGGCCTCAGCTATTTTTAATTCTAATTTTAAGGTTCCTGCGATGGCTTCTAATCTTTTCTTTACCTTCTTAGCCCACTGTAGTTCACTCTTTCCTAATTCAACGGCACAGAAGGCTGATATCTTCTGTGTATTTGGGACCCAAAGTTTATCCCAAAATCGCAAAGTTGATTTATAGGCTAAGAAGTTCCAGGCCTGCAAATTTCCTTCTAATCTTATCGCCTGGGACATTGCGCCTTTGGGTAGAGCCAACAATTTTTTCAAACATTTACTTTTGCACCTCTCCCATCTTCCCTCCATACTTATGGCTAGTAACTCAGCCCTGTAGAGGCATTGCATGGGGAACATTGCATTATAAGCTGTTAAAAGGGGAGTCCAAGAAGGACCAGCATAAGTCTTTTTAAAATGAACAAGTCCTCCTATCGTAGCTAGTGCCCTCGTCTCCATCAATTCTTTATGCAAGGTCCAACTCAACTGACTGGTAAATGTCATACCCAGATACTTATAGGAGGACACGACCTCCACCCTACTATTGCCTACCTGCCACTTATTCGGCTTACTTTTTTTTCCATACATGATTATTTTTGTTTTTCCCATGTTTACCTTCAATTTATTAGCCTCACAATAATGATTACATATAATCAACTTTCTCTGCAGGCCTACTTGAGTCAAGTCCAGAATTGCAAAATCATCTGCACAGAGTAGGCACAACACATGTCTACCCCCCATTTTCGTGGAAAACAAATGAGTCGCTGCCAACTCTCCGGGAAGGTCGGCTAAGAACAAAGAAAACAATGTGGGGGCTAGGACACAGCCCTGCCTTAACCCATTTCCCAACGGGATTCTCCTCAAGAGGGTCCCATCTAGATCAAGCTCCACTTGGGCCCAGTCCCTGATATGCGATTCCTGCAGAATTGCTGTTAAGCAATTTGGAATACCCTGACATTTTAATTTAGCCCAAAGTATACTACGATCAACCAGATCGAACGCTGAGCTAAAATCAACAAAAAACAGAATAAATTCCCAGTTGTTTCCTTTGCCTTCTGCCTCAAAACCCATAAACTGAAACAATGATCTATTGTTGAATGCCCAGCTTTAAAGCCTTCCTGCTTATTGGGAATAATTCCATTTCCCTCTATCCAGTTCTTTAAAGCCCTTAATATTACTGTAGAGTACAGTTTTGCAACTACTCCAACAAACTTATCAGCCGATAATTACCTGGGTCATTCAAAGCACCTTTTTTGTGTATGGGTTTGATTATAGCGCCCTTCCAACTCAGAGAAATAATCCCAGTCTTGGTTATGTGTATAAATGCTTTGGAGAAGAATACTGCCCACCACAAGGGGTTTGACTTAATTACAATTGCTGGCAAGATATCGGGTCCAGCTGCCTTAGTTAAATTTAGGGAGGTTATCAACTTGGCAATAGATTGGATCGAAAACAACTCCAAAACTGCCCCCCCACCAGAATTGGCCAGCACATCCTCACCACTGACTCCCTTGGCTTGTAAATATTAGTTAAATAAGCTACCCAATCTGATTCTGACCCCATGCATCTTGCCGGTGGGGCAGCCATACTGCTTCCCTTCTGGACCAACTTCCAGAACTTCCTCATGTCCTTTTCCTGACGTGTCCTAATCATCCGATCCCAATTCGACTGAAATAAAGCCTGCTTCTTTCTCATAACCAGAGCTTCATACTCCCTTTTCTTACAGCGGTAGATATCAATTGACTTAACATGGCCGTCTGATCGCCTTGTCCTTCCTATTTTCATTATCTCCTTCCTAGCAAGTACACACACCTTATCGAACCACTGTTGTTTAGGAAATTGGCATGGCAGATTCTTTTTTGTTTTCTTATTGCATACCCTTACTACTGGTATCAATCGCTTTACTACCTCTGCAATGGTTTTTGCATACCTTACACCATTTGGCTCTCCTACGGCCTTATCCTGGACGGTCTTGTGGATTAATTGATACTGCATTAACTGTTCAAAATATTTCCCATCAATTCTTGTTGTTAAACATTTAGGGAAATCTAGTGCCATTGGAATAGCTCGATCCCTCAATATTGGAGCTGCCTCTATGGCTAATTTTAGCCCCCCAATGATCACTTCCCTTTAGTCTTAACACCTTAAATTGTATAAAAGATCAAAAAAACATGCCTGTATAAACATATAGTCAATGAGGTACTACTGTTTCCCATATAAAGACGTTTGGCCTGCTGGGTCATCCTCTTTAAAGCGGCCATTTAGGCATAGAAACCCTAATTCTGCCAGAAAACTCACCATATTCCTATCAAACTTGGACTGGTCACATTTTGGAAAATTTGCGTTAGGGATACCATAACAATCTAGCATATCTAAGACCATAGAATTAGCCTTCCTTGGATCTAAGCGTAGGTTAAAGTCCCCTAATAGGAGAATCGGATATTCCCCTGGGAGCTCTGTTCTACCAGATCCCTCTGAAACACTTCTAACAACTCTTTCCAAGAGTCCTCCTGATTTATGTAAACATTCACAACTATCAGCTTTTTTTGTCAAAGGTAGCCGTCATAAAGATCCAGTGAACAAGCTAAAACTCAATCGCTACTTGTTTCAATTATTTTTGCCCCCTTACTACTTTTGGAAGTTATCAGTGTCAATAATCTGCCTGTCACCCGCCCGAGCCCGATTTGGTCCCATCTTTCATAAAATGCATAAACCCATTTTGGTGAAAAGCCTCACACGCCAACCATGTCTCCTGGAATCAAATTATCTCATTCCCCTCCCATAAGTGTGAAAGCTCTGTTGTTCTTCTTAGATTCTTTACTCCATGTACATTCCAGGAGACAACCCCCAAGCCGGCGGGTGCGTTGATTCCCTAATCTATCTGTCCCCCCCAAGAAAAAGTAGTCTCCTCATCAACGCTTAGACGAGCAAACCTGTTGCATACAGGGATCATATCTGTCAAACACTCCCTTTCATGGGACGGGATAGTAACCTTTAGGGTTCCGCAATTCCCCCCCACCAACCGGGATGGATTTACTTCTCTCCCAATCTCCGAGGTTAGCTGTGCTTGATTTAGGCCCACATGATTTGGCAACATGGGTAGCTTTAAGAGGGAAATTCCCACCTCAGCTACCTGACATATTCTTAGTCCTAATTCATTCAACTCGTTCCTTGCTTCTAATACCAAATCTACAAACACTGGAGAAGTAAATCAGACTTTTGTTACCTTTCTATATGCTTTGGACTGTGTGAAGGCTATGTATTCGATGTCTCTTAATACAACCTCCTCCAGTACCTTGCAATATGAGAATATTGTCAGGATACTTCACCTGTTTAGGGGCTTCCACTTGTTTGCTTTTATCCCCCTCCGGGTCACCTCCAGATACATACATTTTACTTGTGATGATCTAAGCATAACATATGCCTGGACTGGAGTTGCCACTATTCCTAGATCCCTTGGGGCCTCGGTGTTCTTTGTTCTCCCAACACAGGGCCTCTTTTCTTTGGGACTTCTGTTGGGGTATGCTCTTCTCCTTGGCCTAGTGCCCTCCCGTAAATTGACAGGACCAGCTAGACCCTCACCTTTACTCACTTTTAACAACCCCTTTTTCTCAGACCCCCCCTCTTAACCTTGCTGCCTCTTTATCGGGGTGGGCGGAGGTTGTACAGCTGGTACACACACTTGATTCAGCCTGCACTTTTGGGCTAATGAGCTTACTTTTAAGCCCTGACTCTTTTTCCACCCTTTCAATTTATCCAAACGCTAGCACATTCTCCTAACCACATTGGCCTTTTAGACACACAAACTGTTGTATGTTTGTGTTCCTCCTGAACTAACGCCCCCTCATTAGACGCTGGCTGAGCAATTACTGGTCTTACTAATGAGGGCATACAAGCATTCATTTCTTTTAGTTCCAACAGAATGTCCATTAAAACTCCGGCCTCCATTCTCAATGTCTCATTTGTTGCTAGTGATGCTTCAAATAAACCATGTAATGTTTTCTGCATCAGCAGAACATACAACATTGGGGATGGATCTGACAGCAGAGAGTCTAGATTTGCCCCGGAGATCCCCAAAGTCCCTTGATTGCTGCCACAGGAACCACCTTCAGTTGTCTTGGGGCCACCTGGAAGCACCCTCCTCAAGTTACCATCTGATGTTAAAACTTCTATGGTGCCCTCCCCTCCTGACCCTGATTTCTCTCCAGAACACGCAAAACTCAGCTCTGAAGGCCAAAGAGAACCTCGAATGGATCACTCCTGAGGTTCCAATTAGGTCCTGAGACAGACTCTTCCTTACAAATAGCTAATGTCTCCAGAGGACTATCCCCCAATGCAGCCACTTGACCCGTATTTGTACCCTCTACTACATCAGACTTGAAGTGCTTCCCCACAAAGTCTTTAATTGAAACTGCCAGTGATTTGGCTGATGAATGAGCTTTGTCTATCCCTGGAGTTCCCAAGGACCCTGCTTGGGCTCCGTCAAGAGAGGGGAAGGCACAGGTTCTCCTTTACTCAATTTCACCTCTCTCTTCTTTCCTTCATTCTTTCCTTTTACTGCATTTTTTTTCTTCAATGGAGGCATCCCTTTTGCCAATAAGTTGGACCTTAACAATAATTCCTGCATACAATATCATAAACCTAAGAGTTAAAACCAACATAAAAAGAGATCATGTAATAACATTTAACAGTTTCGACCTAAACATGTAAAAACCCTATAAAAAAAAATCATGGATTTACGAAAATGTACAGCAGATTTTACAGCTACAGCTGAACATACCTTAGGGCAGTTAAGTAATTGCAAATATATCAAAGCCAATCTGCACTAGGGGTGGGAGGAATTGGCAGAGTTTCATTCCACGGAATTCAGTAGAATTTCATTAAAATTCAGCAGAATTCCAGCAATTATACCAAGGGGCAGAGTGGGCACCACAATGTGCAGTGAATACCCATTGGTGCCCCTACAGCATGTAAGGGCAATGAGGGGTATCCCCTCCAGTGCAAACCCCTTGGTACCTTTACATCTTTATGTAAGGGCAACGAGGGATATGCAGTGCAGTGCACTGCATTGCATACCCCTCATTGCTCTTACATAAGTGTGTAAGGGCATCGAGGGGTATCCACTCCAGTGCATACCCCTCAGTGCCCTTACATATTTATGTAAGGGTGCTGAGGGGTATGCAGTGCAGTGTACTGCATTGCATACCCCTCGGTGCCTTTACATCAGTAAGTAAGGGCACTGAGGGGTATGCATTGCACTATAGTGCATACCCCTCAGCGTCCTTACATACGTATGTAAGGGCGCTCAGGGGTATGCAGTGCTGTGCAGTGTTCTTTAAACAGATTTGGAAAAGCGAGCGGTCCCTCTACGTTTAAAAACCACTGCAGATTAAACCTTATCTGCAGTGTTTTTTAAACATCCCTCTTCCAGCTCTGTTTAAAATCAAAACCACTGCAGGCTAAGGGGCTTATTTGTGAGAGCCCTGCATCACTTTTGCACCATGTAAAGTGGTACATGTGTGACACAGGGCTCTCATAAAGATTTATGAAGCCACGCAAAGCCACCCTGCGTTACTTTGAATAGCCTCATAAATCATGAGTAAGGCGATGCAGTGATTGCCTTACCCTGCACATAGGAGGCATTCCACGGACATTGCAGTGGGTTTTCCCATGCAACATCCATGGAATCTGATGCTGCCCCCGATTTACAATGTGATGTAAACCTGAACACACATGTGTACCTGCTGGGCCTTTTACCTACCACCCACCTCACCCCTTAAGACGTACCCTCAGGGTGCTTTAGTGGTAGTGAAAGGTTTTCTCAGGATGGCCAATGATTTGGAAAGGCCAGTTTGGGTAGAAGCGCAATTGCACACACACAGACTTGCAATGGCAGGCTGGACACATGTTTAGAAACACCATAGGTACAAGTGCGCACCCCGGCCTGCAGTGGCTGGCTGGGCACATTGTTCAAGCATATCATTGGTGCAAGTGCTCAGACTGGCCTGCAATGGGAGGCTGGACACCTGTTTTAAAACATCAGGCGAGCACCACTTCCTAACATGTGTAGTAAGGGTGCGTGCACTTTCACACTACATTTACAGTGCCTTAAGAGCACTAAAAGAGAATCATCAAAAAGTTTAGAGAAACACTAGCAAAAGCATTACAGGTCTTACAACAGAGTTTAGAAAAAAAATCTACGGAAGAACAGGCCTCACGCTGTGTTAATGAAGTTACTGAACCCTCCCCAACTGCCCTTCCTGAGCTGAGAGAAGTCACATATTTCATGCCAAAAGGCCTAAGCCATTGTTTCTGCAGATGTCATAGCTCATTAAGGGGAAAGCACTGATAGGTCGCAGCTCCTGGCTAGCTAATGCCAGTTAGCTTGTTAGAGCTTCGGGCAGGCAAATACTAACTTTTAAATGTTACCTTTCCTGTATGCTTATTAAAAATCCCGCTAAAGATGCAGGAATGAAGCCATGTTTTTCCTTGCTGTCCTAGTGGATGGCACTGTAGGTGCTACAGTCCACTGGTGAATTTTAACTTCCCATGCGATTGGTGTATTTTCCTGCACCATGTACTATAGCATTACTGGAAGGTTAAATATGCCAATTTGAAATTTAGTCAAAGTTACTGTAGGAAGCTGGCTCTTTATATGGTATGCCACAATGTGGTTATACCGCGCACAGAGTTTGGGAGTTCCCCAAAAGTGTACAGGGCTAAATGTAAACCCCAAATTGCTCTATTACTGGTAGTGTGAGCGAGAGGCCTTAGACCTAACAAAGAGGAGTGTAAGACATTTCTTGCACAACATTGACCAATAATGCACACACGACTCAAAAGGGAGATCCATACGGATTTTATAAAAATAAGCTTTGTTTCTACTTTATTTTAAGACCAAGATCTTCACAATATGGTAAGTATGGTTGTAAATATAAATACTTTTCACTTTCAAAAATCGACACTTAGAACAATCAATCAATCAAAAAAACTTTATTCGGTTTTGCAAAGAAACCATACAGTACATAAAATCAAAAGATTTAAAACAGATCAAAACAGTCAAGGCCACCTGATAATACTCAATATAAATAAACCACACGTTCCCCCCAGTCACATTTATATAGATCATAAAGTGCATTGTGCAGGAACACGTAAATTCATGATGACACTTCTTTTGTTCCAAAAGCCAAATCAGCTCCATCAAAAATATAACTTAATTTACAAATGACCAGGCATCCATACATGTCCGTGATTTTACACAAGCTTTTAAAAACCCTACAATAAAAAAGATACAATCTTCTGTCAACAATTGAAGATATAAAAGGGCAGGGCGAGCCTGTCTAAAATTCATTCTTTTTAAAATTGGAGTCAGGAAATGCCTTCGAGGGATTTCATATAGCTTACATAAGAACATAAAGTACAACAAGTCCTGCGGAGACTGGCCGCCGCAGCCGCAGGAAGTTAGCACTTGACCTCTCGTATGTCCTTTAGGCCTGGCCAACAGGAAATGGAACAGGTTCATCCGAAACCTGGTTAATAAAAACTTCTCATGAGATGATAAAAACCCCATAAGATACAGTTCTGCTGACGAGGTTGTTTTTATAGTTAAAAACATACGAACACTAGGTTTCGACAACTCCTGTGCTTCCCTGTCCATTTTCCTTGCGGTCAGGAAGGCTGTCCTGAATGAATCCACGTCCTTCTTAACTATGGTTTCTGGTTTACAAAATAGATCACCACGCCCTCACCCCTTCAAAGCTATTTTTAACATATTTGAGCCAGGGATTCGAGTAGCATTATCTAAAGCCATACACTCTCTCAGGATTAAGTGGTTAAGAGATAGATCTTTATTCAACCAGCACTTTAACCAGAAGATCATTGGGCGTAATGCAAGGGTGTCACTTATATAAGGAACACCCATTCCTCGTGGACCGCTAAGTTAGAGGTTCCCCATGGAACACATAGTAAGTGCTTCAAAAAGTCGTTCTCTGCCACCTGGAGGGAGTCTGCAACAATGTGTCACCATATTTCGCTGCCATAGGTGGCTATGCCCAGGCTTTTAGCTTGATAAACTTTCAGCATGGCTCCCGTTGGTTTCTTCCCTGTCCTAGACGCAAAGTTAAAAATTGCCGCATTAGCCCGGGCCATATCCCCTTTTTTCTTCACTATTAGGGGTCCCCATTTTAGTTGGTCATCAAAAAGAACCCCTAAATAGGAGAAAACTTTAGTGCGTGGAATCTTAACCGAGCCAACACTAAATTGAAAACTCTTATTTGTGTGATGCCCCACCTTCATTACACAGGATTTGGAGTTGTTAATTGCCAAATCCCGATTAGACATGAATCTGGCAAATGCCTCCAGAAGGGATTGCAAGCCTATTGCAGTTCTTGATATGAGGACGGCGTCGTCTGCATATAGCAGGATCGGGATACCGCGCCGTCCTCACATATGGGTAATCCACTCCTGTTGCTTTTAAGGCGGACTCCAGATCATTAATATAAAAGTTAAACAGGAATGGGGCCAGAATGCATCCCTGTCATACTCCCTTTTTTATTTCAAAGTCCCTGGTGACCCGCAGATCCTGGGAGAACCTAACATTAGCTTTCGTTGATTTATGCAGGTCCTCTAAGAAGTTCACAATACTGCTGTCCACCCCCGTTGCCCTCATGATCTGCCACAATTTAGCTCTGTTAACGCAATCGAATGCGGAGGACAGATCCATGAAGGCAAAATAGATGTTTCCGGGCGAGCAACAGTATATTTACCCAGGATCATGAATAGGTTTAGACACTGTGCAACAGTGGAACGTCCCGGGCGGAAGCCATACTGGGCATCCAACAGGATCTCATGGTCCTCCGTCCATGTTTGCAATCTCTGTAAAAGGATCCGTCCCACCACCTTGACCGCAGAGTCAATGAGAGAAATTGGTCTGTAACAGTAAGGGCTGGCCCTATCCCCCTTCTTGAATACGGGGACTATGGTGGAAGTGGCCCAAGACTTGGGGCATCCATTCTTGGCCGCTGCGTTAAACACAGCAACCAGAACCGGTGCCCAAAACAGGGGGTCAGACTTAAATAAGTCCGAGGGGATCCCGTCAGGGCCTGGTGCCTTATTAATGGATAGCCCTGCAATGCCATCCAGGACCTCACCTTTGTCAAAAGTTAGTGCTGGAGCATTTGGATCCCAACTCACTGAGCTACTTTGATCAGTGGGACAATCAAACATAGATGTAAAATATAGCACCCACTCCTCCTCTGGGATATGAGCATCTAAAGCCCCTCCCCCTTCCTGACTGAAAAGTGGTTGGTTCACAACTTGCCAGAACCTAGAACTATTCGTAAGAGTGCTTGAATTGATTAGCTCCCTCCACGCCTCCTCTTTTAATGCACTCTTTCGTACTGCCAGCACTTTCTTATATTCTCTGCGGCAATTATGAACCTCAGATTGAATCCTAGGTTTGGCCGACAAAGCTTCCTTCATCCTCTTTGCTGACTTTGTACAATAAGAGTCAAACCATCTAGGACCAAGTGTGGCCACACTACTGGCCGGAACACTTAGGATATCACCAACTTTACACACTAATGAGTCAAATGCATTTATAATCTGGTCAGGAGAGGAACAAGCATCTGTGCACGATGCTAACTCATGGGCGCAGGAAACGCTTACTGCACTATAAAATGTTTCCGGGACGACTTGAGACCATTTAAGTCTTCGCTTGTTATCAGTCGGTCTCAGCACACCCCTGATTATGACTCCATCAATTCGTGTAGAGAGCGGCCCGACATATGTACACAGAGTGGGTTATGATCACTAAATTCACTCTCTATAATATTAAAACCATGAAACAGGGATTGCAAAGAAGAAGAAATTAAAATAAAAGACCCCCTGCCAGACCCTTTAAAAGTAGGTACAGAAAATTTGGTATGCGGGGCAGATAAAGACATCAGGTCACCATATCTAATTCATTTACTATGTTATTCAGCAATTCCCCCTGGCTATGATGTTCAAAATGAAACACTCTCAAACGAGGGCAAGCCAGCTCCGAAAAACAAGATGTTAAAGGATTGTCACAGGGATGTATGTTAAATCCCCAGAAACCAAAAGGTTATGTGGGGAAAAGCCAAGAGATTGTTTTAGAAAGACTCCCAGGTTGGTGATGTTACAATCATGATTGATGCTAGACACCAAATTGTAAAAGTTCACCAGGCCCCATCTGGCGCCCCCTCTTTTAACTAGTAGTGCCTGAATTCCTGGATTAGTCGAGGGCACAACCTGGATCTGACAATCTACTGCCACAGACACGTATACGACTAGCCCACCCTTGGGTCTCCCACTCACCGAGGGGATAGCAGGAATAAAGAAAGCCTTGTAACCTTCCAAAAAGAGGTTACAGTCCACAGACCAGGTTTCCTGAAGACTAATTACCATAACTTGTTTCACGAATTGAACCCACAGTGGATCTTGGAGTTTGTTTGCCAACCCAGCGATATTCCAAGATACAAAATTACAGGGTATCTCTCCTGTGGATCTATCAACTGGATCAACTGGGGTCTCGGTGCGTACGACACACTCAATCTCTGTGGGCATAGCGGTCCTTAGTCAGTCGCAGTCCTCTAGTCCATTTAAGACGGAAAATCTATTGTTAAGTTCCAATGTGAGGGCAACATCACTCTGTCCATGTACTGCTGAAAAAGGATGAGCCCTCATGGTGGACTGCTGCCTTGGTACTGTTCTGTGTGACCACCCTCCTCGCCTCGGTGCCCTGAAGGTATTATCAAGTGTGTCCCTAGTGGGGTCTGGTTTATAAAAAAAGCCCAATGGGAGAACCCTAATTCTGGGGCCGGGAAGAGTTGCAGGACAAGAATCCCTGGACAAAATTCTGCCCACAATATGGGGGTTATCAAAATTTACAATAATACAGTCACCTACACCATTTTTTACCGAGTTCCCTATCCAGCTCACCCTTCGGGGCATGAGGATATTATTGGCAACACAAGTTCCCAAAGAGGTATTATGAGAGAACCAATGTGTTACTTTGTTTAAGAGCTGACCATAATTCTCACTGACCCCTTATGGGAGAGGAGGGACACTCCCCAAAACCACTACATAAGGGGTGGATTCCGGAGGAAGATCTATCACTGGGAGACTCGTTGGCTGTAACTCCCTTCTTACTAACCCCACTGCCCTTGGTGACACTGAAGACCCCGCATTTATGGGCTGCTGTTGAGTGTGAGCTGCCGGGTCGCCACTACCACGTGTAGTATTGTTTTCACTATTCTTGTCAACTGCAACTCTAGATGCATCTATACTCGTGGATGGACCTGCCCCCATAGATGTTCCCCTAGCAGCCAGTTGATCTCTGCTGATAGTTGCACTTGCTGCTGGTATTACTGGTGGTTTGCAACTCACCATCCCCTCTAATTTTAATAATCTAGCTTCTACTATGCCTATTTTCTGTATTATAGGGTCCAGTAAGGTAGACAACATGGTTTCCATCTTCCCCAAAAATCCTCCTCCTGTATACTATCAACAGACTTCCCTGTCGTAACCTGGGTGGTAGAGGTGGAGGGGTCATTCTCTAGAATCATTTACAGGGATAATAGGTAATATTTTCTTGCTAGTAGTTGCTTTTGAGGAGGGCCTACTTGATTTCACTGGTCCTCGGCTCTTCCTTTTCTTTTTTTAGAGGGAGATTCAATATTACATGTCTGCCCCAATTTGGCTCTCTGACCTCTGGTCGTAACTTTCGGATAACTAAGACTAGTATCTAGGTCAGAGGATGAACTGGAGGCAAGAGTTGTAACTTGCTCCGATGTACCATGCGGGAAAGAATAAACCGGGATGGGGGTGCAGCATCATCCAGTGTCCCCGCTAGTACAGGAGTCGCCGGGGTTAAAGAGGGTCTACCTTGTGAGAATTGGGGCTCAAGGGATAATCTTCTTTCAGTGAGCTTTATCTCGTTAATGAGGGCTGATTCGGCCCTCAATATGAAGGCATCCAGGGTTCCAGCCACACTTTTCCCTGGAATCATCTTACGCTTACTCATGATGGCCCAATACCTACCCACTACTGGGTAAAGGACCCGGCTAAAAAATGACTTACAGCTCAAATACTGAAATACAAACGTGCTGAATACCAAATACAATCCCTGCTACAGTACTTTCTCATAGGCAAGTCTAGTGCAAATAGACAATATGCAAGGTGCAAAGTGCAAAGTGCAAACATGCAATCAAGTAATATGTTACACATGAAGAAATTAAACCATTAAAATATTGGCGATAAAACTATCAGGAGACCTGCTGAAAATTGAATAAGTATCAGATACTTATAAAAAACAAAAAAAAAAAAAAACTTAAAAAATACGTTGCTAAAAATGCCCATGTTCCTGTTATGGATAACGATAACAGTGCAACAGTTGATAAAACAACCTAAACAGAGAAAAAACTGGACCCAAGAACCACACTTAGCTGGACCCGTTAGGAAGATATAGTCACACTGCACCAGTGGCCATTGGTCCATAAAGTTTACTATTGCTGCGCTTGATGAAGGAAGACAAGTGGCCCTGCAGATATACACACAATACCTGTTCGCCAACTCCAGCTGTCATGCACGATTCCAGAACCACAGAGGTAAGAGGGGAAGCCCAGCCCAGCCTCCTCCAGTCTCTGATGGGCTCAGACGGGCCCGCCCTTGGCCCGGGCTTGGCACAGGTTCTGCCCGCGTGCGTCCCGCGCTGCGGGAGATGGGCGGTGTTTTTGTGGGGCCTCCGGGCGCGAGTGCAGCGTCAGGCAGCGTCAAGGAGTCGAGGCTGCTGGGGGCTGAAGTTTTTTAGCCGTTCCCCTCACGGCACGTGAAGATGTGCACCGGCAGTTCCCCTCACGGCGTTTGCAGACCGGTAAGAAGCCTGTTCCCCTCACAGCGTTTCTGTTGTCCCTTAGAACAATTTTGAAGCAGTTCAATGTTATCCTATGGGGAAAACAATATTGCGGTTACATAGGTAAGTATCACACTTACAGTTCCAGTCTTCAGTGCCCAAAGGTCAGCAAGGGGCAAGGGTTAGGTGAGTCCCAAAACTGCACCACCAGTGGCACAGGGACGGCCAGATGCAGAGGTCAAAATCGGAGTTCTGTCCAATGCGTTTCAATGGAGACTGGGGGTGTTTGGAGCCACACTGCTTGCAGGTAAGTAAATCGGTTGCAGGGGCCAAGCTTTGGGTTTTAGATTAAGCACAGGGGGGAACAATTTTGAAGCAGTTCAACATTATTCTATGGGGAAAACAATATCGTAGCTAGACAGGCAAGTATCACACCTACAGTTCCAGTCTTCGGGACCAAAAGTTCAGCAAGGGTCAGGTGAGTGCCAAACCTCCACCACCAGTGGCACAAGCACAACCGAGTGCTGAGGTCAAAATCAGAGTTTGGCCCAATGTGTTTCTGTTAGACCTGGCATCCTTGGCGTGGTTTTCCCTTACTTTTTTGCCTCTACCCCCTATGTTTTTGATGCTGTGCTGGATTTCGTTTTTGCTGGCTTAGATGCTTTGGGCACTTTGCCACTGCTGATCAGTGTCAAAGTGCAAGTGCTCCCGATGTGTAAATTGATATTGTGATGGGTTCTCCCTGATTGGCATATTTGTTTTACCAGTAGGTCCCTAGTAAAGTGCACTGAGTGTGCCAGGGCTGGTAAATCAAATGCTGCTAGTGGGCTTGCAGCACTCATTGTGCCACCCACATGAGTAGCCCTGAAAAGAGGTCTCAGGCCTGCCAACGCAATGCATGTGCGCAGTTTGTTAGCTGCCATGTCGACCTGGCAAGTGCACCCACTTGCCAGGCCCTATCTTTCCCTTTCCTTGCACATACGACACCCCTATGGGAGGCCCAAGGTACCCCCCTGGGCAGGGTGCAGTATATGTGAAAGGTAGGACATGTACTTGTGTGTGTAACATGTCCTGATAGTGAAATACTGCCAATTTCGTTTTTCACTATTAATAGGCTATCTTGCCCATAGGACAGAATGGGGAATGCTTTGTGACATTCTACAAGCATATCTTCCCATAGGAGTAAGATTGAAGTTTGGAGTCTGGTATCCCTGAACTCAGAATTTAATAACACATCTTTTAGTAAAGATGGTTTTTAAATTATGTGTTTGAAAATAGCACTTTTAGAAAGTGGCTATTTTCTTGTTCAACCTTTCTGTGTGCCTCTGCCTGTTTGTGGATTGACTGTCTGGATTCAGTGTGACAGAGACAGAGGATGTGCATTCCCTGTAGACAGCCTCTGGGGGGGTTGAGGTGTGCCTGGCCCTTCCTGGATGACCAGCCCTGAGCTGAATAGACCCTGGCTGCATATAGAGTGGTGGGAGGAGATTTATCTTGCACCTGCATAGGACCTGTCTCCCTTGCACAATGCTGTCTCCACCTCCTGTGGTCATGTTGCACCAGTGAGGGCAGAACTGGTTTGAACTGGGCTCAGAGCCCCCTGCACAAAGGGAACAAAGACATTTTGGGGTATAAGTATTAGACCCAAAACCCCTGAACTGTAGATCATTCCTGGAATTCAAGAGGAACCTTTGCCAAGGAGAACAGCTGGAGAAACTGAGGAGAAGTACTGCTCTTGCTGTGTGTCTGGGGTTGGCCTGCAGTTGCTGTTTCTGCAAAGGAAAGGAGAAGGGCTTTGCTGTGTGCTGTGTCCCCTGCTTGAAGAAGATCTCCAAGGGGCTGAACTGAGCTGGCCTCCTGTTCAGAAGTATCAGGGACACAAAGACTTCACCCCCAGCTCCCCTGAACTCTGCTGTTGTGAGTTCTGACCTGCCTTGAGGTGCCTGTGCCAGTTTTGGACCTCTGGAGGTTGTTTCTGCTGTTGGGAGCTGGAAAAAACCCAAGAGAAGCAAGGAAACCTGTTTCCGAGGCAGTCAACGATGCCGCTGTGACGCCGCGACCTGCACCGAGGCCGGGGAGCCGCTCGTGAAGTCAACAACGCATCGCCCGGCCTGCTCCGCAGCTCCGATGCCCTACTATGCCCGCCGACGCCGGCAGTGATCGCCCGTGCCCGACGCCAGCGCTTGCATCGACTCCGTCATCTCCAGCACCTACATCCTGTTATCGCAACGCCGATAACCGCCGAGGGCGACTCTACAAACTTGCCGACGTCGCGTCGTCAATGGAGCCGACATCAGCCATCTTCGACGCCGTGCATCGTCACCGACTTCGTTTCCAAGGTACTGTTTGTATGGGGGTCTGTGTGACTCAGCGCCCGATGCCGCGATCCTCGCGGTTGGCGCCGTACTTTGGATTTCTTGCTATCACGACGTCGCAATAGCCCCAGTTGGTGCTATTTGATTTCTACAAGCTTATTTTTGCAATATCCTTTTGAAAATCATTTTTCTGAATATCTGTATGTTGGATTTTTGTCGTTTTGGTCTAGTTTAGTTTAGATAAAGATATTTTATTTTTCTAAACTGGTGTGGTGTCCTTTTGTGGTGTTTTCACTGTTTTACTGTGAGTGTTTTTTTTTTTTTACGGAGTTTTATATAGCGCGAACTTGACCTGATTCGGGTATCAGAGCGCTTTACACGAGCACCAGTTGCGTTACATGAGGACACATTAATTTTTTTCTTAGGCACGGGGAGATTAAGTGATTTGCCCAGAATCACAGGATGTTGTGCGTCCCTGCCGAGACTCGAACCTGGTTCCCCAGCTCCGAGGTTGACCGCCCTAGCCGTTAGGCCAACTCCTCTCCCCTAGTACAAATACTTTACACATTGCCTTTGGGATAAGCCTGTCTGCTCGTGCCAAGCTACCTAGGGGGTGAGCAGGGGTTATCTAAAGTGTGTATCCCCCTTACCCTGACTAGAAGCAAGGGTCCCTATTTGGACAAAGGTACCTACCTCTGCCAGCTAGAGACCCCCATTTCTAACAGTTTCAATAGAGACTGGAAGTGCTTGGCACCACACTGCTTGCAGGTAAGTAAATTGGTTGCAGGAGCCAAGCCTTTTGAGTTTAGGTTAAGCACAGAGGGGGGCCACAAAGCAGCCCCAAGCATACACCACCAGTGGCACAGGGGCGACCGGGTGAAGGGTGAAAATTCAGCATCGGACACACAATGCTCTTCAATGGCAGGCCTTTGAAGCTTCCCTTTGAGCACTGGCCCATCATGGGGGGGGGGAGGTGTGACACCTCTGCCCAGGATGTGCATTGTTTCTGGTCCTAGAAAGCAGAGGCTCTCCACCCATGGGTCCAGAAACATGTCTGTGTGTGGAAGGCTTCCTGAAGCCAGTCAGTGCCCACACCAGGGTAGGTAGATTTTCCTAAGTACATGGTGTAATAAATCCCACACTGGCATCAGTGTGGATTTATTACAAGGAGTTGTTTGCTACCAAACACTCATGGTTTCAGTGAAACCATCATGGTGCTGGGAAACTCCAGTTGTCGAATTTCCAGTCCATGTACTCCTTATGGCTTCCCTGGCACATACAATACTTAGGAATCGACTTAAGTACTGGCGGGGCATATCTACTCATGCAAATATGCCCTCTCCTGTGGTATAGTGCACCCTGCCTTAGGCCTGTGAGGCCTGCTAGAGGGGTGACTTAACTATACCTACAGGTAGTGCTGGCTGACATGCACTGAGTCAGGGTGCCATTTTTACTTTATTGTTTTTCCTCCCACAATGGCATGCAAGCTGCAAGGGCAGTGGCATGGTCCTAGTGAGGTGGGTCCCAGGGGACCCTCTTCAGGTCCCAGGCCCTAGGTTCCCAGGGTGCCACTTACTAGGGACTTACAGGGGGGCAGAAGTACCAATTGGGGATTTGTTTTAGGGAAGAAACACTGGCACAGAAGACCTGGTTGGCAGAGACCCTGTGCACTACAATCGAAACCACTTCAAAACCAGGCAAAAAGTGAGGGCTAGCCATGTCAAAAGAGGCACTTTCTCACAGTTACCATATTGTATGGATCAAGCAGCATACTGTCGAGGCAAAAAGACCAAAATACATCCATATCAATTCCCACATCACGCATAATCCTAATTTCTGCAAACATATCAAAATTCCTTTTTTTCCACTTACATGCCGAGGGAATCAAAGTCAGAAGGAGCCTCCAAGGAAGAACGATGTACATCCATGGAAACTGTCATGTGGGCAGGCACACTGTTCTGCATTGTGAAGTCGGTGGCTACCGAGTTCGCTTTGGCAGTATTGGTACTTTTCCAGGGACCCCCGATAGCCTCCATAGAGATAGGTCTATGCAGTCCAAGTTCTTCCTCCACTGTGAGAATCCCAAAAGTAAGTGCCCCACCTCTGAGATCAATTAAGAGATGATTAAAGAGTTTTGATAAGTGCCTCTTTGAGGTTGTTTTTAGATTTGGTTGTGCTTTACACTTAACCATGATATTTCACAAACTAGGTGAAAGATAGTAGGCCCATCTGCGTCCGTCCACGTCTGGGTGAGTCTTTTCCAAGGCACGTCCTACATGTGTCCCACACTATGGGGTCCTTCTGTGCACTTCTTGGCAGTCTCCCACCCCTTCAGCAACAGGGAATGCTGGTAGATTGATTCCAGGTCCTCACATGACCCTAACAATGTAGAAAAGTGTCAGACAGTATACACTGGGGAAGGGACAGCATTAACCCAGTGTGCAGAGTTAGAAAATCAGCACTATCAGTAAGCAAAAAACTGGGGAAGATCACTCAGTGGTATTTTCTCACAAAACACTAATTATTGATGTTGTAAGATGTCTACAATCGTCAGGATTAAAACGAACCCCTGAGTGAGTCATATCCAGTTGAGGCAGTCACATGATAGGGCACTTTTTGTTAGAGGCAATTGCAAAAGTATAGAAGTCAGTATTTTCCTTGCTTCAGTTAAAAGGAAATCTAAGGTATTCTTAAAGACTATGAAGTGTGTATAATGAAAGCTTTCTCTTTAATATGTTAGCAGGAATGACCCTCTCCTATTGCCTAATCAAATAAGGACCAGAAATAACAGTGGGTAGTGGAAACTAGGAAAAGCAGAAGTTGAAATTATTCCAAACACTGGCAGGGTGGGTGGCAAGAGTCTCCAAGCTCTGCAGGTGGCAAAAGATACTATAGATGTTGCGGGGCTGTTGAATTCACGCCAGTCCTTAAAAAAGAAGATACTTAAGAGAAAAAGGCCAAGCCTCTAACAGTGTAGTTACATTGCTGGGATAGAAACATCCCCTGCATATGCACCATTTTATTCCCCTGCCCTGTGTACCCAACTGTCTGTGTATGGTATCATGTTTTATGACTTTTGGGCTGAGACTCATAGTAATCTAGTATGTGTGCAGAGTCCTAGATCTGTCCCGTGACATTAGTCAGATCTTGGACCTGTCCTGTAATCCTGAAGGAGCTCACGAAGTGTGTCCTCAATAACAAACAGTGATTCACTGCCCCTGTCATGAATTTAGCACATGGAGTAGTGGTAGCTACCTGCTGTCAGAACCCCATTCAAAGGGACACAGGGCAAGAAGGAGTTAATGGGCCAAACTGTGGGGTTTGAGGTCTTTTAGTCCTGATGTCCTAGGGCCCAACTTACTACGAACTCTGAACACCTGAGCCAAATTGTCCAGGATTTTGATGTGAACATAGACTGATGTAAAGCAGTCTGATACCCCTTCAGTATTTAACTCCGATTGGTATCGCAGGATGAGCAGTCCAAGGCATCTCGAGGAGGGGAAGGTAGATGCAAGGGGTAAACACAGGCTCACACTCAAAATACACACAACAGCAGCAATAAATAATTGTCCAGTCAAATACTTGCTTTTGTGATAAACGAAGTATTTATTAACCCTGGGTGGAGTTCGCGGAGTTGCGCTATGCGAAACTCCGCGAAGTGGAAGAAAAACTCCGCCGCGCTACGCGGAGCTCCGCAAGTGGCGAAGTGCGAAAGAAAAATGCCGTTCGCTGTGATTTTCAGTGCCAGATGCTTGTCTGCACTGTGCAATCATCGCGAACGGCACCATGCACAGCACAAGCGGGTGCTGCTTACCTTTCTGCCGCTCGAGTAGATTTTTACTCAAGCGGCAGCTTTCTCAACGCAAACGGGCAGTTTCTCAACGCGAGCGGTCGCGAGCATACGCGACCACTCGCAATGAGAAACCTGACCCCCCCCGCGTTGAGAAATCTTGTCGGGAGGTTTATTTTCCACGCTCGCGCTCGCCAACTTGATGTTGACGATCGCGAACGAGGAAAAATACTCCGCTACGCTACACGGGGCGGAGTTTTTCGGATCTCCGCGAGCTCTGTGTAACGCGGAGTTCCGAAAACTCCGCAAACTCCGCGAGCGGAGCTGAGTTCACCGCCCAGGCCTAGTATTTTTCTACGATTACAAAGTAAAATACAACATTCAGAAACAATACACACAGTACGCTGAGGTCAGGGCTTTAGTGTTTTGTACGCGGATACCTGAGTCCCACTCTCCTTAAGCTAGCGGTAGTGGTTAATCCCTATTCACTAAGCAACATTCAGGTTAAGTTAAGCCCCACTATTAGTTCGAGTCTCAGCTGACCAACTCCGAATCTGTATTAAGGTCAAGCGTTCTAGGGCCAAACTGCTATCTGGCAAGCAAGTTCTCCCAGGCCTAACAGACCCAAAATCAGCCTTACCTGCACCAGCAGGATCAGAGCGAACAGAATCTCCGATCCATTTTGTGGATGCTGGATCTGCAGCAGCTACTTCGGGTAAGTCTTTCACACATGGCACAGGTGGGCTACGATAGGCTGTGCTTGAGTTCTTCACACGTGGTCCTGCAGCGGCTGAGGGGCTCTTGATGCTCCTCCAAGCTGGGCAAGTTCTTCAGCTCTTCCCATGGGTGGTGAAGGGGGGGGGAGGTGCAAAGATCCTGGTGCTGGTCCTCAGTTACAGCTCAGGCCCCTAGGATCACCATGGCAGCATCTCCTGGAGGTCCTCAATTGTATATGGGGTCACTGCAACTCCACTGCACACGGGCTGCGACTCAATTAGCACAGTGGTTCTCTACACAGTGACCCAACCTGGCATACAAGGTCACTGACATACCACCGCACATGAGCTATGGGCAGCTTGGCACGTCAATACTCTTCACGGTAGTCCTCCTCTGGCATACTATGGCCGCTGACATCCCCTGCTCATGTGCCACAACCCGATCGGTGCAGCAGCCATCTCCTCACAACTCGCTATGGGGATCCACTCGCCAGCATTCCCCACTAGACCTCGCTCCCGCCAACAATCTTCTCTTCCTCACAGGGCACACTGGTCTTGGTACGCAGGCAGGCACTGGTGCTCCATCCTCCAAGTCAGGTGGTCTTGGATTTCCTGGGTGTTGTCCCCTCACCCAGCTGGAAGACTTGCGGGTCTTTGCCCCCTAGTCCTGATCACAGGCAGACGTATTGCAAAATATCTCCTCCACGCACAGCCTAGCGGACGGCTTGACAGTTGACAATTTTTGGGGTCTCAAGCTCCCCCTCTTATAGTCTATTTACAGATATCAAATGCAATTTAGAATCTGAGTCTTTGAAGTTTATGTTGGGGGTCTGCTTCCTTTGAAGTGCCTACCCTTCTGCTCCCTCTTCCTCCTGAAAGCAGTCTGTCACAGCAATAGCAACTCCAAATCTGATAACCCCATAACACAGGCCATGGGAGTCACACCTGGATGTCAGCCACACTTATTTGGGTATCAAAATGCTACCCCAGGGCCTCAGCTCTACTCTTTATGATTCTCATTCAGCCCAATCTCCTTCTTGAGATGTCTTCAGGCCCCTTCCTTGTGACCTATCTCTGAATCAATGAGTACCCTTTGAAATAGGCTGGAGAGTCTGGTTCTCCCTTCTTCCAGTGTATCCTACCCAACTTACAGGGAAGCAGCAATACACTAATCTATCCAGGAGGAGGATTCCTCTACCTCCTCTCCTCCTGATTCTCCAATCAGCCTTCGGTCTCCCAAAATGGAACCCAGGGTGCTCCATATATTGTACCATTCACAGGCACACATACACTCAACAACGTGCACACAGGATACACACATTGCACAGAACTACATCTTTCCTCTATTGTATCACTCATAGGCACACATACACCCTGCACATGCATATAACATGCATGCACTGCACAGTACTGCATTGTCCCCGTATTCTACCTTTTACAAGCCCACATACACACACACAGCACATGTAGACACACCAAAATGATGTAGGCCAAGGGTGAGTTAAGCACCTAGTAGCAAAACGTTAAATGAGTTAGCCTATAGTCCTCTCTGAAGTGACACAGGTAAAAAGTACCTGTTTACTTTTACTGATCACTACACGCTATGCTGCCACCACCATGCTCATGTTGCTCAACTCCTAGTAAAGGCAGAATCCTTTCCCCACTATGATGGTAGCTCTTTGGCCATGCTTCCTGGTTTAACAAGACAGCAATCCATGAGACAGGCCTATGGCATGGCCTACAGACATGATCTATGTTGCCGATGACAACAAATATCAGCATTAGTTATCCAGATATTATGATAGTTGGGGCACTCAGGGCAGGGGTGCACAACCATTACCACACGAGGGACATTTTCATCCCAACACCATGTTTTGTAACTCCAGAGTTGTGGCCAGACTTTTTTTTAATCTAAGTCACTAACTACTACTGACCCACTTATGTAAAATGATGCTTCTATTAGCTCACCTGAATCCTACTGCCTAATTATATTGTGCATGGTTATATGTGTATAGCTTCCATAGTATATGCAAGGTGTGTGTGAGCCAGAGCAATGGAGGCATATGGGATCCATTCTGGATACAATTATCGAAAGTAGAAAAGTCTGTTGCACTCTCTAAGTATTCATCAGTTCAAGTATACTAGTTCTTGGGTGCTGATGGGTATCGTCTCCTGGGATCAAGACGTATTTGTATATAAATTCGATGCGTTTTCCTAAGAAGGCGAAAACCTCCCCAATCTGCACTCTCTTAATGGTTTAAATAAATGAAACGTTAATCTGTTTAATCAAAATGTTGGTTTATTTACTTTCTTATACTTCTTTGACTTTGTTTAAATAATCATTCATCTGTATTGTTATATTCACATTACATCTTCGTGATACGATATTCATAAGGCATTCCTTTTATGTAAGCCCAATGCATTTCGGGCATGGCCCTTCGTCAGGGGCTATCTCCCGTAAACGTAAATCAGGTACGACAATCTTTGAAACTGAATGACACCTTAATTAATCAAAACATTGCCCCATCTTAAAAAGTAAAACAACAATATTCAAGTAGAAAACAGAAATGAAGGAATATCTATAAACTTAAGTCCATTTATTAATCAAATAATAATGTGCACAGGAAATATCCGACGCGTGTGTCTTGGTGCCCGTAGGACCTGTAATGACTGTCAAGCCCGTGTTGGAGATGAATACAAGGGAAACTTAACTATGAGTAAGGAAACATATAAACGCATGAGTAAACGTGAAACGCAAAACAGGTATGACTAAATATACATGTGAAATGCGCGAAGCACAATTACCCTGTAACTGGACCTCATGCATAGCCGGATGCCGAAAAGTGAACAAGCTGTGCCTGTATTTCCGGTATTTTTTTAAAACACCACGTAATAGCATTAGGACAGAAGTGTGCTCCGCGTCAATAGGTGTAAACATAAACAAGCATTTGCAATGCAACCGGTCTCGCTTTTGGGACCTTATATGTATTTAGTTATGTAGTACATTAGCTTTGGTGCTGAAACTTCTACAACTAAGACCCAGAAATAAAAGTGGCTACCTTGCACATATTGTAGAATTCCAGATTATTTTTTTAAACAAAGCCATATATTGCCTCCAAATCGCCTTAAATAAATGGGTGAGCAGTTATTTAAAGAAGAGCTTTAAAAGAATTCTTTATAGCAATGGCACATATTTTTGAAACTACTGAATTTTGGAATAATTCCGGTTGGACAAAAAATATACATAAACACACTAACAAATTAAATTGCTGGATTATGCTGTATACTTAGGTGTGAACTAATCACATTTCGGAATTTTCATTAGTATTTGGAATTGTTATTAACAAACGGCATATTGGAGATAAATGGAAACATTAAACCTGTTAGGGACACTTGCACATTTTTGAGTAGGTTTTGACAAAGTGGCCCCCATGAATGAATGAATGAATGACAGAGATTTATAAAGCGATCAGCTACTCACAAAAGGAGTGTCCCGGGGCTATCAAAGACACAATACTGTCATAGCAATGGTTTAACTCCCAAAGAGCCACGTTTTCAACAGTTTTTTAAAATGCGTCAGGTCCGTAGGAAGTCTGAGGGGCAGCGGGAGTTTGTTCAATGCCTGTGCCCCCAGGAGGCTGAAGGATCTACCGTCCCTGCGTGCCAGGCGTACCCTAGGGACACATGCATGTGCCGCAGAGGTTGATCTAAGTGCCCTTGTCGGAGTGTACCATCCTACCCGTCTTCTGAGATAGCTGCCCCCCTTGCTATGAAGAGCCTTAAAGAACATTACTAGTGTCTTAAACTTTATCCGCTCCCTCACCGGAAGCCAATGAAGGGCTTTGAGGTGAGGTGTCATGTGGGACCTAGGTTTTGGATGTAGAATAGCCTTGGCTGCAGAGTTCTGCACCACCTGAAGGCGTTGTAAGAGAAAATCGGGCAGACCCAGGTAGAGGATGTTCCCATAATCCAGTCTTGATGTGATCAATGCCTGGATCACAATCCTCCTAGAGTCCAACGGGAGAAGCTGAAGGAACTTTCTCACCATCCGAAGTAGTCCAAAACATGTCCCCACAAGGGCCTGAACTTGGGAGCGCATGGAGAGAACGTTATCAATGTAGACTCCCAGATTCTTAACTGTGGATTGAGCCACACTGGGAGGGGAGAATTCCTCTGGCCACCATTGACTCCAATCATGCACTTCGGGCAAGCCGAAGAAAACAATTTCTGACTTGTCAGAGTTACACTTCAGCTGGTTCTCATCCAGCCACCCGAAGACCTCTGTGAGGCAAGATCTAATCATGCCTCCATCGAACTCATTGCCTCTGTTGCAGGAAAAAATCAGCTGAGTATCGTCAGCATATGAGATTATCTTTGCACCATAGGTCTCCACCAGTGTTGCAAGGGGGGACATATACAGGTTGAAAAGCATAGGGCTGAGACAGGAGCCCTGAGGGACTCCCACCTGTAGGCTGGGCATGGGAGAAGAAAAAGGGGGAGTCCAAATAACCAGTTCTCTGTCCTCCAGGTAGGAGGCAAGCCAAGCTAGAGCCTTACCGCCAAAACCCATTTTTTCCAGTCTATCGAGGAGCCTCCCATGTGGCACCGTGTCGAACGCTGCCGACAGGTCCAACAATATGAGGATCGCTCTGCCCCCCTGATCCAGCTTCTCCTTTAGATGTTCTGTCACCTCCAACAGAGCCGTTTCCGTGCTATAATTAGCTCTGAAGCCTGACTGAGTAGGGTGCAAAAGATTATGGTTTTCAGCAAATTTCATAATTATTTTGTTTACGTGGTTCTCTAGCACTTTGGAGAAAGCCGGAAGGAGGGAGATAGGCCTGTAATCAGTGGGTATGTGGGGGTCCGCACTCGGTTTCTTTAAGAGGGGCAGGATTTTCGCCTCTTTCCAGAGAGGCGGCATAATACCAGCTGCCGGAGAGGAGTTCAGAACCTTATTAATTTGTAGATTTATGGTGGGAGCAAGAGCTGGTAGAAGCTTTGCGGGGCATGCGTCCACTGGTGAACCAGATTTCAGGCTCATCAGATAGGAGAGTGAATCCTCAATTTCAATGGCGGGGAAAAGTAGTAACTGAGGGCCTTGTGGGGGCTCCAAAGAAGGAGGGGGCCTAATTAGGCCTCCTTCCATACTCAGCAAAGACATGCTATCTTTGGGTAACACCAGGAAAGACTGCTGGATTGTCGCTATTTTGGCACGAAAGGACTGGGCCACCAAATGCGTCCAGTCCGCTGACAGTGGGGCTGTTTTACTGCTTGCCTTTGGAGCCGTAAAGGACTTCACGATCCCAAAGATCTCTTTGCTCTTATTTTTTTGAAGCCACGATTTTACTCTGCCAGTAGTTCATCTTAGCCTCTCTTCCCATTTTATAGTATACTTTTAAGGCTACCCTATAGGTATTCCTATCTTCCAAAAGATAGAGGATCCGCCACTTTTTTCCCAGCTTTTTACATTAACTTTTACTGATTCTTAGCGATTCATTGAACCAGGGAGCTGAGTGACATATACCTCTAGAAGTACGCACGGTTAAAGGCGCGACCGCGTCGATATTCGTCCTTAACCAGGAATCTGTGGCACAGGCATCCTCTACCGGATTGTCTGACAATGAGGGGACGGATAAGGCAAGAGCCCTCTGTAAAGATGGTAGTGATGTCTTATTAAGAGCTCTAGCATTAAATTCAGTGGCTTTGATCTCTGAAAGCTCACTCTTCCCTGGTGTAGATATCCGGAATGGGACTAAAAAATGGTCCGACCAAATAATAGGGATCGGGGAGTCGGTGTCCAACTTCGTGTCACAGAAGACTTGGTCAAGTACATGACCCATCCTATGTGTGGGTTCCTTAATGTGGGGCATTAGCTTGCAAGCAGACATTGTTTCTAGCAAAGCAACCACCTGGGGATCAGAAGGTTTGTCCATATGTAAGTTCAGGTCCCCCAGTATCAAAAGATGTTTATATTTCAAAGCTAGTGATGTAATGCATTCATGGAGGGACCTTATGAAATTACTGGATGTGCCCGGTGGTCTATCTATAGATCAGCATCCCAGCAATGCAGTGTTGAGATGACAAAGTGCAAAGAAAACCCAAACATTCTGCACCAGCCACTACATCAAGTACTAAGGAAGCACACTCAATTTCCTCTTTAAAAATGACGGCGACACCACCACCCTTTCCTTCTTCCCGATCCTTCCTAATAATCCTATAATTTGCCGGAATCGCTGATGCTATAGTAGGATTAGAGGCGACCGACAGCCATGTTTCTGTAAGAAACAGGAAGTCTGGGTTCTCATCAACCAGTAGGTCATATATTTGTGCCTCGTGTTTTTGCAGCGAGCGGGTATAGAGCAATATTGCTTTAAACTGTTTTCCCTGAACTCCTGCCATGGCTATTTTCCTGCTGGAGGTTAGCCCCATATGTGTGCTATCCACTGTAGTCGCCGAAGACCAGTTGCAGTGTGAGCAATGAACAAAGAGCCTACCTACATTCAGAGCCTCTATGGAGCAACACGTTGCAGCGGAGCGCAGCTGAAGCAGTGTCTCCTGCCCATACTGTGCAATACGAGTAATATCGGTGGCTCTACGGGCAGCATGACCGGCGCCGGCTGCCTCCGGGATGCTGACGGGCGCAGACGGGCTTGCCTTTGGCGCGCCTTCAGCGCACCAGCGGCGCGGCCGCGCAGCGTCTCCGTTTTTAACCATGAAAGGACTAGAGCGCCCACCTCCCAAAATGGTGGCGCTCTATGTCCACAAAGTGAGGCAAGATCTCAAAAGGCCCACACCCACTTCCTGGTTGACTGCGTTACTAACAATTAATACAGAGCGTTCCTAAAAGTGCAAAGTGCATGTGCGTCTGGCATACAAATTCAGTTTTACACAGAAAACAAACAGCAGGCTAAAATACAATCTAGTTGAGACTTTTAAAATCGGTTAAAAAGTGCTCCTTGAGCAGCCTGACTCACAAAGATGCGATCAGTATGTTAGTGCAAGTATTTAACACTGCTGTTCCGTAGATCATCGTCGAGCCACATGGCACCACCTATTGCCAAGCTGGAGCATTGCTGAAACAATTCTTTGCCTATAAACTGCACCTGGGCGATATTCTTAAGGTGAGCAACCTGTAGTTAGAAGTATCCATAAGAAAAGCTTAACACTGCCTAAAGTCTTTATAGAAACTATAGGCTACACAGGAGCAAACTAGTGCCCTCGCCTTAAGCCTTATCACTTTCTCTCAATATATTATTCCGCAATGAGGTCTCCTACTAAATTATACTAAGAAATGACCTAAGATTTGGAAATTTTAATTCAAATAGTCACATATAAAAGAGCAGTATTGAACAGGAATCAATACCCTGTCTTCTAGTCTCTTACTTCTAATCATGGTCCTCCAACCCAGTTCTTTAAGAGGGATGAAAAAAAAAGTGGGGCGGTGTCTCAAACATGGACGTGGTCAACTAAGCCTAACTAGGAATCCTTTCCAAGAGATGTGGCATATGTAGTTAAGATTGGGGCTTAAAGCATGTGAACTAAAATCTTCTGCTTCACACAGTGTGGCACTTGCCAGTATGTGGTGCCTCTGTGAGTTATTGGTTATATTCAGACATATCACACAACAATCAATATGCGCTTAAAACAACCAGACCTATTAGTTAGGCCATTTAGTTAGCAGGCTCATATAAATGAGTAACAACAATGGGTTTCCGAAAATAATTTGAAATGAAAATGTTTCAGTTCATAAAATAATGCATTGCTAAGGTCTGTGGAAGAGGTAGTGTTGTTCACTCCTGTTCTCCCATATAACTCACTTCCCTTTGTAATCTCACATTCTGTTAAACCCTTATGTCCTTTTGCGACCAACAGATTTTATAAACTCCCTATCTATGCATTACATTATTTACTCCTTTTAAACGATGAATTTACCTGTCTGATGATTTATAAGTACATTTCTACTGCTGTACGGCTCCGGAATATTGTTGGAAAATGATTCCTTGTGCATTGATTATGTTGGTCAAATTTTAACGTGTTAATTCTTTTGAAATGTCGTTTTTAAGATGTATTCTTTTATGGCTGGTATTCAGCCGAATAAAGATTTTTGACTGACTGACTGAAACTCACTATCTGCATCATATGTCATCTCCTTCCACAAGTACTTTCTTCAGTTACAACCTCCTCACCATGCCCTCCCTCATATACACATACTCTAATGACCTATACACACAACGTTTTCTTTTCCGTTGGGACTGTCAATATTTTGACAGCTGCGCACCTTTGCAATTCGTTCACATAAAATGGTAGTCACATTTGCCCAACCGTGACCATTGCTGTGGTGACTGACTGACCCTAAACGTCGGCTGGAAGCGGAATTCAAGTTGCCTGGCTTAACTGTGAATCATAAATACTACACAAACAGTGGTTAAGCTGGGCTCAAGGGCCGCTCCTCATCAGACTGGCCTTAACCGAGAGAATTGAGCAAGTCATTAGGGGGTTCGAAGTTCAGAAAGAAGTTGAAAAATGGAAGCCAGGATTTGCAAGACTTGTATTCACTGCAGTGTGTTTAAAACATAACTTCTAGCTATGGGGCCTTCTTAAAATTGTTCTTTCCCATGAAATCGCCCTTCGCCTCTTGTGGTCAGACTGGCACACACAAATTCAATTCGCAGGGCTGGTTTACGTTTTGTTTTTAGATTTGAAAAATAATGAGCAAAAATATAAGGCCTGGCATTTCTTCACCCATCTGATGACCCCCTTTGGTTTTATTTTAGGAGTAATTTACTACCGACCTAAATGCAGAGCTGGAGTCATGAATGAATGGCATCTTATTCCCAAACTTAATTAGCAATTATTTGTTTGCCTTGAAAGGGGAGGGGCTCGTGAGCCTGGTGTTTTTGTTTTCCCTGAGACACTGAACTGGCCAGCCTTTCATGAAGGAGGCAGAGTGTACAAACAGGGCGGTGTGACTCAGCTCGACGTGGTACGTGAAGGCGTGGAAGGAATGTGGGCAGTGCAGGGAGTGGAAGTCCTGTGAAGGAATGTCAGGGAGTAGCCAGGGCCACACATGAGAGCAAAGGGGAAGCCTGTGGGGGTGGGCGGAGGAAATGTCTTAGGATGTGTGAACTGGGCACTGGATGAAAAGGTGGAGGGGCGCTGCACTGCAGAGTGGCGAGGGCAGTGCATGGGAGGAGTTGGTAAAGAGATGGCACTGGGTACGAGTGTAGGCGTGTGACTGCGATGGGTGTATGAGGGCGCATTAGAACAGGGCAGCAAGGAAACTTCAAGGCAAGAGGGCATTAATCATTCAAGTTGGGGGATACTGGGTGATGGAGGACAGAAACCGCAAGGGGAGGAGGGCACTACAGGAAAGTCAGCAAAGGTATAGGGAGGCGGGGGAACAGCCATATCATGACGGAATGGAGGTACATCGTGGCCCAGGTTAGAATAACAACATAACAGGGAATCGCATGGAATTTATGGTGAACTGAGTTTTTTCAAATACCGGCAAGGGCAGGTGGCATTGATCCCTGGCCACTGTTGGGCATTGAGCCCAGGGGTGCAGTAATGCCTGAGATCGGCAGTAAACCCAATGGAAGCAACAGAGGGAGAAACGGGTAATTAACTAACAGGCTTCGTGGTTTCGGTTTAATTAATGCCCATTTTGCCTACTTCTCAGTCCTACCTCATGTCAATATTCGTGTCACCTGCCCTGACATCACCGCGCGTGCAACAGCGGAACCAGAAATACCAGAGTCAGTACAAGTCTGCGAACAGAGCAACAGGTTGGGCAGGCTGGGCGGCGGAGTTACCGACTTACCCAGGGGGGCAGCTCCTCCGTATAGAGCTGAGCTTCACCGACTTCTCCTCGTCCTCCAGGAAGGCCAGGGCCTGCGAGAGCCGGGAGCCCTTGGCGAGCTTGTTCTTCCGGGACCAGAAGAAGACGGCCAGGGCTACCAGCAGCCAGCTGAAACTCAGCCCCAAGTAGCCCAGCACGTACACCGGCGAGATGAGCGCGAAGGTCTTGCCGAACTGGGTCGCAAGGCCCCGATGTCCACGCTGAGCAGAGACTTCCCGGGGTCGCCCTGCGGGTCAGGGGGGGTCCCCGGACCCGGGACGTCTTGGGAGGCTGAGTCCGTGGGGAGGCGCCCTTCTGTGTCTTTGCCGTTTAGTGTTGTCATAATGCCAAGTTTTGTTTTCTTAGCTTTTAAAAAATAAAATACGTCAAGATATAAAGTCCACAGCACACAATTCCGCAGAAACTTTACCTAAAAAAAAAAGCATTTGCAATGCAATAGGACTCGCATTTACGCGAGACCAATTGCAGTGCAAACGGGAGTGCGGAAGGCACGAACAACGGGGTGGGGGGGCGGGCGAGAAGGCACGGACTGCGGGAGGGGGGCACAGGAAGAAAGTAGTGCTGTGCAACAGTCGAAGTAAAGGGGCCAGTAGCCATGGAAGGACTAACAAGCCTAAAACCAATTGGAAGGCAGCATTTAAGACAAAAGCCAATGAAAAAGATGGGCGGAGAGTGGGCGGAGCTTCCACGGAGCTTCCACTCTATACTGAATACTGCATGCCTCGCAAAGCTAGCAGCGCATGCGCGCTGCCGCTATAGGCTCGATCTAAAAGAGGATTGCAAGGTAAAACCGGGAGTGTCCTACTCGTAAATGATTGCAAAAGATTGTAGAAAGAGAAAAAAGAGGATTACGGAGTGAGAAAAGAAGGAGGTGCTACGATCAATACAATAATACCTGCTAGAAGAGAAACTGAAGCTGTCCTTAAAAAATAAATATATGAAAGCGTATTTGGGAAAACGTATAGGAAATCATGTGAAGAAAGATGTCACAAACAGCATTTTCCTGGTAATCCCAATAGATACTCTGGGTGAAGTCAGACTTGGTCTGTAATGTTCAACTGTATACATCATAATTCATAAAATACAACTGAATTCCATACATTCGTTCAGTCCTTTTAGGTTGACCGAGTCCAGGCGGTTTATCCAATAAACCTCTCTTTGGAGTAGGTATCTGTTATTATTTCTACCAACTTTGACCGGTACTTGTTCCAATATCAAGAATCTCAATTGACTTTTATGATTATAGGTATTAAAGTGTACTGGAACTGTAGATTTAGAATTCTTAGTATGTATATTACTTTTATTTTCAGTTAAACCTACTTATATTTTACGTTCTATCTTACCCATGTATATGAGGCCACATGGCCATTTCAATAAGTAAATAACACTGCTGGTATCACAGGCTGCTGTGGTTCTTAATTTTATTGCTGTTCCCTTAGTTGGATGCATGATGGTAGAGCCTTTAATTATGTTATTACAATTACCACAATTCAAGCAGGGTATGGTGTCTTTGTGTGTCTGGCTTTGATCTTCATTGGCTTTCCCAAGTAACTGTTTAAGATTCTTCGATCATTGGTAAGCAAATTGAGGTTGATCTTTAAATAGACCTTTAAAATCATTCTCTGTTTGTAACATTGGCTAATGTTTTAAAATGACTTTCTTCACTTTTTGGCTCTGAGTTGAAAACTTTGACACGAAAACTGCTCTGGTTTCTTGTTTTTTAGGTTTGGCTTTGCTATCAAGTAGTTTCACTTGTTCCACAGAATCCACTTTACTGATTGCTGAATCTAAAATGTAATCAGGGTATCCTCTTTGCTTAAATTTGTTAATCATGGTGATTTGACTATTTTTGTAGAGTTGTTGGCTATAGGATATACATTTTAACCTGAGCAATTGAGAGTAAGGTAAATGCTTTTTAAGTGATATTTGATGGGAACTTGAATAGTGCAATAAACTGTTCCGATCTGTGGGTTTGGTAAAAACATTGGTTGTTAGCCGTTGGTCTTGTATTGTCACTTCTACATCTAAAACATAATTCTTTCTGTGCTCATTGTGAAAGTAAACTCTATTCTTTCATCAATGGAATTTAGTGATTCGATGGCATTGGTCTGGATACCACAAGCCTAGCCTTTTACACAAGATGTAAACCAAAATAGCACTCATTGCGGCCACTGACATTCAAATCATGCTAGACCAAGGTGAAACAGCGGCCCTCATCCTACTTAACCTCTCCGCAGCCTTCAAAACTGTCTCCCATGAAACCTCATCCAAAGACTTCACAAGATTGTCCACTCTAAAATGGATCTGTTCCTTCCTTCCAGCAACAACCCAAAAGGTCAGGCAACCACCCTTCACATTTGAGAGCAAGAAATTGATCTGCGGAGTCTCACAGGGATCATCCTTCAGCCCCACCCTTTCCAACGTATACATGACACCGCTTGCCAACATCATTCGGTCACAAGACATCACCATCATATCCTACGCGAATGACACCCAACTCACCATGTCCCTGATGGGCAAGACGATCACTACCAGAATCAACTTCTTCATGCTGCAAGACCATGGTAGCAGACTGGATGTGAACCAACTGTCTGAAGCGCAACTCTGACAAGATAGATGTACTGGTCGTTGGCAACAAAGCCTCCCCATGGGGCTCCACCTGGTGGCCGTTGGAGCTAGGACCAACACCCACACCCACAGACCACACAAGAAATCTAGGAATCATTCTAGACAACAAGCTCAACATGCGGCTCAATTCAATGCAGTGTGCACCTCCTGCTTCCACATCCTATGCATGCTGCGAAAGATCTTCAAATGGTTACCTCAAAACACCAGGTGGACCATCATGCAAGCACTCATCACCAGCAGGCTGGAATACTGCAACACTGTCTATGCCAGAATCTCCAAACAACTCCTACAGAGATTTCAGACCATCCAGAATACCAACGCAAGACTCATACTTAACACCACACCACACCTCAGGAATTTTCACTGGCTCCCCATTTACAAGTGCAGCAAGTTCAAACTTCTCACACACACATATAAAGCCCTACACAACACACAACAAGATACCTGAACAGTCGCATACACTTTCACCAACCCACCAGACACCTACTGTCTGCCTCGCTTTCACTCACACACTCCACGCATCCACAAAAGCAAAACTGGAGGTCACTTGTTTTCCTACATTGCACCTATGCCCTCCCTCAACACATCAGAACCTCCTCCTCACTTCTTGAGTTCTGCAAGAAACTGAAGACCTGGCTCTTCATATAAACACCTTAGGGACCACACACCTACACACCTAAACATCTGCCCAACACCTGGATACCCTCTTGGGTGATTAGTGCTCTATGCAAATCAACATAACATGAGAACATGACATAACATAAAAGGTTCAGTTGTTTTCCAAGGCAGTAGATGTGTACTAAAGTAAGGGGAGTGAAAATGAATGAGGCCTTTTGCTTAGCAAGGAGTTGCTGATTAGTCTTTACTGAACACTGCTATTTAGGAATGGTAAGAGTAAAGATTGGTACTACAGACTCTGATGTCCAAAGTGAAAGGGATCCTTTAGGTGAGGGCCAGTCTTTTATCTTTCCCTGATCACAATTTCAGTTTGGCTAATGATAGCCAGGTGTGGAAAAGTTTACACATCTGTGTACCTCTGTTATGGTACTGCAGGCTGGAAACTACTGTACTGTGATGAGCATCATTTTATACAAAGGCTTTGTCTGGAGTGCAATCCGGAAAGGAATTTGAAAGGAGAATCATTCCCTACCTGTTTTCAAGATGCAGACAGCAGATACACATCTCCTATCCTGTCAAAGAATGGTAGTAATTTGCAGAGTACTAAGAGGACTGCTGTGCAACTAGAGCTAGTGTCTGCCTGACAGCCAACTTCCCAGAGGTAAGGAGCCTTTATCTGACTCTGAGCTCTTGTTGGAAGAGGTGCGCTTCCTGACCTGAAATGCCTAGAAGTCTGCCTGTCTGCCCAGAGTCGGAATGAGCTTACTAACCCTGCAGGAGGTGTGTCTATCCAGGTGGAGTGAGGTACAGCATTTACCAGGTATCTGTGGCACATCTAGAGGAAGAAGACTAAGGAGAGCTGGAGCCTGCGAGCTTAATGTTCTCCAGGGCGCTTCTGGGTGTGTACCATTAAAAATAAGACTGTGATTGCATTGAAATCCAGCCTGTGCATTGCTATCAACAGATGCCTGACCTCCGTGTGGCCACGTCGCCATCAAAAGATGAAGCTCTATGGGGCACAAACCATTAGATTGGCATGCCTGTGTTGAGTTCAGAAGATCGCCCGTACATGGTCATATCAACAAAAGAGGATGTACCAGTGCATGGCCAAAGTGCAATCAGAATATCATCCGGACTGACACCGTAAAATGGGCCCATGCACGGCTCAACTGTTTGCACCGTGATAATGTCTTTGTTGGTTAAACATGAAACACCTTGAAAAGACAAGAGACAAGAGGAATTTGGCAAAACAGCAACAGTTTGTTTAATTAAACAGTGCGGCCAGGAGAACAATTACAGGCATAGGGTCTGAGGGCTGTCTCAACTTACAATTGATCTGAAATGGGTTTATAAACAATTCATTGAATGCCATAAAAATTTCAGGCGAGACATTTTTGGTAAGAAATGTAAACTGCTGTCTTTAGAGTTGTAAATTAATGTATTTGATGGGGAATTCAGGTGGGCCTCGGCCTTGCGTGGACACAATACTGCCTCTGGGTAATGTGTCCAGATGTCCAGCATTGAGAGCGAGTGATCACTGCGTGTACTGTGTGTGCTTTGTCCTGATTGGCTATATGTTCCTAACCCTATGTGGCTTCTGACTTTATGGTGTTTTGGTAGTGCACGTACCCCTCCAGCCATGTGTGCTTTATTGGGACCAATCTCCCTGGACCATTGTGGTGTCGCTGTGCCTATCTGTGGGGTTGACATGGGGTTTCCTGTTTGTGCGTTTGTCTGCCAGCTTAATGCCACCCCACCTGTGACCTGTCAATCAGTGATCTCAGGCCTGGGTCTCAGAGCCTACCTAACTATGCATTTCTGTGTCAGGGTTGATGTGGCATTCATAACGGACACATTTGTTAATAAAGATGCTTTTTCGTTTTTATAGATCAATGTTGACATCAACTTTTCATTATTAACACATTTACCTGGATTTGTTGCCACTGTCTTTTTGGCAAACATAAAAGATTACTGGGACCATGCCAATTCAGGACGAACCAATCCGCATCCGGTGGATGGGCGCCCCAGAAGTCAGCATGGATATCACAGATGGCCACTAGTGTGCCACCTCCCAGAAACAGAAGAAGGGCACGCACGCCAAGAAGGAAGCTGGCATAGTGGAGATCAGCCCCTAAGTCATAATCAAGCTAATATCCCATCCTAAAGGGGTGGGGGTTGCTTAGACCAGAAGAGGAAACCAAGGAAGGCTGTAAATAGAGGTGCAGCCCTGACTAAATGCACCCAGGACACTCCTACAGTTGTGTGTGATATTCCTTTCAAATGTGCATTTAACTACTTTTCTTTCTTGCTAGTGAAACACTGGGTGGACATTCATTTATTGCACTACTGTGTGATCCAGAAATTGGGAACCACCACACTACCTACCTGAGAAGCCACTAAGAGTCAAATACAAATGAGTTGTTCTTGTCCCAATTTGCATAGCCAGAAAAGAATGGACCCCAAGATATTAGAGGAGAATGACCTCAACCCCATCTGATGAGGCCCAGTAGCCCCTGTTTGCGCCATGAAAAGGAGTCTGACAAATGTATTACAAAAAAGTATACATTATTATACAATGACCACAGAGTAATGGCAATAAAGGGTAGGAGGAAGATTATACACACCTCATTATCTGTAATAAAATCATAGATTTCCTTTTCTTTTGAAGCTAGAGGAATAGCACTTTTATCACAAGGTAATGAGACAGTAAAATATGCAGTTCAGATCTTGGATATAACTCTGTATGCCATGTGTTCAGCTGGCTTTAGGTATAAGGTTTTAATGGTTGCCTCCCGACATCAGTTGGCAGCCATCGAGCCTGGAGCCATTGAAGAAGGCTTTCAAATGGCCTGAGGTGACACAAGAAATTAGCCTATCGGGACTCTTGAAGGAAAGAAGAAGCTGGTCTCAGAAACAAAGATAGAAGTGTGTGAAATGCACTGCTAAAGGCAGGAAACAATGCACAGCACAGAAAAGGCAGAAAGATAAGGAAGAAGCATAGACCAAGATGCAATGTTTTTATTTGGGTTGAAATATAGAACATTGCCCCATCAGGTGAAAGGTGAAGGCCCGAAGGGGGAGGGCTCTAATGTCTGACACACTTCTACTTGAGATGATAAATAACAATGATGTGATCCTGAGGGAGAGATCTTTCAAGCAGAGAGCAGAATTTGGAAGTTAGGAAGCTAAGAATAATGGAGACATTCAAGGTAGAGGATTATTGAGGGCAAAGGTGGTCTCCTGGGACTTATGACTTTCAGGACATGGCAGATGAAGGGGTCTTTATCCAATGAACAGAGGGGTTGAGCCTCGATATCTGAGTGGTAGATGCTGCTGGTTCTACAGAAGTGATCTTTAGAAAAAAGTCTTGATAGAAAATTGACCAGGGGGGAAGGACAAGAAGCAAGGGGATTGTGGTTCCATTTCAGGCACCAAAAGAACAGGCTTTTCAGGCAGAGTTATAGGCTTGTTGAGTGTCCAGGGCCTAGACCTAATGGATCAGGTCTGCAACCACTGAAAAAACTGTCCATCTTGAGGATCATAAGACATTTTTCAGGCCAAGTGTTAAAGGTGACCTTGCAAGAAGAGATTGTGAGGGTGTCCCCTGGGGCTAGGTGAAGATGATTGAAAGAGGGTAGGAGGCATGAAGAGTCCTTGTACAGATCCAGTAGATGAAGAAACCAGGCATGAGAGGGCCAGTGGGAGGTGATCACAGCACCAGGGCAACTAATCTGCAATCAAATTGGAAAGACTTGAAGGCAATCCCCGATCACTGAGAGATTGCTGCAGAGACAGTGTTCCCAAAGATCACAGGAGAGATCTCACAGAGGCTTGAACCTTGCTCCTCTGACCTAGTTGAAGTATTGTACTGCACATATATTGTTAATGTGCAGCAAAATGCAGCAATAGGGTTGGTGTTTCGTAAGGCTTTTTGATGGTGAAGGTACCTGAGTTCCAAGGTGTTCATATGGACATTTTTCTCAAGGAGGATCACAGTCTTTCAATGGACAGTGGTCTGGATTTGGTGCCTCACCCTGATCTGTTGGCATCCGAGATGATCACCAAATCTAAGAAGAAACAAAGATGGCTTCCAGGCCTCAATGTTGAGGAGCCACGAAAGACGCTCTGTCAGGAAGTCATTGTCTAAAGGTATGTGGCTTGCAAAATGAGATATTGGCCCAGAAGATTGGCCTTCCACGGTTGAAGGACTTGATAGTGCAACAAAGCAGTGAGAGTGGCTTAGATGGAGGCAGTGAGAATGCCAATAAGCCGGGCATGGACATCGAAGTGAGGGTGCAGGCTATTAAGATTGCCTTCAATACTTACTTGATAAGGAACAACTTATTGTTAGGCAACTTGGGAGTACAGACAAAAGGGTCTGTGGTGAAGTCTAGAAAGTTTGATGTTTGAAACAGCGTGAATGAGGTTTTCTTTTAAATTGACTTGGAATCCTAGGCTGTAGAGAAGGAATACAGTTGGGAGAGAATGATTGGCAACTGATGCATAAGAAGGATATCATCAAAATAGACAATGAGACAAAAGCCTTTGGTGAAAAAATGGGCAACACCATGCGAAGGACCTTTGTAAGGCACAAGGGGGTTGAGGAAAAGCCAAAGAGAAGACACCAAATCTGTCACATCTTGTTTTTCCGTTGAAATTTTAGAAAGTGTTGGTGGTCTTTGCAAATTGGAATTGAACATTAAGTGTCCTTGGGTTCAACTGTGGATAACCAATGTCCGGGAGACTGGAGTCTTGCAGGAGGTGGATACCCTTCATCTAATGATACAACGTTCAATAGTTGAGAGCTCAGAGCCAGCAAATCTTCGCTTGAGAAGAGCAGGAGTGATGGTGCCTCTCTAAACAATTTCTGAAACATTCTGATCCAACAAGGCAGGCTCTCCTGATGGAAAAGGAATAGGGAATGGATAACGGGTTTCAGAGGGATGAGCCCAAAAATCTATTGGGAGAATGTTAGTAAGATCCAGAGGTCGGATTTTATAGAGTACCACATTGGGAGGAACTGGGCAATGCACTCCCCAATTGGAGGTAGAGGGGAAGAATATGAACAGATTTGACTTACCTTTGTTGGGAGGAAGGAAGCTTAGCTAATTTAAACCCCATTTGAGGCCAAGGGTAGCATGACTTTCTCAAGGATAGAAGTCAGACACAAGTGGGGTGTGAAGGAGAGGTTGAGGCATTCTTGTATGGCATCATGGGATGTGGGCTGACCTATATTGTGTCAGGACAAGTGCCCCTAGTGAATGTCAGCCACAAAAACAGGACAAGAGCTAAGGAAAACTCTTTCCATAATGGCCTGGGCATAATTGAGAGAGGTAAATGTGGAAACATATTTAGAGAGAGACAATAATTTGTCAGTGGTATCCAAGATGGTTGCGGATGAAAGTACTGTATGCTTCTGGTCCAGGTGGAGGAGGATAGAGTGGCGTCCTTCTGTAATAGAGACAGAGCCCTGCATTGATCCCAACCAGGGAAGGATTCCAAATCCAACTCATCAGGTGATCTGGTGGCTCGCTTAAGGACACAAATTTGGGAGCGGTGCCCTTCTAACCAAAAGGGACAGGTGTCTCAAAGTTAAATAAAAACTAGAAAATTATCCCTTTTGTATCACACACTTAACATTTCACACCATTAATGACTGTATATCTTATATATGTATGGAGAAAATTCCCCTACCTATTGGTTTGTATCAACAATCTCTAAACACTGACCACTGTATTATGTAAAAATGTCTGGTTTATTACAGATTGATATAAATATTATTTTATATATATATATATATATATATATATATATATATATATATATATATTATTATTCCCTCCTGGCTCGAGTTCGTACGGACCCCTGGCGCTCTCAATCCGGTGCAGGTTCCAAGGCAGAGCCCCGCCGTATTAATTACATCCACATTAATCCTTCCACATTACAGAATCCGCACTCACAAAGTATAGTCTTCTCCAATTAATTTATTTTCCACAAAGTATCCAGTTCGAGGAACAACCGACGCGTTTCGTAAACACAGTTTACTTGATCAAGTAGTGGATGTAATATATATATATATATATATATGAATTTAAAATACTGTATACAATATTACATTATATAAAATAAAAAATACACATTTTAAAATCACATACCGTCTATTATGGGTGAAATTCATCACAAATCCATATCGAAATAATTTTCCTCTTCAAATGGTTATATGGGTGACAGTGAACCTAAATTCATCAAATGCACAAATAATTATAACCAAATCACATAAAGATACAAATCTTTGTCTCAAGTTGTCGACTCAGTGTTTCAGTGTTTTTTTATAATGATTCACTCCACCTTCTTCATGAAAAACAGTTTTTTTAAAAGACAGGTTTATCTAAAAATTGAAAGAATAGTATTCAAAGAATAGTATTCAAATATTCAATCCAATTTTTAAAAATGTGTAAGGCAAGTTTACATAGAAGCTCAGTGTGTAGATTCTTTCTATTCTCTAGTATTCCCCAATACATCCCCCCATCCATTTAAATACTCATACTATATTTATTCCTTACAATTAGTAATCAAAACTCACTTATGATCAATAGTCAATGTCAAAATCCCTGGAATATTTAGATATACCTTTATATTCCCTACACAGGTCTGGCAGTAAATTTACAGGCAGGTAATGAAGCGTTAGTAATATCGAGTAATAAACAACCAGGACGGTCAATGAGTACCTGGAGGTAGTATTACAGAAAGGTGATCACTATATATTGAGTAAATATATTTATCTATAGGTTTTGTTCTTGAAAGACTTCACTTGATTAGTGAAATCTAATAGAATTGTTTCTCTCTTCAGAGAGAACTAACAGCGATAACCCCACTCAATTGAGGATACGACCAAAAGGATAAAGGCTGTAGAAAGGAAGTCCCCTTTTTGAAGTATGTGACATACACTTTTCTAGTCAGTAACATATGAATAACTTAGGGGGATTCAGAATAAAAAGCTACAAAGGATTTGAATATATGGAAAGTTAGGACCCCTTGTCAGAACCTGGCCCCAATCAAGTCATAGGAGTGCGGCTGTTAATTCAGTGACCATGAAAATCCCTCTGCGCTCAAAGAGAATAAGGTTGTTCAGATAATCATCTGTCAAAAAGAAGCCCAAGATGGTCGCCAGGAAATGAAACACAGAACAGCGTTCTAGTGTTTCAATGCAGGCAGCAGGTTTGGAATGTCCAAGGGAGTCTCCTTTAGAATCTTGCACTTCACCAGAGATTCTTGAGGAGAAGGTCCCTTTTTCCTGAACTCGGCGCGAAAGTTTAGCTTAAGGTAGCGGCGACGATTGGTTACCGACGTTTAGTTTTGTCGTGCTTATAAGAAGTTACCTGGAGACACTGTCTCTTCTGTGGAACCTCAAGTAAGGTTTTCCTGGTTTTCAGTATTGTTAGGGAGTTTGCGCATTATCCTAGTGTTGACGTATTGGAGAGTGCGCAGTAATGAGTTTCAGACCTTAGAGCCTGCACAGTTACTAGTGTTCCTTCTTTTGAGTTTGCGCGGTGAAGAGAATTGGTAAAACTTCACCCGCAGAGTTTTCTGTTTGCGCTTGACAGTCTGGTGAAGAAATAGTTGCGATCAACTGTCGCATGTTGAGCCGATATTTTTAGCAAATGTATATAAATTTGGTGAGGCAGAGGAAATTAGTCACACTTGCAAACAGTGCTCCGGAACGTGTTGATCTGGTAAGAGCATTCTGTGAGGAGTATTTAGCGAGCGTTGGGCTGCCTAGTTGTACAGAATACTATTGAAGTGAATAAAGCTCACATCAGCAGGAATAAAGGTGAGACTTAGGAAACATTAGTTTTCATACAAGATATTCCTGTCAGAACTCTACACTTACCTGAGGTGGGTTGAAGCACAGACATCTCGCTTTGTCTTACACAGGAAATACACCCTAAAAGAAATGAAAATAGAAACGACATTAATGCAAGCTTATAATTACTAGTGGCATACAACATTTTAAAGAAGAGGAGCAATAGCCAAGTGAACAGAGGGTATGTAAAAGGATAAACGTATTTTAAAAAGAATAAGCAGAGGATAAATGTTAGAGAGTAAGGAGTAAGTTTGTATGTTGTTTTGCAGTTTTTCGCCCTAGCTCAAAACACAGAAGAAAAGACAAGAAAGCAGAAGTGAGCAGTGAAGATTGGGAGAAGAACTACTGAAGACTTGGCTGTCTCTTCCCTGTCCTTTACCCTTTTCTCCCCTTTGAGTTATCTTGGCGTACAAGTTAAACATTGGTGCCGGGGAAGTCGGAGAGGGGTATTGGGTTCAGGCGTCATTCTGCTCCCGTGCATGTGTGGTCAGGTTCTTTGACAGAGTGAAGTGCCCACAAGATGTTTGCACTTGAGCAGAATGGCGGAGGGACTAAATCTTAAGAGATTAGGAGAAATCTTAGAAGGGATTCAAAAAGAATTAATAGCAGTACGAGATGAAAATCGATATTTGAAGCAAGATGTTTTAATGGCTAGAAGAGAAACAGCAGACTTAGCAGTTAAAATTAATAATGTAGTGCCAGGACTCAGTGATTCTGTTAGCTCCCAACCCAAGTTATTCATTCACTCTCCCCAGTAATACCATTGGCACCTCCAGAACGCTTTAATGGAGACCCCCAGAAGGCTCAAGTATTTTTGACACAGTGCACTTTACACTTCATGTGTCGGCCAGCGGTTTTCCCGGATGCGCAGTCGCGAGTGGCCTTCATACTGTCATACCTCAGCGGTGATGCCGCATCATGGTCAATGCCATTAGTCTCCAGAAATGATCCAATTCTATATGATCTAGAAGAATTCAAGAAAGAATTTTCGCAGATATTTGATCGACGGAAGGCATTGCAAGCAACAGACAACAAGCTTCTAGAACTGAAGCAGGGTAATCGAGATCTAATAGCTTATCTTGCACAGTTTAATAAGCTGATAGTAGAGGCGGATTGGCCCGAAAATAAGAGATCAGCCGTGTTTTATTTAGGGCTCAAGGATGAACTAAAAGACGCCCTAGCTCAGGTACCCAACAGACCAACGGAAATCTCAGCCCGGATAGATTTGGTCCTAGAGATAGACTTCAGACAAAACGAAAGACGAGGTGAGAAGAGGCGAGATTTTTGCTCCAGTATACCAAGATTCGATCGAGTCAATACTGAAGTCTCATAATCCGGTGAAGGACAACAAAGTGTTGAACCAATGCAAATCGGAACAATCCGAGGTCCACTTTCAAAAGAAGAGAAGGAGAAACGAAGACAGAATAAACTATGTCTCTACTGTGGCAACAGTGGCCACTTTGTTCGGAATTGTCCCAAGAAACCAAAACAAATTTCAAAGGAAAACTACCAGCACCATCAGTATCCGGAGTTGGACTGATGGATGCAGATTTGAATTCAACTCCAAAAGATCATCTTTTGGCAAATATGTTGCAAGCATCTTCCCCCCATCTTGTAATGTCCATGTCAATAACGTTCAGAGAAAAGCATTTAAGGAATATTTCTGTGATGGTGGATTCTGGGGCTACAGGGAACTTCTGTGACCTGAAATTCGCAGAAAAGGTTGGATTGAGGTCACTTAAAAAAGAGAAAAGTGAGGCAGTCAGGGCAGTGGACGGTACTAATCTAACATCTGGGCCAATCGTCAGTCACACAGAGCCAGTGGAGTTGGAATCTACTGAGGGTCATAGTGAAATCTTGCAATTCAATTTAATTGATGCCCCTCAGTTCCAGCTGATCTTGGGGTTACCATGGCTTACAGAGCATAACCCCACTATCAATTGGAGTGCGCGAACTATAGTGTTGGACTCCGAATTCTGCAGGGAAAATTGTTATCATCATGGAAGATCTGAGTGTCAACACACTCCCGCTACTCATTTGTGTGAAGGAGGAGCAACAGTGTGTGTTATACACACCACAGAAATTTCCGTCTGAGTATGCAGATTTTGAGGATGTCTTTAGTGAAGTTGAGGCAGAGAAGCTTCCTCTACACAGAACATTTGATTGTAAAATTGAGTTGGAACCCGGTTCCAATCTGCGCTGTAGCAGAATATACGCATTAACAGAAAGAGAGAATGAACACTTAAAAGAGTATATCCAAAAATATTTGAAAAATTGAATAATTCGACCATCCCAGTCACCTGTGTCATCTCCACTTTTCTTTATACCCAGGAAGGCGAGTTGAGAACTTGCATAGATTATAGAGCCATCAATCGAATCACAGTCAAGAACAGATATCCCCTACCATTGATCTCTGTTTTGTTGGACCAGGTGAAGGAAGCTAAGGTGTACACAAAGTTGGATTTGAGAGGGGCCTACCATCTTGTCCGAATTCGAGAAGGTGATGAGTGGAAGACGGCTTTCAGGACAAAATATGGGCTTTTCGAATACCAAGTCATGCCCTATGGCCTCTGCAATGCCCCAGCAGTATTCCAACACTTCATCAACAATGTGCTAAAGGAATATATAGATCAATGTGCCATTGTCTATATTAATGACATCTTGATCTATTCAAAATCAGAAAAAGAACATGAAGGTCACATGAAGGGTGTACTGCAGAAATTAAGAATAGTTTATTCGTAAAATTAGAGAAATGTGCTTTCAATGTCACCACAGTGGAGTCTTTAGGATTTGTTCTGTCACCTGCTGGAATAACAATGGATCAGGGAAAAGTTTCAGCAGCAACTGAATGGAAGTCACCAAAATCTTTAAAGGAGGTTCAAAGCTTCATAGGATTTGTGAATTTCTATAGGAGATTCATTCAGGATTTTTCTAAAAAATTAATTCCCCTTACACGTCTACTTAGAAAAGGAACCACCTTTGAATGGTCAGAAGATGCAGAAGCGGCCTTCAACTCATTAAAAGACGATTTCACCACAGCCCCAGTTTTACTGCACGCTGACTCCGCTGAGCCTTTCTATGTAGAGACTGATGCTTGTAATTTAGCCTTAGGTGGGGTGTTGTCTCAAAGGCACAAGCGAACTGGGCAACTACATCCAGTGGCTTTCCGATCACGGAAATTGACTTCTGCGGAAATTAACTACACCATCACAGAGAAGGAGTTGTTGGCAATAAAAGACGCCTTTAAAGAGTGGAGGCACTATCTCATGGGGGCTAAGCACACTGTTACGGTCTTTACTGATCATCAGAATTTGAAGTTTTGAAGTCAGCCAAAACCTTAACACCAAGGCAATTACGATGGTCATTATACTTTGCTGAATACGACTTTGTTATCACTTATCGTCCAGGAGCAAAGAATGGAAAAGCGGATGCCTTGTCCAAGTTGGAAACTGAGGATTTGCAAGACAAAATTGAGGAACAAAATATTATCCCAGAAGAAAAGATTATTTGTGCTGTTCTTGAAGAAGAAAAAGGAGATTCCATTCCGAAATCCATGAATCAAACTGAAATGGAAGAATGGGTTGCACAAGACCCAAAGAGAGAAATCCGAGGAAATATACTGTATCATGAAGGAGCTTTGCACTTACCCACACTTGAGTTGCAAAACAAGGCTTTAAGAGAATGTCATGATCATCAACTATCCGGACACAAGGGAATACAGAAGACTGAAGAGTTGGTGAAGCATAGATTCTGGTGGCCTCAAATGACCAAGGACATTCGACAGTATGTGGCTACTTGCGAAGTGTGTGCTCGGGGAAAACCAGATAGACACTCTCCAATAGGTATGTTACAACCCTTACCCGATCCACCTCACCCTTGGCATACTGTCACCTTAGACTTGATAGTGGATCTACCATCCAGTCAGGGTTTTGATACAATTCTGGTTTGTGTGGATGCGTATAGTAAAATGGCTCATTTTGTCCCCTTAAAAGGGGTGCCTACTGCTAAAAAATTAGCACAGGTATTTAGTCAAAACATTGTCCGAGCTCATGGTATAACAAAGGTTTTGGTTTCCGATCGAGGCTCCCAATTTCTTTCCCACTTTTGGAGGGCCTTTGCCAAGAAATTGAATATTGAGACCAGGTACTCCACTAGTTACCACCCAGAAACAGATGGCCAAACAGAGAGAACCAATCAAGAATTAGAACAATATTTGCGATTATATTTGTTAGATCAGGTAGGTGATTGGTCAGAACATCTTTGGGCAGCTGAATTTGCATTTAATAATGCAGAAAACTCTTCAACCCGTTATTCCCCTTTCTTTATGAATACAGGTAGACATCCAAACCTCTCAGTGAGTTTCCAAGAAGCCACAGTTCCAGCAGTCAAGGACTTAGTGCAGCATATGGCTCATATCCACAACTGTGCTATGGAGAATTTGACTAAAGCTAAAGAGAACTATAAACTCTATGCAGATAGGAAGAGAAGAATAGGTCCTGACTAAAAAAATTTGGACGAGGTTTGCCTAAATACTAAGAACATGAGACTCAAGGGGAGCAGGAAGTTGCAACCAAGATTTGTGGGTCCATACACAATAAAGAAGAAATTAAATTCAGTCACATATAAACTAAAACTACCAGAGAGTCTTAAAATTCATCCGGTGTTTCATTGCTTATGAAAACAGCAGTAGAGTTGAGAAAAACTTCACCCCCAGCACCACTACAGACTGAACAGGGAACTGAGTTTGAAGTGAAACAGATTTTAGACTCGAAGTTAGTCCATGGTCAGGTTTACTACTTGATAGATTGGAAAGGATGTGGCCCAGAAGAAAGATCTTGGTGATTGTATTCCGATGTTCATGCACCTCGAATTTTAAAGTCTTTTCATAAAAAGTTTCCATGTAAGCCCAGATCCGGAGGATCTGCCTTGCGAGGGGAAACTGTCAGAACCTGGCCCCAATCAAGTCATAGGAGTGCGGCTGTTAATTCAGTGACCATGAAAATCCGTCTGCGCTCAAAGAGAATAAGGTTGTTCAGACAATCATCTGTCAAAAAGAAGTCCAAGATGGCCGCCAGAAAATGAAACACAGAACAGCATTCTAGTGTTTCAATGCAGGCAGTGGGTTTGGAATGTCCAAGGGAGTCACCTTTAGAATCTTGCACTTCACCAGAGATTCTTGAGGTGAAGGTCCCTTTTTCCTGAACTCGGAGCGAAAGTTTAGCTTAAGGTTGCGGCGACGATTGGTTACCGACGTTTAGTTTCGTTGAGCTTATAAGATGTTGCCTGGAGACACTGTCTCTTCTGTGGAACCTCAAGTTCGGTTTTCCTAGTTTTCAGTATTGTTAGGGAGTTTGCGCATTATCCTAGTGTAGACGTATTGGAGAGTGCGCAGTAATGAGTTTCAGACCTTAGAGCCTGCACAGTTACTAGTGTTCCTTCTTTTGAGTTTGCGCGGAGAAGAGAATTGGTAAAACTTCACCCGCAGTGTTTGCTGTTTGCGCATGACAGTCTGGTGAAGAAATAGTTGCAATCAACTGTCGCATGTTGAGCCAATAGTTTTAGTAAATGTATATCAATTTGGTAAGGCGGAGCAAATTAGTCACACTCGCGAACAGTCCTCTGGAACGTGTTGATCTGGTAAGAGCATTCTGTGAGGAGTATTTAGCGAGCGTTGGGCTGCCTAGTTGTACAGAATACTATTGAAGTGAATAAAGCTCACATCAGCAGGAATAAAGGTGAGACTTAGGAAACATTAGTTTTCATACAAGATATTCCTGTCAGAACTCTACACTTACCTGAGGTGGGTTGAAGCACAGACATCTTGCTTTGTCTTACACAGGAAATACACCCTAAAAGAAATGAAAATAGAAACGACATTAATGCAAGCTTATAATTACTAGTGGCATACAACATTTTAAAGAAGAGGAGCAATAGGCAAGTGAACAGAGGGTATGTAAAAATAAACGTATTTTTAAAAAAATAAGCAGAAGATAAATGTTAGAGAGTAAGGAGTACGTTTGTATGTTGTTTTGCAGTTTTTCGCCCTAGCTCAAAACACAGAAGAAAAGATAAGAAAGCAGAAGTGAGCAGTGAACATTGGAAGAAGAACTACTGAAGACTTGGCTGTCTCTTCTCTGTCCCCTACCCCTTTCCCCCCTTTGAGTTATCTTGGCGTACAAGTTAAACAATGTCGCCGGGGAAGTCGGAGAGGGGTATTGGGGTCAGGCGTCATTCTGTTCCCGTGCATGTGTGGCCAGGTTCATTGACACCCCTACTGATTGAATGTGAAAAGTGGTTTACAAAAAAAATAATAACTGAGATTCCATGTGAGTTAAAGAACAAGGAGTCTTATAAAAAATGCATTGACTATTGATCATAAGTGAGTTTTGATTATTAATTGTCAGGAATGGATATAGTATGAATATGTGAATGGATGAGGGGGTGTATTGGGGAATACTAGAGAATAGAAAGAATCTACACACTGAGCCTGTTTATGTAAATTTGCGTTATAAATTTTGAAAATTGGTTTGGATATTTGAATGTTGTCCTTTCATTTTTTAGATAAACCTATGTCATTATAAAAAAAACACTGAAACACTGCATTGACAACTTGAGACAAAGATTTGTATTATTATGTAATTTGGTCATAATTATTTGTGCATTTGATGAATTTAGGGTCACTGTCACCCATAACCATTTGAAGAGGAAAATGATTTCGAGATTAATTTGTGATTTTTACATATAATAGACTGTGCGATTTTAAAATGTGGATTTTTAATTCTATGTATATATGTTGATACATACCAATAGGTAGGGACATTTTCTCTATACGTATATACGATATACAGTCATGAATGGTGTGAATTGTTGAGAGTGTGATACAAAAGGGATCCTTTTCTTGTTTTTAAGTAGCTCACTTAAGGGCCTAACTGATGCACATGAGGGTACCGGCTGTGCTTAGAAAACGATCCTGCCAAGCTTAAGGGCTTAAGGGGGCAGTCTACACCTCGTCAGGGATCACAACCTTGGTGCTGCAAAAAATCCAGCAATTATGGATCGATTTTGGGTGTGGAGAAATGTTTGCCTGTGATTACGCTAAATTGCACACCTGATATTCCCTACTAAATATAGCGTAAGCGATCGATCTTTTATTTACCTAAAGTGGTAGAGGGGAGGAAACAACTCAGATTAATAGCAACACAGTTGTCATGCCTGGAAAGACCACCAACTCCAAAGTGCAGTTTGAATATTTATTATAAGGCCAAAACAATTGGATGTAAATACATCTCAATAGCAAAGAATAAAGGTACAGAAAAATCAATACAGAGCCAAGTTTACGAATAGAAGTAATTCGGCCCAAAAGACAAATGATTATAAATTCCAAAATCACAACGCAACACAGAATAGATGCGATATTCAGTTCTCGATACAAAAGGGGATGATGGACGGAACGTTTGAGCCAATCAAACACTCACCCCCAGTCAACTGATCTGGGTTTAATCCACCACCCCAGTTCAGACATGGCCATATGCAAATCAGTCTGACCCTGTGCTCATGCGAACAGTTCAGCTCGAACTGCCAAGCCATGTCTTCTGGACCGGAAACAGCATCCTAGGACCGTTTCGGCATTCTGCCGTCATCAGCCAGGCTTGCTTGAATCCAGTGGCAAAGTGAGCAAGGGACTCCACGTCTGGGCATGCCCCCGCCACTGAGGGCGAACAAAGTGATACAAAGGGGATGATGGACGGAACGCTTATCAAACACTCACCCCAGTCAACTGATCTGGGTTTAATCCATCATCATTCTTTAGCTCACTCCACCACCCCAGTTCAGACATGGCCATATGCCAATCAGTCTGACCCTGTGCCTAATGGGAACAGTCCAGCCCGAACTGCCAAGCCATGTCTTCCCTGGACCGGAAACAAGCATCCTAGGACCGGTTTCTGGCATTCCAGCCGTCATCAGCCAGGCTTGCTTGAATCCAGTGGCAAAGTGAGCAAGGGACCCACGTCTGGGCATACCCCCGCCAACTGACTGACTGTTCCCATGAGGCACAGGGTCAGACTGATTTGCATATGGCCATGTCTGAACTGGGGTGGTGGAGTGAGCTAAAGAATGATGATGGATTAAACCCAGATCAGTTGACTGGGGGTGAGTGTTTGATTGGCTCAAACGTTCCGTCCATCATCCCCTTTTGTATCGCTTTGTTCGCCCTAAGTTGGCGGGGGTATGCCCAGACGTGGGTCCCTTGCTCACTTTGCCACTGGATTCAAGCAAGCCTGGCTGATGACGGCTGGAATGCCAGAAACCGGTCCTAGGATGCTTGTTTCCGGTCCAGGGAAGACATGGCTTGGCAGTTCGGCTGGACTGTTCCCTGAGGCACAGGGTCAGACTGATTTGCATATGGTCATGTCTGAACTGGGGTGGTGGAGTGAGCTAAAGAATGATGATGGATTAAACCCAGATCAGTTGACTGGGGGTGAGTGTTTGATTGGCTCAAACGTTCCGTCCATCATCCCCTTTTGTATCGCTTTGTTCGCCCTAAGTTGGCGGGGGTATGCCCAGACGTGGGTCCCTTGCTCACTTTGCCACTGGATTCAAGCAAGCCTGGCTGATGACGGCTGGAATGCCAGAAACCGGTCCTAGGATGCTTGTTTCCGGTCCAGGGAAGACATGGCTTGGCAGTTCGGGCTGGACTGTTCCCATGAGGCACAGGGTCAGACTGATTTGCATATGGCCATGTCTGAACTGGGGTGGTGGAGTGAGCTAAAGAATGATGATGGATTAAACCCAGATCAGTTGACTGGGGGTGAGTGTTTGATTGGCTCAAACGTTCCGTCCATCATCCCCTTTTGTATCGCTTTGTTCGCCCAAAGTTGGCGGGGGTATGCCCAGACGTGGGTCCCTTGCTCACTTTGCCACTGGATTCAAGCAAGCCTGGCTGATGACGGCTGGAATGCCAGAAACCGGTCCTAGGATGCTTGTTTCCGGTCCAGGGAAGACATGGCTTGGCAGTTCGGGCTGGACTGTTCCCATGAGGCACAGGGTCAGACTGATTTGCATATGGCCATGTCTGAACTGGGGTGGTGGAGTGAGCTAAAGAATGATGATGGATTAAACCCAGATCAGTTGACTGGGGGTGAGTGTTTGATTGGCTCAAACGTTCCGGTCCATCATCCCCTTTTGTATCGCTTTGTTCGCCCTAAGTTGGCGGGGGTATGCCCAGACGTGGGTCCCTTGCTCACTTTGCCACTGGATTCAAGCAAGCCTGGCTGATGACGGCTGGAATGCCAGAAACCGGTCCTAGGATGCTTGTTTCCGGTCCAGGGAAGACATGGCTTGGCAGTTCGGGCTGGACTGTTCCCATGAGGCACAGGGTCAGACTGATTTGCATATGGCCATGTCTGAACTGGGGTGGTGGAGTGAGCTAAAGAATGATGATGGATTAAACCCAGATCAGTTGACTGGGGGTGAGTGTTTGATTGGCTCAAACGTCTCCGTCCATCATCCCCTTTGTATCGCTTTGTTCGCCCTAAGTTGGCGGGGTATGCCCAGACGTGGGTCCCTTGCTCACTTTGCCACTGGATTCAAGCAAGCCTGGCTGATGACGGCTGGAATGCCAGAAACCGGTCCTAGGATGCTTGTTTCCCGGTCCAGGGAAGACATGGCTTGGCAGTTCGGGCTGGACTGTTCCCATGAGGCACAGGGTCAGACTGATTTGCATATGGCCATGTCTGAACTGGGGTGGTGGAGTGAGCTAAAGAATGATGATGGATTAAACCCAGATCAGTTGACTGGGGGTGAGTGTTTGATTGGCTCAAACGTTCCGTCCATCATCCCCTTTGTATCGCTTTGTTCGCCCTAAGTTGGCGGGGGTATGCCCAGACGTGGGTCCCTTGCTCACTTTGCCACTGGATTCAAGCAAGCCTGGCTGATGACGGCTGGAATGCCAGAAACCGGTCCTAGGATGCTTGTTTCCGGTCCAGGGAAGACATGGCTTGGCAGTTCGGGCTGGACTGTTCCCATGAGGCACAGGGTCAGACTGATTTGCATATGGCCTGTCTGAACTGGGGTGGTGGAGTGAGCTAAAGAATGATGATGGATTAAACCCAGATCAGTTGACTGGGGGTGAGTGTTTGATTGGCTCAAACGTTCCGGTCCATCATCCCCTTTGTATCGCTTTGTTCGCCCTAAGTTGGCGGGGGTATTCCCAGACGTGGGTCCCTTGCTCACTTTGCCACTGGATTCAAGCAAGCCTGGCTGATGACGGCTGGAATGCCAGAAACCGGTCCTAGGATGCTTGTTTCCGGTCCAGGGAAGACATGGCTTGGCAGTTCGGGCTGGACTGTTCCCATGAGGCACAGGGTCAGACTGATTTGCATATGGCCATGTCTGAACTGGGGTGGTGGAGTGAGCTAAAGAATGATGATGGATTAAACCCAGATCAGTTGACTGGGGGTGAGTGTTTGATTGGCTCAAACGTTCCATCCATCATCCCCTTTTGTATCGCTATATTCAGTTCTCGAGTCATTGAAAGAAAACAAAATCTTTCCCTACACTGCTCTAGATGAGGGCCCTTCCTGTCTCTCTTCTATCATTCCCCAAAGGTGTCAGCACGTGTCGACTTCCTAAGAAGTATCTCACGTCAAATGGGTCGTGTTAGCTTATGGCTATGGAGCGTGCTCTAAGATGCTCCTTCTTCTCCGTAAGCTAGCAGAAGTCTGGTCTCTCTGTCCCTGCGCATCATACAAAAGATGGAATTTTTCCCACCTACGTCATTCGTCTTAAAGGTTTCCATCGCACCTCTAAGCAGTAGCGTTTCTTTCATGAAACAATTTTAATTAATAGTATATTCTTCCAGTGGCCTTGGCTCCCAGACAGGTCAGATACGCAAGGCATCCTCCCTTCTCGCTTCCCAGCCATCTTCAAAGACATTCCGGGTTTCTCCTTAACTCTGAAAATAACGATGTGTTTCTTTCACCTCCAGTAGGATGAGAACATTCTAACCTTGAACACAACAATCAATTAATTATTTATTTCTCGAGAGCAAGGAGAACTGAAACATTTGCTTTGGGCCTGTATTTCAGGCAACTTAAACTAACCACAATTACGGTATATAGAAATAATATCGTCCTGCACATTATACATGAAGGAATCGTAATACATACAAAGTTCTACTTAAATGCGTTTACTAGTGTTCAACATTAGATGCTTCAAATAAATGTTTCTTAATAGTCATAAAACACTGCAAACAATACGAATACATGTGAGTGCGTTTAAACCATGAGTATAGTTCACTCAAACAAATAGAGTGCTATCAGCGCTCTATCAGTTCCCCCCTCTTATGACTAGTGTCATAACACCAACTTTCTATTCTCCTGCAGTTTCTCCTCGTAGAAGAGACCGACCTAAACAGAAGCTGTAGCTTGCCATCCCTGTCTGAATCGTTCTAACCCCTGAATGTGCTGGTAATGACTGTCCTGCAGTCGTTCAAGTTGGCGCTCTCGCTTTCTCGAAACAGTCTCCTGATGTCGTGCCCTGTGCCATTTGTAAGCCTTGATGGCTCCTAGTAGGACGATTATACAAATGACAGCTATAATAATAGGCTTCAAGATATATCCCATTATTCCTTGTCCCAAACTTCCAAACCAACTGCCTATCTTGCCAAATCCTTTCCCCACTTGTTCCCAGAGTCCTTCAGCAGCCATCTCACGTAACTCTTGGTGTATATCTGAAATATTGTTAATGTATTTCCTTATATCCCGACTGTTGTCAGGAATATAAGTGCAGCACTGTTGAACTTTCAACAATTTGCAGACTCCTCCAGCTTTTGCTAGCAGCACATCTAGGGCAAGACGGTTCTGCAAAACCATAGCCCTTATCGAAACCATCTCCCCATCTACAAGCAATAAAATCTGAGCAGTATTTATTGAGAGCTTATCCACTAGTGTTGCCAGCTTTCTGATTTTTAAATCATTCAGAATCACACCCATACTCGGTATCATAGCTCCAAATATGTCCCCAATCACCTCTCCTGCACTCGCACCACGTTTTCCTCTTTGAGGTCCTTTCCTTTCTAAGGGCCATAAATCATTCACGTGAAAAATCTTGGGAAACACCACAGCCAAATAACACGTGCCATACCAGTTTTTGGGCAACTTCACATAGGCATTCTTTCCACACACAAAATACACATTGGGCACTACTGTTATTTTGTCCAATAATGCTTTCCTAATTGATTCTTCGATCAAAAAGACGTGCTCACAATCACTCTCACCCACAAATATCTTGTCGTAGTATATGGTCGGGTGCCTATGTCGATCCTCTATCTGATCTATGAACTTCTTTTCGATATCAGTTAACATACAGGTTAAATTGTGTCTATGGGCATAGGACGTATCTAAAGTGATGGTAGGCACGAAATACTTTGACATTCGCTCTACCTCCTTATAATAATCATATTTATTCATGTATTTGAGAACGGGAACTTCTGAGAGTACCACATCATAATTTGAGAAATAGTACTCAAAGTGTGCTTTGCTATAAAACATGCTTAATAACACACTACATGTAATGCCATAGGTCACAGGCAAATGATGATATCGAATGCCTTCTTCTACTGAGGCTGGTAATTGCATACACACATAGCAATCCTTCGCTTCCATGGTATCCACATACTCATACAATAATCGAGCATACGCATTCAAAGTAAAATCACCCTTGGACAAATCAACATGTAATCTCTGACTAGTTTCCTTAATAATTTCTAGATCCTTTGCGGATGCTTCCTCATCTATCTCAGAGAGTGGTGGGGTGAGTGTTGCCTGTATCCTATTCTGTCCGTCATCCTGAGATCCAACTAGAGATGTAACAATCACCACAGTTATAACAATAAGCACCACCACAATGAGGGTGCCAATGATGCATTTCTGTTTGCGTGTTGAGTTTTCGGACACCATGGTTTCTACTGATTCGTTCCGAAGCACAAAAGGGAAAAACACAGTCTCCTTCTGTTTTCTTTGTGTGAACAATGTCTTTTTTCACTTCTCGCCTCTCATGCAATTAATGTCCAAGTTCATTTGATTGATACTAAACCTATTGAAGAGATGTAGTCAGCCCTACTCCTCACTCCATCATCTACTAGAAAGTCCCTAACTTTAAATCTTCTTCAACTGGGGTCTAAGTTATCTTCTTTCTAAGGCCTAATGTTTTCTTTGGTTATAATTCAAGCTTCATCGTTAATGATATTTGATCCAAGTATTTCGAGGACAAATTGCAAAATCTCCGCACAAATTTCTCCTAATTCTTGCAGGGTGAGCTGTCGGCCAAATGAAGGGAAAATAACCTGATTGAGGATCAGGAAACGCAATCCACTCAGCTTTGGAGGATTTGGAACTTGCAGGGTTAGCTTTCCAAATGCTTCTACACCTGGGACCAGCAACTGTATTTCAATCTAGAGGGTGTCCCCTTCGTAGCTCACTGTACCAGCTCCCAACCTCCCGGACTTCGCTGGGCTCTGCATTTGCAGCCAGGTACGTCCACTCAGGAGATGCGTATCTTTGAGACGCTATTCTTTCTCTTCTGGAACTCCTCAGACCATCCGGTCTTTCTTCAGCGTCGCTTTGATCTGATTCAGATGTTTCAGGAATCGGAGCAAGATCTTTCTCGGATGCGAGCCTTATGTTCAGCCTTTCTTTTCTTGCTGGCCACTTTTCTGCTCTGGCATCCGTTCTCCTCTCTTCCTCTTGATCTGATTCTTCTGAAATAGACCGCTCACCTTGCTCTGGTGCACGGTTCACTTCTGCAATATCATCTATTTCCGGATCTGGGCTCAGTTCAGGAGCACTCAGCTCTCGTCTCTCGTGCTCACTCGGCTGTTCCGTTTCGTCCGAAACTCTTACAGCTGGATCTGCGCCTTCGTCGTTGTCTGTGTCAGGTCCACACACGCTCCTCGGAACCAGGGGACTCTCTTCCTCCGCAGGCGCTTGAACTCGACGAGTGTGGGAAGCGTGGATCCAATTCAGCAATCCTCCACACTTCACAGCGGTACTTGTGACCAATATCACCTGATATGCTCCTCGCCAGCGAGCATCAAGACAACTCTTCCTCACGTGTTTGAGAACTAGTACCCAATCACCTGGGTTTAAATCATGCATCAGGTCTCTCGAGGTGGATGCAGTCACAGCCTCGACCTGGTGGGATACAGAAGTAACCACACCAGCCAGTCCTTTACAATAATCCAACACTAAATCATCAGTGATGTTTATCAATGCTGTAGCTGGCACCATAGGCAAACGCATAGCTCTTCCAGTCAAAATCTCGTGGGGAGAAAGCCCTGTTCTCCTATCAGGGGTGCTACGCAGGCTCATGAGCACCAGGGGCAATGCATCTGGCCATTTCAATGAAGTTGACGAACACACCTTTGCCACTCTCGACTTGATGGTGCCATTGACCTGCTCTACAAGACCTGAGGCCTCCAGCCTGTAGCTACAATGCAGCCTCTGATCAATATTTAAAGCAGAGCACAATAGTTTCATGATTTCACTGTTGAAATGAGTTCCTCTATCTGTCTCCACTGCTGTCAGAAATCCATATCTCGGGATCACCTCTCTCAACAACAATTTGACTACTGTGAGACTGTCACATCGTCTAGTTGGATATGCTTCCACCCAACGCGAAAAGATACACACCACCACCAAAACATATCTCAACCTATTGCACCTCGGCATCTCGATGAAATCTAATTGTATCCTATTAAAGGGACTTCCAGATCTGCCAATGTGACTCAATGCAACCACAGTTCTCTTTCCAACATTCATTTGTTGACAAGTGACACACCTGTGACATACCGTTTCAGTCCACACACGAAAGCGAGGATTAAACCATGTCTGCCTAAAACACTCGCACCATAGCATCTCTTCCCAGATGAACTGCTCCGTGAATTTGCCTTGCCATTGGGCTCAGTAGGCAATTGGGTAATACTGCTCTCTCATCTGTGGACACCCAAATGCCATCGTCTCTTTTTGTGCAACCTGCTCTGACCCATGAAGCAGCTTCCTCTTCCGGGACTTCATCCTGCAACCGCTTCACTTCATCCCAAGTATCGGCTATAGCTAACATCATGCTGAGATCGGTCTCTTCTGTGCTCTCGCCTACATATTCTCCATTAAAAATACAAGCATGTTCAGCGCAAAATCGTGCTACTTCATCGGCAAAGTTGTTGCCCTTTGTGACAAAATCTTCTCCCTTTCCATGAGCTGCACATTTATCGACTGCTATCTCTTTAGGTTTCTGTAAAGCTTCCAATAGTTGGCGCACATACTCGCCATTACGTATAGGTGACCCTGAGGACGTTAGAAACCCCCTCTGTGACCATAACTGCCCAAAGTCATAACCTACACCAAATCCGTATTGACTGTCAGTATACACAGTCACTCGAATATCAGCTGCAATGATACAGGCACGTGTCAAAGTGACAATTTCGGCCACCTGGGCAGAGAATACTCTATTTAAACAGGCAGCTTCCACTACTCCCATGATGGTGCACACAGCAAACGCTGCTCTCAAATGCCCTTCATTGTCTCTTAAGCATGAACCATCAACAAAAAGGGTCAAATCAGATTGGGGCAAAGGTTCATCGAAAATGTCAGGTCTGGGTTTGGTAGATAGGTCAGTAACATCTAGGCAGTCATGCTCTTCACAATCCTCATCTCCTTCCTCTGCCGTAACAGGTAACAATGTAGCAGGGTTCTGGGTGGTACAACATCTCAGGGTAACATTTTCAGCGGCCAAGATAACCTGCTCATACTTGGTAAGTCTGTTATTGGTCAGATACTGTGTCTTTGTGCGGGTCATCAATAGCTCTACTGAATGGGGCACATAAACAGTGAGCGGATAACCCATCACTATGCTTTCACATCTTTCAATGCTGACACCGGTTGCAGCAACGGATTTCAGACATCCGGGCAACGCAGAAGCTACGGGATCTAATGTAGCAGAGAAGTAAGCCACTGGTCTACGGGCATCCCCATGTGTCTGCACTAGGACTGCTAACGCGCATCCCTCCTTTTCACAGCAAAAGAGCGAAAACGCTTTGTTATAATCCGGCATTCCAAGAGCTGGAGCACGACAGATACTTTCCTTCAGCTCACGGAAGGCTTTCAAGCACTCGTCATCCCATGGTACCGGATCACTAACATCCTTTCGAGTCAGTTTCAACAGAGGCTTTGCTTGCAAGGAAAAATTTGGGATCCACTGTCGCAATAGCCGACCATTCCAAAAAACATACGGACTTCTTTTTGTGTTTTCGGAGTTCCCATTTGAAGAATCGTCTCTATACGATCTGGTGACACCCTTCGTTTTCCTTTCTCAATCCGGTGACCTAGGTACTGCACTTCAGACAAAAAATACTGCAATTTGTTTGGAGACACTTTGTGTCCATTCTCTGCTAAGTGATTCAGCAGCGCCACAGTATCAATCCTGCAAGCATCCTCAGTCTCTGAGGCGACCAAAAGGTCGTCTATATATTGCACTAAGACTGAGTCTTGGGGCATCACCAGTCCCTCAAGATTCTTTTTCAGACATTGACTAAAAATAGAGGGGCTTTCTGTACACCCCTGAGGAATTCTTTCCCATGTTAATACACGATCGTCCATCCTAAACGCAAATAAAAACTGGCTCTCTTCATGCAATGGTATGGAGAAAAATGCATGACACAGATCTATTACTGTAAACCATTCTGCTGTGTATGGTATTTGGAATAGAATAACAGCTGGATTCGGTACCACAGGACAACATGGATCACAATTTCATTAACCCGACGCAAATCTTGCACTATTCTGTACTTGCCACTTGGCTTCTGCAGTCCCATGATAGGTGAGTTGCAAGGACTTCCTCTTATCTCCCTAAGAATACCTTGGGCAATCATAGTCTCAATCACAGGTCTTATTCCAGCCACGGTTTCTGGAGTCAATTTATATTGAGGTGTTCGTGGGAATTCAGCATTGGGTTTGATCTGTATCCTAACTGGCTCAACCCCTCTCATTAGGCCTACATCCTCACCTGTAAAATCCCACACTTTCGGATCAACTAAGTCTCTCAAGTCATGTGGCAATTCTGCTATTGTAAGTACCACAAACATTTCTGCACATAGACTCATGTTAGCCATCTTAAAATCAGCATCATCATCATGCGTTTGCAATTCCACTCCTCTCGGAGTGCACGATATAGTACAATTGAGCGTGCACAGAAGGTCTCGTCCCAAAAGACAGACCGGACTTGAATTACACACTACAAACTGGTGTTTATCCCGAAATGGTCCTATTCTCACGGGTAATTTGTTTGTCAATGGATTGGTCATTTTCTGATTGCTCACTCCCACTACTTGAATCGATCGTCCCGAAAGAGTCAAATTTGGGACTACTTCTGTTCTCACCGTGGAGCGAGCAGCTCCAGTATCTAATAAGAAGGTAACAGGATATCCATTCACATCTGCATCCACAAACGGTCCACTCTGATCTACTTCTAGGATCGCATCTAAGTGCATTCTTCGTACACCCCCCTCTGGCACTCTCGTAAATTTTGATTTTGATCAAATCTATCTCGTATTTCAAAATAAAGCATCTGATGGTATTACTGATTTTGCGTGGGATCCTAGGAGGTTGAGGTACTTGCACTTGTGGCTCATATCCTCCTCCATACATAGACCTGGGTCTTGTCACAGTGTTGACAGTCTCGGACAGCTGTCCCTCACCTTCCATCTGTATCTGATTTGCTGGATTCGATCTACACTCGCGCTTCCAATGCCCGATTTTGTGACAATAATGGCAGGCAGTGACCCTTTTCTGTTGGGCCACGCAATCACTTGTACCTGAATCCATTCCTCTTCCTCTACCCTGACCAGGTTGGGTCACCATCTGTTGCCCCATACCTCTCCCACCGCCTCTGCCTCTGCCTTGACCTCCTCCAAACCCTTGCATTGTATCAGCATTTCTCAACTGCACCAACATCAACTTGTCCTTCAATTTCTTCTGTGCTGACTCCACTTGATCACTGCAATACTTAGCATAACGCAGAATCTCGTCCACCGACTTATTCTGCCAACATATCAAGTGTTGCTGTATCATCAAACTGATATCAGATTTCAGTCCCAACACAAACTTCGAGACAAACTGTCCCATTTCTTTTTGTTCAATTGTATCCAATCCACTATGCTGCTTAAAAGCCAACAACAATCTTTCGTAATAATCATGTACTGATTCCTTAGAGTCTTGCGTGGTGCGGGCAATCTTCAACCAATCAACAGTTTGAGGAGCTACCTTCGACTGTAACCACGTAATCGCTTGTTCGTATTTTCTCATTACATCAGGGGAAGTACCATGAGTCACTGAATCTCTAGGTGGCTCCGCAGTGGGCCACTCAATGGCGATCTTACATGCCGCTCACAAATCTGCAGGTACTACTATATCAAACAAGGTGTTCAAATCAATCCACAATACTTTTGAGATCTTTACAAACCGATCTATTCGCTTGTACCACTCAGCAGGTTTTTCCCTCAGCCGAGGAAAATCATTCGTAAATGCTGCTAAATCACCCCTGCTCCATGGCACATGTACATACCCTCCATTCTGTACCTCCCTGAGGGGGAAATTGCCTGTGGCTCCCGTCCCTCCAACCGGAGGCGGAGTATTCTCCATTCCAGTCTGAGAGCTTTTCTTTTTGGCCCATCTTTCTTTCCATTTGTCTAGTTCTCTCCATATCCGTATCCCTATCACTAGTTCTCTAATTTGTGTTTTTAGTCCAATCTTTTGCTTCTCTTCTAAATCCTTATCTGTGTAATTTAATCTACAGGAACCCTGTGTCAGCTTTGTTTTTGACAAATCAACGTCATACCTCTGGGCCAAAAGCAATAATGCATCATAAGCTTGTTTGGCCTTTCTTGTCATGTCCTTTGCTACGAACAATAGTTCGCTCGAGTCATATGTATCAATTCTGATCAGGGGCAGGTTACCTTCAATCACCTCATCTAGTTCTGCCTTTAAACGTACCACATCCAGCATTGGCACTTTTACTGCGCTTTTTAACACTTTCTGTATTTCCTCTTTCTTTGTATCTTCCCTGTCACAGCTTTGAGTTCTCCTAGGAACTGCACCCTCTTCTCTCTCTGACGCTGAGCGTCTATCTCTTTCCCAACTTCGACTTCTCCAATGGTCACCTGCACAAACAACCTGTGGCCCAAACAGTACTTTAGGCACTTCTTGTCTCTTGTCTGCTTCTTCCCTCCGTATCATTGACTCTCTCACTGGTTGAGCCCACATTCTAAGGTCTGACCTAGAATTCGCTAGAGCTCCTGTCCGTACTCGTTCCGCCCCACTATCCATTTTTGATGGATCAGCTGTAGCTGGCAGTGGAGTACTAGATTCCACTGGTATCTGACTGAAACATGTCCCACTCATTGCAAGACTCCCTCCAGACATGGTCTCTTCCCCTTCACTCCTTTGCGGTTGACTGTCATCAATTCTTTCTCTAGGAGTATATATCGGAACCACCGGCCCTATTGTAACTGGTACTGACAAAGCATCTGGTAACTGCATATCTTCTGCAGGTTGTACTGGCTCAGAGTTGGAATGCCTTCTTCCTCCAGACCCTCCCGGAACGCGTACCATGGTAATGTTGCCTCTTACTCCCGCTGGTTGTTCCTCTGCCCCCGGTTGTCCCACTTCTACAAGCTCTTCTGATGGGCGCAACCTCTCTATCTCTGATCTAGAGTCGCACGGTGGAGGACGGTCCGCGAGCAATCTATCGAGGAAGCTGTCATCCGTATCACTCTCCTCCTCTGTCGTCTTTTTCCCTTCAGCCCCCTCCCTTAATGTATGGAACGGGTACAGGCGTTCTCCTTCTATGGTGTCTACTCTCCATCTTTTCAACTGGGCATCCCATCTAGTGATATGCCTTCATTGCTTTTCTCATTCTTACTCGTGAATTCTCTCTCTTTTTCGCTAGAGCAGCTCTCATCCATGCATCTAATGCCTCAAATTGTGTGGGTCTAGGGGGAGGTTTTAGTGCATTCATCACCCCCCTCAACTGGGTCAGTACTTCCATACGAAAAGACCCATAACGAGGGAAAGCCAATTCACCCTCTTTCTCTGTAAGTTTATGCCAATTCTGAAGCCACACTATTGTATGAAGTCCTACATTTGTTGCCATGTAATGTGCCGGTGTCTCTTCTGGCGGCGCTTCTTCTCCTACCCGAGTCACTACCCCTGTATCGCCTCTACACAAATCTCGCAACACCCTAAAGCATCTCATTGTAAAATCGATCAATTGCAAGCCCAAAATACGCTGCTCCACTGCAAACGAACTTCCACCAATCCCAGCGCGGCATTACACCAACCAACCTATCACAGCGCGGCGCACCCTGACGTCACTTCTCACTCCTTGCAGCGGCTCACCCGCCTTTACAATTTCACCGCAAACTCGCTCACACACATTCGTACCACAAGTAACTGTATAACCAAAAGTTATTAAAACAAGTAACTGTTCCTACACAATTACAATAGCTTAAAGTCACATAAAACAAGTAATTGTCTGACACTGAAGATCGATAGAACACTCTCACAAGAACATTCAACCGTTGTGACCCCCGACCTGTGTTGGTCACTCAATCGCCATAGTCCACCCCGGTACCTGAGGCTTTCGACCGCGACCTCTTCCTCATTTACACAAAGGTCCCTAACACAAGTGGATCGTTGATAGCGCTTCACAACGCCCACATTTAATCAGACAATTACAATACAAAACTATCCCGGGTTCTTGGACTTCTCTTGAGCCTGCTCACCAAAACTTCCTGCTCCGCACGTGTCCGGACCAGTAAACCAAAAACCACATTCACTCAACATACATCCCAACTCCGCAAGACATCTCCCACTTACTCATCACCGCAATCTAACACCACAATTCCTTTCATACTCACGCCACCACTGTTTCCGCCGCACCATCAACGTCCGCCGGTCTCCATTCTCCGCCGTCTTCCACTCTGCTTCAGGGCAGTTCAGCCTTCAACCCTACTCCTGATTACTCCACTCACCTTAGAGGTAAACCACTTGAAAGGTAAACCATCCTCTGCTACCATTTGATTACGCTAAATTGCACGCCTGATATTCCCTACTAAATATAGCGTAAGCGATCGATCTTTTATTCACCTAAAGTGGTTGAGGGGAGGAAACAACTCAGATTAATAGCAACAAAGTTGTCATGCCTAGAAAGACCACCAACTCCAAAGTGCAGTTTGAATATTTATTATAAGGCTAAAAACAATTGGATGTAAATACATCTCAATAGCAAAGAATAAAGGTACAGAAAAATCAATACAGAGCCAAGTTTACGAATATAAGTAATTCGGCCCAAAAGACAAATGATTATAAATTCCAAAATCACAACACAACACAGAATAGATGCGATATTCAGTTCTCGAGTCATTGAAAGAAAACAAAATCTTTCCCTACACTGCTCTAGATGAGGGCCCTTCCTGTCTCTCTTCTATCATTCCCCAAAGGTGTCAGCACGTGTTGACTTCCTAAGAAGTACTCACGTCAAATGGGTCATGTTAGCTTATGGCTATGGAGCGTGCTCTAAGATGCTCCTTCTTCTCCGTAAGCTAGCAGAAGTTTGGTCTCTCTGTCCCTGCGCATCATACAAAAGATGGGATTTTTCCCACCTACGTCATTAGTCTTAAAAGTTTCCATCGCACCTCTAAGCAGTAGCTTTTCTTTCATGAAACAATTTTAATTAATAGTATCTTCTTCCAGTGGCCTTGGCTCCCAGACAGGCCAGATACGCAAGGCATCCTCCCTTCTTGCTTCCCAGCCATCTTCAAAGACATTCTGGGTTCTCCTTAACTCTGAAAATAACGATGTGTTGCTTTCACCTGCAGTAGGATGAGAACATTCTAACCTTGAACACAACAATCAATTAATTATTTATTTCTCGAGAGCAAGGAGAACTGAAACATTTGCTTTGGGCCTGTATTTCAGGCAACTTAAACTAACCACAATTACGGTATATAGAAATAATATTGTCCTGCACATTATGCATGAAGGAATCGTAATACATACAAAGTTCTACTTAAATGCGTTTACTAGTGTTCAACATTAGATGCTTCAAATAAATGTTTCTTAATAGTCATAAAACACTGCAAACAATACGAATACATGTGAGTGCGTTTAAACCATGAGTATAGTGCACTCATACAAATAGAGTGCTATCAGCGCTCTATCACCTGGTATGGAGGGGCAAGGGCATTCATAGCATAGGGGCCCCCTAACTGGTTGTTTCAGAGACAATTAGAACCAACAACATTAAAAGTTGGCCCTATTGGGAGAGGAAATTAATCCTGGGAGTTAGGATGCTTCAATTCTGCGGGTTCAAGCAAGGCTCAGGAAGCACATCTACAATGTCTGATTGGGAAGAGGTGAGTGCAGGAGTTGATGAGGAGATCTCTAAAGGGTGGGAAAAGAACAGCACTAGATTTACGGTAATGTGTGCATTGCTTTTTTAAGGAAGATTAAATTTGGGCACTGCAGTGATTAACTGCTTTTTGCAGATGTTGCTGTAATACTGGAAGGGTGAGGGGAGTAGTGCTCATTGTTAGGAGATTTCGTAAGGGGAAAGTTGTTTGGGCAAATAGTATTGGAAAATGAATCCAATGGGAAGGATTATAAGGGAAACCATAAAGAAAAGACGAAAGGAAAAGAAAAGTAAGGGAAAATAAGACGGCTGTTAATGTTTTTTTAATAGAAACAACATGAATATTTGAAGAGCTGAGAGCTAGGGCGAGCACTTACCTGTTGTCAAGAGCAGCAATAAGAGAGGGCGCTTGCTGCTGTGATTGCTTTTTTATACTGCCAGTGACATCATATTACCTTTTTTTTGTCATCTCCTCTTAATGCTGCTCCCAGGAACGGATTAAAGTAACACTGCTTATTGAGCTGCTTAATTGCCTTGTGATAAAATCAACATTTCGAGCACAGGGGCAGGAAGTATAAGAATGGGGCCTTCATCAAGATAGGCAGATCTAAGAAATTTGGTTTAGCAGCTTCATCAGGGGACAAGAAAATGAATTCCCAATCATTGGATAGACTGGAGGCAATACGGCTAAAGTCCAGACCCACAATGCATGTGGGCCCAGTCAATGCATGTGGGAGGAGAGAATTAATTCCAGGCTTTAATTTATGCTGAACGCCTCAGCACAACCGAGGCTCTTAGAGAATCAGGACTTTTTGCAAGGATGTATAAACACAATTTTGTCCTAAACATTGATAGAAATGTGCCCCTAACAAGCCATGAAGCATGGATTTCTAGTAACCACAATCATTATTGTGCCATTTACTAATTTTACTATTAAATGTTACTTGGACCTATTGAAAAGCAAATTGCTCATCATCCTACTGGACAAAGTGCATTTAATGAATTTTCATGAGGGCCATTGTGATACCAGACCTAACAGTCTCCCCTATTATATTGGAGCTGATTAATGGGAAGAGGAGTTGGCCTAACGGCTAGGGCAGTCGACCTCGAATCTGGGGAACTAGGTTCGAGTCTCGGCAATGACGCTCAACATCCTGTGATTCTGGGCAAATCACTTAATCTCCCCGTGCCTAACAAAAATGAATGTGTCCTCATGTAATGCAACTGGTGCTATGTAAAGTGCTCTGATACCCGATTCGGGTCAAGTTCGCGGTATATAAAACTCTCTAAAAAAAAAAAATGCCTCCATTTCTACTGGAGTAGTTCCCCTGCCGTGGAAAAGTGCTATGGTGAAGGGGTTGTTAAAAAAGCCTAGTCTTGATCCTGATCTCCTGGGAAACTATCGCCCCATCTCGCTTCTCCCAGGGATCAGTAAAATTGTGGAAAAACATGTTAATTCAGTACTTTCTACATTCTTGGAGTCCCACAATCTTCTCCACCCTTCACAGACTGGCTTTCGACCACTAACCGGAACAGAAACTTCCCTCTTAGCAGTAGTCGAAGAGTCCAAGAAGATTCTGGACGCCGGAGGCAGCACTGTGGTTATCCTTTTGGACCTCAGTGCAGCCTTCGACACCGTTAATCACCAAATCTTGGTCCATAGACTCAGAAATTTGGGGGTGACTGGGGAAGCCATAGTATGGCTGCAATCATTCTTGGAAGATAGATGCTTCCAGGTCTTCGAAGGTGATGTCACCTCAAAATGGATGCCCCTCCGCTGCGGAATTCCGAAGGGATCGTCCTTGAGTCCCACCCTATTCAATGTTTATATGAGCCCGCTAGCGGAGATTGTGCTTCCTTTTGGGGTTCATATATTGACCTATGCAGACGACACTCAACTTGTCGTGGCACTGAACCACTCTGACAATTCCTCTCTTGGCCTTCATCCTTGTTTGGAGGAGGTAGCCATGTGGATGAATCATTCATATTTGAAATTGAATGGAGAAAAGACAGAGTTGATGCTTCTAGGGAATACTTCCTTTTTTAAAGCAGAAGTAATGTGGCCAGCCTGTCTGGGCTCCGTTCCCGCTCCTAAGACCCATATGAAAAGTCTAGGTATCTGGCTTGATCGAGATCTGAGCTTTAAGGTACAGGCGCGGAATGTGGTGGCTTCCTGCTACGGCATCCTAAGGATGCTTCGGAAAGTTCTCCCGCTTCTTCCCTTCCTTGCAAGAAGGCTTATGGTCCAGGCGCTCATTCTCTCTCGCCTGGACTACGGGAATGTTCTTTATTTAGGAGCCCCGTGTGCTACCATCTAAAAACTCCAGACGGTGCAAAATTGCGCAGCGCGGATTCTTCTTGGGATTTCGAACTGTCAATCTGCGAAATCAGCCCTGAAATCTCTTCACTGGCTCCCTATTCAGGAGAGAGTTAATTTTAAGGCCATGTGTATTGTCCACAAGACACTAGCAGGGACGGGACCGTCCATCAACCGCTCCATTGTCCGGCCTTTCCTTGCAAATAGACGCCTGCGTTCGGACGACCTGCATCTTGCCGTAGTTCCCAGGATCAACAAGGCTAGAAGTGGTGGCTGCCTGTTTTCTTACAATGCTGCCAGGATGTGGAATACTCTTCCACTTCGATTACGCAGGGAATCCAATCATTTGGCCTTTCGTAAACTTCTAAAAACTTGGCTCTTCTCTTAATGTGGTTGTGGTGTCTATTGTTTTTACCGCTGTTAGCGCTGGGATGCCCCTAGGTAGCTATGCGCCAGTGCTTAATTTGTGCCGGTGCTTTCCGGTGCTTAGCACCGGCACTTATTTAACAGGGCCGGGGCTATAGCATTGTTCTCCCTCGTGCGATGGGCACAGTAATTATTAAAAATAAACGTACCAACCTGTACTGCTTCGGAAGCATGTCTGCCTGGTATGTCTAAAGGATGTCCCACCCAGGTCCAGGCATGATGACTGCATCACGTTAGTGATGTCAGTAGTGCGCGCCTGCCGGAGCATGTCACTCCCATTGGTTTATTGTGGTTGAGGGCGGGTCTGGCTGATAGGTGCCGTGACTTGGGATCGGGGCGGGCTGGGTCCTGGAAAGTTCAGGTCTGTAACGTCACGATTGCACTGCCGGTTATATTTATTTATTGTGCAAGCTGTACGGCACACGCCGCTGCGTTGTCTTCAGAGTGGGCAGGGCTGGTGTGAGACTAAATTGTGTCATGCACAGTCAGTGTAAACTGCATGTGCATCGTGCCACACGTGGTGAGATTGGCCGCCCCGCCAGAGATTGTTCTCATCGGAGTGTTGGAGTGCTTTGTAACGGCCCGGTACACCTAATTGGCAAGATCGTCTCATGCCTGCTGCAGGGTTGAATGCGAGGGAGGAAAAGGATGACGTCACAGTCACTCTGTGAATCCTAGAGTTCACATCTTTATGAACGCTTACAGCACCGCACCCTTCTCCACTAACGCTGCATTCTATGCTAGAACTGGTCATGCTTGTATCAGAATTTCCTTTCTGTTTCTGCTGCAGCCACTGCCCAATGCCCTTCAGGCGGTAACAGTGCAGCTGAAAGGCAATGGGTACAAGAATGTAGTTATTGCTATCAATCAACCAAGGCGTCCCTTAAAATGAAGATAATATCTCAAAAATTAAGGTACGACGAGAATGTTACTTTTTCCAACAACATGTAATACCCATTGTGAAAATTTTTACCATTTGAATACTTTTGAAGAAGGCTCCGAACGTCATAATTCTTTCCTGTATTTAATCTGTATGTGGCCACGACCTACCACTGATATGTAAAAGACAGTACATATTATTTCTTTTCAATGACTGGTGCATTTTAATGCCAAAGTTGTTTTCATTTGTGACGTTAAAAGGTGACAAAACTCTGTTTGTATATTATATCCCTAAGCATTTAAGTTGTAAATTTAATCAGTTTGACAGACGTGTATTTTAGCGCGGTTCCATGGTTGCAAGGAGCAGCTGGTTTTTGACGTCCAGGTTACCTAAATGACAAAGGTCAGATAACCTCTTTATTTAAGGTTATGTGGCGGGTGTTATAAAGACTTGGGGGTAGGTAGCAAGTTGCAGCTTCAGCCATTACTAGCTTTGCAATCAACATGCCTTTTTATATTGTTTTTTTTAAAACACGTGTATTACACAAAACTCCAGGGCCAGGCCCCGTGATGTAAAGTGATGTTGTGTACAAAGCCAGGAGTGATTGAACATGTCAGACAAAACATCGAGCCTCCTAGCTGCGTTCAAATTGACACTCACACTTAATACTTATGCAAATGATGGGAGAAGGCTTTAGTTTTAGTAAGAACAGATCAGAGACATCTTAAGGATTTTGGGGGCCCCAGGCCGAACGTATTTTGTGGGCTCCAGTTAGGAACAGGTTTGAAGTTATGATCCAGTTTCAGTTCTTTTATGCCCTCCTTGGCCAGGTCACTGACAGCGCACAGGCCTACTCTCCAAATTCTAAATGTGTTTTCATCTAATATTCAGGGATAGTGAGGTGTGTTTTCAATATTTTAATGCAGCAGTTGACTAATATTATTGTAAATAATCTCAGTGACCCTTTCCTGTTTTGAATATGTGAGGTCTTGTTTCCATCTAAGAGAAACTTTATGGATGTTGCATGGTGTGTATGATCAAAGTCCTACAGGGCCAAGGACCGTGTAATTAATCCCTCTGGTAAAGGTCTTGTGGTAAGACAAACACGTGGTAAAAGCTGACAAATGCCAGAGTGGTAAAGTTCCCAGTGGAAGGATTAAGTTCCGTTTGTGTGGCAAAGTGCCCGACGTGTGGCAAATGTCTGTGTGATAAAGTAAGTCACTAGGTTAAGATGATCCTGCGTTGTGATTGAGTGTTAAACGGGCGAGTACTGTGTACTAAAAATGTTTTGTGTGATGCATGGTTCCTTCCATGTGGTAAATGTTCATGTGGATAAAAGGTCCCCCTTGTGTTGTAAGGTCACACTTGGTAAAAGTGTGTTTCGAGCGTAGAAAAGTGTTACTTACTGTCTAGCAGACAGACTGGTGTCGAAGCACTACATGTGCCTCGAGGCACTGGGAACCACTCTAGCTGTGCCGTGGTATTACATCTGGCATTTAGCAGTCCCAGTTGAGAATGTGAGTGGAGCCGATAAAGTGGGTGGAGCCAATGGAGAAAGTGGGTGGAGCCTGGGGAAGTGGGTGTGGCCTCCTAAAAAAAATTGAGCACCTGGACTTAATATTTTACAAATTAAGCACTGCTATGCGCTTAATAAATGCTTCTTTCGTTTCATTTAATTTCATTTCATTCAACAGGCTTTGTGAATCAGTCTCATTGTCCCCTCCCTTGCTGATTATATTGCTGTTCATCTCGTGTGTGCCACTACTATTGAGAGCCCTGGGTTTGGAGGCGAGCCAACATGTTTACGATGTTTTTTACTGGTGTTTACTAATTATCTTTTTCCAAAGAAATCATATGAGTGCATGTTTTGCTTTAACCCATATTTGCTCCCAAGTAAAAATAGCTCTTTCAGATGCAGTTGCACCATATTAGTTAGTTTTATTTGAAGCAAATGATATTGCCATATTTCTCAAGACTTTTTCAAGCAATAGAATGTAATAGAATGGTGCATTTCATTATTTAAAAACAACCATTATTTTTTAATTATCTTTATAGGTTTGTTAATGTCCCTTTTGATATTCCACTGCTGTGCAAAACTTTAACAGTGACGCTGTGCCACTTAATAAATTAAAAGTTCCATAACATTTTTGATGTTTTCAAAAAAGGAGAAATATTTTTTTATTAAATATTGGCTGAGAGAATCCTACTCTTTTTCCTTCCCTGGGATGATTATGCAACACTTTTTGTAAGACAGATGTTTTTAACCACCACAATTGCCTTTGAACGTTTTGGTTTTCGAATAACGCAGAAGTTACATGTGCTACTGTTTAAATATTTCATCTATGAGAAACGTTTACGTGAACCTATTAGCAAAGTTGTACAACTTTGCTTCAACTAGCGGAACCGTCAAAATATATCAAGCTAATCAATTCTAAAATGATTATAATGTATAATGAAAGACATATTAAATGTTTTAAATCCTGGATCACGCAATTAATAAATGTGTACGTATTTATGCCTATAAGTAGAAGTTGGAAACGTAGTCAATGCTTATCATAACAAATATTTTAGGCTATAGGTGACGGTTCTTAAACCGTACTGTATCTGACAGCTGTACTCACAGGGTACAGCAGAAGAGGAATGTTGTTGTTCTGGTTCGCATTGCCATGCGTTGCTACCGCAGATCCTTTAAGAGTGAGGTCATCCTGAAGGGTAGAATCATCCAAGAGCCTACGGATGCATTGTTGAATTAAGCGCTCATAATGGTTTTGCACTTGCATACTCGGCTAGACAGGTGAATGAAAGCAGCAAGGACTATGCATTACATTTGCGGTGCTCTGCGGCCCATGGGCAATCTTTCTCATGTTCTCTCCTGTCTACTGCTAGTGGACCATGAAGCAAATAACTCAGCCATGGAGTGAGATAGTTTTGGACCTCTAGAAAAAGTACAGGCCCAGGTTTAAATTCCAGCTGCATATTGCATGCCAATAACTCGGTGCTATAGATGATAAGCCTTAATCACTACTTTCATATCTTCGGATAAAGACATATCCATAATCTTTCAGACGCTGCAAGTCATCGGTATCTGCAATGCTGATGACTTACTACAGTCCACAGGAAAAAGCGCTATAAAGGTTATAGTAATGTTGTGTGAGTTTGTAATGATGGAACCCTTGTGACTCCTGATGGACTCTGTAGAACTGTGACATAAGCATTAGAGCATAGTGAAGTGATTGCAGGTTTTGAATGTCGAGTTTGTGGTGGCACGCAGACGAATAAAGTTGTATTATACTAAACTCTGTGTGTGGCGTAGTCAATGGTGAGTACCCAGGCTGGGGAGGATGCTATAACTGGCTATGGGATAGCGCTATAAATGTTATAGTAATGTTGTGTGAGTTTGTAATGATGTAACCCTTGTGGCTCCTGATGGACTCTGTATAACTGTGACATAAGCATTAGAACATAGTGAAGTGATTGCGGGCTTTGAATGTTGAGTTTGTGGTGGCACACAGAAGAATAAAGATGTATTATACTAAACTCCGTGTGTGGCGTAGTCAATGGTGAGTACCCAGGCTGGGGAGGATGCTATAACTGGCCATGGGATAAGGGATAGGTAACCTGAAGATCGACAGTGCTCTCCCAGAGAGTTTTCCGTGGTCTAGCAAACTGCTCCGTTTAAGTGCGGAATTGGAGTTTGGCTATGTGGACTCAAAGCACAGCTCTAGTCTGAAAAACATTTGAAGATAACAAAAGCTTCACTGAGAAGTCTACACATCGTTGGCTGAGAACATGCTGTGCAGGCCGTAAAGAGAAGTACTGCGCTACTACGCAACTCAGAACGGACTGATAACACCATAGGAGAATGCAACCGGATTTTTAGAACAGCAGCAAAGTGCAAGATAACACTGCAAACAGAAGAGCTGCGAGGCAGAGGGCAACCAGGTGTCAGACAGCACAAAGAGATGCCTAAAGATAAAGGCATACAAGAAACGGATATCTGCTTACCAGTACTGATTAAAGAGAGTCATTATCCCACAGCGCTGAAGGGAGTGATCCCAGAGGAAGCACCCAAGGTTGTGCTTGCAGAGTCATCAATACCCAAAGAAGCACACCACCAAAGCACTGAGTAGGGCTCAGAACAACTCCAAAGGTCTCCGAAGTTCACAAAGCCATGAGTGGCGATCAGAATCATGAAATTTTGTTTTTCCAATGGAGACCAAGAAAGAGGTCACAGTTCCTGTCATGATCAAAGGTGACCCAGAGGCCAGCACGTCGCAGAGCCTCAGAGATGGTTTGCATAAACAAGATCACCAAGCAGCATTGGAAGGCACTCTAATCTCCACATCTGTAAGTTCCACCAATGTCAACAATGTTGTCACCTTCTTGAAACCGCCACCAATATTCGATACCACCAAAAAGCTGAATATTGGCGACAAATGGACTGCCAGGATAGAGGCATTTGATGATTTCATTCATGAGATAGAAAAAGCAAATAACAAGAAGATTATCAAGTCCTTTAAGAATCTTGCTTTTAAAAGTGTAAAAGAAGTCATAAAGAAAATGCCACGAGCTGACAAAATTTCATACAGTTAAATCAAAGCAGTGTGAATCTCAAGTTTAATCCAATGCCGAAGGTAGATTATGAAATGTATATATCTTTAGTCAAGAATGACAGAAAGCTGGTGAGACCATCAACAAATTTGTCGAGAGACTGGATACACTTATCAATCACTGTAAGTTCAATTAATTTAATGATGGAAGTAGGAATCTGGCTCTGCATATACTAAACCAAAGTAAGGTACAGTGTCACAAAGTCCAGTGGATCCCCAGATGTATAACAGAGGCTAAATTAGATTATCACTAACAGCTCTATTTGTGGTAGTGTGGTCAAGCAGTTAGGCTTATCAGGAGGATGTGTTAAGCATTTATTGTATTCACTCAATCAAGGCTGAGGTCACACACTCAGATACAGAATCCAGACCAATTAGGTAAGTATAAAAAAGGTATACTTATGGTTTATTTTTAGAACCAAGCAGGACTTTGCACAGGCAATTACTAAATACATGCAAATGCACGACTGTTCAAGGAAATGCAGTTGTACTCGTAATTGTAACAATTACAGGTTAATATGGTTTTTTAGAATAAACTTTGAATTATACAGTAATTACTAATTGATTACTTTTGGATTACTTTAAAATAGTGCACACTTTACCCCATACATTAGCAGTTCTACATAGAACACTTTCTAGACCCAAAACCTCATACCATGGGTCCCTTTGCGAGGAAAAATAGCTATTGAACTCAGAGGTAAGTTTTTGACTTACCAGGTTGAGGTTCTGAGTTAGGACCAAGGTTCTCCAAGGTCCAGGTGGACACTCTAGTTGCACCCCCAGCGGCACTGGGGTGGCTGGGTGCAGAGTGCAAGGGCCCAACGTTAGCCAACGGGGCCAAGGGGGCCTTTGGTTGGGGTCTTCTGGCAAGCAGGCCACTCGGGTATTGTAACGAAGCTTCTAAGGTTGCGGTCAGCACTGCAGGGGAAAATGACCGACAAAAGAACTGCACCACAAGCGGCACCGAGGCAGTCAGTGCAGGAGGAAAAACCAGACGTCTGGGTCCCTGGGCTTCTCAGTAAAGACCTCTGGTTTTGGAAAGCTGCAGGCTTGGTTGGTGGGACTTCTTGGAGGTGATCCGTGACTGGGAAGGCAACTGGGGATCTAGGAGGATGCCTGTACACCGGTGGTTGGGCCACCCAAGGCAGGGAAGGCATCAAGGGCTGGGGTGTCTTAGGTGTCAGTTTCCTTAGGCTGCGATCGGTTGCGGTCGGCATCGGTCGGACACTGGAGGTTAGTCTTTGGTCTGAGCAAATCCGGTGCTCATGGGAGATAGAGTCTGTTAGTTGAGTGCAGGGCAGGACCTTCGGGCTCTGGGAGTTTGCTGCTGCTGGACACACCAGCTTCTTTTCTGTAGGCAGGTCATGGTTGGGACAGGCCGGTAAGGCTGGGGCCAAGTCAGTTGATGTCCTCAGTTTCTTCCTGGGTCAGCTCGGTTCTTCGGTCCTTCTTCTTTCTTCGTCGAATCCGAGGAGGCAAGGTGCAGTGTTGCCTCTAAATACTAACACGATAACACAATTGAATGGTGTGAATGTATTCTCTCACCTTCATCTGAATAAAGGATATTATCATTTGGAACTCAAGGAGAATTGCAGGTACACTACAATCTTTTTCTACACATGTTGGTCTCTTTCATTACAAAAGACTAAGGGGTATATTCACAAGAACGTGTGATACTACCACAAGAGTAGCGTAACACAACTTTCAATATCGCAGCCCATCATGGGTAAATAACCCAGTGTTAACGTGGAATTCACAACAAAGCGGTACCATGCGATAGTCTGCCGAAACCGTGGACAAAAGTCCGCGATACAACCACCACGATGGAGATAAAAACACAAACCACAACACTAAAAAACACGCGATGGGCCAAAGCGCGATGAGGAAACCAGCGACAAGCAGCGCCAGGCCTGCAACACACACCTGGCAGGCGTCAAAAACCTCCATAAAAGTAGAAAAAAACACCCACACACAAACTGACCAACACACAAGCACCATGGAGGCAGCCGGAGCAGGCGCAGAGGACGAGCGCAACCCCACAAGCACCCCGGACGACCAGCCTGGGACCTCGGGGACAGGGAAGGGCAAGGACAAGAAGACCAGGAAGACCAAGTTCAGTCCACAGGCGAACAGGATCATAGTCACGTAGGTGATGGAACACCATCAACAACTCTTCGTCACCTCCAACGTGTCATTGGGCACCAAAACTGGAATATGGCGGGACATCGTCGACAAGGTGAATGCCGTCGGAGAGCACAAGCGGACAATGGACGAGGTCAAGAGGCGATGGAATGACATCAAGCGGAAGACCAAGGAGAAACTCTCCGCCAACCTGAAGGCAGCAACACAGACCGGAGGTGGGGGCCCAGCGCCTTAGCTGGAGCTGGATGACATGGAGGAGCTGGTGTCGACAGTCATCAGTGTGGAGACTGTGGCAGGAGTCGGGGGACCGGACACTGCTCAACAGGACACAACACAACCGCAACAGGGTGAGTGACCACCAGGTACTGGGGGACGGGGGAGATGGCCACAATGGCACACATGCACAAGCAAGCAAGTCACAGTGCACACCCACAATCACTCTGGGTCCTCGCCCAGACCCACACACTGTCACAATGTACAATGCCATGCTGTCTGAATGTCAACCTGTACCATGCGGCTACATACATGTAGACACATTGTAATACACCATCTCCCCTTCACATCGCAGGGGCATCGTCAACACCTCCTGCAGAGCAGTCACAGTCACTCTTCACTGATGACGAGGAGGAGGACAACACCAGCATCGACACCCAAACCATCCAAGACCTCATTGACCACCTCCACAACTCACCTCCAGGATCAGGGCAGCACAGCTACATCCATGAGACCCCACCCACCAGCCAAACCACCCAGCAGGAGGCACCCACAGCCCCGGCACCCTCCCAAGACCCCCAGGAACAACAAATGGCCTTCCAACGCCGTGTGCTGGAGGGCCAGAGGGAGACAGCCGAGCAGGTGCGGTGGGGTTAAAGCTCATGGCTAACAAACTGGACGCCATCCTTGGGTGTCTATGTCCACCCCATGGTCTCCAGCGAGCCCTGACTGACATCTCTGGAGTCATGACGAGGAGGGAAGAATACCTGTCAGCTCAGAGTGGCCCCAGCGATGCCAGCCATGAGCAGGCAAACATGCGGAGGCTCATGGAGGACATGGTGCGGATGGAGGCGGAAAGGATGGCAGCCTCCACTGCACATCAGCGAAATGTAGCTGGGATCTACCGTGCCCTGCATGTCCTCGTCATGGCATTGCTGCCACAAGGCGTGGCGATGATGAATGCTGCTGCCCCCACACCATCCACATCTCCGCCCCCTGGTTTATCAGTGCCTCCCAGTGCGGCAGGCGTATCCACTCCGGCACCTGATGTGTCACTGACACACAGTGCGGCCGACAATCCTCCTCCGGCCCCTGATGTGACAGTGGCACACAGTGCCGCAGCCGGCACTGCAACACCCACAGGTGGGGCAGGGCACACACCCGGGGATGAGGACGTGGATGGAACTGTGGTCAGGAGGGCCAGGCACTAGCATTCATTTCCGCCACCTTGCCTGTTTCTGCTTGGTGCCGCACATGGCCTCAAGGCCTGCCACTGACCCCGGATGCACTCCGAGGCACTCACCTTGGACAGCGACATGGACTGCCACATCCTGTTTGACGACCAATGACACGGCGGACAGACTGCGGACTGTACCCTTCCTCTTCCGCAGTACAGGTCATCCCTGGATGGACACTGGCTGGCCCTCCACATGCCCATATTGTGCAGTGTGCTCGGCATTGCCCTGTACCGCTCCAGCTGCATGACTGCACTGGATGTGCAAATAAACATCCAGTGACGCACTGCTGTGTAATGTCTTACGTCATTCATGTATGGATGTGTGGATGAATGTGGGGACAGTGCCTTCCCTTGCGTCAATGATGTTCATCCTGTGGGATGCCAGTAAGAGGGTGCGACATTGCATTTTGTGTAGCGGGTTCCGTGAACACTACAGCAGGGACACACGCATCAGTCACTTCCTTGTCCGGACATGGACTGGACCACGCCCAGAGCCCGCGAGTCATTGTTGCAAGCCCTGCGCTGGTTGGGCGTACAGCAGGCCAGACCACTCCGCTAACGCCCCGAGGGGGGGCCCTCATTGCTACCCGTCGCAGCCGTACTCGCTGGTGGTGTGCAGGTCACTGGTCTAATTGTCAGAATGTCACAGCCACTCCCTGAGGGCAGGTTTCCACACACACCACACCCATCCGGCACAGGCGTCACAGGCCTTGTGACTGCGCCAACATAAGGGGCCGACGACGTCACATTCCCCTCTTCCGGTGGTGACTGGATGACGGCCGCTCCACGGCTCTCACTCATGTAGGGCTCATGAGTTGTTGCTCACAGGGATAGTGGCATCCGAGGCCTTACGGACGGCACAGGCCTACCACCACGTGGCACAGACTGGGGTTGCAAAGGGTTAGTGGCACCCGGGGCCTTGCGGATGGCACAGGCACCCCGCCACGGGACGGTGACTTGGGGTGCACTGTGTCAGTGGCACCTTGAGCTGCTGAGCGGGTGTGCAGCCTGCGATGATGCCCCGTCCAGGCGGTCCGGACAGCTCAGGTTCTGTGTGCCCTGCTGGACCGCAGTGTAGGCCAGAGCCAGCGTGCAGCGCGGGCCTACCACCACGTGGCGTCGCTTCCCGGTTCCCAGAGTTGGTGGCACCCATTGGGCTGAGCGGGTGTGCAGCCTGCGATGGTGCCGGGTATGTCCACTGCCATGGAGTAATCAAGACCCAGCACCAAACGTGAGACCTGGTGGCCTGCGGAGGGGGGCTGCATGATGTGGAGGGTGCCATGTCCGCGGGCCCCAGGCTTGTGGCTTGCAGCGGCACGTGGTGGGACCTCCTGTCTACGCGCCGGTGGCGGAAGGCGAGCATTAAGGCCTGGGTGTGCATGGGCGGGCATGCTCCGATGGGCGGCGGGAGTGGTTGGGGTGCCTCTGCCTGGGTGTGCTTGGGCGGGCAGGCGATGTTGTCTTGTGCAAGTGTGTGTACTGTGCCAGTCATGTATCTGGGCTCTGTTTCAGCTGACGGCTCTGAATCAGATGTGTGACCTGGTGAACTGCCCTACATACTGGCATGTGGTTGGAGACACACAGGTGGCAGCAGGTGAGCAGTGTGGCCTGGGTGCGCAGGGGTGGCGCTCTCTCTCTCTCTCCCTCTCTTCCTCTCTCTCTCTCCCTCCCTCTCTTCCCCTCTCTCTCCCTCTCTTCCTCTCTCTCTCCTCTTCTCTCTCTCTCTCCCTCCCTCTCCTCCTCTCTGTCTCCCTCTCTTCCTCTCTCTCTCCCTCCCTCTCCCTCTCTTCCTCTCTCTCTCCTCTTCTCTCTCTCTCTCTCCCTCTCTTCCTCTCTCTCTCCTCTTCTCTCTATCTCTCCCTCCCTCTCTTCCTATCTCTCTCTCTCCCTCTCTTTCTCTCTCTCTCCTCTTCTCTCTCTCTCTCCCTCCCTCTCTTCCTCCCTCTCTCTCCCTCTGATCCTTTCCCCTCTTCTCTCTCTCTCTCCCTCCCTCTCTTCCTCTCTCTCCCTCTCTTCCTCTCTCTCTCCTCTTCTCTCTCTCTCTCCCTCCCTCTCTTCCTCTCTCTCTCTCTCTCTCTCTCCCTCTCTTCCTCTCTCTCTCCCTCCCACTCTTCCTCTCTTTCTCCTTCGCTCTCTCTCTGTCCTCTGATGTGCGCAGGACACACCTTCTCATCATGTTTTTTGTCTTACAGGCTGTGACCTACGTATTGTCCGGAGGGGAGCGGCCATGTGTCTTCATTTCATTTCGTTGTTCATTTTAATAAATTTTCATTTGTTGCTTCGAAAGTGAATGTGTGCTGGTCATTTCTGTGACGACACATCCATGTCACCAGTTGTGATTGTGCGACATCAAGCGGAATATTTTGTACATGTTTAGGTGTGGCTGATGTTGCATGTCTTTGGTCGGGGGGGTGCCAGGGAAGGGTGGCCCTGGGGGTGGTGGCTGTGGGTGTTGTGGCCCTCTTGGGTGTCCGGGCCGCATGATGTGTGGCTCCATGGCATCTGTTGCCCTTCTGATGTAGCCCTGGGCTGTGCTCCCTTTGGGTTTGCAGGCTGCCGTTCGAGTTTACACCAGGTCAGAGCAGGTGTAGATTTCCTGGTGCTAACGCGCCTTATCGCCTGTTTTGTATTTTTATCGTGGATGTGGTTGGTCGTTGTGAATGTTGAGGTGTGCTGTTGTCTCGACTTTTGTCACAGGAACGCCCACTCTGCATCTCATTAGCGATATTTGCGGGGGTCCTCTGTGGCGATGTTTTTTGCGGCTGCTATCGCGGGTAAACTGCTGCTGTGGGCTGTTAACACTGGCTTGTGAATGGGGAGGTAAATTTATCACGACTTTGGCTGCGATAAAGTGCCGTTAATTCGGCGATAACTCCTTGTGAATATGCCCCTAAATTTTGGTGTGTCATCAGCTGCAAATCTATTTCAAGATATCATTCGACATGTCATGAATGCTTTCAATTATAGTGATGACATATTCGTTTACGGAGCTACAACAAAGGAGCAAGACGAACCTCTAATGCAAGTGTGTCATTTCCTCACTGATGTCGATTTAAATTTGAATGCCGAGAACTGTGAGTTCCATATGACAAAGTTAAAATTCTTTGGCCATATCTTTTCTGATGGGGGAATGACACCCGATCCAGTTAAAGTGCAAGCGCTATCAACTGCCAGTCCCCCACAAGATGTTTCCATGTTACGTTCATTCGTTGACATGGTCATCTATTGCTCTAGATACAAATGAGACTTTGCCACTGTTGGTGCGCCATTAAGAGACTTGATGAAAAAGAATGTTTATTTTCTTTGGTCACATGAATGTGAGCAAAGCTTCCAGAAAATCAAACAAGCTATTGAGAATGCTACTGAAAAGGCATACTTTGATCCAAAGCTTCATACAGAAGTTGTTGTTGACGCTAGCCCTGTCGGGTAAGGTGCCATCCTTGCATAGCACAGTGGATACCCAAATGCTCAAAAATGTATTGTGGAATATGCAAGTCGAAGTTTGTCCCAAACTGAAAATGCTTTTTCGCACCCTGAGAACGAAAGCTTAGCAGTGGTGTGGTCTTGTGAACATTTCCATGTATTCATCTATGGGAAGCCTTTCAAGCTTGTGACAGATCATCATGCGTTGTGGACTATCTTTGGCAATTCAAATGCAAAAATGTCTCCTCGCATTGAGCGTTGGGGTCTGAGATTGCAAGAATACAACTACACCATCATGCATCATCCAGGGAAAGATCAGAACCCTGCCTACTACTTCTCACAAGTGTCTCTACAGTGCCCTTACACCCATTGTAAGACGACTGAAGTGTACATAAATTTCATAGTAAAATCAAGCACCCCACCTGCCATTTCGTTGGTACAAATTGTCACTGCCATGAGTCAAGATAGTGAGAACAAAGAAGGCTCGGGTCCTAAAACCTCCTGGACTGGACCACTGTAAATACGAGAAAGAAGAGTATGTCCAGAAGGACTAGTTTACATACTTTAAAAAGAATGCCCTAGACCATCAATTCTAGGGTTCTTATTGCTTTATTTAGCTTATTTTAAATTATTTAGAATAGCAAAGCAAATAAATATTTTTTCATGTCTCAGAAAAGAAACCTTCCATTTACAGAACACCACATTTACAAAAACACATTTATACACAGTGTTATATTCCACTTAAAAACGAAAAATTCAAAAACAAAAATGACAGGTGAAACAAACTTAGACAATCATGTGAAATAACATTTACATTAAGAGTACAACACCTGTCCTAGTTTTTACATAAGGCACCAAGCGGACGTTAGATTCTTAACTAGACGTTGTTAATTGTCCTGCCTAGGCCAAGAGGCCGGGGCTATGTTTTCAAACCAATGTTGCCTACACAAGAGAAAAAAATTATTACTACATTCTTTAAGGCACATATATACACAATCCCCGAGCTCACAAGAGTCAACGCTGCTTCGAATCCACACAATCACGGATTCTCCTCAGGACTTGGACAAGGTTGAAATCTATAAAAACAACAAAACCATAAGTGAATATTTTATGTTTCTAAACTGCGACCCAAAGAATATTTACAACAGATACTGTATTTAATTGAGTACCTTAAAAGCGGCGCGATGTGCATCCGCCCTGTGTGTAGAGGAATAATTGAAACCTCTTGCCTGATGGTTGAATTTGCCATATGATGTAACGAAAATCTAGGGGCAAAGTAATGACCAAAACATTACATTGCGCGCACATCCAGCTGTATTTATACAATGCGCTAGTGTTCACAAGCTATAGGAATTAGTAAGAGTTTACCTTTACCTTTAGTTAAAATCCCAGTTGCCACAGAGACTTTTCAAAGTTGTCCTGACGGCTTGACTGTAGTCAGTAATTGGTGCCTCACTGTTGGAAACAATGTTCCATTAGTGAAGTGTTTTTTATCTAAAGCCTCTCAAAATCGACATAAGTACTCTAAATCTATTTACCTGCCAGGGGAATCAATTTCACTCCATGGGGCTGCTCAGGCGACGCCCATCCCGATTCAACACTTCTTTAAACTTAGTCTAAAGTGAAACGGTAAAGTTACTAAACAATTGTCCTAAGTGTACTTTCCTATTTATAAGGCGGTGCCTCATGCCGCTTACCTGGATTAAATTGTTTTAGAACATTCTCCACACACCCGATGTCTGCTACAATTCAGCAAACATTTGAGTGAAGCAAGGCACTTCCTTTTAACCCGGCAGATATTCCCCAGGAAGTAACAGAGTACCCAGGAATTCTGGTACTGGTAGTTCCCAAATAAGTAAAACACTCACTTTAGCTGCTAGAAAATCCAAAATGGATCATTAACTTATGAGCTCCAATATCGATGTTGTTAGAAACATGAAATGTTTAGAGCCCTAAACAAAGCAAATCACCCGGCAAAGATACTGAAATTAGGGGATGTCTAAAGCTGTAATTACAGTTTTGTGATCTCAGACATTCATTAAGCTCATGCAGGCTGAGTCAAATTTCATAATGAGAAGTCTCCTCTGTGCCAACCGACTTCAGGGTCACCTCCAATCTGGTTGTTTTTCTTATTTGGGACAAAACCGCCCAGGTAAAATCAGTGTATAGGTGTTTTGAGGACACAAAATGTTCCACCATGGGTGCAGTGAGTATCTTATTTTTCGGGCGAGACCGATGTTGACAATGCGGTGACGCATCTCTGACTTGTTTTGCCAATGTAAATCAGTTTACATGGACATATAATGGCGTATACCACGTTTTAGATTTACAATTCGTGAATTCATTATGGCGCCAATGCCGCAATCCATCTGTAATAATGTCCTTCTTGTGTCAAATCACACACGAACAGGTACCACATTTGTGGTGTCCCTGATCGGTTGAAGATTGAGCATGGTACATAATGTAGATGGTTTTTGAAAAGCCCAAAGAGCTAGTAACTTGCTGCCCAACGTCTCCGATTTTTTAATGAAAAGTGTCAACCCCACATCTTTTGTGGTTCCTTCAATCAGATGCCAGTTGCTTCGGATGATCTTTTAATGGAATGTGTGTGGTCCAAACGTGGACACACATACAACTCGATCTGTTTGCCTTTTGTCTCTTTGTTATTAAGTGCTCTCGCGGAGTAAACCATGCTCTTTTAGTGACTGTTTTAACAATTTTCTAGGGTATCCCTCTCTCAGTTTGTTGACTCTCTCGGCATGTAATTTGAAGTCCTCTCTCTAGAGCAAATCGCCGGATACGCAAGAATTGCCCATAGGGCAAGTTGTTCTTAAGGTTGGACGGATGATAACTCTGATAGTGGAGGGAATTGTTCTTATCCGTGGGTTTTGTATGTAATGTGGTGATTAACCCACCTTGAATGGTTTAACATTGACATCCAAAATGGCAGATTCTTTTGCTGAATTCAAGGCTAAATTTAATGTCAGGGCTACGATCGTTAAGCCACCCATGGAATTCTTTAAGAATGATTTCGACTCTTCCCAAAGGCACTAAACATCATCTATATACCTGAACCATTGCTTGATACAGGTAATATAGGGATTGTTTTTATACAAACATTTCCTCATACTTAGCCATGTACAGTACTGCCATTTCTGGCGCAAAGGGACAGCCCATGCACACCCTTTGATTTGTACAAAGAATTTGTCATCAAATTTGAAGAAATTAGCCGCAAGGCTTATTGAAGCCAATTTTAGAATAAATTCGGTAGGCACCTGATGTGGTCTAGGTCTTGTTTCAAGAAAGACTCCATCGCATCGAGTCCATCTTGCTGTGGGATCTGAGTATACAAGGATGAAACAACCATTGTAACCAGTATATAAACTTCCGAATCAAATGGGATCCTTCAACTTTATTTATAAGTCCATGGTGTCACGTAAATATGATGCTACATCCTCAAGAAATGGCTTTAAAAACACATCCACATATTTTGACAGTGGCTCCAGAATCGAATCACACCCGACACAATGGGACGGCCGGGCGGATTAGTGGCATCCTTATGCACCTTCGGCAAGAAGTATAATACTGGAGTCCTTGGATACTTTTTGATTAGATATTCTGATTCTTTTGTCCTAAGATCCCTAGGTCCAAACCGTGAGTAACAATCTTCATAATTTCATGGGCAATATCGCTAGTGGGATCTTGTGGAATGCATCGATACCACCCTGTGTTGCCTACATGGCTTCTTCCTTCTGTAAGGTATGCCTGCTGGGGCCAATTACCACTGCCCCACTTTGTCGGCTGGCTTGATCACCGCCAGTTGTTGTTCCTTCAGTGCAGTAATGGCCTTCCTGTGGTCCAGCGATATGTTTTTCTTAATGTACATACGCTTTTTTCAAGAACATTAAGAGAGGATAACACAGCATGTTCAAATGCTAAAATATTTTTAAAAACATATCGCTGGACCACAGGAAGGCCATTACTGCACTGAAGGAACAACAACTGGCGGTGATCAAGCCAGCCGACAAGGGTGGGGCAGTGGTGATTTGGTCCCAGCAGGCATACCTTACAGAAGGAAGAAGCCAAGTAGGCAACACAGGGTGGTATCGATGCATTCCACAAGATCCCACTAACAATTATTGCCCATGAAATTATGAAGATTGTTACTCACGGTTTGGACCTAGGGATCTTAGGACCAAAAGAATCAGAATATCTAATCAAAAAGTATCCAAGGACTCCAGTATTATACTTCTTGCCGAAGGTGCATAAGGATGCCACCAATCCGCCCGGCCGTCCCATTGTGTCCGGGTGTGATTCGATTCTGGAGCCACTGTCAAAATATGTGGATGTGTTTTTAAAGCCATTTCTTGAGGATGTAGCATCATATTTACGTGACACCATGGACTTTATAAATAAAGTTGAAGGGATCCCATTTGATTCGGAAGTTTACATACTGGTTACAATGGTTGTTTCATCCTTGTATACTCAGATCCCACAGCAAGATGGACTCGATGCGATGGAGTCTTTTCTTGAAACAAGACCTAGACCACATCAGGTGCCTACCGAATTTATTCTAAAATTGGCTTCAATCGCCTTGCGGCGTAATTTCTTCAAATTTGATGACAAATTCTTTGTACAAATCAAAGGGTGTGCCATGGGCTGTTACCTTTGCGCCAGAAATGGCAGTACTGTACATGGCTAAGTATGAGGAAATGTTTGTATACAAAAACAATCCCTATATTACCTGTATCAAGCAATGGTTCAGGTATATAGATGATGTTTGGTGCCTTTGGGAAGGGTCGGAAATCATGCTTAAAGAATTCCATGGGTGGCTTAAAGATCGTAGCCCTGACATTAAATTTAGCCTTGAATTCAGCAAAAAGAATCTGCCATTTTTGGATGTCAATGTTAAGCCATTCCAAGGTGGGTTAATCACCACATTACATACTAAACCCACGGATAAGAACAATTCCCTCCACTATCAGAGTTATCATCCGTCCAACCTTAAGAACAACTTGCCCTATGGGCAATTCTTGCGTATCCGGCGGAATTGCTCTAGGAGAGAGGACTTCGAATTACATGCCGAGGGGCTGGTCAACAAACTGAGAGAGAGGGGATACCCTAGAAAATTGTTAAAACAGTCACTAAAAAGAACATGGTTTACTCCGCGAGAGCATTTAATAACAAAAAAGACAAAAAGGCAAACAGATCGAATTGTATGTGTGTCCACGTTTGGACCACACACACATTCCATTAAAAAGATCATCCGAAGCAACTGGCATCTGATTGAAGGAACCATAAAAGATGTGGGGTTGCCACTTTTGCATTAAAAAGAATCGGAACATTGGGCAGCAAGTTACTAGCTCTTCGGCTTTTAAAAAAACATCTACATTATGTACCATGCTCAATCTTCAACCGATACAGGGACACCACAAATGTGGTACCTGTTCGGTGTGTGATTTGACACAAGAAGGGACATTATTTACAGACGGATTGCGGCATTAGCGCCATAATGAATTCACAAATTGTAAATCTAAAAATGTGGTATACGCCATTATATGTCCATGTAAACTGATTTACATTGGCAAAACAAGTCAGGAGGTACGTCACCGCATTGTCCAACATCGGTCTCGCCTGAAAAATAAGATACTCACTGCACCCATGGTGGAACATTTTGTGTCCTCAAAACACCTATACACTGATTTTACCAGGACGGTTTTGTCCCAAATAAAGAAAAACAACCAGATTGGAGGTGACCCTGAAGTCCGGTTGGCACAGAGGGAGGCTTTCCTCATTATGAAATTTGACTCAGCCCTGCATGGGCTTAATGAATTGTCTGAGATCACAAAACTGTAATTACAACTTTAGACATTCCCCCTAATTTCAGTATCTTTGCCGGGTGATTTGCTTTGTTTAGGGCTCTAAACATTTCATGTTTCACAACAACGTCGATATTGGAGCTCATAAGTTAATGATCCATTTCTGATTTTCTAGCAGCTAAAGTGAGTGTTTTACTTATTTGGGAACTACCAGTACCAGAATTCCTGTGTACTCTGTTACTTCCTGGGGAATCTCTGCCGGGTTAAAAGGAAGTGCCTTGCTTCACTCAAATGTTTGCTGAATTGTAGCAGACATCGGGTGTGTGGAGAATGTTCTAAAACAATTTAATCCAGGTAAGCGGCATGAGGCACCGCCTTTATAAATAGGAAAGTACACTTAGGACAATTGTTTTAGTAACTTTTACCGTTTCCACTTTAGACTAAGTTTAAAGAAGTGTTGAATCAGGATGGGCGTCGCCTGAGCAGCCCCATGGAGTGAAATTGATTCCCCTGGCAGGTAAATAGATTTAGAGTACTTATGTCGATTTTGAGAGGCTTTAGATAAAAAAACACTTCACTAATGGAACATTGTTTCCAACAGTGAGGCGCCAATTACTGACTACAGTCAAGCCATCAGGACAACTTTGAAAAGTCTCTGTGGCAACTGGGATTTTTAACTAAAGGTAAAGGTCGCTCTTTACTAGTTCCTATAGCTTGTGAACACTAGCGCATTGTATAAATACAGCTGGATGTGCGCGCAATGTAATGTTTTGGTCATTACTTTGCCCCCTAAATTTTTCGTTACATCATATGGCAAATTCAACTATCAGGCAAGAGGTTTCAATTATTCCTCTACACACAGGGCGGACGCACATCGCGCCGCTTTTAAGGTACTAAATTAAATGCAGTATCTGTTGTAAATATTCTTTGGGTCGCAGTTTAGGAAACATAAAATATTCACTTATGGTTTTGTTGTTTTTTATAGATTTCAACCTTGTCCAAGTCCTGAGGAGAATCCGTGAATTGTGTGGATTCGAAACGCGTTGGCTCTTGTGAGCTCGGGGTATTGTGTATATATTGTGCCTTAAGGAATGTAGTAATAATTTTGTCCTCTTGTGTAGGAAACATTGGTTTGAAGACATAACCCCCGGCCTCTTGGCCTAGGCAGGACAATTAACAACGTCTAGTTAAGAATCTAACGTCCGCTTGGTGCCTTATGTAAAAACTAGGACTGGTGTTGTACTCTTAATGTAAATGTTATTTCACATGATTGTCTAAGTTTGTTTCACCTGTCATTTTTGTTTTTGAATTTTTTCGTTTCTATGTGGAATATAACACTGTGTATAAATGTGTTTTTGTAAATGTGGTGTTCTGTAAATGGAAAGTTTCTTTTCTGAGACATGAAAAAATATTTATTTGCTTTGCTATTCTAAATAATTTAAAATAAGCTAAATAAAGCAATAAGAACCCTAGAATTGATGGTCTGGGCCATTCTTTTTAAAGTATGTAAACTAGTCCTTCTGGACATACTCTTTTTTCTCATGAGTCAAGATAGTGACATCCTAAAACTGAAGGACACTATTATGCATCAGCGCTGGTACCAGCACCCTCAACCTCTTACCAGTGACTGTGAATACCAAAAGTATAAAAATGTTAAAGATGAACTGTCCATTACTCAGGAAGGTATTATTTTAAGAGGTTCGAGAAGTGTCATTCCGGAGAGTCTGTAACATGTGTGCAATGTCACTTGTTGCCTGGCCGCACAGCATGATAGTGAATCAAACTATTTTTAGCAAGTTTTCCATCATAATATTCAGATAGAATCAATGTTTGTGGTCTATTACACCTTTGTTTATTTATAGGTGCTTTTCATACCTAACTCATACTTTGTTGTAGAAAAGGTTCAATAAATCATACATTCATTTTTAAGAACTCCAAAAACAACATTTTCTTAAAGAAGAACTTTGCAGATAATCCTGTGTCGCATAAGACAATAGTCTCTCAAGAAGTTAAGGTGCATGCCCAATGCATTTCGGGAAGAGGATCCCTTCTTGAGCGGCCACTGTGAAAATAATTAATGAATATACTTCTTGAAAGTGTAACAATATGCAGGAAGGAAATATTTACACTTGAATACTTAGATAAGGAGTCTTGTGAAAAAGACATTTACAAATCAATTTTTTGACTTAACCATTTTAGTTTGCTTACATGTATATTTTGAAATGAAGAGCTATAGAAGAGACACTCACAGAAAGATGTGACTTAGCCATTTTAGTTTGCTGTATTGCAAAATCAGCTCGAGCAGTTTCATCACCCACCCAACAGGGTGTTCAAAATCATGTGAGAACAGAAAGATTAAAGATGGTGCAATCCCATCACCTAGAAAGTTAGATAAATGCTAAAAAGTGAGTAGCTCTAATGTGAAAAAATGAAAATATTGAGGCGGGTTCACCAGTCCTGAAGTGTTGTACCTGCATGCTAACCTTTTGAAAAAAGCAATAGAGGATAACCTGAGACCGCGATGGTCAGACATAGACTACTATTTTCTCAAAATCCGACTAGCTAAACTTGCTTAAGAAAATCTTCAAGTGCATTAGTCTCAAAGAAATCAAACCTGTGAAATGGTGAATGTTGAAATGAACTCTAATTCCGAAATTCTAAAGAGGGTTAATTCGAACAAGGTAAAAGGTAAATGAATAATAGTACCTAAGGGTTCTTTCCCCAAGGTAAAGCCATAATGTCCTGGAGTGATCGAAACATTTTGGGATTAAACAGACGGTGAGGTGGAGAGGTGTGGTGCAGCGGCCAGGGCAGCTGACTTCGGAGCACAGGGCTCACGGTTCGATCCCCGGCTCCGGCGGCAGCTCAGCTCAGCACCATGTGACTCTGGGCAATAGCTCACTTAATTTCCACGACGGCCCCCAGCGCCTTGAGACCCGTAAGGGTGAGTAGTTCGCGCTTTACAAATACGGATTTATTATTATTACGGTAGCCTTGAAAAAAATAAGCAACGAAGGCTAGAAGTGGATGCCTGCCTGCAGTTTAAAACACGCTCAACACTGAAAAATGCAAAAGCTTCTCACCTACATGAAACGCCGTACTCGTCTAAACTCGATCCATTGCTGGTCACAATGAGTGTGGTTACTAACGTTCAAAATACGGCGTTTAAAGGGACTAGAAACAGAAACATTACTAAAGATTTCAACGTTTTGAACTTAAGTGAAACACGGTCGCCATCTTGAAAGTACACTAAATAGATGGAAGAAAGAAATACTCGGTGCTGTGTCTCAAAACATGTGATGGTGAAGTTCTATGCATGCAAATGAATAAAAATGTCTATAAATGGTCAAGTGCCATGGAATAAGGCTAATAGATCCGCTCTTACTCAAGATAGATCGAAATGAAAGACACCCAGGTGCACTAAAGAATATAAAAGGAAAAAAGAACAACTTTAGAATGGAGCCCATTTTACATTGTTCAGAACAATAATAAACAGCCTTTGATAAGCAGAACATGTCTTGCATTATTCTGATTGATACCATACAACCTTAATGTTCCTTTTCATGATGTAACAAATATTACAAAAAAGAACAGCTTATAAGGCAAAACTCATATTGCAATGCTCTGGACAATGATTAACAGCCTTAATATTTCATTCAATGATGTCAATGTTAGTGCTTGTACATCACAATATAAAAGCACTCAAGTAAAGAAGGACGTGTTTTGGTATAAATAACAACTTTTGGAGCAGAACACATGTTACATTGCTCAAAACCAAAATAGATAACCTGAATGTTCTTTTACATCATATTGCAATTAATGCGAGTTCAACATGGTTATTAATCAAATAAATGTTGTTTGTCATAGCCCCATAATTTAAAAAAGGATAATTCACAACCACATATTTCTGTTTCAATGAACCATAATTTTCATCCAGTCAAGATAGATGCGGATGTAACCTATTTCCAACAAACGTGCGTTCTGTTTGTCATGTCCTGAGAGGAACACCCTAAGTTTATTGGTGATGTTAAAGTGTATATGTTATATGATATCATCAGTGAACAACTAAATGCGTCTTCTATACATTATAAAAAACAGCTCACATCGATTTTGTCATTCAAGCAAGAAGGCATTATTGTGTTAAATTATTTAATCCACCACATTTCCCTCTGGGACAGTAGTTTAGAGTTGTTTTTGTCGTCGCTGGTTTGTATTGTTTCTAAAACCAGGAACCTTAATTAATTAATTAATACAACAGAGTATGAGTTAGGTATGAAAAGCACCTATAAGTAAACAAAGGTGTAATAGACCACAAAAATTGTTTCTATCTTAATATTATGATGTAAAATTTGCTAAATATAGTTCAATTCACTTTCATGCTGTGTGGCCAGGCAACAAGTGACATTGCACACTTGTTACAGCTACAATAAACACAGAGGTACACAGCCTCATTCCTGACCAGCACGCCTATATATACATACACAAGTTAAACAGTGGATGAGTGGATATTTACAGTTAGGCATAAAAATATTTCAAAAATGGGTGTGCGTAACTCACTACATTCATTGACCCCTTTGCCATACACATACTTGCAGCACCCCCAGATCAATATGTCTTTTGAAGCAATATCGAGCATCACGGATAATCGCGCTGACACAAAAACATATACAATAGCACAGGCAACAGACATTTATTCATTGATACAAGACACTAGATCTTTCAATACGCAGGGAGGCTCCATTACACAACAACTTAGACAACTTGAATTTATTTCTTGAAGAGCATTAAATCAACATCTTCATGCATCTACGCTTATACAATACCACAAGGTCCACATGCAGGTTGAGACTTCCAATCAAACCCATGTCGTTCAGATTTCAATTTAATAAAGTTTTCATGGAAAAATGGCAAGCTATACTCAATAAATGTTCACTTGATCTCAATCTGCTTTTAGTGGAAGAACCTTCCTGCACTATAAGGGAATTAGAAGAAGAGATAGAAATTATTAAATCAGATTTGACAACAAGATGTGAACCACATTTTGGGAAAAAAACTCTAGCTGACGAATGAAAAATGGAATTCTCATGGTAAAGAAATTCAGAAACAGAAGCTTAGAAAATTTAAAAGAGACACAATTGTCTATAAACTTAATGAGGTATATACCTGGGCAGAGTTATATGCCCATAGAAGAACCACCTAGAAACCAGCGAAATCATCACAAGAAAGCATTGTGTCTGACCGTGATTTGGAAACAAACAGAACACCACTGAATGCTGAATCGTGATCTAGGCAACATCTTGAAACAACACACCAAAAACCAGAAGAAGTAGCAGTATTGAGCACACAGTCCATGTCTTTTGTGGCGAGTGGTCACAGGACGTCCACCAGATCAAAGCAGGACCAAAGAACACATAGAGGAAAAAGAAAGAGAAAAAATCAGCAAGAACATCTGGAACAAGAACAAAACTTAATCATTAATATATCTTCCAAGACATTAACAACGCAACAAATTAAGGTCCTTAACAAAGGTACATCATTTGTACCCACATAAAATACCAGCACACTAGAATTGAAAGTATCCATTTACAAATTCATGAGAAATTTGAGGCTTCGGCATTTTTTCAAGAACGTACTACCAGTTTCAGAAGAAACTGAACAGCCAGAATACAAGGAGTTTAAACCTCGCAGCACGTACTCTGCAGCAGTTTCACATAAGGTGTTGGATACTTTTGAAATCCTTATAAAAAATATTTAGCTGCTATCAATCTACAACCTAAACGCAGATCAAACTTATCCAACAATGAATACAGAATTCTCAGAGATTTGTCTCAAAACCAACAGATAATCTTTCAACTCGCTGACAAAGGCGGGCCCTAGTGGTTATGGACAGGTGTTTTTGCTTCAAGAAGGTACAAGAACATATCATGGATTCTTCTACGAACTCACGATTAGACAAAGATCTGATCCGATCCGAAAGCAATAGAAATGGAATGGATTTCATCAAACACACGAAGCTTCCTGACAGTAAAACATCCTAGACATCCTCGATTATCTATGCTTCCAAAAGTGCATACAAATCTTTATTACTCTCTATTCAGACCAATTGTATCAGGGTGCGATTCCCTGTTCGAACCGCTCAGGAAATATGTTGATTACTTTTTGCAACCATTCATACAAACTTGGAAATCCTACATAAAAGACATTACACATTACCTACAACATTTGCAAAATCTGGACTGTGCAACATATGAACAATGGTTACTCTGCACAATTGATGTTACATCACTGTATACCTCCATTCCTTTACAAGAAGGGATTGAAGCGTGCGAATGGGCGTTTTTCCAACAACCGGTTATTCAAGCCAACAAAGTTTTCATATTGGAAATTCTACAGTTTTGCTTACAGCATAGTTATTTCATGTGGAATGATTAGTTTTTTCTTCAATTGAGTGGCACGTCAATGGGTTTTGCAGGAGCACCGGTATACGCAAATATTTTCATGTCGATTTGAGCACATCAATATATTCACAGACCCAGAATTGGACTCAAATTTAACCTTCTGTTGTCCTTTTATTGACGACATTCTTTTAATATGAAACAACACTAAAGAAAAATTGGAAATCAAAATCAAGGAACTCAACCGGAAAAATGCCAGAATACAATTTATGCATGACATCAATACTGACAGTATATCATTTTTAGATTTACAAGTCACCAAAACAAAAATGAGACTGGAAACAACAGTATAAAAGAAAAAAACAGATCAAAATAATCTCCAGCTGTCATCCTGCCAGTCTTATTCACAATTTAGCTTTTTCATAAATGTTAAGGATGAAAAGAATCTCCTCAACACCAGAAGCTTTACAGAAAGCACTAGCAGAACTAAAAAGTCATTTAATTGAAAAGGGATACCCTGAGAGTATATTACGCAAAGCAGAACTGATAACAAGCATCCTGGGACCGGTTTCGGGTTCAAAACCCTCATCAGCCAGGCTGAGCCAAAGTGAGCAAGGGACCCACGTCTGGGCATACCCTGCCAACTCCCTTGCTCACTTTGCCACTGGATTCAAGCTAGCCTGGCTGATGACGGCTGAATAGCCAGAAACCGGTCCCAGGATGCTTGTTTCCGGTCCAGGAAAGACATGGCTTGGCAGTTCGGGCTGGACTGTTCCCATGAGGCACAGGGTCAGACTGATTTGCATATGGCCATGTCTGAACTGGGGTGGTGGAGTGAGATAAAGAATGATGATGAATTAAACCCAGATCAGTTGACTGGGGGTGAGTGTTTGATTTGCTCAAGCGCTCCGTCCATCATCCCCTTTGGTATCGCTTTGTTCGCCCTAAGTTGGCAGGGTATGCCCAGACGTGGGTCCCTTGCTCACTTTGCCACTGGATTCAAGCTAGCCTGGCTGATGACGGCTGAATAGCCAGAAACCGGTCCCAGGATGCTTGTTTCCGGTCCAGGAAAAACATGGCTTGGCAGTTCGGGCTGGACTGTTCCCATGAGGCACAGGGTCAGACTGATTTGCATATGGCCATGTCTGAACTGGGGTGGTGGAGTGAGCTAAAGTATGATGATGAATTAAACCCAGATCAGTTGACTGGGGGTGAGTGTTTGATTTGCTCAAGCGCTCCGTCCATCATCCCCTTTGGTATCGCTTTGTTCGCCCTAAGTTGGCAGGGTATGCCCAGACGTGGGTCCCTTGCTCACTTTGCCACTGGATTCAAGCTAGCCTGGCTGATGACGGCTGAATAGCCAGAAACCGGTCCCAGGATGCTTGTTTCCGTTTCAGGAAAGACATGGCTTGGCAGTTCGGGCTGGACTGTTCCCATGAGGCACAGGGTCAGACTGATTTGCATATGGCCATGTCTGAACTGGGGTGGTGGAGTGAGCTAAAGAATGAAGATGAATTAAACCCAGATCAGTTGACTGGGGTTGAGTGTTTGATTTGCTCAAGCGCTCCGTCCATCATCCCCTTTGGTATCGCTTTGTTCGCCCTAAGTTGGCAGGGTATGCCCAGACGTGGGTCCCTTGCTCACTTTGCCACTGGATTCAAGCTAGCCTGGCTGATGACGGCTGAATAGCCAGAAACCGGTCCCAGGATGCTTGTTTCCGGTCCAGGAAAGACATGGCTTGGCAGTTCGGGCTGGACTGTTCCCATGAGGCACAGGGTCAGACTGATTTGCATATGGCCATGTCTGAACTGGGGTGGTGGAGTGAGCTAAAGAATGATGATGAATTAAACCCAGATCAGTTGACTGGGGGTGAGTGTTTGATTTTCTCAAGCGCTCCGTTCATCATCCCCTTTGGTATCGCTTTGTTCGCCCTAAGTTGGCAGGGTATGCCCAGACGTGGGTCCCTTGCTCACTTTGCCACTGGATTCAAGCTAGCCTGGCTGATGACGGCTGAATAGCCAGAAACCGGTCCCAGGATGCTTGTTTCCGGTCCAGGAAAGACATGGCTTGGCAGTTTGGGCTGGACTGTTCCCATGAGGCACAGGGTCAGACTGATTTGCATATGGCCATGTCTGAACTGGGGTGGTGGAGTGAGCTAAAGAATGATGATGAATTAAACCCAGATCAGTTGACTGGGGGTGAGTGTTTGATTTGCTCAAGCGCTCCGTCCATCATCCCCTTTGGTATCACTTTTATATTGTGCCGTACAAGCATTAACATTTATATCATTGAATGAAATATTAAGGCAGTTAATCATTGTCCAGAGCAATGCAATATGAGTTTTGCCTTATTAGCTGTTCTTTTTTGTAATATTCTTTACATCATGAAAAGGAACATTAAGGTTGTATGGTATCAATCAGAGTAATGCAACACGTGTTCTGCTTATCAAAGGCTATTTATTATTGTTCTGAACAATGTAAAATGGGCTCTACTCTAAAGTTGTTCTTTTTTCCTTTTATATTCTTTAGTGCACCTGGTTATCTTTCATTTCGATCTATCTTAAGGAGTAGGGGATCTTTTAGCCTTATTCCATGGCACTTGAGCATTTATAGACATTTTCTTTAATTTTTATACATAGAACTTCACCATCACATTTTTTGAGACACAGCACAGAGTATTTCTTTCTTCCATCTATTTAGCGTACTTTCAAGATGGCGATGGTGTTTCATTTAAGTTGAAAACGTTGAAATCTTTAGTAACGTTTCTATTTCTAGTCCCTTTAAACGCCGTATTTTGAACGTTAGTCACTACAATCATTGTGACCTGTAATGGATCGAGTTTAAACGAGTACGGTGTTTCATGTAGGTGAGAAACTTTTGCATTTTTCAGTGTTGAGCGTGTTTTAAACTGCAGGCATCCACTATAGCCTTCGTTGTTTATTTTTTTCAAGGATACCGTCTGTTTAATCTCAAAATGTTTTGATCACTCCAGGACATTATGGCTTTCTCTTGGGGAAAGAACCCTTAGGTACTATTATTCATTTACCTTTTACCTTGTTCGAATTAACCCTCTTTAGAATTTCGGAATTACAGTTCATTTCAACATTCACCATTTCACAGGTTTGATTTCTTTGAGACTAACGCACTTGAAGATTTTCTTAAGCAAGTTTAGCTAGTCGCATTTTAAGTAAGTTGTCTATGTCTGACCATCGCGATCTCACTTTATCCTCTATCGCTTTTTTCAAAAGGTTAGCATGCGGGTACAACACTTCAGGACTGGTGAACCTGTCTCAATATTTTCATTTTTTTCACATTTGAGCTACTAACATTTCAGCATTTATCTAACTTTCTAGGTGATAAGATTGCACCATCTTTAATCTTTCTGTTCTCACGTTATTTTGAACACTAAGGGCCCGATTCTGATGCGGGTTGGAAAAGCTTCCCGACCGAGGGCCTGATTCTGATGCGGTTAGGAAGGCTTCCTAACGGCATTTGCGCCTTCCAAATCGGATCGGGAACGTGTCTTCCCGACCGAGGGCCCAATTCTGATGCGGTTAGGAACAAATGTTCCCATTGAAGTCAATGGGAGTTCAACCAAATCGTATCTGGAAGCATCCGGATGCATCCTACTCAGCCGGTCGGACTTTCCCGATCCGAGTGGGTCGGACACCATTTCCCAACCGATTCGGTCGGGAAGCTTTTCCAACCCGTATCAGAATCGGCCCCCGTGTTGGGTGGGTGATGAAACTGCTCGTGCTGATTTTGCAATGCAGCAAACTAAAATGGCTAAGTCACATCTTTCTGCGAGTGGCTCTTCTAGAGCTCTTCATATCAAAATATACATGTAAGCAAACTAAAATGATTAAGTCAAAAATTGCTTTGTAAATGTCTTTTTCACAAGTCTTCATATCTAAATATTCAAGTGTAAATATTTCCTTCCTGCATATTGTTACACTTTTATCAAGTATATTCATGAATTATTTTCACAGTGGCCCCTGAAGAAGGGATCCTCTTCCCGAAATGCATTGGGCATGCACCATAACTTCTTGAGAGACTATTGTCTTATGAGAAACAGGATTATCTGCCAAGTTCTTCTTTAAGAAAATGTTGTTTTTGGAGTTCATAAACATGAATCTTGTCTACAGCAGAGTATGAGTTAGATATGAAAAGCACCTATAAATAAACAAAGGTGTAATAGACCACAAACATTGTTTCTATCTTAATATTATGATGTAAAATTTGCTAAAAATAGTTTGATTCACTTTCATGCTGTGCGGCCAGGCAACGAGTGACATTACACACTTGTTACAGCTACAATTAACATAGAGGTAGGCAGCCTCCTTCCTGACCAGCATGCCTATATATACATAAACAAGTTAAACAGTAGATGAGTGGATAATTACAGTTAGGCATAAAAATAATTCAAAATTGGGTTTGCGCAACACACTACATTAATTGTTTCAGGAGAGTCTGCAATAACACATAATTAAAGTGGTCCATAAAGGACATTGTCGAATTGTTGACACCAAATGAGCTTTCTGAGACCGAGTCTAGCTTCCACATCTCAATGAGAGAGTTGAAAGAGATTTAAAGGCCTGTCATCTATGCAACTCCCTGTCATGGAAAACCACTGTACATACCTTAAACATGTCAGAGTTGCCAATGCATGCTTGCGAAAGAATTGCCATTGGATTCTTTTGGTCCTCTTGACAATAGATATCACCTGATAGTGATCGTTGATAAATACTCCCAATTTCCATTGGAGCAGCATAATTGTGATCCCATCCTAAGATATAGTAGGAGTGCATCATATATCATGCGCATTCAGCACTCGAATATATTCTGTTTGATTAATGTTACTAAGAAAAGATGGGTTTTGTATACAAGTACTCCACGTGAAAACGAATGAGACTTATAAATTGTGTGCATAGAAATGTGGTTAATAAAGGTCTTTGCAACATTTACATAATCATATTTTGGGAGAAACTAATATTAAGTTGTCCCTCATTTTAAAGCTGATGAAATAAAGTGTATGTGTAGACTAATCAATCAATCAATTAATCAATCAATCATGGATTTGTAGAGCACACTACTCACCCATGAGGGTCTCAAGGCGCTCGGGGCAGGGGCCTTTTCAGGCAGCTCCGGTCATCCGAAGAGCCAGGTCTTGAGGCTCTTCCTGAATGCTTGTAGTGGGGGGCTTCGTCTGATGCTGAGGGGGAGTTCGTTCCAGGTCTTTGCCGCAATGTAGGAGAAGGATCTGCCTCCCGTTCTGGCTCTGTGATGCGGGGGATTTCAGGCAGGGCTAGTTCAGTGGAGCGGAGGTTTCTTTTGGGGGTGTAGAAGGAGATTCTTTCATTGAGGTATTGGGGTCTGATGTTGTGGAGGGCTTTGTAGGCGTGTGTGAGCAGTTTAAAGGTCACTCTTTTTTCAACAGGGAGCCAGTGGAGGTCTCGTAGGTGCTGGGTGATGTGGTCTTGTCGTGGGATGCTGAGGACAAGTCTGGCTGCGGCATTCTGGACGGTCTGGAGTTTGTGGAGTAGAGATTTATTGATTCCGTCATAGAGGGCTTTTCTGTAGTCCAGACTGCTGGTGATGAGTGAATGGGTGACAGTCTTCCTGAATTCGGGGAGATCCATTTGAAGCTCTTGCGGAGTATGCGGAGGGGTGTTGAAGCATGTGGAGGATACATCGTTGATCTGTCGGTTCCTGATGAGGGAGGAGTCGAGTATGATGCTGAGATTTCGGGCGTGGTCCGTGGGTGTGGGAGGGCTGCCGAGGGCAGGGGGTAACCAGGTGTCATTCCACATGGAGGGGGTGGATCCGAGGATGAGGACTTCCGTTTTCTCCGAGTTGAGCTTCAGGCAGCTGCTGCTCATCCAGGATGCGATGTCCTTCTTTCCTTCCTGGAAGTTGTTCCTGGTGAGGGAGAGGATGAGCTGGGTGTTGTCAGCGTAGGATACTATGCTGAGTCCGTGTTTTCTGACGATGGTTGCGAGGGGGGACATGTAGATGTTGAAGAGCATGGGGCTGTGGGAGGATCCTTGGGGTACTCCACATCTGATTTCTGTGGGTTCGGAGAGGAAGCTCTGGAGTCTTATTCTTTGAGTTCGGCCGGTGAGGAAGGAACAGATCCAGTCTAGGGCAGGTCCCTGTATGCCTACGTCATGGAGCCTGGCGGCTACTGTGCGGTGGGAGATGGTGTCAATGGCTGCTGAGAGGTCTAGTAGAATGAGGGCTGCAGTATGGCCATGGTCGAGGAGAGTGCGGATGTCGTCTGTGGCGGCTAGGAGGCGGTCTCGGTGCTGCCGTTGCTGCGGAAGCCGGATTGAGATGTGTTGAGGGTGTCGTTGGTTTCTATGAAGTCTGTTAGCTGGATGTTGATGATCTTCTTGGTGACTTTGGCGGCGAAGGGGAGGAGATAGATGGGCCTGTAGTTCTTGAGGTCCGTCAGGTCTGCAGAGGGCTTCTTGAGGAGAGGTTTGACTTCTGCACATTTCCAATCGTCGGGGAACGTGCCTGTTTCGAGGGTGCAGTTGATTGTCCATTGTAGTTCTGATGCAATGGCGGAGGCGGCCCTGTGGAAGATGTGTGGCGGGCAGGGGTCAGTGGGGTGCTCCAGAGTGTATGCTCCTCATGGGAGGATGGACGGCTGAGTGGTGTTGCTGGGGGAAGGTGTTAAGTTGGTGCCTTGGTCGTGTTCGTCGAAGTTTTCATAGAGTGTCCTGTTCTTATGGTGGAAGAAGGAGCCAAGTTTATTGCAGAGGTATGGGAGGGGGGATGTCAGAGGTTTCGCTGGGGGGTCTGATGAATTCTTGTATGATGTTGAAGAGTTCCTTGGAATTGCGGTAGTTGGAGAAGATTCTGTTCTGGATGAAGTTCCTCTTCGTAGATCTGATGAGTTGGTGGTGTGCTGTAGTGGCGGTCCTGTAGGCGGTGCGTGCTAATGTTTAAACATTTATATGTGTAACAAGGATTTTGGTAAACTTGTTTGCAATGTATTCATGCATTAAGATGCTGCATTTGATATGTGCGTAAAAATGTGCACTTATTTACAAACCGGTGCACTCCTAAGTTGACATGATTTTTGGGCCTCGAGAACTGTTTCAATACAAGCTCAAGTTTAAAGTCTAACATGTAATTCGTATTTAACTTTCAATGTAGAACTTATTTGTTTGCATTTTTTGTTTCTACTGCAGGTGTGGACAAAGCCTTACTATTTAGAACAGAAGGGTTTTGTTTTAGTTAGATAGCAATGTATGAAAAGAAGGTTTTCGGCAAGGAGAAACACGGTAACAAGCAAGGAGGCGAGCTCTCATGGAGGAGGGGAAGAATGGCCAAGGATGAATGAAGTAGAAACTTCTTAATGTGGGAAAGTTGGTGCCAGTAACCAATTTGTGCTGGAATCATGGAAAGTTACTATAGACGAGCATGTGACTTACCATGAATACAACAAATGTCTTATGCTGTAACATAGTGAGAGACAGAGAGACATCTTAGGACTTTCAGAGGTACAGACCTCTGCTTTTGCTTTGTGTGGCTTCATCCTACTTGATCCTTAGTTGGAATTTCCTCTACTGAGGACTCTGACAGCTGACACCTTTCCATTATTCATTATTACTCAATGCTTCTTAACTCATGGTTATCCCTTTTAATGCAGTGTAGGGAGAGACAGTGGGCTCATGCTTACTTTTGAGAAACAATTGACGCAATGTAATATTCAATTTTTTTTCCTGATTACTTGCATTGACATAACAGAATTAGTTGTATGCTTCTTATTATATAGGGTAAATCCCTTAAGGAGACTTGGATTCATTCTGTTTGTTTTGTATTTGTATACCGTGGTGTTAAGATGCATTTATATCAATCTATTTTTTAATTTATAATTAAACCTTACTAAACTCATATTTAGTTGTCGAGTGGATTATTGTGTGACTAAATTGGTTACACCGTATTGAATTTGAAATTATGATTGCTTTCTCCCTCTTACCTCTCAAGCAGCTAAAAAGACCATCTGGTTGAGTAGCGATGTCTAAGTGGTCCCCAGCTCTCTCACATTGATAGGAGGGTTGCATGATAGACTGGCTAAACCACGCGTGCCTCTACCACGCAGCCTAAACAATGAATGTGTCTTAACCACGCATTCCTTTACCATGCATGCCTTTACCACGTATTTTCGTGATAAAGGCATGAATGGTAAAGGGGTATGAGTGGCTAAGGTTGCGAGCCCCCTGCCCTAAGCTACAAACAAATCCCCCAGCCCCCCTCCCCTAACTGAGGTCCAAATACCCTGATGCCCTCCCAACCCCCATGCTGTCCCTAACCCTTAAACACTACCTCAACACCCTCCCACTGTCCCTACAACTACCCCAACCCCGTCCACTGCCCTTAGGCCTAAAGCCCAAACCCCTATTTTAAAAAACTTCCCCACCCCCCTAAGCCCTAATAATTACCCCACCCTCCCCTAAGCCCTGCAAACTACCCAGACTACCCATTCCCCTCCCCCTGCCCTGAGGCCTAAAACCCTGTCCCTTATCAAACACTATACCGACCCCCTCGCACCCCCTGCACTGTCCCTAAATCTACCCCAACCCCTTCCACTGCCCTTAGGCCTAATACCCAAATCTCTAATTAAAAAACTACCCCGACCCACCACTCCTAAAAACTACTTTGACCCACCCCCAGCCATGAAAAATACCCCTGACCCCATCCCTGAAAACTACCCCCACCCGCCCCCAGCCCTGAAAACTACCTCTGACTCCCCTGCCCTGAAAACTAGCCCGAACCCCCAGCCCTGACAACTAGCCCCAAACCCCAGCCCAGAAAACTACCCGACTCCCCTAGCCCAGAAACTACCCTGATCCCCCAGCCCAGCAAACTACCCCTGACCCCCAGCCCAGAAAACTACCCTGACCGCCAGCCCAGAAAACTATCCCGACCCCCCAGGCCAGAAAACTACCCTGACCCCCCCAGCCCAGAAAACGACCTTAAACCCCCAGCCTAGAAAACTACACGAGAAAAAAACCCCAGCCCAGAAAACTACAGCCCAGCCCCACTTACCTCACTGCGGATCCCTTCCTGGCGAGATCTTCCTAACTTTAGTACTCCTAAATGCCTTCTGTGAATACCAAAAGTCGTAAAGTTAGGATTTTGTCTCAGATTACTTCTGTGAATCGGGCCCATTATGTTCACTAGAGAAGATCGAGTGCTTGTTCATCAGCATAGAAAATGAAAGACTGATGCTGAACCATTTTATGTTGTGACCAGAAAAGGACATATGGTGACTCCCCAACCTCCTGAGAAGTCCATTATGTGAGATTCCTTGCATTTCCAACGTGTGGCTCATTGCTAGTCAGCCACTGATGTCAATTTAGAGGCTGGGTGTGAAAGGACAAGTAAAGACCCCCTGAATGCTTCTGTTTGTACATCCCAAACACTGGTCATGAGCACTTCTACTGCCTGTCCCCAGTTTCAGAAGACACGGTTGAGACGTGTGATCGAAGCGCCCCAAAGTCTCATTAAAGAGCTATGATTGTGTATGTACCTGTAAAAAATGTTGCGTTTCTATTTAACAGAGGGGGAGATGTAGTGTTGTGTGAGTTTGTAATAACGGAATCCTGTTGGCTCCTGATGGACTCCGTAGAAGTATGACATAAGCATTGGAGCACAGTGAAGTAAAAGCAGGTTTAGAATGTTGACTTTGCGGTTTCACGTAGAAGAATAAAGATGTGTTTTACTAAGCTACGTTTGTGGGGTGTTGAGAAAACACCTTCACAAATGAGGTGAATCAATTGACACATATGATGCAAGTCAAGCAAATGCATCCAGGTTAATCAAAATTTCAAAGTGAAACCAGAGGAAGTCCAAGGCTGCAGTTCTGACAAGCTAAGAAAGTAAATCTTTAGGGGACTTCAGATCTCTCTGACCAGAATATCAGGCCTTCGAAAGTCATATGAACAGGCCTGTATGCATTCTATTCATGGAAATAGCATTTAGTGCAGTCTCCATTAAACAGGTGCTAGCTGATTTACTAAGAAGTGCAAAGAGAGAGGGTGACTTCTCTTCTACTAAAGGGCATGTTCAAATCCAAGATATCACACAGTGAAACAGAGGCGCTGTCCCAGAACATTATGACTGCAGCAGTGATAGAAAGCTGTGCACAATGGAGGTACTTTAACTCATCAACAACTGCATTCAGTTCCAGAACACTTAAACTGGAAGAAATTCTTGAGAATTTGGGTCCCTGTTTATATTGATACAATGATGCAGCTGGCAGCACAGACTACCATTCCATGAGGTCAAATTTAGAAACCAAACTATACAGACCGTCATCTTAGATAAATTAAAATTGCCCACACAATGGATGTCTCAGATTAGGGTTACAAATACTCAACTGACTTGGAGAAAGGCAAAGAGTTGACTGAAGAAAGTCATAAAGTTAGAGAAATAGCACCCAAACATAAGAAGAAGTAATGATGGAAATCTGCAAAACTTGTCTTAAATGGTGGGCACTGACGGCTACTTTTATACCCTAAACCTCGAACATAGCATCAACCACCACAAATTTAGAACTAGTTAAGTGCACTAGGCTATGTTTTGGAATCTCCTCAGCCACTGCTTACGTTTTTCTGTATGTACTCAAAGTTCTGGCTTTCCCGCCACTCATGCTGACGTCCAGATACCCAAAGCAAATTACATTCAGAGGTGAATCCTTTCCCTTTGCAAATAAGTTAGCTTTGGAGTCTGTAACTTATCAATGGTGTGTGAACTAAATTATGGTTGCAAACAATTGATATTTAAATTGACGAAGCACAATTTGGAAGTAACGCTTCCTAACACACCTCTTCCAAATAGTGATTCCGGAATAAATTCTAAACCCATTTTGGGATCCACAAAATCTTTTTGATTTGCAATATGGGGTTAGTACATATGTAAGAATGTTTTTGAGGATTCAAACCCTGTATTTTATTTAATCTGAGGATCTGCCACCCCAAACACCCTTTGTACATCTGGCCAATAGTTCTAACATCTAAAATAAATCGCAAACAACTAGGATATCCTTGAACAAACAGGGTACTTATAGCCAATTACGAGTCTTCACAAACCTAAATTGAGGATAAGGACCTTACTTACATTGAGTGGAGGCAGGACATCTGTCAAAAAGTGGTGCATATTCCCTCTATTGTATTAAGAGTGCACTGGTGTCAATTGCACTCTAAATACAGCAGACCGGACACACTCTAGATAAAGCCATAAACCTCACGCAGATAACAACATATTCATGGCCATGGCACTAAAAAACGTAAAATGAACCTTATATCTGCTTTGTCTAACTACACTTAGATAACAATATGCTAAACCTCTAAATTGCACAAAAAGCATATTTAACAAACTCATTTGAACAAACAAATCAAGAACTCTCAAAGCAAATCATAGCCAGACATTTTGCAAACTAGTGAGCACATAATGCAAAGAAATATGCAAATCAGTAACTTCTGGAACATCACATCAATAAGTAAAGAATGCAGCCAGAGGCGCACACACACACACACACACACACACCCACACACACACACACACACACGCACGCAAGCACACACACGCACGCACGCAGACACACACACACACACACACACAGTTCCAATACACATTGTGATTATTGCTACTGGAATTGTAACCAATGTGTTTAAAAAGGTTCTCTGGAGAGTTTTAGTTCAGCTTGATGGTTGGAAAAATATTTTAAAGCATTGACAATGTCCACTGTGTTTCTTCTTTTCTTCTTAAATCTTACTTTTATGACCCATAAACATTTATCTAAAGTCTAAAGGGAACAACATATAAAGCATCGTCTACTGGAATTGCTTACATAGTTGGGATGCCATGAGATGTCAGCCACTTCTAGACTTTCGGATGATGAGTAGGCTTTTTTTTTGTTTCCTGTATAAAATCTTGACTTCTGTTACACAGTGGGTTGCAGAGGTCAAACCAAAAAATCACAACTCTTTGTAGTGCATTTGTCCAAATTGTATGCAAGTAATTAATTAATGCGCCTTTTGTACTAGACAATACGCTTAGGCTCATGTTGCATCTGGGGCAGGGCAATTTAGACTCCACCCTTACACGTCACAGAAATGCAATTATGTACATACATTTGATATAATATTCACTGTGTTCCTTAACTTCATTAACATGTGTGAAGCATTAAAATGTAATGAAATGTATTCACTGTAGAAACCAGAGTTGTATTCACATGTTCACTGTTCAGTTTAAACATGAAAGTATGTGTTCCTTATTCTTGTTTTACGCTTATACTTCAAGTTATATTTATGTATGTAAACATGAACTCTTACACCCACATTTTACATTTATTTTGTGCACAGTGAATGCTTTTTTTAAATTTAGTCCGACTACTGGTCTCAGTTTAAATGATTTTTTTTGCCAGCATGTTTTCTTTTTCTTACAGGTTTATTATTTAGTTAGAGAAATGCTTATAGTCTGTATTAGACTGCCGAAAGAGAGGAAAACTTGACAGTGAACTTGGAGAAACAATGGTCGTAAGAGGCCTTCTGTTCATCATGTACTAGGATGGCAAGATGTTCAAGGTTGAGAACCCCAGTCTCAGCTCGATGCATTGGGAAATTGGAGCTAAGTTGCAGATACACTGAAGTAGCAGTATCATTGGTCCTTGTTGGTGTGAAAGGAGATAAGGACGCTTCTGCATCTCCTGTTACTTTTAAATTGTTGTTCACACAGTTAGAGTTCCCAGAGATTCCCTTTAGACTTTGAGAGGAACAGACCTCACTGCTTGCCTTGTTCTTACAAGTGGGAAGTTTTATGCTAAACACTTATTTCCTTTTCCAAAGACTTCTACCGAAGTCTGATCATACTTACACCTTCTTCTAGGCTTTCGAATTAGATACCCTTGCTAGAGGACCCTATATCTGACTAATGTTTAGAAGAGAGAAAAGACTTTTCTTTATGGAACACCTTTTTGATGTAATCTGTGTCTGTATTGTGATGGCTATCACACTTCTGCATCTCATTCTGTTGTGCCTTAACTTACTAAGATATTTTAGCTTGCCTATTGTAGTCTCCATTTCAGTGCTTCATGTCAGCTAACAAAGGCCCATATGATCAATGAGGAAAAATCCTTAACGTCTTGACTAAGAGATTATATTGTAAGTAAGACTTCCAGTTTTCAGTTTTTACTAATTTTTACAGATAATTACAAACAGAAACAAATCTATTTCCTGTCTGTATTTATTTTTATAATCGGAAAAAACTGAAAATTGTGCTTTTTGTGAGTGACTCTCCTTGAGTGACTCTCCTTGTTTTCCTTCATGAATTCCAAACCAACTTCTTAGCTGATAGGCACTATGGGGGTGTACAAGCAGGATAGAATCCCCGTAAATTCAGGCATTTAACATATATTTGTATATAATGCTAATATTTACCTGTCGGTGTAGTGTTCTGTTATATTTGGCTGCTTAATTTACTAAAACGCAACAGGCATCAAAGTATGAGTGCATGTTTATCAGTTAAATTAATGTGGAAATATACCATTTTAGGACTCCAATTATTCTCAAAACGAAAATAAATATGGATAAATTCCAATAAAATGGCCGAAAAATTAATATGGATAAATACAGATGGAAATTTTAAGAAAATAAAGCCCAGTGCTCTAACAAGATGGTAGCTCGTTCGAAGGTTAGCTAGTGCAGCAAAGAGAGTTAGTGTATCTCCTGTAGAAATTCTATACTTGAAGATTTGCCCAAACCCAGCCCAAGTCCTTAAAGCCCATATTTCAATTTGGAGGCTCAGTGGAGTTCCAGCGGGTCGGAAAAGAGTTGTAACAGCGGAGGAGTGAGTATTAATAGGGTAACACTTGGAAATTGTGTATGTCAAGCTCACAATATTTTCTTAGATTACGTAGTGCGATGCAATGATGTTTTAGTTGTGATGCAGACGTAAATGCGCTTCATGGTGAGCAGTTGAAGTTGTTATCGGACTGGACGCAGCCTAAGATCCATTGATATATATATTTGTAATACACTGTGTTGTCATTTGTCTGCTACGTTTTGTGGGCTAGTCGTGAGGTGCCATTGGCTACACAATTGTGATAGGGACAGATACCATTGGGTGAGAGTAAGGTGTGGTTGGTGTAGTAGATCCTGTTGAGCAAAGGAGAAGCTGCACTGATTAGGGAAATTCCCGCTGGTTGAGGTTTCATTCGAGAGTGCTTCTGAGTAGGTCGGAAAGTGTCACTCATGACCATTTCTGGTGCGATTGAATACTTGGATTTTTTAAGTGGAGTAAACAAAGGTTATTTCTTGAAATTTCTTAGTGTTTTGGTTTATGCTTCCCTATTGTTGAGAAAGGAGTGTGCTTGTGAAAATTGTAAAGGAGGGTGAGAGTCTGCAAGGAGTGAGAAATACTTTATAAATTATAAAGTATTTCTCACTCCTTGCAGACTCTCACCCTCCTTTATAATTTTCACAAGCACACTCCTTTCTCAACAACAGGGAAGCATAAACCAAAATGCTAGGGCTCCCGGTTTTATGGTATTTATTTTTTTGCCATTTCCGTCTGTATTTATCCATATTTATTTTTTGGGCATTTTATCTGTATTTATCCACATTTATTTTTGCCGCAATCAAAAGACAGCGCTGGAGCTAGTATTTTTCCACATTTAAATAGACAATGCACACCGTTTCCTTTTCATTTCTGTTTAATATGGGTGATGTGTGAGAATCTATTTCAGATATTTCTTTTAGATCAAAACAGACCTCACCTATGAAAAATGGGTGGTTGTCACAGTGATTATTTGCAGTAATATAAATAAGCTCCTGCTGTCGCGCACTCAGGTGAGCACTGCCGCTGCTTCCTTTGAAGCCTGTTTGTACTTGTGCCTTATGCTTGGTTCATGGAATCAGAAAGCTGACTTCCTGGCTCAAGGCTTCCTCTGGGGTGTGCTTGAAACCAGGGTGCTAGCAGCGACGAGACCCCTGCATAAGGTGGCCCCGGCCTGGCCTGCACGAGGAATATCGACCCAACAAGCAAAATAAAAAAGAGTCAGAGACTAAATACATTCAATTTGTTTGAGCAGCAGCTGAAAAGGGTACATTTGAGGCGCCTTGCCCCCCTGGACCAACAACTACTCCAGTTAATGTATCACAAGAGGAGGGGATCCACCTAACTCCAGGGCTTTAAGTGAGCTGGCTCCTGCCGGTGCTCAGCATCAGCAGTTCTAAAAAGCAGGTGCTGAGATGGGTCCCTATCGGGCTCTCCATTTTTGCCCTCCCTCTAGGGGTGGGGAAAAAAATCTTAACAGCAGTATTGCCCTTCGCTACTTTGATGTAACTTAAAAGAGATTCGTTATAGTTCTTTCACAGTCTCACCATGTCAGAACTGAAGCATTTTTTATATTATATAGAACAAAGCCATAGTTGTTGCTTATTTATCTTATGCACATAATTCAGCCTAACTCTGCTAAATGTGCCGATGTAGATTTTTTAATCCTGCTAAAGAATTTTTCACAAATTATTTAAAAGGGCATGAGTGAAAGGAGGCTCAGCCCTTCAAACCTCTATTAGCGTCAATCCCTATCCTCATGACAATTGTGAAGTTTCTCAGCTCTCTTACCACTCTTCTTCACTACACAGGTAAATAAACAAGCATGTGCACCAATTACATAACACAAGGACATATTCATTTTTGGTTGTTACAGGGAGATTAAGTGACAGTATGCAGTGTACTGCACTGCAAGAACTACCCAGCCACAAACTCAGCAAACACTCCAGCCCCTGCGAGTAGACTGTGAAGCTGCCATCAAACTTCGCTTGACTTTGAAGATGCAGTGGCTGGAGTGTTTGCCGAGTTTGTGGCCGTATTGTTCTTGCAGCCACATGTTGTTGCAGATTTATATAGCGCGAACTCGGCACGGAGGTATTTGAGCGCTTTATCTTTCCCCACCAATTAGATAATACAAGGACACATTCATTTTTGGCAGTCACTGGGAGATTACGTGACAGTACACAGTGCACTGCACTGCAAGAGCAACCCGGCCACAAACACGCAAACACTCCAGCCCCAACCATGATTGGCTCAGGGGCACAGCAGCAGGTCAAAAAAGACCCTAATTGGAAGGAATCTCCAGCAAATCACAAGCTGTAAGGCCCTGCAGCTGAGGGGCGTGGAAAGTCAACTCGGCTGGAGCATGGCAGCGCGCAAAATTTGCTAGTATTTTACCGCTTTTAAATATAAATTCAGACAATGGAGAAATAGTTTTCCATCTGTATTTATATGTAAATATCCGTTTAAACGGAAAACCGGGAGCCCTATTTATAATGTGCTGTGTTGAGATTGGACTGTTGGTGTTAGTGCTGCAAATTTTATTGCTTGAGTATGTCACAGAGTGCCGCACTGCTATTGGTTGTTGATGTTGAATGAGAATTGAAGGTTAAGAAATTACTTCCTAGTTCAAAAGAGAATTCTACTTGTGATTGTTGATGTTTTGCTGAAAAATAAAAGGTTTCACAGCGATACAAGATCTGATTAGGGGAGATATGAGAGTCTTTGTTAGAGTAGGAGAAGAGGCACAGCCAGTAGGCACAGCAGGTCATTATATGTCCATAAATATGGGGCACCACACATGCATTTGGTTAAGTTAAAAGCATAGGATTACTGAAAAGGAAGGTGCTTAGATATTCCACATTTAATTTTAGAATTATTGAAAATTTGAGAAGGGTATTGTGCGAGATGAAGCCGCCTCCTAGTCCTCACAGTATGAGGCACTTAATGCTTGGGCACATGTAGCTTATGCCAAAGAGGAGAAATATCAGGGTAGAGTTGGAAAGCCAGTGCATCACTTTCTAGATGTGTTATTGTCAACCCGTCCACCTCCTTATAATGTGTCCCAACCAGAAGGAATGAGTGGTGTAGTTACAGCTGGAATCTCAGAAAGAGCAACTGCCCCAGTGAACACGAGTCAGAACCTTATGGGAGAGAGTTCAGGGATTCGTGCTCCTGTTAACTCAACTGTTTCTAATACTCCAGACGCAATAACTGTTTCAGTTACTACTGGTCTAGCAGTTCTCTTGTATAAACCTGAGTTGTCAAGAACCATCACATATGCTTTGACGGTTCCGACTAGAGAAAATGTGTCATATACTGTTCCTGTTGCTCCCGGATAGGAAGGCACAGAAAAAACTCCTTTAATTGCGAATATGTGGACTTCACCATATGTTCCTCCTGTATCGTCAGTAATGCATCAGACAGGACTTACCCCTGTAGAGGAACCAGATCAGATGCCACAACATTCTCACCTGCCCATTTGTAATTCCCCTATATTTCAAGTAGTAATCCCCGGGAAGGGATAGTTTCCAATACTTCTGGAGTCTAAAATAACATTAATTCACTATTAGACAATTTTATTAGGTTTTTCAATGGGTCCCTATTAGAAGCCGGGGGTTCAGGATCGAGCAGAGAAATCCAATCTCCAGCAAGGGAGAATGCAGTGGATGTGGTCAAGTTAAATTTAAATTTAGAATTGGAATAGGGGATTTTAGGAAATCTAGATCTTTCCAGATTAGATCAAAAGAATGAACTCCTATACATGTGGAAAGATTTTACTAAGTATGCAGGACAAGATCAAGATAATAAGGTTATCAATTAGCTTGAGTGTCTCATGTAGATTTAAGTGGGATCAAATCCTTGCAGAAAAGTTATTGTGTATGTTTTGAGGAAAATAATATAACCAGTGTGCGAACTTCTGGAATGAAAATGAAAATTAGAGAATTCATCGGTAGCATTCAGAAATGAAGTGAATTAGACAAGTGAGAAGGCAGATGGACAAAGAAGAAAGACTCAAAGAAAGCAAAGGGAGAGCCACCTCCCTCTTTGATGGATGGGGAAGGTGCTTCAAATTTCCCATTGAGAGAAGTGCCTGATGGAGGGCAAATTCATGTACTGTGGAGTAGGAGTGATTTTGCATCCTTCATGAACAATTTCCACAAATTGGGAGACAAGCCAGTGGAGTAGTGCACCCAGGTTGATCGATTTGTAAAGATTTCACAGGTATTGTGGATAAACTTGAATACCCTTTTTGATTTGTGGGTATAATGTAAGGTAGCTGTACAGTGGCTAGGGTAGGACCCACAGAGAAATCCGATCACTCACGCCCCATCACCTTTGTTGATGAAGAAGTATCAACAGATAATTATGTTTTTGAAAGGAAAGATACCGACTAAGGACATTGATTGGGTTAAGATTGACAGAACAACTCAGGATCCCAGAGAGACTTAGCATGCTTATTATGAGAGACTGTTGCAAGTGTCCACAGCACAGTGGGATGGAAAATCTAAAATCTAAGGAAATGGTAAGTGTTGTGTCTTGGATTGTGACAGGATTGAGATCTGAGGTTAGTATGATGATTCAAAGCATTTAACTTGTTGGCAGAATAAATCAATTGATGAGATCTAGAAGTACGCAAAATATTGTAGTGATGAATTGGAAATGAAACAGAAGCAGTCGAAAGAGAAGTTGATGCTGGTACAGATGAAAGCGATACAAAAGGGGATGATGGACGGAACGTTTGAGCCAATCAAACACTCACCCCCAGTCAACTGATCTGGGTTTAATCCATCATCATTCTTTAGCTCACTCCACCACCCCAGTTCAGACATGGCCATATGCAAATCAGTCTGACCCTGTGCCTCATGGGAACAGTCCAGCCCGAACTGCCAAGCCATGTCTTCCCTGGACCGGAAACAAGCATCCTAGGACCGGTTTCTGGCATTTCAGCCGTCATCAGCCAGGCTTGCTTGAATCCAGTGGCAAAGTGAGCAAGGGACCCACGTCTGGGCATACCCCCGCCAACTTAGGACGACCAAAGCGATACAAAAGGGGATGATGGACGGAACGTTTGAGCCAATCAAACACTCACCCCCAGTCAACTGATCTGGGTTTAATCCATCATCATTCTTTAGCTCACTCCACCACCCCAGTTCAGACATGGCCATATGCAAATCAGTCTGACCCTGTGCCTCATGGGAACAGTCCAGCCCGAACTGCCAAGCCATGTCTTCCCTGGACCGGAAACAAGCATCCTAGGACCGGTTTCTGGCATTTCAGCCGTCATCAGCCAGGCTTGCTTGAATCCAGTGGCAAAGTGAGCAAGGGACCCACGTCTGGGCATACCCCCGCCAACTTAGGGCGACCAAAGCGATACAAAAGGGGATGATGGACGGAACGTTTGAGCCAATCAAACACTCACCCCAGTCAACTGATCTGGGTTTAATCCATCATCATTCTTTAGCTCACTCCACCACCCCAGTTCAGACATGGCCATATGCAAATCAGTCTGACCCTGTGCCTCATGGGAACAGTCCAGCCCGAACTGCCAAGCCATGTCTTCCCTGGACCGGAAACAAGCATCCTAGGACCGGTTTCTGGCATTTCAGCCGTCATCAGCCAGGCTTGCTTGAATCCAGTGGCAAAGTGAGCAAGGGACCCACGTCTGGGCATACCCCCGCCAACTTAGGGTGACCAAAGCGATACAAAAGGGGATGATGGACGGAACGTTTGAGCCAATGAAACACTCACCCCAGTCAACTGATCTGGGTTTAATCCATCATCATTCTTTAGCTCACTCCACCACCCCAGTTCAGACATGGCCATATGCAAATCAGTCTGACCCTGTGCCTCATGGGAACAGTCCAGCCCGAACTGCCAAGCCATGTCTTCCCTGGACCGGAAACAAGCATCCTAGGACCGGTTTCTGGCATTTCAGCCGTCATCAGCCAGGCTTGCTTGAATCCAGTGGCAAAGTGAGCAAGGGACCCACGTCTGGGCATACCCCCGCCAACTTAGGGCGACCAAAGCGATACAAAAGGGGATGATGGACGGAACGTTTGAGCCAATCAAACACTCACCCCCAGTCAACTGATCTGGGTTTAATCCATCATCATTCTTTAGCTCACTCCACCACCCCAGTTCAGACATGGCCATATGCAAATCAGTCTGACCCTGTGCCTCATGGGAACAGTCCAGCCCGAACTGCCAAGCCATGTCTTCCCTGGACCGGAAACAAGCATCCTAGGACCGGTTTCTGGCATTTCAGCCGTCATCAGCCAGGCTTGCTACAGATGAAAGCTGCACAGAAAGGAAGCCAAAGTCAACCTTATGTAGGGAATGTTGGTGCTATGTATAATGTAAGATGGAAATGGTTATCCGCAACAGGGTAGAAGACGCACTGTCCCAATGAACCTAAGTACTGGAATTGATGTTGCCACTTTAAAGAAATTGAATCCATGTCATTATTGTAACAGTTTAGGGCATTGGAAGAAGGAAAGTCATCTTAATCCTAAATGAGTGAGAATCAGGTTCAAAATTCGGGATTTATACAGACACAGGTTAACAAGCCCATGCAGACACAAAATGTGCTGAGACAATCAATCAATCAATCAATCAATCAGGGGGCTTGTAAAGTGCGCTACTCACCCGTGAGGGTCTCTAGGCGCTAACAGAGAATGAAAAGACCAATTGATGCACATTTCTCAAGCCTCAATTCCTCTGCAAAATATGAATGATCCTAGATTTAAATCTAACCAGGTCCCAAACTTTAATTAGAATTCTTTCCAGAACCAAAACTCATTCCAGCAATTTCCTTTGTTTTACACACTTGTTGGTTATGGCTCAGATCAGTCACAATGACCGTGCCTAAGGGGGGAGGAAGATTGCGTGCTTGCCACAGTCTTTGACGTAGACCAGAGTGGTCCATTTGTGGAAGGTGAAGTTAATGGCCACCCAGTATCATTCTTCAATAACACTCGTGATACTGGTTCCACTTTTAGAGCAGCGGAAGTTCCAAACCTACCCCTCTTGGGAAAAAGAATCCAAGTTGTTGGAGTGGCAAATAAATAAATGACAAATCCCATAAAACGAGATGTACCTGTTAAAGTTGGGTCCTTTTAAAGAGAGCCACCAGATTGTGATGTGTGATTCTAGTCTTGTAAACCTTTTGGGACTCAACTTGCTGTGTAAGTTAAATTGTACCACCTCTAGCACGCCAAAAGGTGTGGTGTTTCAGACTCATGATAAAGATGTTAATTTCAAATTGGAGAATCAAGGGTCAAACATTAGATTGTACAATGATGATTTGCCACCAAATCTTAGAGATATGTGGAAGTCCAAAGTCTGGGAATTCTCAAGAAAGAACATAGGTCTCATAAAAGGAGCTGAGCTTGTCCACATAAATGTTACACCTAATGCTGAGTACCCAAGAACCCCTCAGTACAATTTGACTCCTGAAAATATTGCTGGAATTACATCAGTGAATGAGTAAATAGCATTTTGAAAGAGATAATGGGGAGTCTATGTAACTTACCCATCATAGACTTGCAGAAGCCTAGCGGTAAATACTGCAAAGTTCATGATTTGAAGAAGATTAATAACGTTGTTGTCCCCTGTCGTCTTGTGGTACCGGATCCAGCTGTGATTTTATTTCAGATTCCATGTGAGGCTGAGTATTTTACTGTGATAGATCTGTGTCAAGCCTTTTCTTTTTCTCCATCTCCTTGCATGATAACATCCAGTACCTTTTCGCCTTCCGGTTCCAGAACCATTTTTTGTCATGGTGCCAAGCCCCACAAGGGTATACAGATCTTTAATCGAATCCTTAAAAAGAACCTTGAGACCCTATTGATGCCCTGTAACTCTGTCTTAGTGCAATAAATTGATGACCTGGTGGTTGCATCAGATACCCAGGAATCTTGTAAACAAGACACCATTGCACTGTTGAACCATTTGGCTGAGAATGGGCATAAAGTGTCCATGAGTAAGTTGCAGTACTGTCAGAGAGAAGTTCTGTATCTCAGACATCATATTGAGAAGGGAGCAAGGGAGATATCACAAGGAAGAATCTTGGTGATTCTGAAAAGGAATCTGTCAACCATCCATAGAGAAGTCAGGATGTTCTTGGCAATGGTGGGCTACTAGCAACAGTGGATAAATAACTTTTCCAAGTGGCCAAGCCTTTACAGAAGCTGACACACAAGGATGTGTTGAATCTGGTACCATGCGCTGGCGATGGCTTGATTGCCTTCCTAGAGTTGAAAGAAAGTCTCTGTCATACCCCAGCAGTAGGAAAGTCTGTTTATAACAAAGCTTTTCTACAGTGAGAGAGAGGGCTGCGTACTCTCAGTGTTTATGCAAATGCATGGAAATGCACGAAGTCCTGCACCGTATTTTTCTGCTACCCTTGATCCCATAGCTGCAGGACTGCCCGGATGCCTTAAAGCTGAAGCAGCAGTAGGTGTCAGCATTGAACGATGTGAAAGTATTGTCATGGGTCAGCCCCTTACTGTTTTTGTTCCACCTTCTGTGGAGATTTTGTTGATGCTACCCACACTCAACACTTGACCAACTGTCGATTGACTAAGTATGAACAGATTATACTTGCTGGAGAGAATGTAACTCTTAAGTGATGTGCTACTTTTAATCCTTCTATATTTTTACCTTTGCCTGAAAATTAAAATGATGATGGAGAAGTACAGCATGACTGTCTTGATGTCACTGAACTATGCACTAAGCCAAGACCAGATATACACGATAAGCTATTGACTGAGAATGATCTCATACTGCTTGTTGATGTGTCCCACCTGAGAGACGATGGAGGAACCCTAAGAGCTGCCTATGCAGTCTGTACAGTCACAGCGATAGTGGAAGCCTCCTGGTTAGGAGGGGTGACACGTGGCTGAATTGATCGCTCTTACTAGAGCTGCCGGTGCTTCTAAACTGTTGAAAGTGAGGATTTTCACTGATAGTCAGTATGGCTTTGGTGTTGTTCATGATTTTGGACAGTTATGGTCACAAAGGGGATTAATGATGTCGTCAGGATCCCCAATATGAAATGGCGCACATGTCATGAGATTGTTGGAGACATCACAATTGCCTACCAAAATTGCCATTGTTAATTATTCAGCCCATAGAAGCAGAGATGACTATGTGACTGTTGGCAACCAATATGCTGATGAGGTTGCATAATATTGTGCTCCTGGGGCCCAAACATTTAGGACCTGAGTACGATCTTGCTATGAAGGTCTCCAGACAGGTTCCGGAATAAGCAAATCTGATTCGTAGCCTATATTTCCGATCGAATCTTCCCCCATTCCAAACGACCAAGTACGATGCGAAAATCTCATCCGTGTCAACCGAATCGTTTCCAAACCCAATCCTGTCAGTCTGACTCGTTCACAGCCAAATCGTGCCGGAACAGAACAAGCGAGTACGATGCACTATTCAGACAGCCGTATCGAATCAGTCTCAGCGAGACGAAACAGCTGTGGGAATCAGACTTCGGGGGGCTGTAGCAGGCCCCCCTTCACCCGGGGCCCTCCAAATCGGTCCCGTGGGGGTATCCATGGATCCCCCCTTTCCATGCATTCACAGTGTGGCAAGCACCCTGGAGTGCCCACCACAGGGTGTGCACTTTTCCCCACCCACCTCTTTTTGCTATGGGAGCCTGCGTATGCGTTCGGTATACAGGCTCCCATAGAGTTCAAGGGGAGTCCGAGTAAACTGAGTCCATCACCATATGGGTGCATCGTACTCGGTTGCTCAGACTCGCAGAGCACAATTCGCTAGGAAAGCCCTCTGGATCCAAGTCGAAAGGAGGGCTTTCCTAGCGAGATCGTACTTGGGCCCTTAATGGTGAATATGCAAATTAATCTGAAGATGACACTAATTACAACCTTTTGTCAATAATATCCTACACCATGGAGGAAGTGAAAAGGTTGCAGGAGGAAACGCCAAAGGCAGAATAGCAGAGCTGGGCCAGAGCAGGTTGTGCCAAAAGAGAAGAGGACATTTGCGCTTCAGCAGATGGAAGACCTGGATTGCTAGAGAGCATGCTGTCCCCAATGGCTAGACATTTTCACTGTTCCACACATGTTGGAAGGGATGCAATGGTCAGATTGTTTTGACAAAATTGGTTTAACCCCGATTTAGATTGATGGCTGAAGGATTCTGTCAAAGATGTGTAGTGTGCTAGCAGATGAATGTAGGGAAAAGAACCACAGTGACACTTAGCCACAAAGGAAGATCTGAAGGGCCATTCAACAGGATACAGCTGGATTTTATGGAGATGCCTGTATGCAACGGGCTGAGATATGTCCTGGTGATTGTATGTATCTTCTCGCATTCGGTTGAAGCTTACCTTACCAGGAAAAATGATAGCCTCACAGTAGCTAAGTTGTTGTTGAGGGGACTCATACCCAGGTTCGTTTCCCAACTTTGTTGGAGTCAGATTGAGGAACATATTACAATAACGAGGTTCTGAAAATGTTGTGTGCAACATTACATATAGAGCAAAGGCTACATTGCAGTTATCGGCCTAAGGCTTCAGGCATAGCCGAGCAAGTGAATGGAAAGCTGAAATCCAGATTAGCCAAAGTGTGTGCAGATAGAATTCTCTTCGAGAAGGAACAACATTGGGTATACCGTTTACGGACATCTGACAAAGGATTAAATGACAATATTCCTTGGTTGTCATTAAAACACTGAACAACTAATGCTAAAACAGCAGAGTGACTCGTGTGTACAAGAAACAAAATATCACCAGTAAACACTTTTCTTAACCCGTACATTATGGGCGAATAGACAACACAGAAACAATGACAACTTCATTATAATGGGCACTCAAGATAATGCCATTGCATTTACATAATACTGCACATTGCCGTGGTAAACCTGTCTTATCCCTTCATAGAGGTTTGCATTGACCACATGAAGCGCACCATCGAGACTCACCTTTTGTCCCTAACACCGCCCTCTTAACAGTAATTTTAAAACAGCACTTAATATAGGGGGCACATGAAAACACATAGGAACAATTACACCTTCACGCCCCCTAGAGAATTTTCAGGTCTGTCTTCATCTCAAAATTGGCATTAGATTAGTCTTTTTTCAGTGTCCATACCGCATCATCACTATAAAGGTGCACTTCCTCCCAGACCGCAGGTGATAACTTCCGGGTCGCGGTAAGAAGCTACAACAAGGACATACAAGTAGCATTCTAGAGGTAACTGAGAAAGAAATGACACCAACAACCCAAGGTAATGTGAGCAAAGAAATTATCACCGTCATGCCTGTTTCTATTTCTTATTGTAGAGCTCCCGCAGCACCCGGTGGAGTTTAATTAAACTCCCATAAAGGTACCATTAAGTTTATTAACGTTTGCATATTTTGCTTTTGAATTGCAAACCCCAAATATAAATCAATACAAATGTTATGGCTAAAGTAATACTTTTTGCACAGCATGCTTTTCTTTCTTTCTCTCCCCGTAAAAATATTTAGAAGGGTGAGAATTTTTCAAAAACCATTTCAACACGGTGATAATCTTTCTAGACACGTTTATTGAACATGTTCTTGAGCAAACGTTTGATTACATCCTCAAGGCAGGCTCTTGTGGTGTAGAGTAGGAGTAAATTTATTGATATGCTTTACACTAACTTAATGATGACTGAGCTATAGACTTTTTTCTTTTTTTTCTTTTTTTTATTTAGTCCTCATATGTTTGATCAGTATGAAACTGGAGAAAGAAGAGATTTCCGACTTAGTCTCTTACCATCCAAACAGAGTGGTACCCGCTCTCTCCACTTAGGAGGGGATGGTAACCATCGCGGGATCCTTCTCTTCGAGGTCGGCTTACTCTTTTCTCCTTAATTACAGGTTCTTACTTATATTCTCTTTCTAGGTTCACCAATCCGTCTTGATGAATCTCCTAGATATTTGAGAACATCCTGTATTTACTGATACTTAATCATAGGATTAATGGTGGTCGTTGTTTCAATTAGGAAAATAAATAAAGATATACTTTTTATATTATATTTTTTAAATAACAGGGTACCAATGCTTTTCCAGTAGGATTTGAGAAGTTGGTTTAAAATAAAAGTGGTTCCCATGAGGAATTAGTAAAGGTATGAAAAGGAAAAAGAGATTTAGTTACTACAAAAGGCAAACATTCTCCACCCAGTTATCCCATATACTCCAGCACTTTGTTCTCTTATTAGAACGTGTTGCTCTATCCATTTTGGCTATTCTGTGGATCGAATTTATCCATTCAGATTCTAAAGGTGCAATAGGTAAGATCCACTTAATACACAATTCTCTACGGGCTAGTAGGATTAGAATAAAGATAAGGGCCTTAAGAGGTTTAAGTATGTTACCAATAGATTCTTCTTCCGGTATCACCCCAAATATTACCAATGCCAGACTCACCTTTACTTCTTGGCCCGCCATATCTGACAAGATTTTACCCACTTTCTGCCACAACGATTGGATGGAGGGACACCACCGGAACATATGCGTTTCATCTACATTGGGTTCTCCGCACTTTTGGCACTTCCTCACCGTTTGCAGGCCCATCTTTGCCAATCTTCGAGGCGTCCAGTAGGCCTTATGGATAGTAAAAAGGTGGTTTTTCTTTAAAGGCGCGATTTTCACACAATACCACAAAAGAGATGTAGATACTTGCCATAGTGCTTCTAGATCATACTCCGGTAGTTCCCTCCTCCACGTCTCCGTCTGCCATGTACTAGGGTCTTCTGTTGATTGTACCAATAACCAGTACCATACCGAGACCTCTTTCTGTAATCCAGGCCGCAATGCTATTTTTGCCTCATAAAATTTGTTTTGTTTCCCCCCCTGTCTCAGAGTCTTTGCCCAGCTTAGTAACTGACAATATTTAAAACGAGAGACGGCGCCTTCTGTTATCTCCTGAAAATCTTGCCAGGATTTTAACTTAGTACCTTCCAGCAACTGGCCCCAAATACAAATTCCCTTTTCCCTTATCGGGGTAGCTAAAGAGTCTTGCAAACATGCGGGGGTTCCTGGCGATCTCCATATTGGCGCATAGTGGCTGTAATATGGAATCTGTAGTATCTTCCTAATTTGATACCACAATTTACAGGCCCATTGGAGAGACTTTAGTCTGATTTTTTTTTAAACTTTGGGGTCTCCGAATTTATAGAGAAAGTGGTTGGATACGTCTGGTGGGCCATACGTCAAGGCACGGAACATAGGGGTGATATTCTTGGAATCCTTTAATAGCTGTCTAAAAATTTTCAAATGAAAGGCTCTCTGATATTGTAGGAGATCTGGGCTCGCTATACCCCCATTTTCCTTCTTTTCCCTACATTTCTTCCATGCGATTCTGGGCCTTTTTTCCCCCAGATGAAGCTGGAGAAGGCTCCTTGTACTTTTTTAATCCAGTCCTTCTTAAATTCCAGTGGAATTGTATTAAAAATAAATGTATATTTGGGTAAAATATTCATTTTTAATAAATGTGACTTTCCCAAAAAAGATAAAGGTAAAGAATCCCACTGCTGCAGTTCTTTCTTGACTTTTGATGTGACTGAATCAAAGTTCACCTTTGCTAGAGTTTCCAGATTTTGAACCACTTCGATCCCTAAATATCTAATCTTCTTTTTAATAAGCTCGCTCTGGGAACTAGTATTCCACTGCATGATCTCTGTTTTTGAAGGGTTTACAGCGTATCCTGATAATTTACCAAAATTGTCTAAAATTTCCCAAATAACAGATATTACTGGGTATAGGTGGGTTGTAAAAATCATTAAATCATCGGCATAAAGCCCTATCTTTTTTCCCAGTCATTGCATGTAAATGGATGAATGTTATTACATGCTCTTAACTTGATGGCCAGTGGCTCAATGTATAGATTAAATAAAAGGGGGAGAGTGGACAGCCCTGTCTGGATCCTCTTCTTATTTGTACTTTTTCAGAAAGGGTTCCATTTACTAATATCCGGGCCATAGGATTTCTGTACAGTGCCTTAATTGCTGACCCGAATACTTCCCCCATATTAAAACGCTGGATTACTTCATTGAGAAAGGGCCAGCTGACCCTGTCAAAAGCTTTCGCAGCGTCACAAGTTATTATGGACAAGGGTCTTTCAAATTCTATGGCAAGATCTACTGCGCCAATTAACTCATGGGTCAAATCCTCTAAATGCCTCCCCTTCATGAATCCCTTCTGGTCATTATGAATGATTAGGCCGACCATTCGCTCCAACCTTTTATTCAAAATCTGTGTGTATAATTTATAATCACTGTTGAGCAGTGATATCGGCCTGTATGATTCACATACTCTGGGGTTTTTGTTAGGTTTGAGAAGAATGATTATGGTTGCCAAATCCCAGGAGGCGGGGGTATCTTGTTTTAAAATGTATGCTGAGTTAAAAACATTAAGCAATATCGGGGCTGATTCTTCCCTCAGCAAACTATACAATTCATTAGGGATAGCATCAGGGCCCGCAGCCTTTCCCTTTTTCAAGTTCTTAATTGAGTTCTGGACCTCTACCAATGTTATAGGGGCTGATAGTATCTCTCTATTTTCATTACTTAACAGCGGAAGATCTATATCGCTGAAAAAAGCAGCTGTCTGTTCATTGTTTTGGGCTAAATCTTCTATATAAAGTTCCTGAAAAAACCGAACAAATTCCTGCTCAATGGCTCTGTCCTCAGTGATGACCTCACCCGTAACTTGATTTTTCAGGTCCTTAATATTATTCCTGGTTCGGTCTGTTTTGGCCTTCCAGGCCAATAGCTTGCCACTGCCCTCCCCATATTCGTAATTAGCGAGTCTGCTCGCTTCCCATCTCTTTTTCACCCTGAGTTCTAAATAATCTGCTAACTTTATCTTGGCCTTGGCTAGATCTGCTTCTATTGAAGGTTTTATGTTAACATCTATGGCTTGGGCCAGCTTTCCTTGAATTTCTTTTATCTGTTCTTCTAGAGAGGAGAGTTCCATTTTCCTTTTCTTGTTTTCAAAAGCATTTTGACGGATTAGGATACCTCTAAGATATGCTTTATACCAAACCTTATTTATGGGGGCCGTATCGAGGTTAAAAAGAAAAAACTCTTTTGTCTGTTTTTTCACGTTCTCGACTATTGAAGATTCAAGAAGGAGAGATCCGCTCTGGAGTTTTACCGACGAGCTTAAACTGTATAAAGATAGCCGAGTGGTCTGATAAATGTTCCGGTATATGGGCAATCGTCTTGACGGAATTGCTAATAGTACTAGATGTCAGGAAAAAATCGATCCTGGATCGATGCCCATGCTTTGTATTGTGGAATGTAAAATCCCCTATAGAATTCCCCGACGCTCCCCTCCCCCCCCGTCTTGAGCCTTTTAGGCTCCAAATGTCTACTAAGCCAAGGTCCTGCATTATAGATTTCAGGGCAGTTCTCATTTTTGAGGTAGCCGCAATAAGTTTTTTTGAAGTAGTGTCTTTATCTAAATCAAGAATGACATTAAAGTCACCTCCCATAATAATTGTATCATTGTATTCAAGTAAATGAAGCATTAATGTACGAAGAGGGAGAGGGTCGTCCAAGTTAGGACCATAATATGATACAAAAATTAACCATGTGCCCTGAACTCTTGCCCTAACTATCACCCACCTACCTTGAGGGTCAACCTTAACTTCAGCAATAGTAGCTTGAGCTGATTTTTAAATATTATAGCCACCCCCTTGACTGTGACTGTTTGAGATGTACAACTACAGTGCTCTACCCAAGTTTGAGATTTAAGAATATCAAGCCATTCCTCTTTTAACAGATGAGATTCTTGAATAAATATGACATCGGCCTCCCTCAGCTTTAGATATTCCAATATCTTATTCCTCCTTGGAATCACTCTCAGGCCATTCACATTCCACGATAGAACTCTTAAAGAGTTAGTATTGTCTAGACCTGCCATATTTTATATAAAAATACCATTTTGCTATATCTTAACAATAGCATATAATAAACAACTCTCCTTAACCACTGGTAACCCTTATACGTAAAGACAACAAAAAAACAAATAAAAGACCAGATCAACTGGATCAAACATTGTAGGACAGATTTTTTTTAAATTTTCTCCCATTTGCTCCCCCACCCAGTGTGTCTTGAATAGTTCTCTTCATTTTTACTAGTGACCCACCCCTCCCTCCCTGGGGAACCCTCCCTATTAACACGAGGTATATTGACACCTCCTATGAGCTCTCTCACCCCTTAAATGGGCAGACTATTTTCTACTATAATGATTGTGCCCTAATCTGCTCAATAAAGGTTTTTACATTGTCTGGGTCTCTAAAGGTGTGCATTTTGTTATTCCTCATAACCTTTAATGTGGCAGGGAAACGTATATTTGCCGTGGCACCTAAATCTCTTAGATCTTGAATGTGCTTCCCTAGTTCCAACTGCCTGTCTAAGGTTTCTCGTGAGACATCTGATCGGATACGAAAGGACCAGTCATCCTTCTTGTAAGTTCCTGCTTTCAAAGCTGCTGCGAGAATGGTTTCTTTTAGTGTATATGTTTTAAAGTTCACTAAAATCCTTCTTGCTGTTTTCCTTCCAGGGCGTGCCACAAAAGGATCACGGTGGACTCTCTGCAGATCCTGTTCTATAATGTCAGAATCTAAGTTCGAATTATACTCTTTTAGAAGAGTAATCACGAAAGTCTTGATATCTCCTCCTTCCTTTCCCTCAGGAACATTTAAAATTCTGACATTATTTCTTCTAGCGTTATTTTCTAGAGATTCTAGCTTATATCTAAGATCTCTTTCATTTTTCTTAAGTTTCAGAATCTCCTCTTGGTTTGTGGCCACCTTGTTTGATATCTCATTTTGTATCGATTCCATCGCCCCTACCCTGTCTACTAGACTGTTGATTTTTTCCTCCATGGTTTCACAGTACCCTTGAATTTTCTGCTGATTGAGCTCAGATGTTGCGAACCTCTCTCTCAGCTCTGTTAGCATTACCTCCATTGTGTTTTCGAGCTCCGCTGAGTTTGACTCCTTACTAGCTTGTGAGAAATTAGCCATGGCCGTCAGTTGCTCAGAGTCAATTAAAGGGTTATGATTGTCGGTGTTTTCTGCTGGTGAGGAAGTGATATCTTCTTCAATGCTTAGCAGAGGGTCATATCTGTTTTTTAATAAAACCTGTTTTGAAGGAGCTTCCTTAGAGCCAGGACCAGGACCAGATGCCATCCCACCTTTTAAATTTAGGATCTCCGACTGGGGTTCCACGAGTGCTGTACAGATCTCTGCCGTGACTGTTGAAGCCTGTGCTTTTACTTTAAAGTATGAGCGGAGTGAAGGAGTCACTTTTATTTTCCCTGGTTTCTTCCTTAATTGTTTCTTTATACTTGACTGGGGATTAGTAGCTTCTGCCGTATTTTTACTCAATTTTACCACTTTTGGTTGATTTACGCACAAAGCTGCCTGTTTTGGTTGATCTGGCTGATTAAGAGAAAGTGAGGCAGTTATTTGACCCTTAGAATATGTTTTTTTGAGTGAAGAGCGCTCCAGTTCCTCTTTCCCCCAAACCCCTCTATTCCGTAAAGTATATCTATTTATTTCTTCCTCTGGTCTATTGAGACGGTTCTGTTTCCCTTTTTTTCCTTTGACTGCACATGGGATTACTTTGAAGTCAGAGTTCTCCTCCATACCCCCACACTCTTCCTGTGGTTCTTCCCCCCCCTCCTTACTGCATTCATAAGTGGGAACTTCCCGGCTTCACCCTGCCATCGTGAAGCGATATCCACAGAATTACCGGGGCTTGCGGGGCTTGCAGAGCGAAGACAAAACTTCCCGCTGCCTCCCCGCGGGAAGCCGATTCTTGCCGCGGCGCGACGGCTCCAGCTGAGCCGCGCCGCAGCCTCCGCCCAAACTCCTCCCAGTGCTCTGCAGCTCCACAAGCAGCCAGGACCGCCGACCGTCGTCGGAAACCGCAACAAAGAAACCATGAAAATTGACAAAAAATAAGAAGAAATTGTATAATCTTCAGGGACTCAAACGGTTCATGGCGGATCAAAGCGATTACGGGGAAGAAATCCCGCTTTAACGGGCACACAGAGCGCTGCTCGTACTACTTCTGCCCATCGGGATTCGAGAGCTCGCAACCGAGACTAGCTCACGGCCGCCAAGTTCCCCGAGCTTCTATAGACTTTTTTTCTTACCAACCGAGCACAAATCACTGAATTATTACGTCCTTTTGTAAGCCTTTGATGCCAACAAATATACCTGCATGCCTTCTTGATATCGATCCCTGATTATTAACGCTTCACTGTCATATGTAACGAGAATTTACATGAGTACAGCACACAAATTGTGTCACATATGCAAATAGCATTGCCCATCCAAGCACCTAATTGGGCAACACTATATGAAATCTAAATAAAGCAACAATATGCAGGTTTTTCCTTTTCCCCTTTTTCTTTCCCAAGTTATAGGTAGAACCATAACCTATAAACCCATCCATTACATGAAATAATGACAAAGATCGGTAAATGATATTAACTTACCCAATGTGTCAAAGCGATCTATCACGTTGTCGCTATGACTAAGGTCCTGATGAAAGTCCACCGATCTTTAGAGACACCAATGGACTGAAACATGTCGACCACTGAAATCACCATTATATAGGTGCGGTGGACCATTCACACATCCACCAGAGCACCACACACTGTTTTAACCTTACCTTATCCTGACGAATAAAACAAGAGTACAGAATAGGAGGTATTTTTAATTTATCAATTTTTCTGCTAACACTATCGAAATCACGACCGTCAAAGAACCAGATGGTCTCCCTCCAGGTGGAGGAAGGTTGACTGCCTGGAGAACGGGAAACGTAGGCGGAAAAGGACCCAATGATAAAACAAATCACCTAATCTTCTGAAGCGGAGAACCAAAATATACCGCTGCCCATGGGTTAGAGTGTATGAGGGCCTTTATACAACACTTATAGACCCTAGCTTTTTCAAGATACGTGGATCATTCTCTTTTGATTATAAACTATTAAGCATGGAAGCAGAATGAATCACTGCTTTTCCTCCCTTCTCTTGATTTTTTGGTTGTACATTCCGTGTCATCCTTGTCATGAACACTGCTGTTAAGTGTGGAGGACTCCTTAACTGGATCCACACTGCCCACACTTGCAGATTGGAATTTCCCCTTGATGATGTGACAGTACCTCTCCCAGAAGTGCAAGCTGCAACTGAAAGGCAGCGGGAAGGATGTGAACAAGTTACAGAAAATGAGTGTGATCCTGAAACAACACATCCTCAGCCTGAGGGCAGTCTTGATGAATCGATTGTTGAGGTTGAGACACAAGAGTCTTGGTCTCTGGCGCTGACTGGGCCAGATTCAAATACTGACAAAGAACCTATTGCTGTGACAAGCCAAGTTGGAGCTGGTGACAGTTGGCCTAGAAGGCAGGGAAAAGAGAGAGACTAAGCCTGCCTGCAGAATGTATACCATGCAAAGACCCAGAGGATACTGAGGATTCTGGTCTGAGTGACAGTGAAGACGAATGACCAGGAAATCAAAAAGAGCTAAAGTACCCCATCAAAGGTACTCAGCCCCTGAACGGATATACTTTGCAGCAAATGACAGCGAGAGGGGATTTGGAGGACAACAGTGCAGACATGATTTGTCTCTGAAGTTTGATCTGTGCTTTTATTAGAGACAATTAAATGGACTTTGTTAAAAAGGATTAAGAAGATTCCCTATGCCCAAGGCTGTAGAAGGAGCGTAAGGGTGTAATTTTGAAGAAGGCCGAAAAGGATTAGGAAAGACTCATGAGGACTTTGTAAATAAACTCATCATACAATTTATGGACTTTGTTTTGTCACTTGCACAAGTAGAACTACACAGAAGAAATCCACTTACTGCTATTTCCTACTCAGCTGTCTGATTTTAGTGAAGTCATGGAAACTAGTAACCATAATAGACTTAGACTTATATTAGCGTGTATTGACAGATGTAATTGTACGTCTAATTGTTTTTCTTTTAGAACAGTATTCACCTACACTCCTCAATTCAGTTGAACTTAGGTGCCGGACCACCTCAAGAACCCTAGAAACCCAATTCCTAGAAACCCAATTCCAACTGATAGTAGTTTGCATACATTTGTTTTCAAGACTTTGCATGTAGATTCATTAAGAGGATAATTCTCCTCAAATGCTTATTTTAAGCTGCTTTATGAATACCTTGACACTAGGGATGCAAAGGACTGCTATGTCTATATGCAGTTACCTGCATCAGCTGCAAAAAGTGTTACCTATCATCATATTCATCTTACATATGGTATTACATGTAGCCTTTTAGTAAGTCTTCTATATGGGAAGGGCCATTTCCACTATTATTTTTCGAATTATGACTGAGTGCTCTCTGAAGTTCACATGTTTAAGCATTTGAATTGTCACCCCAATGTTAAAGAGATGGATACAGATGATTATTTCTTTAAACCCATAATAAGTTAGATACTGCTTATGCTTATAAGAACAGTTTGAATTGTTCCTTACCTGACATCGAAAAGGCATTTTAGATTCAGTGGAAGAAGGGAAATGGATGCTAGATTAAAATCAGGGACTCAGGGAAAGATCAACAGTATAGAAGTAAGTAGGCTAAGAAGAATTAGAACATCAAGAACCGTAAGTTATGCCTGCATTAACTTTGGATTGGAAACACAAAGGGAAATTATGTGTGCTTAGAGGTAAATCTGTAGTTCATAAGTTTATGGGAAAGAGTGACTGTGATCAAATTTTCGAATATGGGGGAAATTGGTCATTATTCATAGGAGGTATGGATCCTGTTTTTCCCAGAGTATATTATGCTTGTGGGGATCACTCATATTTTGAATTACCCAGAGGTTGGTATGGCACATGTTACTTGGCAGTAGTCTTCCTGAAGATTTAATATGTAGAGCATTTAAATGATCCTGTATGAGTATCACCAGTTAGAACAAAAAGAAGTAGTAGTGGTACTGAAATAGTTGGAGACATATTTGATGCATTAAATCTTCTGTAGGAGTAGTTTTGAATGATTTCAAAATCAGAAAGTTGTCCACCACACTTGATAAGTTAGCTACTAGTACTGCACAATCATTGTTAGCTGTAACACTGAAACGATAGCTGTAAGTTCTATGGTAATGCAGAATCTCCATACATTAGACATCCTTCTCGCAATTGTTGGCCTGGCATGGAACACCAATGATACTCGGGGGGGATTATAACAGTGTCCTTGACACGTCCCTGGACCGCTCCTTTCCCCCCTGCCTGGGGCACCAACAGTTATGGCCATGAAGGCCTTAAAAAACTGGTCAGCGCACTGGCACCTGGCAGATGCCTGGCTGCACAGATACCCCGCTGATCGGGTCTATTCCTTTTATTCAGGAGCCCACGACCTGCATGTTAGACTTGACAGGATACTAGTATCGGAGGACCTCTTACCAATCATAACAGAGGCATTATATCTTGGAAGAACTCACTCTGACCACAACCCACACACGATATTATTGGAATGGGGAAACACTGCATCACTTATCCCTAGATGGCGCTTACAACCCAACATATTAGAGGACAGACCATTTCGGGACTCCCTGGGGGAAGCTGTGTCAAACTATTTTGCCGAAAATGTGGATACTGCGTCATCAGCGCTGATAGAATGGGACGCATTCAAGACGGTAATCAGGGGCCATTGCCTGGGTAGTCAAGCTGGCATACGCAAGACACTTGAGAAAGACCTCACTAAGATAGAGAACAGCTTAGCACACCTCGAAAAACGAACTATTGTTGACCCACGGACTGACGCTAGACTACATGAGGCAAGGGCGGAGCATGCTCGCCTATTAGAAAGACTCCGTTGTCTTAACTACACTGCCCACTCAGCTCGTACTCACAGTACCGGGGACAAAGCGGGCAGGCTCCTTGCGTGGCTTATTAAACATGATGGCGCTAGGTCCCCTATAACATCTATTCGCTCCTCACAAGGCACAATGCTTTATTCACAGCAGGACATACATTGAGAATTCATATCGCACTACACTACATTGTATGGGTCTATAGTTAATATAACGGCAGAAGAGATTCACCAATACCTAGCTGACATTACCCTCCCCAAACTAACCTCCGAACAGAGATTAGAATTGGATTCCGACATTACCATTGAGGAGATACTGGCGAGTATGTGCTCCCTAGCCACAGGGAAAACCCCAGGCCCGGACAGGATACCATCGGAATTCTATAAAGCATATGCCAACACACTGGCACCCCAATTTAAAAGAGTATTCAATACTTCAAGTGCAGATTTCACGCTTCCAGCTTCGCAGAGAGAAGCGCTGTTGGTTTCCCTTCCCAAGCCAGGTAGAGACACAGATTTATTGGGATCCTATAGACCATTAGCTATACTCAACACCGATTATAAAATATTAGCATCTATAGTGGCTACCAGATTAGCTCCATTGGTTAAAGACCTGATACACCCGGACCAAAATGGCTTTGTCCCTACCCGGAACACCTCCCTGAACATACAGAGATTCTTCAGAGTCCAGGAGTATGCTACAACTGCATGGCCTGACTCCGGCTGCATGGTCCTGGACCTGGAGAAGGCCTTTGATTCATTGGAATGGCCCTACCTTTTTGCAACACTGAGTAATTACGGGTTTGGGGACCGTTTCCTTCAACTGGTTAGATTGCTCTATGTGCAACCTTCCATTAGAGTACGCACAGGGAGCGCAATATCGGAGTCCATACCTATTAACAGAGGTACCAGACAGGGATGCCCATTATCCCCACTGCTCTTCTCGTTAGCCATGGAACCGTTAGCGACGCAATTACATGCAGGGGGCAGGGACTGGGGTATTCAGCTGGGGGATGGTTTACATGTAGTCTCGCTCTATGCGGATGACCTCCTACTATACCTCAAGGACATATACAATGTACCAGACTCAATAGCAGAAACATTGGGGCAAATCGAGAACATATCAGGGTTGAAGGTAAACTGGGCTAAATCATGCCTCTACCCCTTCAGTGGTGAGACTCGTAACCCAGCACTCCTTGTTAATGATTCACTTCTTAGTTGGCAACCCTCCACTTTCAGATATTTAGGAATTTTTATATATCGTAGTCCCGCTGACATATTGGAGGGTAATCTGAATCGAGCCATATCTTCCATCAGGGCACAAGTAAAATTCTGGCAAACTCTGCCATTAAACGTGATGGGCAGGATTGCCCTAACTAAAATGGTAATATTACCTAGGCTCCTCTATTATTTCTCCAATCTTCCCGTTTATGTTCCATCAAAACCTTTCGTGAGCTGGAGCAATTGATTAGGGGTTTTATTTGGGGATCCAGTCGCCACCGGATAGCGCTCTGGAAGTTTTATGCACCCCCGGGTAGGGGCGGTCTGGCTGTCCCTAACATGGAGCTCTACTATTTGGCGTCTCAGCTCCAATGGGTGATGAAATGGCTCGTAGGACTCAACTTAGAGGACACAGCACCGGCATCCCCATCATGGCCACACTCCCAGATTTGCCACCTCTTTCATCCAATGGCCCGGCCCGCACCCCTACATCATCCTACTTAGCATTGGCCCTTTGTTGTTATAAGCGTAGCCTATATCTTACCAAGAGACAGATTCCATACGCTTCAGTATTGCCCCTTCTAGGGACTCCGAGACAAAAAATGGGCACCCCCAACAATACACTTTCACTCTGGCACGCCGCCGGAATTCACACTCTTGGCGATCTTTATACGGACCGCACTCTGACACCTTTTGACACTCTATCCCATGACTGCGACTTGCCGGCTGGTCAATTTCATTTATATAATTCAATCGTCCGATCCCTTACATTGGCATGGGGAGACGTGAGCACCGAACCAGAAATGCATTTGCTTATTCAGTATTTGCATGTCATGGGCAACGGAAGTCACATAATACATTGGCTGATGGTGGCTCTACTTACACACACCCTACAGCCTTTGACATCTCTCCGCAACTGGTGGGAGGGAGACAGAGGATCTCCGTGGACTGACAGCGAATGGGATGTGATCCTGGCCACCCCAACGCAAATACCACGGAACGCCAAATTCCGTATCATTCAGACCTATATCATACATAGAGCATACTTATCCCCAGACAAGATTAATACCTATTTTCAATTAACTAATTCAGCATGTCCGAGATGTATGCAAATAGGCGCCACTCTGTTGCACATGCTGTGGCACTGCCCCACCCTACGATTATATTGGCAAGGTGTGACGGCGGCGTTGGCTACATACACTGATAGGCCCCAAATGCATACATGGGAAGAATGTGTATTGGGTCTTTTCCCTAGATCCAAGAAACATAGGGGCATATTATCAAGAAACGGCGTTAAAATTATCGCCGCTTTAGCGGCAGAAAACTGCCGCTAAAGCGGCGATAATGGGTTTGATAATATGCCCTTGAGAATTCCAATAGAAGCCCATGTTTTGGTGTCAACATTGGCTTCTATTGGAATTCTCAAGTGCATATTATCAAGCCCATTATCGCCGCTTTAGCGGCAGATTTCTGCCGCTAAAGCGGCGATAATTTTAACGCCGTTCTTGATAATATGCCCCATAGAGTCACTTCCAGATTCATAGACCTGGGCCTAATTGTGGCCAAAAGACTAATTAGCAAACGCTGGAAGAATAAGCACCTCCCAGCCCTCACCAGTTGGAAAAATTCTCTGATGGTATGGGCGCAGGCAGAAAGATCGGCTCTACATAAAGAGGAGATCACGGGTAGACGCAAGTACCCTATCGCTCAGTGGTGGGACGTGATATTGTTAGAACTAAAACAAATAGACCGAGACTCGGATAATAACAACTCGTTAAATGGTGACAGAGATGAAACTGACGCAATCCCATAAAACAACTTACGATTCAGGTATAATATATACCAAGATTGCACTGAAGCCTCAGGGAAGACTATAATGGCTGCATTTGGGGAGGGGTACGAAATCAATCTGACCTTCCCTTGGATTTGGTGCCCCGGGGGGCGAGGATCTGGGGCCGGGGGGGTAGCCACTCAAACTGCCATAATTCTTTCTAACAATAAGACACAAAACTGATGTGTTGGTTGGTTTATTATGTTTATTTTCAAGTTAAAGTATATTGCATTACGAAAAATAATTGTACATTACACTGTCCTCATTAAACTGCATTGGGCAGCTTGGACCAAAGATATATTGGGACTCGACATTTAGTGGAACAGTGTTCTTTACTAATTTCCCTACTGGGTTACCCATATTTGCAGCACCTGCTGTAAAATGGTTTCTTAAGAATCTTCTTCATATGTAAAATACCCAACTTCCTATTTCCACCTGTAATATGTTAATCTTTTTGCGTTAAGACTGTATCGAGTCAACATGTTAGTTTCCATTGTAATTTTGTTTTCTTCTAATTTCTCTTCAACTTATATATCAGGTGAATGTTATATGATCATTGTAACAACTGTGGAAAATAACAAAAATGCAAATAAAGAAATTAAAAAGAAATTAGACATCCTTCTCGTGAAGGAGAGCGAAGTCTGCAAGATGTTGAAGGTTTAGCAATGCTGCACCTACATACCTGATAACAGTGAAGAGGAGAAGAAATACATTAAGAATATTACAGACTTAAATGGAGATTTAAAGGAGTTAGAAGCCACAGGTACTTGGGAATCAATTGGAAATTGATTTTTTGCAGTAAACATATGGTTTGGAAACCTTGGGAGTGGAATAGTTGGTTCCATAATGAGAATCCTTGTGATAATTGCCCTTTGTGCAATATGTCTGATTGTAATCTTTAAGGGGTACAAGTGTATGAAAGCAAAAAGAGAGGTACAGGAAGGAGGAAAATAAGGAAAGATGTGGAACTAGAGGACAGTCAGTGTAGATTTTGTGATGAAATGAAACACTTGGAAAAGTAGAAGAAATATGTTGAAAACCTCAGGGTTTTGATCTGGTCTCATCTGATAAGATTCATATGTTGATTGTGATGGTTAACATCACTATCAGAGGAGGGATTAGAGCAGTGCAATTCTGACTCCACCCTTACACATCACAGAAATGCAATCATATAAATGCATTTGATATTATATTTACTTTATGCAAGTGGCGTAGCTGGGGGGGGGGCAGGTCCGCCCTGGGTGTCCCTATTTGGGGGGCGGCGGCGAGCTGGGAGTGCAAGGTAAGTTTAGTTTGTTCCTTTGTTCTCGTCTGAAAATACCAACTCCTCTTCCCCACCCGTTCTCGGCTGCCGGCCGCATACCATCCCATGCTCGTTGGCGTCTTTTGCCAGCACCCTTCCCCCTGCTCTTACACCACTGGGAGGCAAATTGAGGGACTGCCCCGGGCGTCCAAAGCTCTAGCTACATCACTGCTTTCTGCCTTAACTTCGTTAAGGTCTATGAAGCATTCAAATGTATTAATGAAATGCATTCTCTGTAGAAACTAGAGATGTATACACATGTGCACTAGCGTTTAGTTTAAACATGAAAGCATGTATTCCTTATTTATGTTTTGCACTTACACTTGCGCACCTAGATCTGGCTATGACTATGCGCTACACGTACACCAACAGGAAGGAGGAAACGCCTCCGTTCAACATCCCGAAAACTATGAATACTACACGGCTGCCACACTCACTCAATGCAGGCAGTCGCTGGTAGAGGGTAGGTGCTAATGAGCCGGCACCCGACGCAACCGTGAGTAGGAACCACCATTACGGTGGAGGACTGAACTTAATATACTCTATGCAATGGGTTTTACCAGTCTGTCCCGCCATGCCGCAGTTGACTGTTACTGTTATTCTGTCCATTTTTGGACTCTCTCCCTCGTCTCTAGCCATTAAGGTGCGGGCATCCAGCGGACACTAGCCTTGGGAGACTCTTCCCCTCTATGTGAGGGTAAGCCGGGCGCTTCTTTTTAAATTTGCTTTTACAAGAAACGATACATAGATGTTCCAGTAATGGTTGCATGGCACACCGACTGTGGGTTTCGTATTCCGATACTGCCGGGTGTAACCTGCACTATACGTTACACCTATGACTTTTGTTAGATTCCTCTCCGTATGTGTAGACCACAACCACGTCGATCATCCACGGGGGACAAGCGGGGGGCCTCGAGTGAAGTAGCCATGCTTTGCGGCCATTCTTGCTGGCATGGCGCATCCGAGGGATCTCCGCCGTTTCTACGGGGAGATGGCTGACGACTGTTACAAGATATGACGCAGTCACTATGAGTCTGCACCATCATGTTCTATGTATATTGGTGTACCAGTGTCTTTTCAGACGCCACTCTGTATAACGTGCAAAGGTTTATCGAGCACTTTTGCCTTGGCACGTCTGATACAAAAAAACTTTTTTTTATCTCTCTTTGTTTATCTGTCATCCCCTCTAGGTACCTCCTTGTCTTGGGCATATCTACAAGTCGAGATTTGAACCACTCAGGAGGGAACATAACCCTGTGGTTACCCCCAAGCTACCTCTCACTCATGCGGGTTACCATCCTCACTTCGGAACCCCATTTTTACGTGCACTACCATCACATTAGTTAGGTCCTGAAGAAATGTCACTGATCATTTAGACAAACCAGGCGTGAAACATGTCGACCTTGTAATAGTTACACGGGCACATCATGCCTCAGAGTAACTCACCAACCTTCGGGTTTTTTAGTCTACCAGGGGTACCACGCGAATAAAGGTTCTTCTGTGGATACTCCTAGGTAGTTTTATATATTTTTTAAACACCTTTCACTGCACGCACTTCACCACTTCTTCTCCTGGATCCACCCCACACACCCGCACTCACCTGACGGCTTTTCTCTTAAAAGATCTCCGTGAAAGTGACCCTTCGGGGGACCCGTCGGGCATTGCAGCGTCGGCCCGACGAGGAGCAAAAGCCCAATGATGAAGCATGACATCCTTCGGGGTGTGTGAGGGCAACTAAGAGGCAAGACTCGGCCCTCCCCTTCGGGATTGGATCCTTGATACTGGGGATGTACCTCTGCCTCTCTCTCTTTCCTCTTCCTCTTACCATCTATTCTACTCTCTATCTTTCTTTGTGATGAGTGAGTGAGTGACATTCTGCACCCTGATCTTGGAACAGTGTCCCCTATGATTTAATGTGAATTTTTGGAGCACGGACACTGGACCTCAACAGGCTCCTGGTCCCCCCTCTCTCCTTTGTTGACTTATATTTACATATGTAAACATGTACTCTTTTGCTCACATTTTACATTTATTTTTTAAGTTACACGTGCACATTTATAACCATGTATTCGAAGTGCACAGTAAATGCTTATCTACAAGTTAGTGTGACTACAGGCCTTAATTGAAATGCTTTTAGTTTAGCCAGCATGTTTTCTTTTTCTTGCAGCTTTATTATTTTGTTAGTAAAAGAAAGGATTATTGTCTGTATTAGACTGCTGATAGAAAGGGAAACTTGGCAGTGATCGTGGAGAAATAATGGTCAAAAGAGGCCTTCTGTTGATCATGTACCAGGATGGTAAAATGTTCAAGGTTGAGAACTGTAGTCTCAACTCGATGCATTGGGAAATTGGAGCTATATTGCAGATACACTGAAGTAGTGGTCTGATTGGTCCCTGGTGGTGTGAAATGAGATAAGGATGTTTCTGCATCTCCTGTTACTTTTAAACTGGTGCTCACACAGTTAGAGTCACCAGAGATTACTTTAGACTTCGAGAGGTACAGACCTCTCTGCTTGCTTTATTCTTACAAGTGTGAAACTTTATGCTAAAAACATTTTTTCCCCCAGAGACTCCTACTGAAGTCTGATCATGCTGACAACTTCTTCAATGCTACCAAATTAGAGACCGTTGAAAGATGACCCTGTGTCTGACATGTTTAGAAGGGAGAAGGAAAGTTTCTTTACGGAAACACCTGTTTGATGTAATTTGCTTCTGTATTGTGATGGCTAGCACAATTATGTATCTCACTCTGTTGCACCTTAACAAACTAACATATACATATTTTTTGTGGAGTTTTATATAGCGCGAACTCGACCAGAAGGTATCAGAGCGCTTTACATGAGCACCAATTGCGTTACAGACAGATACATAAATTTTTATTAGACACAGGGAGGTTAAGTCATTTGCCCAGAATCACAGATTGTTGAAAGTCGTTGCCGAGACTCGAACCCGGTTCCAAAGATTCGAGGTCGCTTTCCCTAGCCATAAGGCTCCATCCTCTCCCCAAGATATTTCAGCTTGTCTATTGTATTGATGTACTTTTTTAACTTCTTTTTGGTTTGCATCTTTACTGGATTGATTGGTAATCCGAATAAAACCCTCTAACCATATTTTGCGATTCCTGGTCCTTATTGTGGAGTCACATGGGCTTCATAAGTAAAAAAATTGAGGGTGTGGCCAAGATGGCGGCCGAGTAGGACGTGCCTGCTCGCAGCTTCGTCTACCCGACCAGGCCCACCATCTTAACAAAGCACTGTGGGACCAGGGGACATCCGGTTGTTCACCCCGATCCCCATGATGATCTCTGGGGTCGGGAGAGCCTGGTGACGGGGGCGACAACCGCCGACGACCAGAGAGAGATCGGGCTGGCTCCCAGCCGGCACTGAGCATCAGGCGAAGCATGGGTCACACCATCTTCCCGAGCTGGCGCGAGAGAGAGCCAGAGGGCGCAGTGCGCACAACTGCGGCCTCGGTGTCCTGCAGCTACCCAGGGACCGAAAGACCTGTGCCCTGAGACCAGAGGGCCGAGTGACCAATTGCAGTGAGTGGACGACCCTGGGCCATTGAGACATTTGGTAGAGACCTCTTTAGATCTATTCTGGGGCCCCCGGAATTGGAAATCAAGCTGGACCGTACACACCGGGTGGGCCCTGGGAGATCATTTGCTGCACCTCCTCCTGATATCCTCACATGGGTGCATGATTTTCAATTAAAGGAACACATTCTCCAAAAGGCGAGGGATGCTCACCCAGTCCAATTTCGGGGGCACCATCCCACCCTCTATCAGGATCTCGGAGCCTCCACATTGCAAAAGAGGAAGGATTTCCGACCCATTACAACCTATCTCATAGACAACAAAATTTCATACTCCTGGGGTCACCCGTTTCGACTTATCTTCCGGCTTAATGAGAAGATCCACCAAACGCGTTCACCAAGCGAAGCCCGCCAATTGCTAAACCTCGCAGAAGAACCTTCCGACAGCCCGCTACCACATTCCGGTAGAGAAAAAGGCACCCGCAGATGGAAAACGGTGGGACCCAAAGAGACTAGGTCACAACTGGATCCTTAAACAATAGCTAAAGAGCACCAGGCAGTCCTAGCCTCCCTGGAAGTTGACTCAGCGGGCCCAGCATGAACAAAAGCTTAGCCTCTCTCTTCAACCTCCGTTGCCCGGGTAGTGCATGTCTCTCTGGTCCCTAATTGACTAGGTTATTGGGATGTGGAGTGGGCCTTGGAGGAGCCGACGAGGCATGCCATCCCGACTCAAACCGCCCCCTTTCCATGGGTTTTGTGCCCAGGACATTAATGATCGAACATTTTGAATTGGTAATAATTTGTTGGGTTGGGTTAGGCTTCTTGGGTGTTCTCTCCTCCCCGAATGACTCCCATTCGCCCCTAGAGGATTCTTTGCTGATTTGGTGGGGGCACGATCCCACTATTCCCCCTGCAATGAGCTTACACAGACTCTCCCCCACTATTAATAATGCAATACCTAGCCTCATCATGCGTTTGTTATCATGCCACAGGCACTTAAAGTACTCACGCTAAATGTCAAATAGCTTAAAAATCCTATTAAGCGACGCGCCATGCTCTCCTACCTCGAACACTCTGGAGCACACATCTGCCTCTTCCAAGAAACCCATCTCCTCTCAGGCTTCGATCCAAATCATTTCCTCAACAGCTGTTTTACTCTCTCACTACCAAAACCGCAGGGGTTGCCATCCTCAACTCCTCCACCTTTCCCGGGAAGCTGGGCCCGAAGCAAGCTCAGAGGACGACTATTAGCATACTCCTTCATGATAGAGTGGCACACTCTCACAATAGGCTCACTCTATGCCACAAACAAAGGACAGGAGGAATTAATCAATAAATCAGTAAAAGAGGTCACCAGATCCTCCGATAGGTTGCTGTTGTTGGGCGGAGATTCAAACTTGTCCTTTGATAACACCCTGGACAGGTCGGCCCAGAGGCAGGGACAAAAAGGAGCTCTCTCGGCTGCGGGGCTCCAGGCATTACAAGGGGGGGATCTACTGGATATTTGGCAAGCCACCCACCCCACAGGCAAGGAATACACCTTTTATTCACACGCGCATAAAACATACGAAAGAATAGACTACTTCCTGGGCACGCAGACAATATTAACACACACCTAGCAAATAGAGATATCACCCCGTTCATTATCCGATCACTCAGAAGTGACGCTAACTCTCTCCCTACAGGGAATCCGCCCCCCGCCCCGAACATGGAGACTCAGGGACACACTACTGCATCGCCCCGAAGTGGTCCAACAAGTATCCAAAACTATTAAAGATTACCTAGAGATAAATGACACACCAGATACTTCAGTGGATCCCCTCTGGGATGCTCTGAAAGCAGTTGTCAGAGGGGAACTTATAGCTATAGCTGCCTTTGACAACAAGACTCGTAGAGAAAAAAGGGACTCACTGACAAAGCAGGTACAGGAATTAGAATGTATACACCAGAGGACTGGCGCCCCACGGGTCTGGCGTCAGCTGGAGGCCGCGCAAGCACAGCTTAAAGCCCTGGATATAGACAGAGCTGAGTACGCGGCACTCAGACTTCACCATACCTTTTACACCGGGGGAAATAGGTGTGGGAGGTTGTTGGCCAATAGACTGCGGATTCAAAGACAGGCAACGGGGATCGCTTCGATCCTCACCCAATCCGGAGGCGAGGCAAACACAGATCAGCAGATCATGGAAACTTTTCGCCAATATTATGAGGGACACTGTGAAGCACAAGACCTCTTGCCAGATGCCCCCACCCAGTACCTGCAGGGGGTAGCCACAACCAGAATTACACCAAACCAGGCAGAAACATTGGAGTCCCCATCAAAATAGAGGAGGTAATCACCGCTATTTCAAAACAGAAATCACTCAAATCCCCATGCCCTGATGGGTTCACAGCCCTTTTTTATAAAAACCTTTTGCCCTCTATTAGCCCCTGTCCTTGTGAGATTGTACAACGCTATAGGGGCTTCTACATCGCTCCCATCTACAATGTTGGAGGCGTCGGTGGTGTTGATGCCTAAACCTGGCAAGGACGTGCGCCATTGTGCCTCGTACAGACAAATTTCCCTCCTCAACGTGGATCTAAAACTGTTCACAGGTATCTTGGGGGTGCGTTTGTCTCCTCTCCTCCCTGGATTAATAGATCCTGATCAGCCAGGATTCATCCCCACCCGCCAATGTGCCGACAATACCAAGAGACTGCTCAATATTGTTGATAAGGCACACTGTTCTGATACTGAATGTATGCTCCTTTCCATCGACGCAGAGAAAGCGTTTGACAGAGTACATTGGCCTTATCTACAAGAAACCCTGCGCCACTTCAGACTTCCTCACAGATTTATAAACTGGGTCCTTAGCGGTTACACCAAACCGATGGCAATGATGTGGATCAACGGTTATTCATCTACTCCCTTTTCCATCCAAAGGGGCACTAGGCAGGGCTGCCCTCTCTCCCACTTACTTTTCACCCTTTATACAGAGCCAATGGCTCAAAGGGTTCACGACAATCCCCTTACCACAAGAATACACTTTGGGGGGGAGTGGCATATCCTTAGTCTCTATGTGGATGATGTGATAGCAATGCTAGAGAACCCCCGAGCTTCCCTTCCAGCCTTCCTGGCCGAACTAGAGCATTTTTCCATAGCAGCGGGATTTAAGATAAATGTCCACAAATCTTTAGCTCTCATCCTGACTTTTAAAGACCTCCTACTAACAGAGTTGCAACACGCCTATCTCATTTAGTGGGCGCCTACTGCAATACCATATCGTGGGATACAATTCACTGCTTCCATACAGGGCACTATATCATTAAATTATACTAAATTACTCAACCAAATAAAGACAGATCTCCACCGCTGGTGGCTACACACACTGTCCTGTCTGGGCCGGATAGCGGCGATAAAGATGACCATCCCACCTAAAATATTGTTTGTCTTCCAGACACTTCTTTTAGAACTTCCATTCAATATCCTACACTCCCTGCAGAGCGATATAGAATGATTTATATGGGCTGGTAAGAGACCCAGACTACGCCGGAAACTATGCTACAGATCCCCTAGGGAGGGAGGGTTGGGAGTCCCAAATGTATGGGAGTATTACTGGGCAGCTCAACTCAAAACATTTGTGGAATGGTCTCGCCTGGAATCAGAGAAGCACTGGCTTTTTATGGACAGGGCAGTTGCAGGGCAGTTGTTGTGGAAAATCCCCTTCCTTTCCAGACGAGCGTGGGCTCAAAGGCTCTATCTCTCATCTGTCACTCATACCCCCCTTGCAGCATGGGACAGGGTGGCAGAAAAGAGAGCATTAACGACATTCCCCTCGCCACTAATGCCCATAGTAGGAAACCCCGACTTCACACCTGGGTTTCGCACAGAAGCCTTTGCCCACTGGACCCAAGAGGGTCGTAGATCTGTTGGGCATTTCTTTGATGAGCATGGCCCCCTGTCTTTTGAAGACCTCAGGTCTCAGCAAGAGCTCCCGGAAACTGAGCGATTTCGGTATCAACAAATACGGCACCGGGTGATGCACCCTGGGGTTCAATCGCAGGCCCAGCGTCACTTAATTGCATTGGAAAAGTGGCTGCTATCCAAATCCTCAGATGCTCGCCTAATATCTGAAACATATACCCTGCTAAGACTGCCCCAGGCAGATGCCAAATCCCCTAGCCAGAGGAGGTGGGAGGGGGAGTTGGGTCGAGCACTTACACAATGCGAATGGGAGGACATATACTACAGGGCCAGACATACAGCGCGTAATGTTGCAAACATTGAGACAGCAACCAAAATTGCCACCTACTGGTATCTCAAACCCCCCAGACTCCACAGGGGAAACCCTGAAAGGGACCCCTCATGCCAGCGAGGCTGTGGGTCCTTGGGTACTCTGGCACATGTTAAGTGGGACTGCCCCAAACCCGCTCCTTAGGGGGGCGCAAGTATTGGATGACATTGACAAGCACCTTGATACACAGCTCCCTCGATTCCCAGCTTACACTCTGCTAGGCTTACCCAATGCTCTCATGTTCCCTCTTAAATCTCACAGAGGCTTCCAAATAGGTCTGGCATTAGGAGCGGCCCTCCAAAACATCCTGCCGCTCTGGGGGTCTGCCCGCCTCACCATGCCTCTGGGGTGGCTTCATCGTATATGGCATATCCTAGGCATGGAGCCTTAACACAACAAAAGACCTCTTTTTCCGATCTTTGGAAACCGTTGCTGTCATTGCTCTCTTCCGAATTTCGAGAGCTCACATGTACCAAGAACGTACGACTCCTACGACTCACTGACCCCCCTACAGGGACGCTCTGAGAGAGCGATAGCCCAACAATATGTTGGCGGACAATGGGGGAGGGGGGAAGAGGGGAAGAGGGGATGGGGGAGGGGGGAAGGGAGACCATTGTGGGGAGGGGGGAGTTATGGGGGTTTAATAGTGACTGTCATACGCTCCCCTACGTAGTAGGGTATTTCAGATGTACACTGCTTTCCTATATTATTTTCATGTTATAAAATTAAAGAAACGTAAACCATAAGTTGAAAAATGTATTGTTGATGTTTTCTCCCTTTCAATGCGTTACGTCAGCTAACAATTGTCAATACGACCAATGGGGAAAAATCCTAAATAACTAGACTAAGAGATCACATTGTAAGGTCCAGTGCTCTAACACATCTATAAGGATTTATTGTTGCTCAGCACAATTAGCTGGAATTAAACAACCCGTCATTAGCATTCTTCATTATAGGTAAGCGGGCATACATTGTTATATGATAAGCTCCTGTCACTCTGGTGAGCCTGTGATGAGGATTTTGGAGGGCGCGCAGTGTGGCATGATGTTTAGACACATAGCTTTTCTTCGGCACTGTCTTATAAACACTCAAACTGCTTCAATCTCTAAATTGACTGTGAACATTTAACATAAGACTGTATTCTACATGATAAACCATCATGCCATAAAATGAAGTATTTAGTAGTGCAACACTAGCACAGTGGTACAACTGCTGAGCTACTGCCAAGGAAAATTGATGTCTTCCTGGTGGGAAGTGCCAGAATCGGCATTTGCTTTCCACTGGTTTCTGTAGGTCTGCTAAGGCATGAGGCAACTTATGGAAAGACTGGTGGTGCTACAAGTGCCCTTTCTTGCTTATCCTCAGTTCTAATAGACATTTGGAGAAGAACAGGAGACACATGATCTTAGTTTTACTCTCACCCCAACTTTACCTGCCTCTTGAAGTCCCTACAAACCCAAAGAAAGGAAGCAAGAGAATCACTGTGCGGTGGAACCTGCTTCCACACCTTCCTTTGCTATATCTGGGTCTATGGAAGCAGGGGAAATGTTGGCACATATGACTGTCACATTGACTGGACTAATGCTGCAAGTGGTAGCTGTTCCCATTCTGTCAGTGAGTGGGAGACTCTCCTTTAAATGATGTGGATGCGAAGGGTACATGACGAAAGCTGGCAGGAGAGCACATGTTTGGTCCTGTAGCTATCTATCTACCACCTGGAAGAAGATGACTTAGTGTGATGGAAACCAAGGGCCATATTACAAAGAGTACCCGAGGGCGCACCCCTTTGGAGGGGAGAAATGGAGTATCAGAGAGCATAAATACATTGCCTTGTAGGCAGGTGCAGTCACTCACTACACCCTACCTGCAGAGGGATCCCTCTTTGAAGTGCAGACAGGTTGCCGCCTGCACTGTGAACCATGGAGTGGCTTGGAAGCAGCTGCTATTAATTTTACTTGAATGAGCTGCCTCCTGGCCAGCACGAGTTTGCTGCTGCCCTGGTGACAGTGCATTAACGACAATACAGCACACTCTCCTTGTTTGTGCATGGCACACCTATTTAAATTTGTGTTGTGGCACAAACAGGAAATGTGATCCATATATGTAGTACAGCCCCAGTTATTCTTTTAGATTTCAGAGAGAAGCATGCAGTGTGAGTTAGCTTGAGAGTGTCAGGAGACAACTTATATTGTTTGTCACGGCCTTAATACCAAAACGGAGGAGGGTGACAAGAGTCTAAGGGGCATATTCACAAGGAGCTATCGCCGAATTAACGGCACTTTATCGCAGCCAAAGTCGTGATAAATTTACCCCCTCCATTCACAAGCCGGTGTTAACAGCCCACAGCACCAGTTTACCCGCGATAGCAGCCGCAACAAACATCGCCACAGAGGACCCTCGCAAATATCGCTAATGAGATGCAGAGTAGGCGTTCCCGTGACAAAAGCAGAGACAACAGCACACCTCAACATTCACAACAACCAGCCACATCTGCGATAAAAACACAAAACAGGCGATAAGGCTCGTTAGCACCAGGAAATCTACACCAGCTCTGACCTGGTGTAAATTCAGACTGCAGCCAGCACCACAAAAGGGAGCACAGCCCAGGGCCAAATCCGAAGGGCAACAGATGCCATGGAGCCACCCATCATGCGGCCCGGACACCCAAGAGGGCCACAACACCCACCCCCACCACCCCCAGGCCCCAACACCCCCCCCCAGGACCACCCCCAACCCCGGACTAAGAAACTGCACACCAACACCACGAAACCAAAAACAAACATTTTGCCTGATGTCGCACAAGCAGGAAAATAAACATACATGCGTGGCCAGAAAATGGAGAATCAGTCATACAGCAATGCAATCACCAACACAAAACACCATACAAACAAAAGCAGAAACAACCCTTAGGATGAGTCCTAGCTGCTCCTCACTGGACAATCCGTAGCACACAGCCTGGAAGACCAAATCCAAGAGAAGAAGGTGTGCCATGCGCCCAACAAAGGAAAGAGAGGGAGAGAGCGAGGGAGAGAGACAGAGTGAGATAGCACAAGCAGCGCAAGGCCGCTCGGGCACCTGGCTCCACATGCCAACATGTGTGTGTGCATCGCCATCCATACACCATGAGCCCAAGGCCGTGTCCCAATCACAGCGCCAAAACCACATCACATTCCGAAAACGAAAGTAGTAGTCAGACAAACATCAGGGATGAAAGCACCATTGTCCCAATGCAGAAGGCGGGAGGACACCTGCACCTCCGACCTTGGCCCAGAACGTGCCTGGAACACCCTGATAGAGATGCAATGGCAGATGGGGATGACCCCCACACCACGCATTCCGCAAATGAAACATCCGACTCATCCACAGCCCACACATAGAAGCCCCTGCCTGTGGTACCCCCGCATGGGATGCCCTTGACACTCACGGAAACAGCAACCCATAACCCACAACGTAGCACACACATACGAATCATTGCTCAGAGCTGTGGCATATCCTCCGCACAACTGCCGCAGTCCAGAAGAGTGCCTGTTCACGAGACGCACCAACGCAATGGCAGGCCATACCGGGCACATGCACAACCCCCGTCACGTGGAACAGTACCGTGCACGTATGCTGCATTTACTGGGTGCACTGCCACTGGCAGTGCTGCGGATCAGTTACAGGCTCAGCTTCCGCATTGCCCACGTCACCTGCGTCCAGCCCTGGTTCCACTGCCGAACATGCACATTCGAGTGTCCCATGGATGTCTGCCTATCCAACACAACTGTTGATGAACTGGACTATGACTTGTGTCTGTGCCCCCTGTTGGATCACGAACAGGAGTGTAACAGAGACAGCCGTGCATGTGATGCCATGACATACTGCATATGTGTTGGTAGTTGTGCATGGGAGATTGCACAATTTCTCGTGTGCAGTGACCACATCGAGGCGCTCCCCTATTGGGCTGTGTTCCGGATCGGTGAGACGCTGTGGACTGAGCACACCTGCCCGGACTACCTAATTGATTGGCTCACCCTGGTGTTCCTTCAACATGACAACGACGTACTATTGGAACACATTGCACATGAAGCTGCACGGGCATTCATGGACGAGTAACTACATTCCTGCAGCCACATCCGATTGCCACCCACAGCACATGGCCCAACAACTTGTTGCATCGTGGGGATTGCGCACATATCCCACCACAACAGAGGACATGTCTGCCTTCGCTCGGGCTCTGGATGCATGTGCGTGGAATAACGCGTGTGTACACACACCTGTGCAAGGCGGCGCAGGTCCATGGTCAGAGCAACACAGCGTCGTCTGGCAACGTTGCCAATTCGGACACACTGCTGGGTGAGAGCACACACATGGCAATGTAGCACGACATGTGAACCTGTCGGACCCTCACACCTGATCACTGTCGGCAGGACAGACAATCGGCGCACCCCGGAGGCAGAGCACCATGCAGACTCCACGTGCAGTGAGTTGTGCCCCCTCACACGGGGCAATGTGCAGACGCCAAACAACACATGACTCATCCAGCAAGGCAAGGTGGGCTGTGAGCATTGCCATCCGTGATGAATGTTGTCCATTTCAGCCCCACCATCAACTGAACCTTGACATGTACCCATGCTGCGTGTAAGTGTCACAAGCATGTCCCTGCCGTTGCCTCATCCGTACTGACACGCACATGCCAATAAAGCCTATGCCACTCCACTGGTGTCTAACTGTGAGGTGTGTTGTTTAGATTGTCCACTCGTGTGAACAAAGTTCTGCTGTCACACGTGGTGTGGGATACCACTTCTGGCCTGCCACCGTTTTGGTCGCTCCTACACACGGCCCTATTCAACACATGGACGTGTGCCTACTTTGGGGTGTTGTGAGATTGCTGTTGATGTGCAATGGGGACACAGCTAGTACTCCCCTTCCCAGTCATCCAATTGGCCATGTGTCTCAGGGATAGAAATGCGCATAGATGTCAGTTACCAGGGTGTACCTTCATGTGCAATCATCCTCCCCACATCCAGCCATACTTCCATACGTGAGTGAACATAGTGATGACACATCTGTGTGATTAAGAATGTTTTATTCACATTCAGGTGATTGACGGAGCTGGAGCTGTACCTGGCCATCCAAGCCCACATCACATGGAGTCCCAGTGGTGGGCCAACCAGAGTCCTTTGGGGAGTGCACAGTGATTGGGAAGAGGGAGAGTGCAGTCCAGAGCAGGATTGCTGTGTGATTGGGCAGCGGTGCAGAAATGGCAGTCCGTGTCGGGGTCCGGGTGAATGTTGCAGGATGTTCCGGAGGTCAGTAGGAGGTATTTCCCAGGGCATGATGCATAGGTCATGACCAGGCAGGGACAGGCCAAATAGCGGTGATGGATGCTACTGCCTCCTTCCTCACACAGTAGTTCCCATCCCCTTCTCACTTCCCTGATACGGGTTCTGTGTCCAGTGTGTCCGGTGTGTGTGGCGGGGTGATGGCTGCATCGCTGTGTGCCCCTGACACATCAGACTGCGTAGGTGATGGGGCAGCATCACAGTGTAACACGGACACATCAGGGGTCAGAGCTGTGTGCGTCGATGTTCCCGCTGCAGTCATCTGGGAAGGGCTCAGTGGCAGCAATGGCAAGTTGGAGTACTGCAGGGCGTTGCTGTTCCCAGCCGCTGCTCGCTGGTGTCCAGCCGTTGCGGACATCCTTCCAGCCTGCATCTGCTCCATGGTGTCCATTGCCCTCTGCATCTGTGCCAACTCTGTGCTGTCATGGCTGGTGCCTGTATGACCAGACAGTGCTTGTATTAGACTCATGGCACCAGCGAGGTTAGCCAAGGTCTGTGGCGGAGCATGGTGCGTACAGGGGGTGTCCGATAGGGACTGTACATGGTCCCTGATGGGACTCAGACACCCACGTATGGCATCAAGTTTGGCTGCCACGAGCTCGAAACCCACCCGCAGCTGATGAGCCAACTCCACCTGTCAACCCAACACACGCCGTTGGAATTCCATGTATTGGTCGGGGTGGTCCTGGGAGACAGCCGTGGTGGTGTGTGTTTCCTGCTGTGTGGTCTGTGCAGGTGGTGGGGTCACCTGGAGGCAGCTGGCCTGGCCTGATCCTGGGGGTGGGGTGCAGAGGCTGTCCAACATGCGTTGGAGGGTGTCTTGACATGTGTGCAGGTTGTCCTCTTCATCATCAATGGTGGGATGTGTGGTGTGCTCTGCAGGGGGTGTTGTTTGTCCCTCTGCAATGTAAAGGGGAGATGCAGGTTAACAGAGTTTCACATGTATGGTGATGATTTGCAGATGTACACATTCAGACTGCATGCCAATGTACATTGTGACTGTTTGGGGGGTGCTGGCTATTTGATGGCAGTCAGTGTGTTTTTCGACTACATGACGGATGTGTGGTAGTACCCATACATTATCATCACACAGTGTCAGGCAATGCCAGATGTGGGTGGACAGTTACTACGCACATGCGGAACCTGTTGTGGGCTCTGTCATGTAGTGCTGGTGTTGCACTTTGTACCACATTGCCTTCATTGCTGATGTTCTGTGGTTGCTATGTGTGTGTGCTGCATTGTGGGTGAGTTGCCCCTGCAGCTCTGATTTAGTGTAGCCTTCTCCCTTTGAGGCGGGGTGCCTTTGAATTGTGTGCTTTTCAGGGCCTGATTTGCTTTTGACTTGGGTCATGTGTGCTCGCGGACTGTTTTTGTGGCCTGGTGCATTGTTCGTCTGCTGCGTGTATTGTGAGGCATGGGTTTTGGGTGCACGTGGACACGTCGGAGTGTGACCTGCTCCTTTACGGATGTGATCCGCACTTGACTACCTCCATGTCGCTTCGTGGGCCATGTCATTTTTTTGGGGCAGCTGCCGTGCTTTCGGACATGCAGTGTTACTTGCATAGTCAGTGTGGGTCACGGAGCAGCTGCTTTGCTGGATTCAGCACATGTGCACGGGTCGGTTGTGATATTGGTGATAGGTGGGGGCCCCTCTGTGCACATTGTGGATGGGGGCCTACTTGGCATTTCTATGTGTGCTGCAGTGTGCCAAGGCATTCAGGGACATGTTCCACGGTCATTGTGGGTGTGCTGTGTGCTGCGCGTAATTGTGCATGTGTGCCATTGTGCCCATCTCCCCCCGTCCCCCCCGTCCCTAGTGGTTACTCACCCTGTTGCTGTTGGGTCAGGTCGTATCATGCTGTGTCCAGGCCCCCCAATCCTGCCACCGTCTCCTCACTGCTGACTGTGGCCACCATTTGCTCCAGCTCCTCCTGTGTCGCAGGACTCCCACCTCCAGTCGCCGTTGCTGCCTCCCTGTTGGCGGCGAGCTCATGTTTGGTCTGCCTTTTCAGATCATGCCAGCGCCTCTTACCTCCTCCAGTGACCTCCTGGACACTCCGACTGCATTGACCTTGGTGAGGATGGCATGCCATATTTCGGTTTGGGTTGCCAGTGCCGCAGTGGAGAGGCCGAACAGTTGTTGATGGTGTTCGGTCACCCCCGTGACGATGATCTGGTCTTCCTGTGGACTGTACCCAGTCTTCCTCTTGTCCTTGCCCTTCCCCGAAGGCGGGGTTCCTGGCTGGTCCTCCGTAGGGCTTGTGGTGTTCGGCTTGTCCTCTGAACTCGGTCCGGGTGCATCCATGTTGCTACGCAGTTTGATTTGTTTTTGGGCTCTTTTTTTTTCTTTCTTTTATGGTGCTTTTTCCTGCCGGCCGCGTGGGATTTACAGGCCTGTGGCTGGTGTTTGCTGATTTCTGTACCGCGATTGGCCTCATCGCATGATTTCTCGCGTTCGCGTTTTGCATTTTTTCGGAGTGGCGTTGATTTTGACACTGACATTTGACGCGTTATCTGGTGGCTATCGCATGGTACCGCCTTGTTGTGAATTCCACGTTGACACGTGGATATTTTCCTGCGATGGGCTGCGATATTGGAAGTTGCGTTTCGCTATTCTTGCGGTAGTTATCACACATTCTTGTGAATATACCCCTAAGATTACTATCTATGGCTGTCTTATGACACCTCTGCGCACCTCCTCATTTGCTTACTAATATTGATAGCTCACAATGTGAGGAATGCACATACGGAAGCATGCAACTCAAATGTAAGCTTTAATAGGGGAATATTTTCCTCCTCTGGCTTCAAATGAAAGCCACAACATGAGCATCACACTCATCTACATTGTCACTCGGAACCTCCTAGAATGTAGTAAGGGCAGCAATGTGCATCTTGTATCCATCTTTCTTGAACATAATAAGCAGGTCACTACAGGCTCATCCTGCATCTTTTGTAGATAAGTGTTGTGTTGACATTACCTTGACATTCTTAATCTTCTTGACTGGTTGGTAATGATAAATAGTGATGACCGGTGTAGCCACTGAGACTTACAATAACTCTGCCTGTCCCAATGCTCTATGCCTAGCGTATCAATTACTCTGCCAATAGCCACTTCTTTGTCAGCTGCTTGGGCCCCATAAGCAGGGATGGGACAAGGATCTTGAGAGCTCTAAACAAAACAGAAATGTTTCTCCCTATCCACTGAAAATAATTTAATTTCTGGTCTATTTCAGTAATTTGGTGCAAACGCAAGAGGGCGCTGTAAGACTGCTGCCTAATGTCACTTTCCAGTAGTGACAGCCCTACCCATACCCCTCGAGTTTTTTTCCGTACAAAACTGATTGAATCAAGCTCATGCTGTAAAGAGCGGTGAAACTCCAAACCCACATGAACACTACAGAATTTAAAAGAACAGCCTTCGAGAAGATGACAAACATAACAAATGAAGTTGTTTTAAGGAAGGTAAGTTCGTCCACAGTGTGTGGCAAAAGCAGTGCCCTTCAATCTTTTGTCCACTGTGTTCACCTTTGTAACAACGTGCAGGCCTCCCACTGGCTGTGATGAAAAGCGCGTGATGTCTGAGGGATAAAAAGCATGAATATACAGAGATATACAAAGATTGACATGTTTCTCATGAAATCCAGCTGCGCACAGCCCTTAAATCTCCACTCATAATGTTGAGTTTGGGGAGGGATCGTTTTCATACTAAAAGTGTGTTACAAACAATACAAAGAGGAGGCCAGTGATGATGGCATTTGGGATGCATCGCTTCAATTACAGGAACAAGATATGCTCTTGGTTTTCAGTGGCAGATGCCAAACCACGGGACAATGCAGGTCTACACGGGACACACAGCTTGCACAATGCAAACTTCTTCAAGACTACCATGGAATTATAAGTAAAAAAAAAAAGTCATCTGGAAAAGATACCAAATCATAAAACTCATGGGGTTAGAGGGCTTAAGTTATGGAAATGCATCGGGAAACCCGGTTATTTACCGTAGTAATGTGCACTGCCACAAATTATGCAGCTTGGTACTGTCATTAAATTTTAAGGTGAAACAGCTGTGTTGGAGTGTATCCATGGGAACTGTGGCCCAGGCCTTCGGTGCAAAGGGAGATGCATAGTTGGTCATTTTTCCATCGTGACAGTGTGACTTTAACGGCCAGTGTGTATTTCACATTGAAATGCTTTTTTGGGCCAGACACTTAGCATAAGCGCCAGGGCCACTAATAAACGTAAGGAGGTTGCGAAAAGATACGTGATAAATCTTCTGTTGTCTGTAACCATATATCCTGTTTTCCAGGAAATTTTGATAAATGTTCGTTCCGTGACATCACTCGTCTGTCAAGCATTCTGCCAGCATGGAAAGGAAAAATACAAGAGCGGGACATCATTCATTTTTGTAAACAACCACGGGTTCCATTTATGGCCAGCTCGTCCTTAATTTGGGCTTAATACACACCGTCTGATCTCACAGAATCTGAGAAGCTCTAACATTAGAAATTCAATAAAGGGACCAATACACGCTAAATTATGTAAAGTGATTGTTTTCAAAATAACCCCTCGTAGTAAATGTGAATGCAGAAAATAGAGAAGAAACAAGAGAAAGAACGTATAAAATAAATATAGAAAACGTCGAATATGGTCTGACCAGGATGCACAGAACCATAGGTGCCAGAGTAGGAAAGGCATGAACGTTAATTAGATGTAACAAGGGGCACCAGCGGCTACAGTTGTCTTGCTTTTTCGTACCCATGAAACGTCCCTTGCTGGCAATGATCTCGGGCTCATAATGGCAGCAACAGGGACATGGCATCCTTGGTGTGGTTCTCCTTTAAGTTTTTGCTTTTAACCCTTCTGTTTTGCTGACTTCATTTTTGCTGGCCTGAGGGCTATGCGCACTTTACCACTGCTAACCAGTGCTTTTGCTTACTCCGTAAAATATGGTGAAATTGGCCTACACCCAGTTGGCACACTTAGGGGTATATTCACAAGAACGTGTGATAACTACCGCAAGAGTAGCCTAACGCAAATTCCAATATCGCAGCCTATCGCGGGAAAATATCCCTGTGTCAACGTGGAATTCACAACAAGGCGGTACCATGCGATAGTCACCAGATAACGCGTCAAATGTCAGCGTGAAAATCAACGCCACGCCGAAAAAATGCGAAACGCGAGAAACAATGCGATGAGGCCATTCGCGGTACAAAAAGTAGCGAAAAGCAGCCTCAGGTCTGCAAATCCCACGCGTCTGGCGGGAAATTGCACCATAAAAACCACAGGCACAACACACCAGAAACAAGCCAAAGCACGTAGCAACATGGATGCACCCTGACCCAGCGCAGAGGGCAACGCGAACCCCACAACCCCCACAGACCACCAGCAAGGAACAACGGGGTTGGGGAAGACCAAGGAGAAAAGGGAGAGGAAGACGGGGCGCAGACTGCAGGAAAACAAGACCAAGGCCACGGAGGCGACAGAACACTACCAGCAACTGACCCACAAGCAGACCACCTGGAATGCAGTCCGAGTGCCCAGGAAGCCAATCCATGAGGCCAAGAGGCGCCGGCAGGACGTGACAACCTAAACCAGGTACAAACCCGCTGCCAACAGGAAGGCAGCAACGGCGACAGGAGGTGGCAGTCCAGCGACACAGGAGGAGCAGGAGGAAACCCAGGCCACAGTCATCAGTGTGGAGAGGGTGCAAGGAGTAGGGAGTACGGACACAGGTCGACAGGACCTGACACAACAACAACAGGGTGAGGATCCAACAGGGACTGGGGGGACGGGGGTGATGGGCACAATGCCACACATGCACAATGAGGTGTAACACACTGCACACCCACATTTAACCCAGGGACATGTCCCCCATCCCCGTAGCACACTGCAGCACACACACACAGCAATCACAGCACATACCATGACAATGTGGCACAAAGTGCAACACCCACACTGCAGAACAGGGGACACGACTGGGTCCACCCAGGCGCAGTAACAGAACAATCACATTGGACAGAGCAGGGAACTGTGAGACGCACATCTACGGCTACAACCCCACATCAGCCATGTAGGCCAAATGAACACTGTCCCAACTCAAATAGCCACCACCGCCCAAACAGTCACAATGTACATTGTCACACAGTCTGCATGTCCACAAGAACAAGGCGTCAACACAATGCCAACATGCACCTCCCCTTCACAATGCAGAGGGACAAACAACACCTCCAGCAGGTCAGAACAGACAACCCATCAGTGATGCCCAAGACGAACACCACACCCCCGACACCGACGCCCTACAACAGCCCATGGACAGCCCACACAACCCACCACCAGTACCAGGGCAGACAAGCTACTCAGAGGAGAACCCAGACCCTGCAACAGACCACACAGCATGAAGCACCCGCAATCACGGCTGCCTCACAACACCTCACCCACCCACACATGGCACCACAATGCCAGGTGGCAGAACGCCAAAAGGAGGTGGCCCAACAGGTGATGGTGTTGCCTAACCCATGGAATGCGAATTAGAACACATACGTGGGTGTCCAATACCCTTCAGGGACCACCTACACCCCACAAAGGAGACCCACATCTCCACAGAGACACATGCACATATCATGTTGAACTGGCTATGGGATCGTGCGCCCGGCCCCTTTATTGGCAGGGCCACATGTACAGTGACACCTGTGCTGGATGTGTGTGGGGTGAGTATAAGCCAGCCCGCAAGGAGTGCTTGGTGCTGGGAACAACCTGAACAGTGGACACCAGTGTAATGGAAACAGAAATCACCAGCATAACAGAGTCAAATGCAGAGCAACATGGAGGGATCCGGAGTAAGGACAGAGGTCACCCAATATCCAGGCTGGACATTCCGTGAGTTGCAGTGCACTGAGGTAGGGGCACTAGAGAAGAGCGCGCTCATGTGAAGGAATTGCTAGGATTGTGTCCCTTTGGGTTAGTCCTGATGCAGATGCAGTGGGGTGTGGTACACCTGCATCAAATTCCTCATCAACGTCCCAGGTCTTCCCCACTGCATGAGGTGACACTGCTGCGCAACCTCACAACAGCACAAAACTCAATCAGGAACGGACAATGGCTTGCGGTGCACTGAGTCACTGGCACCTGGAGTGCTGAGCAGGGCAGCAGGCCGATGATGGCATCCACGACAGGTCTGAGCAACTCCGTAGGTCTGCCAGGACCACCCTTTCGACTCTGGCAGATGGCGGTTGGAGGTGATCCTTGCGGTGGTGGCGTGTGCCTCCTGCGGTGATGCGACGTCCGGGCCAGTCAAGACTCGATGCCATGTGTGGGCCCTTGTGGCCCGCATTTGGGGCCGGAGGAGGCGGGCAGCGCAGGGCCACAGACACATGGCGTTGATGACCCCAAGACCATCGGTACAGAGGCCATTCAATGTCTCAGAAGAAGGGGTCCCAGGCCAGTGCAGCACAGAGTCAGTGGCCCCGGATGCACTGCGGCCGGCACAGGCACCCAGCCACGGGACGGTGACTTGCGGTGCAGTCAGATGGGCCATGCGACCTGAGCGGGTCCCCATCAATGTCAGAGGTGTATGTTGCGGAGGGTTTCGGGGGACAGTGGAAGGTGTCATCCAGGGCATGATGCGGAAGGTCTGATGTTTTCTGGAAGCAGCAAATGGAGGAGTGGAAAGCGCAACCCTTGTTTTCACCAACAATTCGGGATCAGCTACATGAGGATGAAAACTACCCCCTAGTCCATAGACTCAAATGCCACCAATGTACAACCAGTGAGTGTCCATGAATGTCGGGGAGCAAACTCAGTGGCACAGGTGCTGGGAGGGATGCAGTCTGCGATGATGCCTGTACACAGATGTGAACTCCAAGAATGCCAAATCAAGGCGCTGTGACCTACTGGACTGCAGTGTAGGCCGGAGGCAGCGGTCAGCAGTGGCCCACAGCCACGGGTCATTGGCTCGCAAGGCACAGAGTTAGTGACACAGTGGCAGTTGTCGGTAGTGTTCAATCACCTCTGTGACGATGATCCTGTTCCATCCGGACTGCAACGCGTCATCCTCTTACGCCCCTCCGTGCATGCGAAGAAATGTATTCAGCCTTTTGAATTACCGATGTTCAGTTCCAAATCTGTGATCCCAATCGTGCGCAGCGTAGGCCGAGGGCAGTGGTCCGCATAGGCCCACAAAGGAATCTGAGCATATGGAATGTTACTTGCATCTAACTTGTAGGAGTATTTGAGTGGAAATTTTTTAGGTACTGCTGTGCTGCCTTTGCGTGAAGCAATGACAGCTACCATAATCTCACCATCTATTCTCGTTTTGGAACGAGTGAGTGCAGCTACGGAAGCCATGCGAACAGCCCCCTTTGCGGCTTCATCAGCCAATGAATTCCCTTCAACGTGAATGCCATCACGTTGATGACTCAGTGTATCGATCACGTGAGTCCTCGGTAGCTCGTTTTTAACTCTGCTACCTGTTTCCATAGCATTTTATGCTTAATTGTGCCACCTTTCGCATCTTTAAACCCGTTTTGCTCCCAATGATCTAGGTATTCATTATATGACTGAACACAGTAAAACGAATCACACATGATTAGTGTGGGGAATTCATGATCCGTATTTACCAGTGCCAGTATCAGCGATTTTAACTCTGCCAACTGTGCCGTGCAGTCTCCTAGCGATTGCGTTTTTGTGCAACTCGGATAGAACTTTCCATCCTGCTTGTGACCTTTAACGATAGCACACGCCGCTTTGTGTTGCTGCTTACTTCCTATGGCCTGTTGCGCAGATCCGTCAGTATAAATAATATATTCATACTGATCGAGAGGCAGGATTTAATTTGGTAGAGGATATTCGTGGTCATCTTGCAGGAATGCCTGTGTTTTTAAACTTGGATCAAATCTGCATTCAACGCCCGTTGCAGTAAGAGAATTAACCCATTGTAGCCATCTTGGATGTAAGGCTTTCGCATTTGGAATGCTAGCCTTTGTAACAGCTTCTAAAGCCGGTACCGGGGTTACGACAATAATGCGTTTCCCCTTAGCCAGTGCTCTTTCTCTTGCTAGAGCGGTCTGAATAGCTGTCAGGATTTTCTCTGTTGAAGTGAAACGCATTTCTGCATTTGTGTACAGGTGTGATTTGTATGCGATTGGTACTGTTTCTCCTTCATTGAAGGTTAAGTAAGTGTACCCGCATTGACCCGCAATTATACGGATCACCAAGTGGCGTACGTTTACGTGTGTTTGGAAGCTATCATGTCTTCCTGGAGTGCACGAAGAATATTAGTATGTTCTTGTGTCCAATTTCTGGCTGAAAAGTCAGGTTTTATTAGGTCGTAGAAGGGTTTTAACCTTTGTGTGTAATCTAAAATGTATGTTCTGCCGATATTTAGGAATCCCAGTATTGATTGTAAATTTTTTAATGATTTTGGATGCTGGAGCAGCACACATTTTTCTAAAAAGTTTGCTGCTAGACTTTTCCCTTCACTTGACAGCTCATATCCCAAAAATAGGACATTGAGGTGGGCTATTTTTGATTTTTTAAAGTTAAATTTGTAGCCCTCAGTGGCAAATCCAATAATAATGGTGCTTACCCTGGTCAAGTGCCTCTCTAAGTCATCGTCCGTTAGATAAATATCATCAACATAGGACATTGCTTCTTCATCAAATTTTTGAAGTAACTCTGTTACCCTTCCTGAAAAATACCCCGGGGCTATTCTTATACTCTTGGGGAGTTGACAAAATTGTCGCTGGGACCCTAACGCTGAGAATGCAGTCAAATACCTGCTTTCAGGTGCTATATTTTGGCAGAAAAATCCATTTGAGATATCAAGTGTTGTTTTGTATTTTTCCGCACATTGTTATTCATTAATGCGGCACTATGTGCATTTTGGACAGCAAATGTCTTTGTGCATGAGTTTAAATGTCTGTAGTCTAAAACCAGACGATATGTATTGTCGGGTTTAGAGACGGGAAACAAAGGATTGTTCATTGGAGAGGTACATTTTTCAATGACCCTCTGGTATTCAAGTTGATCTAAGATCTCCCCGACCTGTTTTTTAGCTTCTTGCTTTATTGGGTATTGCCTCTGAGCATTAGGTGAAACTTTTAACGGGATCACGTGGTAGGTTGAATCCTCATCCCACCCAGCGTGATTTTTGTACAATGCTGGAGCTTGGGCTACTGCCCACTCCAGTGCATATGTATGTTTAAGGTGAACGGGAACATGGTTGGAAAATGCAGGAAAAATTATACTTTCTCCCCTGGGGCACTCCATTACGAATGCTGGCGACCAATCTTGTTCGGCTAACAGGATGTCATAGCCAGACGATAAGTTCTTCCAAAAGAGACCTTTTATTTTCCTGGGCTTGTCCCTCTCCATCCGGAGTGTTATTTCATGTAACTTATGTGGGACGCTCACCCTTTTGTCTGGTTTTCCACCGTGATGTAATCATTCAAGTCCGCTGTCACCAGAAATTCCTTCAGGTTCTGGCGAGCTATTGATACTTCTGCCGCACTGTCTAGCATCGTCAGAGCCCATTCCCCGTTCAGAAGTTGTGTCCTCAGAATTCTGGGCATGTCTGATTTTCAGACCAGCAACTTTCTTTTTCTTTAATTGTCGTTTTGATTTTGGCTTATCTTCTTTTTTGGAAGTAAAGTCTGGAGCGCGCTGCTTGTCTCTGGACTGTGTGCGTTCGTCTCTGTGTTCTGACCGTCCTTCTCTCTCAGAGTTTTTCTTCGAGACCTGAAAGGAACGAGAGGAACTTGTATCAGTATCCTGATACCTGTCAGGTTTCCTAATATTATCCCTATTCCTAAGGTTGTACCTCTTCTCAGAGGGCTCCTGTGGAGGAGACCTACCTCTGGACTGAGATCTGTTGTCTTTAAACTTTTGTTGTTTTTTATTATCCCACTTCTTTTTAGAAGAAGTCGGTGTCTGCTTAGAAGTGTCCTTTTCGGGACTGCCCATGAGTTGATGTTTTACAGCTTTTCCCCCAAACTATCCCTGCCTAACTCTGCATACGTAGTTTCAATTACTTTGGGTAGTTCATTCTCCTGTTCTAATGGGGAGAACTCCCATAGGCGTTGGCGGATTGCCACTGATGCTGCTTCCCCTTTAATGTTTGCTAGTATTATGGCTGATACCTGGTCGTAGTTATTTAATAACTTCATCCCCAAGTTCAGAGCAGGCTCTGCTCCGTACTCATTTTGTATTTGTCCTAATACATATAGTATCACTGCTAATGAAGGAATAACATGAGTTCTGGTATATATGGCAGCAAAGACTGTACCCCAAGAGGTACAATCCTCTAACTGTGGTGTAATCTGCATGGGCAAGCAGATTGTTAACATTCTGTGTTTTTCAAATGGTGTGGTATTTGGGAATACTGCTTCTAACTGGGTTATTTTCTGAGCTACCCAGAAAGGAATTTGTTCACGTTTTGTGGGCAATTTACCCATTACCGCGTGTAATGTTTGTGGAGTAATTTTAGTAGCTGTGCTCTGTGTAGGAGCTGTATTTGGTGTAATTACTGTTGGTTGGACCGTAAGTGTCCTCATGACGAATTGTGTCATGTTTCTGTAAAGTTTTATCAATTCTTTGTGTTGAAAAAGCAATTAATCATTTGGCATTGTGTCAATGTCAGGATGTGGTGCATAGGTCAATCAATCAATCAATCAATCAATCAATCATGTCACTTATAAAGCGCACTACATACCCGCGAGGGTCTCAAGGCGCTGGGGGAAGAGGGGGGTGGTGCTGCTACTGATCGAAGAGCCAGGTCTTGAGGAGTCTTCTGAAGGCCAGTAGGTCTTGGGTCTGTCGGAGGTTGGTGGGGAGGGTGTTCCAGGTCTTGGCGGCGAGGTGGGAGAAGGATCTGCCGCCGGCGGTCGTTTTCTGGATGCGGGGGACTGTGGCGAGGGCGAGGCTGGTCGAGCGGAGCTGGCGGGTGGGGGTGTAGAAGCTGAGTCGACTGTTGAGGTAGGCTGGTCCGGAGTTGTGGAGTGCTTTGTGTGCGTGGGTGAGGAGCTTGAAGGTTATCCTCTTGTTGACAGGGAGCCAGTGCAGGTCTCTCAGGTGGGGTGTGATGTGGCTGCGTCGGGGGATGTCGAGGATAAGACGTGCAGAGGCGTTCTGGATGCGTTGCAGCCGTCTCAGGAGCTTAGCCGTCGTTCCTGCGTAGAGGGCGTTTCCGTAGTCCAGCCTGCTGGTGACGAGGGCCTGGGTGACTGTTTTTCTTGTTTCGGTGGGGATCCACTTGAAGATCCTGCGGAGCATTCGGAGGATGTTGAAGCAGGATGAGGAAACGGCGTTGACCTGCTTAGTCATGGAGAGGGTGGGGTCGAGGATGACCCCTAGGTTGCGTACGTGGTCGGTGGGTGGCGTGGCTGTTCCCAGTGATGTTGGCCACCAGGAGTCGTCCCAGGCTGAAGGGTTGGAACCAAGGATGAGGACCTCCGTCTTGTCCGAGTTCAGCTTCAGGCGGCTGGTCCTCATCCATTCAGCGACGGCCTTCATTCCTTCGTGGAGGTGGGCTTTGGCGGTGTGAGGGTCTTTGGTGAGGGAGAGGATCAGCTGGGTGTCGTCGGCGTAGGAGATGATGTTGAGGTTGTGCTGTCGGGCGACGTGACGTCGCTAATATCGGCCATGTTGCTCCTGGTCTTCATAATGGACCGAGTCTTGCTCTTCTTCTTGAGTGGGGTAGGGCGCTATTAAACCAGAAATTATGTTCCTGGTAGGTAAGCGGAATTTCAATCTCCTCCAACGGAGTGTAGACCGCTGGGACTTCTTCATGTGCAAAATAATGACAAGTTTTTGTTATAGCATTTGCTGCTGGGAATGTAATCCATGAATAGAACACCTCTGTTTGGAAATCTTCGTGTGCCTCTATCATGAATATTACTACACCTCCTCTGGATGGTACACCATTTTTGAGGAGTTTAACTGTGAGTGTGTGTCTTACTTTGGGTGTAATTTGTATTGTATTGGCATCTTCCTCCTCATCTGACTGACCTATTTGTGCCAGCGGGTCTAATTCTCCATTTTCGGTATTCATTGTGTCATTGTGTTAAGAACACGGAATAACTGTCCAAGGAACATTAAGATAAGGTGTTTTGCACAATTTTGGGAACATAGGGCCATATGTATCAAGCCTTTTTCCCGTTTGCAAATGGGCAGATTCTCAGAATCGGCCCGTTTGCGAATTGGAAAAAGCCTTTTGGGATGTATCATCCCAAAAGGCCATCGCAAAATAGAGAATTGCAAAATTTGCGATTCTCTATTTTGCGAATGCAATTAAGGAATTGCAAATTGCGATTCCTTAAATGCAATTCTGGAAGCACCAGAAATTTGTTATTTGGCCTTAAGGAATTGCAAATTACCACCAACTTCAAGTTGGTGGTAATTTGCGATTTTCTTTAAAAAACACTTTTTTGATTTTCTAAAGCTGCCATATGTCGCACATACATGCCCTTAGGGCATGTATGTGCGCAAAATGTGCACACATGCATATTTCAGGGGTGCAACAGGGTGTCCTTTTGGCACCCTTGCAACCTTGAAATTGCATTCTCAATTTGTAATTCTCTAATTGGTAATCGCAAATTGAGAATGTCTTCCCATTCATTCCTATGGGCCTCCTAGCCCATAGGAATGAATGGGAAGGTATTCCTTATTTGCGAATCTCAATTTGCGATTCGCAAATAAGGAATATGTAGGATTCGCAATATTTTTAGCAAATCCTACATACATTGCATTTTGCGATTCTCTAATTGCGATTCGCTAAAAATCGCAATTTGAGAATCGCAAAACACTTTTTTGATACATATGGCCCTAAATGTCCTTCAAGCTTGATTAACCAACAGCCAATAAATAAGATATCTCGCCTACTCAGCTGTGGCAGAGTTTGTGCCCACCCACTCCAGACGTCTCTGGTTTTTGTGAGTAGGGGTCTCTGAGAATAAGCACGACTGAACTACTCAGATTCTACTGTTAAATAAGTACCAAACCAACGTTGGTGGCGCCATGTAGTGTAGTTCTTATAGTACCCCTGCAGGACCTGCGCTTTTTGGATAACATACACTGTGGGCCTGGTGGCAGACTGATTCTGAGCACCCCCACCGCATATGTTAGCCTGTTTGCATTAGCTAGCTCTCAGTGCCACTAGAATCTCCTTTTTATCAGAGAGATTAGTTTTTGGCAACCTCAGAACACGACAACCCTGATTCCTCAGACTCGGGGAAACAATGTACTACTTTTCGCTCAGTCACTCGTGCTTGCTCATTTGGTCTCAGAGAGTTACACAGAAGAAACAGTTGAGCGTATTTACAATAAGAATTTATTACACAGTTGTTCTTCTAGTATAAAATATATGTGCTGCGACAACTGTTAAACAGTAGCAGAGATATATGATCAGCAGTACAGTGAATAGAAAAGGATAGTACAGTTCTACCATTTTGCAATAGTCATGAACATATACATGAATATAAAATGCATTTATAAAATAAAGCGCATACTCCTACGATGCCTGTCTAGATATACCTAAGTGTACCTAGCATGTGAGTAAGTGCGAAAGAAGCCAAGAATCCAGCTAGGATTTAGTCAAACCCCATTACCTGAATAATGAGAGTGTGGGACCTCGTCCTGGTTTCGAGTTGGACACCACGCAAGGGATGATTAGACCACTGTCAGCTGGAGCGACTGCATGCAGGAGCCTCAGCGTCTCTGGTCAGTGTGTCGGCCTGGAAGTCTCGGTTCCCTCTAACTACTGATAGCAAGAGATGCTGTATTTATACAGAAAAGTATAGAGTCCCTTTGTCCCTTGTGTCTTGTGTTAGCCATTGTTGGGTATGAAGATGACGTATGGGATGAACCGGTTACGTAGATGTTTAGGCAGGTGGATCCTACCCCCTGCCTGATTTCCTAGAACTCTTATGAATAATTAATCATACTGGATGAGCACATCGAAGATGGTATAGGAGGCCATTGTTCAGGAAAAACCCTCCTTCTGTACCCAAACCACAGTCTAGATAAGGTTCAGCCCTCAGCGCTCGTTATTGTGGAGAATAGGGAACTAATGTAGGTGAAAGATTATGCCTATATTAGGGCATCTATATGAAACATAACAAGGCATAAAATAGCTCATTGAGAAATAGGGTGGTGGGCAACACATATGTTTCACTCATTACATTTAGTGATGGGTCCTTGTAACATCGGGCAGTTTCTGTGCAGGCCAGAGGGACTCACACTGAGGTTAAACGTGGGCCATCAGAGAAATCACATGCATGTACAATATGAGAGGGGAAACAGTGCCTACACATGCAAGACTGAACACATAGTGTAATCAATAGAAGGATGACATCTCCAAATTACATTTATCTGATTTGTCATAGGTTAACTACCACCAAGAGTGTTACACACAGGCATTGTACTCTCGTGCATAATGCACACATCACCATAGTGGCAATTTGAGAACTGCACACACATCATTCAGTACCCTCTGGACAAAATAGATTTGTAATGTCACAAATGAGCATGTGAAGCCTTAATGGACTATGACATCACATAGCACAGGCAATGTTTGTTCAGACTTCGACTGACTCAAACCAGCAGTGTAACTGTATGGCTGCAAAATACACTGCATGTCACTCCCATCCTTCAATGCAGTCTTGGATCTATGGAAATACGGCTACACACCCCGTTGACATGAAGTCAGCATGCTAGGCAGTGTATCACACATTTACATTAACCAGTCTCAGACCAACGTTTGTTGTTTTTTGCAGAAGAAGGGCTGTAGAAGTGTCCATGTTGCCATCCTCCCCACATACTCAAATGCAATTCTTAATAGGCCATGTATGGAGCAGGCTATAGGAAAAATATGGATGCATGCACATTGACTTGCACTCACAGGCAGCTAAGGCCTGGAATAAGCTTCCTGTGGATTTGAGGATATCTGAGTCAGAACCTTGGTTCCGTAAGAAATTGAAAACCTGGCTCTTCCGTGACTCAGGGGGCGGTCTTCAATAACTCTGCTGCCTTCCTTTGCTGAGAGGTTATGTAGGTAGTCGATTAGTGTGGCAGGGTTATGGGGCTCTCAGTTGTCCTAGCGCAGGGACACTCCGTTGGGAGTAACCATTGCGCTTTACAAACTTCCTAATAATAATAATAATACTACTGCAGAGCAACATCATGTGAGCATTCTGAGCACTCTCAAACTTTTATTCAGTAACACTTACCAGTACATCTGGCGCACCATACAGCCTCCCATACTGTGCAAGGACCTTGTCCACCAGGACCTCCAGCTCCTCTGTGGTGAAGGGACAGGCCCTGATGTTCTCAGTTCTCGCCATCACTGGCTCCAGAATACAGGAACAGCAGCAGTTGGTGGTGAAGAATGGCAGACAGCAGTGTCTGAATATAAGTGAAATGTGTGGCTCTCTCACAGAGATTTATAGGCTTCAGTGGTACTCAGCTGCTGCAATTGGTCTGCCTGGTTGGCATTTTTCAATTGTATCCAATAACCGGGACTGCGGAAGCGGTGCACGCCTACCGCGAGTTTCAAAATTGTATTTCACTAACGCGATCGCGGTTCCCATTTGCTGCATTGGCATTGGCGGTGTCACACCGTGGGGGCCAGGCGGTCGTTACCGCAATCCTACATCTTTCAATTGTGGCCAATGTCCGGTCCCGCGGTAGAGGACACACCTACCGCGAGTTTCAAAATTGTATTTCACTACCGCGATCGCGGTTCCCATTGGCTGCATTGGCATTGGCGGTGTCACACCGCAGGGGCCAGGCGGTCACTACCGCAATCCTGCATCTTTCAATTGTGGCCAATGCCCGGGCCCGCGGTAGCGGAGCACGCCTACGGCGAGTTTCAAAATTGTATTTCACTACCGCAATCGCGGTTCCCATTGGCTGCATTGGCATTGGCGGTGTCACACCGCGGGGGCCAGGAGGTCACTACCGCAATCCTGCATCTTTCAATTGCGGCCAATGACCGTGATCGCGGTGGCGGAGCACGCAAACTACACCTATGGACACAATATGCTCTAGCAATGGCAATAACCAATTTTAATCATTGAACACTATACATTCACAATGTATTACAGCACCTGTTTGCAAAATGTAATGCTAGTATGACATTCAACTCACTGATGCCTACACATGCCATGTCAGTGCACATGATTACATGCATTGGCATGTACTTCCTCACATTTCATCTATGATATTTGTGTGCCAGTACACAGATTTGGTGTGTAATGGAGTCTCATATTTGTGAACATCTCAATGTGTGACATGGCTAATCAACCCACAGTAATGATGGACTGAGCAGATAATGTGCCTATTTCACTGTGCACATTGCTGTATTGATTTTGGTAGTTGATCAGCTTACACACACTGTGCTCTTTGTGTAGAAAAGTTGTGCTCTGTGCAACTTAAGCAAGAAGGTGTGGCAGGTACAGCAGCTACGTAGAAGTCAGCAATGTTGCTGTTTCCAACATGAGCTGTGTCACCTACACCCAGGGCTGGTGACACAAGATGTAGGAGTGTACCATTTACCTCTCACATAGTCAGAATCTGTTTTGGAGGTAGTCAGTATGTACATACTGACCACATGTACGACTACATGAGATCAAGGTGTCTCTGCATGTGACTTGTGCATTAAGCTGGTGTTACAGTCCAGTCATTGTTGGCGCTGCGTCAGTCAAGATGTAAGATGTTTGACACATCTCATAGGGGAATTAAATTGACATGTGTCCCCTTTCATTGTATGTAGGAGACGACCAAATGTGCATCGTCCGTTCCCAGTGCTGGCGAACATGGAGGATGAGGACATCATAAGAAAATTCCGTCTGGATCGCCTTACCCTCCAAGATCTATGTGGTCAGTTGGAGCCCCATCTGAGGCCTCGCAGAACCTATCCGACTGCTTTGACACCAACAGTTAAGGTGATGGCGGCCCTGCATTTCTTTGCAACTGGTTCGTTCCAGTACACGATGGCTCTCGCCGGTGGGATGTCTCAAGCGATGTTCAGCATAGTGCTACGTGATGTCCTGTCCGCAATGATGACATACAAGGACCGGTACATCCATTTTCCAAGGAGACATGAATTGGCAGCTGTGAAGGGAGATTTTTATGTCCTTGGACACATACCTAATGTTGTTGATGCCATTGACTGCACTCATGTTGGCCTGGTTCCGCCACAGGCACGTGAGCACATATACAGGAACAGGAAGCATTTCCATTCCATTAATGTGCAAGTGGTTTGCCAAGCGGATATGATTATCTCCCATGTCTGTGCCAGATTTCCCGGATCAGCCCATGACTCCTACATACTTCGTAGCAGCATCATCCCACAACTGATGGCAAACCTGCATCCGGAGCGTGTGTGGCTTGTTGGTGAGTACGCTGAGTCAAGTAGTGTGCTGTATGTGTGACATGCTGTTCTCAGCTACTGTTTCTATCAGTAAATTGCTCTCTGTATGTCACACCTAGGTGACTCTGCGTATCCCAACCGTCCTTGGTTGCTGAGCCCACTGAGGAATCCAAGGACCCCGGGTGAAGAACGCTACAATGATGCACATGGGAGGACACGTCGTGTGGTGGAGCGTACTTTTGGGCTTCTGAAGTCTAGATTCCGGTGTCTGGACAAGAGCGGAGGTGCACTACTCTACTCTCCCCAAAAGGTGTGTCAGATCGTAGTTGCATGCTGCATGCTCCACAACCTGGCCTTGCGCAAGGAGATACCCCTGCTCCTGGACGATGATGAGCAGCAGATGCCACCCCCTGCAAACCCACACATGCCCAGTGACGACGATAGTGGAGAAGAGGAAGGTGTTGACCTGCGTCAACAGCTCATCGACAACTACTTCCCTTGAGTGTAAGTGACATTATACAACAGTGACATTTGTCTGTTGGCTTTGATGGTAGTGGCATGGCATAGATGATCTTTTTGACTGCTGGCTGTTGTTGGCTCTGGGCTAATGGCTGATGTGTGTGGCACATGGTATTTTTATCCAGGTACCCCATGTCTATGTTGATGTTGTTGCTCATTGTTATGTGTGCTGGTTTTTGTAAGTTGATGACTAGTGTTGTGTTTTAGCTGTAATGGCATCACCTGACAAGTAAATGTCATTCTCTTGTGTCTTTCTAGGTCCCTTCACCCTCTCAATGCCTCGTCACAATCAGAGCTTGTGGTACATTGGAATCTGAGTTGACATTGTACATACTGTGATAAACATGGAGCTGACACAAAGACATAGGTGTGTAAAGAGTGTTTATTTACAATAAGTATTTGTGACAGAGAAGTGATTATTTACAAAATTGTGCCAAGTGAATTTATGAGTTGTCAGCGATGGTAAATGAGACAAATAGAGTAGTCACCACATTGATGTAGTCACACAGTCCAACAGACTCCTGCCATCAACATGGCAATGTGGGTAAGGATAGTTAACAAAGTCAATGTCAAGGGGAACACAGGTGCCATCATGGCTGGCTCAGCGAATTGCGTTTGGATGGTGCATGGCCACGTGATCCTCCCCTGGTGTTTCTCGGATGGCCCCTCATGCGTTTGGCAGGGGGGCCCTCTGCTGCAGGCTCAGCGGTGTCTGAGGAGTCATTTTGCTGCAGCTCACCCCTCTCTGTGGCCGCAGCTGAGGTGGTGGGTGTATCAGCATGCAGGCCACTGGAGGGGGGTTGAGCTGTCATTTGGGCCGCATGTCTGTCCCTCAGAACACCCACAAGCTGGCCCATGAGGTCCACAAGTTGGCCCATACGTGTGTCCATGGACCTCAGCAGCAGGCGGAGCTCACACACGTCTTCCACAACCTGGCCCATCTGTCCCTGGTTCTGATCATATGCCCCAAGGACTCTTGCGACGGTGGTCAGGGCTTCGGTCTCAGTGTCCTCCTGTGTTTGTCCCCCAGTTGCCCTCCCACCTGCCCTGCTGACACGGACCTGTGGCATTGGCACTTGACGCACCCACACACTCCCCCTGGTATCCTCTGATTGTGTTGTGGTGTTGGTAACCACTGAGGCAGGAAGAGTGTTGCAGGCAGCAGTGGCAATGGTGGTGGTAGAGGCCGCACAGGTCGTTGTAGCAGGGGTCAGCACTGTTGTTGTTGCTGTGGTGGTGGTGGTGGTAGGGACAATGAGGGCCTGAGATGTGGTGCGCTCTGGCAGTCCGGAGGGGCCAGGTTGTTGCTCCTCATCCGAGAAACGTAGGGAGTCTGCATCCGAGAGTTCATGTTCCGGGGAGGGGAGATAGGCTCTGCAGGTTGGTGGTGTTTTCTGCTGCAGTTGCTTGTGGATCTCCTGTTGAACAGAGGTTAAATTGTCAGTTAAGTGCACTCCACAAGCTTGGTGTTAGACTTTTGGATGTTACATTTGATACACCAAACACTTAACATTGCAATCACTTGGTATGGCAGCAAAATACTGAGCATCATGACGTGATGTTGAGGTACATACATTACTTGTCCATGGTGTGACATGTAAATTGAAACCATGTGCCACGTACAGATTGTGTGATTACAATGACATGTCATCATCTAACAACTTGCGGCACATCAACTTTATGTAATGCGTCTTTTTTGTTTGCTCTTCATGGAATCAATTTCAGCTAAGCAAGAACTAGCCATTGGAATGTTATACATACCTTTTTCATATAATGTACTTTACTTCGTTTGTCAGATTGACCATGCATATTTTGTGTTCATATGGGCCTTCATGCTCTGACACCATGGCACTTACACATTACATTCTGTGCTGTGCATGATTGTGCCATGAATTACTTTCACATGTGACTTGGCGAGTCAACGTTTAATTTCTGTGACAGTTACGTGCGCTTAGCTGTCTGCACACTGGATGTGGCTTTTGGATCTATGCCAAGTTGGCTGACATGTGAGTGCTGGTATGGTCATCTGGCTCCATGTTTTTTGAGAAGGATGGCAGGGTGCATGCACTGACTATCTACCTGTTCGGTGACACAGTGGAGGGAAATGGCTGCCACATGTTTCTGGGTGTGGGTAGTGTACCATCCTGCTCAGGGGTGAGACAAGGGGGCCTGGTGGGAGTTGTAGTGCTGGCTTATCACCCACAAATACCCCTCCCCATTCAGAAGGCTACCTACCTGTTAGGTGAAGGTGAGCAATGCAATGGCTGCCACATGGTTATGAGTGGGGGGAGTGTTCCATCCTGGGGCCTGGTGGGAGTTGTAGTGCTGGCTTCCCACCCACGAACACCCCTCCCTGTTAAGATGGCTACCTACCTGTTAGGTGAAGGTGAGCAATGCAATGGCTGCCATATGGTTCTGGGTGTGGGGTGTGTACCATCCTGCTCAGCTGTGGGACTAGGGGGCCTGGTGGGAGTTGTAGTGCTGGCTTCCCACCCACAAACACCCCTCCCTGTTAAGATGGCTACCTACCTGTAAGTTTGATGAGTGCAATGAAATGGCTGCCACATGGTTGGGGGGGGAGTGCTCCATCCTGCTCAGCTGTGGGACAAGGGGGCCTGGTGGGAGTTGTAGTACAGGCTTCCCACCCATAAACACCCCTCCCTGTTCAGAAGGCTACCTACATGTTAGGTGAAGGTGAGCAATACAATGGCTGCCATATGGTTCTGGGTGGGGGGAGTGTTCCATCCTGCTCAGGGGTGAGACAAGAGAGCATGAGAAGGCTGACTACCTGTAAGTTTGAGGAGAGCAATGAGATGGCTGCCACATGGTTATGGGTGTGGGGAGTGTACCATCCTGCTCAGCTGTGGGACAAGTGGGCCTGGTGGGAGTTGTAGTGCTGGCTTCCCACCCACAAACACCCCTCCCTGTTAAGATGGCTACCTACCTGTTAGGTGAAGGTGAGCAATGCAATGGCTGCCACATGGTTCTGGGTGTGGGGAGTGTACCATCCTGCTCAGCTGTGGGACTAGGGGGCCTGGTGGGAGTTGTAGTGCTGGCTTCCCACCCACAAACACCCCTCCCTGTTTTGGGTCTTTACGCAGCAAATCCGAACACCGCGGACGGATTTTCAGCTGTTCCGGATGTTCCCGGCGGAGTTTTGCGGAATCCGTCCGCGGCAGTCGGATTTCTCTGGCGGTGCATCCTAATCTGACCGCCGGTTTTGCCACGGTACATGCGGACGATTATTTACCGCTACCACGGTGGTCGGAATGCTTTTACGATCGCCATCGTAATCGGCCCCTAAGTAAGCCAAAACAGGAGGATTGAAGGCAAAAAGTTAGAGGGAAGCCATGCCGAGGATGTCAGGTCCACACTATTTATACCTAAAGATTTACAGTAGTCCTTCCTAGAAACCCCACATAAGGACCACAGCAATCAAAGCAGAATAGATCATTAATACCACCTTGCACTTAGTGAGAAAACACAACAAAGAGTTCCCCTGGATTCCCCATTGCTTAAAAAATAGCATTGACGTTACCTATTGAACCATATGCTAGAAACTCTGGGCCTCATTTATGAGTTTTTGCCCTTGGGAAGTGCCGCAGACCTTCCTGCAGCGCTACCCTATGGCAAAAGAAAAGGGCAGGAATATGCTGTATCTATCAGATACGGAGCGTTCATGTCCTTTTCCCCTGCGCTGGCGCACGATGGGCTGCCGTGCGCCAACTCAGGCCCCTTTGCACTATGGTGCAAGGGTGCCTGCGTTGCGGGGATGAATATTTTTGTGCAGGAGGGGAAACCTTCCTGTACAAAAACAATCACAAGAGGCATTTTCCTCTTTCTATATGTGCTGCAGAATGCAGCACACATAGAAACAGGAAAAACGAGGAGAAATAAAGATATTTCCCCTCGTTGTCCCTCCCTTACTCCTCCCCTGGCGAGGCATACGTTTTTGGTGCTGCCTCACAGTTACGATTTCTCGTAAATCTGGGGCAGTGTCAAAATCCATGGATGTTGCTGGGAACACCCCCAGCAACACCCACTGCACACCCCTTTAAGGCAGAAAACTGTGTTTCAGGGAACAATATTTACAAGGCAGCATTAAACCCAAAAAAGTGGCTTAGTGCTGCCTAGTAAATATGGAGCAGGCTCCTGTGCTACAGAGCGTCACAAAAAGTGACGCAACGGCGGCGCAAGGGGCTTATAAATAAGCCCCTCCATATTCAAAAAGAAAATCACTCACAGATGGTTAACTCTTACTCCATACATTTTTGGAAATAAAAGACAAAGTATAAAAGACACTAGAGAACCCTGGATCGCTGGAAAGAAAACCATTCATTTTCTCCGTCTGGCTCAGTCAGTCAAAATTCTTTATGTCGCAATGTTTCGAAAGCATATAAAATACACAAGATAAAAACAGCATAACAATATATGTAGAATATATTATACTTAATAAAAAAGAAATAAAATCCGTGATAAAATCCTGAATAAAAAGAGCCATAAACAAAGACTTCATCATAAAATGTATAAAGTGCACAGTGCCATCAAAGTTCATTAATAAACACCCCACATCTATCCTCTGGTCTCTCAATCTGAATAAGCTCTCCTACTTTTCAGGGAGGACCAGAGAAACAATGCTGTTGCTTAGCATACCAGTGGATCACTAAGTTTTTTAATAAAATAAAGGGCTGGACAATATGAAGTTGTATTTGCCCAAAGGAGGGAGAATGAACCTCTTGCTTTGTAGATTATAAAAACTACAAAAGAACAAAATATGTAGATCAGACTGATCTGACCTTCCATCACAAGGACAGGCTGACAAGTTATCTAGTGAATACATATTGTTTGGAAACCCCATTATCAGAGGTATGTAATTCAGACAAAGCCTCACTAAAATGAAACGATGTTGGGGATTTGTCACAAACACTAAATACGAATCTTCAGCCTGTGTGATGGGGGGAGACATTTCGTACAGCTTTCCTGAGGATTTTGATTGACTTAACTCAACTCTCTCACACGCGGCCTGTGCTACAAAGAGTTCTCGAATTCTCATCTGGAAGATGGTCATAGAACTGGCTGGATTTACGTACAACTCACTCAAACCCAAAGCGCCCAGTGTGCACTTCACATATTGAAGCCAAGGAATCTTATCAACACGGTCTAAGGTTAAACAATTCCTGATAATACTTTGAGTCAAATTAACAGTCTCCCTCCTCCAGATTGAGTGCCATAATAAAATGGGTGCTAACCGAGCAACATCAGAAAGGCATGGGGTACCAAGTTCAATATGGCAATTATAATTTGAGTAGCTAAGAGGAAGAGCAAGTAGTGTTTTATAAAAGCCATCCTCTACTCTTTGCAAGGGATCTATTGCCACAATCCTCCACACCCCTGCTCCATACATCACAATGGCAATGGTTTTAGCAGGATATACCCTGTTTATTATCTCAATAGGCTTAGACCGGAGCTTCTTAATAAAACTGAAAATGGCCATTATACTTTTCTCCATTACAAGAGCTCTATTTGCCACCATATCTACCCAGGAGTGCTTTCTGTCAAAAAGACCCACGGGGTAAGAAAATGTATTCTCCAGTTCCAGCCTACGTGTCTCTATGTGAAATGCTGGGAGTTTATTAGGGCATGACCCTGCCACCAGAAAAAAAGATTTTGATTTGTTAACACGAAGATCCAGACTTTTCATACATTTTGAGAAAGCCTCTATGAGTTTCTGCAGTGCCACCCCAGTTCTTGCTATTAACACTGCATCATCTCCGTAGATCAGTATAGGGAGGGGAGCTGCATTAAAAGAGGGGATATCTTTAGTAGAACGGGTCACAGAGGCCTGCACCCCATCAGTATCAATAGAGAATAAAAAAGGGATGAGGACACAGCCCTGTCTCCTTCCCCGCTTAATCATAAAAGACCTTGTTCACTCCCCATCTCTACCATAGCGAAGGCAGGCAGTTACCTGAGCATATATATGTCATATGAAATTAATTATGGCCGCCTCTATACCCATTTCTTCCATGATCGACCATAACTTGGAGTGGGTGACAGAATCAAAGGCGGCCGACAGATCCGTAAATGCCATATAGATCTCACCATTCTTCGCCATTGTGTATTTGGCAATAGTCCAGCTAAAGTTAAGGCATTGATCAGTGGTCTCCTTGCCCTTTTGGAAACTGTACTGTGATGGTATCAGTAGATTCCTCTCTCTAGCGCAATCCTCTAGCCTATTCAACAACAGGCGCCCCATCACTTTTGAAGTACTATCTAACAAAGTGATAGGCCCATAGTTCTGATGTAAAGACTTGTCCCCCTATTTGTAGATGGGAATTATTATTGTAACATGAGGCTGGAGGACCCACCTTACTTATAGCATTAAAAATATTGGTCAAACTTGGGGCCCAGAAGTCTTGGTGATCTAAGAAAACATGTATAGGGACCCTGTCAGGGCCCAGGGCCTTTGCAGAACTGTATTGGGCCAGTCCACACCTAACCTCTGCCATATCAAAGACCAAAATATCCTTAGGGGCTACTTGCCAGGTGTTAAATGGGGAGGCTGGGGTCACATCAGCCACCCCAAATATTTGCCCAAAATGAGCCACCCAGGCTTTCTTACCAACATGAATATCTAATGTCTTGTCACTATCATCTTTAAGAAAGGGAGCATTAATCACTCTCCAAAAGTCCCTACAGTTTTTAGTGGCAGCTGTTTGACACAGATTCACCTGAGCTTCCTCCCTCAGGCCCCTAATTCTGGCTTTCCGTGACTCCCTATATAGGTTACCCAAAGCCTGTACCATTCTCTGATCTCTTGGGACCATTCTAAGAGCAGCATGACAATTTCTGAAGGTCTTTGAACATTACTCATCAAACCAGCAAACCAATTGGATCGTCTTGGGAGAATTTAATCAGACGACCAGATTACTTTTAACTTCACCCAGTCTCTCAAAGAATGCCAACATTAGACCTTCCACATTGTGATTAGGGTCTAAGCATATTAATATCTCACTCAATTGTTTTGATATTATCGATGGTACAACTCTCTCTTAATTGATTTTGTCCCACTTAAGTGTGTAGCCGTTCGTCCTTGCTATGATTGGTCTAGGGACCTTGTCTGCCACAGACTTGTTATCCACGCCCCATATCATAGAACAAAAGAGGGCCGCATGATCACTATATATAAAAAAATTGATTCTGCTTAGGTTACTCTCCCACGTAGGGACTCTCCCACGTAGGAAACTAATATAAAAACTATGGTGGAACCAAGTTCTACTCCAGAATGTCTTTGGGAATAATCCAGTTTCAGGATCTGGCTTGTTAATTACCTCAAGATTCATAGTTATTAGAAGCCTGTTAAGCAAATTACCATGTTCATTGTGTATGAAATGGGTGGTTACATCTAACCCTGGGCGAAGTGCTACGCTACGCTCGCGTAGTTTGCGAAGTTTGCGCTACTTCGCACAACGCGAATTGCACGTAGCACAGTGCAAACACGCGTAGCGTAGCGTAGCGTAGTGCCGCGGTCATTTTTTGCTTGCTCGCGGTCCTCAACGTCAAGTTGGCGACCGCGAGCAAGCAAAATGACATCCCGGCGAGACTTTTTCCTCGTTCACGATCAGCAACATCAAGTTGCCGATCGCGAGCGTGGAAAATAAACCTCCCGGCGAGATTCTCAACGCGGGAGGTCAGGTTTCTCATTGCGAGTGGTCGCGTATGCTCGCGACCGCTCGCGATGAGAAACTACCAGTCCGCGTTGAGAAAGCTGCCGCTCGAGTAAAAATCTACTCGAGCGGCAGTAAAAGACAGCTCGCACTGTGCAAGTTGCCGTTTTCAATGATTGCACAGTGCGGACAAGCATCCGGCACTGTGCAATCATTGCGAACACGCACTACGCAGTTCGCGTAGTGCTACGCGAAGCTCGCGTAGTGCGAACTGCACTTTGCGTAGCTTCGCGAGAAGCACTACTTCGCGAACTACGCCCAGCCTTAGTTACATCTCCCTCAGCATCTTCTAATCCACACACGGGATTTGTCATATTCTCACAACAATGAGCAATAAAATCACCCATACACAAAAAATTAATTCATTTTTGGTGTGCTTCACAGATGGCAACAATTTCCTTTTCCAGGTACCCAACCATTGAAGCCATATTCCCTCCAAAGTTATTGTTGTAATAATTAAACAATAACCAATCCCAGTTACCTAAACCTTCACACACTAAAATATGGAAGTAAGGAGAGGAGCAAAAAAACTTTTTAACATTTAATCTTAGTGTGTTCACTATTAGTGTCACAATACCACCTCTCGCTCTGCCCATCAGGTAGGGAACTGCTGTGGTTTGGAATAATCTATACCCATCCAGAGAAAATGGGCCTGTTTCCCATGTTTCCTGGAGGCAAAAAATATCCAACCTTACTTCAAATCTAGCACGGTCGTAACATGGAGCACAGTGGGGCGGCAAGTTCCAGAACTGCTCCTCACCTGTTCGGAGGCTGTTGACTTAATAGGTCTGTAAAAGTATCCCAAGGGAAGGGCATGAATCTGTGACCCTAGAGAGGGTGTGTTGGGAAGTAGCCGTAGCAAGTTCCCCACCACCCTTTGATCATTAAAGTTAACAACTATGCAATCACCCGCTAGTGCTTTAGGGGACCGGCCACACACGCCACTCTACTTGTCATAATAATATGTCTGCTAAGGTTGCCTGCCCCCCTCGCTGACCTAGTCAGCCAGTGGAGCACTTTAGCCATGAGCTGCTCAGCTGTCTCCGACTGAGCCCCCCTCAAGTCTGGGGTATTTTCCAAGATTAAAATATATGGTCAGGTGGTTGGAGGGAAATCTAACTTTTGTGGCAGCTTACTACCATGCCTCATCCTTCCCCTGGGATCCTCCTCACTCTTTTTCCTCATCAATTGCCTCTATCAGGGTGGAAGGTCTAGGGACCTGTATCACCCGGTCTCGAATGTCAGCCACCGATGAGGAATCTGGACTATGAAGGTGCCTTGGTTGTGTGCAAACTGCTAGTTCCCCATGGGGGGCAAGTTGGGGTAAGTAGGTATTCGAGCTCCTCGTCCCAACATCTCCTCCCATCTGTATGGATTCCCTTTATAACTGGGGGTTAGATGCTGGTTTTAGCCCGCCAGTGGCAACATTATTATCAGCCCGTCGCATGATAAGGGTGGATAAACTCTCCTCAATTTTTGGCAGTCTAGACATTAACGGTTGTAGAAACAACATAAACACATTTTCTAATATTTGGCACAGATCATCATTGCAGTTAAAGAACCTATCCTTTACAAGAGACTTTATACCCACAGTCTTGGGCGCTTTGTAAACCTTAGTAGTCCTAGCCTTAGTGCCTCCTCTTTTCCTTTTAACTGGTGGTTCTATTGGTGAGATTGCCCCAGCATCACAAGGACTTGGGGGGATGCTGCATGGATTTATAGATGGATCCACACTTACTTCCGACTCAACTTGGGCCAAAGAATCCATAATTGGAGGCATCAAAGTTAAATCCAAGCCTCTCCTGCCCGCCCCGAGTGCTCAGTAAGTTTGATCTTCTTTGACAGCACATTCACCGCCCTCGTCAGGAATGAATTGAGGGTATTAACTATTTTCCCCCGTCTCCGGTTATTTAGCTTTTCTCTTACTAATTTTTCCATCAGTCCCTGGTTCCAGTCTCAGGGGTCAATAGCTTTAAGGGGAGCCAAACCCATCCCCTTCCCGTCGCTGACAGGCGTGTATGGGCCACCCTAGGCCTGGGCTTTGCCCAGGCGTGGTGCAGGGCACAGCCACGTGTGTGGACCGCTCTGTGGGACGATGTTGCGCTTATCAGCGTGTTGCGTGGATGCAAAGGCTGCTGAGAGTGTAGTCTTTCCCCTTCTGGGCTCTTCTTGGCACACAGTGCGGCTCTCCCCACACATGGAGAACTCCAAGCAGCTACACATGCCGTGGGACGATGTCACGCTTATCAGCGCATTGCGGGCCGCAAAGGCTGATTGGGGGTGTATTCCTTCCCCTCCTGGGCTCTTCCTAGCACACAGCGCAGCTCTCCCCACACACGGAGGACTCCAAGCAGCTACACGCATCGCAGGACAATGTCGCTCTTATCAGCATGTTTTGGGCCCACAAAGGCTGCTGGGGAGTGTAGTCCTTCCCCTCCAGGGCTCTTCCTTGCACACAGAGCGGCTCTCCCCACATACGCAGGACTCCAAGTAGCTACACGTGCCACGGGACGATGTAGCTCTTATCAGCATGTTGCGGGGCCGCAAAGGCTGCCTGGGAATTTGGGGGGAGATTTACCAAATCTCCACGCAATGCAGCACAGCCTCCCGCGAGGCTGCGCTGTGTTGCGTGACAGGGAAGGAGCAGGAGATTGCCATATTTTCAAAGATATGGCTCTCTCCTCACCTTTCCCTTGCGCCGGCGCTGATTACAGCTGCCGTGCGCCACGCACCACCTTAGTGCCATAGCGCTAGGGTGTGTGTGTGTGTGAGTCTAGAATAGGTTTTGTACTGGAAGGGTACCCTTCCTGTATAAAATACTATGCATAGACACGAGTGAGAGGTTTTCCCACTTTGTATGCGTGCTGCACAGTGCAGCACACATGCGAAGTCGGAAAAGGAAGGAGAAATGAAAGCATTTCTCCTTCCTTGCGCCTAGTTTAAAAGGGTGCGGTTTTCTCACGCTAAACCCAATCTACTGTGTTTAGTAAATTGGGTTTAGCGTGAGAAACCTTGGGTGGTTGGATGGGAACGCCCATGCACCACCCTTGGCACGCCCCCATGGCGCAAAGTAATGAGAAGCAGTGCTATGCGCTGCTTCGCATTACTTTTACTCGCTGGAAAGTAAATTAGGTAAAAAAGGGTTTTGCGCCATTTTGCATCACTTTTCTAATGCAAACACTGCATAAAAACTTAGTAAATCTCCCCCGTAGTCTTCCCCTCCTGGGCTCTTTCTGGCACACAGTGTGGCTCTCCCCTCACTCGGAAGATTCCAAGCAGCAACAAATTTGATCGTAAATGATATTCCGATTTTTTAGGTAATTACTGCACCTGTGGTGTTTTCCTACACACATTCTCTACCAGGTTAGGTTTTGTGAAATCTGTGCATTAAAAACGTGACATTCTATGTTTGGCTCCTACGAATGGGAAAACCATGCAGTTTTGCCATGCAATTGTCATTCTGAAGTGTGAAACTTAGAAAGATGTGGTGTCTGTATTTACCTGATGCATTATGCAAAAATTATCTACTGTAATAAATTTTGTTAATATACCATACGTATATATGCGCAACATATATGTTTGCAAAATCCACAGTTTTCACACAGACGTGGCAAAGGGAAGCACTTTGCAAACATCCCAATATTTAAAAGTTGATCTTTAATGGTTGTGCGGGTTGCAAAAAAACAGCCTAGTCTCAAACTTCCCTGAGATGAGACCCATCCACCTACGAAGCATCAGAGGCTTAGAGAGTGCCAAGTAATGAATTCCAATTATAATTAGATTATTAGATTCACAGGGGGCTTCTTGGAAATTTATAACAGCCATCATCTGACTTTGGTAAGTTCCTGGCATGGTTTACTGGCATTGATTACCAGGAGATAGTTTACAGGGAAGAGAGGAGGTGTAGAGAAACCAGTCATCATAGGAAAGAATCCTGAACTGTCATAGCCATTAGAATCATATACTAGAAATATGGGCATTTGAAAACAACGGGAAAGTAGTTTTCAATCTAGTCAAGAGGCTCATGTTAGAATCTTCCTAGGATAAATCAGAATATCAAGCAATTTTCCTATGAATGTGTGTGGTCAGGATCCAGTTTCTCTTGGACTTCTGAAATGGAATGGATGGGACTTCTAATTGCTTCGTCTATATAGGCTCCACAGAAAGCAAGCACAATTAATGTCACTGGAAATGGAAGCTTAAATGTTCTAATCCAATACAGCATATGAGACCAATACTTTTTTATCATTATAAGAAAAAATGTGATAGCTTCTGGCAAAGCAGGCTTATAATTTACTACAGCAATTATAATAATCGAACAAGGTATATTCAGGTGATTATATAATTTCCTACAAGCCATGCAAATCAACGTGGTATTTATGGTTATTTGCTGACCACCATGAGATCTATGCACTTTACCGAACAGTCACAGCTATTCAAGAAGGCTTGAGGACTCACAAAATCCTTCTTTACAGATGTAAAGTGTTTAAGATTGTTGGGATGGGAATGTGCCCTGCATGGTATAGTATAAAGACGTGCCCTGAGTGTCTGGCTGCATGTATACCTGGTATCCTACACTTTTATGTTGGCCCTAGCACCACGCTAATGTGAGCATTTGTGCAGAGGCCGAGGCCTATCCCTAATAATGCAGGGTCATTTTGGGCTCGTCCTGTGGCCTGGAAGGGTGGACCAAGCATGCCCTCATAGCGCTTAGAGGACTACTATTTCTGACTGCATACTGCATGTTTAGAGATTGATAGTGTGACCACTCCTGTTTACCTGTGTCACTGAGAGTGTGAAGTAAAGGGCCCTTTTGAGTAACGTCCTGCTGTTTATTCCCAGAACCTTGCAATGGCACCCTTTGTAAATGTTGAGTGCATGAGTTTAGCACATGTGCAGTGCTAGGGGTCTGTATTTGAGTGTGCCTGGATACTGAGGTCAGTGGGATATATTTTGGATTCCTCTGGCTTGGCATAGCACGAGATGGAGGATGAGGACAGCTTCCCCAGAGAGTGGAAGTGCTGCCTGTAATACTTTGGCTGGAGGGTGGAAATCCAGATGCTACAGTAGGGAGGATGGAGATAGAACTACCTTAAGAAATTTCATGAGGACCTTTGTTAGCAAAGAGACACTGATTAGTTCTCCTGAGCACCTCCATTTGGTTGATGATAGGGGAAAGAGGTAGGACTGTAGTTTCTGTTGTGATAGGTGAGGAAGTTTCAAGGTCAGACCTGCCCTTTACCTATCCCTGATTATTGTTTTAGAGAGTCCAATGACTGCCAGGTGCAGAAATATCTCATTTTATTGCACCTGTGGTTTGGGTGCTCCAGTCTGGAGACAACCCAGTGCTATCTGCTGTGAGAAGCATCGCATTGCACAAAGGTTTTTCTCGTGAGCAGACTGAGAAGGACACTTGAAAACAGAAACACCTCAAACCTGGTCTGAAGTTCGAGACAGTGGATCCACATCCTATAAGTAGAAGTTGTTTATAAGAGTGGGGGCAAAAACCACCCCATTAGTTTCCAGTTCTATGTTCTTCAAGGCCAATGAACGGAGTACTCCTCAGAGTACTCAAGAGACCGCTGTGTGACCAGCGTTGGAGTCTGCCTGACTGCCAATCTCCCAGTAGTGAGGAAACTACACCTGAAATCTATACTTTTTGCAAGTGAAGCTGGTGGTCTGCTTGAGTGCCTAGAAGACTGCATGCTTGAATGCTGAGCGAGGGAAAAGGTATGCCTGGCCCTGCTGAAACAGAGTCTGTCCAGCACGAGAAGCCCAGCATGTCCCAGAGGCTGTGGGACATCCAGTAGAATCTGACTATGTGATAGTGAGTTTGGAACGACCTGTGCTGCAGTAAGCCCAGTCGGAGCTGCATCCACCATGTTGACAACATTGGACGAATCAGGCCTATATCTGCCTGTTCCAGCTCGGTTGGGGCTGAAGCTGCCATATTGATGATATTGGCCTGAACGGCCCTACAACTGCTTCTTCTCACCCGGTTGGGGTTGCATCTGCCTACTCTGACTTGGTTGGGCCTGCATCTGCCATTTTGATGACTTTGACCTGGTTAGGGCTGCATCTACTGTGTTGACAATATTAGCACAATAGGGTCGCCAACTACTTCTACTTGCCTGGCTGGGCTTCACGTGCCCTGTGGATGATATTGGCCTTACCAGGGCTTTGTCTGCCATAGTGACTGGCCCAGCCAGGTCGAGGGCTCACACATTCAGTTCTCAGCTGAACTCAACCACAGCTGCTTTGGCTGCATCTATAATGTATGTGCAGAGCTCCTGCACTGTGAAGTTATAGCCAGTCAGAGAGTCACGGTCATTCCTAGTATATGCAGAAGTCCCTGAGGCTGTTCTTGCTCATACTGTGCCCACCAGTGGGAAGGAATAAAAGACTGCTGGATATGCTCTGGAGGGAACATCATAAATTATTGCTTTACCCATTGTACCACTAGGAGTTAGGGACTTGAATCAAAGTTAACTTAGTGTGCAGTTGATTTGCGGGGGACAGTCGAGAATGCACCTGTGCCTGATTCATGCTTTCACCATAACTACTGGGGGAGACCTACCACCGAGGGTGTCAACCAAGGAGGGTTCTGCACAAGGCGGCTTATAAGGAAGAAGAGCAAAAATGGTCACTTGCTTGTGTCTTATGTTGAATTGTGTAAACATACATTTTCCCGAAAAGATGAGCACAGAGCTAGACATTGAAGTTATTGCATCTGTTGGTTAATTGTTGAGTTTTGAGCTCCTGAGAAGCCAATGGCTACTCAACTTCGCTACCCTGAAGTGTAGAGGTGTTTGCACTTGAACCAGTTTTCAGTGTCACATTAGAGAGTGCCCCAGGACACATGTGGCACACAACCTCAGTCACACTAATGGGGGTCTGACAAGGATTAGCCAATTCCCATTGCCTCCTCCTTGGAGGTGTGCTCTTCTGTGAAACTCCTAACACCCACTTGCCCATGGAAAATCAGAAGAGCTGTGGGCAGCAAAAACCCACACTGTGAGAATTCCACTGACTGCTGGATGGCAGCAGCTTGCAATATGACCCTAGCACATACTGCAATACGCATGTGCTACACTTCATTGGGATATCTATCCAAAGATGAAAACACATATCAATAAATTCAGCCAAAAAAGTCTTTTCCATACACCTTCTCAGCTTTAGCCACAAGCCCAAAAGAGAGGTGTGAGAAATAAGAACCGAACGTCTCATGCTCAACACACACAACTACCACCATGAATGATCTGAGTGCAAAGAAAGGCAAATAGCTGAAAGTGTTTGCCCTGCAAGGGATAGTCTGAGCAGCAAAATAGGCAGAAAGAAACATATCGAGCAGTAGCAAGCACACAAAGAAACACGTTGTTTCCCATAGCCGATAAAGAAATTGGGAGGGTTAGAATGATTGGGTTGGTCTTGACCATAGAGGAATTGATGGCGAAAGAGTTTTTTTAACATAAAAATACAAACACACCAGGAAGTAGATGATTAAATTAAGTTAAGCAGGGTGCCTCACTCCAGGGAATTTGATACCGCTCAAAGAATAAAGGCAGTGTTGAGGAAGGAAGACAAGGTAGAAATTAACAGATCGATTGGCATATGCAGACTCATTGCATAAGGGGAAGCATACCACACAACACTGGCAATAATAATAATTATGGTCACACATTCCGGAGAGCAGATGTTTTCTTGTATTGGTCTGGTCAATAAAATATGTTTCAAACGCTTAGTGGAAACTTCAGATCTACAGAGTTTACACTCTCGGGGATATTAATCCTTTAATTCAGCAACTCATGTAAAATTAGAGAGCTCTGGCAACCTTTTACAGAATGGCTCCTCCTGGGGTTACAGCATGAAGCTCCCACGCCAGTTACTTTAAAACCATTTTTAATAAATACATTGCCTAATCTTAAGTAACTTTTCATCGGGATAAACATGCATCCTTGTGGTGTGATTGGTATTTTCCACGAAATACCTTTTTTGAATTACCGAGCAATTATGGTTTTAGAAATTCAACTTCATTAGCATTCAGGAAATGTTTCCGCAGCTGGGTGAGAAGTCACCTCGCCTGGGTTATGGGAACCTCTCCTGGCATCACGTGATTGCATTCTTTCCTGCAGCGGGGTTCAGGTGCATTGATAGATCGTGCTTTGTAGAAGAATGAAGATGACGTGTTTCTAGTCGTGTTACTAACAATATTTACATGCCGCCCATTCATCAAGTTGAGTTTTCTTTTTGATTTGCTGTAATCTGTCTGTGCAGCTCTGGCAGGCTTCCTACCTGTGGTTTCCTTGGTTTAAGCACTGCTTCATGAAAGAGAGTAGAAGACCTGCGGCATTCTGCAATTGAGCATGATAAATTATTCAATTTGAACTGATGTTCTCTTTTACATTTAAGTCAGTGCTGGTCAGCGTTAGTTTTGGACATGTAGCACGCCTGTCTCTTTGTCAGAAATGAAGAAAGATTTATGTCAGCGATTTCTTAAAATATTAAAGGAACTGGAGGATTACTTGTATGTGGAAATGCAGATCACACGTTTGAATCATACCAACGATGGCTCAGCCTGAGATTCTTCCGAGTATGGCAAATACAGTTTACTCACATATTGCTCTCCAATACCAAAATACCATGGGTTGATGAAGATAACACAATTTCGCTAGAACAAGGCAGCTTTATGGAGGGTAATTTGACAGCGGATAATTTTTTGCTCTATGGCCAAATACCCTGAAGTCAATGGCACAAGTTGGAGTTGTTATTTTGTTAATTTTGTGTGGTACTTAATTTTGTGTACCGGGAACATCTTTGGAAGACATTAACAATTTATAATATTTGCCCATGTCTCTTTTCAATCCTTCATGTACTCAATATCACCAAAACCCCGAATTGCGTTTAGTTTGAGGTAGATCTTCCAGGGGATTTATCTCAAAATATTGAGATCTAGAGTGGCCTGAAAGGGGGTATGTTTGGCCCAGAGGTTATTTGCTTTGTGCTTGTTGGATAAACCAACTAAACCCTTTTTCAACTAAAATAGATGGGGCTCATGTTTCATGTCTCCTCTATGCTGATGATGTAACACTAATGGATTATACTCCAATAGGCCTACAGGAGAAATTGACGGTCTTGTATTCTTATTGTATTCAAAATCTCAGAACAGTAAATGTTGAGAACAACAAGATCCAGATCTTCAGAGGGAAGCACAAAAGCCCTCATTTACGGGATTTTGGCATAGGGCAGCACAGCAAGTCACCTTGCTGCGCTGCCCTATGCCAAAGTGAAAGGGCAAGAATGCACCTTAGATATGCAATACGGTGTATTCCTGTCTTTTCTCCCTGTGCTGGTGCCGCTTCGGCAGCCTAGCGCCAATGTAGAAACACTTGCACCATGGCACAAGGGTGCCTCCATTGCATGCAGTATTGTTTTTGTGCAGGAACGGGCAGCTTCCTGTCACAAAAACAATCGTAAGAGGCGATTTCCTCTTTCTATGTGTGCTGCAAAACGCAGCACACGTAGAAAGAGGAAATAACAAGGAGAAATAAAGAAATTTCTCCTCATTGCAACTCACCTTGGTAGGCATAAGGATTTGGCGCTTGCCCAGGTTTACATAATCTTGTCAATCTGGGACAGTGTGAAAATCCATGGGTGTTGCATGGGAAAACCCATCGCATCGCAATGCCCATGGAATGCCTCCAGAAGGCTGAGTAAGGCAATTTTGAGCTAATGCTTGAGATAGTGAGAGGACAATGGATATGACTTTTGTTTAGAGAGGAACTCTCTTGAGGAAGATATTATAATTTTTCAAACAGAAGAGTAAATGCTTGAATACATTAAGGGGAGGGCTTGTGCTAAAGGTGGATAATCTTCAACATATGTTGAATGCCATAAACTGCAGAGAAAGTAAACCTGTTTAGGGAACGTAGAGGAAAAGGATATTACCTACAGTTATTCAAAAATGAAATGTTCAAAGGTTAGTGCTTTTCTTTGAGCAAGTTACAGTCAGCAGTCAAATATGTTGTCCTGATAGTGGAGGAAAAATTAAAATGAATCCCTATTCAGGCATTCTTATTGGGGGTAAGATTCTGAACAGGCAGGTAGAATTAGACTAATCATTAAATGTGACTGAGTTTCACGGAGCAATGGATGCCTTCATGTTGTATTGATAGCATGAAAAAGAAGTATCACTGTGTGGGCCAGACAAAAAGCAGGAGCGTAATGAGAGCTGTTTCAGAGGTATTTTTATTTTAGAGGGGGTCAATGTCACATAAAGGGTCCAAACAATATAAATGGTTGCCTCTTCCGTCAGTGGTTATTCCAGGTGGTAACTGGTAGAGGTGTTCTGTTCGCAGCCTTGTCACACCACTCGATACCGCCGTGGAGGGAAGGAGGAGGACATGAAAAAAAAAGAAAGCCTCCGTCGGTACACTAGTCCGTCCTGACCAAAGAAGAAATGGGAAGGATAGTGAGGGGGTAAAAGAGCACCACCGTCCGTCACCCGTGCAATACAGGGGCAGCACAAGAGAGCAAGAGAAACGGCTTCTAGCTGCTACCGCGGCGTTTACGTGCCTTCCTCCGCCCCTTTTTGCAGGCTTCTCGCCCGGAGGACCCTTGGAAAATACAGCCCGAGGCGAGCACGTACCTGCTGTAGCCACGCTCCTCCAGGAACGTGGCTCGCTTCCTCACAGTGCCGAATCTGGTTCGGCGCCCCCTTGACTGGTGGAAAGATCGTCTCTGCTGCCTCGCTCCCGGCTCCTTTCACGGCTGGGTTCCGGCCTCTAGTACTCCGAGGGGAAAACTGGTTGGCGGCTCCGTGTTCCTGTTTGGCCAGTCGGTTCTCGCCTCTACTTCCTCCTCTGGCCTCGTTATCACTCCGGGGGTGTGTATGTCTGGGCCAATAGGATTACGAGTTCCGGGTAGGTGGGTGGGGCCAGGATCTCGCACGTCCAAGTCATTAAAGGTCCACAGTACATTGGAAGCAGACGCAGACTGTAAAGAAGGGAGGGGTGAGAGATAACGTGGAAACTCGTCAACATCTTCCTCCCCCGTCGTGTCAGCAGCTGGCACATCGTGACACATCCCCACCCCAGAATGTTCTCGCTCGGGGAACATAGGAACACAGGAGAGAAAGTTAGCATTACCCTTCTCAAGCCCCTTCCAATGGCGCACCTCAAATGAGAAGGGCTGTAGGGAGAGGAACCACCGTAGGATCCGAGGATTGTGTCCTTTATTGCGGCTCATCCAGAGCAAGGGCGCGTGGTCAGTGAACAGGATGAAATGGGAGCCTTCCAGGTAGTACCGGAGTTTATCCACTGCCCACTTGATGGCCAAACACTCCTTCTCTATAATGGAGTACCTCTGCTCTCGGGGAAATAGCTTGCGGCTGATAAACAGCACAGGGTGATCAACACCCTCCAGGGAGGTCTGGGAAAGGACGGCTCCAATCCCCTGATTGGAGGTGTCGGTTTGGAGGAGGAAGGGCTTTGAGAAATCTGGGGACCTGAGTACTGGTGCAGAAGTGATGGCTTTCTTTAGATCTTGGAATGCATGCAGGGCTACAGAGGAAGGATGTGAGAGATCTTTGTTTTTCACCTGTTGTCTGAGAAGAACGGTTAAGGGACTGGCTATGTCTGAGAAGCGGGGAATAAACCTCCTGTAATAACCTAAAAGGCCGAGAAAGGCCCGGACTTCTTTTTTTGTAGAGGGGAAGGGGGTATTGACTATTGCCCTGATCTTCTCACTCTGCGGCTCAATAACCCCGTTCCCTAGGAGATATCCGAAATACTTGACTCAATGGCAACCAACACAGGATTTATTTGCATTAACGTGGAGGCCCGCTTGTTGGAGGGCCTGTAGAACCTCCTGACAATGTCGTAGATGTGCCTTCCAACTGGGGCTATATATGACTGTGTCGTCAAGGTATGCTGCTGAGTATCCCTGATGTTCTGAGAGGACTTTATTCATGAGCCTCTGGAAGGTGGCAGGTGCCCCGTGGAGACCAAAGGGGAGGATTGTAAACTCGTAATGACCCGTAGGGGTTGAAAATGCAGTCTTCTCCCGGTCTTGTGTTTTGAGGGGCACCTGCCAGTACCCTTTGTGAGGTCCAAGGTGGTGATATATTCTGCATCCCCGAGACGTTCGATGAGTTCGTCCACCCTCGGTAAAGGATACGCGTCGAATTTAGATACGGCATTGACGCCCTGAAATCTATACAAAAACGTACAGACCCATCAGGTTTTGGCACGAGGACTATGGGGGATGACCACTTGCTTTGGGAGGGTTGTATCACCCCCATTTTTAACATAATGTCTACCTCGGTATTAATAGCCTCTCGCCTGGCAGCTGGTATGCGATAGGGTCTTTGCTTGATGGTTTTACCCGGTGGAGTAGATATAGAATGCTCGACCAGGTTTGTTTTCCCGGGACAACAAGAAAAGAGGGGAGAAAACGGTAGAAGGATCTCATATAAGGCCTTTTTGTGGAGGTCTGACAAGGCTTTGTTTATATTCAATTGCCCCAGAGTGGTGTCGTGCTCCCTTGGGGTGTGTGTGATATGTACGTTTTGGGGTACTGGACCGAGCCACTTCTTTAGAAGATTTATGTGATACATTTGAGATTTCTTGGGTGACAGCTGTACAAGGTAGGTGGTGAGTCCTATCTTCCTTATGACGTGAAAGGGTCCCTTCCACTCTGAGCGGACCTTCGATAAGCTAGAGGGTAGGAGTACCAGAACCCAGTCATCCACGTGTAACTGTCTCCACTTCTTCCCCTTATCGTAGAAGAGCTGTTGTTTTGTTTGAACTTTTTCAAGGTTGGCGTCAGCGAAATCCCGTAGCTTGTGAATACGGGTGCGTAAAGCCGATGTGTAATCAAGAAAAGAGCGTATCTCCTCTTGTTTCTCCTGTTCCCAGGCCTCCTTTGTGATCTCCAGCAGATCACGCGGACGACTCCCAAAAGAAGTTCAAATGGTGAGCAACCCAGACTGCTCTGTGGCTGGCTACGGATTACAAAAAGAGCCAGGGGGAGAAGCATATCCCAATCTCAACCCTCGGTGCAAGCATCTTTTTCAAGGAGAGTTTCAGGGTGGCGTTATACCTTTCGCAAAGACCATCGGTTTGTGGGTGGTACACCGAGGTCTTTATGGGCAAAATATCGAGAGTTTTGCAGACTTGGGACATTAATCGTGAGACAAAAGGGGTCCCCTGGTCGGTAAGTATTTCCTTAGGAAACCCGACTCGTGAAAACAACTCAACTAGTTTATCACTTATGTTGGTAGTCGTGGGTGTTTTCAGGGGGAAGGCCTCAGGGTAACGGGTCGCATAGTCTATGATGACTAATGCATATATATTGCCCTTCTTCGTATGGGGAAGGGGGCCTATGAGGTCCATCCTGACACCCTCGAAGGGGTTCCCTACAATTGGGAGTGGTTGTAGAGGAACAGCTGGTGGTTTGTATGGGTTCTTGCGCTGACATATCGCACACTCCTGACAATACTTGGTGACTTGTGAGTATACCCCATGCCAGAAAAAGTTCTGTAGGATCATCTGCGTCGTCTTTTGTGTACCCCGGTGTCCGGCTAACAGGTGTGTGTGTGCAAAAAACAATATGTGCTCCCTAAAGGTCTGTGGAACTAGTAACTGGGGGGAAGCCTTCTCATTGTCTGACCTGTATAGGAGGCCGTTGGTAATATGAAAGAGAGGATAGACAGGAGTTTGTAGTGTGGAGGCTTGTTTAGCCTGTTGTTTCCATGCATGTTGTAGGGTGGGATCGTGTTCCTGGCAATATCTGATGCTACGGTCAGCGAGCCAAGGAGCTTGAGTGAGGAGAGTGGTCTGTTCTGGGAAAAGGGGATTGGGGTTTTGCAGATATCCTTTTAGCATCTGTAGAAATAGTGGATTATCTAGACCCAGGATTATGTCTTCTGGGAGGTTCGGTAGTACTCCTAACCTAGCTTAGAGGGTTTTCCCACCCGATAGGAGGACAGGGAGGTATACAACCCGGTACGTGTGGACGTCCCCATGAACACACCTTATGGGTATGTGTTCTCTAGCAGGAAGAGCAGAGGGGGACACCAGGGACTTCCGGATAACAGATTGTCGGCACCCCGAGTCAAGTAGGGCTTTTATGGTTCTCCCATTCATTTGTACACTCACGTAAAAACACGGCCCCATCTCTTCTGTATACAGGACTGTGCGCGGGATACAGCTCACGTCCATTGGCTCCTCTGTTGGTTTTTTGAGGGGACAAAGCGAGCGATATGGCCCACTCCCCGCAGCCATAACACTGGTGACCCTTAGATATTGGGGTCTCGGGTCGGGAGCGAGGACGAGGTGGTTCAGGTAGGGGTCTCGGGGGCCTTCTCTCGGTTTTCTGGGAGGACGTGGTCGTGCGCTGTTTGTCAGTGTCCATGGGGAGAGAACGGGGCTGGGCCCGAGCGAAAGTGGTAGCCATGTCTACCGCTTGTGTGGCCGTTAGGTGGGGATGCTGTTTCAACCAACACTGTGTCTGGGTCGTGAGCTGGAGCTGGTCGACAGCGACCTTCTGCATACATTCGGCCTGTTGGGAAATGGATTCTTTGAACAGTTCACGGTCGGCCTGGGCCGACGTCATCTGCTTCTCGACGGCCCATTCTAGCTTCTGTTGTCCAGCTATCAGTTGTTGTAAAGGTTTTCCATACTGTCTATGGAGCTAAATTGCCCGCTTTCTCCACCATGTGTGCCAGACAAAAAGCAGGAGCGTAATGAGAGCTGTTTCAGAGGTATTTTTATTTTAGAGGGGGTCAATGTCACATAAAGGGTCCAAACAATATAAATGGTTGCCACTTCCGTCAGTGGTTATTCCAGGTGGTAACTGGTAGAGGTGTTCTGTTCGCAGCCTTGTCACACCACTCGATACCGCCGTGGAGGGAAGGAGGAGGACATGAAAAAAAAGAAAGCCTCCGTCAGTACACTAGTCCGTCCGGACCAAAGAAGAAATGGGAAGGGTAGTGAGGGGGTAAAAGAGCACCACCATCCGTCACCCGTGCAATACAGGGGCAGCACAAGAGAGCAAGAGAAATGGCTTCTAGCTGCTACCGCAGTGTTTACGTGCCTCCCTCCGACCCTTTTTGCAGGCTTCTCGCCCGGAGGACCCTTGGAAAATACAACCCAGAGGCGAGCATGTACCTGCTGTAGCCACGCTCCTCCAGGAACGTGGCTCTCTTCCTCGCAGTGCCGAATCGGGATCGGCGCCCCCTTGACTGGTGGAAAGATCGTCTCTGCTGCCTCGCTCCCGGCTCCTTTCCTTGGCTTGGTGCCGACCTCTAGTACTCCAACGGGAAAACTGGTCGGCGGCTCCGTGTTCCTGTTTGGCCAGTCGGTTTTAGCCTCCACTTCCTCCTCTGGCATCGTTATCACTCCGGGAGTGTGTATGTCTGGGCCAATAGGATTCTGAGTTCCGGGTAGGTGGGTGGGGCCAGGATCTCGCACGTCCTAGTCCTTAAAGGTCCACAGTACATTGGAAGCAGACGCAGACTGTAAAGAAGGGAGGGTGAGAGATAACGTGGAAACTCGTCAACATCTTCCTCCCCCGTCGTGTCAGCAGCTGGCACATCGTGACACATCCCCACCCCAGAATGTTCTCGCTCGGGGAACATAGGAACACGGGAGAGAAAGTTAGCATTACCCTTCTCAAGCCCCTTCCAATGGCGCACCTCAAATGAGAAGGGCTGTAGGGAGAGGAACCACCGTAGGACCCGAGGATTGTGTCCTTTATTGCGGCTCATCCAGAGCAAGGGCGCGTGGTCAGTGAACAGGATGAAATGGGAGCCTTCCAGGTAGTACCGGAGTTTATCCACTGCCCACTTGATGGCCAAACACTCCTTCTCTATAATGGAGTACCTCTGCTCTCGGGAAATAGCTTGCGGCTGATAAACAGCACAGGGTGATCAACACCCTCCAGGGAGGTCTGGGAAAGGACGGCTCCAATCCCCTGATTGGAGGTGTCGGTTTGGAGGAGGAAGGGCTTTGAGAAATCTGGGGACCTGAGTACTGGTGCAGAAGTGATGGCTTTCTTTAGATCTTGGAATGCATGCAGGGCTACAGAGGAAGGATGTGAGAGATCTTTGTTTTTCACCTGTTGTCTGAGAAGAACGGTTAAGGGACTGGCTATGTCTGAGAAGCGGGGAATAAACCTCCTGTAATAACCTAAAAGGCCGAGAAAGGCCCGGACTTCTTTTTTGTAGAGGGGAAGGGGTATTGACTATTGCCCTGATCTTCTCACTCTGCGGCTCAATAACCCCGTTCCCTAGGAGATATCCGAAATACTTGACTCAATGGCAACCAACACAGGATTTATTTGCATTAACGTGGAGGCCCGCTTGTTGGAGGGCCTGTAGAACCTCCTGACAATGTCGTAGATGTGCCTTCCAACTGGGGCTATATATGACTGTGTCGTCAAGGTATGCTGCTGAGTATCCCTGATGTTCTGAGAGGACTTTATTCATGAGCCTCTGGAAGGTGGCAGGTGCCCCGTGGAGACCAAAGGGGAGGATTGTAAACTCGTAATGACCCGTAGGGGTTGAAAATGCAGTCTTCTCCCGGTCTTGTGTTTTGAGGGGCACCTGCCAGTACCCCTTGTGAGGTCCAAGGTGGTGATATATTCTGCATCCCCGAGACGTTCGATGAGTTCGTCCACCCTCGGTAAAGGATACGCGTCGAATTTAGATACGGCATTGACGCCCTGAAATCTATACAAAAACGTACAGACCCATCAGGTTTTGGCACGAGGACTATGGGGGATGACCACTTGCTTTGGGAGGGTTGTATCACCCCCATTTTTAACATAATGTCTACCTCGGTATTAATAGCCTCTCGCCTGGCAGCTGGTATGCGATAGGGTCTTTGCTTGATGGTTTTACCCGGTGGAGTAGATATAGAATGCTCGACCAGGTTTGTTTTCCCGGGATAACAAGAAAAGAGGGGAGAAAACGGTAGAAGGATCTCATATAAGGCCTTTTTGTGGAGGTCTGACAAGGCTTTGTTTATATTCAATTGCCCCAGAGTGGTGTCGTGCTCCCTTGGGGTGTGTGTGATATGTACGTTTTGGGGTACTGGACCGAGCCACTTCTTTAGAAGATTTATGTGATACATTTGAGATTTCTTGGGTGACAGCTGTACAAGGTAGGTGGTGAGTCCTATCTTCCTTATGACGTGAAAGGGTCCCTTCCACTCTGAGCGGACCTTCGATAAGCTAGAGGGTAGGAGTACCAGAACCCAGTCATCCACGTGTAACTGTCTCCACTTCTTCCCCTTATCGTAGAAGAGCTGTTGTTTTGTTTGAACTTTTTCAAGGTTGGCGTCAGCGAAATCCCGTAGCTTGTGAATACGGGTGCGTAAAGCCGATGTGTAATCAAGAAAAGAGCGTATCTCCTCTTGTTTCTCCTGTTCCCAGGCCTCCTTTGTGATCTCCAGCAGATCACGCGGACGACTCCCAAAAAGAAGTTCAAATGGTGAGCAACCCAGACTGCTCTGTGGCTGGCTACGGATTACAAAAAGAGCCAGGGGGAGAAGCATATCCCAATCTCAACCCTCGGTGCAAGCATCTTTTTCAAGGAGAGTTTCAGGGTGGCGTTATACCTTTCGCAAAGACCATCGGTTTGTGGGTGGTACACCGAGGTCTTTATGGGCAAAATATCGAGAGTTTTGCAGACTTGGGACATTAATCGTGAGACAAAAGGGGTCCCCTGGTCGGTAAGTATTTCCTTAGGAAACCCGACTCGTGAAAACAACTCAACTAGTTTATCACTTATGTTGGTAGTCGTGGGTGTTTTCAGGGGGAAGGCCTCAGGGTAACGGGTCGCATAGTCTATGATGACTAATGCATATATATTGCCCTTCTTCGTATGGGGAAGGGGGCCTATGAGGTCCATCCTGACACCCTCGAAGGGGTTCCCTACAATTGGGAGTGGTTGTAGAGGAACAGCTGGTGGTTTGTATCGGTTCTTGCGCTGACATATCGCACACTCCTGACAATACTTGGTGACTTGTGAGTATACCCCGTGCCAGAAAAAGTTCTGTAGGATCATCTGCGTCGTCTTTTGTGTACCCCGGTGTCCGGCTAACAGGTGTGTGTGTGCAAAAAACAATATCTGCTCCCTAAAGGTCTGTGGAACTAGTAACTGGGGGGAAGCCTTCTCATTGTCTGACCTGTATAGGAGGCCGTTGGTAATATGAAAGAGAGGATAGACAGGAGTTTGTAGTGTGGAGGCTTGTTTAGCCTGTTGTTTCCATGCATGTTGTAGGGTGGGATCGTGTTCCTGGCAATATCTGATGCTACGGTCAGCGAGCCAAGGAGCTTGAGTGAGGAGAGTGGTCTGTTCTGGGAAAAGGGGATTGGGGTTTTGCAGATATCCTTTTAGCATCTGTAGAAATAGTGGATTATCTAGACCCAGGATTATGTCTTCTGGGAGGTTCGGTAGTACTCCTAACCTAGCTTAGAGGGTTTTCCCACCCGATAGGAGGACAGGGAGGTATACAACCCGGTACGTGTGGACGTCCCCATGAACACACCTTATGGGTATGTGTTCTCTAGCAGGAAGAGCAGAGGGGGACACCAGGGACTTCCGGATAACAGATTGTCGGCACCCCGAGTCAAGTAGGGCTTTTATGGTTCTCCCATTCATTTGTACACTCACGTAAAAACACGGCCCCATCTCTTCTGTATACAGGACTGTGCGCGGGATACAGCTCACGTCCATTGGCTCCTCTGTTGGTTTTTTGAGGGGACAAAGCGAGCGATATGGCCCACTCCCCGCAGCCATAACACTGGTGACCCTTAGATATTGGGGTCTCGGGTCGGGAGCGAGGACGAGGTGGTTCAGGTAGGGGTCTCGGGGGCCTTCTCTCGGTTTTCTGGGAGGACGTGGTCGTGCGCTGTTTGTCAGTGTCCATGGGGAGAGAACGGGGCTGGGCCCGAGCGAAAGTGGTAGCCATGTCTACCGCTTGTGTGGCCGTTAGGTGGGGATGCTGTTTCAACCAACACTGTGTCTGGGTCGTGAGCTGGAGCTGGTCGACAGCGACCTTCTGCATACATTCGGCCTGTTGGGAAATGGATTCTTTGAACAGTTCACGGTCGGCCTGGGCCGACGTCATCTGCTTCTCGACGGCCCATTCTAGCTTCTGTTGTCCAGCTATCAGTTGTTGTAAAAGGTTTTCCATACTGTCTATGGAGCTAAATTGCCCGCTTTCTCCACCATGTGTGCCAGACAAAAAGCAGGAGCGTAATGAGAGCTGTTTCAGAGGTATTTTTATTTTAGAGGGGGTCAATGTCACATAAAGGGTCCAAACAATATAAATGGTTGCCACTTCCGTCAGTGGTTATTCCAGGTGGTAACTGGTAGAGGTGTTCTGTTCGCAGCCTTGTCACACCACTCGATACCGCCGTGGAGGGAAGGAGGAGGACATGAAAAAAAAGAAAGCCTCCGTCAGTACACTAGTCCGTCCGGACCAAAGAAGAAATGGGAAGGGTAGTGAGGGGGTAAAAGAGCACCACCATCCGTCACCCGTGCAATACAGGGGCAGCACAAGAGAGCAAGAGAAATGGCTTCTAGCTGCTACCGCAGTGTTTACGTGCCTCCCTCCGACCCTTTTGCAGGCTTCTCGCCCGGAGGACCCTTGGAAAATACAACCCAGAGGCGAGCATGTACCTGCTGTAGCCACGCTCCTCCAGGAACGTGGCTCTCTTCCTCGCAGTGCCGAATCGGGATCGGCGCCCCCTTGACTGGTGGAAAGATCGTCTCTGCTGCCTCGCTCCCGGCTCCTTTCCTTGGCTTGGTGCCGACCTCTAGTACTCCAACGGGAAAACTGGTCGGCGGCTCCGTGTTCCTGTTTGGCCAGTCGGTTTTAGCCTCCACTTCCTCCTCTGGCATCGTTATCACTCCGGGAGTGTGTATGTCTGGGCCAATAGGATTCTGAGTTCCGGGTAGGTGGGTGGGGCCAGGATCTCGCACGTCCTAGTCCTTAAAGGTCCACAGTACATTGGAAGCAGACGCAGACTGTAAAGAAGGGAGGGGTGAGAGATAACGTGGAAACTCGTCAACATCTTCCTCCCCCGTCGTGTCAGCAGCTGGCACATCGTGACACATCCCCACCCCAGAATGTTCTCGCTCGGGGAACATAGGAACACGGGAGAGAAAGTTAGCATTACCCTTCTCAAGCCCCTTCCAATGGCGCACCTCAAATGAGAAGGGCTGTAGGGAGAGGAACCACCGTAGGATCCGAGGATTGTGTCCTTTATTGCGGCTCATCCAGAGCAAGGGCGCGTGGTCAGTGAACAGGATGAAATGGGAGCCTTCCAGGTAGTACCGGAGTTTATCCACTGCCCACTTGATGGCCAAACACTCCTTCTCTATAATGGAGTACCTCTGCTCTCGGGGAAATAGCTTGCGGCTGATAAACAGCACAGGGTGATCAACACCCTCCAGGGAGGTCTGGGAAAGGACGGCTCCAATCCCCTGATTGGAGGTGTCGGTTTGGAAGGAGGAAGGGCTTTTAGAAATCTGGGGACCTGAGTACTGGTGCAGAAGTGATGGCTTTCTTTAGATCTTGGAATGCATGCAGGGCTACAGAGGAAGGATGTGAGAGATCTTTGTTTTTCACCTGTTGTCTGAGAAGAACGGTTAAGGGACTGGCTATGTCTGAGAAGCGGGGAATAAACCTCCTGTAATAACCTAAAAGGCCGAGAAAGGCCCGGACTTCTTTTTTGTAGAGGGGAAGGGGTATTGACTATTGCCCTGATCTTCTCACTCTGCGGCTCAATAACCCCGTTCCCTAGGAGATATCCGAAATACTTGACTCAATGGCAACCAACACAGGATTTATTTGCATTAACGTGGAGGCCCGCTTGTTGGAGGGCCTGTAGAACCTCCTGACAATGTCGTAGATGTGCCTTACAACTGGGGCTATATATGACTGTGTCGTCAAGGTATGCTGCTGAGTATCCCTGATGTTCTGAGAGGACTTTATTCATGAGCCTCTGGAAGGTGGCAGGTGCCCCGTGGAGACCAAAGGGGAGGATTGTAAACTCGTAATGACCCGTAGGGGTTGAAAATGCAGTCTTCTCCCGGTCTTGTGTTTTGAGGGGCACCTGCCAGTACCCCTTTGTGAGGTCCAAGGTGGTGATATATTCTGCATCCCCGAGACGTTCGATGAGTTCGTCCACCCTCGGTAAAGGATACGCGTCGAATTTAGATACGGCATTGACGCCCTGAAATCTATACAAAACGTACAGACCCATCAGGTTTTGGCACGAGGACTATGGGGGATGACCACTTGCTTTGGGAGGGTTGTATCACCCCCATTTTTAACATAATGTCTACCTCGGTATTAATAGCCTCTCGCCTGGCAGCTGGTATGCGATAGGGTCTTTGCTTGATGGTTTTACCCGGTGGAGTAGATATAGAATGCTCGACCAGGTTTGTTTTCCCGGGATAACAAGAAAAGAGGGGAGAAAACGGTAGAAGGATCTCATATAAGGCCTTTTTGTGGAGGTCTGACAAGGCTTTGTTTATATTCAATTGCCCCAGAGTGGTGTCGTGCTCCCTTGGGGTGTGTGTGATATGTACGTTTTGGGGTACTGGACCGAGCCACTTCTTTAGAAGATTTATGTGATACATTTGAGATTTCTTGGGTGACAGCTGTACAAGGTAGGTGGTGAGTCCTATCTTCCTTATGACGTGAAAGGGTCCCTTCCACTCTGAGCGGACCTTCGATAAGCTAGAGGGTAGGAGTACCAGAACCCAGTCATCCACGTGTAACTGTCTCCACTTCTTCCCCTTATCGTAGAAGAGCTGTTGTTTTGTTTGAACTTTTTCAAGGTTGGCGTCAGCGAAATCCCGTAGCTTGTGAATACGGGTGCGTAAAGCCGATGTGTAATCAAGAAAAGAGCGTATCTCCTCTTGTTTCTCCTGTTCCCAGGCCTCCTTTGTGATCTCCAGCAGATCACGCGGACGACTCCCAAAAAGAAGTTCAAATGGTGAGCAACCCAGACTGCTCTGTGGCTGGCTACGGATTACAAAAAGAGCCAGGGGAGAAGCATATCCCAATCTCAACCCTCGGTGCAAGCATCTTTTTCAAGGAGAGTTTCAGGGTGGCGTTATACCTTTCGCAAAGACCATCGGTTTGTGGGTGGTACACCGAGGTCTTTATGGGCAAAATATCGAGAGTTTTGCAGACTTGGGACATTAATCGTGAGACAAAGGGGTCCCCTGGTCGGTAAGTATTTCCTTAGGAAACCCGACTCGTGAAAACAACTCAACTAGTTTATCACTTATGTTGGTAGTCGTGGGTGTTTTCAGGGGAAGGCCTCAGGGTAACGGGTCGCATAGTCTATGATGACTAATGCATATATATTGCCCTTCTTCGTATGGGGAAGGGGGCCTATGAGGTCCATCCTGACACCCTCGAAGGGGTTCCCTACAATTGGGAGTGGTTGTAGAGGAACAGCTGGTGGTTTGTATGGGTTCTTGCGCTGACATATCGCACACTCCTGACAATACTTGGTGACTTGTGAGTATACCCCGTGCCAGAAAAAGTTCTGTAGGATCATCTGCGTCGTCTTTTGTGTACCCCGGTGTCCGGCTAACAGGTGTGTGTGTGCAAAAAACAATATCTGCTCCCTAAAGGTCTGTGGAACTAGTAACTGGGGGGAAGCCTTCTCATTGTCTGACCTGTATAGGAGGCCGTTGGTAATATGAAAGAGAGGATAGACAGGAGTTTGTAGTGTGGAGGCTTGTTTAGCCTGTTGTTTCCATGCATGTTGTAGGGTGGGATCGTGTTCCTGGCAATATCTGATGCTACGGTCAGCGAGCCAAGGAGCTTGAGTGAGGAGAGTGGTCTGTTCTGGGAAAAGGGGATTGGGGTTTTGCAGATATCCTTTTAGCATCTGTAGAAATAGTGGATTATCTAGACCCAGGATTATGTCTTCTGGGAGGTTCGGTAGTACTCTAACCTAGCTTAGAGGGTTTTCCCACCTGATAGGAGGACAGGGAGGTATACAACCCGGTACGTGTGGACGTCCCCATGAACACACCTTATGGGTATGTGTTCTCTAGCAGGAAGAGCAGAGGGGACACCAGGGACTTCCGGATAACAGATTGTCGGCACCCCGAGTCAAGTAGGGCTTTTATGGTTCTCCCATTCATTTGTACACTCACGTAAAAACACGGCCCCATCTCTTCTGTATACAGGACTGTGCGCGGGATACAGCTCACGTCCATTGGCTCCTCTGTTGGTTTTTGAGGGGACAAAGCGAGCGATATGGCCCACTCCCCGCAGCCATAACACTGGTGACCCTTAGATATTGGGGTCTCGGGTCGGGAGCGAGGACGAGGTGGTTCAGGTAGGGGTCTCGGGGGCCTTCTCTCGGTTTTCTGGGAGGACGTGGTCGTGCGCTGTTTGTCAGTGTCCAAGGGGAGAGAACGGGGCTGGGCCCGAGCGAAAGTGGTAGCCATGTCTACCGCTTGTGTGGCCGTTAGGTGGGGATGCTGTTTCAACCAACACTGTGTCTGGGTCGTGAGCTGGAGCTGGTCGACAGCGACCTTCTGCATACATTCGGCCTGTTGGGAAATGGATTCTTTGAACAGTTCACGGTCGGCCTGGGCCGACGTCATCTGCTTCTCGACGGCCCATTCTAGCTTCTGTTGTCCAGCTATCAGTTGTTGTAAAAGGTTTTCCATACTGTCTATGGAGCTAAATTGCCCGCTTTCTCCACCATGTGTGCCAGACAAAAAGCAGGAGCGTAATGAGAGCTGTTTCAGAGGTATTTTTATTTTAGAGGGGGTCAATGTCACATAAAGGGTCCAAACAATATAAATGGTTGCCACTTCCGTCAGTGGTTATTCCAGGTGGTAACTGGTAGAGGTGTTCTGTTCGCAGCCTTGTCACACCACTCGATACCGCCGTGGAGGGAAGAGGGGGACATGAAAAAAAAGAAAGCCTCCGTCAGTACACTACTCCGTCCGGACCAAAGAAGAAATGGGAAGGGTAGTGAGGGGGTAAAAGAGCACCACCATCCGTCACCCGTGCAATACAGGGGCAGCACAAGAGAGCAAGAGAAATGGCTTCTAGCTGCTACCGCAGTGTTTACGTGCCTCCCTCCGACCCTTTTTGCAGGCTTCTCGCCCGGAGGACCCTTGGAAAATACAACCCAGAGGCGAGCATGTACCTGCTGTAGCCACGCTCCTCCAGGAACGTGGCTCTCTTCCTCGCAGTGCCGAATCTGGATCGGCGCCCCCTTGACTGGTGGAAAGATCGTCTCTGCTGCCTCGCTCCCGGCTCCTTTCCTTGGCTTGGTGCCGACCTCTAGTACTCCAACGGGAAAACTGGTCGGCGGCTCCGTGTTCCTGTTTGGCCAGTCGGTTTAGCCTCCACTTCCTCCTCTGGCATCGTTATCACTCCGGGAGTGTGTATGTCTGGGCCAATAGGATTCTGAGTTCCGGGTAGGTGGGTGGGGCCAGGATCTCGCACGTCCTAGTCCTTAAAGGTCCACAGTACATTGGAAGCAGACGCAGACTGTAAAGAAGGAAGGGGTGAGAGATAACATGGAAACTCGTCAACATCTTCCTCCCCCGTCGTGTCAGCAGCTGGCACATCGTGACACACTCTGATAACATCTAAATTATGAATACATTTCAAGGAGTTATAGAAGATAAGGATCTTAATAATTTTGTGGATGCTACTGGGTGGAATTTTACAGTAGTCGTGACCAAGAACCATCAGGCTAAACCAGCATTCATGTAGATAGTAGCAGTTTTATGAAGAATATCATAGATGATTGTTAGTCACTTTGAAAAACTGGAGGAACTTATTTTAGAGAGTAGCTTGATTTTTCAAATTTTCATCAACTTACAGTGTGCGAAGCTATATAGCATTCATTGTGCAGTAATATGTTTCGTTCTAAAGCAATACAGCAGCTGCAGGTATTCCTATTAGAAAATGAATGTGATATTTGTCAAGCGAGTATTTTCATACAGGGAAATCTCTAACCCATTCTCCCTCAGATAGGACCATGCATGTGCTTCTTCACCACTCTATTGACATTTCAAGTTAAGAAAATGATTTCAGCCATGACAAGAATTGCTCAGATAACCGTAGCAACCAGACACATTTCTTTTTATTATATGTATTGCTATTGCTCCACATTATATCCTCGAGAGAGCACACAGCTCAAACAAAAGCAGTATGCATATGACTTATCTGCATAACAACCCGAAATGCCCCTCCTTTGTTTTCAATAAGTGTAGAGCGCATGGGATCTTTAACAAAGCCTTATAGGTCAGCCCCCCTTCAAAGCCATTGACCTCAACATTGATGCATTGTTCACCCTTCTCCACTGAGGGCCCCTACTCAGGTCAGAACAATATACTCAAGTGTCTACCAAGAAATGTGCTGAATATTTACATTTAGATTCAACTTTAGATTACTTGAGGAGATAGGAAGGTACCTAGGCATTCTAATACAATACCATTGCATTACACCAGTTGAAAGATGTTTATGCATCCACATCCTCATTCCAACCAATTACGAAGCTAAAAGAGGCAACAAAGGCAATGACCGAACTGATAACAAGAGTAAACTAGAGTGTTAAATATTACTATATGCTTTCATGATTAGATGCTTTCTCCTGCCACATTGCTAAAGAACATCAGTCTAACAGTATTATTCTGTGCTCCTGTACCTATCTAAGAATGTTGATACTTGAGTGGTCATACATCGGATTTTCACTTATCAGATAAAACCGATAACTAACAAGAAAAATTTCCATTTGCGCTGGAAGCTGAAAAACCCTAAATTTTGCTGCACTTGCATTTATTTTATACCATTTAGTATTTAAGCTTTGTAAGTGTAACCCAAAAGCAAAGAAGTGAATGAGAAAGCAATCTTGTAGAAAATCGTAACAGGTCAATATTTTTCTAGAGTGGTACTACACTGGCTTAGCGACTCACAAAAAGGGACCCTGCAGTAAGGGTTTTTTTGCTTGCCCCCACGGCTGTTCCTGGCAGGCAAGCTTAAGTATCCCTAACAATGCTTACTGTTTTCCAGTATGAGCATGGAGGTATATGAAACAGACAGTGGAGACTAATAAAACCAGGAAACCCATTCATAGCCCAGACCAGCATCACAGAGCTCCACTGCTGCCAAGGTGTCTGGAGAAGCTTAGATGTGCAGACTGAGAAGCCTAACTCTCCTGAATAGCTGGAGGTAGGCCTTAAGAGAGCCAGAACATTGGATGATTTAGGCTGGTCAAAGGAGCTTTGGCAGTAAAAAATCAGCAGGACACACAGAATGATTGTTATAAATTATAAGGGGCAGATTAGAAAGAAGCACTGTGACTCAGTGAAAGACACTCTAAACCAGATCCAACCAGAGGCAAAGGCATTTGAAGAATCAACATTTGGAGCACACCAGACCAACAAAAGAACACCTAAGTACACAATTAAACCTCTTGATATAGAAGAAGAGGGACCAAGGACCCGAGCTTGACTTTTGCAGTTTGAATGGCATTTTTGATAACGCTGAGTAATACGAGGCACCTGGCCGGTTCAGTTAGCTGTCAGATTGGTGAGAAGCCCTACTTTGAGAAGCACTCACCAGGCCATTATCAAAAGTAGGAAGAGAAGCATAAACATGCATGTTTCAGCCATAAAACAAGTGAGTTGGGACAACAAATTATAATACAGAACAATCAATCCAGATGAGAGGAGATTGTTCCATGAGGATAAATTCCAGTCTTGATAAAGACCTCATTACTCCCATATACTGTACCATAGAGATCAAAACACAATGACTTTATCTTGGCGATTACACATGACAACAGAAAGGCACTTAAGCCCAAGGTCAAAAAAATAGGATTTATTTACCATTGTATCTTAATTGCCTTATTAAAAGGTGTGTTAAAGTTGAAACGGTTATTAAAAGATAGGGCTTACCATCAACAGGGCTAACCACTGCCATTTTATTGCCTAATATGATGAACCTTTGCCACTGTGGCTGAGAAGAAGAGGGTTAAAACATTTCATCAATATCAATTATAAATACTATTCTACTGATTTTTGTCAATAATGAGAGACAACACAAGTAGGCCTGGGCGGTAAATCCCGCTCCGCTCGCGGAATTTTGGCAATTCCATGTTCCGCGGAAACCGCAGAATTGCCGAAAATTCCACGATCCGCGGCGTAGCGGAATGTTTCCTTGTTTGCGCTTTCAAAATGCGTGTTCGCGCGCGTGGGAGCGACTTACCAGGATCCCTGCATTCGCCGACGAGTTTTCCTATCCATTCGCGTGCGTCATGAGATTTTGGTAGCCGGCTGCGCGATCCCGCAAGAGTGAGCGATCGTGAACACGTCATTCGGACGCGCCATCAGACATCCGCATTCGCGAACAGGTAACACGCAACGCAAGCGAGCGGGACAAGTGAAACAAGATGGCCGCGCCAATTGGCGAACGCATGGGCAAGTTCGCAAGATATTTCCCCCCGAGCACGCAAACAGCGTCCCCGAACAGGAAAAACACACCGCGAACGGGCGGAACAAGCAATTCCGCGTGCTCGCGGAATTCTGCGTAGCTCGCGGAGATTTTTACCGTTTCGCAGAACTTTGCGGAATGCGACTACGCAAATCCCGCCCACCCCTAAGTTGAAAGGGTATTATTAATTAAATCTTTTAAAACTTCATCTTTATTGAAAATTATAAGTTAAAATCGGATTAATCTCAATCATCAGTAAATGACAGAAAGATATAAAATCAATAATGGGTAATCAATTCCCTAAAATATTGAAATAAAGTGCATTCCATAAAGGAATGAATGCCATATTCTAAGAATCTGGCAGCAAATGGAGTTAGTCAGAGCCAGGAATCTTTATATATGCAGAAACATTCTGCGAGGATACTTTAAACTACTTAAACAACTTATTTGTTTATTGATGCAAATGTTCATGGTGTGGTCAAGAAACAAACTTGTTATGTACATTCAGCATTTTCTATTCATGCTTGTTTTTCAAACAGCATTGCTTTAGTCATTATTGAGGCCAAGTGTGAGTAAATACACTTTTTACAGTTTTGTGCATTCTAATTACGTTATTTCCTCAAAGTTTGCACATTATTTCTGCACATTAATTAAGAACTAACATTAATATCTTGTTAATTATAAATCTGCACTTTCAATCCCCTGTCTGATGGTTATATTTACAATGACATTACTCATTTCCATTATTCTCCAGAGCTCAGTTTTACTCTCAGTTGAGTCTTTTCTCTTTCTTTTTAAACTCCCATAATATTTTGCTTTCCTTTACTCTTCACAAAAGTGATCATTTAATGCCAATTCTCTTTCCATTCATCTGTCCCTCTCTCATTTTATTTTCTTACTGCAGAACCTTGTCAGTTTGAAAATGGAAAATAAAACTAATATACAAAATCCAACAGCAAATATTGGTACAAATATTGCTTTAATAACCCCTTTCCCAGCTATTCTAAACAATTTCCAAACACAGAAATTCTTTACCCTAAATTTTCTGAAAAACTAAGTGTCTCTAAGGGTTCTAATTCAGGTTTAAGGTCAGAAATTTTCTTAGTGAATTCTAAAATGTTCTTACTTTCATCCAGGATATACAAACAGCAATGCAGAACTTTTTGCATCTTGCAGACGCCACCTTTTTCTGCAAGTAAAATATCTAACGCAAGTCAATTCTGCAAATTCATGGATCTAATTGCCAATAATTCAGTATTTGCTACTAATAAATCTCCGGGAGTGCTAGTTACCAGCTTGCCAACAACTGAAGAAAGCTTTCTAATCTTTTTGTCTTTCAGTAAGACTCCTACTATTGGCATGAATGTGTCAAAAATGTCTCCAACTAGTTGTGTCTCATCGCCTATACTACATGTATGTCTGTGTGATGATGTCATTCTTAAACCATCTATACTTTATACATGGTACATCTTGGGAGACAACAAAGCTAAATAACAAATACCCTCCCAATCAACTGAAACTGGAAATAAGCATCCTGTCCACAAACAAAATAAACTCCAGGAATCACTGTTTCTTCTCCTTGTGAAATTTGCCAAGTCCTTAACATAAGTTCAAAGGTGTGTTCTCACCTAATAATCCCTACACGTCTTTGTGTTCTACTTTTCTAAATGCAAATTTTCCCTTTCTTTCTTCTGTCTAATTTCAATTTCGGATAAATCATTTTCCCTTTAAAGTTATCTTCCTCTTTCTTTCAAGCGTTCTTTAAGACATCTTCCTCTTTGTTCTTACTGTGTGAAATTTTTGTGTTTCTTCCCTCTAATGAGAAGATGAATACTTTTTCGAAGGCTCTCATTAAACATGTTAGATTGCATTTGTAAGCCTTAACACTATCGATAGGCATGAACAGTCTAAAATAATACCAAGCTGTGTCCATTTCTTTTGCTTGTGGGTGTAAATTCATGCTCCTATCTAATGGAACTCTAGAAAGAACTGCATCATAATTTCAGTAAGAATATTCAATATGTTCTCACCTATATGCTAAAGTAAGCAGCATACTACATGATGTTGCATATGATAAAGGTATGTGGTGATAAGTCACTTCCTCTGCAGCTGATGAAGGTAAGTGTATGTAGATATGACATTGGCATCTAATGCTTGTATATAGTCTTGCACTAATCTAGAATAAACATCAGTAGAGTAATCTTCATGTCTGTAACTCACAAATTAAGCTTTTAACTTTGTCTCATCTACTGTGTATAGTGGTTTCAGGCATAAATACATCCTTCTCTATCTCTGGTGTTAAATAAAATTCATTTAATGTTGTTGTAATTACTAATGTTTTTGTTAATAAAAATGTAATACCCATAATAACCTTACCTCTATTTCTATTTAAACAACACTTTAGTCTATAGTCCGATCCTTTAAGCAAAAATATACAGCGATTATTGGAAGTTAAGTTCAGATCGTCTCAGGCAGGTTTTTCTTGAAATTAGTCTAATTTAAATAGTCTTTCTTAATGCGATTAGTTGTTTACATTTTTATTTATAGCAATCTTCATATAGTCTTCCTTAACCCTAGGCTGTCTTCTTCTAAATGTTATCCCTTCTCTTCTTCAGCAGCCTTGGGCCTAGGTAATTGTCATTAAAATGAAAAAGTTGTATCCCAGGCTTTTGGACTTTCATAGTTAACAAAGTCTTTCAGAACACTCCTTCCCAAATCTTTGGAACGTGATGTCATGGGGATTCAAACTACTCTGATCTCATTGGCAGCAAGTTTTCCACTGGCTCATTTAGAACCTGATTAATGTAATATGTCCATTCAGGTGAAGAATACCTCCGACAAGGTACTCTCGCTCTTTTTTGATCTTCTTGGTTTTTGCTGATTTTCTGTGTCACTGATACCACTTGACTCTATTTCTTCTGTGATTGTTGGTGGTATATGATCAACTGACACACTTGTCCTTAATTTCCTTTGACCATAATGTTGTGGCCACTCAACACGATGAATGACACTTCTTGTGTCAGTACTCATTCCTTCACCCGGATCATTTGCTGGCACTGGTGCTGTCTTGACAGTTCTTTTAGGCTGTGTTTTTGTCTCTTCTTGTTCTTCAGAGACTTCATTGCCACTTTGCGAAACCACAGGAACCGGGATTGATGCGACTGCTTGTCGTTCTTCACCCCTCTCTCCACCCTGCTGTTGTGCCTCTTACTGAATTGCTTCTTGCAATTGCCCAACTTGTGATGTTCTGTCACAGGTGCTCTTCTTCCTGGATCATAGAGCACTATTTATTCATACAGATTTCTCACTCTCTGGGTGTGCGATGCGTGCACCTAGTTTAGTATTCCGGCATATTTTACATCAGTATTTGTGATGAGGATCACCTCGGTTCCAGGCAGGCCTTCCAAACATGGTTGCTTACCAGAACCCAGTCACCAGGACTAAGTTCGTGGCACTGTTCTCATTGCGGGTTCAAATTGACAGCTTCAACCTGGTGAGAGATAGAACACACCACATCAGCCAATTCTTTGGAGTAGTCTAGTATCATATTATCTGTGATATGTAACAGGGCATTTGCAGGCACAGCAGGCAGTCTCATTGCACGCCTCCTACGTATCTTGTGAGGTGAATATCCTATCTTCTTGTAAGGAATATTTCAAAGACTCATCAACACCAAAGGTAATGCATCGGCCATTTCATTGTTGTAGAAACATAAACTTTTGTCAATCTGGACTTAATAGTACAGTTGAGCTGCTCCACTTTTCCATACGCTTCAGGTCAATAACTACAGTGCAATCGATGCTAGATCTGTAATGCTGCACAAATCATTCTCAGGACCTCATTATTAAAATGAGTCCCATGATGTGACTCCAGAGAAACCGGCAATCTGTACCATGGTATTAACTCCCTCAACAGCAGTTTAGCTACAGTGAGACTGTCATTTCTCTGTTTTTGGTAGGCTTTCACCCATTGAGAGAAAATTAACACTATAACCAGGTTGTATCATAACCCATTGCAAACAGGCATCTCAATAAAGTCAATTTGCATCCTGTTGAAGGGTCCACCTGATCTTCCTATGTGACTCAGTGTTACTGGTGTTCTTTTGCCTACGTTCATATGTTGGCATGTCACACAACGGTGGCAAAATTCTTGTGCAAGCATCCTAAATATGGGATTAAACCAACTCTGCCTGAATATTCTCACCACTGCATCCCTTCCTAAATGTGTTGAACCATGGAAGTATTGTGTCATGGAAACAACAGACTGTGTAGCAAATCTGTCTGTCCATCTGCTGACATCTAAATGTAATTTGCATTTTGCTTGCATCTTCCTCTAATCCTACCCTGCTGTTCTGCTTGTGAAAACATTTTCCTGCAATCTTTTGAGCTCTTCCCAAGTATCAGCCACTGACAACAACATTGAGAAACAATGTCCTCTTCGGAATCATTGAACTTTCTCCAGTTAAATGTGCAGGCCAAAAGTGTACAATACCATGCAACTTCAACAGCAAATCTCTTTCCTACTAAGACATATCCATTGTTAGCCCTGTGAGCTGCACATTTACCTCCTGCAATTTCTGCTGATTTCTGTAGCACATCCAACAATTTTCGTACACATTCCCCATTCCTAATGGGGCTTCCAGATGAGGTCATGAAACCTCTTTGTGACCATAACTGTACAAAATCATGGACAAAACTAAAGCCATACTGACTATTTGTAAACATAGTTACTCTCAATTTTTCCATTAAACTACAAACTCTCATAGGGGGAATTAATTCTGCAACTTATTCTGAAGTCACACCTCGAAGCCATGGAGCTTCAACAGCTTCTCGAACTGTACAGACAGCGTAAGCTGCTCTCAGGGGGAAACAGTGTTTACAACCCTGCCATTACATCGCAGTGCTTTTACAATGCGGTCGTTACAACAACCGCGTTGTTAGTACGCGATACCTTTACATCGCAAGTCATTAGATCGACTTGCTGTAGGGGGCGCTCTAAACTAAGGAATAGTATAATTTACTATTCCAACAACTTCCCTACTGTTGCACATGCTGGAGTTGGAATAGTAAATTATACTATTCCTAAGTCCAGCCTGCCCCCTACAGCAAGTCGATCTAATGACTTGCGATGTAAAGGTATCGCGTTCTAACAACGCGGTCGTTGTAACGACTGCGTTCTAATGGAACGCGATGTAATAGCATGCGTAGTAACATGCTATATTCCTCTCAGGTTACCTTCATTCTTTCTCAGACATGAGCCATCAACAAACATTACATAACCAGGCTATGTTAAAGGTTCATCTTTTATGCCTGGTCTTGGCTTGGTGCATAAGTCCATGGCATCTACATAAGCATGCTCAACTTCCTCTCACATAGAATCTTCATTTATGGGAATTAATGTGGATGGGTTTCAATTCTGGCAGCATCTTAAAGTGACATTGTTCGATGCCAGAATTTGTGGGCCTGTTATTGGTCATGTACTGTGTTTTCATTCTGATAAGCAAAATCTCCACCGAGTGAGGGACCATAACAGTTAAAGAAATCCCATCACTCTGCTCTCCCTCCTCCTTATGCTAATTCCAACTGCTGCAACTGCTTTAAGGCAGCCAGGCAGCCCTGCTGCTATGGAGTGATTGAAAAATAAGCCACAGGTCTTCTTGCATCACCATACATCTGAGTGAACAATGAAAGATCGCAGCCCTTCCTCTCACTGCAAAACAATGTGAACATCTTACTGTAATCATGCATTCCTAGTGCTGGGGCATGACAGAGACTTTCTCTCAGCTCTAGGAAAGATTTTAGGCACTCATTGTCACATGGAAGCGTATCAGGCATATTTTTGTGTGTCAGCCTCAGTAAAGGCTTAGCCACTAGGGAAAATTTGGTATCCGCTGTCTACAGTAACCAACAATTCCCAAGAACATTCTAACTTCGCTGTGAGTTTGAGATGGATTCATCTGTAGTACAGCATCCCCTCTCTCAGGGAACACTTTTCTTGCTCCTTTCTCAATAATGTGTCCCAAATACTGTATTTCATTCTGACAATTTTGCACCTTACCTGGAGACACTTTGAGTCAGTTTTCGGCCAGGTGATTCAAAAGTGTAATAGTATTTTGTTTACAGGCTTCTCTTGTGACAGATGCCACAAGCAAATCATCAACGTAATGAACAAGAGCTGAATTGTAGAGCAGCTGTAGGGACTCCAGTTTACTTTTCAAGATCTGGTAAAAAATGGATGTGCTGTATACCGCTGTGGTATACGGCACCATGCCTAAACGTTCTCTCTGAGCATGAATGAGAACAAGAAATCACTGTCCTTATGTAATGGAATGGAGAAGAAAGCTTGAGAAAGGTCCACAACCATGAACCATTCTGCGGTGCATGGAATTTGAAAAAATATGGTGGCTGTATTCGGTACCACAGGACAAAATGGAACAACAATACTTTTAATCTCTCAGAGATCCTGCACAATTTGGTATTTACCATTGGGCTTCTGTAATCCCATGATCGGAGAGTTGCAAGGACTCCCACCCAATTTCCTCAAAATACCTTTCTACAGCATGAATTCAATCACTGGGTTATTACTGCAATTGTTTCTGGGCTCAAATTGCATGGTGGTGTTCTAGGATTCACCACATTAGGCTTCACTGTAACTCGGATTGGTACTACATCTTTAATTAGTCCAATATCTTTTTCTGTAAAATCCCATACTTCTGCATTTACTGTCTCCTTTAAATCTGATGGTAATTCATTCACTGTTCTCACTGGGTACAAACCTACAAATGTTTCTTGTTGAGCCATTTTGAACTGAACATTTTCATCATGTGTCTGGAATCCAATAGCATCCGGTGCACAGTAAATTGTGCAATTTAACTTGCACAATAAATCTCTCCCTAACAGATTGACAGGACTAGACTCACAGACAACAAAATGATGATTTTCTTGAAAAGAACCAATTTTTACAGGGATCTTCTCTGGAACTGGATTAGTGATCTGTTTATTTGAAATGCCTACAACTTGAATCTTCTTTCCTGAGAGGAGTAGGTCTGGAACTTCTGCTGTTCTCACAGTGGCTCTAGTAGCACCTGTGTCAATTAGAAATGACACTTGGTGGCCATTTACTCTTCTTCTACAAATGATCTGCTCCGGTCTGCCTCCAAGACTGTTCCAAGCAGGCAATCTTCATCCCCTCTCAGGCACCGTCATTGGGAATTCAAATTAGCTTTGAGCAGTTGATTAATATTAAATCTAAGACTCCCCATATTTTTTGGGACCATTTTGGCTTGCGGAACCTGCATAATCGGAACTTATTTATGCATTGGCACTTGCATCTGCTGAACTGGTACATTTTGCATCTGCATTTGATTTCCTCCCTGCATATGGATATTTCCTTTTGCTCTATCAGCATTAAGTCTACACTCCCTCTTCCAATGCCCGCTTTTATAACAAAGGTGACAAGGGGTCATTTTCTTCAGTGTTGCAACATTCACACCAGAATCCAGATCAACTGCAACATCTTTACCTCTAGCCTGTGAAACACCAAATCCTCCTTGAACTTTTAGAGTCTGCATTCCAACACCTTGCATTCCACCTTGATTTCCTGCAAACGACTGATTCTGGCAACCTTTCTGTGCAAACTCCATCTGAGCCTACATACATTTCTCCTTAAGCTTTTCTGTGTCATCTCTGCAATACTTTGAATAGCTCAAAATAGAATAGAATAGAATAGAAGGGTTTTTTGTATAGCGCATGGTTACCCGGAAGCATCCCAGCGCTTTGTTTGCCAGCAAATCACGCTTTGTTGTATAGGCATACTGATCTCTGGTCTTAATCTGATAAACTGAGACATAAAAAGTTCCATATCACTTGATTCAGGATATTCCCTTCCATTGTGCTGTTGAAACACCTAAAGCCGTCGCTTTTAGTACTCATGCACTACTTCTTTTGGTACTTGTGAAGTTCTTTTAATCTTCACCCAGTCAATATCTTTTGGAGGAACTTTTCCTTTCAGAAATGTAACCACTGCTTCATATTTTTCCATGACTAAAGGAGATGGGGCATTAGTGTGAAATCTAATCAGTAAACTACTGGACCTGTGAAAAACTCTGCCAGGAGGAAGGTTTGCTGCGCTGCTACAAAGACTGCCACTCTGCTAGGCTGATCCTCTTTTTGTCATAAAAAAGATGCCTAGAGGTCTTCTGGAATGTTTATCTTCAATACTTTATTCAAGTAACAGCAGTTGGGGCCACCTCCCATGCTGGCCAGGGAAACTGTCCCTCATTGAACGGTAGTCTCAAACAATGCATGGATTCCACACATGTGAAATTCCACATGCCACAATTAAAGCTGAACTGAGAGTTGTGAAGCTGACATGTCTTATTGATTTTTCAAGAACAGGAGGGTTGTTGTCAGTTGAGGATAAGTAATATGTAAATATTACTACCCTCTAAAATGCTATAAATAACCGTTGAAAGTTTGTAATGTGTAACTTGTACCTTCTCCATGTTAATGAAATATACAGAAATTAAGATTATGTGAGTTACCTTTGCTTAGTGTAAATATGTAAATATTGCTACATTCTAAAATACTATAAAAAACAGTTGAAAGGTTGTGTGGAATGCCCAAACCATCTCCTCAACTTTTCTCTCTACCTTCTCTCCACTCTCAATAGCCATCTGAATAACATCCTTCACCAAACTATTCACCCTTTCCACAAAACCATTCTCCTGGGGATTATAGAATGAAGTGAGGTGCCTGACTATTACCACACATTCTTAAAAATGTCTTCATTTCATCTGAAACAAGTTGAGTGCCACTATCCATAATTATAACAGTAAGCACACCTTCCTTAAGAAAAATACTATTAAGACATTGAATGGCACTTTTTGTACTGATTTCTTTCAGAAATTTCACACAAATCCACTTTGAAAACACATCAGCCAAAACTAATGCAAACCTCGGTTCATTTCGCAACTCATTCATCGGACAAATGAAATCAACACAAATAGTGTGCCAAGGTATGCCTGGATTTGCAATGTGTCCCACATTGGTTTGTAAACCTATTTATAAAAAAAATTCTCCTTTTTTGTACACTGAGCATCTCTCAAGCCATGACTTGATTATTGAGTCCAGGCCACCAAAATTGAGATTTGATCCTTTTCTGTGCTATAGTTTGGCCCAAGTGTCCCTCATGGGCCATTCTCACCAGCATAGATCTCAAACCAAAAGTTGGTAGAAATCTGTCACATCTCATAAGTCTTCGAAGGAGCTGTTTAAGATTGTAAAATCTCTCACAACAGTTGAATCAGGCACCCACATCTCTCAACACTCTAAAGAAAGATGTAATGGGTTGGCCACGTTTTTCAAGAGTAAGGTGGAAAAGATCTATAATTCCCTTCATTCAAACATTAGCCAGATGCCAGCAGCAACCAAAGTCCCTAAGAGCATCCAGGTTCCCCCTATTTGCTCAGAGCAACCAACAATCTTCCCTCCCCAGCTCTGTTTTCATATCCTACACTAAGCGAAGACCAGGCTGGTTCCTTTATACATAACATCAACTCACCAGCCTTATATCTATGTCTCTTGAAAAAGGTATTGTACCGAAAGAGTGGAAGCATGCCATCGTAAAACCGCTGTTAAAAAAACCTCAACTAGACCCCGCCGTCATGGCAAACTATCGCCCAATCTCATTACTGCCCATTCTGGGAAAGATCGCGGAGAAACACATGTATAGTGCGATCTCACTGTTTCTGGAAGATAATGGCATTTTACACCAGACCCAGATGGGTTTTCGACCGGAGCATAGCACTACTTATTGTCACTGAAAAATTAAAAAGCATACTAGATCAGGGAAGGACCGCTGCCATTGTGTTATTAGATCTAAGCGTGGCCTTCGACACGGTAGACCACAAAATTCTTGTCAACAGGCTCAAAAATATTGGGATTAGAGGTACAGCCAACGAATGGGTGGCCTCGTTCCTGAGCAACAGATCTTTTCAGTGTATGGAGGCCGGCATTTTGTCAGACACATTCTCATCCCCTTGGGGAGTACCCCAGGGATCCTCCCTGAGCCCGACCCTCTTTAATATCTATATGAGCCCATTGGCTCATATAGTACAGGAGTTTGGACTCTCCATTGTGTCATATGCTGATGACACACAATTAGTGCTGTCAATTGCCGATTCCCTTAATTCCGACCATAGGCACTTAATCCCGTGTCTGGAAAAAATAGGAACGTGGATGGCTGACTGCAGTCTTAAGCTGAACGGGGACAAAACTGAGCTTATGATTCTGGGCAGCAACTTTAATCCTCGCTTAGAGATACCTTGGACAGCAAACTGGGGCCCCGCCCCAACTCCTAAAAGATCCATAAAAAATCTGGGTATGTGGCTCGATCAGAATTTAACTAAGGAGACGCAAGCCAAAAAACTGGTAGGTACTTGTTTTGGTATCCTCCGGATGATCAGGAAAATTCTGAGACTACTCCCAGAGAACTCAAGAAGGACGGTGGTACAAGCCTTGGTGGTCTCGAGACTCGATTATGGCAACTCGTTATACCTTGGGTCACCTAAATACGTCACCGATAGGTTACAGGTGGTACAGAATGCGGCAGCTAGACTGCTTCTTAAAATACCCAGGAATCAGTCAGTTAGAGAGTCCTTGAGAGGGCTGCATTGGCTTCCCGTTCAGTCCCTTTGCCTGGCACACAGAGCCATGTATGGTAGAGGCTCAGCCATGTTACGCACTTTGATCTCCCCCTATTCACCCCGCCGTTGTCTCAGATCAGGGTCGAATTTTCTGATGAACACTACCAGAATTAAGAGGTCAAGGTGGGGGGGAAGATCATTCTCAAACCTGGTGCCCAAACTCTGGAACAGCATGGACCCAGAGTTGCGTTTGATCGGAAATGAACAGTCTTTTAAAAAGAAACTTAAAACTTGGCTGTTCCCGTAACTCTCACCCCAGTTAACTGCCCTTACCTGTTATAGCGCTGGGATGTCTACGGGTAGCCATTCGCTTTATAAATCCCTAAACCTAAACTCCCACATAAAGTCAACTCATCCATCAACTTGATGAAGTGGCGCACTGCCAATGACACGCAACGTTCCCTTCTAACTTCCAATCTCACCATTTGCATACTTCTTTTAATACCAGATCCTTTTCCATCTCCAGACTGCACTCATCAGCTGAGAAAGCACCAACTGCAGATTCAACTGCATCAAAAATGGAAGCAACAGCAGTATCTTCCTGAACATCAACAACACTCTTCTCTAACGGTAACCTAGACAAACAATCTGCATGTATATTTTTCCATCCAGGAATGTGTTCAACCTCATATTTATATTCTTGGAGTCTAGCTGCCAATCTGGCCAGTCTCGCTCACCCTTTGCCTGCCCCAGCCGGGAGAAGTACTTTGCTAAGAGGCTTGTGATCTGACCTCAACGTGAATTTGACACCCCATTTGTATGTACCAAAATACTCAACTCGAAAGAGTCCTGGAAGTGAACGCCACCATGTTTCCCCTATACCATGCTTTTAGGACAGGATTTCCCCCAAACCTGTAGCACTGGCATCAACAGTTAAAATAGACCTGAGAGTTATATCAAAAGGAGACAAAACGCCTGCCTCACATAAATCTTTTTTTATCCTCACAAAGCTCTCTTCTTATCTGCAAACCCCTTCACAAACTTAGAACATTATTCAATGAGACCCATAAAGGATATTTATTGATCTCTAGTGCAAGGTTCAGGAGCAAATTCAATGGCTTCCAATTAGTTCACTTTGGGCTTTGCAACATCAGACGTGATAGTGTATCCCAAATACTCGCCCTGCTGCTCCAAAAATGTACACTTCTATCTTCTGATAGCCCCATGTCTGCAATTCTCCTTAAAGCTTGCCTAAGGACCATATTGTTTTGCTCCACTGTTTCGCAAAAGATCAAAATATCATCCTGGAAAAACATTAATTTCTTGACTCCCTTACATAACTCACTGACCATACGGTGAAACACTCTTGCAGCCGATGATAAACTAAATGGCATGCGAGTGAATTGAAATGTACCTTCGAATGTGATGAATGCAGTAAGTGGTCTGGAATCTTTATGGAGCCTAATTTGGTGATAAGCACTCTTGAGGTCTAACTTCGAAAAGTAATTACCACCTTTCAACATAAGTACCATTATGTTTATATTGGGAAGAGGGTATGTATCTGTTATGACATTTTGATTAAGTCAAGTCAACACAGAACCTAAGACGTCCGTCAACTGTCTTGGTAATAACAATGGGTGAAATTCATTTTGACGTCTCAACTGGTTCTATAATACCTTCATCTAGCATATCTTGAATTAGTTTTTTGACTTTCTCCCGTACTATTACTGGCAACCTCCTCACTTTGTGTTGCACAGGTATGGCTCCCTCCTTCAACTCAATCTTATACGCATAACCCTTAGGTTCTCACAGACTATCTCTAATGATGCGCCTAACTCCCTCAGAAATATCAACAATAGACTCAATACTACCATAATCTGCGAGGGTACTCTTGGATTTATTATGATGTGTAGAAGGCACTGGTGTAGCCAGCCCAATATGGTTGGACCTCGGCATGCTACGTATACTTTCCCTCGAATACCCCTTCCACTGAACTTAATGTCCACATCCACATAATCCAAGATGTATATAGATTCCCCCTGATAGCCTCCAGGGGATTTGTCTTTGGGTAATAACGTTCTATCATGCCACTCATGGTCAAATATACTCCTAAGAATGATCATATAAATTGACCCTATGTCAACCATAAGTTGCACATCACGACCATCAAATTCAAACATAGCTTTGGGTCAATTTATTCTCTTGTCATCGCAATCACCCTCACCTTCCACACACAAAATTCTGTCACATTCATGGTCACATTCTTGAGTCTCAGCAGAAACTGTAGACACTTTACCTCGTCCTGTTGACCTACACATCTTAGAAAAATGACCAACCCTACCAAATTTTTGACACTCATTGTTGTTGGCTCAACAGTACTATGCTTCACTTGTATGACCCACATTTGCTACAATGCTTAGTAGTTTGTCTAAACTGTCCACTTCATTGGGCGCTTCCTTTCATGTAATTTTTCTGGGATCTTACAGTTAAAACAGAAGTGCTACCTGGACTCATGAGCTCACCAACTTCTGGTGTATCGTGAATCCATATATTATGTTTCCTTTCCATCTCTTTCATACAGTAGATAGATTGTTCAACGGCTTTTGCAATGTCTATAGCATCTTTTAAAGAAGGATTTTAGCCACCCAGAGTATTTCCTGTACTTTGTTTGCTATGGCACTGAACTCTTAGCTGGTCTCTAATTAGTTCATCTGTCATGGTGTCAAACATACATTTGGTAGATAATTACCTTAGCCTGACCACAAATTTGCCAATAGACTCTTCTTTCATCTGATGTTGAGTATAAAATTTTAATCAAATCATGACTAAATTCTCCTCCTTTGTGAACCTAAGTTCTAGGCGACACTTGGCCTCCTTGTTCCTATAACGATAGGTTGACCATTGGTTTCTACAGCCTGAGGCAAGTATCGAAAAATACACGGACCCTGTTTCCCCAAAGTGCTTAATAGCAAAGCCTTCTTCTCCACAACAGAAAACCCAAGACTGTCAAGGGCCACAATGTCATTTTCAAACATAGATAACCAATCTTCCCATGGAATAGATGGTTCTCCAGGCTGTGCTAAAAACCTTGGTGGTGTTATTACTGAGAGTTGTGAAGCTGCCATGTCTTATTGAATTTTCAAGAACAGGAGGGTTGTTGCCAGTTGAGGATATCTAATATGTAAATATTACTACACTCTAATAAACTCTAAATAACAGTTGAAAGTTTGTATTGCGTAACTTGTACCTGCTACACGTTAATAAAAATAAAACATTAGAGACTTCACTATCCACTGTAGTTCATCACACCTGCACAGACAGAAATGAAGATTATGTGAGTTACCGATGCTTGGTGTGTGTGTCACCATTAAAACACATGCAGTTTGGTGTGCGTGCCACCGTTAAGACTCACTTGTCTTTACTTCAGAACAATCCTTAAAAGGTATGCGCATCACCGTTCCGATGAGCACTGGGCAATGAGATGACTCGACTAGATGTGAAGATGCGCGCATCAGCAGTCAAACACTCTGCATTCCATGTCCGGATCAGGATCTTCTTCTAAGATGGCCAATACTTAATGCGTCTTGACATGGCACACCGGACGACTAGACCGGGTCTCCGAACTCCGCTTAAGATGGCTACAGTGCATGACGTATTGTACATGACTCAGTAGCAGGCACCAGCATGAGCAGCTCAGGTGGACGCTTCAGGTTTGGGAACATGAGTGCGAGAAGCTCAACAGTGATTCCTTAAATTTCAGCTAATTTGTGGCTGCACTTGCCATCAGGACCATCCGGAGCACTTCCGATCGACTTCCACATCGTAGTACTGTGAATTCTTCATGAGTCCACTCCGTGGATTCTAGGCGGTCACACCACTGCTGCAACAGGTATACTCCAGTCTCTGCCTCAAATAAGGAGTACCTCTGGCCAGCTCGTTCCCAAAAATATTCATAAATAAGAAGCCTAGAGGTCTTCTGGTATGTTTATCTTCAATGCTTTATTCAAGTAACAGCAGTAGTGACCACCACCCATGCTGGCCAGGGAAACTCTCCCTCATGGAACGGTAGTCTGAAACAATGCATGGAATTCCACACGCATCAAATTCCACATGCCACAATTAAAGCTGAACTACCATTTATAACACTTTTCTGCTGTGCTGCCCTGCTGCCTGCTACCCTCCGTCGACGACGCATCCCAGGTTCTTTTCAGCAGGCCAAGGCTGATCATGGTGGGCTTGAACTTTTGGATTTACCCCGTCAAGCAAAACCAGATGTCCCTGGTTGGTGCTTTAAGCTTAGGCACTATATTTTCATGTATTCTTTAAAAATTCATACCTCTAGTTATACTTATTGGATTTTTGTTGTTTTGGTCTTATTTTGTTCATAAAAATATAAGATTTTTTTTAACTGGTGTGGAGTATTTTTGTGGTGTTTTCACTGTGTTACTGTTTGAAATGTTGCACAAATACTTTACACATTGCCTCTTAAGTTAAGCCTGCCTGCTCTGTGCCAGGCTACCTGAGGGTGGGTATATGTTAATTTATGGTGTATTTGACTTACCCTGACTAGGATTGTGGTTCATGCTTGGGCAGCGTGCATACCTCTGCCATCCAGAAATCCAATTTCTAACGTGATGTCAGAACAAACCCTGTTACAGATGCTCCTCCAGTGGCTCCTTGAACTACTGCATTTGGAACGACATTAGTCGGACCTGTCATTGTGCAAATATCTAATGGCTGTGCTGTTACAACCCTAGTAACAGTTGTCAGTACAGCTGCGACTGAAGCAATAACAGTTGGAAACATTACTTCAGTGATGTGGATCAAAGAACCAGCTCTGAACAAACTGGAGTGAAAAACTGAGGTCTCAAACAATGGTACACGCAAGCAAGTGCTGGAGTACGTTGTGGGAGGCTGGCCTATTTTAAGTAGAGTAACTGAGGGGGCAAGGAGTTTTTGGAATGTACGAGATGAACTCAGTATTGTTGGTAATGAACCTTATCATGGCGAGAGGTTGGATCCCTCTGGGGGGCCTACGTGATAAAATTATCAACCTTACCCATGAAGGACATTTAGGTTGGAAGCTGACTAAAGCCAGCGTGAGAAAATTGTATTGGTGGCTTGGTGCATATAGAGAAGTGGAGAAGGTGGTCAGACACTGTATACATTGTGCTGGTATTGATAAACCCAGGTAGTTCAGAACAACTCCATTATCTTCTGTGGAAGTTCCTGATGAACCATAGTGCAAGCTGGTGCTAGACATAGTGGGCCCATTTGAAGTATTATCACCAAATAAGAGGTGTGTGTTAGTGTTGGTGAACACTTCCAAGTGGGTCTCAGCTTACCAATAGTGTACTAGAATTTTTGAGGGATGTCTTTTGCTTGCAAAGGAGTCTCCAAACCCATTGTGACTGACAATGGCATTCAATTTACTTCCCAGGAGATTAAGGAGTTGCTTGAGGATTTGTCGATCATGCATAATCTGGCTGCACTGTATGCGCCCCTGGCAAATGGTCTAGTGGAGAGCATAAATCGATTGGTGAGAGCATGTTTTGCAAACTGCAGTAAAGAACAGGGTTCCACTAAGAGGGGTTCTATGTGAGAAGTTGTGGACACATCGTAATACAACAAATAGCATGATAGAAATCCTTCCCTTCCAGAAACTCAAGGGAAGAGTTGCTGGGACTAACATTAACCTAGTATGGTTAACTGGAAGCCGGGGCGTGGAAAGCATGTCATCATGTAAGATCAAGAAATACCATGAGACATATTAGGCAGTTTGATGAAAAGCATGGCATGAGACAAAACAAATGGGAGGTGAGCGAAATGGTTTACATGAAATGACCAGTTTGTACTCCAAAGGGAGTGACAAAATTCATGGGACCCAAGCAAATAATTGAAGTAAAAAAAATGTTATTGTTCTGAGTGGGGAAGAAGTGTGGAGCATGTCAATGTTCTCAAAATATAATCACAACACTAACAAGATCAATAAAGAAAAGGGTCATGAGCTGAGGGGGCATGAGGGAAGGGGTGCAGGTAGCTCGTGAGAAACCTCACGACTCAGGAAAGTGCCCTCTTACCTCAAGGATTATGCTTTAAAGTTTTAAGTCCATTTTTGCCCAAGTGGTTTTCAATGTTCCATTACAGTTAAATCAACATACGATTATATGTTCATTTTTAACATTTTGTGTATCATCTTGACATTGCAAATTGTAAGTTTTATCCTTTCTGGGGTACAGTGGAAATGTGTCTACAGTGCAATCTACAAAGGTATTGTTTTGTCTTCTTTAGACATTTAGCCTAGGACTCCAAATTCCAAATAGTTTTTTGGGTGATATTCTCTGTTATGTTTTTTAGCTGCTTACACATTTTCATTTGTTATTACAGTTCGCTGGTTATGTAATGATTGAGAGGATGTGTTGTAACCTCTCTCTGCCCCTTTAACTCTTATGTAACATATAGAGTCTTGGGGGCATCACATGGAACTGTGGGGTGTCCTGGACAACCAGTGGTCAGCTGGATGGTGGACTGCCCATTAGTGGCTGTGCCATATATTGGTGGATGCAATAAAGAGAACAGAAACTACTTTCTTGCGTGAAGTCCCTTAACATAGTAGGGAACGTGCTGATAAAGATGTAAGATTAAAAAAATGCTAAAGGTATTACTGCACAACAAGAGAGTTGTGAATGTTTGTCTTTTCGGACACATTGAAAAGTAAAACCCCAGCAGTTCCATCCCAGTTGAAGCTAGTTAACATTAATTATTTGCGTGAAGTTGGAGTACGCAACACATGGTCTACATAGTAGCACATACTTTTATTTTAGGTATAGTTTCAAGTAAAAAATCAATTTTTAAACATAAAACAAACTGTGCAAAACGTGCCTCACATGTCCGTGTAGGTAGACATCGATGGTTCCCTTCCCAAGGTTTTTACACCATTTAAAAAAGTCTTTCAAATCTGTATCACCAAATGCTTAATTCAATTAAACAAAATAATAAGAATTAGCTGCAGCATAACACTTTGAAAATACCTAATGTTTTTTTTTAATCTAGTTATGATGTCTGCCTTTCCAAGTTACATAAACGTGAAAAACAATTTGGCTCCGTTTATCACCTAGAAATTAAGAATGGCTGTTAGACTCCAGTGCTTGGTGGCATTAAAAAGATCAAGGCACACCTGAAAAACATAGGACAATTTTGAAAAATTTATGTAGAAATACAAATTGGATCTGTTTGCTGAATCCCTTAATGAGAAAAATTATTTTATTCTTGATAGGGATATGATGCAAATCGTATTAGATAACTCTCCTTTCTCTTCATAGGACCTATTTTATGTTGCACCCTCTTTACATATACATATTTGCATAGCTGTAATCAATTGTTCATTTAGTTAAATTCTTATTTACATTGTGTCATACTGACATTATGAGTTTTGGGTGCCAAATGCAAAAGAAACAATTGATGGACGGAATGCTGGACAATGCAAACATTCACCCCCAGTCACAAGGATCTGGGTTAAATCCATCATTCTTTTGCTCACCACACCACCCCAGTTTGGACCCAGCTATATGCAAATCAGTCTTGACCCTGTTCCTTGTGGGAACAGTCCAGCCCGAACTGCCAAGCCAGGTCCTCCCTGGACAGGAAACAAGCATCCTAGGACCGGTTTCAGGGCATCACCCTTCTTCAGCCAGGCTAGCTTGAATCCAGTGGTGTAGTGAGCACGGGACCCACGTCTGGGCATACCCTTCCCACTTAGGGCGACAAATGCAAAAGAAACAATTGATGGACGGAATGCTGGACAATGCAAACATTCACCCCCAGTCACAAGGATCTGGGTTAAATCCATCATTCTTTTGCTCACCACACCACCCCAGTTTGGACCCAGCTATATGCAAATCAGTCTTGACCCTGTTCCTTGTGGGAACAGTCCAGCCCGAACTGCCAAGCCAGGTCCTCCTGGACAGGAAACAAGCATCCTAGGACCGGTTTCAGGGCATCACCCTTCTTCAGCCAGGCTAGCTTGAATCCAGTGGTGTAGTGAGCACGGGACCCACGTCTGGGCATACCCTTCCCACTTAGGGCGACAAATGCAAAAGAAACAATTGATGGACGGAATGCTGGACAATGCAAACATTCACCCCCAGTCACAAGGATCTGGGTTAAATCCATCATTCTTTTGCTCACCACACCACTCCCAGTTTGGACCCAGCTATATGCAAATCAGTCTTGACCCTGTTCCTTGTGGGAACAGTCCAGCCCGAACTGCCAAGCCAGGTCCTCCCTGGACAGGAAACAAGCATCCTAGGACCGGTTTCAGGGCATCACCCTTCTTCAGCCAGGCTAGCTTGAATCCAGTGGTGTAGTGAGCACGGGACCCACATCTGGGCATACCCTTCCCACTTAGGGCGACAAATGCAAAAGAAACAATTGATGGACGGAATGCTGGACAATGCAAACATTCACCCCCAGTCACAAGGATCTGGGTTAAATCCATCATTCTTTTGCTCACCACACCACCCCAGTTTGGACCCAGCTATATGCAAATCAGTCTTGACCCTGTTCCTTGTGGGAACAGTCCAGCCCGAACTGCCAAGCCAGGTCCTCCCTGGACAGGAAACAAGCATCCTAGGACCGGTTTCAGGGCATCACCCTTCTTCAGCCAGGCTAGCTTGAATCCAGTGGTGTAGTGAGCACGGGACCCACGTCTGGGCATACCCTTCCCACTTAGGGCGACAAATGCAAAAGAAACAATTGATGGACGGAATGCTGGACAATGCAAACATTCACCCCCAGTCACAAGGATCTGGGTTAAATCCATCATTCTTTTGCTCACCACACCACCCCAGTTTGGACCCAGCTATATGCAAATCAGTCTTGACCCTGTTCCTTGTGGGAACAGTCCAGCCCGAACTGCCAAGCCAGGTCCTCCCTGGACAGGAAACAAGCATCCTAGGACCGGTTTCAGGGCATCACCCTTCTTCAGCCAGGCTAGCTTGAATCCAGTGGTGTAGTGAGCACGGGACCCACGTCTGGGCATACCCTTCCCACTTAGGGCGACAAATGCAAAAGAAACAATTGATGGACGGAATGCTGGACAATGCAAACATTCACCCCCAGTCACAAGGATCTGGGTTAAATCCATCATTCTTTTGCTCACCACACCACCCCAGTTTGGACCCAGCTATATGCAAATCAGTCTTGACCCTGTTCCTTGTGGGAACAGTCCAGCCCGAACTGCCAAGCCAGGTCCTCCCTGGACAGGAAACAAGCATCCTAGGACCGGTTTCAGGGCATCACCCTTCTTCAGCCAGGCTAGCTTGAATCCAGTGGTGTAGTGAGCACGGGACCCACGTCTGGGCATACCCTTCCCACTTAGGGCGACAAATGCAAAAGAAACAATTGATGGACGGAATGCTGGACAATGCAAACATTCACCCCCAGTCACAAGGATCTGGGTTAAATCCATCATTCTTTTGCTCACCACACCACCCCAGTTTGGACCCAGCTATATGCAAATCAGTCTTGACCCTGTTCCTTGTGGGAACAGTCCAGCCCGAACTGCCAAGCCAGGTCCTCCCTGGACAGGAAACAAGCATCCTAGGACCGGTTTCAGGGCATCACCCTTCTTCAGCCAGGCTAGCTTGAATCCAGTGGTGTAGTGAGCACGGGACCCACGTCTGGGCATACACATTATGAGTTTTGGGGGCGGCAACCTCCCCCACGCTCTTACCTGTCGCCTCGGGGGCTGTATGACAGCACAACGCATGCCATTACAACGCATGCCATTGCAACGCGGTTGTAACAATGCAAGTGCTGTTACAACGCGTCACCATTACAACACAAACTTTTACCACACATATGCGTTTACAACGAATTTCGTTGTAATAGCACATGCGTTATTAAAGTTAAGTTTGAAAATGTAAGTATTTTACAGGTAAGTATTAACGCAGCGGCCACTGCGCCTGACTCTGGACCACAGGGGCTCATGGTTCGATCCCTGGTGCCGACGGCAGGCTAGCCCAGCACCATGTGACTCTGGGCAATAGCTCACTTAATCTTCCTGACGGCCCCCAGCGCCTTGACACCCTCAGGTAATTGTTCGCGCTTTATAAATACTGGATTTCATTTAATTTCATATTGGTTTATATTTTCCTGTAAAATACTTACATTTCCATTCTAAAGGCATGGATGGTAATGTATATACCATATACCATATATATATGTATTAATTTTTAGATATGTTTTTATATATTTCCACACACAGTGATGTGTATGGAAATATATAAAAACATACTATATATATATATATATATATATATATATATATATATATATATATATATATATATATATATATATATATTTAGCATAGGATTCTCCCCATAAAAAAATAATCATTCAGCACTCGAAGGGGGTTTGGTCACTCGATAGTTTATTGTTGACGATACATCAACGCATTTCAGCAGTCTCACGCTGCCTTGCTCACGATGCCAGAGCGCCATTTTTTTCACATTAAAATACTCAATAACAATAGAGAACACTGATGAGGGACTCCATTTACGATGACCAACAAGCAGCTCACTTTTACTTGCAAAGCGGCGGACATCTTGGAACATGTTTAGTATGCTTAGATAATAATTAAAAGGACAGTTCCAATTATTACATATCCTTCATTTTCCTCCGTTTGTAGGAACGGATTTCATTCATTGCTCAAATCTCAGGACAATAATAATACAAACATTCAACCTATCTGGATTCTTATACTTCACAGAAATTTACATTCCTCGCGTTTTCAGTCCAGTACTTAATCGGTTAAATTATAATTACATCATTGCCCTTAATCCACAATTTTATATCCGTTTCTTGAAATGCATTTTTTCAATTTCAAACTTATCAATTAATAGTGCATGTGCCAGATGTCACTTAACAGTTATTTAAAACAAAGGGAGGGTATCAGTGCATTTTTCATACAGTACAATTCATAAACAATTAAAGTGCCAGTGCTTTAGTGCAAATCAATCGTTGAAAGTGCAAGTGCTTCACAGTATATTGTTTCTCCTTTCATAAAACATATTTCATATACTTGATAAAAACACTTTAAAAGATACCTAGAATATCAATACATACTTTAAATTTGAAAGTGCAAGTGCTTCACAGTATATTATTCCTCATTTTTTTAGAAGAACAAATTTCATATACTTAGTAAAAACGCTTAAAATATTTCAAATATCGTTAGATTCTTTAGTTTAAAAGGTCTCTCACTCCTTTAATTTCCTTTCAAATTGTACCTCCCATGATTGAACTGAATCCTCCTCAATCTAAAATAACTGTATAAATTTCTAAAAAAAAATTCTTATATAGTTCCATCCATTACTCATCGTCCCATCCCTCCTTTAGCGTTCTCACTAAAAAAATCTAAAAACAAAAGTATAAATGGTTTCACTATGTGCAGTTTTACCCTTAATCTCTCTTTCTTCTCCAGCTTTTTAACATAGACAAGTATATAGATCCTCATCTACATTTAGCCCATGAGGTTCCATGCTATTGAACTCTAAAATATAATAGATTTCTAGTTTTCTGAGTTTCTTATCCCTGTCCCCACCTCTCTTTTTTGGGGAATTTCTGCTATACAGCTATACTGTAAGCTGGAGGGATTACTTTGATGATGGTTTTCAAAGTGTCTTGCAATAGGATACGTTCTATCCTGATTCACAATCGCTCTCCTGTGTTGCAAAATTCTCTTGTACACTGGTAGAATTGTACTACTTTTATAAATCTTAGGACAGGAACATTGCAATAGGTAGACAACAAAACTGGATCTACAGGGTAAAAAACTCTTGATGGTAATGGTTTTATTAAAAAATGTCTTAAAATCCGTGCGACTCATTCCATGTTGGCACGCCTTACATTTCAAACATTTTTTAAAACCTGGTTTTGTTGTAGCCACATAGAGGCCCCCTTTCCTTTCTTGAAACTCACTATTTACAATCAAATCCTTTAGTGATTTCGATTTCCTGTAGATGATATTTGGCTGTTTATTTACTTGAGGACCTAGTACTGGGTCATCTCTTATCAGATACCAATGTTTTTTTAAATGGCTCTGATTTCTTTATGTTTGGTATTAAATGTCGTTATGAATCTCAGATTCTCCAAACTTTTCTGCTGTTTCTTCTCATTCTTTTTCTTTTGAGTTCTAGACGGTTCAAATAGCACTCTTTGTCTCTCTAGATTCCTGGCCTTGTTGGCTGCCCCTTTTATAATATTCGGTGAGTACCCTCTCTGAATGAATCTATCCGTCATTTCCTGCTCTGTTCTATGATAGTCTTCTTGGCTACTGCATGCCCTCCTTGCCCTATAAAATTCCCCAAAGGGGATGCTCCTAATCAAGGATTCAGGGTGGGCACTACCTGCATGGAGAATAGTATTCCCTGCAGTAGCTTTTCTGAACACAGTGGTCTCAAGTTTTTCTCCTACTGGTTTAATCCTAATATCCAAAAAGTATATGGTAGTTTTACTGTACTGTCCCACAAACTTTAGATTCAAAGAATTCTGGTTCAGGTCCCTGATGAATAATTCTATGTCCGTTTCCGTGCCCTGCCACAGCACGAAAACGTCATCTATAAACCTAACCCACAGTAGAATCTGTTCTGACCACTGTTCTAGCGGCGGCCCTCCGCGCACCTGCTCCTCCCACCATCCCATATCTAAATTAGCATAACTGGGGGCAAAGAAGGTGCCCATCGCCGTCCCCTGTTCATGTAGAAAGAGTTCCTCACCAAATAAAAATATATTTTTCGTCAGGCACCACTCCATTAGCTCTAAAATCATTTGGTTATGTTTCAAGAATCTCATTGGTCTCTTATTCAAATAGTATTCTGTTGCTTTTAGACCATCTACATGTCTTATACTAGTGTACAAGGTGGAGATATCAAGTGTCACTAATATCATGGTTGTAGCATTCCAACGTATATCATAAATACATTTAAGAAAATCTGTAGAGTCTTTTGATAAACGAAGTCAATGTTCTAACAATAGGATTTAAAAAATAGTCAATATATCTCGATGCATTCTCGAACAGGCTGCCACAAGAGGAAATTATCGGTCTACCTGGTGGTGTGGTGGTGCTTTTGTGCACCTTTGGGAGCATGTAGAAGACCGGTATTACTGGTTTATCTTTTTTGATGTTCTTGTACTCATCCCAGCTCAACAAATCTTCTTGTTTCTACACCTCCAGTCTTTTAAAAAATAGTTCCTTCACCCCTTCATACTCTTTCATGCTGATCCTCCGATAGCATTCATGATCATTAAGTTGACTGAGTGCTTCTTTTTTGTACAATTCACGGCCCCACAATACAACATTTCCTCCTTTGTCTGAAGGTTTTATCAGTACTCCCTCTTCTTTTTGCAACTTGGCCACAGTTTTATGTATTAAGGCTTTATCTTGATTCATTTTCCTTTTCTTTTGACTTATCTCATAATACATTTGTTTTAGATCTTTCGTTACATTTTCACCAAAGATGTCCAAATTATCTCTTGGCATTTGAGGTATAAATCTAGAGGGTGGCCGAAATGGGGTATAATCTCCTCTTTCTAAGCTTGACATCATTAGTTCAGCCTGCCCATTGTCTTCAAATGGATCATTCACACTTTCCATATCCACGTTAGCATCATTGAATAATGTCAATAGATCTGTCAGGATGGGCACATTATTAACGCTCAAGATATTAGATACATTTTGAGGATCCAATAGTACTTCTTGTAATGGGGGATTTAGGGAATTACGATTTAGATGCATTTTAGATAATTTGAGTTTGCGGATGAATCGATACAGGTCCATTCTGCTATTGGGATAATTAAATTAATTGTCATCACAGAAGGAAAGTCCTAATTCCAATACCAATTGCTCTTCTTCAGTTAAAATCACAGTACTCAAATTTATAATCGTATTATTGGCAGTTACTTTTTCATTAATTTCTTCACATTGGAGCGCAAGGATCTTTTTGTTTGCCATTCTTGTGCTCCTCCTATATCCCTCACCCCCTCTTCTTTGTTTCCTCTTCCTTGGCTTCTTCCTCTCCCTCGTCCTCTCCCAGTGCGATGGTCTGTTTGTTGCTCCAGCAACATAAAACGGAACTCATCTGTGATGGCAAGCCTCACATCTCTCATCCCTCTTCCACTTTGTTCCTCTAGCTCTTGTTCTGAGCCTGTATCCGAACTAGCTTCACTCTGAGAGATAGCTTGTTGATCAATGAGGCCACTCTGGATCTTTTGCCTCCTTTCCGGGTCGAATTTCTTGGTGAACGTATAAATTCGCCCTGATTCATAATCCAGACGGTCACAAAGGAATTTGGTAGCCTTTCTATCCTTTATGCGTTTTTCATATTTTTCCAGCCTGATTTTTATTTCGCCTCTAACGTTGCTCACTCTGGTTTTATCTTCATTTCTTTCCAGAATATCATTCAGTTCCTTTATCTTAATAACTACCTCCCGTCTTTCCTTCTCTGCATACTTGATTAAAATGCGAATCATATTCGTAGAACTGGTCGCACTATTTTCAGCCCATTCGCATAACATCTCAGATTGCGGATTTTCATACGTAGGGGTGATCATTATTCGTAGTCCCCGAGGGATTCGCCCCACTTGTAGATACTGATTCAAAGACGCCACTTCCCACCATCGTGAGATTTCCCTTTTCTTCAGTTTCTCGTACTCTTGTAATTGTCTGCCTAAATCATTGCTGTCCTTAGGAGCTGAATCACCCCTATCTCTTTGCACCGGTAGAGCGGTTTCTTCCAAAAATGTTAAGGCTTCCTGTTGCCTCGCTGCACATTCCTCGTCACTCATTATTCCACTCGGTGTATTACCCCTCGCTGAGATTGATCTTCTCTGACTCGAATTTAACAATTGCTGAGTCTCCGTTCCTCTCCACTACCCCAGCCCGACTCCCGTTGCTGTTTTTAATTAGTTGCCTGCTTACCGGAGTTTGCCGCTAGTCTTACACCCCGATTCCCGATACCGCAATCCTCCGATCACCGGCTTCAGGTTCCAGGCTCTTGCTCGCAGTCTCTCTGCTCCTTTCAATTATGGCAATACTCCATTACAGCATAACGGGGGGCACGCCTGTCTCCTTCACAGAAAATACAATTTGGCGATTTACATTGGCGTGCTTCCAAAGCGTCGGTGGTGCCGGTCATGAAACGTTTCGCCACGTTTCTAAACATTTAGCATAGGATTCTCCCCATAAAAAAATAATCATCTAGCACTCGAAGGGGGTTTGGTCACTCGATAGTTTATTGATGACGATACATCAACGCGTTTCAGCAGTCTCACGCTGCCTTGCTCACGATGCCAGAGCGCCATTTTTTTCACATTAAAATACTCAATAACAATAGAGAACACTGATGAGGGACTCCATTTACAATGACCAACAAGCAGCTCACTTTTACTTGCAAAGCAGCAGCCATCTTGGAACATGTTTACTATGCTTAGATAATAATTAAAAGGACAGTTCCAATTATTAAATATCCTTCATTTTCCTCCTTTTGTAGGAACGGATTTCATTCATTGCTCAAATCTCAGAACAATATTAATACAAACATTCAACCTATCTGGATTCTTATACTTGGCAGAAATTTACATTTTTCGCGTTTTCAGTCCAGTATTTAATCGGTTAAATTATAATTACATCATTGCCCTTAATCCACAATTTTATATCCGTTTCTTGAAATGCATTTTTTCAATTTCAAACTTATCAATCAATAGTGCATGTGCCAGATGTCACTTAACAGTTATTTAAAACAAAAGGGAGGGTATCAGTGCATTTTTCATACAGTACAATTCATAAACAATGAATCCATATATATATATATATATTATCTACTGGCGGTCGCCAGTAGATAGTTATAGTTAGGACCTATTTTCCATAGGAAATTCACAACATTCTATTTCCAATAACTTTGGCGCCGGTCAACGAATCTTCGTGAAATTTTCAAAACTTATGGCCCGCTCCAGTCCGCTCCTATCCTGAAAGTCTCGGGGTGATTCGTCAAGTGGGGGCCGAGAAAAAAGGGGGGTCCCAAAACATGTTTTCCCCATGTAATTTTCCATAGGAAATTTTAGACACGGCTACAGCCCGAACTGCTGAACGGAATTACACCAAATTTGGCAAAGAGGTAGTTCTTGGTTCAGAAAGAACCCTTTTTGTTAAATGGTGTAAATCCGTTCAGTAGTTCCTGAGAAAATGAAAAGTAAAATCACATATATATCTGGGCGGAGCCTAACCACACATGTCATTGTGAGATCTGATTGGCTGTCAGCACTTCATCCTGGAATTGCTGGCAGCCATCTTGGGACCAATATACATGATAGTACCCCATTGAAATGCATTGTAGTGAATCAAAGATTTTGAGGGTTACCAAAAGGAGAACTATAAAGGGTGATAACAGACTTTAGTTACATTAGAATTCATTTGTTGATGGTACCATACTAATTTCAGGAATTGTGGTGTGTTCTAAGGTGATTTTACCCTGTGAAAAACCTTCTGCTGGGATATCATGAATCATGTTTGAGAGAAAACTATTTTCACATGCTTGTCCCATAGAGTTTTGGAAGGTGCTCCAGAAGCTAAAATGAGAGCATATTTTCTGTAAATTCACATTATCTTTCTCAGTCATGTGAGAATGAAGTCTGACATTCTCAGTAAAACATGTACATCCAACAAGGGCAGAGACTGTCAGTTGATTCCTTTGTGTTCTACTGCAGCTTCCCAGAGTGTTCTAAAGAACAACTAGAGTGCTAACAGCCTTACTTATGACAAAATTATGGCACACCTGAAGCCATCTTGATTGGAATAAACTGGTAACTCTTAAAACATTTAATTTAAAAAGGAACAAAATGAGGGGTTCATTTTGTCATAGAAATTATGGTTAGTGCTGTAGAAAGAAAAATTAGGACATGTTTTAAGTGAGATCTCAACTATCTTCCTGTTATATTTCAACATGAGCAGCCTGCCAGTTGATTCCTTTGTGTTCTACTGCAGCTTCCCAGAGTGTTCCAAAGAACAACTAGAGCGCTAACAGCCTTACTTATGACAAAAGTATGGCACACCTGAAGCCATCTTGATTGAAATAAACTGGTAACACTTAAAACATTTAATTTAAAAAGGAACAAAATGATGGGGTTCATTTTGTCATAGAAATTATGGTTAGTGCTGTAGAAAGAAAAATTAGGACATGTTTCAAGTGTGATCTCAAATATCTTCCTGTTATATTTAAACAGGAGCAGCCTGTCAGTTGATGCCTTTGTGTTCTACTGCAGCTTCCCAGAGTGTTCTAAAGAACAACTAGAGTGCTAACAGCCTTACTTATGACAAAATTATGGCACACCTGAAGCCATCTTGATTGGAATAAACTGGTAACTCTTAAAACATTTAATTTAAAAAGGAACAACATGAGGGGGTTCATTTTGCCATAGAAATGAACAACATTCCCAGCACGACCCCCTACACTACACAAGCACCACTGCACTACCCTAAACCCTAAAACACTACCCCCAGCACGACCCCCTTCACTACCTAAACACAACGGCACTACCCTAAACCCTAAAACACTACCTCCAGCACGACCCCTACACTACACAAACACCACTGCACTAACATAAACCCTAAAACACTACCCCCAGCACGACCCCCTACACTACCCAAACACCACTGCACTACCCTAAACCATAAAACACTACCCCCAGCACAACCCCTACACTACCCAAACACCACTGCCATACCCTAAACCCTAAAACACTACCCCCAGCATGAACCCCTACACTACCCAAACACCACTGCACTACCCTAAACCCTAAAACACTACCCCCAGCACTACACCCTACACTACACAAACACCACTGCACTATCCTAAACCCTAAAACACTACCCCAGCACTACCCCCTACACTACCCAAACACCACTGCACTAACATAAACCCTAAAACACTACCCCCAGCACAACCCCCTACACTACACAAACACCACTGCACTACCCTAAACCCTAAAACACTACCCCCAGCATGACCCCCTACACTACACAAACACCACTGCACTACCCTAAACCCTAAAACACTACCACCAGCATGAAATGAAATTAAATGAAATGAAAAGACCATTTGTTAAGCGCAGTAGCTACCCTGAGGCGTCCTAGCGCTGCGGACAAGCGGGTGCAGGAAGAGATAGAAACTATACAAGTTTGTTAAAAAGCAGAGTCTTTAAGAGCCTGCGAAAGAGAAGCAGATTGGGCTCAGCCCGCAGGTGGAGGGGAAGAGAGTTCCAGAGTTTGGCCGAGTTATAAGCAAAGGAACGGCCACCACTTCTGGATCTCTTGATCTTGGGCACTAGGGCGAGGAAAGAGGACGCTGATCTGAGCTGTCTATTTGGATGGTAATGGGTAATCAGCGGTCGGCTAATGACAGGGCCCGTTTTCCAAAAGGCCCTATGGGCAATGCACAGGGCCTTAAATTCAATTCTTTCCCTGACAGGGAGCCAGTGGAGGCTCCTCAGTCCGGGGTGGATTGGAAGTCGGCGGGGGATCTGAAGAAGAGTTCGAGCAGCACAATTTTGAATGACCTGAAGTTTGCACAGGGTGGATTGAGGGGCCCCTAAATAGAGGGCATTCCCGAAATCTAGGCGTGAGAGAATGAGACCCTGGACCATAATCTGTCTTGCCTGGAATGGAAGCAAGGGAAGGATCTTTCGAAGCAGCCTTAGTAGACCATAGCAGGTAGCTGAGAGTTTAGCTGCTTGATGATTAAAATTAAGAGAGTTGTCCAGCCAAATGCCCAGACTTTTGATTTTATCCTTTGGCATAGGGGCGGGACCGAGGCAGATGGGCCATAGTGAATTTATATTTAGCTTGGGAGTTGTGCCTAAGAGCATAAGCTCAGTTTTGTCCCCGTTTAACTTTAAACAGGAGAGTGACATCCATTTGGCCACCTCCTCCAGACATCCACTCAGGTTGTTAGAGGGAGTATTCAATTGGTTAAGGGCCACCACTAGCTGAGTGTCGTCGGCATAAGTGATGATTTTTATGCCGAAAGGACGAACAATCTCAGCTAGGGGGCTCATATAAACATTAAATAGTGTGGGACTCAGGGAGGAGCCCTGAGGCACACCACAGCTGAGTGGCTTGCTGGGGGAGGTGATATCGCCCTCAAAAACCTTGAAGGAGCGATCTGCCAGAAAGGATGTAAGCCAGGAGATGGCATTTCCTGAAATGCCTAAATTAATAAGTCGGTGAATTAGTAGGTCATGGTTTACAGTGTCGAATGCGGCACTTAAGTCAAGGAGGATGATTGCTGCAGAGCCTCCTTGATCGAGGATCTTCCTGGCCTCCTCAGTTACAGTGAGGAGGGCGGTTTCAGTGCCATGCATGGGACGGAAACCTGTCTGAGAGAGGTCAAGAAGGTTGTTATTCTCCAGGAACTCTACCAATAATGAATTGACATATTTCTCCAGAATCTTGGTCAGCCATGGTAACAGGGAAATAGGCCGGTAATTACTGGGGTTGTCCTGGTCTAGGTTGGGTTTTTTCAAAAGAGCCTTGACCAGGGCATGCTTCCAGGGGGAGGGACAATGCAGGAGGAGATAGAGGCATTAAGCAACTCAAGTATATTGGGAAGAATGTAGGCAATAGCTGGCAACAAAGTACGTGAGGGTGCCGGATCTTGGGGAGAGCCAGATTTCACCTGGTACATAATACGTTCTAATATGGTGGAATTGAGAAGGGGAAAGTGTCCAGGGTTGCCGAAAAACAGGGTCCTGCACATGAGAGATTGGCGGGAATTATATCGGGCTGAATGGGGGGGAAGGAGGTATAAATTGTTTGAATTTTCTGAAGGAAGAAATCATGACCCCCTATACTACTCAAACACCACTGCACTACCCTAAACCCTAAAACACTACCCCAGTACGACCCCCTACACCACCCAAACACCACTGCACTACCCTAAACCCAAAAACACTACCCCCAGCACGACCCCCTACACTACCCAAACACCACTGCACGACCCTAAACCCTAAAACACGACCCCCTACACTACACAAACACGACTGCACTACCCTAAACCCTAAAACACTAGAACCCAGCATGACCCCCTACAGTACACCAACACCACTGCACTACCCTAAACCCTAAAACACTACCCCCTACACTACACAAACACCACTGCACTACCCTAAAACACTACCCCCAGCACGACCCCCTACACAACACGAACACCACTGCACTACCCTAAACCCTAAAACACTACCCCCAGCATGACCCCCTACACTACACAAACACCACTGCACTACCCTAAACCCCTATACTATACAAACACCACTGCACTACTCTAAACCCTAAAACACTACCCCCAGCACGACCCCTCACAACACAAACACTACTGCACTACCCTAAACCCTAAATCTACCCCCAGCACGACCCCCTACACTACCCAAACACCACTGCCATACCCTAAACCCTAAAACACTACCCCCAGCATGAACCCCTACACTACCCAAACACCACTGCACTACCCTAAACCCTAAAACACTACCCCCAGCACTAACCCCTACACTACACAAACACCACTGCACTACCCTAAACCCTAAAACACTACCCCAGCACTACCCCCTACACTACCCAAACACCACTGCACTAACATAAACCCTAAAACACTACCCCAGCATACCCCCTACACTACACAAACACCACTGCACTACCCTAAACCCTAAAACACTACCCCCAGCACGACTCCCTACACTACCCAAACACCACTGCACTACCCTAAACCCTAAATCTACCCCCAGCACGACCCCCTACACTACCCGAACACCACTGCACTACCCTAAACCATAAAACACTACCCCCAGCATGACCCCCTACACTACACAAACACCACTGCACTACCCTAAACCCTAAAACACTACCACCAGCATGACCCACTACACTACTCAAACACCACTGCACTACCCTAAACCCTAAAACACTACCCCAGCACGACCCCCTACACTACCCATACACCACTGCACTACCCTAAACCCTAAAACACTACCCCCAGCACAACCCCCACACTACTGCACTACCCTAAACCCTAAAACACTACCCCCAGCACAACCCCCTACTCTACCCAAACACCACTGCACTACCCTAAACCCTAGAAAAGAAACCCCCACCCCATGCCCAATCCCCCTTACCTCTCACTCCTCGTGGTTCCTCTCTCCTCGTGGTTCCTGCTTCACGTCGTCTCTGAGGGGCGGTGCACGTCGTTGTGAGGAAACGGAACAGCCTCTGTTTCCTTACAACGACGTGGATCATCTACATGTTTTTAGAACGCATGGTCATTTACCATACATACCTTTACAACAAAATTCGTTGTAAAGGCATGCGTGGTAAATGACCATGCGTTCTAAAAATGCATAGTAATGACTTCGGGATGTACAACGCATGCGTGGTAATGCATGCGTTGTAATGGTATCGCGAAGTAAAAAGTCGTTGTAACGGCTGCTTACCGATCGAAGCTGGCCCCTGTTCTTCAGTGAGACGTTTATTTGATTAATTAGGAGGAAGGAATGTGGTTTTTGTACCGAAAAGTGCATTCCCGGCTGTTGTATTGTGAAAGTGTCCGCGTGGCCTGGTTTCACTTCCGGTGAGAGAGTGAAAGAGTCTGTTTGGATCTAAAGGAGTTCTGTTGTAGGACGGGGCCGGCGCGAAACGTCATCAGAAAACATAGCTAATGAAAAGCGTCCTCCCTGAAGTGTGGAGCAGTGCCATGAGAGGTCAACGAGTGTGCGTCCCACCGCAGTATGACCGTACCGCGTGACCCATGTGCCGCCTCCAGGGTACGGGAGGCAGAAGCGGCATCGCAGGTCCTCTTGAAGACCGTTGTAGCACTAATTCTACATTTTGGTACTAGGGCATTTTAACTTTGTTGTTCCTGCCAGATACAAAGAGAAGATCCTGTGTTATTCAGTGCCCTCGTTACCTTTTTTGTGGGTTGTGGTGCTTGTCACTCGCTGCCCCGCCGGTGCACATGACTGGGCACCCCACCTCGTGTGCCATCTGCAGGGCCTCTGCCCTCTGATCACTGGTTTTGGTTTCTGGAGTGGCAACATAAACAGTTGCTCCCAAAGGACTAGCCTGAACACTTAGGTGAATATCCCCTGCACCAACATTCCACGGAAATTCTTTCCTAGCTCTCCCACGTCAACGAGGACGTCATAATAGCACGGCTCCGCTCGCGACACCGTATGACGTCATCGGAGCCATAAGAGGACCTCGTCGGCGTGCTAACGTCAGTTCCACCCATTTTTTCCGTGCCACCGAGGCAAACAGGCGGACCGAGACATTTTCACATGTATACATAGTATAATAAATATATATATATTCACTGAAAAAACCATAGGTTTCAGGCACGTTATAGTTAGAAATTAGCATTTAAAAAACCTTAGAAATTCACTGAAAAAAACATAGGTTTCAGGGGCGTTATAGTTAGTTGGACATTTCACTCGTACAAAACCATAGAAATTCCCCCGTTATAGTTAGTTCAGCTAACTATAACTCGCGCGCCTTCAATGCACTGCTGATGACGTCACATATTACATCACTCATGACATGGTCAGTGACATCACTCATGACATCACTGATGACATCTCAAATGACATCACTGATGACATCACTGATGACATCATCCTTGTGATAGAGTGGCAGACCTCCTCTCACCCTAATATAACCTTTGATACACACACTCAAAAATACAAACTGACATTTTCAAAACATGGACATACCAATACCAGTTACAACACACCTATTCAGTAATTCCAAGATCTACACACACATCCACTCATTCACCAACAGTCCCTATACAGTCACTCATACATGTACTCACTCATCATATGTACTCATACACCTATACATCCTGTTACACACCGCCACTCATCCTTAGAGTTACTCACACACATAGTCACACATGCAAACAAAGTATCAAACATCCATTTACTTGCATATACAGTTATACACACACTACCCCACTTACTTTTACAGAAACTTACACATACTTACTCTCTTAAACAATCACTTATAGAAACACCTACTTATTTGTACAGGAACTCTTCCAATCTCTCACTCTCACATATACTCACTTATATACACCAATACTCACATATACTAGTTTAAAACATATGTAGTTACTCATAAAGACACTATTGAGACAGTCATTCACTCACTAACACACCCATACACACACTCATCCACCTATACAGTCCTGCACACATGCTGTCTTCAACACATACAAACAGTGAGTCACTCATTCATGCATCTATGCACTAAGTAATACCCCCACCGAACCATACAGACACTCAGACACTCATACTGATACTCAAAAAACCAACTAATAACCCATATAGACACTCATGTAGCTACTCACCAACCCATGCAGCCACTTATACACAAAGTGAGAGACTGATACAGATATTTTCATATTTAAACATTACTCACTAACCCATGTATTCAATAAGATACACTTAATCAGTCAGTTATACAATCAATTTTACAAAAAAATCATCCATTTAGGCACTTATATACCCATTTATTCTTCCATCGACCTTGAGATATACATATATAAAACATATTTAATTTTCAGAAAAACACACATTCACGGGATGATGTCATCAGTGATGTCATGAGTGATGTCACTGACCATGTCATGAGTGATTAATATGTGACGTCATCAGAAGTGCATTGCGGGCGAGCGAGTTATAGTTAGCTGAACTAACTATAACGGGGAATTTCTATGGTTTTGTACGAGTGAAATGTCCAACTAACTATAACGCCCTGAAACCTATGGTTTTTTCAGTGAATATATATATATATATATATATATATATATATATATATATATATATACACATGTCCTTAAAATCCCACAACCCCTCAACCCATACCCACCCCAAGCCCTAAACTTACCCTTACCATCCCAAAATCCTTACCCACCCTAAAACCTAAAATTACCGTTGCCACCCCAAACCCCTACCCACCCTAAAACCTAAAATTACCCTTGCCACCCCAACACCCATACCCACCCTGAATGATAAAATTACCCTTGCCACCCCAAAACCCCTACCCACCCTGAACCCTAAAATTACCTTGTCACCCCAAAACCCATACCCAGCCTAAAACCTAAAATTACCCTTGCCATCCCAAAAACCCTAGCCACCCTAAAACCTAAAATTACCCTTGCCACCCAAAACCCTTACCCAACCTAAACCCTAAAAATACCCTAGCCACCCCAAAACCCCTACCCACCCTAAACCGTAAAATTACCCTTGCTACCCCAAAACCCATACCCACCCTAAACCCTAAAATTACGCTTGCCACCTCAAAACCCTTACTTACCCTGAAATTACCCTTGCCACCCCAAAACCCCAACCTACCCTAAACCCTGAAATTACCCTTGCCACCCCAAAACTCATGCCCATACTAAACCCTAAAATTACCCATCCCACCCAAAAACCCATACCCTCCCTAAATCCTAAAATTACCCTTGCCACCGAAGAAGCCGTACCCACCATAAACCCTAAAATTACACTTGCCACCCCAATACCCATACCCACCCTAAATCCTAAAATTACCCTTGCCACCCCAAAGCCCATACCCACCCTAAAACTACCCTTGCCACCCAAAACCCATACTCACCCTAAAGACCAAACCCATACTTAACTAATACTTACATTTGAAACGCATATCCCTTTACTATTCATGCCTTTACAATGAAATTCGTTGTAAAGGCATGCATTGTAAAGGCATATGCATGGTAAAAATTTACTTTGTGATGGTCCTGCGTTGTAACAGCATTTGTGCTGTTACAACTGCATTGCAATGGTAACGCGTTGTAATGACTGCATTGTAATGGTTGTTTCCTGTCTCGGGCAGCAATCGCCAGCACCCCCCGCTCTTCAATGCGACTGACGCGGGGCATCAATCGGAGGAATAGCCAGCGCCCCTCCCCCACTCTTCAATGCGGCAACGCGGGTGACAAATGCAGGGCCCGCCGTGGGCAGCCAAAGGTCTTGCTACTCCACTGAGCATGACTAAATATTTCAGAGTTTGATATTTGAGAACCTAGCAACACAGTAACAACCATTGGCCCTCTGCCAAGACAAGACATTCTACAGGCACGGTGCCAGTCAAGAATACGAATAAGCAATTAAATTACTTGAATGTGGTGCGGAATGAGTAACAAAAAGGTGCACCAAGGCCCAGATGCTGGCACTTCTCTGATGGACAGAACCTACCCTTTTGCTGCAAAGGAAGAAAAATATCTGCCACTTGCACTCTACACAACAGTATCCCAAAATTATCCACGAGGTTGTCCCCAATCAGCAATGATCATTGCGCCAATGGTACAAATGGCAACAGGTATGGGAAACCAAAAACGCCAGCAGTTACCACATGTCCTTTCTTTCGCCAGAAAATCACCACATGCATGGCATACTCAGCAGGACTTCAGGCATGGCTGATATCTGGCATCTTCTGTTTGATCGAGTGTTCGATTGGGTGCTGCCTTGTTCCCTGCGTCGATTCCTGCAAGGAATTGGTCAGTTATTTTTCACACTGCAACCATCAATGTTACAAATAAAAACGGATGTAACATCGAATCGATCCTTTTTTTAATTTATTTAAGATGTCCGGCTGGAATGTATCTTTAGTGGTTAATGCTACCGTTGAAGGTTTATGCTTTGAAATTATTGATAAAAATGGTAAATATGTATAAAATCAGGGGATTTTGCATAACCTGTGCTGTCACAATTTGGAAGGTGTAAAGCAAGTTCAATGATTGAGCACTTACACACCATGAGGTGATTGCTTGTGGGCATCCCCAAGCTGAATAATTGTACTCCATGTGAACATTGGTAAGTTACGACGATTTCGCAATTTTCTTTAAAAAAATACCTGTAAGCTCACAATCTGGCCTTCTTTCTACAGGAAAAATGCTGGGAAAGGTAATATATCACACATCATGATTCGAATTTAAAAAAAAATGTTTTTCAAGCGTGATATGCAAAAAAATGATTGTTTTAAATAATTTCAATATATCTACTGATGGTACCACTACATGCAAGTGTTTAATGCACTCAGTGATGCAAGAGGCTGTAGTTGAGGGGCACAGCAAGTGTTGTTTTCAATGAGAGGTGTTACAAGCATCAGCAGGTGCAGGGTTAGCTGTAGGAAAGATTTGCTGTGCATAAGTAGCTTTGTGCAAATGAGGCTGTATTTCATTGACTGGGAGAGTGGTATTCCACGTGAGCTGTTCTGGTCAATTGGCACTGCATGTACGCATCTGTTAATGAGTCGTGTTGCATGCATGTGACTAACTGTAAGTGTTGTTTATATATAGCTCTTTCAAAGAAATAGGATGTGGATATGTGGTTTTGGAGTCACGGAAGAGTGTTGAAGTGGGCATGTTAGTGGTTGTGTACAAATACACCTGCTTTTCAATGGCTGTGGGTGGGTGGTGCTAGTGAATGGTGGACAACTGGTAGTGCATGCAAGTCATCATTTTGGATGAGTGTTGTTGTTCTGAGTTGCTGTGTCAGAAGTGTTGCATGCACATGTTTGTGAGGTGAAGTGGTTGCATATGGGTAGCTGTGGTAGAGTGGTGTTTTGTGCATGTGACTGTGAATAGTTAATGCTGCATATGAGTAGTGGTTGTCAAACTAATATGTGTGAGTTGTGATGGGCTCATGGCTTTGGGCAGGTGGCTATGGTTGAGCAACTGTGGGAGAGTGGGGTTATGAGTAAGTTGCAGAGGGTGAGTGACGTTTTGTGTGAATATGTCTTTAAAGTACTCTGAGGAAGTGGCGACTGGAGCAGGTCTTTCTGGGGAAATGGTTGTGAGTGAGTGGTGTTTTTAAGTGAGTTGCTGTCAGCGAAGGGATTTTCACATGAATGACTTTGGGTAAGCAGTATTGTATCTGAGTGACTGTGAGTGAATGGTATTGCAGTTATGTTGTGAGTTGCTGACGAGCGATTTTTGAGAGCTGCATTGTAAATATCAGAAGGTCTATGGTGTGAGTGACTTTAGGTGAGTTGTATCAAGAGTTGGACAGTGTGATTGGTGAAATTGGCTGAGTAATGTGACTTGGTGACACTGAGTGGTGTGACTGAATTAAGGTGGTCTTGGGAGACTGAGTGAAAAATACCTCATAAGCCTTTACTGAGGCACACATTACCGATTGTATGTTTCCAGCTGAATGACACTTTTTCGAGTCACCTACAAGGAGTTGTATGGACACTCAGGTCAATTTGCTCCTTCTGGCCCACTGCTACAGTTGATACACTCAACTATAGCTAGTTCAGAAAAAGCTTGAAGCCTAGTTATTTCAAATGCCTTGATGGACTCTCTCCTAATACTCCTGTCATGGCCAGTGAATTCTATTAGCACAAGAACACCATATAGCTAGTAATACCACTTTGCAAATATTATTTAATTCATTCATCGCTGTTGGTTGCAGGGCCAAAAAAAACACTTCATGGACCTATATCTTGCCTAAATAAACCAGTTTTATCATGCCAGTTGGCAAAGCGTCTAGCAGCAAGGGGAGGGATAGGGAAAGGAGCAGCAGCTTGTGGCTCCCATTAACACACACTGATGATAATGTCACCCTTTCAGGTGTAAAACACACTGATGATAATGTCCCCCTATCAGGTGGAAAGGGAGTCCCAAAAGAAACTGGTTTGTAGTAGGAGAAAGGTTGCCTCACATGGAGAGGAGGATGCTATAAGTATGGACATGAACTACTGGGTTGCAACATGTCGAGCAGAGTCCAATATGTCATATATTAGGAAGGTTGGTGAACATCACAAGTCCTGGGACCTGCTCATTTAAGTGGAAGATGTAAGTGCTGCCTCTGAATACACTAAAGGTAAGAGCATCATGCAAACACCATCACTTCTCCCCATAGTCTACTCTGTTGTGGCACTTTCAACTTCTGTTTAGATATTCAGGTCCTGAGACAGATAGCGCTTTCTTATCTCTTTCCGTGTAGAGAGTAAATATTAAATGGCTATTGGAGTCTGCAGCATTCTCCTCCAGGTTTGCCTGGTGGACCAATTACATATCAGGGATTGGTAGCCTTGGTCTAGTGGCACTCTCTAAGAGGGTTTGCATTTGCCAGCTTTAATCGCTAATCTAGCTCCACCCCCTATGGGATACACTTGCTACCTCTCTTTCCAGCACTCATAAATTAGGTTAAACAACAATATCAAGGTTCCTGATTCCGGCCAAAGAAGAGGCCAGTTCAAGAACTGGAAACCTGCTTACCCTGTGCACTTTAGCTCAACCATTAGCAGCTGTGAAAAAACAGTCCTGTGCAAGACAGAGGGTAGCAACGTGGTTACATTCTATTGTTATAATGTTAATATTGAGAAATACGATGTCAATGTACACCATGATATATGTACGTATAATAAGAAACTCGCATCTCTATTGTTGAATTCACCCGATAATACCTCCCCCTCAACCACGAGTCAGAAATACGTGGTCCGGCAGGCCCGGTGACCTAGGCCTGAAACAGCTGATTGACAGATTACAGGTGTGGGGACACATAACTAAGCCTGGGCGTAAAACTCAGCTCCGCTCGCGGAGTTTGCGAATTTTTGGCAACTCCTCGTTCCGCGTAGAGCGCGGAGTTACCGAAAACTCTGCGCTCCGCACCAGAGCGGAGTTTCTTTTAAGTTTAACGCTCAAAATGCATTTTCACGAGTGCGGGAGCGACTTACCGGGATGCTTGTGATCGCCGACGAGATTCCCCATCCATTCGCGAGCGCCACGAGATTTGGCAGCCGGCTGCCCGGTCCCGCGAGAGTGTGCGATCGCGAACACATCATTCGTGCGCGCCATCAAACTTCCGGCGGAAGTTTGTGAAGATCGCGATCCCGAACACGCAGAATTTGCAATCTGGAGAAGAATCTCTCTCAAGCAGCATCAAAACCTTCTCGAAATGATGATTTGGATTAAAAAAACTCCTCAGATTGACATTTTGCTATACTTTTTTGTGCAAGGAGTCCTTTATCTTTTTATACTTTTTTTTATTAAGAGGAAGGAAGTGCCCCAGTGTCTCCAACTTCCTGTTCCTCTCCAGCAGGCTCCTCCCAGTGCTTTCTCCATCTCCTGTTCACTTTTCATTTGGATTTGGAGCTGGAAGGATCCCTTTTTTTGTCTGCTGCATCATATATCATTGGATTTGAGGACTTTTGGATTTGAGATTTCACAAGTAAGTTGGAAAATTGGTGTTGTTTGTTTGATTGGGGCATTGCACCTACATTTTTTTGCACTTTTCATTTTTTTTTTTAAATGTATTGTGGTGGGTGGCCTGTAGTTTCAGTAGGGGCCTAGTTGTTTCTTTGTATGTCATTTTTCTTCTAGTTTTCTTTTATAAAGGAAACATGTTGCAATTGTTCACTGCATTTTCTCCAACTTTTGAAATCAATTTGCAATATGTATTTAATTCACTAGCCCTGAAGTCTGTCAATAGGCCTTTCAGCCAGTAGGCCCAGAGCTAATCATGGGTGCATGAAACAACTGTTTCTGTGGTGTCTGTTGAATTTAAACATCATTAGGGCATGGATGGCATTGGATTGAAATGCAAAATGTGTGTTTTGGGGTTTTTCACTTTTTTTCATGTGTGTTAAATAAATGCCTTTGTCGGATGTGTGTGGTTGTTGTGTAACTTGCATTGCAATTTGCAAACCTTTTTTAGCCCTGTGGATTTTCGTTTTTGGCATTGTTGTCAAGCTGTGTTGTTTAGCATGCCTCCCTTGTCGGGCCAGTGTGTGAGTGTGTATGCTTATAATAGTGGGCCAGCATTTGCCTTGACTGAGCCTCTCCGTGCGGCCAGAGGCCATTTTGTAAAGTCTGTGTCCATAACAGGTCTTCTTGAGTTCATTGTTTTCCATGCCTCATGCTTGTTGTTGTTGTGAGTGACCATGTGGCTGGTGGCCATTTTGTGGTGGTGGTAGTAGCTCTTTTTCCATAGACCTGCATGTCTTCTTTCCTTTGTTCCTCTTGGCTTATTGCTTCTTGTTGTGGCCTGCCGGGCCATGTGGCTGGTGGCCAATTTGTGAAGGCAGCCAGTATACACTGCTTTTGCCATAGGCCTGCATTGTCTGTCTTCCCTTTCTTGTTGTTGTGGCCTGCCTAGCCATGTAGCTGGCAGCCATTTTGTGAAGGCAACAAGTGTGCTTTTGCCATAGGACTGCATTGTCTGTCTTCACTTTCTTGTTGTTGTGGCCTGCCTGGCCATGTGGCTGGCGGCCATTTTGTTAAGGCTGCCAGTGTGCTTTTGCCATGGGCCTGCATTGTCTGTCTTCCCTTTCTTGTTGTTGTGGCCCGGCCATGTGGCTGGCTGCCATTTTGTGAAGGGGCAGCGAATGTGCTTCTGCATTAGGCCTGCAAGCCTTCTTTGTGGTGGCCATGCCTTCTTGCTGGTTGTTGTTTTGCAAAACTTGCATGCAATTTTTTCTTCTTTAATGTTTTATCCAGCAAAAAATGTAGCACAGTTCACTACATTTTCTAATAAATTTGCAATAATATTGATTTGATTTGATTCACTATGTGGCCTAGTCTGCCATTGGATTTTCCAACCAATAGGCCCAGGCCAGAGCTACTCATGGGTGCATGAAACAACTGTTTCTGTGGCATCTATTGAGTTTAATCATCATTTAGGGCATGGATGGCATTGGGTTGAAATGCAAAATGTGGTTTTTTATTGGGGTTTTCACTTTTTTCATGTGTGTTAAATAAATGCCTTTGTTGGATGTGTGTGGTTGTTGTGTAACTTGCATTGCAATTTGCAAACCTTTTTTAGCCCTGCGGATTTTCGTATTTTTGGCATTGTTGTCAAGCTGAGTTGTTTAGCATGTCCTTTGTCTGGCCAGTGTGTGAATGTGTTTGTTTGTAATAGTGGGCCAGCATTTGCCTTGGCTGAGCCTCTCCGTGTGGCCAGAGGCCATTTTGTCAAGTCTGTGTCCATAATAGGCCTGCTTGAGTTAATTGTTTTCCAGGCCTCCTACTTGTTGTTGTTGTTGTGAGTGACCATGTGACTGGTGGCCATTTTGTCGTGGTGGTAGTATTGCCTTTGCCATAGACCTGCATGTCTTCTTTCCTTTGTTCCTCTTGTCTTATTGCTTCTTGTTGTGGCCTGCCTGGCTATGTGGCTGGCGGACATTTTGTGAAGGCGACCAGTGTGCTTTTGCCATAGGCCTGCCTTGTCTGTCTTCCCTTTCTTGTGGTTGTGGCCTGGCTATGTGGCTGGCAGCCATTTTGTGAAGGCAGCCAGTGTGCTTCTGCATTAGGCCTGCATGTCTTTCTCTTTCCTTTCTTCCTCTTGGCTTATTGCTTCTATCCATTGTCATCTGCAGCTCCCTGAATGCTGAATCCCATGTGATGCACTATGCCAGACAGGGATCGTTACATTTGTATTTTTGTTGTTCTTCTTCTTTCCTATCCTTCCTCAGTGTACTGTACAGTACACTAGTACACCAACCATGAAAGCCCTTGTTTTTGTCAGTCTCACAAATGTCTACACTGTATTGTTATGTTTTTTTAATAACTGAGGTAATACATTTAATAATAATGATATTAATAAGTGTGACCACACAAAGATATATATTATATTTGTTTCTTTGTACTAGTAGTAATTGAACCACAACAATGAATACCATGTGGACGTTTCACTGATGTTCTTCTTGCTTCGTTGCTTTTAGGTGCACAAAATAGAAGGAGGCGTCATCAGCCATTGTACTGCCAGACAGAAGTCCTGCTGCGCACAACGTCATGTGACGTGTGACCACAGACATCTCTTCAACTTGTGCCACTGCGTGCTGCTGATATCTGAATAAGATGGCCCTAAAGAAAGGTACCAGGTCCTCCAGTACCAAGAAAGTTGCCAGTGAGAAGAAGGAACTGCCACTTACCAAGACGGGTGTGCCACCCAAGATCTTTTTTGGGAAAACAAAGATTGCGCCTGCAGCAGTGGTGTCCGTGGAGCAAGCTGGGAGCAGCACCCCCGCATCAGTGGACCCACCCCACCAACCTAGGCCCAAGCCCATGTCTGTCACAGAGGCAGCCAGACTAATTACGACAACGCCAGTTAGCAGTGATGTTGAAATTGACTTATAGTTATCACAAAGTAGTACCCAATCAATGCAGGGAACTGAGATAAGTGGGCAACAACAGCTGCAACTGCCCCCAATAGTAGTTGGTCCTCCTGAAGTAGGGGCAGTTCAGGAGATAGAGCTTCCTGCAGAGGAAGAACAGCAATCCACTCTTTCAGAAGATCCATTATCTTCCATATCCCCAGCAAGGAAAAGGAGGGTTAGTCCATCAACTTCTTCTGCAAGCCCCCTTCTGATGATCTAGACACCTCTTGGATCCCACCACCTCAGTCTGAGAGTGAGACACGCCACGAGACAAGGCTAGGGAAAAGGAAGGTTCCAGAAAGCCTTAGAGTTATGGAGGTAGATGTAGAAGAGGAGGATGATGACGAGCCAGTCATCATCATTGACATTAGTCCTGCCTCAGTGGAGACCGACATTACCCCATCCCAAATTGCTGTTAGAGATGTGGCACAGATACCACCAACACAGATCATACCACCAACACCACCTCCAGCATCCATATTTCGCAGGCGGCCATGTACATCCACCACAAGTACCACCTCCGTAGAAGTAGGTACTGCAGAGAGACAAACTTCACGCCCACCTACCACTTCATCCGGCATTGCAAGTGGCACCAGCAGCAGCGCCAGAAAGTTGACCTCCCCAGTTTGGGACTTCTTTTCTGTTAGCACGAAGGAGGTGAACATTGCTATATGCTCCATATGTGGACAAGGTGTTAGTCGGGGTAAACTTGGTACAAACTATAGTATCGGAGGCCAAACAACCCATTTGAAAAAACACCACTTGATCCAGTGGGAGGCGCACCTTAGCGGCCAAAAAACTGCACTCATTGCTGTTGGTGGGGGTGAAGAAGTAGAAGATACGATAGCGGTGGAAGGTGAACAAGAGGGAGACATTTTCTCTGATACACAAAATAGCCCTGTCCCCAGCAGTGCAGTGGTACCGCCCACATCCTCATCAGCAACATTGCAGTGGCACAAGAGTAAGAGTCAGGCTGAGACACCAAGGGGTCCCAGGCAAGAGAGTACCGCAACAAAAAAACATGCGTTGAACCTAACAACATCTGGCGTCAAAAAGTCACCTGCATCAGTGTTATCAGAAAAGAAAAAAATCCAGCCTACCATTCTCAGCATGTTTAGGTCGGAGGGGCAGTACGAACGCAACAACCCAACGGCACGTTTGTACAATGCGAAGCTGGCTAAAATGTTAGCGCTGGACCTCCTCTCTTTTTCTTTTGTGGAAAGGGTGGGTTTTCTTGAATTTGTGACAGCCCAAAATGGAAGGTTCCCAGCTGGTCCTATTTTGCCAGAGTTGCTGTTCCAGCACTACATCACGACGTGCTGTAATTGCTTGGACAAGCTTTGCAGCAGAGTGCTGTTCACACTGTCCACCTGACAACAGATATGTGGACCAGTTGCCAAGCCACTGATTACATGTGCATCACTGCACACTGTATCTCTTTTGTGGGGGTTAGAGAAAAGATATCTGCAGCAGGTGTTGTTGTCACTGCTGAGATTTTTAATGACACTCGGAAACATGCAACTGTAGCCATGTTCGCCATGGAGAAATCTCATACTGCTGCAAACATTTTGGAAAACTTTGACAGCAAGGTCTCTGAATGGCTGCGCCCAAGAGGATTTAGCATTGGTTTTGTTGCCACGGACAATGGCAGTAATATAGTTAAGGCCATGTTCGATGGTGGCTATTTCAGGGTCCTGTGTTTGGTGCACTGCATTAACATCATTGTTCAAGACATTCTGAAAAAAGAAGACCGAGTCAGCAACTTACTGACCACCTGCAAAAGAATCTGCACACATTTTAGCCATTCTTTTAAAGCCCGGAAGCAGCTGAAGATCATTCAACGTGAACATAGAATGCCAGTTAAAGCACTCATCCAGGAGGTGCCAACACATTGGAACTCAACTTATTACATGCTTGAATGTCTGTTTGAGCAGTACAGACCAATCAATGAATATGTCATGCAAAGAGGGGATGCTACTGTGAAAGGCATGATCATTGAGATGTACAAATGGGGCCTAGTTAAATGCCTGACAGAGATGCTACTTCCTTTTGAGCCCTTCACATGTGAAGTCAGCAAGGAGGACTGTACTATGGGCCAAGCTATCCGATTGTTGCACATGCTTCACGAACAGCTGAAGGGGGTGTCTGCAATGTATGAAGGTGTGAAGGAAAAAAAAGAAGCATGAGTTTGTGGACAGCTTAACTCTTCGCTTATCTGAAAATACAAGGGTGCAAAGAGCCCTTGTGTCATCCAACCATTACATTTGTGCCACAATTCTGGATCTACGGTACAAACACGTACTGAACACATTGATTCCTTTTTTAGAAGGGGATGTTGCCAAGTACAAAACTTGGATAGCTGCGGAAGCTAGTCGCTTAGAAAAAGAACGGCTGGCAATTAGAGGTCTGCTACTCCAAGCCACAATAAGTACTGCAGGGCAGCCGGCGTCAAGTTCAACTTCAGAGCCTGAGGGCAGTGGGGTTGGCTCACAGCAGTCAAAACCACCAACAACACCAAGAACAACATCAACAACAACAAGAACAGGAGCATCAGCCCCACCAAAATCGGCACAGGAATGGTTTCTACAGCAAGGGCTTGTTAGGTCCAGTGTTGAGGCAAAGGCAAAAGAGGCCAAACAAAGGGGATCACCCCTGAGCATTGAGTGGATGGTCCAGGCCTATCTAGATGACCCAACAGAGGTCTTCATTGATCAAAACCCATTGCTCTATTGTTATGGGAAAAGGCACCAATGGCCAGTGCTCAGCAGGCTGGCGATAAACTATCTGGCTTGCCCTGGACCAAGTGTCTCTTCTGAGCGTGTTTTCAGTGCTGCTGGTGCCGTTCTGACAGTAAGAAGGACCAGTCTCTCACCCCAAAACATGGAGAGGTTAGCCATGATCAAAATGAATCAGCACTTTATACCACCGGATTACACCATACCTGAAGTAGCACAGCAGGAAGATGATGATGGTGACTTAGGTCATGGAAGTAGTGTGTTAGATGACCTACCTCTGGGTGAACCACCAGAGTTTGAGGATGAGCTCAAATTCCCTGACAACAACTAGGCTTTCAACTTGTTACTTTCTTTCTTGCTTATTTATTTTTATTATTTGTGTGTGTCTCTGTCTTTCTGGTTTGAATCACAACAAATCCATCACCACCGTCTTACTCTTTTATTGCCGGATTGGAATTGCAACTGTGTGCAGTCAGTGAAGAAGTATGTCCACTTCTCCGAGTCCTGCTCCAGTCCACTCCTGACTCGCCCTAAATCCATCTCCCTCAAGCCAGAAATTGGATGGAGAATACTAGTACAAGAACTGTGTGCCTGCCTCGTCGAGTCCCTCCAAAGAACCTGACTATAGCTATCCTCCTTTCTGAGCTGAGACGGACTGCCCCGTAAGAACAGGTAAATGATGGCATGCATGGGACGCTGACTCTGAGTGATTGGTGTTTGTGTTGTTGTTGTGCATGATGTCTACTAGTATTTAATCTACACACAAAAAAGTGACTCAAGTCAACGTTTCCCTTCTTGTTGTTTAATAACAAAATTGTACTACTGCAGGCCGATTCCTTGCATTTTTGATTCTGGACTCACTCAGTACACTACAGAGTTGGACACCATGATGACCATACCATAGTCGTAGTCAGTCAGTAGGATCGGAGATGATTGATGGAATAACTTGGGGCGTTTCATGAAGTGACCTAAAAGGTAAACAAGTCAACAACAACCACACTGGACCTACATGTCTGTGTAGTGGTGGAGGCGAGTGTAGTGGTATGACTGACAGTGGTGCATTGATTTAGTTACTTTGGAAAATGCTATGTTGCTGTGTATGTGTGCTCAGTGCTGTCTGGCTCAAAATCTAAGCTCAGTGGAGTTCGGGTGGAAGCCGCGGGCCTGCTCTGTCTTGTTGTTGTTGTAGGTTAATGCTGGAAACAGAGTAGACAAGATTTAGTCATGCCGCCTCTGAAAGTGTTCTTGTTGCACTCCTCCCTAATTTATGCATGTTTACTTTTCTCCTTGATTTTTCAATATCCCTTTTGTTTTTCCATCTACGCTTACAGGCCAGCCTTTACCCTGTGCCATACTGGGAAAAACAACTCACACTTACCTCACCAATCCGCATCCGCAAGGCAGGCAGTGGTACCCAAGATTGACGGACGGAGCGTCCATGGAAGGAAAGACCAAGAGGAATGCCGAGATGTAATTCCCAATTTGACCATAACATATAGTATTATCTTTTATTTTTCATTTGATTCATTTTTTATCTTCAATCATTATAACTGTGTGTTGTTGTTTATTATGTTTGCTTATATATTTAACCCCTACAGCTATTTTTTAATTTTCTTTTCTAGCTTTAAAAGGAAGCCCAGTACAACAGAACATAACGTGTGTAATTTGGGTCTCTCGACTCTCTCTGTGGGCAGACAGGCAAGGGAATTGCATAATAATAATAACTAATATTATACTGCTGCCCTGTACTACTAGGCTAGTACTACTCATCTTCATCAAGTCATTATCATGCATGCATTTCCTTTTTCTCCCTTAACAGATTTATGATGTTCATCTGCCAAGATTGTGTGTTGTCCATATGTGGTGTTTGTCTTTGTCAAACCTTTCCCTCAAATACCCCTTCCCAACCAATCATCAAACCCTAACCCTCTTCTCCCGGGCTGTGTGATTTCTAATATTGAGATGTGACTAAATTAAATTTACACCAATAATTGATCACACACTTGCTGGGGCGGATGTGGTGAAAGCAACACTAACTCAAGGCAGGGCGAGGATCTTCTTCTGCTCTAAGTTACATATATATATATATTGGCCACACTGGCAACATATAGATTAGATTGCCCACCCATGTCCAGTATTCGCTATTCGATTTTTTTTCCAGAGGAACATAATTAACCCATCATAATTATTAATTGCCGGCATCGATTTATCATCCTCCCCGCACTAAAGGTTACGCTTGTCCACTTCATAGGTCGAGTCAACTTCAGTTTGTAACTTGTACTAGGCTATCCCTGCCACCATTATGTTTTATTTTACTTTAGTATTGCTTATCATTCATCATCATGGTTTCTTGTTTGGCAGTCTTCTTCTTGTGTAATGTACTTCTACTACTCATTCCCTAGTCTCCCTCAGGTGACTGACTGTCTCATTTTCTTTTTTTGCAAATGCAACTGCCTACTACTGCTACCACCACCCACCATGGCACCTTAGGAAACCAAATCATCACCATGCAGCCATCGCTTCACCTAAACATCAATCACAGGTAAGAGAAGAAGTGTGGGGGAGACAATAATGCATATACTATGGAAATTAAATAATTCACACACCCACATCCTTCCCAGTACATACTACAAAGGGGTTTTAGTTGTAGAATGCATAGACTAGGAGGAGAGACTGACAGTAGTGGGACAAGTGAGGGTTGAGGGTACTGCATCTATCTGTTGGTGCGTCACACTATTGGCAGATTTCAAAAACTGGCTGCGGCCCTGCAGCAAAAGGAGGAAACAAACAAGGCAACGTAAAAGAGTAACCCCCCCAAAAACGATTTACATCATATGTATTGTAAAACTATAAATAATTTATTACCCTAACAAATATAAACTAGAAGAAACCCACAACACCTGACCCACTCCTCTCCCTACCCCCAATCAATGTCAAGTAAATTAAGTAAATGTCCATGATTGTCCAAGTCAAGAAGTTCAAGAAAACCCCAACTTTCCCCAACTCCCAACATCCCACCCACCAAAAAGAGATTAGAAAATGGGCAAGGGTCGAAGACTGAGGTCTAGCGGCGGGGGTGCCGGCTAATCGCTCCAGGACTTCCTCCAGCCTGGCCTTTAGGCGCGCCATCGGGAGGAGCATGCAGCGCCAAAAGTTCCTGCAGGAACAACAGGGGTGGGCAGCAGTGGATGATGATGAATCTGATGATGATGTGCAGCGGGTGGCTGCCAGAGCACAGCACCATACGACCGGAGGCATGTGGGTGGCCTGGCTGGGGCCCGGGGCACTGGAGGAAGCTGCAGCTGCCGCCTCCTCCGCCAGGACAACCAGCTGGCGATATTCTTGCCGGATGGCCTCCAGCTTCCATTGCCGGCACCCGGCTGCTAACTCCTGCCTGTTGGGTTGGGAAGAAGTAGCTATATCAAGAAAGAAAAAAGACAATTGTAACCAATACTCTTAGCAAAACAGTAACACAAAATTACACACATAAAAATTATAGTGGCACAGTAGCACTAGCAGTTGTGGTATCCGCCTCACTTTCTCTGCCCCTAAGATTTGGATGTGATGGTTAGACTTTCAGGCACTAGGCACTATGGAGTAGACAAGTATTCTTCTTCTCTCTCTTGTTTAGCACAATTAATCTTGTAGGCATGCCAGCTCAGTCAGCTTGTGCCCTAGACATACATACAAGTGTCACAGACTCACGTTACTTTACTACTATCTGCAGGTGGGGCAGCTGTACTACACAATTATCTATTTTTCCATTACGGCCATACTCTGTTAAATCAATGGCAAATGCTCAATTTCACTTTCACCCTGACTACTGCAATAAGGCACATGACATGCTTATGAATGATGATGATATGCGGCACGACATCATACCACTCACGTGATGATGATGATGATGACATACTGATTTGCAAGTAGTTACCATGCAGCCGATAGGCCACCCATGGCTGACACAGTCAAAATGACATGGGTAGGGACTAGAGCAGAAGTGGGCCTCAGAGTCGCAGGGAGGCGATTGATGATGGGTGGGTAGGGTACATAATAGTCATTCACAATATATATGTTGTGCTTGCACACTACTGTGAGCCAAGGGAGTATTCCATTCTGAAATACAACCTCAAACCTTTGAATCAGATTTTTAAAAAAGTCCTTGTTTTTCCCAGGGCTTTTTTAATTTATCATTGCATTGCTTTTCTAGCATTATTTTATTCTTCACAATTGGCTTTGGTACTCTGGCACTGTTTAATTTTCTTTTACATTCTCTTCATCCAGTCTGACTCTTCTCACCTACTATGATACCATCCAGGCATCCATCCATCCAAACATGGCTATCATAAACCTTTCATCGACAACATACATTTGTCATAGATATAACCAACCACCACCCATGCGTCCTTGCTTGCCTTTGAGTTTGACCCCTCAAATCCCCCAGAGGATTCCTTTCACCCATATAGTTTCACCCGCCCAGGGAGGCATCGTTTCTGCTTTCTTTCACCTTTCACCCATCCTTCAACTACCCATGCAACCTATCATCAGCCACCTATATGCATCCCGGGGCCCCTTCCTTCACCCACACATCCTTCTCTGCCAGTCATATATTACATGTTGTCTGACTCTTTGTCTTCGTCATAAAACTTTCTCTGCTGAGTTGAAGATAGAATAGAATAGGCCATTAGTTACTCAACCCCCGCCGCTAATGCTAATGTTAAGTAAAGGGTGTCTTCTTCAACTGTTCAGTGTTCACAACAACTTAGTCTCAGCAGAGGTACAGCGTACTGAGTGTACACCCTTGCAGCGAGTATATTCATAATTCTCAATAAGTAAGGAATATGACTTACCACCGCCCGCCACTGCTGCTGGCTCACCCCCTGCAGCTGCCGCATCTGCTCCCTCCGGAGTGGCATGGCCCTCCCCGCTGGCCCCGGCACTGGTGGTCGGTATGCCTGGAAAAAACATTTCACATTTTTTAGATGCCATATACGACTCCCTTATTTATTTTTTTCATTAGCAAGATTGAAAATACATAATTAATAATACATACACCACACACATCACTATCTACAATTCAGATACTAGAGTAGAGTAGACAGTATGTCCTATAAAAAATCACAAAATAATATCCGGTTGGGCATTTTGTTGGTGGCAATTTTTGAAAAGCCTCTCAAGAAGAGGACAACCCAGGGGGGCGTGACTTGGCGCCGATGTAGAGGGGAGCAGGCTTCGGAGCTCCGGCCCGCACTCCCGTTTTAAGCATTATCCTGAGCCCCTGGCCCTCAGGAAAGTGGTGAAATTGACAGCTGTCCTGGCAGGGAAGCAGCAGCTGTGAAATGGCATGACGACTTGAGGCCTACAGAGGAGAAAAGCGGAGACGGAGTGCGGGATGATCCTAAGAGGCAGCGCACAAGATGGCTCCCGTGCTGTGAGCCTGAGACCGTCCACTAATAGCCCATGTGGAGGACGGGGGAATGCTTGCACTGTGGGACAGAACGGTGGTAAGTGAGGAAGTTGGTGGCAGCCCCCTCGCCCCGCACTCAGATCAGCCTGACTGCGCTGTGACCGGGCGAGGAGTGACACGTGAGGCAGGACCAGGTAGCAGTGACGAGTGCCTAAACATATGAGGCAGGAAAGAGCGGACTCACGGACCGCTGCGCACCCGGCTGACATCCTACTCACGGACTGAGGTTCAGAGCAGATACCGGGTACAAGAGCGTAGGAGGCAGTGATAAACCCCGGCAATAATGAAGTGTCTGCCCGGAACTCGCAGCAAGGAAGCTGATTTGGGGGAGGAAGGAGGCCTCGCAGAGCGCGTGCATGGACCTGTGAGACGGAGATCAGGCCCCACGGGGAAGCGGAACTACAGAAAACTAGCTGCAAAGTGGTTTGATGGTGGATGGTGACCTTTGGGGCAGCGATAGCACTGTGTTGGGAATTGCCGGCCCACACTATGACCTGGAGGAGGCGATAGTTGGCTGCAGTGAGAGCACAGGTGGTAGCCCGCAATTGTGGGCTTGAAAAGGCAAGGAGTGAGCGGAGGGCACGCTGATTAAAGAAATGACACTCTTTAAAATGTCTGCGGTGTGAGGTATGAGTTGTTGCTGACTGCTGGTAGTTTTATAGTGCACATCACAATCCACAGAAAGAGGCCATCCCAACGAGGGGAGAAGAACTTGGGAATAAACGAACGGGACTGTTGGGCGCGGTTCAAGCATTTGAGAGAGCGAGAGTGGAGGAGACGGATGCCAACAGAGAGACCTCCTTTATGGACAGTAGAATGTGAGGGGCCCCACACCTAGCCGTGCTCCCTGAAGACAACACAGAATTCAACACTGCGGGCAAGTAAGATCAAGGTCAGGTGGGGACCTAATTGCGAGGTGCAGCAGTAAATGGGCGAATGAAGGGAACCTGCGCATGTGGATTATAAGTCTGACTGCTTGAAGAGCCTGTGGACGCGTGGTGTCGCTGAGGCCACTGGGAGCTTGTCCTAGGTGGGGCAGCACGCAAGAGGTGTGTCACATATATAGCAAGGCTACCCCGGTGCGGAGCACCTAAACGGACGACCGGCATGGGAAAGGTGGCTAGGTAAAAAGGACAAAGCGCCGCGATAGCGGGGGGAGGTGGCATCCCAACGGACAAAGAAGATGATAATCAAGTTTTGGAGAAGGACGCAGCAACTTCAAAGCCCACGCTGACAGATATAATGGAAGCGGTAATAGCGTGCCGGGAAGCACTTAAAACTAAGATAGATTCTATAGGCACCGATCTCAGCCTCTAGAAGGACGATCACTGCAGACTTGCAGAACGGGTCACTGGCGCGGAGAAAGTGCTTGCAGATATACCCCTGGAGGTCACAGAACTAAAGAAATCTCTCACGGAAGTGGTGGCAAAAGTTAAAATTCTGGAGATGCGCGCCGAAGATAGCGAAGGGAGATCTCGCCGCAATAATTTGTGCATAGTAAGGGTGCCTGAGAAGGAGGAAGGTGATGGTGTGGTGCAATACCTGGAGAATTGGATCAAGAAAGAACTGGCGCCAGAAGGACTTTCACAGTTCTACGCAATTGAGAGGGCACATAGTGTGCCGGCCAGACTTCCCAGATTGGGAGCGCCGCCGAGGCCAATCATTGCTTGACTGCTTCATTTCCGAGACAGAGATCATATACTGAAACAGGCTCGGCAAGTGAAAAATGTACAGATCGGAAACAGCAGGGTATTGGTGTTCCCTGATTTTACCAGAGAGGTGCAGAGGCAAAGGTCCACGTTTCTGGCTGTAAAAAGGAAACTACGGCAAATGCAGCTCCCGTATGCCATGCTCTTCCCTGCTAGGTTGCATGTTGTTGGGCCTAAAGGAGTGCAGTTCTTCATGACGGCGCAGGGGGCCAGGGACTGGCTGGACACTGTACCAGGGCGAAGGTCGGGAGGCACATCGCTGAGATCGACTGCAGGAGACAGTGGAATAAGTAGGGGACAATAGAGAGCACCGTCCCCAAAAGAAGCTCAAGTCGAAAGGAACAGAGTCCTTAAGGCAGTGGTGGAGCTCAGCCAACCAGGGTCCAGCCCTAGGTCGAGAAGGAGCGGAAGTGAAGATGGCAGATCGGAGAGTTCCCCAATACAGAGTGCAGTGGAAGACTCGGAGCCGGAGATGCCTATTGTGACACCCCATACCACGGATGAGCTAGGCTGATCTGGGAGATTTAGGACTTTGAGACTCTCGGACTGCAAATCCTGGAGCACTATATCCTTTTCAAATATACATTCTAAAACACTACAGGAGGGAGGAGACACAATCAGAGACACAATCATGAGGCGCTCAGGGGGGACTGAAGATTCTTCCATGAGGGGGGATCCGTGAGGAGGGATTTCCGAAGCTGGGTGCCAGCCACTACACCCACATATTTAATATAGTTAGTAGAATTTGGATGGGAGGGGGGGTCACTTCTGCCTGTCCTGGGGAAGGGGAGTTGGGTAGTTCAGTTATGTTGGGATTGTTCAATGGGGACCAGGCATGTCTGGGGCAAGCACTTAACCAGGATTAGCAGTACGGCTCTTTAATGGGACCCACCATAGATTATAAGTGTATCTCCTGGAATGTGCGGGGAATGCACTCAATGACAAAGCGGCATAAAATACACGCATTCCTGGTGCGAAGAGGAGTGCAAATTGCATATTGCAAGAGACGCATATAAACACAAAAGAGGGAACTGCATTGAAACACAGGTGGCGAGGACAATTATTTTACAGGAATTACTCCGCATTCGCTAGAGGAGTACTAATTTGGGTGAGAGCAGGGATCCCCTTTCAATGCACCCGGGAGTTCGTAGACCCAAATGGGAGATATGTAGTACTACTGGGTATGTTGGACGGAAGGGATATAACGATCGGGAGTATATATGCTCCAAATACAGAACAAGCCTCATTCCTGGCAGATCTCTCTAGGTCACTAGCGCATGTATTCACGGGCCGGTCCTTTTAGGGGGAGACTACAATAGCGTTGAGGATGTAGGGCTTGACAGGTCTCACCCCCACCACGACTCACCTGCTCACAGGGTGGCAAGGGCAAGAAGGGTTTGGCAACAGCAATGGGTATTAATAGATGCTTGGAGAGCGCACCACCCCGGGGAGCGGGACTATTCGTTTTTCTCCCCTATGCTTTACCTACACGTAAGGCTAGACACTGTTCTTGGTTCTCCCGAGATACACGGACTTATGCAGATTAGCGAATATTTGGCACGCTCGATATCAGACCAGAATCCTCTGCTGGTCTGCCTCAGTTGGGCTAGGGTTAGAACAAACATCCCTACATGGCGCCTTAAACCAGAGGCATTGGAGGATCAGGTGTACCAAGCCACGATCCGCACAGCTATAGAACAATACTTTGCGGAAAACGCAGGTACAGCCTCCAATATCATGATAGAATGGGAGGCGTTCAAAGTGGTGCTTAGGGGTCGCTGTATTTCTGAGGCGGCAAGAGTGAGGAGGACGCTTCTAAGGGATACATTGAATGAGGAGCAGAGAGCTGAGACAGGCTGAACGCGACAGGCCTGGGAATGCAGACAAGCAGAGAGAAATCATAGAGACCAGAGAAGAGGTGGCAGGGCACATAGAGAGACTGCGCTGTTTTGACTACAAGAACTATTTGACAAGGGCTCACGCGGAGATAGATAAGTCTGGGACTCTGTTGGCCTGGCTGGCCAATCCAGCTAAGAAGGGGTCAGTTATTCTGGAGATGAGGGACGAGCAAGGGGGGACCGGATACCGGCAGCAGGATACCAATCAGCATTTCTGTGACTACTATACTGAGCTATATAAGAGTAAAGCTCTCCCTACAGCTGCAGAACTGGACGAATATATAGAAAGTGTTGACTTACCAACACTATGTGTGGAAGAGGCAGAGGCTTTTGGGAAAGAGATAGAGTTGTGCGAAGTACGGGGCGCAGTTAAGGCCATGGCCAGGAATAAGACGCCTGGCACAGATGGGTTTCTCGTTGAATTTTTTGCCACATATATAGATCTGTTGGGCCCCCGACTAGTAGCGCTTTATAACCAAGCTAAAGATGAGGGAAAGCTGCCGGGGACCACTAGGGAGCCCTTGATTGTTCCATTGTTAAAACCAGAGAAGCAGGCGCATGACAAGACAGCATATAGACCTCTGTCAATGCTCAACCTTGATTATAAGATCTTGAGCAGGATACTAGCCACACAACTCTTACCGCACATGACGAATCTCATACATATGGACCAGGCTGGGTTCATACTGGCACGGAATACAGCCATGAATGTGAGGAGATTATTAAGAGTGCTGGGAGCTGACTCCTATTGCAAAGAGGAAGAAACTATTTTGACAATAGATATCGAAAAGGCGTTCAATAGTCTTGAGTGGCCATATTTGTTCAGAGTGATGTGGGCGTTCGGATTAGGCCAGGAATTCAGAGCATGGATGGCCCTATTATATAGAGACTCCACAGCTCAGGCTAGGACAGGGAAGATCATCTCTGACGGGTACAGGGTAGAGAGAGGAACACGACACGGCTGCCCGCTATCACCTTACTGTTTGCGATAGCCATGGAACCGCTGGCCGCTAAAGCCAGTACAGGACGCTTGTACAGTGGGCTGGAAGTAGAGGGCACATACATTATATAGCCTTGTATGCTGATGATTTAATTCTGTTTCTGAGAAACAAGGAAGGAGAATTAGAGGGAGTTAAAGAACTGCTGTTAGCGCTGGAAAGGGTAGCGGGTCTGAAGGTGAATTTGAGAAAATCAAGCTTGTTCCCTACTATGCAGGGGTGGGAGAAACCCCAGGCGGTAGAAGGGATCGAATGGGAAGAGAGATGCATCCCATACCTAGGGGTACATATATATCATGATAGAGTGGATCTTCTGGAGGGCAATGTGGGAAAGCTTATACAGGGAACGAAAGCTAACTTCGAATTTTGGCTTACCCTTCCCTTGTCGCTGGCAGGCAGGATGTCCTTATTAAAGATGGTAACTCTCCCGAGACTCCTTTATGTTTTTGGAGTTTTACCAATATGGGTCCCGGCGGATAGGTTTAAACAGTTCCGAACTATGGTGACGGAATTTTTTGGGGGGGGCGGAAGGCGAAGGGTGGCACTGACTACCTTAATGAGGCCCAAGGCAGAAGGGGGTCTGGCGGTGCCAGGTTTTGAATATTATTACATTGCAGCTCAACTGCAATGGCTAACGAAATGGGTGGCCAGCCATCTTCGGGGAACAGCGCAGCAGGGAGATGGATGCCCTGCTCCAGACCTCTTATCCAGGATAGTGATGAGACTACCTGTATCAGAGAGAGAAATGTCTGCGGAGGCACATGTGATCTACAAATGCTGGATAAGAAGGTCGCAGAGGTCTAAAGTGAGACGCCTTTATGCACCGGAGATTCCATTAAAATATTGTCTGGCATTGCCCCACAGAGTGTATTGGAGGCTGCTGGGGGCATGGGAGGAAGCTGGAGTCCTTACCATAGGGCTATTATACCAAGATCGCATGCTACTACCATTCGAAGACTTTAGCAAGCAAAATGAGATACCGGGGGACGACTTCCTGCTTCATGCAGCTTTAACTGCTGCAGTGCGTAAACATTGGGGGGCTGGCCTCACTGAACCTGCATTGGATGAAGGTTGCCAATATGTGGTGTCGGTAGCGGGGACGTTTAAGGTGGTCGCCTGCTTATATAGAAGGTTGAGCCGTGTAACACTCCTCCCACTTAATGAGCTCCAACGGAAATTGGAAGACGACTTGGGAGAACCCATAGAAGAAAAAGCATGGGGAGAGTTAACAGAAAGAGTCAGTAAAGTCACTAGAAATGCTCAATTCAAGCTGGTTAATTTTTACGTATTCCATAGGGCGTACCTTACCCCAGGGCGCATCAATAAGTATTTCAATACGGACACAGCAGCGTGTCCCCGCTGCAGCAAAGTAGGGGCGGATTTTCTGCATATGTTCTGGAGTTGCCCGGAAATAGGGAATTACTGGAGGGAGGTGACAGTAATCCTAGCGGAAATTACTGAGAAAGTTGTAACTATGGCAGCAGGATAGTGTTTTTTGCACAAATTTCCACACACTTATAAGAACAAAGTCACCAGCAAATTTCAAGACCAAGGTTTAGTATTAGTGAAGAGAGGCATCACGAGTCATTGGAAAGCAAGGGGAGGTCCCAACATAGGCAGATGGAGAAAGGAGCTTTTACCATGGGCAGATTGCGAGGGGATGATTCGCTTACGAAATGCTTAGCATACTGGAAGTGAGAAGGTGTTAGAAGCAGCCAGGGCTTGGGAAGCCTTAACGATGCAGTTAAAACAGCTCAATGATATCTTAGAAGAGGGGAACCGGGAATAACCGTGGGCAGCTGGTTGAACACAAACGTGGCGGTCCATGCGTGGGGGGGAGAGAAGGGAAGTAGGTCCCCAACAGAAGCCTTATCAAGACATTGGAAGATAGGGGGCTCAATGGAGGGGTTTTTAGAGGGTGACCCGGAGAAGGATGTAGGTACTTAATGACATAAGACACGCCTGGGGGAGGGGGGTGGGGCCAAGGGGAGTGGGAGTTATTATCTGGTGGGAGGCGGGGTTAGTTTATTTTTTGTACAGGTTATTAGCATGTGCATTGCAAACATCTGATACCAAATTCGGAGGGGCAAAGAATAGACATTTGGACATCAGAACAGTGATACCGAATTGTATATCTATGACAAGAGAATCCCTATGTCCGACTGTTCAACAGAGCGTATATAACTGATGTACTGTGACATGTCTTCCAAATGCCTAATAAAGTTTGTTTACAACAAAAACAAAAAAAAGACGAGGACAACCCAAAGGACTGGACTCAGTGGCTAGAGCTATTGGTGCATCACATTTTTTTAAAAGAAGAAAGAGTGGCCAACTGGGCAGACATGAGGTCTCTCTTAGTTGGAAAATAATGGTGCCGTCCTCCTCCTCCTCCTCATACTTAAGTTACTTCCTGCCATGGTGCACAGTAATCAGTTGTTCAGTGTTCACCATCAACTGCTGCTAATAAAAAAAGTACTAGGCCTGGATTAGAAAAAGTTAAATACACCACTTTGGGGTGTCCAGCGTGAGTGACCACCATTTACTGATTGAGCATGAGACAGTAAAAGAAAGCCTTCTCATCTCACAAACCTGCGTAGAATACCTTACTTGGGCATGCACTCTGCACAGCAGATTAGTGCTACTAGTACTAGTAGTAGTAAGGAGTCCTTACTACTACTAGTACTAGTAGTAGCCCAGGACCAATGGGTTCTCTGAGTCTTACAGTACCACTACTAGGCAATCCACATATAAGGGTAGAGGGAAAGCTAAGTGGAAACCCAGTGGAATACAGACAGACTAATACAGAGTCAGAGGTTAGTCAGAGGCAGTTTGATTTGATGTAAAAAAAAAACAGACACTAGAAACAATGTTAGTAGTAGTAGTAGTAGTAGGTAATGAAGACAAAAAATTATTTGTGTTAAATAAATAAATATAATCGCTCTAAAAATATTTTTAGACAGGAAACGGCAATTGCAAAAACATTGACCTATTCTAAATCAGATCGACTAGTAGTAGACTAGTATCGCAGTCACGCACCATCCTATCTTTATTATTCCACAGTTCAATTCCGATTCCTGAATCCTAAACATACCTAGCCTGCCTATTCCAGACTTTGGAATGAATGGCACAAAAATTATATTTGCTTCTAAGTTCCGATCTCATTCCCAATCATCTCTCAGTCTCAACTCCAACCCCCTTTGACGGGCCAATTACTAGGTCTGCATTTATTCTTCTTAATGCATAGATGGACGCATGCATATCGCATTTGCATACACCAAATTGGTTGGTTGCTATCCACTCACTATACGAACTACAAAAGGTTCTACTAGGACTGAAGTCATATGAGAGGACGAGTCACTCAGGCCGCTAAATTAGGTTACATAATACTAGCTAACTAACTACTACCACTATCTTAGTGACAGGACAGAACAGCCTGACAGGACAAAGGAAAGGACTGGAGTCTTTCCTATCTGCATTACCTAACTTAAATTCTCTAACCTCTCTTACATAACCAGCCCAAGAGAGTGCAAAGTTGCAAACAAGTGCGATTAGTTAGTAGCGCCGAGCACCTGTCTGGAAGTAACAATCACATAATATAAGATTTTTAAACATAAGTTAACTGCATGCAGCAGCATGTTAGATATTTGCAAAAAAAATCATATTAGCAATAACACAGAACAGAAGAACCCAATAGTAATATAATTAGCTACTCACCAAGCCCCGGGACCTCAACACCTAGCAGGTCCATCAGGTCCTGCTCCCGGTCCAGGATGTCGGACCACCGGTGCGTCAATTGGTTATGGGTGCGCAGGACCCCAGAGCAGCGAAACATTGCCCGGCGCACCCTCTCTCACCGCCGGTGACGCTCCTGGAGCCCGTACCCGGACCCAGGCCTACCACCTGCTGCCAGGGTTAAGGGGAGGTGGCGCTGGACAAAAAAAACTAGTGCAGCCACCTCCACCTCAGAGAATAAGGCCTGTGGCTGCACCCCTTCTGGGCGCCGCCTTCCGCAAGGAAGGCGGTCGCGGCTCTCGTTCCTGGACCTGGACCTCTTCCCCTGGCCCTTAGTCTTTTTAAGACTCTTCACCGTGGTTCTGGGTAGGCGGGGGCAGAAAAAATTTGGGATGTAAGAAAGTAAGTAAAAATATTAAAAAGCAAGTAATGGAAAAAGAGTGAAAAACGCACAAAAAAAGACACAAAAAGTAGAAAAAAACGCAAAATATACAATCAGGAATAGAGAAGGATAGATAATAAATAAAAAAGATCAGAAAAAGGTTTCTAGAAACAAAGGATTGAAAAGATATAGGGAGGAAAGAAAAACAGGCCCAGTACCATAGCAAAAAGTGAAAAACAAAATGGGCATGCCCATTGGCGATTGCATGGTGAAGTTTGCGTGATATTTCCCCCCGAGCACGCAATAAGCGTCCCCGAACACGCAATATGCGTTCCGAACATAAAAATGCATCGCGAACAGGCGGAACAAGCAACTCCGCGCGCTCGCGGAACTCCGCGTAGCTCGCTGAGTTTTTCTGCAACTTCGCAGGATTCCACGTAGCGCCGCTACGCAAACTCCACCCAGGGTTACACTCAACCCTTAGACAAATGTGTGAACAGGAAAACCCAGCTCAATCCCACAAATAGGCAGTGACACCACAATGGTCTCAGGAAATTGGCCCCAATAAAACCCATTTGGCCGGAGGGGCACACGTTGCCAAAAATACCATCAATTCAGATGCCACACTAAGTAAGGAACACACAGCCAATCAGAACAAAGCATGCACATTACACGCAGTAATCACACGGTCCCTATGCCAGACATCTGGACAGGCACCCACTAACCCTGCATTATGTCCACACAAGGACGAGGCCCACCTGCGCTTCTTATCAAATGACCAGATTTATGGCCCCGTGACTAGGCCCAAATTTATGTCTCCGAGGGATTGCATAAATCGTTTTATGATGCTTCATGTAATGTATAAAATGACTACCAAAACCAATGTGCTTTGAGAAAGTCTTAAGACCCCGACTCTGTTGCCTGATCTCCCGGCCGCTGCATTTAGTTGAACCAACTGTTCCTGTTTTGCCAAACCCCTCTGGTCTTTCATTTTTCAAGCTAAATTCATATTCGAGCAACAATAGTGCCCTTTTATTTATCTATTGATGATAGTAACAGGGCGTGTAATATTTTATTGATGCCACGGGAAATCAAAAGAGCCAAGATTAAAAATAAAGGCTGTTATCCAAAGGTTGTAAGATGAGTTACTCCAACACCAACGTGATGGACATCTCACATGCCTTGTTAAAATGCCTTATTAATGCACTTCTTATAAGGCAGACAAGATGACTGTCATATTTGTGACTGTGAAACCTGCCCATAAACGCTAAATCAGGTCCAAAGTCATTAAATGCCCATTTTTTAAACTAATTTATTAATGATTATTGAATTCTGTAGTACTTCAGGTCTGATGTAAAGAAGGTTGAGGATTGAATCTTGCTAGGCAATGATTCCAGACTCAAGGGTGGAATCTTGGGGAATGACAGCTAGTGTGGAGACTTGCCGGTGACGGTCACTGGTAGCTCGCTGTTACATGATAACTTAATAAATATAACTATGAAGTACTTACCTTGGTGTGACCAATAGTTAACACAAATTCACTGTTCAAATCTTGACACCAAGAGCACAATGTGGAACAAAGTATACTGTGACTTGTTGATTCAACTGAAATAATGGCACACAAATTGTCTACTAGAAACAAAATGAACTAAGAAGATTTCTTAAGTATTTGAAACATGAGCACTGAGATAATAGATAGTCATGGTTAAGGTTTTTAGTGTTAAACAGAATATTGATATTTAAGTAAGGCTGCATAACGGAAGAGCATTCCCCTGTATGGTGTTTAACTGCACCTCGACCAAAGGTAAGTAATTAATTTCTTAAGCAGTTATATACTGAATAAAAAGGTGCCTTAACCGATAAACTCCATGCCCCTGCAAGATGACATCATATCTTGCAAGAGAAAGGGGCTGCCATCTTACAGCCCGGACTCCCAAAGTAAAAAGTTATATAACGTAACATCCCTTATCTGAGGACCTGGCAGCCTTCCAATTACCGACCTGAATGTACAACAAAAAAATATGAACAGTGAAACCATCTTGAAAAGATTGCTTTTAATATTACAGGCAACACCACTACAATAAAATATGTGGGAATGAGGTAAATATTTCAAGGTCACAAAAAGTGGGATGACTCCTGTATTTATTAGATGTAAAGTAGTCACTCATCCAATGCAAGGAATCAATGCCACAGAAGGATACATCGTACACTCAATGGCATGACGGTGAGTGAGTAATATGTCTCTTTACTAATCCAAGCTCTGATTGGCGCTACTCAAAGCAATGGCTGAAGTGGGCTGAACTAAAAAACTAATGGCTGAAGAGGGCACCAAAAATTCATCATATGTACCATTAGGAATCAGTCATGCATACATCTGAGCTGCAACTGCAGACTTAAAAATAAATGACTGGTGGTCACATCCACTCTCTAGCCTCTTTTCCTGCTCTACCATGCCTCTCCCCCCTCCCAGGACCTACCTAATGTAGGCCGCAGCACGGCTCCATTAAGCAGGTCAAGTCCAGCTCTCCATGACTACTGCCAGCAACCGCAGGCCTGTCTGACCTGTCAGTCTCCCAGCAGCAGCAAGTGCAGGTGTTTCCTTGCACCCCAGGACCAGCACCAAGGTCTCCTGTCCCCTAGGAGCCTTGCCTGCCTTTTGTCCCCTAGCCATTTCCCGCTCTCCTGCACCCTGCTCCCACCTTCCGCTCTCCGGTTTTCAAGCTCTTTATTCACTCTCCCACACCCCTCTTCTCTCACAGGACCTACTTAATGGAGGCCGCAGCTGGTGTGCTGAAGTTGCACCAAAGTCAAGCCTGTCTGTGCCAAGTCCGAATCTGGACCGCATCTGGATGGTGCCCAGTGCCAGGATCCCAGGCCCTCCGGACTCCCAGAGGTACTCCGTCACCGATCTTCGTACCTAGACCCTGGTCACAACAACAACTGCTGGCTCACATCTCCCCACTTCACAACAGGACAGTTCACCTGTATCCACTGCCGCTTCATCTCCACTCCAGAACCGATCCCCACCACAGGATCTTGTACGACGCCATCCGCACTGACCAAGACCACACCAGATCAACTCAGATGCCTCCTGCTCAATGCCGGATCACTCTGCAAAAATGCTACCGAAATCTGGGACACCATCTCCACCAACACTCCTGACGTAACCTTCATCACAGATACGTGGCTCACCCCAGCATCGATCCCGGACATCGCCATGACAACACCCATCATCTGCAAGATCACACACAGCGACCACAGTAACTGAATTGGAGGTGGCATAGTCATCATACACAACGAGTCACTCACCTGCACCATCACCCTTGAACAAACCACGCCAATCATTGAACACAAACTTCCAGCTCCTCACCGACGACAGCACCACCATAAAAGGCACCCTCATGTACAGACCAACAGGACCATGGACCGGACTGGGCAACTCCATTGCTGAATTCAGAAACACAGAAAAATGCGGGGTAAAAAGTATGTGGTTAAGGCATGCAAAGTATTTCCTTGCGTTGTTCCGTCATACAACTGACCCATGCCTACAAACCCTTCCATGATCAAGAACCCACCTACTTGAAATACCGGCTACACTTCCTCCATCCCATTTAGAAACCTCTGCTCTGCACACCTCACCCTCATGCAGATCCCTTGCATATGCCATTGCCACACCAGAGGGCGCTCCTTCTCCCATCTCCCCCCAAAGCCTGGAACACCCTCCCCCTCCACCCCGCACCTCGACCTCACTGACCAACTTCCGGAAGGGGCGCAACACCTGGCTCTTCGAATGAGACCTGCAGCAGGCTCCTTGATACCCTTGCAGGTGACAAGCTGAGTTATATAAATACTACTTGATTGATTGATTGATTGAATCTGATTGTGGACATTCATGTAGAACAGCAGAGTCTGTGCTTAACGTATTTATCTTTAAATAATGACTCCCACTGAGGGAGAAGTTTGTTGAAGGATACACTGAATCAGGGGTGTCGCTCAGATGGACTGTTTGAGGTGCCACACTGCCCTAAAAAGTATTCTGTATTAAAGGGTGCAAGTGCTTTCAGTTGAGTATGATGAAGCGGCAGTCGGATTTCACCTGGGATTTTTACTTACACACATGCACACACACTAACTCTCCCGTCTCTGTTTTGAAGGTTTTAAAAAATGTTGGTTAGTGTAAAAAATATTGTGTTTTACGTGCTACTTACAATACGCACAGCCCTGTAAGCTCCCCATACCCTGCTAGTCATATAATATATTTTAACAATATATGCCAGCGTGATTGTTGGGAAATTTGATGTTCACATACCCCAAATTTTACTTACCGAGCTATGCCCTGCTTTGACTATGTGCATAGTATACGAATTATGAGAACAAAGAAAACCCTAATGGTAGGCAGCAGACCTCCGAGCATCAACATGTCAAAAACTGTTCAATACATACACTTTTAATAAAGAGAGCCACTTCATTGCTTTGCTTCCTACCTTTGAAGCTAAAATGTCAACAAAGCACACAGGTAGGAACTTTACAAAGGCAACCTTACGTTGTCACGATCATTGACATAAACATTGATGGCATTGATAATCATTGATTGCTCCCCATCAGCACCAGACACACAGTTACCCAGGCCCTCATCACCTGTCTCCTCTACATGGGGATCACCTCACAACTACAAAACAGATTCCAGACCATTCAGAACACAGCAGCCAGGCTCATCCTCGACCTCCCAAGAGGGACCCACATCACCCCCCACCTCAAATCTCTGCCCTGGCTCCCCGTCAGGGGTGCCAAGTCAAAATGCTCACCCACGCCTACAGGGATTTACACAACAAAGGACCAGCATACCTCAACCACAGGGTGAACTTTCACCAACTCACCAGACAACTACGCTCCATATCCATATCCCTCTCCCTAGCCCACACGCCCGCATCCACAGGAGCAGCGGCCGCACCTTCTCCTACTTGGCTGCAAAATCATGGAACAGCCTTCCCTTCCATCTCCGAACTGCTCCCACCCTGCAGGAATTCAAGAAAGGCCTAAAAACCTGGCTCTTAAACTAAGACATCAGCAGCAGCACGCCCTCCCCAGCACATGAAAACCCTCACAGGTGATAAGCAGGGCTATCCAAATCCAGTTTGATTGATTGATCATTATTCAACCAGTAGAACATTTCAACCAATAATCATTATTTTACCAAGATTAAACATTTGACACGGTTTGCTTCAAACACTTATTTGAACTTGTTGTCTCTTCATTTAAATCTTGCTTGGTCACATTTCATTTACTTTTTTTATTCTTTACTTCAGAAGTTAGAGGGCCCTTTCCATTTAGTGGTAGGGGAACCACTGGGTTTCCATCGGTGGAACCTCAACACGCTTCACTGGAGGTAATCCTTAACCTGACGGCCAATCTGTCTGGGCTGTCGATCAGAGCTGGATTGGGAACCGAAACCGGCCCTGGCAAACTCCTCGGCCAGCCCCCGGGTGAGGGGAGAGGGGTGCGGCCGAGCTGTTTGCAAGGGCCAGTTTCAGCCGATTTTGTTACAGGGGGCCAATATTTCAGGTCCCCGGTAACAAAAACGGCCCCCCAGGAGCCCAAAACCAGCCCCCACCATAGCGGCCCACCGAGGAAATGCCCGATACCCGCTACCGCCAGTCCGGCCTTGTGTCGGATCATAGAGATGTTGCCCGGTCCTATTTAGTGTCGGGTGGCCGTCTCTAGGTTTCCTTAGGTTTCCCTTTCTAAATTGAAACGGTGTGTGAAAAAATGTTCAGAACTTCCAACATCAGGACAAAAGAGGGATAAATGCAGGACCACTATTTCAGTGCAGGATTAGCCAGGCTTGCCCATAAGTCAGAAAAAACATCAGTTTGGTCTGTTTATTCTGACGTCTTTCTTTGGAGGTTTGGAAATTGTACAGTTTTAAGATAGCAAGTTTTGCACAGGGACGTTCGTTATACACTTGCGTGCCTAGTCATGCAAATACAGCTGCACTCCTGGATGTAGTGTCCGGTTGGACACGTTCTAGTGTTTCACCCTGCACATCACTTACACTAACACCCACCCATCACAGGCGTCACCAGTCAGGTGACCCTGTTAATTAAAAGGGGCCGGGCGCACGTGCCCTGGGCCAGTTCCAGTACTCTACCACTGTGTCCGTGTGGTTATTCATACAGCATGTGGGCCTAGTGGCCCAAGACTCCACACTGACAACAGGCTATTTTTAAAAAAACTAATGAAGACAAACCCTACAAGCAGGAGGAAGCTTTTGTTTAACTCGAATGATTAAAGGTATTTGGATTGTTTGAATATTCCCTTTGAATTAACCAACAGGTAACTGAATACTTTCAGCCTCAACGGAGCCGAGTGCTTTTTTTCGTATTTCCCTATCTATAGTTCAATCTTGTAGTTTATAAGTGGCTGATTACGTATTTGTAGTAATCTGGTTTCTGTGATGTTTTCTTTTGGGACATTGCCAGTAGTAAATGTTTTGACTGATCTTTACTGCTCGAGGCATAATAATAAAGAAGCTTTTAGTCAGTGGCATTTTGCCCAAAATCATAAGTGAAATAATTTGCTTTATCTTGTTAAACACGGCAAATCTTTCTCTTTTAGTTCTAACCATTCACCCATTTAAGGATAATCTGATTTCCTTGTCACTATCACCTAAGAGACCCTGCACATAGTGAAATGTGTATCTAGACAATACATCACCCTGTGTACAGACACGGGACACTGGCGTCCTTCCACACACTTAGGCCTGATTCACAGAACTAACTCATGCCAAAAACGTAAAGTTAGTACTTTTTGGTATTCACAGAATACACTTACTCATTTTGGTATTCACAGAATGAACTTACTCATTTCGGTATTCACAGAAGTTAGTAGTCCTAACTTTAGGACTCCTAAATGCCTTCTGTGAATACCGAAAATCTTAAAGTTAGGATTACTCCTAACTTTACTACTCCTAAACTGAGAAAAATCCTAACTTTAAGACTTTCGGTATTCACAGAAGTCAATTAGGAGTCCTAAAGTTAGGACTACTAACTTCTTTGAATACCGAAATGAGTAAGTTCATTCTGTGAATACCAAAATGAGTAAGTGTATTCTGTGAATACCAAAGAGTACTAACTTTACGTTTTTGACGTAAGTTAGTTCTGTGAATCAGGCCCTTGGAGTGGGGCAGAAATATGTGTCCTATTTGAGAAAGGGATGTGAGTGGCTGGTGAAAAATGTACTAATGTGTCCTTACTTACCAGTAATATTCATTCCCCTGATTAAGGTCTTCCTCATCCCAGTCATGTCCTCTCCCTCTATTGTTGTGTCTGTTCTTGTTTCTAGCAGGCATGCAGGCGGGTTGTAGGGGCTTATATAATAAAACATAATAAACAAACTAGCGTGTTAGGAGCCTATTGGGAGGTGGGACCGCCTCAATATGGTAATGGTAATGGTAATGACTGGGACGAGGTGGTCCTATGAGGGGGGTAATGAGGACTTCGAATGAGAGCTGTAAAAATAACACATTGGGTTTTATGAACTGACTTTACGCACTGTAGGCGCATAAGGTGCTCGGGTGTGCGCTGCTTTTACCCATCTGGCACAAAGGGAAAATGCATTGCTGGGAAGGAGATAGCTGGTGCTCCTCTAAAGATGACATCTGGTCTATTTTGAAGTGAAAAGCGTCAGAGATGAGCTATTATTGAAGAATCTGAACCAGAAAGGAGCTGCAGAGCTGCTGTTGTGCTCCCATCCTACATGAACTCAGAGTTTACCTGGTGTGTCAGGCTCTTCTGCTAGGATGCTAATTTAAGCACAAAATTAGGCAGGAGAATCATGTGTCCCGGAACTTGACTTTTATTGAGGCCTAGGAGTCTTCAGCACACTTGGAATTTATAATTTTTTAGCCATTAATGTTTTCAGTGTGATCGAAATCTCCCAAATTTGGCCTACAAGTTTACGAGGCCCTAACATTGACGAAGCACAAGTGCACAATCTTGGAGACAGACGCATCTTAATGGCGGTTGAGGCTCTGCTAAGCCTTTCTAATGATGTAGCCTGCAACTGCCGCTCTGCTGAACATAGTGCTTTAGACAAAGGCATGCGCGAGAGGATGTACTGCTTCCGGGAGTGTGATTGTGACGATGCCACAGATCATTGTTCTTGGCTAATTTTGCCAGCATCAACTGCACTAATTTACAGGTAATACTGAATCGTTAGTTCATTGTACAATTACATCAGGAGAATACTTACTGTTTTTTGGTTGCTAGGCATCGGAACAGATTTTGGACATGAGTCGTATGTTGGACATTTGTGATGTTTTTTATTTGAGCAATGCTGTTTTGTAGTTCATGCTAAGGGTTGATATAGTTACGTAGGCTTGGTATAGTTGTGTATAACAATTAGACCCTCTAGGATTTTATGATTTAGCAATTGTCAAACAGAATCACGGAATTGGGACTTTTGTAAAAAATCAGGCAATTTTTACAAAGTACCTCTGCAAAATCTTTAAAAAAAGCTTTGTAAGTACCCATGTTATTGACCCTGCGATGCCGCGCTGGGTCAGTTAAAGGTAGGTGGGCAGGAGAGAGCTGTTTCCATTCCATCTCCTGCTGTGCATTGCGTGTCACAGCTTCAAGGAGGCAGAGCCGCCCTCCAGAAAGCTCCAAATAATTCACCACTGACCTGCAATTACCACATCCCCGCTCCCTTTAGCATTTACATGTTATTACCCCCGTCATCATTTCGTCCAACCTCAGTTTACTATCAACCTTATTGTCCCTGTCAACTATTCTAGGCTCCTGCCCTCTCTTCCCTTGACACTAGCCTCACGTGAAATACATGTTGCTGCAAGGAGCTGTAAAGTAGCCCACTCCACCTTTCTCCCACCTTACATTAAAATGGGAGGCGGGTGGAGGGAGCCACAATATTACCTCCAGCAGAATATATTTCACAGTAGGAGGAGACATGTTAGGATGGTGCCAGAGACAGCCCATGTTTTAAATCGGAATCTGCACTCTCCATTGCATCACACATCCCTCTTTCCAGCTTGATTTTGCTGCGCAGTGCTGGTTTGCTGGTTGGACCACAGCGTTTTTGTGACAGGCACATTGTGTGCCTGTCTCAGAAATACCACTAGTTTTGCTTTTTTAGCCGCATATTTGTTGTTTTGTGGCCGCATAACTCGGCAAATCAGTCCGCGATGACCTGGGGGGGGCTGCAATAGTGTAGGAAGGTGAATTGTGGGTGGGGTGCCACTTTCACATAATATAAAACATGGGCAGCTTCAGCAGACCTGCTGAACCATTTTTCTGGACAAAGATCTTCCCTTTAAACTTGGCGGCAAAAATGCTAGCAACCCCTCCTGCTTTTTGGTTGTGCATGCAGGGCGCTTTGGAAGTGATGCTCATGCCTTTTAGCACTACATCTCCCCTCATCTAAACAACAATTTACACATGTTAGTTCATCACATAAAGAATAGGCTGAAGTCATGAACGGAAAAGGATTTAGGGTGTCAAAACCCGAGGGCAGGGAGAAGGAGGATGAATTTCACAATTACAGACTCACCTAACAGATTGTGATTTTATTAAGGACAAAAGGCGAGTATTATGCAGTCTCTTAACTCACTGCTTTATTAACAACATTTTAACAAATAAACTACATTATCCTTAAAGCATTTTGTTGTAATGGGTAAAAGAGGTCCATGTAGCTTAGTTATAATCCAGGTAGCATCGTTCCATATCCCCCCTTTGTTAGTCAGATTGAAGACTGGTTTGTTGAGGGAACTAGGATAAAACATACAGCTCATTAGGGTGGGTGAAGTAGGGAGGGATAATATTTGCCTCTGTCCTTATTAAAATCAGGACTCTCCTTCACAACCTGTTAGGAGAATCTGCAATTTTAGAACACGATAAGGGGCTTTAAATTATGCATGTTTAAATCAGATTTATTGTGGTTGATGCTGCATGCTCAACTGGTTTGCAGTAGAATGTTTTGAAGGTAGAGTCTCTAGACCAGTTCCTAGTGCCTTCCCAGAAAGCCATAGATGCAATTGCTACTCTCGCTAAATATGCACCAAACTGGTCTGTGTCAATCCCAGCTAAATACATAACGTATTTGACCCACCTACTTATGGTAGCTGGGGAAACGGGAAAAAAGGCTGATGCAAAGCTTTTAATAGCTGTGGCTCATGTGTTCTCTGATCCCTAGTAACTTCCACATATCTAGAAAGGCACATAACTGCGTATAGTTTTAGATGGGAGGGAAAACTTGGGAAATGAATATGCATGGAGGAACATTTAATACGTCTGACTATATAGAAGGAGACGCCGTCCGGGGTGAAACTCATCCCTTGCATGTCCATGGCCCTAACATTCTAGACTCTACTGAAGGTTACTAAACACAATAGAATTACTAATTTGGCAGAAAAACGTTTGAAAGACAAACCCCCATCATCTGCCAATGACTCAAACAAATGTAAAACCTTCTTTATACCCCACATAGAAGTATATCTAGGATTAGGTGGATTCATAAGCCTAACCCCTTTCATAAGTCTACAAACCAGAAGATGGTACCCTGTGGGCTCCCCATCCACCTTGTTATGCCTCGCTGAAATAGCTGACGTATTCCAATTTACTGTCCTCCAGGACCTTGGTCTTGCCCCTAAAGAGGCCAAGAAAATGAGGACCATGACTACATCCTCTAAAACGGGATCCACATTCCTTTCCAAACAACAGCTAGTCCAACATTTCCAAGCTAGTCCATATGCCTTAAGAATTCTCCTCGCCCATGATGCCTAACATAAACTGAAGCAACCACTACCATTTCTGGAAAATCTCCAAATGGCCTGAGAGGTTCCATGCCACCAACCTCAACTTGCTCCTTACGGTGAGATCGTCTACCTGACCATGCAGGTTTCTTACGATTTGAGGTGCAACAGGAAGTAATATTGGAAGATCCACCAACAATTCTAATAGAAGTGGATACCAAGGTTGGGCTCTCCATAGAGAGGTGACTATAACCTCCTTTGCGCGCCTCCTCCGGAGATGCTTTAGTCATCTAGATATAATGATGAATGGAGCAAAGGAGTATTGGATCCCCCTTGACCAATCCTGGAAGAATGCACCTGGAGCCAGAGCTTTTGGATCTGGCCTCCAACTAAAAAGTTTGGGAAACTGATTTGTTAATCTGGAGGCACATAGGTTGATATGGAAGGATCACCAGAGTTCCTGTAGTTTCCTGAAAACTGTGATGTCTAATTGCCACTTTGCTGTCTAGAAGACTCCACGATTACCAATCCGCAATCAAATTGCTCTGTCCCGGAAAGTATTCCGCCTTCAGGGAGATTTGATACTGAAGGCAAAAGGCCCATCATGACTTGGATATATCTGTCAGGAGTTTTGAGCCTGTCTCTCCTAACTTCTTCATATATATGGCCGCTGTCAAATTGTCTCTTCATTACAGAATTGAGCATCCTGCCTTTCCTTTTGCCAGGCTTTGAATTGCAAAAGATCCTACAAAAGCTTTAAACAGTTTATAAGCCCTGACCACTCCCTCTCTGACCATCCTCCCCAGTCCAGATATTGCAACATCATGTGCGCAATTTATGGAGATTGGCTTCTGACTCCAATACAATGTCTGGGGAAGTCAGAAAAATTAAGTGACCATTCCAGACGACCATGTGGTCAATTCACCACTCTATTTCCCCCTTTGCTTCTGTATCTAGGGGAATCAACTGAGAGTATGTCAGTCCTTCAGGGAAGTGTTTTTATTTTTAATCTCTGAAGCACCCTGTAATGCAGCGAGCCCGGGAATATTGTCCTGGGACACGAACAGTGAACCGGCACTGGCGGATGAGATCCCAGGGGCCATAGCATGGCTCGATTAGGAGGGCCCATTCCCCTTTCAAAAATTACACTGTGGTCCCTGGGGTATGGGGACCCAAAGGCTGTATAATGGTTCAGTGAGGGGGTCCGATGCCTCCTCCCCAAAAAAGTATATGATGGGCCCCGGGGTGTGGGGTTCTCTGTGGCCTCACATTGACTCAGGGCAGGCAGCTGCCTACAGATTTAGATATTGATTCAGACATAGATATAGATAATGACATAGATATAGACATATTTCACAGTGGCAGTCACCACTGTGTGGTTATAGTTAGGACCTAGCTAACATAGAAAATTGATTTGGTTGTTTACCAATAACTTTGATGCTGTTACCATAGAAAATTGATTGGTTTGTTTGCCAATAACTTTGAAGCTGTTTGACGAATCTTCACAAAAGGTTAAAAAAAGTTCACCCACCTCAGTTCCCTCCTTGAAATTAAGGTTTGAAATGTATAGATATCTAGATAGTTGGGTTTGCGGGACTCTCATAGGAGTCCAGCGGACATGCAATTTTAAATAATAGAGGGATCTGAGTGGCTGAGGGTTTTCTTTTCCCCACAGGGGCTTGTGCTCTGATTGACTGGCCACAACTTGAAGAGAAATGGTGCAGCTGCCATTACAGGACATGCTGACTTGGTCCCACTGTCCTGAAATATTAAAAAAGATAAGGTGTAAGGGGGCAGGGTTGGGGGTACCCAGACCTGCTGATCCTTCTGAGAGATCAACTTAGGGACCCTCCTGGGGCCAAATAAAAAAGAAATAGTCAGGGTGACCCACTTATTCCCATGAGCATCTAAGGGGGTATAGGGGCCCGTGCTGGCTTCCACAAAAGTCCTGCTGGATCTGAAAACCAACCAAAAAAGGAGTTGTGAGTATCTGTGGAGGCTGCGTATAGGCTGTTGGCCTTGTGGCTAAACCAAAAGGGGATGATGGACGGAGCGTTAGAGCAAATCAAACACTCACCCCCAGTCAACTGATCTGGGTTTAATCCATCATCATTCTTTAGCTCACTCCACCACCCCAGTTCAGACATGGCCATATGCAAATCAGGCTGACCCTGTGCCTCATGGGAACAGTCCAGCCCGAACTGCCAAGCCATGTCTTCCCTGGACCGGAAACAAGCATCATGGGACCGGTTTTGGGTTCATAACCCTCATCAGCCAGGCTATCTTGAATCCAGTGGCAAAGCGAGCAAGGGACCCATGTCTGGGCATACCCTGCCAACTTAGGGCGAACAAAGCGATACCAAAGGGGATGATGGACGGAGCGTTAGAGCAAATCAAACACTCACCCCCAGTCAACTGATCTGGGTTTAATCCATCATCATTCTTTAGCTCACTCCACCACCCCAGTTCAGACATGGCCATATGCAAATCAGACTGACCCTGTGCCTCATGGGAACAGTCCAGCCCGAACTGCCAAGCCATGTCTTCCCTGGACCGGAAACAAGCATCCTGGGACCGGTTTCGGGTTCATAACCCTCATCAGCCAGGCTATCTTGAATCCAGTGGCAAAGTGAGCAAGGGACCCACGTCTGGGCATACCCTGCCAACTTAGGGCGAACAAAGCGATACCAAAGGGGATGATGGACGGAGCTTTAGAGCAAATCAAACACTCACCCCCAGTCAACTGATCTGGGTTTAATCCATCATCATTCTTTAGCTCACTCCACCACCCCAGTTCAGACATGGCCATATGCAAATCAGGCTGACCCTGTGCCTCATGGGAACAGTCCAGCCCGAACTGCCAAGCCATGTCTTCCCTGGACTGGAAACAAGCATCCTGGGACCGGTTTCGGGTTCATAACCCTCATCAGCCAGGCTATCTTGAATCCAGTGGCAAAGTGAGCAAGGGACCCACGTCTGGGCATACCCTGCCAACTTAGGGCGAACAAAGCGATACCAAAGGGGATGATGGACGGAGCGTTAGAGCAAATCAAACACTCACCCCCAGTCAACTGATCTAGGTTTAATCCATCATCATTCTTTAGCTCACTCCACCACCCCAGTTCAGACATGGCCATATGCAAATCAGGCTGACCCTGTGCCTCATGGGAACAGTCCAGCCCGAACTGCCAAGCCATGTCTTCCCTGGACCGGAAACAAGCATCCTGGGACCGGTTTCGGGTTCATAACCCTCATCAGCCAGGCTATCTTGAATCCAGTGGCAAAGTGAGCAAGGGACCCACGTCTGGGCATACCCTGCCAACTTAGGGCGAACAAAGCGATACCAAAGGGGATGATGGACGGAGCGTTAGAGCAAATCAAACACTCACCCCAGTCAACTGATCTGGGTTTAAACCATCATCAACACTACACTACACTACAGTCAGCCAGGGAGTGGCCACGTGCCACCTTTTTCAGTCGAACACATTTAAATGAGAAGGAAGGAAGGCACCAGCATCTACCCGGGGCAGTGAGAGGCACTACTAAGTGGCGTCCTTCCCTTAAAGGCATGAGTACTGCATGCATGCCAGAGTGGTGATCGGGTCTATGGCTGTAACAGCCGGGCTAATCCCAGCTTGAAAAAAATGATTGATAGAATATGAGCAAAGGGCTTGTCTGTGAGACTTGAATTTTGACTGAATATGTGCTCAGAGCTGAATAGCATGATGAGACCGGAGAGCACGGGGATGTGTTAAAACGTGTGCATGTTTTTTTATCCCATGCGACAGAGTCGGACTACAAGGAGATGCTCCCACTTGCACTCCAGCTTCAGTGAGACACATGGTGAAACTTGGTAAGCGGCATATTATGTGTACCCATCTCTCCTTTAATTGCAGTTAACTTTTGGGAGTTGCTTAATAATGGTGATGGTTTGGCCTTTAAGATGGACAAATATGAGCTATGAGTGAGATCATTTGTGCAATATATGGATCCCATTTAAGGGAATTAATACATGCACATATTATGAACAGGAAGCAGGGATCGTTCGGGTGTGGAGATATCTGTGTTTCAGGAAAACGTACTTATTTATGTTGCTTGTCATTTCAGGAACTCCAAATGTGTGTACATAAAAAGTGACACGTCAGGTCATTGTACTTGGATAAATATATCTGAAAAACTTAATTTATTCTTTAAGGGGAATGAAGTAAGTGGGACCACTAGTCCTGAAGAAGGCCAAACGACCCCTTGAGGGCTATGAATAATGGGCGAAATATGTCAACAAAAAATAGGCAGTATAGAGGGATGAAGGGGCACAAATCACCGTCTGGGTCATCTCCATTTTTCCTATTTTAATCCTAACCATGGAGTTCAAGAATAAGGACTAGTTTAGGGCATCCCTGAGATAGTTTTAACATTCTAATTTCGTTGCTCTGCTGTATGGATCCCAATATTTTTGCTTGTATTGTCTTCCCCCTTCTCTTTGCTCCATCCCATGCTTTGGTCTATGCAGGGATGTTGCAACAGCTCTATAATGAAGCATGACACCATTAGTGAGTGAGGGCATTTTTTTGTTTAAAACTGGCATTTTTCCAAAGTTTTGCATCTGTTCTTAGAGAACACTCATATATCCTCCTTTTCCTCTGTTTGTGGGTACAAGCGTTTATATATAGGGAGGATGGAAAAGGAGTTGAACCTTTCTCCCCTTCCGAATGTGTTAGAGTTATTGAGAATATCACTGATGAACTCTGAAACAACATAAATGATGACAACACTGTGCTTGACGGGGGCACGAGTTATACTTACTTTAGTTAACTATAACTAGTGAATTTAAGTGTTTTTTAGTTTAAAACGTGAAGTTTAAGCTGAAATTCTCACCTCACTATAACACAACTTTAAACTTTGTTTTTTTCATTCATTAGCTATAGATATATAAGTGTGTGTGTTTTCTAGTTTGTAAAGTGAAATGCAGGAAAAAAAAATGTAAGTCCGTTTTTATATAGCGCAGCTACTCACCCTTACGGGTCTCAAGGAGCTGGGGGCCGGAGTGGAAATTAAGTGAGCTATTGCCCAGAGTCACATGGTGCTGAGCTGAGCTGCCGCAGCTGGGAATCGAACCGTGAACCCTGTGCTCTGGAGTCAGCTGCCCTGGCCGCTGCACCACACCTCTCCACAGGACTATAAAGTATGAATTTTCTAATGAGACATAAACAACATTTCTTTTTGAGTTTTTAATATATGTTTTGAAAAAAATAATTGATGACAGATTCTCTTTAAATATGTGCATATAGTGCTAACTGATGTATATTTAAAATGGTAGTCTTTATCAATTGCAACATTCAAGGAGTATTGTGCTATGGTATCCATAGTAACCATGCTGGAGTAGACAGAACTGTGTGAATCCTGGAACACTGAACACAGGTTATGGTACGCTCAACCAACTGTTGTCATTCCAACTTAATTTTTTAAACTTTCTTTTCTATAATTGGGTGCAGCGCTCCATGCCTTTAGATATATACTCCTTACATAACCCTTCCAAGTTAAGTTTATCTCTGGCTGGTGTGGAGGTACAGTATCTGAACTCTCTTGCTAGTTCTCATCCTCTGAGCTGCCATTATATTTTGGATGTGCTACCGAGCACTTGATTAACCATATTTCTACATACAGCTCTTTTTACCAGTAATGGAAGGTACACTAGCAGTGAAGTTTGGTATGTGTGCATGAGGAGATAATTAAGATGGCGCTGCTGATATAGTCAGATCGGTTATTCTATCGAGTCATAGGTCAGAGCTGAGAAGTAGCTGCTTGCGCCACTTTCACACTCTACTTCTTCCGGTACTGCGGAGAGCTTCATTCTCTGGAGTGTGTGCCTCATGAACTGGATTCCTATTACTGTTTAAGCTGCTTGGAAACTATGCCATCAGCTGAGGCCAAGTTTAAGAAGAACAGGGGTGCCAACACACTTTCCTCCTGCGCACAAGCATACAAGCTCTGCTTTCTGATGACCCAGCCAAGACTACCATGAAGAAGGGATATTACCTTTCCTGTGGGTTTTGCCGCTGGACCTCCAGAGATGTTGGTAAATGATATTCAATAACGTATTGTTACAAAATATATTTTAAACTTATGTGTATGTTGAGAGTGTGCTTTTTATTATTTGGAATTTTAGTGCAACTACATATAGATGAGAGTGTCTTTCACTATTTCTGAGTTTGTCTATTTAAAATGTGGAAATGAATATACTGAGGAAATTAAATTATGAATGTATTTTTTGATGATGCATTTTTAAATTATGTAAAATAATGTGGGCATTTTAAATGTGATTTTTAAGACTACAGGCTTGCTAGTTGAGCAGTAACCTAGATTAAAAAAAAATGGGCGCACTTTATTTTCTTACATTTGTTGTTAGAAGTATTACATTCTCCTTATAGTAATGTGCTATTGATTAAGGTTGCTATTATAATAGGGACAATACTCCAATTTTAACTGCAATAACTTTAAATTAAATTTAAATTTTAAAGTAGCATACTGAGGCTAGAGAGTTGAAAGTTTTAGAGGAGCGTTAGTGTTTTCTTCTGACTTTAGAAGGCAGTTATTAGGAATATAGGGGGTCATTATGATGTCGGGCGGATCGCCACCGCCCGTATGGTGGTGGCGATCCGCCCGCCATTTTCGTCCGCCCGCCTAACATTTCCCCCCGCCATATTACGATGGCGGTGGGGACCCAGGCGGACGGAAAGACCGTCCGCCAGTTTTCCGCCGGTAGGCAATGCGCCCGATTGCCTACTGGGCAGAAGAGGCCTGCAATATGGTGGCGGTGCCTACCCATGGTACCCCCGACATCTGCATGCACAAGGTGGTAGGCACCGCGCGGTGCCTGTCACGTTGTGCATGCAAAAGCACAACATGCCCTTTTAACATTGTGGCGGGTGCTGAATACAGCACCGCCCGCTACAATGTTAAATATACAGGATGCGACCGCCATGGTGGCGGTCGCATCCTAATAGGCACAGCCGGACCGTCGCACATCTTGCGGGCGGTCCCTTTTTCCGTTGCGATGGCGGGTGGACTTTGTCCGCCCGCCATCGTAATGACCCCCATAGTGCTCGATAGTGGTGTAGGAGATTCTAAGGAAAATGTGGTTTGGTAATTTGAAATAAAATTCTTACATGATATCTTGGCTTACATGAACAATACAAGCTATTTTATAGTGCAAAGACACTAGGCACTATACAAAAATATATTAAAGAAATACCGTGTTCAAAGAGTGTGCAGTAAAAGTAGATAAATGTACTTAAAGTATAACTTGCAGTGTGGAATGTTTCTGATTATTGACGTGTGTCTTGCAAATTAAAAAGTGACACATTATATAGGTCTTTGAACTATACCGAGGTAAAGTGTGTCCAATGTAGGTCCACATTTTGGTGAGTCCTATATTCTGTACCTTCAAATCTCCCATTCTCTGCTATACGCCATGTATTATTTTGCCTCTCTTATTCTTTCAATTTCTTTGTTAAATCATTTTCCTCATATTCTCCTACTGTATTTATCATTGTTGCTCAGTTATGCTTTTGTGTGCTTTCTTCACATCACTCATTTCTCAGTTCATTTTTTAGAAAAGTAAGTAGGTGTTGCTGAGTACTGGTGAGCAATGCATTAATAAATCACTAAGGGCCCTATCATGAATCTGGCACTCCGAGGACCTCCAGACACGTGGTGGCGCTGTGGTGGCAGATCCAGCCACCGCCACACTGTCGGTTCGACTGCCTGATTTTGTCTCATGCAGTCAGACTGCCTGAGACCTCCGGATTTCCCAGGCAACCGTCATTCCCTGGCATAAGAGCGGTGGCCAGAGGCCGCAATTTGCTTAATGGTCCCGCCAAGCATAATACGAGTTTCCTCTCTGCCAGGGTTTTCATGACAGTTCCGCCATGAAAACCCTGGCAGAGAGGAAACAAAGTGGGCCCTACAGGGCCCCCCTGTGCCTCAACCCCATGTGCATGCACACAGGGGCATAACAAGTCCCCCCCTGTTGCATGCACATAGGCTTCTGCACAGCATGGACTTTCGAGTCCATGCCGTGCAGGAACCTTGTAGTGTGGTCCCATTGCAGTGCCTTTTTTAATGGCACCAATGCCTTTAAAAGAGGCACCGCCATGGGACCACCATGACGCCCTCCTGCCAGACTACTAACATGTCGTAATCTTGTGGGTGGCGCAACCGTTAGCAGATCAGCAGCACGGCGGTATGCACCGTCGCGCCACCGCTCCGCTAAAAACACCTACTAGGCCGCTAAGTGTAATGCAGTTAAAAATGTAGGGCATTAGGTAGTTTAAAATGTTGGCCCACCTTTTTGATCTTTCATCTATCCTATGCTTTTTTACACCCTCATTTGGTTTCAAATGCATTCTATTACTCTGCAAAACAGCAGAAAATGTAGTATTATATCATTGTACCCTGGAGTGCTTGCACAATTGTGGGAGAGATGTGTCACTCTTTTGCAACAGTGGTCTCTAGTTGTGAGTGTTCCTATCCTTCCGGGTGCAATAGATCCAGATATGTGCATTGACTATGGGTATAACAATCAAAGTAGTTAGCAGTTAGGGGGGGGTTGTGATGTTACCAGCAGCAATAAATTTCAAGTGTCAGTATGCCTTATTGACAGCTGCAGTGCTCTCACCGTTTATTCGACTGAGGTCTTGCCAAAGATAGCCTTACTCATTAAGTACTTTGCTTACATGGTCCCTCCAGCTATACCCCTTTGTACATTCTATGGCTAGTACTTCCATAGCAGATTGCCAGATGGTTTCTGTTGAAACAGATCCAGTAGAGAACAGGTAGTAAAGCAGCTATAACTGATATCAGCTGTATACCTAGTTCTGCATGCAGAGGAAGTAGGTGGGTCCTGGGGCCCCGTTTTAAGAAAGTACGCAGGAAATTATTTTTCAGTTCTTGCAGAACTCTAGCACCATATAGAGCTACTGTAACAGCTTTCTGCTTGTAGACCTTCAAGGTGACAGTTAATGGTTGGCTACCTATCTATTTGGGAAATCTAAGAACCATGTTACAGTATGCTTGAAGAAAGTGCAAACTGCTTGCATTACCAACATCAAGAATGTCTGGTGCTCACCCAACAGAGTCAGGATCTTGACTATAGCTTTGTAAAATGGGCCACCCAAATATTGACCCCGATGTAGTGTTCAACCTTTTGACCATGCTCATTACACCCCAGCAAGACCATCTTCCAGAATTGCTTGGCGTCGTTTGCTCTTATTCTGGCCAATCAAAGGCTCAATGTTTTGGCTTGTCCATCTGCTTTTTTTGAGTAAGCAATTCTTTGTATGTTCTTCTTAGGTCCAAGAAGTGTGCTTCTGATGAAGGTGAGGTTTTACCCATCATCAAGACCAGGGAGAGCTCTTTCTTATGAGAGTAGCATTCTGTATCATACCAGTCCAGTTGGTTGTTACTCTTTGCAGTTGACCCTTTGGAATGGACAGGTTTTATCCAGAAGGATGTGATATTCTCCATCATTATATTGTAGGCTCCTAATGGTTAATGATTCCATACCCAGCTCATAGCCTGCTATCTGGCTGAGATTAGATGTTATGATGCTGATAAAGGTAGAATTCACAATTTCTCATATGTTGATCTAGATGACCTCACTGACCTTGCATTGGTAGTTTTTTACTGAGCCTTTGCGTAAGGTCGGCTCTTGTTGGAAATATGTGCCTCCTTCATCCGCTCTACTAATATATCAGCAAGTAGAGAGTCATGATTACTTTCTGTTCTGAGGGTTATCATCAAATCAATCACTCTACACCATTCCTCTATACCTAGTCCAGCAAACTTTCCGTACACCTGTGTTCATGATAAGAAAGGTAAAACTAGCACCTTCTTTGGTTGCCCTTCCTTCTAGAATAATTGGATCCAGTACCCCCCAGTCTTTGTCCTCTTCTCTGCACCAACTCTCCAAAACAGTGGCTGGTGGGCCAGTGTTGAAATTGCTGCACACAATCAACACATTATCAATCAAAGCTCTTTATCATCACAGACCTTGCTAATAATGCCATCCAGTGCTGACATTTGTCCATTGACCTTGCCATTATGCCCAGGTGGTGTATACACATTCAGAATCGCTATTGTCTCCTTTTGTGGTGAATGTACAGTTAGCTGTACATGTTGAATGTACCAGGGGAGGTCATTGATTGGGAGAGGTTGTGATGATACCAGTAGCTTTGTTGAGATATGCATTGCTAGCCAACCCATTGGACATCTCCTCCTTCCCTTATTTGTCATAATACGGTGGTCAGTGTAGCAGTATAGGGCCACCTCCTCAAGTGCCTCATGTCTCCTGGAAACAACATATATCTGCCCCATTAATAAATCCTACCAAATCTTGGTTGGCCACATTGCCTGCTAGGTCAGCGATATTACATAATAATATGCAGACTCGCTTCCCCAATATTGCATGTCTGTTTTTTATTAAAAGATCACATAAGAGATGTGAGTGATGGACTGTTAAATATGGTCCATGGGCAGTGAGGATGTTTTCATACTTTTGTGCTATTCAAAAGAGCTGGCAACCAGATATATTTCTCCATGCTGAGTTTTTCTACTCCATTATCTTTAGAAGGATAGCTTATCTTACCTAATCTGGTATCATCTCTCCCTGTGATAGTATGTTTGTTCAAGGCTTCCATTTTGTAGGACACTACATTTGTAGAAGACACCCCATGCTGAAGTAAATGTTTGGCTGTACACAACCCACAAAGCTGCCAGGCAGCAGGACAAAGCTTGTGAAGTACCACATCCAGTCCAATGTTACGAAAGTGATCTAAATTACTGAGGATCAATTGTTAGACCCTGTGTGAGTAGAGTTTCACTCTAGTCCTTAGAGGCAACAGATCATCTGCCTTAAGGTTTGGTTCCATCCTTTTTATATCCTGAGTGGTAACAGTTACCAACAATGGCATTGGTTCAAACAAGCTTAACAGCCTTGAATGGATTGGAAACTTGTATGTCAGGAAAAGATCAATGAAGGTTAGACAAGTAACCAATGCTTGAGCTCCTTCATAGTAGTATCTTCTATCTGTTATTTCCTTAATGGTATGACGTGGCTCTTGCACACTGGCACCTGGACAGGTTCTCCTGGATTATAAATCTTCACAAATCCTGTGCATTGGCAGAGAGATTATGGATCTGGTCGAATACTGGGGCTGATAAATTATGTACTTGTACGACTCATGGTGCTGCATTAATCTGATCAGTTACTGATATAGCTCTCAGATATTTTCCTGCTTATTATCAGTTGAGCTGGCCTTCACTGGTGCAGTATCTTGCAGGAATTTCATGCCTTTGTCGCATCTCAGGAATCTTTTTTTATATAACACTTTTTGCACCCCTCTTTTTCTTCCTTTTCATCTCCATTGGACCAATAGAGTTTACTGTTAATCCGTTTTTGCTACAAACAGGGCTTTCTTTAGTAAGGATTGGGTAGACTTGTGTATTTTTCTGATTCATCCTATTGTCTTCAGATGACAGAAGCGGTTCTTCAGTCTTGCCATTGTCAGGCATTTGCTCTTCAAACAGACCCTCTAGTGAATAGACAGTGTAAGGTTTCCTCTGCGTGATTCCATTGGTCAATTTCCGTGGCGCCTTCATTTGCTTATCACAGTATCACTGGCAGTCAGCCCAACCCTAGTCAGAGCATCTCCCTTCTTTGCCTTCATATTAGGCTTACAGGAGTAGTTTGTGGCACTTGGGTCACAGCTCTTCCTGCTACTATCGGATATTTTTCGTGTTCACTCAGTACTTCCATGGGATGATCATCAACTGTCTCCCACTGTTTATGATGATGGATTCCTCCCAATGGACTTGGCCTCCCATTTCAGTGTGGTGCAACTTGTTACAATTTGACCAGTAAGTATTGCTTGAAGAATGGACCATAGAAACTGATATAGTTTGTGTTGTCATTGCAAAGCTAACTCTGACTCTACTTTGTTCAATCAAAGGGTTCGGCATAACATGCTGATTCTCGTCCTGCAACGCCTTCCCCATTTCATCTGTTGTACTAATCAAAGCACACAAAATGCGAGATAGTAAAGTTGAGTGATCGTCTATTGCTCTTGTTGATTTCTCGAGTAGTGCCAATATAGAGTTCAATTTCCCACAGGCTGCAAGTAGGGAGTTAAGTTGTGTGAATGCTGATCTCTTGTAGAGCGATACGGGAGCATGAAGCACAATGAAGGAGAAGGAGGGGCCGCAGGAGCTGGAGGAGCCGCGGAGCACCAGACCCGCGGAAGCTTTGATCTACTCGCGGCATCGCCCGGTCTTTGTTTCCGTACGCCTCGCGGCTCCCTGCTGGCGCTGTTGACAGCCGTGGGTGCAGAAAACCAGTGGTGACTCCACAATGAGCCCGCGGCCAGAGGAGGCTCCCCTGGTTTTCACCCGTGAGCGTGAGTGCGCCTGGATTTACCCGCGAGTGCGACCGCCGGCAGACAGCGGCCGCCAAGAGCATGCCCCAGGCTGTCACGGAGGTGGCCCAGTTATTCCCCGGTGCAGCCTGCGACTGCCTGTAGAGCCCCACTCGCCCCCGGATCGCGACACTCCTACCGCTGCCACCGGACTCTGTGGCATTCTGGAAATAAGGAAGACGGACATTTGTGTGGCGCCAGTGGCAGAGACAGCTTCGGTAGCAGCTCGTAAAGCGCCTTGCCTGGCCAGCTCCGCTCTGATCAGCATTTCCCCCAGAGGTAAGCCGGCCTTGACTCCCAGGCCCACTTCCACCCCCGTCCTTGTCCCCACGGTGGAGCCAGTGGGCAGTGCTAAGGCAGGGGAAGGACCAGGGAGATATATGCGGCTGTCCGAGGCCCCCGCAGGGGGCCACTAAAGAGGGCAGCCCTCTAGTGCCAGCTGGGCACCCCACACCCCCGTAGGGGCAGGGACTCAGGGAGGAGTCCCCCAAGCCTGGTCGCAGCGCGATAGGCGAGAATCACGTCCGGGGCGCGAGGACAGGGGGAGGGGTATATAGGCCTCCCCCCACCATCTTGTCGTCCTCTTTCGCGCGCCCGGACACGTCGTCTCGCCGGTCAACTAACGTCGTTCGGCCGTCGATCTGGGCCTAAGTACTGGACTTCGGAAGGTTGGCGGTGAGTCGCCCTGGGTCCCCGGCGCCCCCCCCTCCCGTGCTCCCTTTCTCCCAGGTTGTTGCCATCTATTGCCTGGGACGACGATTGGGGGGGCGCGGGCACTTGTAGGCCAGCTAGTGGGCCATGCGGCCTGGCACTCAGCTCAACTTTCCCAGTTGGGGGGGGTTAATGGGCCCTGCTGGTACCCTTGGCCCTCTTCCAAGCGTTACAGTACCTTATGCCGTCCACCGACGGGGGCTGTGCACGGCGGGCTGAGCGCCGCATGCAGCGACGGGGCACACGTCCAGGGTGTGCTCGGACAGTCAGAACGGGTCCCGTAGCACCTGGGCGTGGGTGTTTCCCCATGAGGACCTTCTTCCTCCCGGTGACGAGGGATTGCGCACCACGTGCTGGCAGCATAGGTGCGCGAGTGTAATCACCATTCCCTACGTGTCACAGTGGCCAAGAGGTAACGCTCTGAGTCCTCCCTTAGTTTATGCGTTCAGTCCCTTGTCACGCACAGCGGATGTAATCACTGCAGGGTGCCGGGCGGATCCTCGACCTTTCTGGGGTGCTGCTCCTAGTCGCACATTGCACGTTCTTTGGGGGCGACAGTCGAGTTTCCTGCCAGCTTGGTCCTGAGATAGTTCGGGCCATTTGGGGCAGTCCTCCTGCCTCCCTGTACGGTCTTTCAGGTAGATGCTCCTGTCCCCCCCCACCCCCGGTGTTCCAATTCAGTGCTAATGTGGGCGTGGGTGCGGTCTCCCCTGTCCCCCGCTGGACACGCCATGCCTTCTCCGCGCCCCCGGTGTCGTGTACCCGGGACCAAGTTGGGGTCGTCTTGCACGGTGAGTTGGGGGGCAAGGAGGGCCTTGCTCGGCCCTCGGTCTGGCGGCGCGTGGGGTGTGCGTGCAGAGGGAACGGTCTGCGCTGAGAGCGGGAGGCGGGCTCTCCGGCTACTGCCTGAGCCCCAACATCCCCCCCGCTTCCTCCACCCGTCCCAGTGGCGCATGGCGCCGGTGCCCACTTTAACGGCGATCTTGTGGCTCCGCTGGTCGATGTGTGGCCAGGGGCGCTTGTCCTATGGGGGGGCCCATGGACCGTCGGCTTTCTGGGTTGTGCAGCCGGTTTTAATTTAGCCTGCTTGGGGGTGCGATGCTAGGCTCGCTGGCGCACTCACTCTCCGGGGACCCGCGCATTGCCGGCTGGGTCATGCTACGCCCCGAGGTAGTTCACGGCCCCTGCCCCGTGGCTTCCATGGCTGGGCACTCTGTGCGGCGCGTTGGGGTTGCCAGCGGTAGACCGTGCTTGGCTGGGGGAGCTGTCGGTGTGCCCACTAGGGGGGCCTCGAGTTACCTCTGCCCTAAGAAACCTGATTAGGGGTGCCCAGTGAGATAGCCAGGATGCCGTTCTCGCTTTGTTTATTGAGGGATATCCAGTTGCGGAGTAGTCGGCGCTGACTCTGGGCCCTAGGGGGCATACGTTTCACTCCGGGCGGTGCCCGGTTGGCCAATTGCCCATGCCCTTCGTGCCTTTGGTCAGTCTGCATGTTTCCCTCATGTGTGGGAGCAGACACCGGGCCGGACGGTACATTACAGCTGGTAGCTGGTAGAGACCGTATGCTTGTTGGGTGGCTTTGCAGCTCGACGGGGGCCCAGGCACCAACTAGTATTTTAAGGAGAGGATGTGAGCCAGGCAGGTGAGCCGGGCCGGGTGGAGGTCAGGTGCGGGCGGAACTTCTCTCATCACCGACTCCTGAATGACCGGCCATGGCATGGCTAGTGCACCATAGATCGGGCAGCCCAACAGCAGCGCCGGAGAGCTGGCACACCAGTGTAGGTCTCTGAGTGCCTTTCTTGTTTTCTACCGGTGACGGGCCTCTCGTTTTGGGTATCTGGAGCAGTAGAGCAGAGTTGGAGCTGAGTTGCTGGGGCCCTGGCGCCCAGGGCGCACTATGAGCTGATGGGGGCATGGTGGTGCCATGGTCGCCTTCACGCATGCGGCCTTAGGCCAGCATCGCCGCCGGTGCCAAGGCACACTTAAGGGAGGGGCGCTATCTGTGAGGCTCGCTTTCAGCAGTGCATATTGGATGCAGGTTTTCATCCGCGATTGAGAACATCCCCCCGGTTCTCCTACTTTCCATTCTAGGAGCCTTTAGGTGATATGGCGTGTGCGTGTTTTGAAAGTGGTGCATTCTTGGGGAGCAACACTTATTCTAGACTGACATTGGTTATTTAAAGTACAGCCCGTCAAGCTGGTTGCTCCGTAGAGGTTGATGGTGTGCCATCGTCAAGAATGGGACCTCTCAGGAGGGTGTAAGTGGCCCGCGGTTCGAGCTGTAATGATGGGTGGGGACCATGTCGAGTCCCGGCGCCGGTTAGCCACTTTTAGGGCACACAAATGCAGGTTCCTTTCGCCCAAAGTCAGTCTGGCCTTGGGCCCTGTTGATGCATGCGTTGGTTTGTTGCAGCACAGGTTGTGTTGCGGCGTCGGGCGCGGCAGTTTGTCCTCGCTGGCTTCGCCATGCTAGAAAGGAATGCCAGACACAAGGTTACAGTTTTGATTCAGTTAAGAATGAGGTAGGCTGAATTCGGTTTGGTGAATGTGGCTGGGGTAGGGACGGAGTACCAGGTTTTTCCTTCCGTTCCATCAAGATAGTGGGAAACCACAATACCCCTAGGGGTTGCTCTTCCTGATAATTTCCGGACGGTGGTTCGGGGTAAGAACTGTGTGGCAGCAACCAGACACGGGGGAAGTCTGGTCATTATTAAGCCATGAGCCAGATAGGGTGCTGTTTCCACTCAGCCCATGATTCCGTACATGCTGCAAAACATTGCAATTAGGAGGGACGCACCTGGATTGGTGAGCGTAGCACATTTCCACTGAAGGCCTTGCTTTTCATTCGCTGTGAGCACAAGGATAGTTGTGCTGAATATGTATGTAACTGGCGCTCAAGTATAGCGTTTTTATACCTTGGCGTAGCTTCATTGCTCAACAGTTTAAAGGAGTGTGGTGCCAAACCTGTGCAAGGATCTTGCGCTGGTTGATTGCCTACAGCCTCTTCTAAACTAGGGGGCCCCTAACCCCACGGTTTGGTCAAGTGTAAAGGATTTCAAGGGCCCGCCATGATCAGCATCAGCGTGCTTGCTCCTCAATCCGGCTTAGCAAGCTGTTTGTCCCTGATGGAAGCATTGTTAACTGTGCCCACTGCACTATCCCTCTCCCATTTTAGAGCAGGGGCTTAATTTAAAAAGCAGTAAGTTGCACAAGAGTAATTCTTACTCTGGTGTCTAGTCTACTCTTCTATGTATGTACGGAGCAGGGAGTGCATTGCAGTTTGCTAGTTCCCCTGTGGTGAACCCCCCTCGATGAGTGATTGTCATTGCGGCCTTGTAGATTGTGTAATAATTGGCGGGGCCCACTGCCACGTAGAGCTATCTGTGCCTGTAATGTGGCGTATGTCATGGTATTACGTGACGGGTGCTCATGCAAGGCGCCTCGATACCTTCAGCTTGAGTATGTGCTAGATAGAACTGCATGAGCTGTAGCGCAGAGGCACATTGTAGATGCGCGTGCGGTGCACTTTGCCTTTTAAGTTGAGTACAGGAGCCATTCCTTTTGCGGGATGGTGCACATGCGGCAGGGTTAGTGAAGCATGAGCGGTAGCGCAGAGGCGCATTGAGCAAATACTTCGCTGGGTGGCAAACAAGGTTGCAATAAACAAAGCATTTCATCCTTCTGAGGTCGATAAAACGAGTACCATGGAGCTGAGTAACAATAAACATGTTATGCAGCGCCAAGATACCATGGGGTGAACGTGTTACCAAGTACAGGCAGAAGCAGAAATTGTTAATGAATTTGGTTAATACAGTGGGCTCACTCAGCAGGGTAAGCGAGAGCCCAGCACAATTTCCATGGGGCTGAAGGGTGGCACAGGCAGCAAACATTGGGGCCCCAGGAGAGTAACTAGCCCACTAGATTCTTGTTTATGTACGGTGCAACCCAATCTGTTAGGAAAGGGGGTATTTTACTTGTGCATTAGCGAACATGTAGCCAGGTATTCAGCGCGGGGCTCTGCTCACACTATAGTGGGCCTATATCACACAGAGCATAGGATGAGAGAGTGTGGTGCCAGTCAGGGCTATGTATGAAATTATGCCAGATGTTGCGAGTGACATCAGACTTTGATCGTGATAATATCATGGTTCATCTTCGTCCCAATATAGACAATAGTCACGGACAGGCCCTTAAACCACTTTATACTGCCAGGGTGCCCAAAGTGGGAAGGCCACTTGGGGGCTGGGTCCCCCACTTAGTTGTACATGAATGAATAATGCCTTCATTCACTAATACCGATAAGGGGCATTGCTCCATCCTTCTCAGCTAAGTAGACCTAAGCGGTTTGATATGTCCTTTGACTTTGAGCGGGTCATTCAATGCTTTTCTTTCATAGAACTATTCTCGCCAATTTTAATTCGGCAGTTTGGATGGTGCATAGGTCTCAAATCCATCAATATTTCTTTGACGATCTGGTGACCCGCATTTAGGGGATGTCCATGGTTCTTGGCGGGGCTAAGTAATGTTTCCAGTACACAAAGACACCCGTTGCTTAAGGCCTCATGCTCCTATTGCTTCAGCCTTGGTTTGGTCACACCATATTGGGGGCCAGTCACTTACACGTTTAAACCGTCGGTTGGCTACGTTAGAAAGACTTTTCTCACACCTAAGATTATCTGGAGCCCCTATAGCTGCGTAATTCGGAGGAGAGTTGGAAATACCACTGCCTCCAGGGGGGTGGCTGCCCACTGTAGCACCAGGGGGATAGGGCATGCGGGCATGTAGCACATTTGTTAATGGTGCAGGATAATCATTGTTTTACTCTAGGAAACTGGGATCTCATGACCAGGTTCTGACTTGTTGGATGTCAGTTACCAGCCCAAGGGGGGGAAAGCACAATTTGTATTTACTCTGTGCTGTTATGCGAAGTACAGTTGCTGCCAACAACTACGGGGTTGTGCTATCTGAGCTGTAGGACGGTGGCCCGATTGACCTAGTGAGTTATATAATACCGGTGAGGTTATAATAAGGTTTGGTAGCACAGAGTAATAGGGGCAGATGGTACTAAGTCTCTCTTGGGTGGACGATACGCAGGGTATTTAGAATTGCCTGGTATGGAATCTCTGCTGCAGGTGCCAATGTGGGAGTGCATATGGCACATCAAATTTAAACTGCCTCTGGGATAGCCAGTCTCTGCCTAGCCACCTAAGGAGTGGGCAGGAGTCAGCATAAGTGTGCACCCCCTTCCCCTGACTAGAGGGATGGCTTCGGCCAGGCTTAGGTGCATACCCTAGCCTACCTGAAACTCCATTTACAACATGGGTAGAGAACGCCCAGGAGTGGTTTGCAGTCAATTCGCATCCGCCCCACAGGGCGAATGTTTTAGGCCACAAGGTTGTGGTTGGCTCTTGCGAGGGAGCCTGGTGAAGAGCCAAGGTCAGGCTAGGAAGTCTCGCGCTCGCCGCACTTTTGAGGCCCAGTCACGAGCGCATTGTAGCAGGGTGAGCTGGCTGTGGGGCATGAAGTGCCAAGGCATCAGTAGCACTGAGCGGCTTGCAGCCGGAGGCGGTATCCGATGCATGGGGCACTTGTTAGAGTAGAGCCCTACTCAGAGGTACCGCCTTTAGAGCTAGGAGGTCTGTTGGCACCGCCTTTCAATGGAAGCCATTGTCTAGCGGGCTGCTCTGTGCAGAGCATTTGCAGGCGTAAGTTACAGTATCCGCTACCATTTCAAATGTGCATCTTTCACAATTTACTCAGATAACTGGGACAGGAAGTAAGGTGGGCTGGATAACTCTTGCTTCTACCTGAGTGGCACATCTTGGCAGGAGTGTTTGTCAAAGGGATTGCACTTCAGCCAGGTAATGTTAGCACCCATCCACACCAAGCCGATCATCAAGGTCACCCTGGGCCTCACTTACACAGCCCAGTAGGAGCCCCTTGTGGTGGTCAGTGACAGGAATTACTAATTTGAACTGACAGGAGGCGTGTCCGTGGGTTTCAACAGCAGAAGTTTGGGGAGAGCTAGACTCCACCCACCCATGGTCAAGGTGTAGTCTTCAGTAAGTTGGAGTTGTCACTCTTATTTGACCAGGGGTTTGATGCTACACGAGGGCATCGCTGCAGCCAGAGCACTGTCTTTGTGTTTCCCAGAGGGGCAGCTAGTGAAGGCAAGGCTCTTCCCAAACCTGGCACCAGAACACAAGGTAGTCAGGGCCAACTTGTCTGTTGGGTGACTTGGGTAGGCACCATGTAGTTGTCACTCCACGAAGGGGTGAATTGTCTCCAATAGTGGGCACAATACATATGCGTGTCTGTTTGTGGTATCTCCTAGCGGACCCACTGACGGTGTACTGCAGCTAAACAGGGAACTGGGAAGCTTGGTTTCCGTCACTGTGGCAGGTTTAAAGCATCCAGGGTAGGAGAGGCACAGTAGGTACTGTGCATCTGTGATCCGATGGCCGTTAGGCAAGCGGGGTGCGCTGCGTAAGTTGTAATTACATGAAAGGGTGAGGTGTCTCCAGTAGTGGGCGCAAGACATACATTGTTTCAAACCAGCTTCGATACCATTAAGGTGTTCACCAGGGTAGCAAGCAAAGGGGTTTGTGCATAAGTCTGGGCAAAGGGGCGAAATAAGTGCACCCCAGAACCAAGGGCAGTTGACTATGATCCTGCAGTTAGGCGCAAACGCCCGCCCGGTCAGTAATAGATGCCACGCTGGGTGGTGACGCTGTCAGCCAACAGTGGGCTGCCGTCCCAAGTAATGGGGACACAAGGTGTCAAGCACAAAAGGCTACCATGTAAAAGAACATTTGGCATGTCCAGTGATCAACAAAAAGCTAAATTTAACTGAGCAGGTAATTTTCCACCGCTGGGGTTGCCCTGGGGTGGGCAGTGTGAACACCCCTGCCCCCTATCCGGGGGCCCTCGCAGGGAGGGTTCTAGCCTGTCGACTTTTCCTGCAGTTAAGGTCAAATGCCCTGCCCGGTTAGCTATATCAGCCTCACTGGGCGGGGGTGCTGTCAGCTAACACATTGTGCTGCGTCCCCAAGAAAGGGGGAACAAGGTGCCAAGCACAAAAGGCAAGGCGAGCAGTGTGAACCCCCCTCCTATTCGGGAATATTCTGGGATGAAGGGCAAAGTAGGACTTAGCCAATCCTTAAAGTTAGGCACCATATGGCAGCCAGTGCGCACTGCATTAATCACACGGATTCTCTAGCTGGTATCCCTAGGGGGTTCACCACGAAGGGAGCTGAGCTGGCGAAATTCCTATAAGAAATAAGGGATGCACGGCAAGGGCAGGAGGGCACCCTGGCTCATCGTCACACACGTCTAGTTATGGACATTCCTGTGCGTCATGAGTTAGAAAGCAAATGGACGGTGCAAAGGTTAAAGTATAAGCCTTCTCGCCCGAATAGCCAGAAGTAGGCAGGTGGGTGTGGGAGCGGTCTCCCAACAAGCGGGCAGCTGTCCCTTAAGTGGGGACACAGGTGCGCTTAGACACACCGTCCTAGTAGGACGGCAGCTAGGTGAGCTCAGCAAATTCATGGGGCAATGTGAGCAAGGGAATCTGATCTGCCCCGCCCAGAGTTGGCACGGGGCTGAGTTATGTATGTGAAGTAGTGGAACTTTCCCACAGGAGGGTGGATAGTTTTTGGCACAAATTCACAGGGCAGAAGGGCCTTTGTGTTGCATTAGACACTAGCTGATCCAGGCTATCGGCAAGGGCTATTGTGATACAGATGGGGTTCATCTATCACCAGTGGGAGGGATCTCTTCCCTAGCTTTGCAGGAGGCCTGGAAATGAGAGGTTGCAGGTAAGAAAGGAGCTTTTGGTGGGGGCTCTGGCGGCGACGGTGGCCACCTCCAGAGCTGTGGCGGAGTTACAGGGCGATCTGGAAGCAGAGGGGTACAGAAGGGTACCTCTGCGCGGCACCATGGTGGGTGCCAGAGCCAAATCCTAGGAGCCTCATGGGAGGTTCCTAGAAAACCGTGTCGGCGCCCCGTTAGTCCTTCGGGCGGTTGTGGGCCTGAACAACCGGGGGTTTGCTATGCTACGCTCCGCCCTGAAAGGGGCGTGAGTAATAAGGAACCATGTGTCACGTGATCCGGGAAGAGGATCACCAGAAGTGGCAGCACAGATGGGGTTCGCCCCAGTGCTGCTTGGCTCATCAGGCGGGCAGGCGGCCCAGACGGTTGCCTGCCCTTGGATCGCCCATAAGATAACCCACCATATTACATAACGGTGTATGTAATAAACCTGCAGCAATCTTTACCCAAACAAGAAATGTGTTGTGTGATTATTTATGAGCATGCATGTTACGTTGGAGGGGTGGGGTAGGTTGCCAATGCTGGTACTATGCGGCTGTCCGAGGCCCCGCAGGGGCCACTAAAGAGGGCAGCCCTCTAGTGCCAGCTGGGCACCCCACACCCCCGTAGGGGCAGGGACTCAGGGAGGAGTCCCCCAAGCCTGGTCGCAGCGCGATAGGCGAGAATCACGTCCGGGGCGCGAGGACAGGGGAGGGGTATATAGGCCTCCCCCACCATCTTGTCGTCCTCTTTCGCGCGCCCGGACACGCCGTCTCCCACCCTACCGCTTACCCGGCGTGGTTCGTGGCAGGCAGGAGGCAGAGAATGTTGTAATGTTGTCTTTTTCGTTGCAGGCGGAGTTACAGGGCGATCTGGAAGCAGAGGGGTACAGAAGGGTACCTCTGCGCGGCACCATGGTGGGTGCCAGAGCCAAATCCTAGGAGCCTCATGGGAGGTTCCTAGAAAACCGTGTCGGCGCCCCGTTAGTCCTTCGGGCGGTTGTGGGCCTGAACAACCGGGGGTTTGCTATGCTACGCTCCGCCCTGAAAGGGGCGTGAGTAATAAGGAACCATGTGTCACGTGATCCGGGAAGAGGATCACCAGAAGTGGCAGCACAGATGGGGTTCGCCCCAGTGCTGCTTGGCTCATCAGGCGGGCAGGCGGCCCAGACGGTTGCCTGCCCTTGGATCGCCCGTAAGATAACCCACCATATTACATAACGGTGTATGTAATAAACCTGCAGCAATCTTTACCCAAACAAGAAATGTGTTGTGTGATTATTTATGAGCATGCATGTTACGTTGGAGGGGTGGGGTAGGTTGCCAATGCTGGTACTAGGGGGAGACCGGGCCGGAGAGTGTGAGCAGTAGGCTGGGGGGAGAGGCAGCAAGGACTCTTAGAGTCTGGGAGCCTCTTGCCACCCCTGCCCGGTTCCTTCCAGCATCATTACCTTTATAGAGAGCATCTCCTACTCCAAGGTCGATTCCTACCAATAAAAGAACGGCGCACTCTCAGCGCACAATCGGTGATTCAGCACAACGCCAACTATCTAGTTAAAGCCATTCAGGCGCCCCCTTGTCTGCTTCTTTTTCTCACCATGGCTTATAAGAAACTAAGATCAGGAACAATCCATATGAAAAGACTGGGCACCCAACAATTAATGCGAAAGAGCTCGGGCAAGGCGGCCCATATAGGACTTTTCTCTGGGAGCGAAGAAATAACAATTTTTTTCGCAAAAACACCTAAAGCGGTTCAAGCAAATTCAAGTATTGAACAGGAGAAAGTACAGAAAATAGGAGCAGATAAAGCAGAGGATATCAGCACTCCTCCTCAAAATAATAAAGGTCATGCTGGAGAACAGGCAACTGATATCACAAATTCAGCACCAGCAAAAAATCGATGAACACAGAGAGTGCCTCGATCCATTTTCTCATCCAGCAGAATCCGAGCTATTTCAAATATCAGAAACAGATTTCACCTTACCAGACATAAATCTAAATGATATCCTCCCTACCCAGGTCACCAAAACAACAATGGAGTCACCGCAATTATACAACAGCACCCCATGTAAAACATCTGACTCAGCGGGAAACCTCTCGCACTCACCAGAATTTCCGCTGTTTAACACTACGCAATCTCTGAATGGACAAAACAACGTCTCCTGTTCTTTATTTACTCTCCAAAGGATCTTGGAATCAGTATTGACTCTCTTAGAGAATCTAATGGAAAATTCCGACCAGATCTTGGAAACGCAAACAGGTATGCTGCAATACCTAGTCGAAAAAAAAGGAAACAACAACTCAAACAAAACCACCAATTTTTATTAACAAATGGAGTAGAAAATTTCGTTGAAAAACAACAAATTCTTAAGGATTCCTTAGTAACTGACAATCTATCCCCAGGTTAAGAAACAAATGGCGACCCAAACGGGCCGGATCACACAAAAAGGAAAAAACAAGAAGCCTAAGGACGTCAAAATCTATTCTCTTAGAAATCTATTCAAAGACTCCAACACCGTTAATGACTTACATAAGGTTATCCCCTACTATCCAATTTTTAACCAGCCAGACCTGCGAAACCATCTAATAATTATTTTATAAGTGAAGAAGAAACGCCCAAAATTGAAATTTCAGTCACAGATGCGCCTGATCCGGTTTTAGCAAAAAAGGAAAAGAGAAACAACAATAAAGCGGAAAAGGACTAAGAAAAGAGCAATCAGAAGATTCTCGAAACGGAAGGCGCAGAACTTAAAATTTCCGAATACTTTATCTCCAGTACAGAAAACTCCAGAAAAAGAGCAAACTATTAAACTTTTAAAAACTCCACACAATAAAGGCCATAGTCATTCAATAATCAAAGCAAGAGAAAATTACAAACAACTAAATCCTCTGGCCTCGATTGACAATCATCTATCTTTACCGTGTATTGAACAACCGACCGAGCAGATCTCTGGGGCCACACTTCTACAGGAACAGCAGGTCCAAACATGCTTCCTAGAAATCACGGACTTATTTCCTATGGGAAATGATCCATTGAACCGAGGGAGAATAGCGAATCTCATCCGTATGATCCATTCGCTACTCTTCCTAACAATCTCAGAAATAAAACTAGTGTCCTTCTCGATCAAGCCTAAAACCAAGGTGGCCATTGTCGAATTTTGGTCCTATGTCATTCCTGCCATAATTCTGAAAGAAAGCGAGATCCTCCATAAAAATGGATATGACGTCGCAGCCGTAAACAACATAGAAAATCAAATACAGGAAAAATTCAAGGAGAAGAACGAAATTAAAGCCCTCCACTATGACCAATTACCCGGCGGCACCGAAAATCTCTCAAAAGTTATTAACGAAAACGTAACCATCTCGATAAAGAATGGAGAGAGACAGATCTGGAATAAAAATTCAATAAAAAAGGAGATAACATCAAAGGAAAATCGCTGGTCCTGGATCTCGGGGAACCTAAATAGTCACAAACATGGAAGGGAAAATAAACTCCCTTTTTAACAGAAACTTGAGCATCGCATCTTGGAATATAGCAGGAAAAAATCAGGAGAAGTTAGCACTAATTCCAGAAAACACTCTGGCGATGGTGGCCCTACAAGAAACCTGGACAACAAAAACTTTTGATCAAAATGACTACTTTGTTTATGATGTACCAGCAGAACCTGTTAGCAGGGGTCACGCTAAAGGCAGACTTGTAATTCTTCTACACGAAGATTTCTATTGGGACCCGGAAGTTATCAATATGTGTCTGATGAACGTACAATGTATTAAGGTCAAGCACTGGAATGAAAATATGGACATCTCTCAAGATCTAATAATTTTTAACGTCTATATCCCCCCAGGCTCCAAAAAGGATGCTCTTATGATCAAAATATTCGACGAGATCGAAATAGTCATAGAAGGAAAAGGATTCCCCTCTGTTATTCTAACAGGAGACTTTAACGGGAAAATTTCTAACGCACTCCTAGAAAAAAGGGAGTACAGCGAACAAGAGGAAGCTTTGTCAATCCCATTACCACTATTTCCCCATTACCACTATTTCCCCCAGGGATAAAAGCAGATAAACGTGGGAAAATATTACTCTCCTCTCTACCAGCACTAAATGGAGTTATCCTAAATGGATGCACAGAAGGAGATATTCCCCCGGCTTGCACGAGAAAAGGCAACTTTAGCTCATCGATCTTAGACTACATGATCTGTAGCCAAGATTTATTCGGGAGAGCTCTAAAATTAAGTAGCAAATTCACACAGGAAAGTGATCATGCAATATTATATCTCAAAACAGGAATAATACTGCAACCTATTTCTCCATGGTCCATTACACACTTGCATAGTACCACTGTTGTAAACCAGGCTAAAGGGCGGTTGACATGGATTCAACAACAATCAACAACTTAAACTCTGCAATCATCACTGCCCAAGTATTACAGAGTGTCAGTTCCTCAGACCCAATAATACATTTTAAAGTAGTCCTTAACAAAGTAGTGGCATCCCTGCAGGATATTCCAAAATGTCGGAAAACGCAAGTGGGAAATTGGAAAAGAAAGAGCCTAGATCAACAATCAATCACATTGAATAAATATACTTGATTGCAATTTCTACACTTTTCAGAGATCAGACACGAAGAAATCAAAAACATAAAGAATCTCCGACGGAGGGTAAAAGAAAATAACCGAAAAGCTCAACAGGATCAAAACTGGGTTGATATCCAAATAGCAGCCAAACAAAAAAACAGTCAGGCATACTGGAGTTCAATTGCCAAAGAAACAGGAACAAAGAGATCCCTGCAAGCCTCACCCGTTCTTCCATCTGAATGGGAAAAATATATTCATGACTTATATAAATCGAACATGAGGCAAGAAAACTTGAACCAAGCAATAAGCAAAATAGGAAAAAATACCCAAGATACCCTCGCCCCTGCAGTTCGGCAAATAGAACACCACATAAAGAATGCCAGATCTTCTGCTGCAATGGGTCCGGATCAGATCCCGATAAAAGTACTCCAAAGCAACCCAGAATACTGGAGCAAGCTTTTAGCTGCCCTATATTCTCATTGTTATGCTACCGGGGAAATCCCTAAATCATAGCTGGGGAGCATCGTGATCCCAATTTTCAAAAAGGGCTCTAAGTTGCTTCCCAGCAACTATCGACAAATTGCCTTGTTGGATGTTACAGGGAAGATCTTTGTGGCAAGCATCCTGGAACATCTGATGACTGGGCTTTCTCATGCGGAGTGATTCCTATAAATCAAGCTGGGTTCTGACCAAAGCACTCCGTAACTGACAATATAGCAGTGCTACAGACAGTTATAGACAAATACGTTGTGTCTAAATCGCAGGTCGTCTATTGTGTTTTCGTCGACTTTACGACAGCGTTTGACAGAGTAGATAGACCAACGCTATGGAAAAAACTTAGAAAATTAGGAATGTCTAAAAAACTTCTCAATATAATTATTTCACTACACACAGCAACATGGTGTCAAATACAAATGGGGAGAGAGAAGGGACTCACTCGACCAATAGCTAAACCGAATGGCATGAGGCAAGGCTGTCTTTTAGCCCCCCTCCTATTCTCTTTATACATAAGTGATCTCCCGCACTGTTTTACACAAATTATTAATTTCCCCCAAAAAATATCCTGCAAAATCCACATTATGATGTACGCCGATGACGTAGTTATTTAAATCTTACACCATCGGCATGCAAAGGAGCTCCCAGGCCTTAACCAGATATACAGAAGAAAATGTCTTAGTCCCAAACATATCCAAAACAAAAATTGTTCCGTTTAGAGGAAGAAAGCAATACACAAAATTCAACTGGTAATTAGGGGTAAAATCTTTAGAGGTGATCAATGAATATACTTATTTGGGGCAAATTTTTACACAAACATTACAAAATTCCCCTCATCTTCAGCACTTAGGCTGCAAAGCAGATGTACACGTTAGGGCACTTCAACGCTTATATTCCTCTTCCGGACACAGGCACTTACATTCCCTTTTAGAGGTTTTTAGTTCTAAAATTCCACCTATTTTATCGTATGCATTGAAATACATCCCAATAAAACAGTGGCAACAAATACAAATCAAAGAAGGGAAAGTACTCCGTAAATTGATCAAAGTCCATCAAGCAGTTCCTGCACAAGCTCTGCGCCTCAAGCTCTCTCTAGTTAGCTCGTACGCCAGAGCTATCACCAACATCATAAGATGGACTAATAATCTTATACACGCTGAACAAGGAACCTTAAGATTTTTATTAAAAATTTCGACTTTTGGGATCGAATCATCGCATCACACTTTTAGACAAAATGTAATTATAGCTTTCAGTTTATCGAACTGTACAACTACACTTTTGAAATCTTGGACTCCTGCGCTCTTGAGGCTTTTTTTAAAACACTTGACGCCGAGAATAAGTTACGACCTCGACATCAAGCATTTCTCTCAATGAAAACATTATGAACAATATGCAGAGTCAATAGAATACAAATATCAGCAACAGTACATCAGTTTTACCTTAGGGCATGGAGTCAGGCGTTGTATTATTTTATTACGGCTCGGGATTCTCTCTCTAAAAGCATTTACTTTCAGATGGAACCTCATTGAAAATGTCACCAGCATTTGTGATTTATGGGATGGAGGAGTGCAAGACTTACAGCACGTTCTGTTTGAATGCCCATATCCGACACTAGTCGAGGCCAGACGCCGGTATTCAAAACCTATTCAAATTAGAAATAACATTACTTCAGTCCAAGTCCTTATTCTGCTTCTTAAATCGCCGCCTGATGGATTTGTATGTCATAATTTGTTCAAATTTTTAAAGAGCTTTTTAAAACTGTACTGAAATGATTATTCTATTAATGTTTTATAACTAATGTATTTTTAAAATTTGTTGTTCTCAGTAGAGAACAAAATCAAATAAAAACTTGACTTCAATACCCTTTGCAGTGCAGTTAAGGTATCTGACAATATGATTTCCTCTCCTTCTTTGGTGGCTCTAGTTCTCGTAGGGACATTTAAGGAAAAAAGTCTGAGGTGGTAGGAGTTAGACTACTGCTCGGGCAGGCCATCTGGTTGTTTGCAAAGGCTTCATTATTACAACTGCCAAGCCAATCCGGTATATCCAGGAGAGTATAGTCATGGATAAATGAAGTGCTTGCAACCAGCATCCAATTATTTTCTTTACCAGCGTCACCACTCTTTGGTTCTGCCACGGCAGCTTAGGCAAGAATAAACCTTCCTATGGGCTTGCCAGTGCTATGTCGATGTTCACATAATCAGGTCTATGCTCAGGACCTGCAATAGTACCAATCAGTAGAATAGGGCTTGTCCTACTGAGCTTTTTGTTCTCTGAGGCTTCCTCTGTGTGATCATCCATCGATTTTTCCTTAAGATGAATTTCACTCTTACATGCTCCAGGAAGAATCTCACTTGGCGTTCTACACAAGTTCTTATGCTCATATATTTTGAAAAATAATCTGTGATGAGTTTAGGAGCCCCATATCCTTGATCTGCTGTACCCTGGCTTTGATCAATTGGAGCCAGTGTACTAAAATCAGGGGGTCAGCACTGGTAACACTGCAAGCATTAGCATATGATGACTGTGCTCCAAACTCAACTCTACGGTCAATGACTGCAGCCTTTGGGTACGATGTAACCAATCTGTTTGAGACTCACAAGGATCTCCTCAGGCCGGAGTCCTTGAGCGTAGCTTGGCACAGCTATTATGTACTTTGCAAATGTATTTGTAGTCAGTTACTAAGAATGCTAATGGGTGCAATGGGTGCTCATCATTTCGATTCAACAGGTGGTTTGACCGCTCTACCCAGTCTCTGTTGTTTATTAACCAATATCAACTGACAGTGCGAGGTTCCACTTCAGTAAATTCACAAATTATCACAGAAAATTACAAGCCACAGTGGTTGCAACTTGTGCCCATCTCACAAACCCATGCCGCCCATCATCGGCCCCTGTTGCATACCTGCTGCTACCTGCTGCCTTGATATTATCCTACTATGACACTTACCACGAAGGATGTTATTAACTCTGTGCTGTACTTGTGCCTTGCGCTAAAAGTGTCTAGGGGCTATGAAACTGAAAGGGGTTTTTTGCTACTATGCCAATTGCATCAAAAAAGGCCACATAGCTCACAAGGGCCACAGTACAGCAGTGCAGCGACAGCACAGGACAAATACACACACAAGTGTAAATGTAATTAAATACTGTCTAGCTCATCAAGCAGGGCTGCAGGGCAAATACAGACCCTATCACATGCTACACACTACACAGGCAGTAAGAAATAAACTATAAACTGCAAGCTTAAAAAACAAAAAAACCCTTCATGGTGTTCAAGTAACACCTGGAGACTTGTGAGAATCCTGGACAGCCTGAAGAGCATTGGGTGCCTGTGGTGCCTGGGGTGTCGGGTGTTGGCTAGAATGCTGACATGCTGCAATATAACAGTGGCTGCAATGATGCCCGCTGTAAAAATGGCCACAAACATGGCTGCCAGTAACAGCAGCTCACAATGACAGTAGCAACTGTAGGGGAACAGCTGCGGAGAGCTGTCTGAAAACAAGGAGACAAAAGGCAGAAGAGCGGGCAGTCAGCAAACAGCTGGCAACTGGAGGTGAGCCAGACAGGCAGGCAAAGAACTGCGGCCGCGATCAGTGCACTGCAACAGGCAGTGGCGTAACGACATAACAGAGGAGGAGCGTTTCAAACCAGTTTGGAAAAATAGAGTATATTTTAATACATAAAATGACACCAACATAACAAAAAATCAATATGTAGAAATGTAGATATGAATTCAGTAGAAATAGTGACAAAAAGCACAAAGCGCCAATTGTGGTTACGTGGTTGAGCTAGAGCAGGTCAAAGTCAAAAGTTAAGGTTGACCGTGATGGAGCACGGGTCAGGTAGAGGATCATCCTGATAGAAATGTTACCTTCTAATTCAGTGCTGTTTTGCACGAGAAGCATTCATTGACGAGATGTCAGACTACAGGCTGGATCCAGAGAGGGACTTGTTGACGGCGTGCTGCTGAAGTCTCAGGTCCGGGTTACAACTTTGCGTTGCCGGTATGGTCATCGTTGGCTCGAAGAGATAATCGTTGATCACAACTGTGCTTTGGTAGGGGAACGCAGGCGGTTGTTTTCAATCAGAAGAGCTCCAGGCACTGAATTCGGGAAGGAAGCATTGCCATTCAGATATATACTCTGTGTTGGCTTTGATGAAGACCACTTGTGAGGGGACTTGGGACAGTTCTTTCCAGTGTGAAGAGCTCAGAATCTCTGAGTTTTCATCTGGAGTCCTGTTTTTGCAGTTGTAGGGCTCAAGGAGTACACTCTAACACCAGCCAAAGGCTCAGGACCCTGGGGGCACCTCTTGGGAGTTAGGACTCCAGTAGAGGCTGGTAACAAAGTTCAAGCAGAACTATTTGGTACTGATCAGCTGGGCAGTTGCATGGAAAGGCATCTGGAAGCTTGTGTTCCTGTAGCTCAAAGAGGAGGTCAGCCAACTGACCCTTGGAGTCACTTCGGAGGGTCCAGGATTAAAGGAAAGCAGATCAAAATTTCCTTCAGGCTTTAGACAGCAGGAAAGTCCTTCTTATGAGTCTTCACTGGTCCAGGAGTGTTCTGATATCAAGTTTGGAGGGTGCCACTTTTATATCAAGTGCAAGCCTGTAGCTGAGGGACACTCCCTTTGTCTAACTCTAAAGTGGTTCTGGCCTGTTCTTCCCCTGGATCTGGCTCCAAAATGTCTATGGTAAGGTGTGGGCTGCATTTGCCAGTCACAGAGCATGCATCTTCAGAAGCCAGGAAGGGGGTGATCACAGCCCTTAGGCTAAATATTGAAAATCACGAAGGAAAGATTACAACCTTGAAGCAATACTGATGAGGGGGGGAACACCCTTCCCCTTCCCACACCCATTGTCCTTTTGTTCCCATGTCTGGAAGGTATACACATCACACCAAAGTAGAGCCATTAACAGCCATGTGACCCTGGACACTGACGGAAAGGCACATTTGATATGGGCAGAAAAATGCTGACCTTTTAATAGTAGCATTTTCAAAATAGCAACTAAACATCAGATTTTACCAAGAAAGAGGATTTTATATTACAATTCAAATGAGTGGAAGAAGTATTTTTCTATCTGCTCCCAAATTGAAGCTATCACTTATTAAGTGCAGTACGCTAACCCAGTTTTAGTCTATGGGAGAGCTAACCTTGCTACCGTGAAAAACGACTTTGGGAGTTTTCTACTGCCAAGACATGTACAACTTAAGTTCACATGTCTTACTTTTCTAATACCATGAACCCTGCCCTATGAGAGTTTAGGCCTTACCTTAGGGGCGACTTATAAGTATTAAAATGAAAAGTTTAGGCCTGGCAAAAGGTTTATAATGCTAGATTGAAATGGCTGTTTAAAACTGGCAGGCCTGAGACATGTTTTACAGTGCTACTTTAGTGGCTGGCATAATGAGTGCTGCAGCCCACTTGTAGTATTTAATTTAAAGGCCCTAGGTACCTTTAGAACCATTTACGTGGGATTTATATGTAATTTACATGTGCCAATTATGTGTATGCAAATGTTACCATGTTTAGAAGGGAGAACAGATGTACTTTACAACTAGTTAGCAGGAGTAAAGTGAGCGAAGTCCTAAAGCCAGCAAAAACGGGTTCAGCAAAAATAGGGTAGTAAAGTCAAAAATCTGGGGAAATACCACACAAAAGATGGCCATTTCCAAAAAGCATCAGTCTTGGTGAGTGAAATAAGGCCCTCCTAATTCACATAAAATCACTGCTATGTGGTGGTACCTGGTGGTACAGACTAGGGTACCAGCACCACTTGTGCTGGATCAGGACTACAGGAGGGCTCAATCGTGTGCGGCTGTAGCATTTTGGAAACTTCCTCATTGATAATGGCTCTCACCTTGTCAAGCAGCCTGAAAATATTTTTTTGACAGGCTGTCACTTGTATCCATGGCATGGGTACACTAATAAGTGAGCCGTGGTGGAGGAAAATTAGACAAGCTGCCCCAGCAACTGATGACAGTTCCTCTGTTGGCTTTCTGACAGTGTGCGGGAGAGTGGCCCAACCCACTCTACTGACATCTTGCTTTTGCTATGACAGCTCACCACCATTTTTCACCAGGAGTATTGTAACTTCAGACCTCCATAGTGTGGTTTTAACCTGATCACATTTGGACAGCTCCTAGGGTTCCTAGGGGCCTGCAGGTTCACCAGGTAAGTGACCTCCTCTTCATGTCTTTTATTTCATAGGGCCTGGTCTTCCGGTCTTGGAGGATTTGGGGCTGTACAGGCCCCATAGTCCATACTTTCTTGCCAGGTTGGCACTCCACCAGAGTCCCCTCTGGTCATATCATTGCTTAATCATTTCCTGGCTGGACTTTAAAGTTTCAGTTCCCTCTTCCATGTAGTGAACCTTTTTGGCCCTGAGGGCTAACATGTAACTGATAACATCTTTCTTGCTCCCACCCCTCCATCAGAGGATTGAGATGTACACTCACAGGGTTCCAAACAGAAGTTGAAAGGGGCTGAATTGCACCTCTTTCTCTGATACTTGTTTGCAAAAAGAAGGTATGACAACAGAACCCAACCCCCATTAAGTCTCAAGGACCTTGACAGGCCCATCATCATGTAGTTGGGGGTATTTTTTAACTTTGCATCAAGCGCATTAGTCTGTGGGTGGTGTGGGGAACTTATAAGTAACCACACACTCATTCCTCATAGCTTTCATGTATGCTAACAATAAGTTAATTTCAAATATAGTCTACAAATATTGAGGACCCAGTAAGCACTCTTCCAGCAGATCCCACCAGATTACATCTTAATCGCATGTTCCATAATTTAATTCATTATGCACTGTTGAACCAAATTCTACTCTTTAAAAACAAACGCTAATTTAGTTATGTGCTAGTTATGGAGTGTTTTATTGCAGAAATTGTTCAGTAGAAACAGTGGCTATTAGCTCCTGAGACTACACTTATCACTGCAGCACCCATCAGATAAATTAATGTGTCACTCAATCACCTAAAAAGCAATGATCAAAGGAGTAACACACAATGATTCTAAGAGCCTGATTTAGAGCTTGGAGGATTGGCTTCTCCGTCACAAATGTGATGGCTTACCCATCCGCTGTATTACATGTGCATTATATCCTATTGCACCTATCACATTTGGGACAGAGTTTCCAATCTGCCAAACTCTAAATCAGACCCTAAGAGGCCTATTTAAAAAAGGTAAATGTACACATGAGATAATGTACATGCGTACATTTACTCTTAATATTTTGTAGTAAATTTCACTACTTTTGGCCATTAACCATTTTCAGGTGTAAGATTTTCTACAAACTGTAGATGTAAATGTTTCCACCTACTGAATTCAATAACTTTCCGAACATAGGTGGAGATCTCCGCCACCAGGAAGGAGAACTCCCTATGGTAAAGTATAGGAAAATGTAAACTTTAGGAAAAAAAGGTAAAATAATTTTATGATAATTTATAATGTAAATTCAAGCTATATATTTATATGTTATGTAGAGAAGCATTATTAACTTAATTTTGAATCAAATATTTATTTAATTCAAATATATTAAATTGAAAGAAAATAATTCTTAAGAATGAATTTTAAAAAGACACCCACCTAAAGTAAACTGTTCATAGTTAATAACATATTTTAAAATAAAATATTTATTTTTTTATCGTTTATTTTAAACATGTCAATATATATATAAAGATATATTATATATTGATATATATATATATATATATATATATATATATATATATATATATATATATATATATATATATATTATCTACTGGCGGTCGCCAGTAGATAGTTATAGTTAAAACCTATTATCCATAGGAAATCCGCGACATTCTATTTGAAATAACGTTGGCGCCGGTTGACGAATCTTCGCGAAAGTTTCCAACTTGTTGGGGCGCTCCGGTCCGCTCCTATCCTGAAAGTCTCGGGGTGATACGTCAAGCGGGGGCCGAGAAAAAGGGGGTCCCAAAACGCGTTTTCCCCATTCATTTTTCCATAGGAACCTTTAGTCGCAGCTACAGCCCGAACTGCTGAACGGAATTACACCAAATTTGGCAAAGAGGTAGCCCTTGGTTCAGTGTCGTGCCTTTTGCTTAAATGGTGTAAATCCGTTCAGTAGTTCCTGAGAAAATCAAAAGTAAAGTCACATATATATCTGGGCGGAGCCTAACCACACATGTCATCGTGAGATCTGATTGGCTGTCAGCACTTCATCCTGGAATTGCTGGCAGCCATCTTGGGACCAAATGATAGTACCTCATTGAAATGCATTGTAGTGAATAGAAGATTTTGAGGGTCACCAAAAGGAGAACTATAAAGGGTGATAACAGGCTTTAGTTACATTAGAATTTATTTGTTGATGGTACCATACTAATTTTAGGAATTGTGGTGTATTCTAAGGTGATTTTACCATGTGAAAAACCTTCTGCTGGGATATCATGAATCATGTTTGAGAGAACACTATTTTCTCATGCTTGTCCCATGTAGGTTTGGAAGGTGCTCCAGAAGCTAAAATGAGAGCATATTTTCTGTAAATTCACATTATCTTTCTCACTCATGTGAGAATGAAGTCTGACATTCTCAGTAAAACATGTACATCCAACAAGGGCAGAGACTGTCAGTTGATTCCTTTGTGTTCTACTGCAGCTTCCCAGAGTGTTTTAAAGAACAACTAGAGTGCTAACAGCCTTACTTATGACAAAAGTATGGCACACCTGAAGCCATCTTGATTGGAATAAACTGGTAACACTTAAACAATTTAATTTAAAAAGGAACAAAATGATGGGGTTCATTTTGTCATAGAAATTATGGTTAGTGCTGTAGAAAGAAAAATTAGGACATGTTTCAAGTGTGATCTCAAATATCTTCCTGTTATATTTCAACAGGAGCAGCCTGCCAGTTGATGCCTTTGTGTTCTACTGCCGCTTCCCAGAGTGTTCTAAAGAACAACTAGAGTGCTAACAGCCTTACTTATGACAAAAGTATGGCACACCTGAAGCCATCTTGATTGGAATAAACTGGTAACACTTAAAACATTTAATTTAAAAAGGAACAAAATGATGGGGTTCATTTTGTCATAGAAATTATGGTTAGTGCTGTAGAAAGAAAAATTAAGACATATTTCAAGTGTGATCTCAAATATCTTCCTGTTATATTTCAACAGGAGCAGCCTGCCAGTTGATGCCTTTGTGTTCTACTGCAGCTTCCCAGAGTGTTCTAAAGAACAACTAGAGCGCTAACAGCCTTACTTATGACAAAAGTATGGCACACCTGAAGCCATCTTGATTGGAATAAACCGGTAACACTTAAAACATTTAATTTAAAAAGGAACAAAATGAGGGGTTCTTTTTGAAAATAGAAATTATGGTTAGTGCTGCAGAAAGAAAAATTAGGGCATGTTTTAAGTGAGATCTCAAATCCTCTTCTATTTCATTAGAAAATTCTGACATGCAGACTGAAACAATCACTTTCAATACCAGCAGCAGACTACCAGTTAACTCCCTGGTGAGCAGTAGCTTTACTCCAGTGATCTAATGAGCAACTAGAGTGCTAACATTCTGAATTTATGGCAGATGTGAGACACATCTGAATGCCTTCTTGATGGAATCAAAGTAAAAAACTGAAAGCATTTCCTACTGAGGAGACTGCAGTAAATGAAGAAATTAGGAAACTTCATAACAAAGAAGTCTTCCAAGATGGCCACCAGTGAAAAAAGAGCCCAAATGTAGCACAAATATTACCCAGATGTAGCCCACATATAGCCCAATGACAAAAGTGTGCAAAACACTTTTTATTTTTAGTTTTTTGCAGTTTTATGTAGTGCAGACTGGTCAGGTATTGGAGCATTGCATCTTAAAACATGACCCCCCTACACTACAAAAACACCACTGCACTACCTTAAACCCTAAAACACTACCCCCAGCACGACCCCCTACACTACCCAAACACCACTGCACTAACCTAAATCCTAAAACACTACCCCCAGCACGATCCCCTACACTACCCAAACACCACTGCACTACCCTAAAACAGGACCCCCTACACTACACAAACACCACTGCACTACCCTAAACCCTAAAACACTACCCCCAGCACGACCCCTACACTACACAAACACCACTGCACTACCCTAAACCCTACAACACTACCCCCAGCACGACCCCCTACACTGCCCGAACACCACTGCACTGCCCTAAACCCTGAAACACCAGCCCCTGCATGACCCCCTACACTGCCCGAACACTACTGTACTGCCCTAAATCCTGAAACAACAACCCTAGCACGACCCCCTACACTGCCCGAACACCACTGCACTGCCCTAAACCCTGAAACACCACCCCCTTCACGACCCCCTACACTGCCCGAACACCACTGCACTGCCCTAAACCCTGAAACACCACCTCCAGCATGACCCCCTACACTGCCCGAACACCACTGCACTGCCCTAAACCCTGAAACACTACCCCCAGCAAGACCCCCTACACTGCCCGAACACCACTGCACTGCCCTAAACCCTGAAACATCACTCCCAGCAAGACCCCCTACACTGCCCGAACACCACTAACCTAAACCCTGAAACACCACCCCCAGCACGACCCCCTACACTGCCCGAACACCACTGCACTGCCCTAAACCCTGAAACACTACCCCCAGCATGACCCCATACACTGCCCGAACACCACTGCTCTGCCCAAAACCCTGAAACACCAGCCCCAGCACGACCCCCTACACTGCCCGAACACCACTGCACTGCCCTAAACCTTGAAACACCAGCCCCTGCACGACCCCCTACACTGCCCGAACTCCACTGCACTGCCCTAAACCTTGAAACACCAGCCCCTGCACGACCCCTACACTGCCCGAACACCACTGCACTACCCTAAACCCTGAAACATCACCCCCAGCACGACTCCCTACACTGCCCGAGCACCAATGCACTGCCCTAAACCCTGAAACACCAGCCCCAGCACGACCCCCTACACTGCCCGAACACCACTGCACTGCCCTAAACCGTGAAACACCAGCCTCAGCACGACCCCCTACACTGCCTGAACACCACTGCACCGCCCTGAACCCTGAAACACCAGCCCCAGCACAACACCCTACACTGCCCGAACACCACTGCACTGCCCTAAACCCTGAAACACCACCCCGTGCATGACCCCATACACTGGCCGAACACCACTGCACTGCCCTAAACCCTGAAACACCACCCCCAGCGCGACCCCCTACACTGCCCGAACACCACTGCACTGCCCTAAACCCTGAAACACCACCCCTGCACAACCCCCTAAACTGCTCGAACACTACTGCACTGCCCTAAACCCTGAAACACCACCCCCAGCAAGACTACCTACACTGGCCGAACACCACTGCACTGCCCTAAACCCTGAAACACCACCCCTGCACGACCCCCTACACTGCCCAAACACTACTGCACTGCCCTAAACCCTGAAACACCACCCCTCAGCACGACACCCTACACTGCCCGAACACCACTGCACTGCCCTAAACCCTGAAACACCACCCCAGCACGACCCCCTACACTGCCCGAACACCACTGCACTAAACCCTGAAACACCACCCCCTGCACGACCCCCTACACTGCCGGAACACCACTGCACTGCCCTAAACTCTGAAACACCACCCCCAGCACGACCCCCTACACTGCCCTAACACCACTGTACTGGCCTAAACCCTGAAACATCACCCCCAGCACAACCCCCTACACTGCCTGAGCACCATTGCTCTGCCCTAAACCCTGAAACACTAGCCCCAGCACGACCCCCTACACTGCCCGAACACCACTACCCTGCCCTAAACCCTGAAACACCACCCCCAGCACGACCCCCTACACTGCCCGAACACGACTGCACTGCCCTAAACCCTGAAACACCAGCCCCAGCAAGACCCCCTACACTGCCCGAACACCACTGCATTGCCCTAGACTCTGAAACACCAGCCCCAGCAAGACCCCCTACACTGCCCGAACACCACTGCACTGCCCTAAACCCTGAAACACCAGCCCCAGCATGACCCCCTACACTGCCCGAACACCACTGCACTGCCCTAAACCCTGAAACACCAGCCCCAGCACGACCCCCTACACTGCCCGAACACCACTGCACTACCCTAAACCCTGAAACACCAGCCCCAGCACGACCCCCTACACTGCCCGAACACCACTGCACTGCCCTAAACCCTGAAACACCAGCCCCAGCACCACCCCCTACAATGCCTGAACACCACTGTACTGCCCTAAACCCTGAAACACCACCCCCTGCACCGCCCCCACACTGCCCGAACACCACTGCACTGCCCTAAACCCTGAAACACCACCCCCTGCACGACCCCCTACACTGCCCGAACACCACTGCACTGCCCTAAACCCTGAAACACCACCCCCTGCACCACCCCCTACACTGCCCGAACACCACTGCACTGCCCTAAACCCTGAAACACCACCCCTGCACCGCCCCTACACTGCCCGAACACCACTGCACTGCCCTAAACCCTGAAACACCACCCCCAGCATGACCCCCTTTACTGATCGAACACCACTGCACTGCCCCAAACCCTGAAACACCACCCCCAGCATGACCCCTACACTGCCCGAACACCACTGCCCTAAACCCTGAAACACCACCCCTGCACGACCCCCTACACTGCCCGAACATCACTGCACTGCCCTAAACCCTGAAACACCACCCCCAGCACGACCCCCTACACTGCCCGAACACCACTGCACTGCCCTAAACCCTAAAACACCACCCCCAGCACGACCCCCTACACTGCCCGAACACCACTGCACTGCCCTAAACCCTAGAACACTACCCCCAGCATGACCCCCTACACTACCCGAACACCACTGCACTACCCTAAACCCTAAAATACTCCCCCCAGCACGACCCCCTACACTACCCGAACACGACTGCACTGCCCTAAACCCTAAAACACTCCCCCAGCACGACCCCCTACACTACCCGAACACCACTGCACTGCCTTAAACCCTAAAACACTCCCCCAGCACGACCCCCTACACTACCTAAACACCACTGCACTGCACTGCCCTAAACCCTAAAACACTACCCCTGCATGACCCCCTACACTACCCAAATACCAATGCACTACCCTAATCCCTAAAACACTACCCCCGCACAACCCCCTACACTACCCAAAGACCACTGCATTATCCTAAACCCTAAAACACGACCTCCTACACTACACAAACACCACTGCACTACCCTGAACCCTAAAAACTACCCCAGCACGAACCCCTACACTACCCAAACACCACTGCACTACCCTAAACCATAAAACACTACCCCCAGCAGTACCCCCTACGCTACCCAAACACCACTGCACTACCCTAAACCCTAAAACACTACCCCAGCAGTACCCCCTACACTACCCAAACACCATTGCACTACCCTAAACCCTAAAACACTCCCCCAGCACGACTCCCTACACTACCCAAACACCACTGCACTACCCTAAACCCTAAATCTACCCCCAGCATGACCCCCTACACTACACAAACACCACTGCACTACCCTAAACCCTAAAACACTACCCCCAGCACGACCCTCTTCACTACCTAAACACAACTGCACAATTTGTTACAGGCGTTGCAACGCAGGCCTGTGGTGCTTACTGGAAGTACCTGGTGGGCTAGTTGGGCCCCAGGGACTCTCAGGATTCAAGGTGACCTAATCCCCCAACTTAAAATGCGCCACGGGGCGCGCTTGCACAGTGGTGAAAGGAGGGGCGGGGCCTCAGGTGACATGTGCGCAAACACGCCCTGTGGTGCGTTTTAAGTTGGGGAGTTAATTCCCTTTGAATCCTGGGGGCCAACTAGCCCACCAGGTACCTTCAGTAAGCACAACAGAGTTGCGTTGCAGAGAGGTGAAAAAGGTGCGTGGCCTCGGAACGCCTCTCTGCAACTCAGCTCTGTGGTCCTAACTGTAGGTACCTGGGGGCTAGTTGGGCCCCAGGTACCCTCAGGATTCAAGGGGACTTAATCCCGCAACTTAAAACGCGCCACGGGCGCGTTTGCACACATGTCACCTCAGGCCCCCTCCCTTCACCACTGTGCAAACGCGCACTGGCTCTGGTTAGTCAGAGTCAGTTACCACCAGTACCCGTCTGAAAAAGTTGTGGGCACAGGATGATTTTGCAACAAGGCCTCTTTCTGCTCCTCTGTTGGTTCTTTCTGCACATCTTTTGCTTCTTTCTGTGTGTTTTTCTTCTTTCTTCACATGTCCTACCTCTGTTGGCATAGTTAGAAACTAGCATTTAAAAACCTTTGAAATTCACTTAAAAATCATAGGTTTCAGGCACGTTATAGTTAGAAATTAGCATTTAAAAAACCTTTGAAATTCACTGAAAAAACCATAGGTTTCAGGCACGTTATAGTTAGAAATTAGCATTTAAAAAACCTTTGAAATTCACTGAAAAAACCATAGGTTTCAGGCACGTTATAGTTAGAAATTAGCATTTAAAAAACCTTTGAAATTCACTGAAAAAACCATAGGTTTCAGACAAGTTATAGTTAGAAATTAGCATTTAAAAAACCTTTGAAATTCACTGAAAAAACCATAGGTTTTAGGGACAGTTATAGTTAGTTGGACATTGCACTCGTACAAAACCCGTGAAATTCCCCTGTTATAGTTAGTTCAGCTAACTATAACTCGCGCCCGCAATGCACTGCTGATGACGTCACATATTACATCACTCATGACATGGTCAGTGACATCACTGATGACATCACTGATGACATCTCAAATGACATCACTGATGACATCATCCATGTGATAATTTCATGCATCTTCTCACACCCTAATATAACTTTTGATACACCCACTCTAAATTACAGACTGCCATTCTCAAAACCATAGACACTCCAACACCAAAAACTACATATCCACTCACTGATTCTTAGGTCTACACACACATCCACTCACTCACCTGTACAGTCACTCATACTTACAGTCACTCAGTACAGGACTATCATATGCACTCATACACCTATATAAATACTCACACACCGCCACTCATCCATAGAGGTACTCACACACCTAGTCAGTCATGCAAAAAATTAATCACACACCCATTTACTCACCTATACAGTTATACACACACCAGCTCACTTACTCATACAAATACTAGCACATTCTTACGCTCTTATACAATAACTGATACAAGCACACACGCATCCATACAGCCACTCTCACAATAACACACTCTGACTAATAGCCATTTAAATACTCTAACACACATATATACTGCTTTTTACATATGTAGTTACTCGCACATGTACCACTGAGATATACATTCACTCACTAACACACCCATACACACACTCACCCACCCAAGCAGTCCATCACAGATGCACTCTTGAAATCATGCACCCAGTGAATCACCCACTCACACATCTATGTATAGAGTCACACACACCCCACCCACACAAACACTCAGGCAGCCATACAGATACTCAGAGAACCAATCAATAACCCATATAGACACTCATGTAGCTATTCGCAAATCCATGCATCCACTTACACACCAACAAACAGACGGATACAGACATTCACACAGTTTAGTCACTAACCCATGCATTCAGTAAGATACGTTTAATCACTCACTTGTAGAGTCAGTCACTCACGTACTAAATCATCCATTCAGACACTTATACACCCACTCATTCTTCAATACGCCTTTCCCTATATATAAAACATATTTAAACTTTACAGAAACACACAGTCACTGGATGATGTCATCAGTGATGTCATCAGTGATGTCATTTGAGATGTCATCAGTGATGTCATCAGTGATGTCACTGACCATGTCATGAGTGATGTAATATGTGACGTCATCAGCAGTGCATTGCGGGGCGCGAGTTATAGTTAGCTGAACTAACTATAACAGGGGAATTTCACGGGTTTTGTACGAGTGCAATGTCCAACTAACTATAACTGTCCCTAAAACCTATGGTTTTTTCAGTGTATATATATATATATATAAATATTTGTGGCTCAATAAAATATTTATGGGAATACAGTCCCGTGAGTGCGCAATCCTTTCTTTAAAATCACATACGAGTGATTTTCCGTCATCATCCTCGCAGCACCCACCGTGTAAGTGGCGAGGCCGCGCAAAGGTGGAGCTGGTGAAATGGATATATATATATATATACATATATATATATATATCGTAAAAAGACATGTCCAACACGCTTGGGCACGCTTGTAATCGGCTTTATTGTGGCTTAGCGTAACGTGTTTCAACTGTCTCAACGGTCTTTTGACAACCTAGCCATAGGAAAAGCATTTTTTTGACTAGGCTTGGCACCGGTTGACAAATCTTTACAAAGTTGTCCAGAAACGTGTTCCAGTAATTTTAGTTGTGCACGGAAAGTTTAGGGGCAATCCATCAAGTGGGGGCTGAGTAAAAGAGCGGGTCAAAAAAGTGCGTTTCTCATGTTATTTTCTATTGGGATTTTGAACACGACTACAGCCGGAACTGCTGGACTGAATTACATCAAATTCGGCACAAGGGTAGCTCTTGCTCAAAAGAGCACACTTTTTGTTATTTGGTCTTAATCAGTTCAGCAGTTTTGAAAAAAATAAAGGAAGACCAAATTTATATATGTAGGGATACAGATCCTCCGAGGATCCAACAGTCCCCTTGTTGATATCTGATTCTCTGCAAAATACTTCAACCAGTAAGTATTGGCAGCCATCTTGGGTTTCAGCCAAGTCCCACAAAAAAGTTAAAACAAAAGAAAAGGAGGCAGAGTAAGAATACCAGCTCTGGTCCTTGGGTCCCCCTGAGACTCCACCAGGGCAAAAAAGCATTAAAAAAGAAATGCTGCAAAAATTGCAATAGAGCCGCGAATCAGCAGCAAAAATAATTTAACAAAACAAGCGCAGGCTCCCATGCTTGTTTACTGTATAGCCCCTGGGTAGGTCAGGTCCCGGGGGCATAAAAAAGAAAATGAGGGGGCACACGTAGACCACTTCCTGTGGCTCTCTTGAACCCATGGGGACTACTGCCTCCCCGGGGCTTTATTTATATATGAAAGGGGGGGCTGTGCGGACCCCCCTCCATTGGGCACCTTCAGCCCCAGGGACCACCACCTCCCCAGGGCTTTATTTTTTAAATGTAGGGGGCTGAGCGAACGCCCCTACTAGGGCTGTTTGAAGCCCCAAGGAACACCACCTCACTGGGGCAAAAAAAAGAAGAAAATTGCAGAGGGGATGCACAGACCCCCAAGTCCCAGCAACCACCACCTTCCTGGGGCCAACGTAACATTTAAACCTGGGATGGAGGCCACGTGGGTCAGTGATTAAGGGTCAGTGCCCAAATAGTACATATTACTGGAAATGCTCATATCCTAAAATAAGGGGCTCATCCTTCTATAGTACTCTAAATGAGAAAAAGCCAAAAGTAAAATACAACAAAGGAATATAAAATAAAATTAAGTAAAGTAAAGTAAGAAGCAAGGAATGCACAGGGTTGCTTCAAGATATATATTTCTCTGTGACTACCCAAAATAATTAGAGTATGAAGTAGTGATGTAAGAGCATAACTCTATAAAGTCAATGGGATGCCCTCATACCAAAGGCTTAGGTATGCATGGAAAGAGGATATCTAAATGGTTAATACGTGTCATATATCAGATCTCAGATTCACGCGTAACCTACGCTGCATGTACTTCCATTTCCTCATCCTTATTCAGCCCCACTGGTGTCTTGGTATGGAGATCTAGAATGTTCCTAGATTTGAAACGCCTGAGGTCCCCTATCCTATTACCTCCCCTCAAACTTGCAGACATTCTGTCAATTACAAAGAACATAAGTTTAGACACGTCACCATCATGTGATCTGACAAGTGGCGTGCCACAGGGTACATAAAGTCAGCCTTCCTGATAGCTCTCTGGTGTTCAAGGATCCATTTGCGCGCCGGGAAGATCGCGCTACAGCCATACATTAGGGAGCAAGTTCATTGTAGCACATATACACAGTGATCAGTGCCACAATTGAAGAAGTTGTTTATTCTCCTTCTCTTCCCATCTGAGGAAGAACATTCCACAGTTTTGGAAATAAATTTACACGCCTTACACAGGCCACATTGGAAAAAGCCTCTAGTTCTATCAATCCTTTATCGGATTATTGGTGTAATAGCTTCTGGTCAAAATGTCCCACAAGGTTTTACCCTTTCTATAAGTGATAGACGTTTTTTTTGGGGTAAGTCTCGACCTATGTTGAAGTCTTTCCTTACAATATTCCAATGCTTACCTATTAGTTGTTTAACCTTATATGATGTAGAATCATAAGTCATGATCAATCTCGTGACATTCTGTTGTTTCTTGATTTTGTCATTGAGATAAAGTAGTTGTTCTCTCGAGAGGGGTTCTGCTTTTTTAGCGGCTATATTCAATGTTCTGGATCCATAACCTCTTGCCTGGAATCTCTTTCTCATCAATCTTGTGTGTGTCGGTAGTGCGTCTGCATTGCTACAGATTCTTTTTAATCTCATTGTTTCGCCATAAGAGATACTCTCTATTAAGTTTCTAGGTTGTTGACTAGCGTTATGTAAAGTGCTGTTGCCTGCAGTGTTTTTTCGGTATACCAAAATGTGTATCTTATCATCCTGAACATGTAAGAGTATATCCAAAAATGTGATCTCTTCCGAGCTCATTGACACCGTAAATTTTAAATTACAAGTGTTTTGATTGAATTTCGTGACATATTCGTGTGCCTTTTCTTTTGACCCCGACGATAGAATAAACAGGTTGTCAATGTACCTGGTCCAAATTAGAATGCTGTCCAAGTACTCCTGGTTGGTTTCTGCCCAGGCCACTCGCTTCTCCCACCAGCCCATCACCAGATTGGCGAAGCTGGGGGCTAAGCAGGTGCTTATTGCAGTTCTCATAATTTGGCAATAAAAAACACCATCATGAATGAAAATGTTCTCTTTTAGGCAATAGCGAATCATATCAATCAACATTTTGTTATGCTCAATAAAACAGCCTGGTCTAGTTTTTAAATATGACTCACATGATTTTACTCCAAAATCATGGCCACTACAGGTATACAAACTCACCGCATCAATGGTGATCATCAGATAAGTATCAGTCCAAGTGACATTCTTAATTTTGGTTAAAAAATCTCCACTATCCCTACAATAGGAAGGGAGTGTAACTATGTAGGGGGAGAGAAATTGATTAAAGTAAATTGCTGCATTTTCCAGGAAGCCGTTATTTGAAGACACAATAGGTCTGCCTGCGGGATCAATTAGGCTTTTATGCACCTTAGGTAGTATATAAAAGGCAGGTACCCTGGGAAAATCAGGTTTTAAAAAATAAAATTCATTGTGATTAATAATGCACCAGTCTCTCCACAAAATCAAAATCTAGTGGAATCTCTCCACTCAATCTTTTTAGGTCACCATGTTAATCACCTCATAGCAGTCTTTCTGCGACAACTGTCTCATGATTTCTCCCTCATACCAGGCGGCATCCATGATAACTACATTGCCTCCCTTGTCAGAGCTTCTTATGACAATTGTTTTATCATTTTTTAGATTGATAATAGCTTGACGTTGGGAAAGAGACAAGTTGTCGCCTTTCTGTAGACTATTATCCTGCATATATATAAGTTCTTGGGTCACCATCTCATGAAACACATCTATGTTGTCCCAGGGTAGTATGGGGATGACCTGTGAGGGTGGCTTTAAGTTGCTCCCACTTGGGATGTCCACCTCAATGCCTAAGGTGTTTAACATGGATTCCATATTTATATCTGTGGCATCACGTTCACTCTCCCTTAATAGCATTTCTAAAGCCAACAATCCTTCTGCTTCTCCAGTTTGTAAATCACAAAAAGGTTGACTTACACGATAAGTACTGATTGATTTTTTCGTCAGTTTATGAATTTGATCTAATTTCAATTTTCGTACAAAAAGGTACAAGTCAATACATGCTTGTGCATAATTGAAACCAGTACGTGGACAGAACGATAAACCCAGTTCCAACAGTGAAATTTCCTCCTCGGTTACCTCTCTTTTGGATAAGTTCAAAACAGTCAATTTTGAGCTAATTTCTTCTTTGTTAGTCGTATAGTCCTGCCAGTGGTTGTTTGTTCTTCCTCCAGTCCCTCTTCTGATCCGGTGCCTTTGTTGGTGCCTTTTCCGTGCCCCCTTCCTTTTCTTTTTCCTCTTGGAGGTGGGCGATCTTGTCCGCTTGTCTCAAGATACGATACTCATCATGGAACCCCGAAACCCCAGCTCTTCTCGATGGTTCCCCTACATCCTCATTATCGGTGCTCAAGTCCGAGCTGGATTCAGTTGATACAACATCCTGTTTTTTCTGCATATATTCGTGTTACATTTCTTTTCTAAAAATGTCGTACTTTCTCGCAAAGTTTAGTATACGCCTTTCGGCATAAGCGCATTTATCGCGCTGAAATTTCTGATGTTTTTTTGCCTTAACATCGTTTTCATGCCTCGCAAGTCTCTCATTCATTTTCACTTGTAAGTGCTTCAGGGTCTCCTTGTCATATGCATTCTCCACCTCCGATTTCAGTGCCTTAAATTCATTACATATTCTTGCCAGATCCATTTCAGCATATTTTATGAGGATCTTTAACATTCCTCTGCTGGATTTAGATGTATGGTCTGCCAATTCCTCCAAGAGACCTGGATATGGTGTTTCATATGTGGGGACTGTGAATATTCGTAGTCCACATGGGGCCCGATTGACTTCTACGTACCGGGTCACCGACAGCAGTTCCCACCACTTGCTGATTTCTTTTTTATCCAGTCTTCTATATTTGCCATTTTCTGTTTAAGGGATACCGCTGCTGTGCTGCCAATCCCGACTTCAGTGACACGTTTCCATTCTCAAGGGTGTCGCTGAAAATCTCTTTTGCTGGTTCCATCCTTAATGAGCCACTTTTTTTGAAATCCATTGTATAACTCAAGCGTTAGCTTCACTCCTCTGCGTTAACCAGTACGTATCAGTTACCGGTCGCGGGAACTGCCACTTTGCTCTCGGTGATGATAGGGGTGACGGAGGGCCTCCCACAAGGGAACAATTCTGTCCAAATCGATCACCTTCAATGTACGGTCCCTGAGTTTTCTCCGTATAATTGATGAGATGCGGTGGCGGGGACTAATTCATCCAAATGCAAACACAACAGTTACTGCAGTAGTAGTCACTTCCACCAGCATGCGGGTGCGCTGAAGCTGTGGCGGTGTTCAGCCTCAACATGCTCCAAACTCCGACATGAAAGCTGAATCAAAGGCAGGCACTCCTGGATGCGTTAGATAAAAGTTTATTCCACACGGGCGCACTGACGTGTTTCGGTCAGGGTTTTTCTCAAAGTGCAAACCACTCCATCTTTGTTTTATGGGAATTTAAATAATACACGTCATCTTAGACATAGAAGAAATCTATATACATTTTACAGCATACAATATCATTATATACAAACTCCAAGTGACACCTATAAATTACAGTTATACAGAACAGCAGAATAAACTACTGTTTCATCACCATTAAAGTGCATCGCAAACAAAGGGGACTTACTGGCTTCTTCAAACCAAGTCCACTTAAAATGAATTTTCATTAGTTTTTTGGGGACAATATCAAATTTTGGTCATTCCTATATCTGTAGAGCATAGGCAATTCTAATGTATTGCAAATAAATTCATATTCCCTTAATGTTTGTCTAACTATTGACAGTCATGACATTTCTATCTACATAGGAATGATATATCAATCAAAGGAAAGGAAGAGGCACTGGTCCCATAAGTGGTATGAGTGACTCAGAAAAGGGGAGAGGGAAGCAGCAAAAAGTTCCAGCAATATTAGAATGATTAATATATATATTATATTATACATACTGGCGGTTGCCAGTAGGTAGTTATAGTTAGGACCTAGTTTCCATAGGAAGAGTGTTTTTTCATTTGCCACTAACTTTGCCCACATGAAATTTTCAAAAATTATTTCCTGCTCACTTCAGCTGCTGTGTTGAAATTTTCAGGGTGATTTATGAAGCGGGGGCCAAGAAAAAGGGGGTCCCAAAACGCATTTTCCGCATGCTAATTTCCATAGGAAACTTTAGACACATGTACAGCCCAAACTACTGAACAGAATTACACCAAATCTGGCAGAAAGGTAGCTGTTGGTCCATAAAGAGTCTTTTTTGTTAAATGGTGTAAATCTGTTCAGTAGTTTTGGTGTAATTAAAATACATTTCTTGGGATCCGTGACCCCTCCCTATCTTGTGCTAAGATCTGATTGGCTGCCAACACTTCAAACTAGGAAGTGTTGGCAGCCATCTTGGGACTCAGTTGAACTGAGTCACAGAAAAAAAATATTAAAAAAAGAAAAGGGGGCAGGGTAGAAACACTCATTTAAAAAAATCAATTTTGGCGGGAGTCGCATTGGATCCGCAATTCCAGCAGAATTGTTTTTTAAAATGAAGCGCCAGCCCCCACACTTTGTTTATAATCAGCCCCCATGTGTACCAGATCCTGGGGGCAAGTGTATAATAATTAGGAGAGGATGCACAGAACCCCCCTCCTTGGAGCATTACAGCCCTGGGGCCTGCCACCTCCCCGGGGCATTTTGAAGATTATATGGGGGTTGCCCTAGGCAACCCCATTCCCTGGGGACCACCACCTTTCCAGGGCATATTATGCTGTAATGGAGAAGGGTCGCACGGTCCCCCTCCTGGAGTCAACATAGCCCTGTTGACTGCCACCCCCCAGGGCTGGCTGCAGCAATGTCCTGGGGTGCCCACTCCCAGACATTGCATTTTGCTATGGCTTCTGCTCCCACCAAGCCATAGCAAACACTGCTCTGCTTCAAGTAAGTGAGAGCAGAAAATGCTCTGCTTACTCGAAGCAGAGCAGAATTGCTGCCCCGGCCTGGATGGGGGGCTGTGTGTCCCCTTCCCATGTTTAAAATAAATAAATAAAATAAAGGGCAGGCCCAGGAAAGAGGGCCACGTGGTCCCCTTCCTTTATTTTCAGCTGTACACAAAACATTTGTCACTAGAGGGGCCCAAAATGCTCTCGCTTACTTGAAGCATAGCAGAATCACTGCCCAAGGCCTGGAAGGGGGGCTGTGCAGCCCATTCCCATGTTTAAAATAAATAAATAAAATAAAGGGGAGGCCCAGGAAAGAGAGGCCTTGTGGCCCCCCTTCCTTTATTTTTAGCTGTACACAAAACATTTGTCACTAGACGAGCCCAAAATGTACCATTACTTTTAAGGGGTCTCTGGGGCTGAAATCGGCCCAGGGAGGGGGGCCACGCAGTCCCCCTCCCATTATTAAAATGCTTGGACCCGGGGCATGGGGTCCCTGTGGCCAAAATCTCTTAGAAAAGAAACATTTAAAAAAAAAAATCCCAGCAACTCGCCTGAGGCCCCACCCCCTTTCTCTACTACTCTGCAAATGCACCTGCTGGCGCACTACTGGTTAAAGGCTGAAGTTCACTTTACTCCTGAGGGACCTTAGGGGCCAAGAAGCCCTCTTGGTACCTCCTGTAAGTCCTAGACAGCAGGATTTCTGAGAGCTGGGTGGAGGCTCAGCCCCCATTCTCCACCACTCTTCAAATGCGACTACTACTTAAAAAAAATAGAGATTCACTAAAAACAACAAAGGTTACAGGGACGTTATAGTTAGGAATTTGCATTGAAAAAGCCTTAGAAATTCACAGAAAAAAACAAAGGTTACAGGGACGTTATAGTTAGGAATTAGCATTTAAAACAATTTCGAAATTCACTGAGGAAACCAAAGGTTACAGGGACATTATAGTTAGGCTCAGATTTCACTCATACAAAACCAGTGAAATTCAAAAGTTATAGTTAGCTGAGCTAACAATAACATGCGTCCTGCAATGTACTGCTTATGACCTCACATATTGCATCACTCATGACATGGTCAGTGACATCACAGATGACATCTCAAATGACATCACAGATGACATCACTAATGACATCATCCACAAAATCAAAATTGCACTCACTCACACCACATAGAACCTTTCATACACCCACTCCCACACAACCATTCACAAACCCATTCACAGATCCATACCAGTACTTACACACCCACTCACTGATTCATAGATCTACACACACATCCACTCAATCACCCATACAGCCACTCATACACCCACCCAGTCACTAATACAGCCACTGACATAACCAATCATACACCCATACAGCCACTCACACACTGAGTCAGACACCCATAGAGCTACGCACACACCTAGTCTCTCACCCATACAATCAATCACACAGCCACCTAATCACCCATACAGATACACACACACCCACTCACTTACTCATACAGATACTAAAACGTACTCACTCACCTTTACAGTCACTGACACAAGCACACACTCACCCATACAGCCACTCTCACTTTCACTCACTCCCCCATACAGTCACTCATATACTCCATCACTCACCTATACTGCCTTTCACATACTTAGTTACTCACCCATATACCACTGACACATCAATGTACTTACCCACACAGCCATATACCCACTCACCCAAACAGCCCTTCACACATACACTCACTAACCCAGACAGCCACTGACTCACCCACTCACTCATCCATACAGGCAGTCACACACCCTCTTACCAATCCCCCCAGAGACACTCAAACAACCATACAGGTAATCAGACAACCAATCACACACCAATGCAGCCACTCATGCACCCACTCACACACACGTACAGTCACTTAGACATCAACTGATAGACTGATACAGACAGTCACACAACCAGTCACTAACCCATACATTCACTGAGACACCTAATCACTCCCTTATACAGTCATTCACACACCCACTAAAACATCCATACAGGCACTCATACACATACTGATTCACCAATACAGCTTGGTATATATATTTAACACACATACTTTTTAAAAACATTCACAGTCACTGGATGATGTCATCAGTGATGTCATTTGGGATGTCATCAGTGATGTTATCTGTGATGTCACTGACCATGTCATGAGTTGTGTAATATGTGAGGTCATAAGCAGTGCATTGCAGGGGGTGCGAGTTATAGTTAGCTCAGGATAACTATAACTGCTGAATTTCACTGGTTTTGTATGAATTAAATCTGAGTCTAACTATAACGTCCCTGTAAACTTTGTTTTTTTCAGTGAAACAGTGCTTACAAAGAAATTCAAAATTCTGAATAAACCAACTTCAATATACTCCACAAGAACAAGCAAGTGCGGCTATCCAGACCATGCAGTGTAGCGGCAAGTGCATGACACAAAATGGGTCGGAGTCATCTGGGTAAATTAAACGGATGTGGTATTGGGAGAACCACTAACCTAGGTACTGCATAGACAAAGTACAATGAAACACAACATTAAAAGAATAATACATGTGTGTGCAATACGGCCCAAATGGGCAGTCCTGTAAAAGTACTCCAAAAACAATTCAAGCCCAAGTGTGCAAAGTGGGACAGTTCAGGGAACATGTACACATCAGCAAATGTCATATGATCATAACAACTGAAATATAATAGAATACCGCCCTAGGTACCACAATAAAATGTCACATATATGAAGCAGTAAAAGTCATATGGTCATAACATAAAAACTAGATATGTTGCCCTGGGAACACTAATCAAATGTAACCAAGCAGCATCGGAGTTCCAGGTAACAACTGGCCAGGGTGGAGGAAGTAAATCAACAACTAGTAATGCAATATTCCTGATGGTGCCATTGTAAAGTGAGGAAATATTGTAATAAAAAAAAGAAGAACACAGTGCAAAATCTTACCTGATCAGCCTGGTTACTGGGATGCCATGGAGTACCCCTTCCTTTCCTCCTGTGATAAAACATAAAATGAAACAGAATTAATACAGATACAAAATCTCACAGAGAGAAAAGCACAAAACTATCATTGCAATTGTACAAAAATCAGAGACAAAAGATATAAAAAATTAATTAATCATCATGTAAGTGAATACTTAATTCCTCATCCTGGTTCAGCCCCCCTGGGCTCATGGTATCGAGCTCGATAATGAGTTGAAACTATCTTGTTCTCATTCTGAGGGTGCAATCACCCCCTCTGGGATTTGAGTATGATCTATTTAATTGCATAAATGGCCAATTTGTTGCGATCACGGAAGAATTTGTCATGGAAATGTCTGGCAACAGGATATGTGGGATGATTGTGGTCGATGGCCCGGTGATGTTCCCTGACTCTTTTCTTGGTCGAGAAAATGATAGTGCCAATATAGCTTAGAGGACATAGGAACTCAAGGACATATATAACGTGTTGTGAGCTGAAAGTCAGAAACTGGCTGATGACACAGGTATTGCCATTGATGGTGGTGTATTCCTTTTTGATGTGGTTATTTTTGCCGTCTTTGCACTGCCCAAATGGAAAAAAGCCTTACAAGTTGTGTTCCTTAATGCCCTTGGTGAGAGTGATATTGCTATGAACAAAAGTGTCTCTGAGATATCTAGGTCTCTGGTACGTAATGCTGGTTTTTGGCCAATCCCCAGCTTTACATACTGGCGAGCTAGATCACTCAGACAATACCCACGTCATCAACAGTTCCTGACTTGATGCACACAACGCGTCATATATGTTCTTCTTGTTACGCCTCTGTTGGGATGGCATTGCATTGTGACACAATCCCAGGTTTACTGCCCTTAATAAATCTGCGATCGCCCAATATCCTTGGGTGGATGCACGGGGACCCCCACACTCCACCCATGGAATGCCTTTCAAAGCAGATTAACGCAAGGCACTGATTTTTGCTGCTTGATTCTGGATTTACTAAGACACTCAGAGCCATGCAAGGTTAGCTGTGCTTGGCTTAGTAGGTCTCACTGAAGCCCTTGCATCTCCTTGCATGACACAAGGGAAATGAAAGAGCCTCGCAAATCTGGGCCCAAGTGTATTAATTTGATGAACATTTCCCACAGTCACATCAATACCAACTCCCTCCAATCAAAAAACTCAAGCTAAAAAACGTTATAAGTAGAGCTCGCCCATTACACTTTACATCAAAGGAATACAAAAATAGCATGATAAAAATCAATAAAGGTTATTATTTTTATACTATTCTTCAACGTCCATTAAGGAATTATTGAGTCGATTAATGTCTCATTGTGACGAAACGCATAGTATTTCACTACCATTTAATGTTTACCCAAATGTGAACATTTTAACCTTTAATTAGAAGACCAATGATCATAAAAACATATTTCATAATTTAAAAAGAAGGAAGCAGTTACTCTGTTTGGTAATTTTGTAAAAGATATGTCAGAGATATTGCTATACACAAAAATATGTACTAGTGATGTGAATTGTCTCAACACATGTCACACCTTACGTATGATAGAAAGAAAAGTGTATTTCACTAGGAAACAAAACAACAGATTCTGATTCTTCAGTGCAGAATTACTTCAAGTACTTTGTATCAGTAAATTGGTCAGATGTAACCTGGGCTTCTTTGCTCACTCGACCTTGTGGTGCCGCCCACAAACAATTTAAAATGTGTGACTTGCGATGGATTCCTCTATTTTTATGTTAAAAATAGTGAAGAAAAAAATATTCAGTTTCCAACGTGTCATCATGACACAATTGCTGCATGTTTACCCGACTGATTGATACCCTATTGCCAAAATGCCCAATTTAAATTTGTGCTCCACAATCTGGACCCAAGCAGATTGTTTTTCTACTTTAGGAGGCAAGCACTATTCTATTCGACTTCAATGTTGACATTTAATCGCAGCACGATTATACATTAATTTGTAATATTTCCTGAGGTATGATAGTGTTGGCTGCGTCCTAGTCTGCTTGATATGGTGCACCCATATTGCTAGTGTCCCCCTTGGACTTCGACGACGGTCTTGTTAAAAAATTTATTTTCAAGGCTGTAATTTATTGAAACCTTTCACAAACACATCTCCGGATTCAGGTGTGGCAAAATTTGGGACGCAAAAAGTAAATTATAGAAAGAATGCTTTCTACTCTAATCAAACATACATCTTTAATTAAACCTTATAGTGGATCTCAAATGGCCTTAGCCACACCGATCTACATTCAGCAAATAACACCTCGCCCTTTTACAGCAATTCTTATGTAACAATGAAAAAGAGGAAAGCCTTTGTGTTTGCTTTCCCGCCCACTTCTAAATGCAAAGAAATGGTGCCTAATTAAGCTTACTCCTTTAATTGCATCCCTGCATCTTGAAAAACAGTCTCGGTCTCTATAAAAACCCCCAATAAATGAACTACATTAACACAAAGAATACTCTTAAAAGTCACAAAAATGTCATCAGAAGCCAAGTTTATTTTTACCCTGCTAAAAGAGGCACATCTGTGTCAAATGCAATTTTACACCAAGTGGCTTCTATACAGAACTCCCACCTTACACCATATAATGAACCTGCAGATTTCCGCAAATTGTTTTAGGTGCAATGCGAAGAGAGGGGGGAATTAGACCCACATTATATGGGGCTGCCCAAGATTTTGACAGTTCTGGGATGAGATCAATCAGTACTGTACTTACACACTACAATTGGAGTACCCGTTAGATGCTCGGACTGTGGTTTTAGGGTACTCATCCAACTTAAATGTTGGCCTTTTGCAAACGAAAACTATTATATATTATTGTTTTAATAGCCAGATCCTTACTTCTTCAAAAGTGGCGATCTGAGGAAATTCCAAATTCCAACATTGGTGGTCCAAATGAAGTAGAATCAAAAAGTCAGAAAAGAGATATGCATTAAGATCTGGATCATATAGGAGTTCTTAAAATTGGGTGGCTTTCGGTTGGGAGCTCTATTGACAAATATATGGACTGCAAATAAATGTAAAATGAATTGGTTTTTATTAAGCAGTGGGGGGGCTTTTTACGTGCTATTTGTAATTCAGGCTCAAACGAATGTATTTCTTCCACTTTTTGTACTAACTTATTAATTTATCTATTTATCAAATTTATCAAATTAAATTCTTGAAGTCATTTTCAAATGTAAAATAGGATTGTAATGGTGATTTTTCATTTTTTTGTAATTGTGGATTTTGTAATGGATGAACTCTCTCAATAAAAAAATTAAAAAAATTAAACAAAATTCAATATGAAATGGCACAGAACAAAGCTTTATGGTAGCATACAATTTTGTCCCAAGTCCACCACTGAGAGAGAGAACAATGTTGTCTCAAATTGATACATTTTATAATCAACGTAGTGGAGATATTTTTGGACAAAAACATTATACAAACTAAAGCAATGACAATTTGGAGTATCTAGATATTCACATTTAGAAATCATCAGTAAAGTAATTTTGGGCCTGATTCATAGGGAACGCACAAACTTTTCTCCACTATGGTTTCTCCTGCATTTAGAGCAAACTTCTGACTTTCTTAAAAATGACAAGGAATTCCAAGAATAAAGCATATGTCATAGATTCTGAGGAGCATTGTCATGATTAAGCATTCAGATATCTAGTCACAGGTGTATATGTCAAAACGGGTAAATGAAATATAATGTATTTTTTCCTTTTCCACAGGTAGTGCTTAATTTGTAAAAACAAAAAAATAAGTGCTGCGCCCCCAAAACCCAAGGGTGTCTGTACTATGATGCAATGTATGCCAGGGAGGTAGTCCTTACCTTACTCAGTGCTGCAGCTCCACTACCACCAAATCCTAGATCATATCTGATATGCCCTGGAAGCAGCATATATACCAACATGAAGTGTGAGCAATAGACCTTATTTAATTTCCACTGTGGTTTTTGCAAATAGAATGGCTGTTGTCAAACCCCATTCATGAGGCCACAAGGCAGGCAGGGGCTACGGGACCACAACCGTGGGGGTTGAGGCCTTTTACCCTTGCTGTTTCATGGAGGCCCTACTATAGATCTGCAAATTGGGCCAACTACCAACCCCTTCTGCACTTGACTCTTAGTGGTAACATAGGTGAGCAGTCACAAGCATCTCAGGGAGGTTAGTGTGGGTTTTTTCAGGCTCTAGAATCAATACCCCCCCTAGCAGCACAATAAAATCAATGTCCAGCCTAGTGCTTCTTTTTTTAAGAAAGCACAAGTACTTTTATCAAACAAAAAACATAGAAGGTCCCTATACATTCAGTTATGCACAAATACCCAATCCCCAGGTGTGAGGCTTGGTGCTCTTAAGGGCTTCCACTGATTAGACCTTTCCCTGGCTCTAGTGCGTCTCCCCCCACTGTTACTGGGTTGCCCACCTCATAGCAGGCTCATAGTCAATCAAGTAAATTGGTGGGTGTAGATTTTGCGTCTTGCCTCCCCTCTTTATCTAGGTTAGCACATAGTCCCCAGGGCATAGGCCTGATCAGTCTCTCACCAAGATCAGGTTAGCAGCTGTGGGCTGCACACAACATTCTCAGTTTCTCACCAGTCCCAGATTGCAGTGTGGGGTTGCATTCAGCCTTCCCATGGCAGCAGGATTTTCATCAGCAGTGATGGTAGCCTTGTATGTGACAGTCAAGGAGAGGTGCAAGTTGCCGTTCACTCTTCCTGCTGCAGCAGGATGTCACGTTTGGCAGGCAGGTACTGGTTCTTTGAGCGGCAGGTGCCAGACACTATCTTTGACACATTGTGCCCCCCAGCAAACAACCTTGAATTTGTACGAGGCTCCCTACAGGGTACCACTGTGCAACAAAATCTTCAGGACTAGCCTTGAGCCAACAACACACTTGGCAGTGTTACGGTTACACGATCCACTTACGGAGCAAATGGGCCTCCATATTAATGCATCCCAACTTCAGACAGGCCCATCACATGAGCACACCACTCCAGCAGTTTAGTGGTTCCAACAAGGATACATATTGACAATTGCATTGCCCGAGCCAGCAGTACTAAGATTCCTAGGGGGCTCTTGCTTCATGAGTCTCAGACGGACCTAACACCAGGGTCAATAAGTATCCCTTTCCACAATATGCTCCTCCTGCAGGGTTGGTGCTTCATCCCTTCACTCACAAGAAGGATATCTTGGCACTGTGGACTGTCAGTAATTTCTTCTTCAGATTGGACTGCAGGCAATGTTCCCTTACCTCTGGGGAGTTGGCTGTCAGCACCACACCAACCCTTGGCTGCTTTATAGCCCCTGAGTACTCTGTGGAGTATCCCCTCCTTGGTAGAAGAGACCACCACTAAGAACAACAATGGATCTTGAGCTCCCACCTGTGTGTTGCTTTTGCAGATGGTGGATGTGTATTTCGGGACTGCTTCTAGGAACTGGTTTGGGGCAGTTCTCCTTTAATATGAACTGGACAGTCCATTTTCAGGCCTGGCCCTTGTGTATAAGAATGCTCTACCCAGTAGGACAATCCCCAGGTGGAGTACCCATCACAAAGGTACAAAGAGGTGGAGCAGGCTACACCCAGTGTTTTATGACCCCTCCTCACATAGATCAGAAAAGAGACAAGAAACGGTTCCACTACAATGACTTCTTTCCCTATTTCAACAGATACTGCAGGCCTCCGACTATACCCCTGCCATCCACCAAGCGCCAGCTGCAATCAGAGTCCTTTCCAGCTGTTATATGGCCATTAGGGTCATTGTCGACATTGCTAAGTTAGCATGAGCTCTGCTGCCATGATGCTGCTTTTGCGCGCGTTACTACATGACTTTGTTTTGCAAGACTCTGTTTGTGCCTTTTACATGAGAACTGTCTGCTTTCTGCGTTCTCTGCCTGTTCCTGGAGTTTAGTCTGAACACGATGTGCAGGGTCGATAAACAATGCCCCTTGTTATTCCGTTCTGGTCAGTCCCTAGCATCTAGACAAAACATGCTAACACAGCTGCACTACTGGAAACTCATGCTTAGATATTACGGGGGTGCATGTTGTTCTAACACACACTTGGAGAGGGTCCTTTCCAGGGAGAAGAGCTATGCTGTTCCCATGATATAAAGCTTCCATCTAGGCACTAAGGTATGGGGTCTGCTGACAAAGCCCAGAGATATTCCTTTATATAATAAACTTGACCTTCCCAAGGGGAGGGTGGTTAGGCCTTATAGTCCTTTTTCCACTGTCTGTATATGATGACATCCCCCTTTATATTCTATGGAATTGTAACACTGCTAATTGTTCTAGGTTTATGCATTTCGCTGCTGGTTGTGGCCCGTATACTGCATTATAGAGCACGAAAGTTAAAATAAACATTTTGTACTATAACAGTGAATTTTGTTTTCAAAGTTGGAATGGAAGGCCAAATGGAACTATCTACTTTCTCATGCGGGGGCAGAAAAAGCACATTGCTACAACAAGTAACACATTGTGAAACTGTTACTATATATACGGGATTCCTGCCCGTAAACCACAGCAGTTGTGGTTATTCAAAATAAGATAACTGCCATTAGCAAGCAGTGTAAAAGCGGGGATTATTGCTGGGACGGGACTTACTTTTAAAAAAACAAGCAAGATTAAGTGCGGAAACATTACAAGCGCCGTGCAACTTAACGTGTTTACAAACTAGGGAATGTCCCACTGTGGAATCGCAGTCCTCAGCTTTTAGGAAAACTTCTTTATCCTCCCGATGACATCTGTAAGTGAAAGGTAGGTACCACAATTCATGAAGAAATGTTCTTCCCAGGGGTTCAAAGCGGCCAATTGGGAAATGTTTCATGCAAGATTTAAATTGAAACAGTGAAAACGGGAGAGAGATAACCCCATGAATTAACCATACAGCTGAATCCATCTCCGTCACAGAGAATGGCAAGTGTTCTAATTGTTCAATGTGTAATAGTGTGTATGTAGCGTCTTTCATGGTCATAAACCTTTGTTTTTCAGTTAGATTAAATGGCAAAAACAAAGCGGAAGCATTCAAATAATCCCAAGGTACTTTTCCCATTTTCAAGAGTCTGTAACGTCCATGCAAACTGCATTACTGATTGTAGTTGATTTTGACCATGATATAACACAGGTACATCATTCTGAACAATATCAATAACAGATGAAACAATATTATCCAAGGTATAAATGCGTGAAGACAGTGTATTAATGCTATTGTCGACCACTGCAAGGACTTTTTCTAAATTTGCTTTGTCAATTTGGCGCGGACGAAGCGCCGCCTCAATCTGCGAAAGTTTCCATACTTCCTTGTAAGCTGCATAGATAAATCTTTTTGTTCTAGGGGTCCTAGGACCTAGTAGAAAATCAGCCAAATTGATGTCACTCAACAAAAGTGACAAGTGTTGTTTAACTGACGATAACGTTGAGTGTTCCAACCATTGTTGGCACAACTTACCCACCGAATATGTGGTAACTGAATGTGAATGCGAAAAACATGGATCTGGTCTAGTCTGTGTGAAACCAGGCGTTATATTATAAAAACACAATTGGCATGAAGTTGAACTGGTTTGCCACAGCAACCATCCGTTAGGGTCAACATCAGAGACATTGAAAGTGCCACTTCGAAACAGAGTTTGCAAAACATTGATTGAAGAATTTGTGTGCGTCCACCAATTATCATACTCTGCCAATGATGGAATGGACAGGATATTTACATTTTTCGCAGTTGCCAGGCCAAAGCAAGTAATTTTATATACTGTATCATTTAAAAATAACATTTGTGCTTGTATTAGGTAGGCACGATGTAAAGCTTCAGTTCCCTGAACCTGCCAAGCCTTAGTGCCCCAAATTGTTTTCAAATCAATGGTATCACTCCAGTGATCATAATCCTGTGTGGCCAATTCAGATCTAAAGGAATTGGAATAGATTAATTTAGTGTGGGTCAGAATAAATTTAGGTTGCGACAACAATTGTAATTTAAAGAAGTAGGATTCAGGAATGGGCATGTCATAATCTGTGAAATAGGTGAACTTATCCCTGAGTGTTTTAGAACTCCCTGTAAAGGAGTTGGACAATGTTCCCATTGCGTGTAATTAAAAACAGGTCTTAACGTGTTTGCCTTGTGTAAGAAATGGTGGCCATAGTGTTGATTTCAGAATAAATCAGCATAATTTGCAGAAATTAAATATAAATCTTCAGCATCAAAAGCAGCATGATACTTTAAATCTGAAAACAATGATTGTACTGCTTGTACATCCCAATCATCGGAATGTATGTCCGGTGTTACCACATCTCCTAAGGACACGCAAAACACGTATGGTATCTTGAGGACCTCCATCGGACCATGGATTTCGAATGCTACTTTATCCGAAACGATGCCATCTGCAACTGTGAAAGCTGAAATGTTCACGAGGGCTTCATCACGTTTCATTATATGGGACCCTGTATGAGGGGCCAGAATTCCATCGACCAATTTGACAGCAGAGCGTTCTGGCAAATAATGACCATTGATGAGCAAGAAAAATACTGTCACAAATCGAATCGACATAAAAAGGAAAATCAGGATAAGTATAAACCAGATGTACGTCCAGGGAGGGACCAGGTAAGTCTTTTTGAACCAAGAGATGAAAATACTTGTTTTCGTCGGTGGAAGTGCCAAAATGGAAGACGAGGAGGAACAGTCATAAGAGAAGCTCGCACGGTCCACAAAATAACCGCTTGCTCCCATATTCATCAAAGGCGGTAGGGCGGCATCATCTTGATGTTGTCGAGGACTGTTCAGCACTTCACTGTGGGATTCTTCCGCAGGATAAGTATACTCGACTTCTGCGTTGGAAGAGGATGGAGTCAGGACAGGCAGAAGGTCAATAGTAGTTTCCATCTCACCCTCAGCGATACGAGGATGAGTCGAAGAGGTTGAATGCACCGGATTCATAGAGATAGCGTTGCATGAAACTGCAGGAGTTACACTATTCAGAATCGTCCAGACGGTGTAGCTTGACATTGTCCACTGAACTGTATCTGTTGTTTTTGCCACCAGGCAAAGGTGGTAGAATTACTGTACGAGTACCCTTCAATCCAAGAACTGGGACCGGTGCACGATAAGAGGGACCAAATTCTTTCTTATTCTCCAGCTTTTCTCGTACCAGATCTCCAATCTAAGGAAGACAGCCGGCGACCCGAATCAGCAATACTGAAGAGGGCAAATGTTCAGTTGCATAGCTGTCACGGGTCTTTTGTAGGTCCTGTAACATAGTAGAATGATTATCTACATCAAAGGCTGTGGCAGCCGCCACAACGTCTATACCATCAAGGTCTGGCACAAACATTTTAATGCCAAAGAGCATTTCGTATGGGGTCCACCAACCCAGAGATCTTCTAGGGAGATTATTAAGTGCACGTTGAACTCCATACAAATGGGCCAGCCAGTTCCTGCCAGTACCTAAGACCCTAGCTGTCAAAGATTGCTTTAAGTCACGGTTCACCCGCTCCACTACGACAACGGAGGGGGATGAACGTGTTCATACTGTAAAAACTACTGTGTCTGAAGAGCAGGATCAAAGATAAACGTGACATCAGCCTTTGTCAAAGAAGTAGCCCATTGTATCCAATGGGGATGTAGTGCCTTAGAGTTGGGTACACTTGCCTTAGTCACTGCTTCTAAAGCAGGGAAAGGCGTGACCATAAGAATGCGTTTTCCTTGTGCCAGCGAGCGTCCTTTCAGAATCGCCATTTGGACCGCCCTCAAAACTTTTTCAACATTCGAAAAACACATTTCCGCCGATGTGTACAAATGTGATTTGTATGCAATTGGTACTGTGCCGCCCTCATTGAACGTCAAGTAAGTGAAACCCACCGTCCCCGGTACTATACGTATCACCAGGCTCGTGGTATTATCATACGTCAACAAGTAGTTAGTTGCAAGCATATCTGATTACAAGGATTGTAGAATAGTGGTATGTTCCGGAAGCCAGCTGGCAGAAGAATATGTTGGTTGTATCAATGCATAAAGCGGTTTGATACGCTGGGCATAATCGGGGATGTATGTCCGTCCGAAATTTAAAAATCCCAGCAAAGACTGAAGTTTCTTCAGCGTAGAAGGAGGTTGCAATTGTGCACATTTCTCCAGAAAGTGGGAGGCTAACCCCCGACCTTCATTATTGATCTCATAGCCCAAAAAGAGCACCCCAAATGAGCGATGTGTGAGTTAGCAAAATTGAATTTGTATCCATAGTCGGCAAACGATAAAATGATGCGGTCGACTCGTACAAGATGCAGCATTAGTTCGTCATCCGTCAGATAAATATCATCTACGTACGAGAACGCATCTGGATCTATGCTGTGCAATAAAGACACAACACGCGCAGCAAAAGCCCCGGGGCTGTTCTTATATCACATAGGCAAGCGCGTACATTTTTTCTGATTTCCGACTGGCGGTGAATGCTGTCAAGTCACGGCTCTCAGGAGCCAAATTCTGACTGTAGAAACAATTGGATATGTCCAGTATAGTTTTGTATTTTTTACGAACAAGGTTGTTCACCAGCGCAGAGCTGGGTGTGTTCTGTACCGCAAATGTACGACAATGACTATTCAAATTTCGATAATCCAATACAATGCGATATGAACCGTCAGGTTTTGATACCGGAAAAAGAGGATTATTGGATACTGCGGTTGTGGTTGTGGCATAGAACGTAATGGTATCTCATGTGCCTGTGAATCAATATCCCAGCCCACCTGATTACGGTACACCACTGGGGCAAGGGCCAAAGCCCACTCAGCTGCATAAGCCTTTGCATGTTCCACAGGGACGTAACGTGAAAAACTCGGAAGTATCACTTCCTCCCCTCTAGAAGCGGCTAGCACAAATGGTGGAGGCCAATCTGCCTCTGCCAATAAAATGTTGTATGAGGAGGTGAGATTTTCCCAGAAAACCACCGTAATTGTACGCTGTATATCACCTTCAATTTGGAAGACAATCTCATAGAGTCTATCCGGGGGGGCAACCCGGGTATCTGCTGTTTCTACTGTAATGAATGTATCAGTTGCTCTCGCTTCCAGACAGGGACGCAGTGCCTCCCACACTATGGTAACCTCCGCTGCACTGTCGAGCAGAGTCACTGCCCATGTCCAGTCTAGGAGCCGCGTTCTCACTGTCTGAGGCATACTTCGCTGTTAAAGCGGCGACCTTTTCCTTCTGATACGGGGGTCGAAAACAAGGCATTTCCTCTTATTAGGCTTTAACTTCAAAATGTCCAGGGTGATCCCGTCCCTGCTGTGTGGTTGGACCTTTGCCACGATCCTGGCATTCCCGACCACTGACTTGGGAGTCCGATGTGTCCTGTAAAGAATGAGGAGTGCGCTGATCAGGGTCTTGAAATCTATCATGAGTCTTAATTTTCGCGTGGTCGCGCAAGAACGCTCAGGAGACTCAGGTGTCGGTGAACCAGCACGTGAACCCTGCTTCTGTTGTTGCTGCCCCTGTTTTTTATTTCTCCAGTTCTTTTTAGGAAAGAAGAGGTGCCCATCTTTATCAGTCTGGGCTTTTTGTTGAGTTTGAGTTTACGTTTGAGTAAAAGGCTTAATTCCCAGACTATTGCGCCCTAAGGTTTTATGAGCTTTAGCAATAATCTTTGGCAATTCGCGCTGTTTGTGTGCGTCTGCCACAGCCTCCAAGCGTTGCACCACTTGCAAGCGTACAGCATCACCCTTAACATTAGCAAGGATCAAATCAAAACAATGTCAAACACCCCCACCAGTCTCATCCATAACTCCAGAGCTCCCTCGGTCCCATGTTCATCCTAAACACGTTTTATCATGGAAGGGAGTACGGTCATTGAGGGGGTGCAGAAACACATCGAATATACCGCTGCAAACACTCTACCTCAAGTGTTACAATCAGCTAATTCAGGAAATAGACCTTTAGGTAAACTCATGGTCAGGATCCTGTGTTTCTCCCCAGGCGTTTTATTTGGAAAAACAGCTTTGAGTTGTCCAAATTTTTCAGCAAGCCAATAAGGAAATTCATCTTTGTTTTGCGGACGCTTGCCCTTCACTGAATTAACCATGACAGGACTGATGGTTACACCACCAGGTCCAGGTGGTTGCGCAGCAACGCCAGGTGGTCCCACCTGGAAGTTGCGCGACATGAACTGAGTAACAGCTCTATGCACATGTATCAATGAAGTATGCAATACGCATAGCTCTGTGACAGTAGCAGTAAGATAATTCGGGTGCGGGGTATACCCAGCCAAATGGGCCATGTGGCCCCACCTATCGATATGGGGCCTAAACGGATCGGTGTCGTAGGGTGAGGAAGGGCGCCATTAAACCATATTGCATGTTGCCAAGCCGTTAGCAGAACTTCAAGAGATCTATAAGGTCGATAATTCTGCGGAAGGGCAGTGGCAGTATATTCGTGAAACAATTGATCTGTCCCATCAACTGCCGGAAAGGTGACCCAAGAATAAAATACCTCGAAGCAGTGAGCTGCATCCGCTTCAACAACAAAAATAAGCGCAACACCAGCGGCAGGGACCCCATATTGAGTCAAATATGACCTGACAGGTGCGCGGTTAGGAGGTGCTATGACAACAGACATAATTAACAGAAGAGAATAACAACTTACCTGTGGCAGCGCAATAACGGGTTAATTAGTAAGAGAAAGACCTTTTAAAATTCAAGCTTGAAAAATCTATAAAATATCAACATAGGAGGCTACTCCATCACAACTGTCTCCGGAAACAGATGTGAGGGGATTGTGGACAAGCACAAGCACTACTCAGGAGTCTCGCAGTTAAGTACCAGACCAAACGTTGGTGGCGCCATGTTGTGGGGATTCTGCACATACACAGAACTATGTGCAGGAAAACAGGACCTCGGTGTATAGGGGCTGAACCTTCCTACCACCTTAGTACCCAAAATCCCAAAACCGACTAGATATAGTGGCTCATTCGTTCTCCTACACAATCATGAAGATACAAATGATTAGACAACCCAGAACACAACACTCCTAACTCTCTCAGGAATCGCGGTAGCAAGACACACCCTTTCGCTTACTCACTCGTACTTGTCCACAATAAGAATGGTCAGAGTCACTTATAGTTCAAAATGTTTATTTGAACTATTGTGCTCTATAATGCAGTATACAAGCCTCTACCAGCAGCAAAATGCATAAACCTAGAACAATTAGCATTGTTACAATTCCATAGAATATAAAGGGGGATGTCATCAAATACAGACAGTGGAAAAAGGACTATAAGGCGTAACCACCCTCCCCTTAGTAAGGTCAAGTTTATTATATAGAAGGAGAGCTCTGGGCTTTGTCAGCAGACCCCATACCTTAGTGCCTAGATGGAAGCTTTACATCATAGGAACAGTATAGCTCTTCTCCCTGGAAAGGACCCTCTCCAAGTGTGTGTTAGAACAACATGCATCCCCGTAATAACAAAGCACAAGTTTCCAGTAGTGCAGCTGTGTTACCATGTTTTGTCTAGATAGTAGGGACTGACCAGAACAGAATAACAAGGGGCATTGTTTATCGACCTTGCACATCGTGTTCAGACTAAACTCCAGGAACAGGCAGAGAATGCAGAAAGCAGACAGTTCTCATGTGAAAGGCACAAACAGAGTCTTGCAAAACAAAGTCATGTAGTAACGTGCGCAAAAGCAACATCATGGCAGCAGAGCTCATGCTAACTTAGCAATGTCGACAATGACCCTAATGGCCATATAACACAGCAAGGTATCAGGAAGGACCCTGGCACTTCTAAGGAAAGTCTGTCTCCTTCCTCACCATAGTGTCTGATGCCCCCCTCCCCCCCAGCTAGGAGATGCCAGTAATACACATATGTCGTTTGGCGAAAAGCAACCTCTCCCCCTTCTTGTACACGGTTCAGACTGTGGGCTTGCCAAATGGAACCCACAGGCCTGCAACACTCCTGCATGGCACACTGCTGCTTCTAGCAGACATGCAAGCACAATCAACTACATGACACTCTACTGCTTCTAGCATAATCCACTCACACAATTCATGGGATGTTGTGTTATTATTCTGGGTTCAGCACGATCAGCGGAACTTTAGATTAGTAGGCCAGTAGGCACATACCCCAATTTCACAGGTAAATAGCCTGCCATTATAATTATCTAACACTCCATGTTGCCACCACCTAAATTCTACGCATGAAACCAGTGACACAGACGGTAGTCCTCTCTCACTATAGGATGCATTTGTGCGCCCAGCCCGGTTCAAGTTTAGGTCCAGAACCTAGCATTGTCTTCAGACCGGGCCTAGGTCAAGGAGTGCACTTGGGATTAGTACATGGGTTTAGTGTGTAATATGACCAAAATCAAAAACCAGGATCACAGGTATGCAGTGTGGGCATTCAGGGCAGTAAACACGTTTGTACATCATGCAAACGACATTCCTATCTCAACAGCTGTCAATACAGTAAATTGTTAAAGATAACTGTATTGGCAGTCCTTCTTTCTTTTCATGATAGTAATGGATTTGAAACCACTGGCACAAATTACGTATTGTCCACAGTGAATACATTGTCACAAGGTAAAAATGTTTATAAATTGTCCAAGTGCCAGAAGCAGACATACAGTTCATCACTCAGCAAGCAGTCAAAACAGGAAAGCATTATTGATATGACATGAAAAAAGAATAAGATAATGGCGGTATTTATCCTGATATTTTTCCGGAACATGTCCTTCTGTTATCTATCATGTCTGTCTGCTAGGAGACATTTAAAAAAGATATGTTTATGACTCATACAATGCATATCCCATCTTCAGAAGTAGAATTTTCACAAAGAGAATTAGGGGTTTGTTCTCAGCAACTTCCTAAGCATGTTGGTACCTGGTTGTGTCAAAAAGATGTTTTACGTTTGGTTTTTGGTAGTAATGAATGAACTTTTATGCGGTACATTATAAAAGGTAATATCTGTGAAGTGAAACATACCTGCTGTATGATACAGACATCGCTAGACTTAATTTAAGTTACTGGGTTCAATAAACAACACTATTTACATGTATGTTTTGGAAATCAGGCAAGGTTACACAAAGAACTGTAGACTCCTTAGAGCTGAAGCTTTTGCTCATTGCTTTGTATTTGTCCAGAAGTGATGGTGAACACTCAGTTTGATAAATTTCTTAGGACTTTTGAGACTCCAAGTGATTGTTTAAATTTCCTGCAGGTATAGGGGCGGTCTCCTTTTGTTCATGTATCTTAACGTATGATCTCCATGCCCTTGTTTAAGAAAAACATTCTAATTGTATATATCACTAGTTTTCTTGTCCAGGAATTTGACTGTATTGTAATGACTGTAATAAATTAAACAATACATGAATTATTATTAAAAGGAGAAGTAGCATAGACAAATATTCTATGCCTTTTAACATAGAAGATGTATTATGGAGCTTCAGCAAGATATGAAGAAATCATTGAAATTACTGCTACTTTCAATTTATCCTCATGTAATTCATAATTAAATGAGGCATGTTAAATTCCTGGCAGCCATTCCAGACCTTTCAGAAGTCCTACCTTAATTTCTTCTTTCCAAGCCCTTCCTGACTCTCCATCCTCTGCTACACTATATCACCCTCCATTAATATCACAACTCCCTGTAGTATCAAATGAAAATAGGCCTCCATCTCTCAGCAGGTCAAGGCAGCAGACTGTATCTGAGGACGTGTATTCAACGATGGTAAGCCACAGGACAAGGTCTTGGTGTTGCTGTAAATGAAGGTGAGAAAAAACTCAGAGTGTGAGAAGCTGGATATCCAGGCCAAGGAGGTCATCGTCATTGGTAGGGTGCTGGTTGTCGTCAAGCCCTGAAAAGATTTCTACCTTCAGACTTTGAAGTTTTTCTGGCATTTGGATTTATCCAGTGGGATGAGGCTCCAGGCTGGAGCTGAAGAGAGCTCCACAAGGCCAGATACCACTATTAGGATGTCCCCCTGGAGAGGATAGGCTGCTAGAAAGAACATTGCAGGGGCCCCGGCAAAGTCAAGCCGACTGGTGGGGCACCTTGGGCAGATCGGCTGGCAGGTAGGTCTGGTCCTCTGTCGGTTCTACAAGCTGTTTTGCTTGAAAACATTTCTAAGTTCCAGCTTTTAGGTTTAGACAGGAGCTCTACCACCAACACAACTCCTAAGGGTAGAAGACTTAAGGGGCACTGCTTGGGGGGTTAGGACTTACTCCAGCAGAGGCCACAAGCAGGGTTCAAGGTCTCTGGAGATTGTTGTGTCCCAGTAGCTCACACAGGAGATGAACCAGCAAGCCCTTGGAGTCACTCTGGTGGTCCTGAATTCAAGAGCTGCTCCACTCTTTCTTCTTCAGGCAGCAGGGCAGTCCTTCCAGTAGCAGAGCAGTCTTTGCAGCAGCAGGGCATCAGAGTAGTCCTTCTTCTCAGTCTTCCACATGCCCAGAAGTGATCTGAAGAGTGGTTTTAGGATCTATTATTTATATATTGTACCAGCCTTTGACTGTGGGGGGCACCGTGTCCTAACCCTACCTTTGGTTCTAGAAAGTTCTACAATTCCCCTGTCAAGGCTCCAAACTGTCTGGAGTGAAAATGGGCTGGTGTTAGGATCATTTGTGTATGCTGGATGCAAGCCCTTGGAAGTGTAGTGTGGTGGGACACAACTGCGCCTCCAGTCATCTGGCAGGATGGCCCAACAGCAGAGCCAGTCACATTCTCACATTCATACCATACCATACCATACCAAGACATTTATAAAAGCGCACGGCTACCACCAACGGCGGTGTCCCGGCGCTACACAGAGACAAAGGAAGATAAAGAGAGGAAAGGCAGACTAAGGGAGATCAAAAAGCCAGGTTTTCAGAGCACTCCTAAAAGTGGTTTCAGATTCTGCTTTGCGCAAGTAGAGCGGCATCGCATTCCAAAGAGCGGCAGTTCTGACTGCAAAGGCGCGCTCTCCCATCCTGGCTTTGCAGTAGGAAGGAGAGCAAAGAAAAACTGAGAGTTCGAGCGCAGAGTCCTATTTTGGTGGTATTTCCGAAGTCTGAGCCTCAGATAGTCAGGTCCACTTTCTCTGGTAGCTCTAAAAGCGAGTAATAAAGCCTTAAATTCGATTCTTCTCTTCACTGGAAGCCAGTGAAGACTGCGCAAGTGGGGGAAATGTGATGCCGAAGAGGCACGTTTCTAAGAAACCTAGCAGCAGCATTTTGAACTGTCTGGAGCTTTTTAATCAGATAGGCAGGGAGGCCAAGATACAAGCTATTGGCATAGTCCAGCTGGGATGTAACCAAGGCATGGACTATGGTGGCCCGACAGTTCATCTGTAATAAATACAGGAATCTACGCAAGCTTTTGAGCTTCCAGAAGCATGCTCTGGAAACTCGGCCAATCTGGGCTTTCACCGACAAGTCCGAGTCAAATCTAAATCCCAAATTTCTAACAGATAGAACTGGGGTGGGAGGGGGATTCAACTGCAATGGCCACCATAAATCAGCCGGAGGAGGTGATGGTTGGTTAAAAAACATCACCTCAGTTTTCTCGGTATTCAATTTAAGACAGTTATCTGTCATCCATGAAACAATTTTATTTAGACATAGCCTAAAGCTGTCAAATGCGGCCATCTTGGAATCTTTAAATGAAAACACCAGCTGCGTATCATCAGCGTATGAAATTGTACGCACGCCACACTGCTCAACTAGTGCAGCCAGAGGGGCCAGATAGATATTAAATAGGGTCGGGCTTAACGCAGAACCCTGAGGTACTCCACAGCCCATGGCGCAAGAGGAAGAGACATAAGGGCGGAGGAAGACCTGCTGAGATCGCCCTCCAGAAAGGATTGGAACCAATTTAGAATGGTACCCGAGATACCCAGCTGTGTCAGACGGTCTAAAAGAATCGAATGAGAGACCGTATCAAAGGCTGCAGATAAATCTAACAGCACAAGCATGGCACAGCTACCGTGGTCTAATGATTCTCGGATGGTTTCCGCCACTTCCAACAGGGCCGTCTCTGTACTGTAACCCTTCCTAAAACCTGATTGGGAGTCGTGAAGGAGATTGTTAGACTCCAGGTGATTAGAGAGTTGTCTTTGGACCTCCTTCTCCAAAATTTTAGCAGGGGCCGGCAGAAGCGAAATGGGCCTGAAATTCTTAAGTATACTAGGGTCTGCATCTTCCTTTTTAAGAATTGGCAAGACCAGGGCCTCTTTCCATACTGAGGGGAAGCATCCCAACCTTAGAGAGGTGTTCCAAATAGCATTTAACTGAGGGTTAAAAAGAGGGGCCAGTAAGTTAAAAAATCTAGCTGGGCAGGGATCCAGGGGCGAGCCTGATTTAATTCTAACAAGGTCTTTCAAGGATAAAGACGGGCAGAAAGGCTGAAATTCAGTCCAAAGACAGGGAGAAACAGGGGCCGAGAGTGTAATTGGCCTTTCTCCTGGTCCCTTAAATGTGGAATATATAGACTGAATCTTTTCCTTGAAAAAAGTGGATAAATCCCTACATAAAACAGCTGAAGGCACAATCTTACTCAAAGTGGCCTCAGGTCTCATAAAATCTTGAACAATCTTAAAAATGTCCTTAGAAGAATTGTCCGAGTCTTTAATTTGTTTGGCCAAATGATTCTTAATTGACAAGCGTTTAAGAGCATGGAATTTTTTTTGTGCACATTCATGTGACCCAGAATACTGGCAGAAGTCACAAATGTTTGAGACAAGAAAATGCCAACTTTCTATAAGTGACTTTACAAAGAGGATTTTATTTACAATTAATTTGAGCCTACACAGAATATCTCTATATGTTCTGAATACGTTAGCACTTATTATATGTAATAAAGTAAACCAGTGTTAGTCAATGGAAGAGATAGGCCTCACAACACTGAAAAATGACTTTAGGAGTTTTTCATTGCCAGGATATGTAAAAATTAAGAACACATGTCCTACTTTTTAAATACCATTCATGCTGCCCTAGGAGCTTTTGTGCCTGTGCGGAGTACACAGAGTTCTGGTACGCGGAATTCTGCAAAGCGCTGAAAAAAAAAATGTGGCTGAGTGCAGTAAGTCACGCTGCTCGTATTGATTTTTAGCACAGAGAGTTTGACCTGCGCTGCAAAATCAGCACAAACGGCACCATGCGCAGTGCAAGAGGGCGCTGCTTCTTTTGTCACTTGAGTAGATGTTCTTGTCGAGCAGCAGGTTCCTCAAAACAAGTGACAGGTTTCTCACCGCAAATAGTAGCGACCTGCTGTGACCTCACCCGTTGAAAAATCTCGCCAGGAGATGGTCTATCGTATGATTTTGCTCGCTCGCCAACTTAACGAGGAGCGCAGAGTGGAGAAAACTCCACGAACTCCGCTGACGGACTGGAGTTCACTGCCCGTCCCTACTTTTAGGGCCTACCTTTGTGTGAGTCAGAAGTGTTAGAGAGGGTGGTTTAGGCTGGCAAAAGTTTATTTTGCCAGGTGGCCAAAATGGTAGTTTCCTGCAAAGCGCTGAAAAAAACGCAAGCAGCAGAGTGCAGTAAGACACGCTGCTCGTATTGATTTTTAGCACAGAGAGTCTGTAAAATCAGCACGAACAGCACCATGTGCAGTGTAAGAGGGCGCTCCTTCTTTCTGTCACTTGAGTAGATGTTCTACTCGAGCAGCAGATTCCTCAACACAAGTGGCAGGCTTTTCAACGCAAGCAGTAGCGACTGCTGACGGACTGGAGTTCACTGCCTGTCCCTACCTTAAGGGCATACCTTTGTTAGAGTTAGAGAGGGTGGTTTAGGCTAGCAACAGTTTATTTTGTCAGGTGGCCAAAATGGTAGTTTAAGACTGCACTACAGGCTGCAGTGGCAAACCTGAGACATGTTTTAAAGTTCTGCCTTGGTGGGTGATACAATGAGTGCTGCAGGCCCACAAGTGGCATTTAATTTACAGGCCTGGGTACATGTAGTACCATTTAACATCATCTTACAAGTAAATTAAATGTGCCAATTAGATGTAGGCCAATTTTACCATGTTTAAGGGAGATGGCATCGGCCTTTCAGCCTTAGGGTGGCATTCCCCCAAACCTTTTGCCTGTTTCCTTCCATTTTTGCTGAAATTCATATTTGTTGGCCTTAGACCTCAGTGCACTTTACCACTGCTAACCAGTGTAAAAGTGCTTGCGCTCACTCTCCCAAACAAGGTTAAACTAGTTTACACCTGATTGGCATACTTCATTTACTTATAAGTCCCTTGTAGAGTGGTATACCCTATACCTGTAAATTCAAACCATTAAATACTTCCACTGAAGGCGGAAGGAGAGGATTTTTGAACAGAGGATCTGCCGTATTAATCTCAGTGAGGAGGAGGTGATCCAGTTATATAGAATAAAGAAGGTGAGCATTTTAGATTTATTGCAGATTTCTCCAAGTCTTCAACCATCAACAGCTCGTTCTCATGCCACCCCACCACATGCTAAACTGATGGACCCATTCAGAGCACTTCTGTTAGGCTGGCAGGAATTTCTCAAAATGCTTTTTCATCATTTCTGCAAACTATCCTGGATGCCATCATTAGACTAACTCCTCAGTGTATGGAAATTGCTATTTTTGCATGTTCATCCCCCACATTCTTGTACTGATGCTGCTGGTTTTGTGAATCTGAGAGTGCACTGAGGCCTGCTAACCAGATCTCAGTACCAGTGTTCTAACACTATACAAAAGATATGTTGTATTGGATACACCTGATTGACAAGTACTGACTTACTTATAAGTCCCTAGTATATGGTACCCAGGGCATGTAAAGCAGAGTGTTCACTCAGGGCTGCAGCACTGATTGTGCCACTCTGCATGTGACAATGACAAAATGAACCCCAGACTTCCACTGCAGACTGAAAGGGCTGTAATTACAGTGCTAGTTCCACTTTGCCATTACAACTAATGGCAAAGCCCCCTCTTCCGTTAATATTATATGTATGTCTTCACTAAGGAAGGCCCTTGGCGCCCTATGTCAGGGAGCTATATACTAAGCAGGGCATATATTTTTCATATGTCTTAACAGCAACACTTCCAAATTGCCGTTCTGCTGTGAAAAGGTTAGTAGCCCCATTGGCTAACACAGAATTACCAGATGGCATCAAAGCCCTTCTAACCTCTGAATGGATCTTGAGGAGGTAAAGGACAGATCTGAGTTGCTGTATGATAATTTGTTTTGTGGTTCCAATGTATTCAAAGAGTCAGTGGTCCTATGTCAGTGCAGGGTGATTTTTTATTTTAGCTATATGAGGTTCCAAAGCCAGACCTGCAATGCATAAGAACAGCCAACACCCTCTGAATGAGACTACCTAAGTAGGTCAAGTAAGGTATCAAATTAATTATGGCATTAAACCCAACCTGATGCCCAGGTTGAATTTAATGTCACTATTAGAGGAAAGCAAGGTTTAGTTGCCACTCTGCACTCCAGCTAGTCCAGCAACCTCACAATGGCCCTGGTACACAAACAGCTTTCTGCCTGCTTGGGGGAGAAGTTTGAATGACTCTCCAGCCCAGGAACAAAGGCAGTTGCCACAGACCAAGGTGTTACCTTCTCTCCCAGGATGGCCACTTGGGGTGTTATCCCAAAAGGTGAGCTTTAAAGGGGAAGCCGTCTTTGAAGGGCTGACTGTAACCGCACCCTTAAGCAGGATGCCTTTTGTTCCTGAAGACAATTAGGAATAAGAGCCAGAGAGGGAAAACCTGTCCCCAAATTAGATTTTCGTGGGCATGTAGCCCACTGGGAGCCATATCTCTAGGGTGAGCTACCTTGCTCCTGATGACCAAGCTAGGGTCATGCCAGTTTGAATGGGGCAAGAATGGGTCACTCTGGGATAGCTAGATGCCACACATTATAGGAAACACGTAACTAGGTACGAGGGAACCCAATAGCCCATTGGCTAGTGATCTTGTGGTCACCTTGTGGCTCTTTTCTGGGATAAATGTGGCACCCCTGGCACTCTGCCCCTCAGATCATGCTGGAACCAAAGAAAGGACCGAAGAAGGACTGCCCTGCTGCCCTCAACATGCTCCAAGAAAAGCTGCCCCGTCGAGAAGAATGCACCTGCTGCACTTTTGGGCTAGTGAGATTTGGACAGTGCCTGTGGCTCCTGGCTCGGGGAAAAGTTGATTCCCAGCCTTCACCTACAGCAGTGACTCCAAAGGTCAGTTGGCAGATCCGTGGAACCAGCTCCAGGGACAGAAGAGCTGAAAGAGCCCAAACCAACAAGATTTAGCCACTGCAGAAGTTTGACGCTACCAGTCACTGGGCGCACAAAAGGACAAATCCTAGAAAGCCAAAAGTTTCACCCTTGTCTGCCAGACTCAGGAGGGCTATCAAAGACCAGATTTGACGTACTCAAGGGACACTAGCCCCCACCTAAGTATTCTGTCCCAACGCGGGTCAATGAGACTAGTAGTGCAGCTTTGGCTGGCCTGCTACTGCAACATAGAGGACTACAAGGTCCCTCAATCTCCATGGCCAAAGTTGCATCTCATCACCCGTGGACTGAGGAACCACCACAGAGACCCCCCATTGACCACATCACAATCGGAGCATCCTTTGAGCATTTTCTGCCTGTATCCTCAGCATCAGGACCACTCCATTGATGTCTATGGTGGTTGTCCTATAAAGTTTGGAACTTTCCTTAAAAAGACTGGTGGCCAGGTAATTGTCCAAAGTATCCTCTTTGGCCCCATAGACCTTTTTTGTAATGGATTTGGTCACCCAATCCAGGTCAGAATACCAGCACTAACTCTTTCTAACTTTTAAAAACTGTATAAACTTTTTGTTGACCAATTCTTGTTTATGGTTGCATTTATAAGTGATAAAAGCTTCTAAAATCGGCATCTCCAGAACCCTCCAGTGAATTTTGATGATCAAGGTCTCTAAACATTCATAAGAACATACTCTACTGTTATAAATTGTTGCTGTGTCTCTTTATTGATGTGTGACTTTCTTATTCTGTTGTTTGATTCTGTTAAATGCTTTACACTAAGTTCCGTTGCCAAGCCTTACTGCTCGCAGCCACAGCTACCCAGGGTTGAGCTAAGGTTAAGTAAACAAGACTGACTGGACCCAAGATGGAATTTGCAAGTGCAGTCCATGATAAGGCCCCACAGCCATATCATATATTACACCCAAATCATTACACTCAGTTTCTTCACTCTCCTAATTTAAAGCAAGAACAAATTAATTAAAGCAAGGTTTTATGAAATTTCCCTCATTTTCATGCATTGTCAAAAGGGATGCCTAAAAGTTAAAATATCTTTCAATCTTTTCCCCCCATTAAGTAAATTTTGGTTTTGATCTTAGTCTTAGACAACCCACATACCATGGCAAATGATTTGGCGAGATTTGCCTGTTAGAATGAAATCTTCCATAACTGAGGTGAAACCATACGGGATGGCCTGCAGCCCATTTGTAGTTCTGGCAATGAGGACAGCGTAATCCGCATAGCGAAGCACTGGAATTGCATGTTTCCCTTTTTGAGGTTGCGAAAATTTGGGTGGTTGGGTCAGGGGGTTTTGAGCCCTTCTAAAGCAACAGCATAAAACCTTGACAAGGTGAACCACAAAATTCACTACATTAACCTGTGCTTAACCCGTGGGTAGCTTGTTACAAAAACAGTCAGGCTTAATTTAAAGGCAATGTGTAAAGTATTAATGCAGCACTCAACCACAAAACAGGAAAAATCTCACATCAATTTAGAAAAATAGAGTCAAATTTATGAATTTATTTGACACCAAAAATTGCAACAATCCAATCACTAGAACAAGAGATTTCAAAAATATAAGGTAAGTAAAGCACCAAATTATACAAATCGCCTCACATGTTTATCAGGTCTTGCGAGACTGGGTGAAAGTCAGTAGTTCAGGCCGACCGCAATGGTTCACAGGCCAGATGCAGGGACCAAGTTAGTCTCCCTGAATATTTTATCTTTTAAAGTCCAATACAAAGAGTTCTATTCATGATGGAGGAGGCCGTGAGGAGAAGGGAGAGCATCGCGGATGGTCATTGTTGTATAGCGTAGAGCAGGCCTGCTGGCGCAGACAGTTGTTGCTATAGTGCGAACATCCTGTCGGGTGTCGCAGATGGTTGTTGGTGGAGTTTATCATTGGCGGTCACTATGGGTTTTTAATGCTGTAGTGTGAAATGCAGATCTTGCATTGCCAGTCGGCGCTGGTAGTCTTTGTGGCACGGAGAGTCAGGTTCACAGGAGCTGGGCATTGGTGGTTTGAATGGGCGGCATGATCTTGATGCGAACAAAGAGCCCAAAACTTCAGGATTTCTCCTTTTCTTCAAGGAGAAGCTCATCTAATAGCATATCTAGGGTCTAGGACCTGGGAGACACCTCTCAGGGATCAGGAGCTCACTTCAGCAGATGCCAGCATGGCTCAGACAGGTCAGCTGAGCATTTTTAGGGAGACCTTTGGCGCTTGCTGTGTCCCTGTAGCATAGACCAGGAGGTCAGTGAGCTGACCCTTGGAGTCACTTCAGCCTCGGAGTACAGATCCAGTCTTCCTTCTCAGACAGCAGGACCGGCCTAAAAGCAGCAGAACAGTCCTCTGGCAGTAGGGCAGTTCTTCTATAGTATCCAATGGTCCAAGAGTCTACTGAAGAGTGGGCCAGAAGGCCCCCCTTTTATACCCAGTGTCCACTTTGAAGTGGCAGAAACATCTGTAGTCATCCCCCTACAGAAGTGTCTAAAATGTCCTATCTCCGCCTCCTGACTCCAGTCTGTATACAGGCACAACAGGCTAGTGTGAAGTCCTGTGTGTGATCTGAGGCAGTGACTTGGAAGTGCAAGTATGACAGCTGACAGCTCCTCCTCTCTTGATGGCCCCTCCTTCCAACATTCAGACCCTCTATTGTACAGCTTTCTGGGAAGAATACCTAGAAGCCAACTGCCAACTACACCTAGTTATGTGACCAAGAAAACATACTACAGGCACCAAATGGTTACGACTAGAAAATACCAACTTGGTATTTTCAGAATGGTGACTTAAAATCTGACTTTACCATTAAAACGTCAAACAAGACATTCCTACCTGCTCCAAAACAAAAGTTATCACTTATTAAATGTAATAAGGTCACCCAATGTTATCCTATGGGAGAGGTAGGTCTTGCACTAGAGAAAAACTAGTTTGAGAATTTGTCACTACCAGGACATGTAAAACTTAAAAGTACATGTCATCTTTTTAAATACAATCCACCCTACTCTACCGGCTGTTTAGGGCCTACCCTAGGGGTGATTTCTATGTATTAAAAAGGAAGGTTTAGGCCTGGCAAAAGGCTTATTTTGCCACGCTGAAATGGGAGTTACCACGTCCCAAAATTATACTGGTGGAATCTAGTAATGAAATTGGGTGGCAATAGGTTGGACGAATTCTGTCCAGTTTTTGTAAACATAAGTGCTATACCAGCCTCTTTCCAGGATTGTAAAATAGGACTCATAATAGCTGCACACAAAACATTTGTCACTAGAGGGGCCCAAAATGTAACATTACTTTTAAAAATGTCAATTGAGACACCATTAGGGCCCGGCACCTTCCGTCTGGCGTTCTTATAAATAGCTGTAATGACCTCTTTATTATCAATTTATTGGCTTGAAGAAGAGGCTGCTGCAATATCTATATTAGAGTCCCCTTCCTCATCTGAAACCTTATGATTCTTACTGGTATCAAAAACCTTACTAAAATGCTGCACCCAAGAATCTGTGGTTACAAAACAAACAAGCTTTGGCATGACTTGGTTTGAACAAAAATGAAAATGCACTATGTGCCAAAATCTTTTCCTGTCCTTTTACCTGTCGGCATTGCCTGCGGCTTCAAGATCATCTCATGCTGTACTTCAGATCTTCTCTTCTTTGTAGGCCACTAAAGTTATTTATACACGTTTCTGGTGTGCTTTATGTTTGCCTTACACCTAGGACTTGTCTTTAGTGCGGTCATTAAGCATGTATGGGTGTCACAACAGGCCTACATTGGCGGGAAGTATTTGGAGATCTATGCAGTAGTAGCATACTGGATATGCTGAGTGAAAGAGCCAAAACCCTTTAAAAATGTGCCAGGATCAATATCAAAGGACAAATAAGCACTGTTTAGACTCATTATTCTATATATGGTCAGACAAAAGCAATCAGGGTGAAAACAATCCCACTTAATTTGAATACCCTTATTTTTACTAAATTGAATTACTCTCACCCCTGGTGACCCTTGATCATTTTTCAAACTTAAATCCATAACAAGTAGAAAAGGATTATGATCACTAAAGCATTTAGAAGCCACTAAAATCTTTGTGATCAAAGGGACAAACTCTGATGAGATTAAAATAAAATCTATGGTACTACGCAACCCACTACCAATATAAGTGGGAATTAGTGGATTGGGTGATAAATTTGTATCAGAGGCAAAGACCATGCTGCATTTTAAAATAGATCTATATAATGCCTCCCTGTGAGAAAAAAGTTGAAAATTAGTACTATATTCATAACACGAATCAGTAAGGCCACAAGCCGGCTGACAACTAAATTTAGATGAGGAATATTAAAATCACCTGCCCGGATGATTGAAGGTTTTCACTTTAAGATTTTCAATATTCTTGGTACTTACCATTTAATTTATCAAGCACCTTGCTAGACCTACAATAAAAACATATTATAATAATAAATAGTAAGGATAAAATTATGTAAACCTTTGCAGGAAAAGAATAAAACTTGATACCAGGAAGTGCAATCAATAACTTCTATGTTACTAGAAGTCAGAGTCAGTTTAGCTGAAATGAAAACTGCCAACCCCCCTTTTGCCTACCCCGAAGGGGATGGTATAGCAAGGTTACAGAAGTATACACAGACATCGATCTCAAAATTCTCTAACATTCATGTTTCCTGGCAATAAATGAAATCATTCTTGGTAATGAAACCCAGCCAATTTTTGTTCAATAATTTAGATTGTGCACCTGCAATATTCCATGAGAGAATCTTAATACCACAGGATCAAACACCATCTTGAGTGAAAGGAGGCAGACAGGACAATCAAGGGAAGGTTGAGCTGCCAACGTTGAGACAACCTCTGATGAAATTGACATAGGGGAGTATGTTTAGTGGAGTCAGTGGTTTAAAGTCCATTAAAGGATGAGCTTGAATTCTCCCCAATAATCTGATCAGATGGTTAAAATAAAAAAAATAAAAAACTTTTCATAACTGATAGTTTCCTGAGGTTTATCACCACACAATCACCAGAAAAATGTTTAGGGCCATAACCAACTCAATTCACCTGAATCTCTCCAAAGAGATCCTCTACCTACCCTGAGTTGGTTTTCAACCACTGCACAACCTTATACTTTAAACTATGCCACTCTTCTCTTTTAATTGATGTGAGTGTTTGAAAAGCAGTTAAAACAAGGACATAAGGAGAACAATCAGGGGGAAGTTGGAGCATGACCTTCTGGTTTGTAGCCATTGCAGTCCCCCTGTAAGCCCAGACATGTTAGTCTGATTAATGCCCTGATGAGATATTTTGCTGGAAGTAACACAATCACCCTGACTGACAGATTAACACTATCGCCCTGTCAGTTCATTTGAGCTAATCCACTTGAGACTGTGCTATCACTTCTGGTTATTGAACTAACACTGTTCCCTTGCATACTTAGAGTATTAGGTATTGGTGGTACCGCCACATTGTCCTGGGTATTTTTAATCAGAAAAATATGACCAGAAGGGCAATGGCAGTCTTGTTTAAGAGAGAGTTGGAAGTTTATTTTCCAGGGTACTAAATCTCTCAAGAAGTTCTACACAAAAGTCTTTCAATAAATCAGTATGGCTATCAGTTTCTCTTGGAGAGTGTTTATGTCAGAAACATCCATGACACTCTGGTTGTCACTTGATATACCACTGAGTTGACCTTAATAACTGAATACAAACTAGCAGGCTGACCATTTGAACCCTTCCCTCCTCTTGTACGTGTTTCTCGTTCCTTTACATCTTAAGCGGAGAAAGACCATTCCGAATACAGTCAGATGTGGAAAAAGCATCAGTAATGTCCAATTCAGGATTATGCACAACAGATGAGTATAATTGAGGGATTGGTGGGGGCACAACTGTCTTCAAACTCTTATCTCTAGAGGTCCTTAAAGGTGCAGCTGTATCAGGTTCAGGGACACATCGCAATTAGTTATGCTAAAAGATCTTACTATAATTGACTCCACAGGCAGATTCCATGCTTTGGGCCGTCAATTCTTTCCTTCACCAGGTGATTTCTTATTGATTACCCCCACAACATTTGTTAAATAATTGGTAATAATTGGTAATTGAGGTTGATGGTAAGGCATACTCCCCTCCCTTTGATGGAAGTGCCTTCCTTTTACCCACTCTCAAAGGGAAAGATATAAACCGCCTACCTTGAGCTTCTCTCTCAGGGTTTCTAAAGCCAAGAGCGGTGCCCCACCTCCAGCCTAGCATCTTCCGAGCGATGAAAGGAGAAGACGGGCCCGGTCTTGACCCGGTGCTCGTCTAACCTTCAAGCGCCATTTTTATGTTGGTGGGAAGAGCCTCCAGCCACAATGAGAATGTGGCAAGTGAGTTCTGGCCCAAAACTGCAGCAGGAAAGTGTCTTGTGCTGCGGACTCCAAGGTGATTTTTATAGTGCTGGGTAGATCCCCCGCCTCCAGCCACAACAGAATTATGGGCAAGTGAGTCCTGGTCCAAAACAGCAGCAGCAAAGTGTATCACGCTGTGGGCTCAAAGTATGCTTTTTATGGCTCTGGGAAGAGTTCTCTGCCACTAGCCAGAGCGGGATTATGGGTAAGTGAGTCCTGGCCCAAAACAGCAGCAGCAAATTGTATGTAAAAAGAGTATTTATGGTTGTTTTTAACTCATTTCACTATTTGCCCATTATGTTTTTGTCTATATGCACAATCTGTTAAATGATGGGTGCAAATTCCTGTATTTGTTTCTTGTTAGTATTAGAAATAACTTGTCCTTTGATACAATAATGTTCAATCATAAATAGATTTCATTAAAATACAAGGAGATCACATGCCTCAACTGATATTTTGTTGGTTATAGGATGATCTTACACCTTGTGATTCAGTTATTTATTAAGGATGTTTAAACGTTTAAAAAATTTGTATATTAAACCTTTGGTAGCAGTGTAACTTTAAATTGTTTTTAAAACAAAAAGTTGTTTGAATTGTATTATTATTTCCTAAGAAAAAGTAATAGGCTAATAAATATTATTTTTGTTTTATGAAAGGTACAATTGAGCATTTCTACAATGCAGAATTTACAAGATTAACACAGAACTCTTACATATAGGAGAACGTTTAGAGACAGATTTGCTAAGAATTTGGCCATGGGATTCATCACTTTTGTTGAGCAGCACTAAAGCAAAATCAATTTTCCCATTTACTAATTTACACACACATTTGATTTACATGGCTTTACATGGCTAGTAAATAAAAACTAACGTAATGCAGCACATCGTGCTACCTTGAGTTACTTTGAGTTGTTAAATCGGTTGAGCATCGGTGTTCCTGTGTGTCCGCCCCTGTATTTTAATGCAAAGCCTATTTGCTAGGACTTGTAAACCTGGCTTGGCACAAAAATGGTGTGCACACCCAACAGAGGCCTAGCAAGAATTTTTTTCTTTCTCCTCGTTATTTCCTCTTTCCATTAGTCCTGCATTCTGCAGCCCACATGGAAAGAAGAATTGCCTCTAACTATTGTTTTTCTGTAGAAAGGTATCTGATGTAATTTGATTTAGGTGGTATGGCCCTCTTGCCTTTGTTCACCTACCTTTCTCTATTTTGGTTCCTCTCCTGGAATCTCAGGTAGAGCTTCTTTAGAATGTTAAGATACCTGTCCAAAGTGAGCTGCCTGGCAAGACAGGAGACATCTGTTTTATACTCTTAATAAAATCTCTATCCAACTTCTTCTCTGCATCTTCTTTTCACTGATGACGAGGATGGGATGCTGTGCAGGGGGGAGCAGTGCATCTCCACTCCTGTGAAGAATCGTCTTACCGAAGTTGTTGCAAGCTGACTTTAAACACTTTGGGGCCGATTCGGATGTTGGACGGCATCAGTTGTGAACTGGAACTGAACAACCTCCTGTCGTCGGTTCCAGCCCAGCAAGTAGGCTGTGACCAAACCCTGTTCGGTCGCAATCCTATACTTTACAATGGGAGCATGCAATCTGAACGGAATGCATGCTCTCATTGTAAAGAGCAGGGGTGCAGTTCATCCCTGCACCCCATGGCAGGCACTCATGGTGCCTCTCACCGGGTGCAGGGATCAACAGGGGGGCACCTTGCACCCATAGGGGCCCTGCTGGGGGCCCCCAAAGACAGATTCCCAAAGCCTTTCTGTTTCGGAAAGGCCGGCACAGAAAGGCTTTGGAAATCTGCCATCGTAATCCCTCTGCCGTAAAGAGGTGGCCGAGGGATTACTGAAGGCTTTCCGAATGGCGGACGGGCTTGAGCCCGTCAGGAGTTATTTGGAAATCCGATTTGGATTCCTTCCGACGACCCCATCAAAATTGGTTGGTCGGAAAGAAATTCGACCAGCCGATTACGATACGGGCTGCAGGGCTCGATCGACGGTCGGAGCCATTTCAGCCCGCATCCTAATCTGGCCCTAAATTGTGAAAGGTGGTCCTAGATGTTCATGGCGTCTGCAAGAGGTTGAAATTGAGAAGGAAGGTAGGATCTGACTGCATGGTTACCCCTACTTGTTGCCTGGTGTTTTGCTGGTTTTTGACTAGTCTGACTGGGATCCTGCTAATCAGGACCCCAGTCTATCTGCTTTCTCCCTAAACTGGTTGTGTCATGTACTTAAGTACACTCCACATTGGATACTGGAGTACCCTTGTCAGTGCCTAGTATATGGTATCCATGTACCAAGGGCATAGGTACCCTAAGGGCCTCCCATGGGCTGAAGCATGTATTATGCCACCCATGAGAGGCCATGCAAAATGGATCTACAGGCCTGCCCTTGCAGCCTGTGTAAGTTGGTGCATGCACCACTTACTTAAGATATAGGTTTACTATATCTAGGGATCACTACACTTAAAAACTATCAGTCATCCCTATAGCAGGCCTTGACAATCCTGAAGACAGGGTGCTTGGTCCTAAGTGAGAGGGTGCCCCTGCATGAGCAGGACACATCTGCAGCCTACGGAGTCCATTCTCCCAGGTTGTTAGTGCTGCAGCCAGTTACGATATATAGAGTGGCATTATGCGACCGCGTGATGACCAACTCTAAAACGGCTGAAAGCAACCCTATTGTGTTTGGTATCAAACAATGTGGAATCATACTCCCACACCGGTAACCGGTTTGGGAGGTATGAGTCCACCCCTAAGAAATGAGCTTTGTGAAGTCCCTGGTGTTCCCGGTATCAGCCTTCTAGTCCTGGGCAGCCCAAAATGGTTGCTACCGACCAGAGACACACTTCTGCCCTCCTGCTGCTGACCCAAGCTCGAGCAGGGGAAGGCAGAACAATAGGCATCCTCTCACAGGGAGGTGTGATCACCTCTCAGACTGGATTTAGTGTATTAGGCCTGGGTGGGTGCGCTTGCCAGCGACCAAAATTCTGCATGAGGGGCACATTTGGTGTCCCTGTGCATAGTCCAGTTCAAACCAGTCCTGGGAGTCATTGGCTCATGCTCTGGTGCAAAACTGGGCAAAGGACATTGGAGTAACATCTGCACTGTCCAAACCCTCCCCTAGGAGGGTCCCCTGAATTTGTCCAACCCTCTCCTGTGGGTACAAAAGGGCTTACCTGGCTGTAGGACCCTAGATTCGACTTGGAGAAGATTCTGAACCAGAAACCACTGGATTTCGACCGTCTGGACACCCTGGACTTTGCTGGACTTCATTTTGGCCCTACTTCGTCTCCCACTCCGTCCAAAGCATCATCTGTGCCATGCACCATACAGGGTCTGTGCAGAACATGTGGAGCATCAAAGACAACTGAAGACATCTCCCTTGGAGTGAAGGAGTCACTCCCCTGCAACCACAGGCACCACATCACGATTGACTGGTCTGCTGCTCCTGAGCTCCTGTGGACTCTGAAGGCTCCAGCAACACAGGCAGTGGGTTTTCAAGTCCCTTGAGGTCCGAGCTGCCCTCCCACCATGTTTGAGGTCAGAATCCCTCGTGGGGGCTGCATTACCCGTAACCCTGTGCACAGCGTACCTTTGCAAGTGCATATCCTTGTTGGCATTCCCAAAACAAGTGCACTCGGCTCCAAGTAGCCCCAACCTCTGGCACTATTTCCACCAAAGAACTTTGGCCTCCTCACACTGAGTGCTCCGTGGGCTGTTGCTTTGTAATTTTGCTCGAGGTCCCCTCGCAACTACTGTGCCTCCAGCCTGTGGGTCCTCTTGATGGTCATCTTTGCTTTTCTTGGGCTCCCCTGGTTGCTCCAGGCTTGCCCTGACTCCCCTGTGTTTGGTGAGTCTTCTGGACCTTGCTGGTCCGAACCGTAACCTTTCATGACCATCTTCGTGGGTTGCCACTGCCAAGGCTTGTTGGTGCTTCAGCCGGACACCGACCCCTCAGCACTCGACATCCTTTGTGAGACAGCTCTTATCCGGCTCCTGGTTGTCCTCGATGTTTCCTGGTCCCGGTGGCTGCAGAGTCAAGAACTCCCTCAACACACCTGAAGCACCCGACATCGGTGGGCATTCGTCTACCGAGCCCCTGGTCACCCTTGAGTGACCCAGACTCTGTCCCCTCTGCTTTCAGGTACTCTTCATCAAGAATCCACCCTTGGATTCCATCGGACACTTTTCTTCTTTCCCGCAGTGGCATTTCCTTGAAGTCCTCCATTGAGATCGACGCGGTTTCCGACATCACTTCAGCCCTATGCACCCGGCTTCTCTGGGATAGGTAACTCTGGTACTACGGTATCCATGGGTGGGGTGGCTCTTCAACCTTCTATGATCCAAAGGGCTTCCTCGTAATCCACTGGGAAGGGTCCTTAAACTTTAAAACTGCAACCGCGACTCTCCCATAGAATTGTACGGCACACGCTGTCGTGTTCCCACACTGCACCCGTCCTCCGTAGGGTCCCTACTTACTCATCTTGGGTGGTTCCTTGGGGTCCCAGCAATTCTACATCCTCTAGACATTGTCTTGACTCGAGTCGTGGTTCTTATACCACTATTTTAGTATATGGTTTGGTCTCCCCCTGGAGCCCACAATGTATTAGTGCTACTTACGATTGTTTCTGTGCTACAGTATTGTGTGCTTTGTGGTCCTCTGAGTGTAGCAGATACTGTGAAGTATTTAGAGGGTGTTATAATAATAAGTACATATTTTTATAACTACTGCGTGGTTCTCCTTTCATTTAACCAATAAAGTATGGTTGCATTCTGGTAAAACTAGCTGCTTAACGTTCCTTCAAGGCTAAGCCTGAAGGCTGCACTCCACAGATACCACTTGGATAGCTTTCTAAGTTTATCTTTGACCTATTAAATCACCATAAGGGTTGTTTGGACTGGTACAAGGTGCCCACTTCAATTAATGGACAGCATAAACCAGGCCAACTTCTCACAAACCCTATCAAAGCAGCTGAGTAATCCTCTCATTGACATTTATTATCAGCGTGGTGTTAAACTGCTTCTTGTGAGCACCTGATGAAGAGACATTTGAGCAATAGTGTCATAGAGCGGCTAGCAGTGAGATCCATTTGGTACTGCGTATAGGCTCCAGCAAAGGTGTGCTAAGTGTAAGTACTAGAGCTGTCACTGGGAGAAGAGATATTGGGAACATTATTGTCCCACACAAGCAGTATCAGCTGGTGATTTAAGGAAGCACTGACAGACCGGGTGCAGCCTGGGAGAATAGGTGGCAACTGTTGAGTGTGTGAGAGCTGTGCATGGGGAAGGAGAGCAGCAAAAATTGGAAAAACATTACAGCCAGCTGCATGAATACTGTTAATCTTTGTGAAGATATGCGGTGAGCACTGGATATGTAGACAACCATGTGAGCTCAGTTTAACTGTGTGAGTATAATGACATGCGGATATTATGAGTGCTCGCAGGCTGTTACAGTGGAATGTTGACGCAGCATCTGAAATGCAGACTGCGTGGAGACATTGGTGCATTAAACCGCGTAGAGTAGCTTTTACAGGCACTGGAATACAGGAACAGAGAAGGAGATGCCCTGCTATATAAACAGTGTTTAAATAGTGGTACTGTATTAATAAATAAAATCCTTTCTTTGTATGTCCTACCGTCTTTCCTTGCCACAATGCCTTCCTCTGCCTAAATGAAAGCACCGCCTCGCAGGACTACTTAAAGGAACAGTGCATCTTAAACAATTATCCACGGAATCATAAGAAAGAGAGAGAGAGAGAGAGAGAGAGAGAAAGAGAGAGAGAGAGAGAGAGAGAGAGAAAGAGTCCATCCTCCTTCTCAGAAACAGAGAGAAGACAAAAACTAGATGTTATTCTAAATATTTTCCAATTATTATTGTACTCTTAAATGTAAAGAGTACTGGGATTGTGCATTTTAGAATGTATTCTAGAGTACATATTTAAACATTCTGATCTCACCCTAGATTTTAGTATAAGAAATATTCCATCCCCTTTATCTTCTGTTTTCAACATGGCTGCTGCAAGCATAAATCAGCCACTTCTATTTTTAATTGAAGCAGGGGAATGTGAAATACATGTTACTAAGCAAGGATACAACTTGCTGTGTTGGAAACACAAGAAAGATTTTGGGATTACTGTGAAATGAGGCCTACTTAGAAATTGTATACATAAAACAAATTAAAATCCAATGCAGTTCCAATAGTTCACAAAACGAGGCCCATTCCCCTGCTGATGATGGAACCTTTAAAAGAAGAATTACATAAATTGGTCAGGCAAAGAGATAACTGAAGAGGTCAAGTGCTCAAAATGGTTGGCCTCCATAGTTATCACATCTAAAAGTTGGGAGAAACTATAGGCCTTTGAGATGATTTAGGAGACTTGATTTTAGCATATGGGTGGATCACTATCCCCTCCCCAGGGTACATGAAATGTTGACCGCCATACATGAGACTAAATATTTTAGTGTTCAGGACTTATCATCAGCATACCATCAGGAAGCACTCCACCCTGAGTCTGGATTATTAACAGTCTTCACTACTCCCTTTTGGAACATACAAATTCCTCAGAATGCCTTTTGGGTCGGCCTCAGAAGCTGCCACATTCCAGAGGATTATGCAACATATTTTGACAGAATCCGATAAAGTAAAGTTCTTTCAGGATGACATATTGGTTTATGGTTCCAATGAAGAAGAACATGACTGTGGTTTGAGATCGGTTTTGCTAAGAGATGAATGATTCACTATAGAGAAGAGCTATTAGGGGTTGCATAAGTGGAATGTCTAGGCGCAAGGTTTCCAATGAAGGAATGAAGCCTGAAATAGATTTGGTGGAGTCAGTTAGGAAAGCCCCTATACCATCAAATAAGGATGAGGTAAAGTCATTATTAGGATTGGCTGCATATGCGTGTCCAAATTTGTAAAGAACTCAGCAGATTTAGTCCAACCCATCAGAGCATTATTGAAAGAAATTATACCATTTAAATGGAATGATGAACACATGAACACATTTAATAAAATAAAAGAGGCCAATGCCCCTAACATTGATGATTTCAATGTAAAACTGAAGGCCTGTTTAACCACTGACACTAGCAATAAAGGATTAGGTGCTACTTTATCACAGGTAGTGGAGTGCAATCAGAGAATTATGGTCTTTGCCTCAAAAACCCTTAATGACTCTGAAATCAACAATTCCACCACAGAGAAAGAGGCCCTTTCTTTTTTTGGGCAGTGTAGCACTATACATTTAATCTGTGGGGCTTACATTTTGTAATGAGGACAGGCCTCCAGTCCCTAGTATCTATCTTCTTAAAATAAAGGCATAGAAAACACCACACCCAATGCGGCCAAATGTGTTTTTGGGGCTTCAGGGAAACAAATTTAACATAGAACATGTCCCAGGGGCAAGAAACCTTGCAGCAGGCTTTTCATCCAGATTACCGATTAAGGACAGAACCGACATCAGTGAGCAGGATTTTCCCATTTTAGCTGTATCCATCCCACCCACACTAGAAACCAAATGGGAAGACTGTATGGTAAAGGATAAAGTCTTGAATTCAGTTTAAAATTTTTGAGGGGTGGCCCAAGAAATGAAATGAAATCTTAGCAGACTTGCAACCATACTGGAATGTATGGAACAAGTTATCCTTAGATGATAATTTAGTCTTACGGTCACGTAAACGTTTGCCTCCTATAAAATTAAGCGACTGTAGTACAGACATTGCTGATGTAGGTCACTTAGGTAGAAAACTCACTAAAAGTAAAGTAAGAGCAGGTTGTTAGTAACCCAATATGGACTCTTTAATAGACAAATGACAAATGACAAAGGGACAATTCTAAATACACCAGAAAGACTCCTGTGATCCCCATGAAAGTACTTACCATTCAATGAGATAAACTAGGGCCAGACATAGTAGGCCAAGTTCATGCACCTGGGTTCCCAGATAAATACATAGTAGTACTAATTGATTGCTACTGTCATAGGATATTTATGAGATTTGTAAATGCCATTAATATGAAGTCTCTCATTACCTTCTTGTCTGAAACATTTGCAAGTGAAAACATTTTTAGCACCCTCTTCATCGATAATGGGGATCAATTTGTGCCACAGGAAATGAAGAAATTAATTATGGATCCTTCTATCCAACATGTCAGAACTCCATTATACTGTCCTAAAGCAAATGGTTTGGTGGAGAGTGTTAATAGAATGGTCAAAGATACATTACAGTTAGCTATTGCATGTGCTAAACCCATTATTGAAACTATTAAAGAAATGCTTCAATTTTATCACATCACACCAAATGGAATTGCAGGATTTTCACCTTTTGTTATGCTCACAGGTAGGAAGACATGGTCTAAATTGACAATGAATTGGTTATTTGAAAATAAAAGTGATGTGGTGGATAAGAAAGAGATGAGGGAAAAAATCTCAAACATCAAAACAGATACAAAGAATGTTACAACAAAAATAAGGGGAGGGGGGTCAAAAAACAAGAGTAGAAAGTGGCATAGTGGGTCCTGGTGAAAAAAAAACAATCAACAGTCAGAATAAATTTGATACATTTTCCAAACCAGAGATAATCAAAGCAGTAAAGCGCAATGTGGTAATCATAGAAGATAGTTGCATGTGGAGTATGGATAGATTGGCAGAGTGTCCTAGCAATATGTTTCAGAATAAAGATTTATTTATACTAGGAGATGTTTTTAAGTGATGTCTCCTGGAGCATTACAAGTGCCAAAGAGTGGTACACCCTTCAGTTTGGCACTGCGACTATCAAAAATATTAACTTTGACACTTGCTTTAGAATTTACATATCTTTCCGGATGTCTCATACCACATTATAGCTATCGGTATATAATTTAATTACCCTCTGAGCTTATATAATGTACTGTTTGTGAGCACTGTTCTTTCATATTACACATTTTGGTCTCCTGAGATATGATTAATTTTTAGAGTTTTGTAGCTATTGTTCAATACGTTTATTTCCATTATTATGTTCTTTATTGCTATGTTTTTTTAGCCTTTGTTATCAAAGGGAGATGTGTTGTATTTTGATCCAGTTCCCCTATCTTCCTCTACCTTGATTCCTTCACTGGAATCTTCAGGTAAAGGTAATTTAGAATGTTGACATTCCTGTCAGAAGAGAGGTCACTATCCCTTCCTGAACAAAAACATTCTTCACCATGGTGGAAACACCCATGCAGCAAGGCAGAAGGGTGCCTACATTGGGGCTAGACAGCACACAGTGGACACAGGCTAGGAACAAGATGATAGATATGGTGCTGTTCAGCTTTCTCCCGTTCATACAACACAAAGCAGCTACGCAACTTCCTGCACTTCATTGCCTGAAAGCTAGAGAGCAGATATTTAATATAACTGCAAACATATTGCACACTTGTGCTATTTCCTAGTGGTGGTGCTCTTGTGTGTTTTGTGACAGAATTCCATTTTTACTGGGCTCTTCCCCACTTTTTGCAGGATTTACTGCAAATAAAGCTGGTTTTATGAGCGTGAGATGCACTATGGACTGCTAACTGGCCCCAAATGGATGTGCTCTGACCTTTAAATTGAAAGTGTTGATGCTAGCCATCCTCAAGTGTGATAGCACAGGTAGAGAGCAGAAAAGCCACATATTTTACCTTATAATTTACATTTTTGCTCTCTACCTTTGATGCAACACAATGCAGCTAGTTGCCTATGAAATGTAATGAACTCTCTCTGGGCCACCAATCTTTATGAAGTTCTGAATATGTATTTAGGATAAGCACAAATGATATCTGGGATACGTGTGTTCGTAAGTATATATAAGGATGAGACTAATTTCCTCAAAAATGAATTCCCAGTGACTCCAGTGTTGTTTTTTATTCCCAAAGTACATAAAGGAACTGCGCCGGTACCGGGGTGACCGATCATTTCCGCCAGAAAAAGTCTCTTTGAATCTATTTCAAAATATGTGGATTATTTTTTACAGGAGTTCGTGTCAGATTTACCATCATACATCAGGGACACAGGGATTTCCTTAAGAAAATACATAACTTCAGTTGGGAAAATGAATTTTTGTTTATAGCCATGGACATTACATCGTTATATACCAGCATAAACCAGAACGGCTTAAAAGCAGTGGAACATTTCCTCAATAAAAGATCTATAGCCCTATACGAACACAACAAAATGCTAATTGAAATGATCAATTTATGTTTAAACAATAACTATTTTTTGTTTAACAGAGAGGTGTATCAACAAATGATACACCTACTACTACTGGTGGTGGGGGATTATCTTTTCTTGTCAAAGGATGATAAGCTTTAAGAAGGGAAACATGAAAGACTGGGTGAATGTTATAATCTTCTGGTAACTCTAATTTTACTGAGACCGGGTTTAAAATTTTACATATAGGGTATGGACCAATTTATCTTGGTTTTAGTTTCTTTGGACCGTTCAATTGAATGTTCCTAGTGGATAACCAAACTAAGGGGATCATCACGATGGCAGAACGATCGCCACCGCCGGGCTGGCGGTGGCGATCGTTCCGCCATCACAATGAGATTTACCCACTGCCATATTAGGATGGCGGTGGGTATCGTGGCGGACGCAAAGTCCGTCCGCCGCTTTTCCGCCGGTGGCAATCGCACCAATTGTATGTCGGGCGGAGCAGGGCCACTAACATGGTGGTGGTGCCTAGCAGGCACCGTCCGCCATATTAGGATGTGTCTTTGGAGAGGCCTTTCCATGGCGGCGATGCCGCCATGGAAAGGCTGGCGGGATTGGGTTTGGGGACCCATTGCGGGCCCCCCTGTGGGAGGGCGTGTCGCTGCACTGGGGGGTACCCATGGTACCCCCCTGCATTTCCATGCACCAAGTGGCAGGCACCGCATGGTGCCTGCCACGTGGTGCAGGGAAATGCGGTGCAAGCACCTTTAACATTGCGGACAGTGCTGCAGCCAGCAGCATCGCCCGCAATGTTAAAGGCCCAGGATGCGCCCGCCAGTATGGCGGACGCATCCTAATCGCAGTGGTGGGACTGCTGCATGTCTGGCAGGCGGTCCCAATCACCGCTACGGTGGCAGGCGGACCAAGTCCGCCCGCCATCGTAATCAGCCCCTAAGTCTCCTGTTTTATAGGGTAGTTCTGGAGTTCGATGCTTATCTACTATCATTTTTGTACGTAGTTTATTCTTTGCTAGGCAGGCCTTGGCTTTTTCCTGTAAATCCTGTAATTGTTTTAATCTCTCTGAAACTGCTGGCATTGTTTCTAGTTGATTGGGTAGCGTGGTTGGTAGGGAACGTGGATGGAAACCAGTAAGAAAGAAAAATGGGGAACAACCTAAAGCTGAATGAATGCTATTATTATATGAAAATTCAGCTAAGGGTAAGGCTACATCCCAAGTATTGATTTATTTTTTCAGTCTGGCCGTCAGTTTGAGGATGACAGGCCGAAGATAAGGCTATCTCAATCCCTAAATGTGTGCATAAAGTTTTCCAGAACTTTGAAATGAATTGAGGGCCACGGTCTGAAATAATTTTATTAGGAAGCCCATGCAATTTAACAATATTTTGTAGAAAAATCTCACTAAATTCAGATGCAGTTGGTAAAATTCTTAAAGGAATGAAATGACTCATTTTTGACAGTAAATCTACTACTACCAATATTGTAGTATGATTGTTTGAGATAGACAAATCAGTGATGAAATCTAGACTTATTGTATGCCATGGTGTTAACGGTATTGGTAAGGGTTGTAATAAGCCTGCTGGGGCTATATGCTGAGCTATATGCTGTGATTTATTTCTTGCAGAAACAGGACATGTTTTAATGTATTGTTGTATGTCATGTCTGATGTTGTTCCACCAGAAATTTCGTAGACACAACTCCAATGTTTTGTTCATGCCAGGATGACCTACGATGCTAGAATCATGATTCCATCTGAGAACCTGTTGCCTCAGAGATTCTAGTGGTATAAAAAGCTTATTATCATGAAAAAAGTAACCATCTTGAATAGAGTTTTTTTTTATTAAGCAACCATTGCTGCTGATCCAGTGTTTGGAATTTCTTTTTACCTCTGTTAGAAAGAGATCAGCTTGGGTTAATGCGACTACCTTCTCAGGAGGGATAATGCTTTGAAGTGGGACTTGTTCTTCATTGTTTTCCTGGGTTCGTAATCTAGATAAGGTATCAGATAAAATCTGTTTCGGACCAGGACGATAGGTAATTAGGAAATCAAACTCGCTGAAAAAATGTAACCATCGCATTTGTCTGGGGGTAAGTGCCTTAACTGATGTAAAAAATTGAAGGTTTTTGTGGTCAGTGTATATGGTTATTGTGTGTTTAGCGCCAAGCAGGTGATGCCTCCATTCCAAAAATACTGCTTTTATTGCCAATAATTCACGTTCGGCCACTGTATAATTTTGTTCAGCAGGCAATCATTTTCATGAATAATATGCAACTGGATGCAAATGACCTGTACTTGAGTCTTTCTGCATTAAAACACCTCCTAAAGCATTTTTGAGAAGAATCGGCTTCCACAAAAAACGGTGGATCTGGGTCGGGGTGAATTAGGATAGGTGCAGTAGTGAATGCCTCTTTTAACATTCAAAATGCTTTTTCAGCATCAGACGTCCAATGGAAATTTTGACCTTTTCTTGGTAACTGTGTAATGGGGGTGACTATTTTAGAGAATTTGGCAATGAATTTTCGATAGAAATTAGCAAATCTGAGCACCCATTGCATTTCTTTTACAGACGTGGGTGCAGGCCAATTCAGTATGACTTCTACTTTCTTTGGGTCCATAGTAATTCCTTCAGGGGGCAAAGAGTACCCTAAAAAGTCTACTGAATTTACATTAAAAACGCATTTTTCTAATTAGCGTATAGAGAATTTTCTCTTAATCTTTGTAGAACAGAGCGAACATGGTGTGTATGTTCTCCAGCCGTTTTGGTAGATATTAATATGTCATCAATATAAACGATGACGCAAATGTCTAGGAAATCATGGAGAACTTCATTTATAAAATATTGAAATGCCGCAGGGGCATTGCAAAGGCCGAAAGGCATAACCGTATATTCAAAAAGGCCAAATTTTGTACGGAATGCAATTTTCCATTCATCTCCTTCCTTAATGCGAATGAGATGATATGCGCCACGTAAATCTAGTTTCGTATAAATGGTGGATCCTTTGATTTGATTCAACAGGAAAGGAATCAAGGGTAGTGGGTAACGATTTTTTATGGTAGCTTTATTGATCATGCGATAATAAATACAGGCCCTAAGATTGCAAGACTTCTTGGCTACAAAAAAAAGTGGCGATGAAACTAGAGATGTTGAATGTCAGATAAATCCACTCTCTAATAGTTCATCCAGATACTTTCTTAAATATTGGGTCTCGGGTTCGGTCAATGCATAAATTCTGCTACATGGCAGAATTGCACCAGGTATTAAGTCAATTCTGCAATCATACATCCTGTGTGGTGGTAATTGGGTGGCTTGAATAGGGTCAAAAACATCGGTAAAATCTTTATATTCATTAGGTAATTGAGAAGAGTCATTTGCATTAGATTTCTGCTCGTTCAAAGTATTAGCACAAAATAATGGAATTATTGGGTCCTGCGATGAATCTAACGTGATAGTTCTCTTAATCCAATTTATCTTGGGGTTATGTAACTCTAACCAAGGCACCCCCGAGTATAACTCCGAACGTGGGTGTGTCCTGGAACACCCTTCCACTAAGCCTACGACAGACCCAAGACCTGCTGACCTTCAGGAGGCTACTCAAGACCTGGCTGTTCGACCAGTAGCAGCACCCCCCCCCCTTTTCTCTCCCCAGCGCCTTGAGACCCTCGCGGGTAAGTAGTGCGCTCTACAAATTCTGTGATTGATTGATTGATTGTGTCAATTAAATCAAAAATAGTATCCTCAGTATGCCCATTCTCACTAACCAAAGTTAGGGGCGCAGTATGGAATCTGATGAATCCAGAGGAAAGAGCTGAACCATCGACAGCTCTAACAGGTTCTGGTTCAGGTTTAGTGACTTGTGGAACTCCCAGTTTTTAGCTAGCTCTAAATCAAAAAAGTTACCAGTTGCTCCCGAATCGATCAAAACTGAAAGACAATGGGGCCGATTCCGATCTGGGTCGGGAAACTCTCCGACCGAGCCGGATCCGGAGAGATTTCCGACCGAGCCGGACTCCTGCAGTCCGACCGAGCGAGTACGATGTGGCCGCATGCTGCCAGACTCGATTCGGCCGGACTCCCATTGAAGTCAATGGGAGCCGGGCGTACGATGCGTACATGGGCTTCCTTTGACTGAATGAGTACCTCGCGAACAAGTGCGCCCCCTACAGTGTGTACGAGTCGGTGCAACCCGCACCGTACATGCATGTTTAGGGGGGACCCTTGGGTCCCCCCTGTGTTCGACTCGTAAGGCTAAGGGTGAAGGGGGGTCCGGCACGGACCCCCCAAGTCTGGCTCCGGGAGCTTTTTTGAGCCGGACGCTCTGACTCGATCCGGCTGTCCGACGCGTACATCGTACTCGCTCGGTCGGATAACGTCTCCATTGCGTGGTGCAATTCGATTCCGTACGAGTCGGTCAGAGCGGTTCAAATCCGGAAACGGTTCGGTCAGAACACACGCGTACATTCGCATCGTACTCGCTCGGTCGGACAGCTGTACGAGTCGGTCGGAAAAAACGCGTACGGCTCGTACTTTTTCCGGCCGGATCCCGTTCGGAGAGCTTCCGACCGAGATCGGAATCGGCCCCAATGTCGTTGTTGAGCAGAAATAATAAATGTCATTCTGATCGTCATATGCTTAGGAATGCGATTAATTTCATTGGTGGCATACTGTGAGATCTGTATCTTGTCTTCTCTCGGAGGGGCAACCCCGCAACCCTTCGAGAGAACTAGTTTTAAGACTCATGTGCAGTTTTGTCTGTGCTAGCAATGGTGTTCTTCTTTTTTGGTTTAACTGGGCATTCTTTAGCAAAATGCCCGGCCTTTCCACAGTACAAGCATAGATTTCCCTTGCGCCATCTTTCCTTTTCTTCCGAAGATAAGGGCCCTTTTATTCCTGATTTGCATAGGTTCCACACTATTCTGCTTATCATCAGTGTCTTTTTTGTCAGTTTTAATAATCACTAACATTGACTCCCCTCGAGGTCTTTCATTTTTTCTCTCTCCTAACCTATGATCAAGTTTGACTACTAAATCTAGGAATTCTGTATAATCTTCAGGCAAATTAACTATGTGAGATAAACAATCTTTTAACTCGTCCCTGAGACCTCGATAAAACAGTGAAGTTCTTTTTTCCTCGGGCCAATTAGTTTCAGAAAGTAGTCTATTAAAGTTTGTTATGTAGGTTACTAAATTTTTTGATCCTTGACGTAAATTTAATAATTTGTTATCAGATGACTGAATAAAAACGTGTTTAGCAAAAAGGCGTGACATGGCTGCCTTAAAGGCGACAAAGTTATGTAGTACGGGATCGTTATTATCTACTAATGGTATTGCCCAATTAGCTGCTACACCTCCTAGATAGGAGATGATGAAGGCTACTTTAGAAGTGTCTGTGTTGAAAATCTGCGGTTTAACATAAGAAATGCAACTGACACTGACTCATGAAAGATGCAAAGTGACCACTGTCGCCCGTAAATCTTTCAGGATTTGCCAAGGGAACGGGACTTGGAGAGACTACTGTAACCTGAAGGTTCTGGTCTGAATGTTGAGTGGAAGGACTAGTGGGGGAAAAGGTTGTAGGGCCAAATTTTGAAGGGGCCAATATCGGTCGAGTATCAGACATTCTAGGTTCTCTCCAATGTGTGAATTCCAATTTTGTTCTAATTACTTCCTGTCTAGTGCATGATTTTCTTGTCTAAGTTGCTGCATTTCTTCAGTTAATTTTTGAATAACCTCTGTCATCTGGGAAGGATCAGTGTTATTCAAATCATACTCCATGGTAGCTAGAAATCAGGAGAGGAACAAATATGGGAGTATGTGGCATGGCCTTCTGTTATGCCTGCCCTCACCTGCACTCCAGTGTGTTCCTCTGCTGATGCTGACTGTTCCTCAATCCCTCTGAATGCTACAGGAACGGCAATAAGAAGTTCAAAACTGCCGATTCTAAATTCACCCCGGGGGAAGCAGGATGGGAGAGAGAGACAAGAGTATAAGAGACTGGATACGGTTCTCACTCTATTGGAGTCAGGAATCTTGTCTCTCTAGAAGGAGGGCACGAAATGCTGTGGACCTGTTATGAAGGGTCTTGGTACACGTGGTTAACTGGTTTCAACTATAAAAGAAAGGTATTTATTATTAATTTTTCTCTCGCTCTGATTCTCAATAATTGCTCTTGAAGATTAGTGTTATATCAGACCAGGTTCACTAACAATTGACCTTCTCCTTCTGACAGGTTATCTTCTATAGGAACCTTAACTCAAGGTTTTCCAACTAGGAGCATCTATAATGACAACACAACAATTTTAGCACAGTGATCTAAAACCCCTTTTGTGACATAAATATCCTCAATCATTAAACATTAAACAGTGACATACCTTGTTTTTATATTCCTTAGGAAAAACAAGAATGTCAAACTGAAACACAAACAATAATAAAATGAAATGTGCAGCCTTTCTCAATTATTTTCAGCTGTATTAAAATAATGTCAGTTTCTTTGTTCTGAATATACTCAGTCCTCTTTTCCTGCCATTTACAGTCTTCAAGATAAACAAAATAAAATTATTCGAGTTCGAGTTCAAGCTCTTGTTTCCTGACATGCTCTTGACCTTGTTACACCTCTCGACAAAGTCTTTTCCTTTGTTGTCTTTGAAAGTTCAATAACACTTAATTCGCAGAGCAAAACTGAAAAGCGATAATCAGACTTACCGCAATGTCTTGAGTGAAGTAAACATATTACCGTATGTATTTTCTAGAGTTGTCAAGAATACTTCTAATTTCTGCCTTTTCTTCTTTGCAGGGAACCAGAAGACGCGTCGGGGAAGGAATGCAGAGGGCACAGGAACAGACCGGAACTTGCTGCTGCAGATTAAAGAAGAAGACCGGGACTCGCGCTGAAGAAGGACTGGAGATCAGCTGGAGTCGGGTAAGTGTTTAAAACACAAACGAAGCGAAGCATTTCTGTACTTGCGGGCGCGGTTTAAATACTCTTTGCGCTCCGCTCAATTTCAGAACACGTGTACAAGTTGCTGTCTGTTTACGCGTGTTTCAAAGCTGCAGGTTGAGTTCTTTTATACGCGTGTGTGTGCTGACTCATTCTGCAGTTGGCAGATGCATGTTTCTTTCTGTTTATACGTGCTTTACTCACACTGATCAATTCTATCTGCATATGCTCAGAGAAAGTGTACTAAAGCATACTGAAATCTTCTGGAGGGGCTTTAGACAATGTATTTCTACTGAACTTCAATAAAAGCACTATAATTACAGCTTCACCTTTTTTTTGTATTTCAAGAATAACATAATTCTTTAGAGTTTCTCTAATTTCTTGCAACAAGAAGGAATATTGGGAAAAATATTAAGAAATCGATGACAGGTTTTTGCTACCTATAACACCAAGGGGTCGATTCCGATTCGGGCCGGAAAACGTACCGACCGACCCGGTACGGGATTTTATTCCGACCGACTCCGACCGGCGCCGTACGACCCGGGTAGTACGATGAAATGCATGTGAAATCCGACCGACTCGGACCGAATACAAAACGAACGACCGAGCCGGGCGGAAACAAGCTATCCGGCCGGAAATGCACTCGAAACGAACCGACCGACACGCACCTGGCTTGAACCCGAACGAAACGTACCCGCGAACTCCGACCCGCGTAGTACGATGCTGTGCGTGCAAAACACGACCGACTCGCACGGAGCACAAGCCGGACGACCGACACGCATACAAAACCCATCCGAAGCAACCCAAAACTCCGCGACCAACTCGTACACCGCATATGAAACATAGCTGACACACAGCGGGAACGAGTCGGACAAGATCGCACCACACAACTGCAGAGTCCTACTCGGACACAAGAACAACTCCTACATGCACCAAAAACACCAAGGAATTTTTTTTTTTTAAAAGGGCCAAACAAGCAACCACAAAGCCAATAAATACAGGGAGGAAAAAAAAAATGGAACAAGGACACACCTCCAACTCCACCTACATAAGGGCCACAAATCCCTACCATGATCCTTTGCAAATTCCACTGACCTGCCAGCAAACAACACCATCACACAGCAACCACAGACACACTCACAGCTCATACATCACACAAGCCACACACCATTACCACACCTACAAATACCACCCTCACACACACCCAGCTAAGCCTACACTCACACACACCCACTTGCACACACACACACACATCAATCACCACCACCACCATGCCCCCAAAGAAGAATCCAAAGTTCTTAGATAGTGAATTGGAAGTCATGGTAGATGAGATCCTCAGGGTAGAGCCACAGTTGTTTGGTACATTGGTACAACAGACCCCCATAGCGCAGAAAACCAAGATGTGGGCGAGAATTGTCGACAGGGTCAACGCACACGCACCATGTTTGCGCACAAAGGAAGACATCCAGAACAGGTGGTATGATGTGCGCAGGAGGGTCCGGGACCTACTTAAAAAGGATTACCTCCTCAGCCAGCACACCGGCAGTGGCCCTCCTGCAAAACCAGTATACCTCAGGCCCTGGGAGGAGAAGGTGCGGGCCATCCTACCACCAGTGAGTGTATACGGACTAACAGACATCCCAGAGCCTGGTGAGTACACAACTAATATACACAATATGGTGTGGCAATACACACACAGCACGCTCAAAGGGATAGGCAAACCATGCACCCTTAGCAAATACACAGCAACCAAAACATATTCATCCCAAGATGTTAATGCTAGTCACACAAACACAATACCTGCCATCTCATAGTGGTATCTAACTGTGTCATGACATGTACAAACCTAACAACAAATACAGCAAGGCACTGGCACAAATACAACCAACAAACACTCTCAGATATTTTGACACCACTAGAACACCACCTCACAGGGAAGATCACTGAAAGGAAGGAATCCGGTGTATGCTGGTCAAGTCAGTGTAGCCAATAGCATGATGGGACTTGTAGTCACAGATATTGCTCAGCCTCACAATTGGCCCATCAACACCACCCTGAAACATGCACACATCACAGGGAGTGGAAAAGGACTCACAAGATGGCTGACACTGGGAACTGCTGTGGGGAGCACAAGGCCCTGCTGGGAACTGTGCACCAACCAACAGCAGGACACCACTGACTGACATCCTGAAAGACAACTTGCACTCCCTGCAATGGAAGCACGGTCCATGGTGGGATATCTGGCTGGGTGGGAAGGAGGACTCACAGCACTGACCAAAGTTACAAGCACCTCCCCTCACACCCCCCCTCAACACTAACTCCACATAACCCACCTGGGAGAATGCAATGCCTCACATCCTAACTGAAGATCCCACAAAGAACCACCACCCTGGGTTATGCAGTGTGAAGCACAGGGACACTCTTGGGACTTGTAGCCAAACAACTGCCAGGACAACACTCCCAGCCATCCTGTCAGCACAGGCACCCCACCCCACAGGGTAGCAGAGTCAAAAGGAAGGAAGGATGGGCATGCTGGGAAGGGGGGTGGAGGCAATAGCATGATGGGAGTCGTAGTCACAGCTCAACATCCCCCACCCACATGGCCCAGCAAGCCACCACTGAAGCATGCACACCTCACAGGGAGTGAAAAGCCACTTCAAAGATGTCTGACACTGGCCTCAGCTGTGGGGAGCACAAGGCCCTGCTGGGAACTGGGCACCAACAAACAACAGGACAACACTGTCAGCCATCCTGTCAGCACAGGCACACTACCCCACAGGGAAGCAGAGTCAAAAGGAAGGAAGGATGGGCATGCTGGGAAGGGGGGTGGAGGCAATAGCATGATGGGAGTCGTAGTCACAGCTCAACATCCCCCACCACATGGCCCAGCAAGCCACCACTGAAGCATGCACACCTCACAGGGAGTGAAAAGCCACTTCAAAGATGTCTGACACTGGCCTCAGCTGTGGGGAGCACAAGGCCCTGCTGGGAACTGGGCACCAACAAACAACAGGACAACACTGTCAGCCATCCTGTCAGCACAGGCACACTACCCCACAGGGAAGCAGAGTCAAAAGGAAGGAAGGATGGTCATGCTGGGAAGGGGGGTGGAGGCAATAGCATGATGGGAGTCGTAGTCACAGATATTGCTCACCCTCACAATTGGCCCATCAACACCACCCTGAACCATGCACATATCACAGGGAGTGGAAAAGGACTCACAAGATGGCTGACACTGGGAACTGCTGTGGGGAGCACAAGGCCCTGCTGGGAACTGTGCACCAACCAACAGCAGGACACCACTGACTGACATCCTGAAAGACAACTTGCACTCCCTGTAATGGAAGCACGGTCCATGGTGGGATATCTGGGCTGGGGGGAGAAGGAGGCCCGGATGGCAACCAAATAGCACCAATGCTGGTCAGGCACACACCTCAACATTCACATTGACATGCCACAGGTTGGCAGGACAATGTGCTACACCAATATCACTCTCTGACTGTCACAATTTAGGAGAATGCTATGTCCAGGCCCGCATCCAGAGGTACAGTCACAACTGTCAGGGGTGTGAACAATTGATGCCTGTAGAAACATACTATACAATCTGTGTCTCTCCCCAAAACAGGTGATGATTGGGACTCAGCAGCAGACGTGGAGGAGTCCCTGTCCCAGGCTCCGGGGGACACTGAGCTCACTGGTGTGGATCAGCCTCTGCACTCCTCGGATGGCGAAGAACTAGCTGGACCCTCCGGTGTCAGTCATCATGCAGCACCAGCAGGACCAACATCTGCACCCCCTGCACCCACCCCTCCAACAACTGCCAACACACAGGCCACCCCTGCCAACATGGACACACCAAGGACCACAGGTGACAATAGCGCAGGGACCCAGGCCCAAACTGGAGCTGGGGACAACGAGCCCACGAACAACACCCAAGTGGACACACGGTCAGCTGTGCGTGCCCCCGCAGGTCCTGCACGTGTCGCCAGGGGTGGTGGGAGGGGTGGTAGACACAGGTCACTCTTTGCAGAGGGGTCGGGACTGCATGATGACCCACAACTGGCACGCATCGCAGATGCGTACCAGACTAGCACCGGAGAGGTCAGCCAGGTAGTGGGGATCCTCAAGGACATACAACAGCAGCAGGCTGCCCATCATGCCCGCTTGGACTCCCACATGTCCCGTGTCGAGACACACATGTCACGTGTCGAGACACACATGTCACATGTCGATACACACATGTCTGGCATAGAGTCCAAGTGGGACACATTGGACCAACTAACAGCGGTGCATAGGGACATACTGACATGCCTCCGCCAGTTTACCACCAACATGGCCTCACCTCCCTGTGTGCCCACAACATCTGCAGCTGAAACTACTGCAAATACCACAGGGAGGGCGGAGGACTCTGGTGGAGAGTCCCCTGCACCGCGGCAGCCTGCACGTGAGGGTCCCCCCCAAAGAAGAGGGGCCGTCCGAGGAGGCCATACTGAGAGGCCGATGGCCAGCTACATCCCCCAGGAAGCCAACACCTGTTCTGGAACTTTTCCTCTGTGTGCAAACTGCACGCCCTGTCGAAGTTAACCCAACTCGCCCACATGACATGGGGAGCTCTAGTTGTCCAAATTCATCAGATGACTGTGGACTTTACTCTGGACATTTCAGCTACCAAGACTTCCGAATCACATGGGAACTTTGGATTCCAATTCCTATGTACAGCACCCACCATCCTGTGCACCATCCCCACACCTTATGTAAATAAACTCACCAATACACCATATCTGCCTCTGTTGTGATTCCAACGTGGTGTCTGTCATGGAGATGGTGATCAGAAAAATTACACTGTGCATGCTAACTGCTACGGCAAGTCCAACACCGTCATGTCAGTCATGGCGACGTGACACATATGAGGGAGACACACCACCAGGGCCACACAACACATACACACCAGGGCCATCAGACTCATCCCCTACACTGATGATGCCAGGAAATACAGTGCAATGCACAGACACCACACCTATTCACAGTGTGTGTCAACTAGACCACAGGTGCAGGAAGCAAATGTCACTCAGACGTGTGACTACATACAACGCAATTCTCAAAGTGAAGCACAGGTTTATTACACATTTGCAACATGTTGTATCCACTACAAATGCAAGCTAATCCAACCTGGCTGTGGCCACAAAGTCAAAAAGTGCAGAAGGTAGAAAGTCCAGGGGTGTGTGGCACATCACCTGTTGGGAAACAACTGCTTCCACCTTGGAAGTTGACTCCTGGATTTGGGGGATCCAAGTCGATCAAACAACTCCGACAGCACCCTGTGAAGGACAGACATGACACACAGTCAAAACCACTGAAGAACAGCACAGAACGGCAATACTCATGTTTAATACATGTCACGAGATAACTACACAAAACCAAGTTAGCATGTCAACACTGTTGGGCAGTACAGACCACCTGCAAGGACACATCGCTGCATGCATCCAGTCAAGTAGCACATGGCCACACTCAAACAGCACCAGAGCACCACACACACATATCATGCAAACTCAAATCATTGACATTACAACCCTCTGGAGACTCACATTCAGCTGAAGAAGTTGGTGATGAGCTGTGTGCGGACATCATCATCATCATCTTCACTGGCATCGTGACCCAGGCCAGGATCTTCCACAGGTGGCGGACGTTGGTCATCGTCATCCAGGATGAGAGGCAACTCCTTCCGCACTGCCAGGTTGTGTAGCATGCAGCAGACGATGACAATCTTGCACACCTTTGCTGGGGCATATGGGAGGGACCTTCCTGTCTTGTCGAGGCAGCGGAAGCGGCTCTTCAGGAGACCAAAGGTCCGCTCAATCACCCTCCTCGTCCGACCATGTGCCTCATTGTAGCGCATCTGGGCTGGTGTCACAGGGTTCCTGAGGGGTGTCAGCAACCATGGCATGTTGGGGTATCCTGAGTCACCTACAGACAGACAATTGCACATTAGCTGAGTTGGAAAAGAGGGCGGAAAACTACATAGCAGAACACACACAATGGTACAAAGTTAGTACACACCAACAAGCCAGGCACGCTGGTTCCGCATCTGTGACATCATCCTCGGGATGCGACTACTCCTCATCACGTAGGCATCGTGAGCAGAACCTGGGAAACGGGCACACACATGTGTGATGGTCATACCTGCCAGACATACCACCAGCGCATTGATCGAATGGTAGTGTTTGCGGTTTCTGTAGGCTTGCTCATGTGCCTGTGGTGGTACCAAAGCCACATGTGTCCCATCAATGGAGCCAATTACATGTGGCATCCTCCCCAGGGCATAGAAGTCACTCTTGACGTCAGTGAGTCGTTGACGTGTTGGGAAATAGATGTAGTGGTTCAGGTATCTCAACATTGCCCCCAAAACATCGCGGAGCACACGGCTGAACATAGTCTGTGACATCCCACCAGTAGTTGCCACAGTGTGTTGAAAGGTACCGGTGGCAAAGAAGTGTAGGGCTGCCATCACCTTCACCTTGGGGGTCAGCGCTGTAGGATACGGCCGGCCAGGCTGCAAATGTGGGGCCAACTGCACTGCCAAATACTCAATCAGCTGCCTGGTGAAGCGGTACCGTCGGATGCTGTCACGTTCCACCATCGTTGCCAGGTCTGGGAATGGTAGATGGACAGCAGGAGCCCTGCAGTGCATAGGTGAAGAAAGCAAGATTGTCAGTCACCCCACCTATGTGTCGTTCACCATACTCAATTTCACATTATACATCATTTACAAACACAAGTACTTGATGTGTGTGTCGTTCTGTTTGGACATGAATGGCACCTACATGGACATCATCTAACATCTCTGTTCAGCAAGTGTTGAAAACAGGTCCCAGGGTGTGCTATGGGAAACCATTAGGCTGTGTCACAGTACCCATTTACTGCTCTCACATTCCACACACATACCACAGTGACATGTCTGGACAGATGGGCCACAGGCCCACAACTCATTGACAAGTAGATTCCCAGGGACCCTGTCTTGCCACATGGACACTGGCATGACATGGCGTATCATGTACACGTCATAAAACACCAACATGACACCCACAGGTGGTGGCCCCTGTAGCCTCTGCAGGACAGACATGGACGTCTGTGACACACACACAACATCTAAGTCCATGCACAAACAACGTGGATGTGGATACTGTCTCCCATTGTGCACATGTAGTCAGACGTCTGAAACACAACATGCACACAGACTGCGGAGGGACATGACTATTGTGGCAATGGGCCACCCTGTGGCGTACATGCCTTCCCACATGTGAGCCTGGGGGTATGTGACATGTCATGCACATACACAACCTGGAAATGTGACCATGCCACATGCTCCAAAATGAACAGTTGCACATCACAGTGGTCATGTGCACAACACACAAAGGACCCTGTCCCCATGAACACTTGCACAGCCTGGGTGTGTCTGCCCCCAAGTGCCACCCCAAAAACAACATGTACACCCCCATACACAGATAAGGTTATGCTGCCACACATGCCTTAGATACAGTGTGGACTGGGTGTGGTGTAGTAGGTGTGCCCCTGAGTCCCTGGACAGTATATGGTGCTGGCATAGGTTCACCAGTGACCAGCATGGTGACCTATGCGTGTGGCCTGTCCAGGGATGCGTTGTACAGCAATGGTCCGATCGGTGTGCCCGCACGGACCATTGCATTCAATGTGAGCGGGTACGCGTTGTATGGCGGGTACGCGTTGAACAGCAATGGTCCGATCGGTGTGCCCACACGGACCATTGCATTCAATGTGAGCGGGTACGCGTTGAACAGCAATGGTCCGATCGGTGTGCCCGCACAGACCATTGCATTCAATGTGAGCGGGTACGCGTTGTATGGCGGGTACGCGTTGTACAGCAATGGTCCGATCAGTGCGCCCGCACGGACCATTGCATTCAATGTGAGCGGGTACGCGTTGAACAGCAATGGTCCGATCGGTGTGCCCGCACAGACCATTGCATTCAATGTGAGCGGGTACGCGTTGTATGGCGGGTACGCGTTGTACAGCAATGGTCCGATCAGTGCGCCCGCACGGACCATTGCATTCAATGTGAGCGGGTACGCGTTGTATGGCGGGTACGCATTGTACAGCAATGGTCCGATCGGTGCGCCCGCACGGACCATTGCATTCAATGTGAGCGGGTACGCGTTGAACAGCAATGGTCCGATCGGTGGGCCCGCACGGACCATTGCATTCAATGTGAGCGGGTACGCGTTGTATGGCGGGTACGCGTTGTACAGCAATGGTCTGATCGGTGCGCCCGTACGGACCATTGCATTCAATGTGAGCGGGTACGCATTGTATGGCGGGTACGCGTTGAACAGCAATGGTCCGATCGGTGCGCACTCATTGGCTGGGGCCTGGCATGGCAACGGACGCGTTTTTGAAGCTTCAACGACTCTGATGCAGTGAATTCAGTTGGCCAGCCACAACAATGTTGCAAAATCATGGGTGTCATGAAGTTGAATTTTTGAAGGATGCTGTGGGCGTGTATTGGTGCTGCAATTCCATGGATTGGTCAGATTCAGAAGATGCAAACGACTTGGACCTATCACTTTGGACACATGGCACAGTATCTGCCTCTGCAGCACACATATAATGCTGGCTGTTCCCCTGAGGGCTCACTTGCCTGCACTACATGCTCCAGGACGACACCTGCCACTACACTGCTGCTGTCTCTGCATCCTCTGGCTACTGCAATGGCACGTACTGTGGAGAGAGCCCCAGCCTTCACCCATGAGGAGAACCAGGCCCTGGTGGACAACCTCCTTCCACAGTACAGCAAGCTGTATGGGAAACCAGGGGAGCAGGTGAGTGTGCTGTCCACTGCGTTACTAATTGTGCATGTTGTCTGACTAGCAGGATTTACAGTGTGCACACCACTGGCTAGCATGCTCACTGAGTAGTTTGCACCCCCCAAAGTGTGTAGTTACTTGCACTGAACAGGTACAGTGGAGTAACAGTGCATTCAAACAAGGTTCACTTCCCATACAATGATACCATGTAGTAACTGCTGGCAAACTGTCCATAGCCCTCGTTGCACAGCATGTGTACATCATATGCCCCTGTAATTGAGACATGTATTTCCAACTGTGTGATGCACGGATATGTTGCATGTGTAGTAATGGCCTTTTCACTTTGTCATCCTCACAGGTTGATGCCCATCAGAAGCAGGACATCTGGCTGGCCATCGTCCGGGCAGTGAGATCCGTGGGGGTCTACAAGCGCCGGATCCGCAACTGCCAGAAGAGGTGGCAGGACCTTCGGGGCTGGACCCGGAGGATTGCAAGGGTCCAGCTGAAGCTGTCGCCTCCTCGCAGGAGGGGCGGACACCGGACCCTGACCCCCACATGCTCCAGATCCTGCCGGTGGTCTTCCCGGAGCTGGATGGGCAGCTGAAGGGCAGACAGCAGCAAGGAGGGGGTGAGTCAAAGACTGCACTGTGAACACTGTCTAACATGCTATGTGCCCTCCTCTGGCGTGGTTAAAGTTCCCCAGTACATCAGTCTTGTTGTCCAGTACCCATGTCCCTCTATTGTGACATGGCCACTACCCATCTGATAGGCCGGTGTGCTCCTTACGCTCAGGATAATTGTGTCACTCGGGTACAGGGTCCCTGCATTTTGCTTTGCTCAAGGTGGGTGACAGCTTTTGTTCCCGTGATATTGTGTTAACCTTCATGGGTGGGTCAATTGCTCACACAATGCCTGAATCGTGCAATGTAGTCTGGGTGTAACTTTGATATGTGATCCCCTTGCAGATCAGAATCACCACATGTCCCTGGGGTATTTGCCACACCCCCATGCTGCGGGTGGGTACAATGTTTGGGCCTCAGGAGTATGTATGTCAAGTGTGTCACACATACTTAGCCACCTGCCTACTGACCAGGACTCATCCCTCTTGCAGGTGGAGCAGGACAGTCATGCCTACTCCAGGGCATACAATACACTCTGTACTCCCACTCCCGTGTATCAGCTGACATGCTGTGCTCAGTGAAATGTTCCCTCAGGTGTCTGCCTCTGTGTGGTTGTGCTGTGACTACGTTGTCGGTACTCCTGTGATGTTTATCGCTTAGGGGTCAGCATGCCATCTGCTATTGGACCATGTGAGACAAGACTTCTGTGACTTATAGGTGTTTGATCACATGACTGTGCAGACAGGTGTATGCGACTGTGACTGTCAGGCAGATGTCCATCATTCACAGCACACTGTGAGGTGCTCTGGTTCAGGGTGTTGTGTTTCATGTCTCCCATTTGTCCAATTGGTGTGCAGTGTACAAATTTGGGTTCAGATGATGTGGTTAGTGGGGGATGGACATGTGCACTTGTCAGTTACATTACTTGCCTTCCCCATGTCCTAGGATTGTGACACAGTGCAGACTGTTGTTGGCTGGCTGCCATGGCCATGTGACTGGAGACAGTGATGTATGACTTTGCAGGCATGCCTGTGTCATGGCATTAAACTTCCTAAGAGTGATCCTGCAGGGGAGTGACATGTGCAACATGCACCCCATTGTGGCATTGACTATCCGGACATGGGTGCTTCATGGGGTCTGGTGCTGGTATGCATCACATGCATTTCTATTTAGACTCTGCCCGTCCATTTATCCAGACACCTGCACTGAGTCAGTGGCAAGAGATGTGACGTGGGCATGTTCACATACTTCACCGTGTTCTCACCAATGTCCAACAACTGTGTAGGTGGTGCAAGTGTCCACACTGGGGTATTACCATCAGACAGGCACCAGACAGATGGGTGCAAGGGCAGGAGGGGTGTCTGTTCCATGGTTGATCATCAGACTGACAATTGGCTTCTCCTAATCTGTGTGATGACTTTTGGCTATGTTCTACTAAAGATGCCAGGGCTTGCTCTGTGATGTGCTGTACTTACTGTGGTGTGTGCGGTCAGTGCAGGTGACTGATGTTTGTCTGTTTCCCTAATTGTTTGCAGATACATCCACGGCCACAGGAGGGGACAGCTCCACGGACCAGGAGGAGCAGCGGAGCCAGACTGGGTCAGCGTCCGACGAGTGGTCAGAGGGACCCAGTGGCACGGAGGGCGAGGGGAGCCACACCGAGGAGTCCTCAGCACCATCCACCTCAGCTGAGGACCACAGCAGCTCGGAGGATGACTCCCTTGTGGATGCGGGTGTCAGCAGCCACCACACCCCAGCTAGTCTGTCTGACCCCGCCACCACCACCACCACCACCACCACCGCCCTCCCATTGGCTCCCATTCCTGAGGTCCGTGGAGGCTCCTGTGCTCTGGAGCGTGTCTCCTTCAAGCCAGGCACCGCACCCCCTGTCCCTGTGTCCCCTGCTGCCCTGAGTGAGGAGTCTGTGTACCTCCTTCGGCAGCTCCATGTAGGGCAGACAGCAATGCTGACTGTCCTCCATGCACACACCACTCTGTTGACACAGCTGGTGTCGTTCATGGAGGGCATCTCAACGGGTATGTCTGCCCTACAGAGGAGCAATAGGTCCATGGACTCCTCCCTGACGGCAGCAGTGTCCCTCCTCCAACAGTCCCTCACCCCTCCCACCTCTGACCCATCCACACTTCCTACCACCCTACCTGTCCAAAGCCCATGCACACCTGCACAATCACCCAAGCACACAGACACGAGCAGCACAGACACACCCAAGAGAAAGGCAAGACGTGCACACAAGCATCCTCAGGGGACTGATACCACAGACACAGGGGATGGGGAACACACACACACACATGCATCCACATTCACTCCGCAGTCCTCCAAATCCTCTCCCTCCAAGACCCCTTCCCTTGCCTCGCCTGCTACCCCACCTACACAGAAGATCTTCCTGTGTGACCTCGGCCTCTTCCCCTCCGATCCTGCTGATCCAGCATACCGGGGGAAGAGGAAGTCCACCCACACAGAGGGGAGTGCCCCTCGCCCCCAGACACCCTCCCCCAGGCGCAGGCAGAGTGAGCCCCCCACCCGCAAGTCCCCCCGGACCCGGAAGAGCAAGACCCCGCCACCGCCCTGCAAGTCACCCACCCAGTCTCTCACCTCCATCCCCCAGGCCACCACTCCACAGGTTCCACCGCCACACCCTGCCCCAGGTTCCCCCACACACCGATACCGCATCCCCAAACTGCTTAGGCCCGCCCCCTGCCACTTGCTCTTCCACCCCCAAACCAGATGCTCTGCCTGTATGTGCCACTGGTGTGGAGACCGTGTCCCCCCTCTGTCCTGCCCAGCTCTTCTGCACCCCCTTCCACTACCTTGGAGTCATGCACTGCAGTGGAGTCCACAACTACCCCGTCTGACTCGGGCACTGCATTGGGGCCCCAGTCCACTCCATCTGCCCAGCCCACTGCAGTGGTTGCAGCACAAACACCATCAGAATTGAGCCCTGCTGTGGTGCCGGCCCCCCCTGAGTCAGACACCTCCACTGCAGTTGCCGCTGACACTCCTGCACCCACCTCACCTTCACTGCCTCCTTCTGGCATCCCCTGATCCTGTCCCTATGGTGCCTGGCCTGCCCCTCGTATGCCCCTCCAAGGGGGATGTCCCCTGTCGGTACCTGTGCAGGCAAGCAATTGGTGACAAGTTGTCACACATCACCCTGTTGGGACTGTGTATTTGGACTGGACATTGGCCGTAGTTTATTTTTGACTTTTGACTTCTGTTGCACACTTGCTGAATAAAGCCTCTTTTTGTTTACTTGTGGTTAATCTTTGGAGGTACATGATGTGGATGTGTAGAATCATGCATTTGATGTCGTAATTGTGTTCAGATCATGTAAATGTAGTTTTGCTGTGATGGGCTCCATGTGGTCTATGGGATATGTGTCCTAATCTAGTCTGGATCTATAGCATCCCTTGCTGCAGACTGAGGGTGTAATGTTCAGCATTTGACACAGGGATGTACGTTTAGCATTTGTAGATTACCATCTTTGTCCTACACTGTTGCACATCTGTTGGGCTTACCACTGTCCAATGTTCCTAGTACCCTGACTGTGTGCCCGTCTCCAATGGACATGCAGTTTTGCACATCAATTTTGGAGGACTCATCTGTGTATACAGTACAACTGGATTGCCACGTGTTTTGGGTGTATGCAGATGACTGACGTGACACTCCCGTACCCAGGCTGATGTGAGCAGAGGCTTCTGTGTGTTGTAGTTGTTGACTCACTGACGGAGTGTCCTGCTGTTATGTTTGAGTCGTGCACAGACAAGGTTTGGCACAGCGGAGCTTCCACAGGAGTGGAGTGCCCTCATGGCTGTGTGTAATCCGGTGACATTGCATGTGCCCGTGTTGTGTGTTGTGTGGGCATGTCTGTGCATGTTCCCTTCCCTTTTCATACGCAGGCTGTGTCCCTAGGGATGTTCCTGTTTGTGATGCTTGCATAGTTGGTATGTGTTCATCCAGCATCTTGGACCTGGTTTCTCCGTGATGTGGGTGCATGGCAAACTAATGTTCATGAGGTTGTCATCCCAGGTTGTCTTTATTGTCAGGGCTGGGGATGTAGGCAAACGCTGATGGGACACATTCAGGATTCCCCTTGGCACTTGTTGTTTACACAAGTAATGTGATTTAGAGTTTGTGGTAGCTTTCAGTGATTGTGACGCGTTGTGTGTGTGACTGCTGCCACTCCTCAGGGTCAGAGCTGCAATGTTGGAAGTTGTGTACGTGTGTTCTTTGTGTGTCACCTTGGCTTCTTCGTTGGTGTGTGACTATGGCCAGGATCCCATTGTTTGTGGTGGATTTCACATCAGGCGCATGTACGGCATACTGTGCTGTGTGTCATACATAGACGAGTCATGTTGAGTGGGCATGTGTGATGGGTTTCTGCACCTTAGTTCCCCCCACCACCCCTGGGATTGTCATGGGTGCATGTGCACTGTCACCAGTCCATGTGAGCTTCACTGCTGCACATTGGTGGAGATCAGGGTGTGTGGTGTTGAGTGTGCAAATGTGAGTTGTTGGACGGCTAGACCACTACCTCCATATTGGCCTTGGCTGGCAGGCCCTGCTGATTGATTGGAGCTTGTGTAGGTGTGATGGTAGTTTGTAGCTGAGGACACATGGCTGTGGTTCACAGTGTGAACGACATCTACCTTTGTCATCACAGTGGAATTGTCATGCAGGCTAGTGTCAGCACAATGTGGGGTCCCTGGGGGTCGTGCTGTGGTGGGTGTGTCTCTTGCTGTGTTAGTTGCTGTTCCTACAAGCTTGTGTGACATGTGTAATTTGGGCTCCCTCTCATCTAACAATGCCAGATTGCCCACATAGGGGAATCCAATCCATGAGTTACTTGTGTCTGGCACTGTATAGACATCTGTGTAATTGGGATTCTGGCCTCCTCATGTGTTGTGTGGTTGCCTGGGGACACTGGCACACCCCCTCATCACCTGTTGTGTTTGATATGCAGTGTGAGTCTGCCTGTTTGTGTTAGTGCATTTGCATCACTGCATTGGCATTTCTGTAGAGTGCCATTGGCTGTATGTAGTTTGGTGATTTTCCCCTGCTCTCCCTGGGACTCCTAGGTCATCAGTCAGCACAATGATCATTGTTTGTATGTCCCATTGCTGCCATGGTATGGTATTTGTTCACCTGACATCGACAGTCTCCACTGGATACCAACATTTGTGTGTCCATTGGTGCAGATATGTGGGTCAGCATCATGATGGTCACTTCTGTCATTGTGTAATTGGCTGATTGTTGACAATGTGGTCCCCCATGTGTGATGTTTGTATGCACATGGCCAAAACAATGTTTCTGTGACACTGCACTATTAGCCTCGCCCAATCTATGTTGCAATGGGACACAGGCACTACTATGCCACAGATGTTTTAGTTGTTGTGTGACCAGGATTCATCCATACAGTTTGTCTTTGGTAGCCTTTACCATGCCTACACTTACCTTATGATCACCGTGGTGATGGTGCTTTGAGCCCCATTGCCACACTGATCAGAAGTTGCATCAGCCTTGGACCCCACACTTCCCTTTTGGTGACTGTGGTGATGGGGCTTCAGGCCCCATTGCCACACTGTTCAAAAGGTGCATCAGCCTTGGACCCCACACTTCCCTTTTGGTGACTGTGGTGATGGGGCTTCAGGCCCCATTGCCACACTGGTCAAAAGGTGCATCGGCCTTGGACCCCACACATACCTCTTGGTGACTGTGGTGATGGTGCTTTGGGCCCCATTGCCACACTGATCAAAAGGTGCATCAGCCTTGGACCCCACACATACCTCTTGGTGACTGTGGTGATGGTGCTTAGGGCCCCATTGCCACACTGATCAAAAGGTGCATCAGCCTTGGACCCCACACTTACCTTTTGGTGACTGTGGTGATGGGGCTTTGGGCCCCATGGACCCCACACTTCCCTTTTGGTGACTGTGGTGATGGGGCTTAGGGCCCCATTGCCACACTGATCAAAAGGTGCATCAGCCTTGGACCCCACACTTACCTTTTGGTGACTGTGGTGATGGGGCTTTGGGCCACATGGACCCCACAAATCCCTATTGGAGACTGTGGTGATGGGGCTTAGGGCCCCATTGCCACACTGATCAAAAGGTGCATCAGCCTTGGACCCCACACTTACCTTTTGGTGACTGTGGTGATGGGGCTTTGGGCCCCATGGACCCCACACTTCCCTTTTGGTGACTGTGGTGATGGGGCTTAGGGCCCCATTGCCACACTGATCAAAAGGTGCATCAGCCTTGGACCCCACACTTACCTTTTGGTGACTGTGGTGATGGGGCTTTGGGCCCCATGGACCCCACACTTCCCTTTTGGTGACTGTGGTGATGGGGCTTCAGGCCCCATTGCCACACTGATCAAAAGGTGCATCAGCCTTGGACCCCACACTTACCTTTTGGTGACTGTGGTGATGGGGCTTTGGGCCCCATGGACCCCACACTTCCCTTTTGGTGACTTTGGTGATGGGGCTTCAGGCCCCATTGCCACACTGATCAAAAGGTGCATCAGCCTTGGACCCCACACTTACCTCTTGGTGACTGTGGTGATGGGGCTTTGGGCCCCATTGCCACAGTGGCCATGGTCGGCTTGTATTGTGGAGGCCACACACTTTTATGTGTGACACATGTGATAGTGGGTCACATTGTATGTTCATTGTCATGTTTAGTGTTGTAGGCATTTGACATAGACTACACACGCTTGTCATGTTGTTTGGGTGTATGTAATTTTCTGTGATTCCTTATGTGGGAGTATGCTGGTTGTGTCATGCATTACCCGTCCTATGAGTAGGGGTGGTGGTAGTGGCAGGCATCCAGCTCCCCATGAGTGGGGATGGTAGTGGTGGCAGGCATCCAGCCCCCCATGAGTGGGGATGGTAGTAGTGATAGGCATACAGGCCCCCCTGGGTAGGGGTGGTGGTGGTGGCAGGCATCCAGCCCCCCATGAGTGGGGATGGTAGTAGTGGCAGTCATCCTGCCCCCCATGAGTAGGGGTGGTGGTAGTGATAGGCATACAGGCCCCCCTGGGTAGGGGTGGTGGTTGTGGCAGGCATCCAGCCCCCCATGAGTGGGGATGGTAGTAGTGATAGGCATCCAGGCCCCCATGAGTGGGTATGTTAGTAGTGATAGGCATACAGGCCCCCCTGGGTAGGGGTGGTGGTGGTGGCAGGCATCCAGCCCCCCATGAGTGGGGATGGTAGTAGTGATAGGCATAGAGGCCCCCCTGGGTAGGGGTGGTGGTGGTGGCAGGCATCCAGCCCCCCATGAGTGGGGATGGTAGTAGTATAGGCATCCAGCCCCCATGAGTGGGGATGGTAGTAGTGATAGGCATCCAGCACCCCATGAGTGGGGATGGTAGTAGTGTGGCAGGCATCCAGCCCCCCATGAGTGGGGATGGTAGTAGTGATAGGCATACAGGCCCCCCTGGGTAGGGGTGGTGGTGGTGGCAGGCATCCAGCCCCCCATGAGTGGGGATGGTAGTGGTGGCAGGCATCCAGCCCCCCATGAGTGGGGATGGTAGTAGTGATAGGCATACAAGCCACCCTGGGTAGGGGTGGTGGTGGTGGCGGCAGGCATCCAGCCCCCCATGAGTGGGGATGGTAGTAGTGATAGGCATCCAGGCCTCCCTGAGTAGGGGTGGTGGTAGTGGCAGGCATCCAGCCCCCCATGAGTAGGGGTGGTGGTAGTGGCAGGCATCCAGCCCCCCATTAGTGGGGATGGTAGTAGTGGCAGGCCTCCAGGCCCCCCTGAGTAGGGGTGGTGGTAGTGGCAGGCATCCATCACCCCATGAGGAGGGGTGGTGGTAGTGGCAGGCATCCAGCCCCCCATTAGTGGGGATGGTAGTAGTGGCAGGCCTCCAGCCCCCCATGAGTGGGGATTGTAGTAGTATAGGCATCCAGCCCCCCATGAGTGGGGATGGTAGTAGTGATAGGCATCCAGCACCCCATGAGTGGGGATGGTAGTAGTGATAGGCATACAGGCCCCCCTGGGTAGGGGTGGTGGTGGTGGCAGGCATCCAGCCCCCCATGAGTGGGGATGGTAGTAGTGATGGGCATACAGGCCCCCCTGGTTAGGGGTGGTGGTGGTGGCAGGCATCCAGCCCCCCATGAGTGGGGATGGTAGTAGTGGCAGGCATCCAGCCCCCCATTAGAGGGGATGGTAGTAGTGATAGGCCTCCAGGCCCCCCTGAGTAGAGGTGGTGGTAGTGGCAGGCATCCAGCCTCCCATGAGTGGGGATGGTAGTAGTGATAGGCATCCAGGCCCCCCTGAGTAGGGGTGGTGGTAGTGGCAGACATCCATCCCCCCATGAGTGGGGATGGTAGTAGTGGCAGCCATCCTGCCCCCCATGAGTAGGGGTGGTGGTAGTTGCAGGCATCCAGCCCCCCATGAGTAGGGGTGGTGGTAGTGATAGGCACCCAGCCCCCCCTGAGTAGGGGTGGTGGTAGTGGCAGGCCTCCAGGCCCCCCTGAGTAGGGGTGGTGGTAGTGGCAGGCATCCATCCCCCCATGAGTGGGGATGGTAGTAGTGGCAGGCATCCTGCCCCCCATGAGTAGGGGTGGTGGTAGTGATAGGCATACAGGCCCCCCTGGGTAGGGGTGGTGGTGGTGGCAGGCATCCAGCCCCCCATGAGTGGGGATGGTAGTAGTGATAGGCATCCAGGCCCCCATGAGTAGGGGTGGTGGTAGTGGCAGGCATCCAGGCCCCTATGGGTGTGTATGGCATTGGTGATGCCCATCCCACCCCTATGATTGTGCTGTTGCACGTCATTTGTGCATCCCTATGTGTGTGTGACATATTTTGGGTACGTGTAGCTAGTTTGTATTGTTGGTGTTTGACTTACCGACTGTGCCGTACGCATCCGAACCGGTCCCGGTAATAGATGTAGAGTATAGGTAGGACCTGCGCGATGGGATTCATGGTTGGGTCGTCTCGTTCGGGTTTCGCGTGTCTTCGACTCGTACTCGTCGCTGGCTTGTTCGTCTCGTAGCCGTGGATCTTCTTGTGGCGCGAATCGGAGCTTATGTGCGGCCCTCCCGGATGCTGAAACGTGCCGTATGTAGCGACGGGTTCGGCGCGTATGGAGCGCGCATTGTACTAGTCCGGCCGGAAGGTGCTGTGTATTTGGGTCCGTGCGGCTCGAATCGGCGTTTGCGGATCCGGCTCGGGCGGGGAACAGGAGCTGGATTGGGTGAGTACGGCTCGCTCGGACTGTGGGCTGTTATGCGCATCGTACTTGTTCGTTCGGTGGGGTATTCGAATCGGTCGGTAAACACGCGTTCGGCTTGGTTTTTTTCCGGACGAATAGTGTTGGGTGTGCTTCCGGCCGAGATCGGAATCGGCCCCCAAGTCTGTATCTCAGACACAGTGAGTGAACAGTATATGCTGCTAATACAAGGCTTCAAGGATAAACTTATAATAAGATAATTATGTTGCACTTTAATAGGCATAGAGCACTTTAAAATACCACTTTGCATTTTATATGGAATTTAGAATAGGAACACTTATCACTTTATTAGGCAACAGCAACAATGAGAAAGGAGGATTATGATGACGTTACAACAAGACGACATGATACACAAGTGACAGTGTTGGCTATGGTCACTATGGAGTCTGATATGTAATTTGCTTATTTAGTAATTGGTTGTGATTACAGAGTTGGCACCATTAGGATGACATTGTACAGTGCTAAGATTACAAGTATGTGCATGTAAGGACAAAGCCAATAATGGTCAAGCTGTAAACTACACAGAAGATTAACTAATAGATAAGCGATTTGTGTACATGTTTATGCTCCATTAACGAAGGATAATGTGATTAATACAATGTATTGAATTTTAATGCCGCACAATATTAGGATTTGTTGTTAATAATTTATTGTATGAATATCAGTACAAGTAATAGTCTTTCTTTCATTGTTGCTAAAAGTAGCTCGCACAGGAATTAAGGAAATTAATAAATAAGGTAATGTGACACATGGCAGTCATGTGATCAAAACCGTGTTCGAACGGTCGAAACGCGTCATGAATGGAAGGCATTCAGCCTTCCTAACAGCAATGAGAATTTTACCTCAATAAAGCACTTGAATCTTGAAGTGGATGTGGTGTCTGTTCCTGGTATTGTGTTGGAGAGCAACGGCGAGCAAGGATTTGGTTGATTTTATATATATATATATATATATATATATATATTCACTGAAAAAACCATAGGTTTCAGGCACGTTATAGTTAGAAATTTGCATTTAAAAAACCTTAGAAATTCACTGAAAAAACCATAAGGTTTTAGGGACAGTTATAGTTAGTTGGACATTGCACTCGTACAAAACCCGTGAAATTCCCCCGTTATAGTTAGTTCAGGTAACTATAACTCGCGCCCCGCAATGCACTGCTGATGACATCACATATTACATCACTCATGACATGGTCAGTGACATCACTGATGACATCACTGATGACATCTCAAATGACATCACTGATGACATCACTGATGACATCATCCAGTGACTGTGTGTTTGTGTAAAGTTTAAATATGTTTAATATATATAGGGAAAGGCGTATTGAAGAATGAGTGGGTGTATAAGTGTCTGAATGGATGATTTAGTAGGTGCGTGACTGAGTCTATAAGTGAGTGATTAAACGTATCTTACTGGATGCATGGGTGAGTGACTAAACTGTGTGAATGTCTGTATCCGTCTGTCTGTTGTTGTGTAAGCAGCTGCATGGGTTTCTGACTAGCTAAATGAGTGTCTGTATGGGTTATGGATTGGTTCTCTGAGTATCTGTATGGGTGCCTCAGTGTTTGTGTAGGTGGGGTGAGTGTGACTCTGTGAGTGGGTGATTCACTGGGTGCATGGTTTCAAGAGTGCGTCTGTGATGGACTGTATGGGTGGGTGAGTGTGTGTATGGGTGTGTTAGTGATTGAATGTATATCTCAGTGGTACATGTGTGAGTAACTACATATGTGAAAGGCAGTATATATGTGTGTTGGAGTATATAAATGGCTATAAGTGAGAGTGTGTGATTGTGAGAGTGGCTATATGGATGAGTGTGTGCTTGCATCAGTGATTGCATAGGAGCGTAAGAATGTGCTAGTATTTTTATGAGTAAGTGAGCTGGTGTGTATAACTGTATAGGTGAGTAAATTGGAGTGTGATTAATTATTTGCATGACTGACTAGGTGTGTGAGTACCTCTATGGATGAGTTGCGTTGTGTGAGTGTTTATATAGGTGTATGAGTGCATATGATAGTCCTGTACTGAGTGACTGTAAGTATGAGTGACTGTACGGGTGAGTGAGTAGATGTGTGTGTGTAGACCTAAGAATCAGTGAGTGGGTATGTACTTATTGGTATTGGAGTGTGTATGGTTTTGAGAATGGCAGTCTGTAATTTAGAGTGGGTGTTTCAAAACTTATATTAGGGTGTGAGAAGATGCATTAAATTCTCACATGGATGATGTCATCAGTGATGTCATCAGTGATGTCATTTGAGATGTCATCAGTGATGTCATCAGTGATGTCACTGACCATGTCATGAGTGATGTAATATGTGACGTCATCAGCAGTGCATTGCGGGGCGCGAGTTATAGTTACCTGAACTAACTATAACGGGGGAATTTCATGGGTTTTGTACGAGTGCAATGTCCAACTAACTATAACTGTCCCTAAAACCTTATGGTTTTTTCAGTGAATTTCTAAGGTTTTTTAAATGCAAATTTCTAACTATAACGTGCCTGAAACCTATGGTTTTTTCAGTGAATTTCAAAGGTTTTTTAAATGCTAATTTCTAACTATAACGTGTCTGAAACCTATGGTTTTTTCAGTGAATTTCAAAGGTTTTTTAAATGCTAAATCCTAACTATAACATGTCTGAAACCTACGGTTTTTTCAGTGAATTTCAAAGGTTTTGTAAATGACAATTTTTAAATGTATTAATTGTTATATTTATTTTTTTCATACTGATTTACTACATTTTTAGAAACAATTTTTTTTACATTTTTTATTTTTTAAATTACATTGTAATTACATTATACATTACAAAAAATACTTTCTCAGAATGAATTACTTTAGTTTAAATACTTTGCACATAGGCAATAGACTTTTAAGTACAGTAGTTACAGTTGTTGCAATGGGCAACACATTTTCAAACACAATGCAACATTCAGCTCAATGTGAATTTCTAGTTAAATGCAATTAGTTACTTTATGGATTACTTTTCTAACCACAGGACTGGATCCTAGATTCAGTCCTGGGACATCTCCTGTAAACAGTTGAGTAAAAGCGTTTTGGTTACAGTAGTGATTTTTAAGGAATATTATTGTATTTTAAAAGTTGACACTTTGAAACTTTTTCTCATAGAATCACCAATGTTATCCTATGGAAGGAAATTCACTTAGCAGGTAAAAACTGTTATCGTTACTTTTTCTTACTCAGTGTTGGATCCTGGATCCAGCACTGGTGCATCTCCTGCAAACAGTTGAAAGAATGCGTTTAAGTCATACAGGCGATTTTTAAGGAATATTTGTAGTTTGTGAAAATCGACACTTTGAAACTTTTCTGCTGAAAACCAGACAATGGATTCCTATGGAAGAAAATATAAGTTACTGGTAAGTACGGTTAAAATTACTTTTCAGGCTCAGTGCTCGGCTAAAAGATGCAGCACTGAGGTCTCTCCTGATAACAGGTGAGTAAATCGGAATTCGTATTTCGGCTGATTTTAGAGGAATATTTTAAAGTTCCAAAACTCCACACTTAGAAGAATTTCCAAGTGAAACCAGTCAATGTTAGCCTATGGAAGGAAATTCAAGTTACTGGTAAGTACGGTTAAAATTACTTTTCAGGACCAGTACTGGGCTGAAAGATACAGCACTGAGGTCTCTCCTGATAACAGGTGAGTAAATCGGAATTCGTATTTCGGCTGATTTTAGAGGAATATTTGTATGTTTCAAAAATCAACACTTAGAAACTTTTTCAGCAAAAAGCAGGCAATGATATCCTATGGAAGGAAATTCAAGTTACTGGTAAGTACGGTTAAAATTACTTTTGAGGATCAGTACTGGGCTGAAAGATGCAGCACTGAGGTCTCTCCTGATAACAGGTGAGTAAATCGTAATTCGTATTTCGGCTGATTTTAGAGGAATATTTTAAAGTTCCAAAACTCCACACTTAGAAGAATTTCCAAGTGAAACCAGTCAATGTTAGCCTACGGAAGGAAATTCAAGTTACTGGTAAGTACGGTTAAAATTACTTTTCAGGACCAGTACTGGGCTGAAAGATACAGCACTGAGGTCTCTCCTGATAACAGGTGAGTAAATCGGAATTCGTATTTCGGCTGATTTTAGAGGAATATTTGTATGTTTCAAAAATCAACACTTAGAAACTTTTTCAGCAAAAAGCAGGCAATGATATCCTATGGAAGGAAATTCAAGTTACTGGTAAGTACGGTTAAAATTACTTTTGAGGATCAGTACTGGGCTGAAAGATGCAGCACTGAGGTCTCTCCTGATAACAGGTGAGTAAATCGTAATTCGTATTTCGGCTGATTTTAGAGGAATATTTTAAAGTTCCAAAACTCCACACTTAGAAGAATTTCCAAGTGAAACCAGTCAATGTTAGCCTATGGAAGGAAATTCAAGTTACTGGTAAGTACGGTTAAAATTACTTTTCAGGACCAGTACTGGGCTGAAAGATACAGCACTGAGGTCTCTCCTGATAACAGGTGAGTAAATCGGAATTCGTATTTCGGCTGATTTTAGAGGAATATTTGTATGTTTCAAAAATCAACACTTAGAAACTTTTTCAGCAAAAAGCAGGCAATGATATCCTATGGAAGGAAATTCAAGTTACTGGTAAGTATGGTTAAAATTACTTTTCAGGATTAGTACTGGGCTGAAAGATGCAGCACTGAGGTCTCTCCTGATAACAGGTGAGTAAATCAGAATTCGTAGTTCGGCAGATTTTAGAGGAATATTTGCACAATGGTGAAGGGAGGGGGCGGGGCCTGAGGTGACATCTGTGCAAACGCGCCCCGTGGCGCGTTTTAAGTTGGGGGATTAAGTCCCCTTGAATCATGAGGGTCTCTAGGGGCCAACTAGCCCACCAGGAACCTCCAGTATGCGCCAGGGGGCTGCGTTGCAGAGACGTGTAGAGAGGCCACACCCCTTTTACACCTCTCTGCAACGCAGCTCTGTGGCGCTTTCTGGATGTACCTGTTGGGCTAGTTGGCCCCCAGGACCCTCAGGATTGAAGGGGATTTAATTCCCCATCTTAAAACGCGCCACGGGGCCTGTTTGCACACATGTCACCTCAGGCCCCGCCCTCCCTTTACCACTGTGCAAACGCGCCCCGTGGCGCGTTTTAAGTCGGGGGATTAACTCCCTTGAATCCTGAGGGTCCCTGGGGTGCAACTAGCCCACCAGCTACCTCCATTAAGCGCCACAGAGCTGCGTTGCAGAGAGGTGTAAAAGGGGCGTGGCCTCTGCACACCTCTCTGCAAGGCAGCCCCTGGCGCATACTGGAGGTTCCTGGTGGGCTAGTTGGCCCCCAGGGACCCTCAGTATTCAAGGGGAATTACTTCCCTTCTTAAAACGCGCCAGGGGGCGCGTTTGCAGAGTACTGCAGGGAGGGGGCGGGCCTCCGGCACAATGCCGTTTTTTTTTTTTTTTTATGGGATGGGGGCTGCGTGGCCCCCCTTCCCTCAGCCACTTTTGGCCCCGGGGACCCCAACCCCCGGGGCCTGAGCATTTTTTTTTGTTTTTAAAAAAAAAAAAAAAAAAAAAAAAAGGAAAGGGGGCCGCGTGGCCCTCCTTCCCTGGGCCTCTATTGGCCCCGGGGACCCCATCCCCCGGGGCATGCCCTGTTTTTTAAATAAAAAATATGGAGGGGGGCTGCGTGGCCCCCCTCCTCAGGCCATTTAAGGCCCCGGGGACCCCATCCCCCGGGGCCGGCCTTGCCCTTATTTTTTTTATTTATTTTTTTATTTTTTATTTGGGGAGGGGGGCTGCGTGGCCCCCTCCCGGGCCACTTATGGCCCCGGGGACCCCATCCCCGGGGCCTGGCCTCTGTTTGGGGACTGTGGGGGTCCCCAATCCCCCACAGTCCCACCGGCTCCCCGCGTCCTATGGGAGCCGGCATTGCTTTTCCACATGGGGAGCAGCTAAGATGCTGCTCCCCATGTGGAAAGTACTAGTTTGCATTTTGAAAGAGAGAGCAGGTTTCCTGCTCTCTCTTTCAAAATGCAAACCAAGTTTGCTATGACAGGCGGGAGCCGCGAGGCTCCCGTCCTGTCATAGCAAACAGCAGTGTCCCGGGGGTAGGCACCCCGGGACACTGCAGGAGCCGGCCCTGGGGGTGGCGGTCCCCAGGGCCATCAAGGGCTCCAGGAGGGGGCCGCGCGGCCCCCCTCCCTACATTTTGAAAGCCCCGGGGAGGTGGTGGTCCCCGGGGCTTGGGGGTCCAAAACGGACCCCCTTTTTCAATTTTCTTAGTGCCCCGGGGAGGTGGTGGTCCCCGGGGCATGTGGGGGGGCTGGAGCCCCCCACACAGGTTATAAAAAAAATTAAAAAAAAGCCCCGGGCAGGTGGCGGTCCCCGGGGCTGCGGGAGGGCTCAGAGCCCTCCCGCACCATTTATGATAAAGCCCCGGGGGGTGGTGGTCCCCGGGGCTTGGGGAGCCCTTAGAGGCCCCCCATACATAAAATAAACACCCCCCCAGCATGCCCCCGGGACTTGGCCCACCCGGGGGCAAGTAACATCGAAGCGCGGAGACCGCGCTTCGAATTTTTATCGGCAGGATCCGCGCACCCTGAGCACATCCTGCCGATTTTTTTAAAAATGCTTTTTTTTGCCCAGGGGTCCTTGTGGGACCCCTGAGCAGACCTAGGGGGTCAGGGTGTTTCTACCCTGCCCCCTTTGTGCGTTTTGCGCACTTTTTACTGCTTTCTTGTTCCTCGGTTCTACCGAGGAACAAGATGGCTGCCAACACTTCCTGGTTTGGAGTGTTGACAGCCAATTAGCAGACAGCTCATGATCGGGAGGGTGCGCGAATCCGACACGGCCATAGATATATATGTACTTTTACTTTTGATTTTCTCAGCAACTACTGAACGGATTTACACCATTTAACAAAAAGGGTTCTTTCTGAACCAAGAACTACCTCTTTGCCAAATTTGGTGTAATTCCGTTCAGCAGTTCGGGCTGTAGCCGTGTCTAAAGTTTCCTATGGGAAAATGAATGGGGAAAACACGTTTTGGGACCCCCTTTTTTCTCGGCCCCCGCTTGACGAATCACCCTGAGACTTTCAGGGTAGGAGCGGACCGGAGCGGGCCATAAAGTTTGAAAATTTCGCGAAGATTCGTCAACCGACGAAAGAGTTATTTCAGATAGAATGTCGCGGATTTCCTATGGAAAATAGATCCTAACTATAACTATCTACTGGCGACCGCCAGTAGATATATATATATATATATATATATATATATATATATAATATATATATATATATATATATATATATATATATATATATATATATATATATATATATAGATATATGGATAGATATTTATATATATGTGTGTGTGTGTATATATATGGAATATATAGATATATGTGTACATATAATATATATATATATTTATATATAAAACATTTAAGCTATTTTCGTACAAATAGCATTACACTATTACTCACCAGCAAACAATGCATTTTTAACGGTAGCAATCACTCCATCTTCCAATGGATGGTGGCCATTGAAAAAAAATAAACACATTGCTATTTTATTTGAAGGAAATAGCATACAGCAATATTATATTTTATTTTATTGTGTATGTCTTTTCACATACACAATATGTATAATATAATATTATATTATATAATCAATAAATATAAATATTAAAACTTACCAACTGGATCAACAACCTCTAGACCAATTTGGTGTAGCAGGTCAGCTTCCTGGGAAACAATATCAGCTCAACAATATTGTACCTGCTGCATCCTTCAGTCAAATTTGCATATTTGATGTCATGTCAGGACCTTCTCTCAACACAAATGTCGCTCTTGGTGTGGGTAGCCCTTACCCAATTTACCCCCCTCAGACAGCATATGAGGGAGGTAAGACATAGAAATGCCAAATTGAAGCACCAACCTCCCTCTCCTCAAAATTATTTTTTCTCTGCCTTTAACTCATAATAAATGAAATGTAAACCTAACCCCTAAACTAACTACTATTACCGTAAAAACCTCAAAAAACAAATAAATTAATTGAATAACTATACATAGAACAGACAGTAAAACTCTCACAACACATTCATTTATACCACAAAGAACAACAAAAAACAATATAAAACTTCACAAAACCACAAATTCTATAAAACCACAAAAATACACTACCAAAGACAAAACTCCAAAACAGATTTTATGCACCAAACTCCGCCAAATTTGCAATACACCTCTAAGTCGCACCCAACCAAAACAGAAAGTGAAGCACTAGCCAAAAATATGGTTCAACTACTACTTCCTGGAGTTTGCTTAATTTGTGTCGAGTGTCATGACACATTGGCCGTGATTACGATGTTGCTTGGAGTTGCCTCTGACTGACATCGCTGTGGATGGGGAAGCGACCAACTTCAGGTCGGCAGTTCCGACACCACAATTAGGATGCAACCATACATGGTGCGGTCACAAACTTCCATTTTTCAATGGGAGCTTGTGCGGTGGGCCGAAACCGTGCAGGGATGTGAAGGGGGGCACTATAGGTGCCCCCCAGGGCCACATGCAGAGGGCAGGGGGCCCTGTTAGGGGCACCCAAAGACACTTTCCGACAGCAGTTCCATGTTATAAAGGCCGACATGAAACTGCTGTCGGAAAGTGGCATCATAATCCTGACGGCGGCAGGATTATGAGGCCTTTCTGACGTGCTCCTTGAGCCCGTCGGAACCGAGTTGGATTCCCCGGCCAGTTTAAACTTCAACGCCGTCATTGTAATGTGGCGGTCGGAGATTAAACCTACAATGTCGGTCAGAAAGCCTCTGACCAGTGGTTGGAGGCTTTCCGACGGACAATGTAATTAGGCCCATTGTGTTGAATTGCCTGACTTTCCCTGCACAATTCCATCCAGTGGCTGGGTGCGCAACACTGCATCAGCAAAACCAACACAGCAACACGCAAATGAGCTTTCTAAGTGTAACAATGTCCAAAGTGTCCAATATACTGTTACTCGGGGTTTAGTTAGAGCTACATCCTGATTTGTATCAGACCAATACATTGAATTGACAATGGAAGCATTCTGGAATTATGTGTGTGACAGACACCGGAGAAAGGAAGAGCCTGACTTATCATTCAATTTCATAATGGGTTCGTTGATTCTGAACGAAGGTCACTGGTGAAAGTGTGTGGTCACATCTGAGTAAGGAGATGGTGGTAATAAGGGATTCATAAAGATTGGAACTGGATTCTTTGTAAAAACCTAGTTGCCCATATCAATAATGCTGATATCCAAGTGTCAACCTAGTCTCACTCCAATGGCTTATTCCTTGACCTTTCAAAGTGTGTGATGCTTTGAAGATTTTTGCACATCAGCCTGTTGCAGTACAGGAGTCACACTTGTGCTCAAACTCCCAAACACGAAAATACATTATGCAACACAGGCCCAGCCTACCTCAGCAGCCCCATGTAGTTCCACCAACCCCAATAGAACATCAGCTCCATGAGACTCTCACTACCAAACGTCCCACGCATATGTAAAAGCAGATCATTAAGTTATGCATTCTCTTACATCACTTGTGAGCTTGGAAAAACCTCCTACGCTACATTAAAGTCTCCTAATACCTTCTTGAAATCCACGAGAAGATGAAAACCAGGCTTTTCTAGTAAATCCCCCCCAAAGGTAGCCCCACACACCTGCAAAAGTTCAAGGATGCTCTCAAGGTTTATAGTGCACTGTAAAAATACATGTAAAATTACAAAACAGAACATACTAGATACAGAATATGGACTGTGGAAATCTGTACCGTGAGTGTGTAATTTCCTGGTGTGTGCTGTTCCAGTCCCCCTTATGTCCTGAAGGTTCACATACAGTACTGAAAGGACCATTGCCTTGAGCAAGTGCAGCCGTGACAAAGGACTGCACATTGTCGTGTGATGGGAGAACAAACATTCTGCAATCCAGATGGAGTAGAATACAACACCCGCAGATGCCTAGAGAAAACTCACACATGACCAGAGGAGCACTGAGCTTGCATGCCACCTCTACCTCAGCATACACACTTAGATCCCTGTGGGACTGCAGGTGCACTACCAACATCTGTGTTCAGGAACTCCATTGAGAGCAGGTAAAAGTGGACAACGTAACTGTGCCTATAGGGTAAGAGAGTCTGAAACACACTGCATGTCACAAGTCTATTGTACAACATTTAGAACTTGCCAACACTAGTGTGTCATAGCTTAGAAATTGGCTCACATAAATGTGGATTGGCCACATTCTTTATTGAGTGACTTTTTACTCAAGATCTGTGCAGAAAACTCTAATTTACGTGCCTTCTGAAGAGTTCATATGTATTTTGTGGTGTTTCATAATGCCATTTTTGGTTGTAGGTACATAACACCATTTTTTGAAGATACATCACATTTGTCAGAGCCAAATTTTATTACAGTTCTTTGTTAAATTTTGTATTAGTGAGTCTGTTTGGTTCAACACCTATCTAATACAAAAGAAGGACTTGAGTACTAGACCAGCACTACCAGTTGCAGTCCAGTGATGAAGGTGTATTTATACCAGTTGCTTTAGATCATATTAGGCAGATTCCAGGTTCATGATGTTTAAAAGAAATACGGAATGCAGTGGAATGGAATGAGATTTGTAAAGCGCACTAAACCTTAAGGTGTAAAAGCAATAGTGCATGTAAGGAAACAGCCGAAGGAGACCAAGGAATCATAGTTATGGAAGAAAAAAGAGGCAGGATTTAAGTTACCTGCAGAACACAGAGAAAGATTCCAGGGCCACAATGTGCACAGGTAAAGTGCACAATTTATCCGCCACCACAGAGAAGGAGGGGCCGCCCCCTTTTGGCTTTACAGAATCTGAGGACATTAACCTTCCTGAGAGAGGATGATTTGGGCAGTCTTTTAAGGGTATACCACTGATAAACACTTCTGAAAAGAGCAGGCCCTTGATGGTGGAGAGCCAAGTTGGCCATGCAAAGAGCTTGGCCAGAGGGTGATACAAAGTATGCTGATCTGTTCCGGGGTAGCAGCTTCTGCTAGCATGGCCAGGTTTGGTATGAACCTCCCACAGTAGGTGGACATTCCGAGGAAGCTCCTGACTTCCGATGCAGTTGTTGGTGCGGGGGCTCGCTGTATGGCCTGTGATTTTCTTGGGTCGACTCTTACCCCTTCCTGGCTAAACACATAGCCAAAAAACTCAATTGACTTCTGGAAAAATAAGCACTTGTATCGGTGAAGGGTGACTCCATGCTCAGCGAGGCGCTGCAGCGTGGCCAGAGATGGCGATGGTGCTCTTCTATGGTCGTGGAGTGTACCAGGATGTCATCGCTGACGTTGAGCACCCCGGGGAGTCCTGACAGCACTTCACGGACAGCGTTTTGAAATATTTCTGCCGCCGATGAGATTCCGAAATTTTGTCTCTTGTAGCATCTTAGGCCGATGTGGGTTGAAAAAGTGGTAATATATTGGCTCTCCTCAGCTAGCCTCAACTGGTGGTATCCTGCGTTGAGGTCAAGTTTGGAGAACCAACGGGATCCGTTGAGATCGGCCAGGATGTCGTCGACGGTCGGCGTTAGGTGTCTTTTGTGCTTGATGGCCTGATTGGGCAGGCGCATGTCAATACACAGCCTGATCTTCCCAGTCTGTTTTGGTTTCTCCGCGATCACCATTGGAGATACCCATGGTGTCGGCCCCGTGACCTTCTCAATGACACCTAGCCGTTCCAGTTCTTGTAGTTCTTTCTCCACCGACGGTCTCAAGTGAAATGGAATCCGTCTGTGCCTTAGGGCCACTGGTTTCACGGCCTTGTCGATGTGGAGTTTGATTGGTGCCATCTTCATGCATCAGAGACCCTTGAAAAGTTGCAGGAAAATGTTGAGGACGTCTTCTGTCTGTAGTGTCTTGATGGCATTGGCAAAAGTGACTAGGCCAAGGTCCTCGGCTGTGTGGCTTCCTACCAGGATGTCAGCTTCCCTGTCGACCACGTGGAACGTGGTTGTAATTTTGTGCCCTTCTGCCTTGACTTGGACGGTCATCTTCCCTTTAAGCGGTAGTGGGGTTTGGCTGCCATACGTGAGAATCCTGACGTGCGAGGGAGACAGTATTGGTCGTGGGTTGAGCCGCTTATATTGTTGGCATCCCATTACGTTCACGGATGCTCCCGTGTCGATTAGCGCGGTGACCGGGGATCCAGCGATCTCTATGGCGCACGTCGGTTGTGGCCGCCTCTTCCTCTTGAGGTCACTCGCAAAGGAAATCAGGTAACACTCACCCTCTTCGTCAGTTGATGAGTCCTCGAGGTAGTGCCTCTGCCGGGTGGGTGTGCATGTCAATCTGGGATTTTCTGGATCGTCCAGTGACAAGTGTTTGACTGCTTTCGATGATGGACGCCGTCCTCGAGTTCCCCGATTTTGCGGGCCTCCCCTGCACGCTATTGCGAAGTGGTTGGGCATGCCGCACTTCGAACACGTTCGCCCTTGGGCTGGGCATTCGTCCTGTGGGTGTTCTTCCCTGCCGCAGTATCTGCAGCGTGACCCCTGTGCACCTCTTCCAGGCCATCGACCCCGGGTACCTCTGTTCTGGGGTCGGATCGCATCTACCCTTTCTGTCTTGATCGTGGTCGGTTTTTCTGCTTGTTGGGTAATCGCGATGTTCATCGCCATTGCTCTGGCGTTAGACAGATCATGCGACCTGGCCATGATGAGGATGTCCTCTAGGGTGATGCCTGGTTGGCGCAAGATGAGGGTCCTGAGGTTTTTATTCCGGCATCCTTGGATCACTTGGGCCCTCACTTCTTTGTTTGGTCGCCATCCGTACACGTGCTTTCCCGCTCATGCAGTCGCGCATGGAATGCGTCCATCGATTCCCCTTCTCTCTGTCGTGCTTGACGCAATTTAAACCTCTCGTAATCCGAGTTTAGTTGGGGGTCAAAATGCGCATTCAGGGCCCTGACCGCAGCGTCGTAGTCGTTGGGCGCTCCGATGTTGGGGAGGTGGGCGAATAGCTTGTAGATCTCATCACCCGTGAAGTGCAGTAGGAGGGAATGCTTGACAGCACCATCTGTTTCTCTTGCCGCCGTGAAGTAGTTGTTCAACCTACTGATCCACAGGGTCCATCTAGGTGATGCCGTGGCCGGGTGTATGAGCTCGCTGAATGGCGGCAGGGCGTTGATCTGCAAGTGTTGTGATGCTGGATGCATGGCTTTGGGCCCAGCTTGTTGAGCGGGCGGCGGGAGAGGTGGTGGTGCAGCCTGCACTTGTTGGTCTGTCATCTCTGTGTCCGGTTCATGCGCCTACTGCTGTGTGAAGACTATTCCTCTCCCCTGTAGGCATGGTGGATAATACGCTGGATGTGCCTGGCGCCTGATGTGCCTCACGTGCTCTTCTCTGAGGGTGTCTTCCGGGGCCTTCCACTGTGGATGGGCTCACTCTTCTCCCTGCTTGCCTCCTAACCGGTGTCTGATCTGGCCTTGCTTGCTTCTTGGCTGGTATTTGGTTTATCTCCTCCCCTTCTGGGGGCTTCACAGTGAGCAGGGTGCCCTGAGGGCTGACACCACGCGGGAGGCCCAGGGAAGTGGCAACAAGAGTGCCAGGCCCAACAGCATATCTAGGCCATGTGCGCACCGTGGCAGGGCACTGCAGGTTGTCCTGCGCATGCGCGTGTGAAATAGCTGAGCACGGGCTTCCACCGGAGGGACACCGGGAGCACCAGCGCAGCCTGAGCATGCTGGGAATGCGCAGGGCCCAGGAAGGGCTGGAATAAGTCTATGCGCGAGTGCGCGCGTACCTTCACCGCAGCCTGGTGGTGCCGGTGCAGGAGGACGGTGCTGCGTAGCAGGTGGGCCATGGCTGTCGCGACCGTCGGGCATGTGCCACTTCCAAGGCAGCACGCGGTCACTGTGCGATGCTGCAGCAGCATTCTTCGCTCTGCCGTGCCGACGGGCCAGGAGCAGGAACTTTGGCGCAGGCGGGGCACAATACAGGAGCCGCGGTGAAGGCGGGGTGCAGTCTGCCAACGAACAGCTGACAGGATGCCCACCCTCATCGCCAATGTGGCGTTGGCATGTGATGGCAGCAGTAGGTCCAGCTAACGTCATTGTGAGACACAAAAGGGAGACACAGACACACTTGGTTGTTTAGTGTGGGCAGGAAGTCACGAGCGACCTCTGCCCGTTTATTTATACCCTCTGGCCACGCCTGGCCAGAGGGTGATACAAAGTATGCTGATCTGTTCCGGGGTAGCTGAAACAATTTCTAATCCAATGCTACGCAGCGCTGCATGAGTTTTAGTTAATATGGCCCCTCGTGTTTAGCATTAATCTTTTAAAGGGAACCTTGGCTGTTCTCACCCCAAATGAAAGTGGGAAGATGAACCCCAAATGATCAAGACACTGTAAATAACTTTCTACTAGACAAGCATAAGTGGGAGAGAGCTAACTGGATTAAACAGAGCAAAGAAGATCGTATACTATTGGGACTAAGGATTCTTTATCTCTCCTATTTAGCAGGACACATAAGTGAAGTCAGCAAAACAGAAAATGTGTATAGTGGGCATACTACGTGCGATTCGCCCCAGCATGATTCTGCCAGCCTCCACCCCTTTCCCCTTTGCCCCCCCAAAAATACACCAGGCAAGAGGTTGGTCTTCACTGCGTAGCCTTTATTAAACCTTCAGATACCGCAAACTTTATTTGTTGACTAACTGTCAACACTTGACCAAACTTTTATGATAAAACCAAACCAGCACACATTGTTATAAAAGAAATAGGCTTGTGAAGTATACATTTCAGCCACAGGTTGAGATTGTATTTACATTTCAGGATCTCAAGAAACACACTTTGATGCGGGTTGTGCCAGCAGGCCACAACCAATTTGTACTGCCCCCATCGGGAGTAACTGCCAGTCGTCCATCCCCTAGACGCTACCACAAGGGCACTGCTTAATGCCTTGCCCCCCACGGGGGTTCCTGCGCACCAGATACCCTCTCCAAAGTTGCTAATTACACGCACCGGCATCTCGGGTAGGGCAGGAGAGTCCAGGACCACCAGCAGGTCAGTCCCCTCTCCCGCCAGCCCGGAGCCCCCCATTGACTGTCCGCTCTGTTCCTGAACCAGACAGTCCCTGCAAAAAGGAGTCCCCGCCATTTCTCTTGCCCGGGACCCCGCCACAGGACGAGGAGCTTACTGGTGCTCTCGCCCTCCCCCTACCAACGCTTGACCTTCCAGCTCTAATGTGATGGCCCCTAAGATGTTCTGAGTGAACAGTTCCAGCCCTGTGTTTGACAGATGTATTCCATCCGCCAGGTACAATTCTGCCTTTGAAACATGAATCAAGCTATGCCTGATGGGACGTATGGGTGAGCCCCTCAATAACTTCGCCACTGCCTGATTTAGTTTCTTCACCGACCTGTTCATCACTATTGCGGGAGCGTTATTAGCCCAAACTTGTTGTGGAATCACTTCCGAACAGAAAATAATTGTGTCCGGCAGTGCCCTCCTCACCCATGAGAGCATCGAGATCGAGAAGAGTGCTTCCTTAACCCCCCTACGTCCCTCAGGGATCATGTCGTTGCCCCCTGCATGAATCACCAGCACATCAGGGATGGGCATGCCCTTGTCTAATGCATTTCGTAAATGGTAAGTGAGATCCTTCAACCGCTGCCCTCCGATCCCTATCCAGTGGTGGTCGATTCCCTTTGCCCTCTGCGATCTCTCCGCACTGGATTTGCCAAAGAACTGCCCTGCGTATAAAAGAATGACCACACCAGCATACTAGCGTCCATTGCCTCTTGACCACTGCATGAAAGTTAAAGGTAGAGAGAGTAAACCTTCATTAGGCCAAAGACACCTTGCGCCACCGTGACCCAGCAGCTGTCTAAGCTAACTGTGGTCTCACATACCGCTCGAAACAGGATGACTTCCATCTGCCTACTCTTTTGATGGTTTCCGCTGGGAGGCCTAACGCGGCTGCTGTTGTGGCTGCACCTATGCGAAATGAATGCAATGTGAAATGGGCCGTCTCTTCCCCCAGCAAAACCAGGGAACGCTTGCATATGCGCGTGAACTGAAATCTTGTCAGGGGAGTACCATCTGCGTGTAACAACAGCCTAGCATCTCCCCCCCAGGGCGCATCTGACTGAAGGTCTGCATCAAAGTCATGGGACAGTAAGCGGCCCCATGAACTGCTCTTATCTATACCCATGCTCTTTGACCTCCTTACTCTAACTTGCAGCATGTCTCCTGATATTATCGCATCCGCCAGGCTAATTCCTTCCTCTCTATCTGCCTTTGAGGCCGGTATGAGTTAGGAAATTCGGAACGCCCCAAAGAATGCCAGGGAATATGCTAGCCTCAGCAGCTGCGTCTCATAAGGGGATATGCAGACTTGAGGTAATACCCCCAAAATCCTTGACAGTCTACCGGCGTCTATAGGTCTCCTACCATCTTTTTCCCCCGGGGCCAACTGTTTCCAGCCCTTCAAATCCCGTCGTACCCTAGGGTCTTTGGTAGGGTCTGCCACCCCCTCCAACCCTGCAAAGAAGGCAAATTCTGACAGCTGTCTCCTAACAAGGGATAGTGATTTCCCATTTTCTTTCTGCTGGACTATGAAGAACAGCACCCCCTGTGGTATAAATCTCTCTATCCTCCCTGCTCTTTTTATGACCGCCAAGCATAACCGCCATGCACTCTCATACATACTCTTGGTCTTGGGAGCCAGGGAAGCCGCTATCAGATCCGGGGCAATGGGGCACCAAGCTTCCATAGTTCCTCCGGAAAGTTCGCCATCTGGTTGTCCGCTTGCGGCCATCGCGCTCTGAATTCTGTTAACTTAGAACGAGACAGGGCATCAGCTACCACATTATCCACCCCCGGCACATGTTTGGCAATAAAATACACATTGCGCTTGAGGCACTCACGAATAAGTTCCTTAAGTAAGCGGAGTACCCATGGGCATTTTTCCTTCTGATTGTTCACCGCCATCACTGCTGACGTACTGTCGGACCAGAACAGTATGCGCTTATTTTTTAGGAGGGTGCCCCAGAGATGCATTGCTAAAATAATAGGAAACAGCTCGAGAAATGTTATGTTGCGGGTCAACCCTGCCTCAACCCACTCCGTCGGCCAGTGCTTCATGCACCACCTGGAGCCTAGCACTGCCCCGAAACCTACGCTGCCTGCTGCATCTGTGTAAAGCTCTAACTCAGCATTCGCTTGCTCCGGTTGCTGCCAAAGCACCGAGCCATTGAACCCCCCCCAAAAACTCCTTCCACGTTCTCAAGTCGTCTTTTACCTCTGCGGAAAGCCTGGTGTGGTGATGTTTTGCCCACAAGCCTGACATTGCCCTGGCAATGCTCCTTGAAAAAGCCCTGCCCATGGGTATCACCCGGAGGGCGAAATTCAATTGCCCCACCAAGACCTGCAACTGGTGCAAGGTAACCTTGTGTGCCGCTAAACATTCGTCAATGGAGGCTTCGAATGTTCTTACCTTCTCCTGTGGGAGCCTGCATACCCCTGCTCTGGTGTCTATTTCGATGCCTAAGAAGGTTAGGCAGGTCGCTGGACCCTCTGGTTTTTCCTCCACCAGTGGCACCCCCAATGCCTCCGCTAACCCTTGGAAGCCCAGAAGGGCCTTGCCACAAGCCAGTGAGCCAGGAGGGCCCAAAAATAGGAAGTCATCTAAATAGTGCACCACCTCTTGTGATGACAACAGATCTTGAACCGCCCATTCCAAAAAATGGCTCAATGTTACAAACACCGCACATGCGATGGAACATCCCATTGGCATACACAGGCCTATAAAGAAACTCCCCTCAAACATAAAACCTAGCAACCTTGTGTCCTCCGGGTGCACTGGCAAGAGGCGAAAGGCGGCTTCTATGTCTGATTTGGCCATCAGCGTGCCCTCTCGTATCTCTGTAGCTTACAAATTGCCGTATCAAATGTTGTGTAACGCACTGTGCACAGTTCCGGATCTAACCTGTCATTGACTGACGACCCAGGTGGACATGATAGGTTATGTATCAGGCGATATTTCCCCATCTCCTTTTTAGGTACCAAACCCAGTGGTGAACAAACCAAGTCTTGTCATGGTGCCTCCTGAAACGGGCCAGCCACTCTCCCCAGTGCTACCTCCTTCATGATTTTTTCCCTAGCCACCTCCAGGTTGCGCAACACTGAGAGCTGATTGCATGGGGGAACTGTGGAAGGCAGAGCGTTAGATGGAATATGAAAGCCAAATTTGAAACCCTGATAAAACAGATGAACCTCTTGCCTCCTTTCGTATCTATTGAGGAGGTGGGCCAGGACATGCAGGCGTATGGGAGTGGGTAGGTTCTCATGATGACTTTGGATTGCGGCCCTTGTTCTGTCCGTGGGAGGGGTTATGCTGTTGTTTAGGTTTTCCCACTTTCTTTAGTCATTTGCTCTCTGGGTGGCCCTGGATTCCACAGAAGGAACATACATGCTTGAATTTGCATGTAGATCCCCTACTGCATTCGTTCTTATTAAACTGCCAGCAAGCTTGTTTCTTGTCCCTGCCCCCTTGTCCCCACGAAAGGAGTGAACTGTCTTGTTAACTGGCGGTGCCGAGTAGAATTCAGCATGCCATATGTTGATCTCTCTCTGATCCCATGCCATCTCTGGCCTTACTGCCTTCATTTGCCTAAACTTGTTGTCATATTGCAGCCAGGCCATGACTGGGAATTCTGACGCTGCGCCGTGAATTATTGACATGTAGCTAATTATCTGGGCCGCCACTGCCAGGAACTTCTCTACCATGATTGCTGCATAAATAGCGAACCCAGTGACCCAATTCTTGATAGACCACTCCACCCACACTTTTTTCTGCTTGAACTCACCCTCCTTACCTGCCCCGTTCTTCCCTGGGACCACGCCCCCATTAATCAGGTCGAAAACATCCACAAATTCCCCCCTGAAAATGTTTTCTCTGGTTTCTGCTGGTACGTTCCAAGTGATTCCTGCTGATGGGGCTAATGCGGGCGACGCAGCACCATAGAGCACCAGGCTCTGTGACAGAGGAGCCTGCACCGATACCAACGCCCCCAGAGGCGCTGTTGGGAGTAACCCTGGCCCTGCGACACCCGGATTATTGGTTGGCCCTTGCGAAGTAGCGGCGACCACCATGGGAGAATGTGCCACCCCACCCGCTTGCACCCATACTTGCGCTACCCCGCTGCCTTGGTGCGTTACTAAAGGCGCGGGAGCTTGTGCGGTAAGTGGGGTTGCCGCTGCTACCCCCCCAGCGATGCTGGGGCTTGGAATGCACTTGCTGCCACTGGTATTGGTGTTATAGGGAGGGCCGGGGTCTGCAAGGCACCGCTCGCCGTACTGGTTGTATTACTTTGCGGGTGCCCCCCTATTGTGAGTGGCTCTACGCGCTGCTGCGCCAGAAGCCTGAGTACTGTCTATGGTCAACAGGGGCTGGCCTTCCGCCACCGCCTCACCTGTGGTGCTTGCCTGCGCTTCCGTGACCTGTTTCGGCATTTAATGCTGCGCTCCCCTGTACCGCTCTGGAGTCCGTCGCGTGTGCTTGGGTAATGGGGCCTCCTGCTGTGGGCTCGCTCCAGCCCCTTGAGATAATGTCCGCAGGGCCCACTGGATGCCTCCTTTCTTTGCGACCTCCCACAGTGCCGACAGCGAGCGAAATTCCTCTGCGGTAGCTGGGGCCTCCTTGCTGCCTCGCGCCCGTTTTGGTGGCATCTTGCGTACCTAATGCACGGACGAAGCCCACCTCCACTCCAGTTCACTAAAGAAAGACAAAAAAGAGTTAAATGCTTGTCCACAATTCGCTCTAATTACCCGGGGCACCAGAAATACACACTATCCCTGTGCCCCGTGTCTCATCTGGCTTGGCACCCCCTGGCGTCCCGCCCAAGCATGCATCACATCACACCCCCCCTGAGGCGCTCAGCCTACTCACCAGCCGAGCGCCCCGCGTTGCCAAGCCTTTGTTAACAGTACTGTTTCCGTCCCCGGTCCATGCACTACCGGTTGGGCCCACTCCTCCTATCATGCGCTACTCATGCAGTCATGCCCCCTTGCATGACCACATGCTCTGCCGATTTGTTTATCCACACCGCCAACGTGCGCGCTGATTGTTGCCTTCTGCACCATGGATACATACCTCCGCTTGTCATTGTAATTATTCATTTCATGCCTTACTAATAAGACGAAGAGATTTGCCAAGAAGGTGTCATCGTCTATGATTTTAAAATCAGGGACTACAATTGTTAAAACACCAGGAATTGAACGCATACCTTCCGATTAAGAGTCAGAGGCCTTAACCACTAGGCCACCGTGACTCGTGATCAGCCGCGCGTCGCAACGCATCAGAAATTGAACACACCCCTTTTGCCTTGCGCACCGACGCGGTCAGCCTTGCACAAACACACCCCTTTTGCCTTGCGCATTCACGCACCGAGAACCTGCACAGAGATATCTGCCATGAAAGTGCCATCTTCGAAAAAGTGCCATCATCTATGATTTTTAAAATCAGGGACTGCAATCATTGAAACCCCAGGAATTGAACTCGTACCTTCTGATTCAGAGTCAGAGACCTTAACCACTCGGCCACCGTGACCCGTGATCAGCAGCGTGTCGTAACGTATCAGGAAGTTAAACTAGGAATTCCCGGGTGACCCCATTACCATTAGAGTCAAAGGACATTACTGCCCCTCCCCCCAACAATAAGGGCTCTGCCCCACCCTTTGCAGATCAACGCCATTCCGTGGCCGAGGCGAGTCCCCCGCAAATGGCAGCGGGACCGCTTAAAACAGTGTGAAATGCAGGTATCTAAAAGAAACACACCCCATTTCCTTGCGCATCAATGCCGCTGAGAACTTATCCGCCTAATTCCCCTAATCCGACTTTATATCAATGTGAGTGGACCCCACCGCTATCTCCCCATTCCTATTCCATGCAGGGAACCGGGGCAGCCCTCTTTTCTGCATATATACGAACCTTCGCCTTTAATTGCATTCCGCCCCCGGTCCCCATAACTATCTCAGTCATTTGAGTTATAAACCCTACCTACTACGCTGTGAGGCCCTCACCTGGACTGATGCCGCGCGACAGCTGGTCAACTCGCCGCTGGTCCGTCCGTTGGTATTCTCTAGCGAGGACAAAAGAGGGCTTCCCGCTCTCGTCCTCCGACTTTTATCACTTTTTGGGAGGGGTCGTCGCCGGCAGCGCACCTTCATGACGCGCCGAGATGCCCCCTCCCCCTCGATGACCGGAAGGCTTGTACCGGCTCATGAATGGGATGCAACTAATGGCTCCACGCCCATAGGTGCGGGTGGCGCCTATCATTCTAGGAGTTGTCTTTAAACTCAAACATTTTTCTTGTGCTAAAATGGTGGACGAACAAGCTCTTCACTGACTCTACTTGTGTCAGAATATTAACGCTTACCGGTTTGAGGATGAGTTCACTTTATTGCCCCCCATCCCGTAAAGATTAAACCTTTGAAAGCCTAGGGGGCATATTAACAAGAGGCGGCGATAATTATCGCTGACCGCGCTTAGCGTGTTTTTTTCCATCGCCGCCGATTGCTGGAACTTATTGCCAACCTAGCGCTGTATTAACAACGCTCAGCGCATTGGCGATAAGAATTCCAGCGATGGCGGGAAAAAGGGCGAACATTGCTGGAAATCCAGCGATGTTCACCTAAAAACGGCGAAAACCTTGCTGATACGACCCTGTGGTCGTAACCCAAGAATCCACCTCCCATGCAAAGTATGCCCAAGTCAGGATTTTAGCAGACCTTAAAATCCAGCGTTATTGGGCAGTTAGCGCAATTTTGTGTATCGCCACGGCGGCCGGGGCATTGTTGTAAATATCGCAAAGCCCGGTTAGCGATATTATCCTGTGTAGTTTTGTCAGGCATGCCTCCTTTGCATATCATTAGCGTTGCGATGCTGGGCGTTTAGAAAACGGGCGCTGAGGCATGGAATCACGCGCTAGCGTGTCCTTGATGATAATGCGATAAAATTATCGCCGCTTTTCGCGCGAAAACGGACGCTAAAGCGGCGATAATTTTATCGCGGCCCCTTGATAATATGCCCCTTGGTACATTGACCAAAAGTCGGGGTGCGTTAATAAACGTGCAGGTAAATGAACACAGTGCCACCATTGTATACATTAACCCAAGACAACAGATCTAGTAGCCAGCCGGGTAACCATTTTCTTGGCGCTCAGTCAACGAAAACTTTGATTCCAATTGTTTTGCTTAGCTTACAAGTTCCTCTGAGATCTTGAATCCCTCTGTTTTCGGTCCAGGATTACTAAGTACATTTACAGAGGCATCCTCAAGTCAAACACGAAAAAACAGACCCAGAACACACAAAAAACACAGCGGAAACCCAAAGTGGGTGGCCACGTTTTTGCTGCTGAGTGGTCAGCCTCGTTCAATTCTGTGTCAAGTCGCAGTAATCAAATTGCACGCTTTGTTCAGCAATAAAGTTAATATGTGCCCCTTCCATGGGTCCTTACCGGATGTTTTTTGATTTAGCTGTCTCTTATCCTTCTTAAAAGAGTGAGCTTCTGGCTGCATGCAATGTGATACAAATAACAGTTTATATTATATAGCATAACAGATCATCCATCAAGCTGGTCCAAAACGAGTTACTGCTGATTAATGTCTACATCCGGGTCTCGCAAGCCACATCTGTCTCAACTGCTCAGCGAGCTATGGGAACATCAGTGCTTGCATTTCATAGCCCTGGCCTTAATCACAACAGCTTTAGTAAATTCTTAAAAAAAGGTTTCGAGCGTTGCTCAAACTCATATATCTGAACAGGAAAACGTCGAAGAAATAGGTAAATTGGTCCACTCCTATCTTTAAATAAAGTTTGATCTGAAAAATTTAAATCTAAAATGAAAATCTATCAGGGATAAGTTTTTATTGTGCATTCAATGACAAGCTATTAGCAAACTAGGTCATTGTCTTTCCTTCAGTTACATGTTTTTGAAGATCATTTTACATAGAAAAATCTGCCCAGTTCATTTCTTGTTAGTCACACTCCATAAATATTGCAAAAACACCGGCGCCTCTATTGAAAGTGTAGTGGAATCATGAGAGGCTCTAGAAACTATTTCTGATGTGCCTGTGAGTGACAAGAATCTGTCAAAACTCATCTCCCCTCTCCGAAAAATACTCAAAGGCAGCAGCTTGTAAACTCTGGCCTGCACATGCAGCACAGCTGGACAAGGAAGCGCTTGAGGTGTGGGCCACTTCAGGAAAAGGCCCTGCAGCTAGCGATGGCCAACTGCACAGGGATAATAAAGTCAATTAGACGTTTCTCTGTCACTTTAAATATGTATATGAACAGGTACAACATGTGAAGGACGAAAGAAAGCGCATAAGCCCAAACAAATAACCATGCCCGGGGCAAATTCAAGATAGGTGGGATATGCATGTCCTGCAAGGCACAACAAGTTTTGCGTGCTTTTACTGAATCTGCTGAGCTGGCACTTTAGAGGCAGCTCGCGGTAGAATGCACACTGCACACGTGGAAATCCTCACCTGCCAAGACAAAATCTGTGGTAATAGTAGAATGCAAGTAACGTTATAATGGGCAAATTAAGTCAAAATGGCAATAATCAAATCGGAGGAAAAATAGGAAGTGACAACAGTAGCATCAACAGAGAGTAACATTACAGAATTGTTTGAAAATGTAAATGTAATGAAACCGCACATTTAATTACGATGCTTTTGGGCACTTTTTCGAATGACATAACATTTGTGAAATCTTAATTTAATCAAATCTTACAATACTATTTCTTCTAAAAACTGTAGACTTATAGGGCCCAAAGAATGACATCAAAATTCTGTCACTCAGACGTGATTCACAAAGCAAGCAGAGATAAGCCCTAAAATGATGAAATGCAGAAGTCTGTCTATGAGTGTTCATTTTTGCACATTTGTGTTCACTTCGAAAATTACAGCTGAATACAGGGGCAGTAATTTCGGGTGCAGTGTTTACAGGGTCCGCAGGTGCGAGGGACCCAGTGCATCCCAATTATGATTAGCTATTACTAACCAACCTGATGACAAAATGGTCTATATTGCTTGACTACATTAGGGGCCTTGACACCCAGTAGCGGTCGGTGGTGGGAGTGCCGCCGGGGCGCTGACGTGGGGCGGGGGAGGGGCAGGGTGGGGGGTAGTAAACTACGGATTACCGCCGATTACAGGTAAGTACACATATAAATATATAAAACGAATTTCGTTGCGCGCGCTGCATCGCATTTGGGAGTGCCCCAGCTCAAAATGGCAGTTTAAAACTGTACACAAAGGTTGCAATGGCAGGCGTGAGGCATTTTTAAAGGGCTTCCTAAGTGGGTGGAAAAATAAGTGCTGCAGGCCAACTACTAGCATTTAAATAATTAACACGGCTGGCATGTACAGAGGGTGATGGGGCACAAAATAAATAAGTAAATAAATAAAATAGACTTAGCACCCTAACTTGTAGCACAACGTCCTCCTCCCTCGGGTGTCTTCTGAAAAGCTCCAGATGCAGGAAACTGCACTACCCAATCCTGGCGCTGCTCTAACAGCATGAGAGCAGTGCCAGGATTGGAGAGCACAGGCTTTCTCAGCACTCTTAAGAGCACTGGAGGCCTGCACTTTCTCTAACCACAGCAGACATACAAAGTAGGAAAAGTTTTAAAATTTGTCTAGTCATAGTATTCTTTACCCTTCCAGTACAAAACCTATGCAAGACTCACGCACACACCCTAGCACTATGGCGCAAAGGTGCGTGTGTGTCACTCTGCAGCAAAATTCTTTGCTGGCATTAGGGAGAGGGGAGGAGAGTGGCCTATCTATGTAGATATCACACGTACTTCTCTCTCCTTGTCATACAATGCAGAGCAGCATTTTTGGGTGCTGCACTACGTTGTGTGTAACTTTCGTAAATCTGGGCCGAAGTCTCTCACCTCCAAATGCACATTTTTAGAGGAGTTTTTTTTAACTTACCTTCAGCTTCCTATGACGGACCTACTTCTGCTCCTTAGTTGCTGGTTCTTCATTTGGAGTTCCCACCCTAAGAACTGAAAACGGAGTCTAATAGCTATAGCCTGATGGTGCAACAACATGGAGCCAATGCAACAGGGTTCATTGTAATGCACTGAACAGGTATCAACTTTCAGCCTCATGCCTTTTCACTCCATCTTTCCAAATTCTGCGACAAGTGGAGAAGGGTGACGTTGAAAGATTGATTATTGTGCAGCCCTGGGCACTATAGGGCAGAAACCTAAAGTGTCTAGGACTAAATAGCAATGATGCTGCAGTGCTTCGCTGATGAAGAGACAGTAAGGAGAGGCAAGCATCTGAGACCAGTGCTTGGACTTTGCCAGCACTTGACAATCTGACTGATGGCTGGTGCAGGTGCCTTAATGCACCATCTGTCAAACTGATGTCACTACCTGCATTGTACTGTGTGGTCTTCGCTAGGAGTGTTTTTTTTGCTTCTATTGGACAGTAAGTATAACTATTTTATTTTTCATTGTTAATATAATAGAAAAAAGGGGCAGGATACAAGGAGTGATGAGCCGCATAAAGGCGATCCACGTCTGCTTTATAGATTAATTGCCTGGAAGCTCCTATACATTAATATTTATTATTTATCAATTTCCAATATAGTGACACTGGAGTAATGTTTATATCCTTCACTTATATATCATTCATAAAGATATCATTTATTATATTTAAAATATTAAAATACAAAACAATCATTTAATTAAAAATAATATATATACGGTGGTCGCAACATTGGGCCAGCCAGTCAGAGAGTGAGCTTCCATGGGACTTGCAGGAGTTTCTCGCTTCCACAGGAGCATGGTGGCCAACAATAAAAAAGACCCTATGGACCAATTAGATCGCCCCATTCTTTGAAGCTGCATGCCAGCGGTACACATTTAGTAGTCTTGCATACTCAACCAGCCAGATATCTATACATTTTCAAAAGACACACAATTGATGGACGGAATGCAGAACAAATCAAAACATTCACCCCCAGTCAAGAGAACTGGGTTAAATCCATCATTCTTTTGCTCACCATGCCACCCCAGTTTAGAAACCAGTCCTAGGATGCTTGTTTCCAGTCCAGGGAGGACCTGGCTTGGCAGTTCGGGCTGGACTGTTCCCATGAGGCACAGGGTCAAGACTGATTTGCATATGGCTGGGTTCAAACTGGAATGGCATGGTGAGCAAAAAACGATGGATTTAGGCCCAGATCTCTGTACTGGGGTGAATGTATGACATTGTTCTGCATTCTGTCCATCAACTGTTGTTTTTGCATGTGTCCCCCTGAGTGGGACGGGTATGCCCAGACGTGGGTCCCGTGCTCTCCATGCCACTGGAATCAAGCTATCCTGGCTGAAGAGGGGTGAAACCCCGAAACCGGTCCTAGGATGCTTGTTTCCAGTCAGGGAGGACCTGGCTTGGCAGTTCGGGCTTGACTGTTCCCATGAGGCACAGGGTCAAGACTGATTTGCATATGGCTGGGTTCAAACTGGAATGGCATGGTGAGCAAAAAAACGATGGATTTAGGCCCAGATCTCTGTACTGGGGTGAATGTATGACATTGTTCTGCATTCTGTCCATCAACTGTTGTTTTTGCATTTGTCACCCCGAGTGGGACGGGTATGCCCAGACGTGGGTCCCGTGCTCTCCATGCCACTGGAATCAAGCTATCCTGGCTGAAGAGGGGTGAAACCCCGGAACTGGTCCTTGGATGCTTGTTTCCAGTCCAGGGAGGACCTGGCTTGGCAGTTCGGGCTGGACTGTTCCCATGAGGCACAGGGTCAAGACTGATTTGCATATGGCTGGGTTCAAACTGGAATGGCATGGTGAGCAAAAAAACGATGGATTTAGGCCCAGATCTCTGTACTGGGGTGAATGTATGACATTGTTCTGCATTTTGTCCATCAACTGTTCTTTTTGCATTTGTCACCCCGAGCGGGATGGGTATGCCCAGACATGGGTCCCGTGCTCTCCATGCCACTGGAATCAAGCTATCCTGGCTGAAGAGGGGTGAAACCCCGAATCCGGTCCTAGAATGCTTGTTTCCAGTCCAGGGAGGACCTGGCTTGGCAGTTCGGGCTGGACTGTTCCCATGAGGCACAGGGTCAAGACTGATTTGCATATGGCTGGGTTCAAACTGGAATGGCATGGTGAGCAAAAAAACGATGGATTTAGGCCCAGATCTCTGTACTGGGGTGAATGTATGACATTGTTCTGCATTCTGTCCATCAACTGTTGTTTTTGCATCTATACATTTTCAACCATAATTTCTAAAAACTACTGAACTGATTTACACCAAATCACAAAAAGCACATTTTCTAAGTAAAGTTCTAGTTTTTTGCCAAAGTTGGTGTAATTCTGTTCAGCTTTTTGGGCTGTAGTGGTGTCTAAAATTGCCAAGTGAAATTGAATAGGGAAACTGCGATTTGGAACCCCCCTTTTTTCTCAGCTCCCACTTGACGGACCACCCTCAAACTTCAAGGTATGAGCAGAGGTGGATGAATGTTTCTTTGGAAAAGTTTTGTGAAAAAACAAAAAAATGCTCTTCCTATGGAAACTCTGATCTGTTTAAAGATATATTCACTGGAAAAAACCCAAACGTTAAACAAACGTTAAGGTTAGGTTAAAAATGTCAGTTAAAACATACCGTTTTAAACCAACAAAACCACTGCAATTCACCAGTTATAGTTATCTCAAGTAACTATACCTTGTGCCCTAAAGTAACTATAACTCACGCCCCCACCATGCACAGTGTTGTCATCATTGATGTCATTCCAGATGTTGAAGTCATGTTATCGATGAAGTCATAGAACACGTAAAGAGTGATGTAATATGTGAGGTTATAGGCAGTGGATGTCGATGGTGTGAGTTATAGTTACTTTGGGGCATGCGTTATAGTTACTTGAGATGACTTTAGCTGATGAATTTCAGTGGGTTTGTTCATTTAAAACAGTATGCAGTATGTTTTAATTGACAATATATTGTTACTTCACCTTTAGTTTTTTCAATGAATTTTTTTATTTTTTACTGCAGAGTAAAATATTATTACCATTCCTAAATATACTTTTAGTTTAGTTTTTCACAAAATTTCTAGGTTTTCTTTAATGTAAAGGAATATTTTATTACCATATGTAACGCCAACCCAACACCTCGCATGGCCTTTGGCAATGCATTGCCCTGGGTTGGCTACAGGGCCTGGCCCTCGCAGGCAGCCAACCCCACACTGCGCATGACTTAATGGCCATGCTCAGCGTGGGGTTGACCACAGGTCAGGCCCTACACCCAACTTCTGCTGGTGCCCAACCCCCTGGCTCTGCACTCAAACCATGTGGAGCAGAGGCAGTTGGGTGCAGGACCTGGTGCCAAAACCACAGAAGGCGAGCATGGTTGAAGGAGAGGGGTGTCATTTTAAGTAAAGTGGAGCTACTGACTTTGTCAACAGGTCAAAAAACTAAAACGTGAAATTTGGGTCTACTGGCTTTATGACGCGGTCACCATATCATTATATATTAAAGCACATTTCTTTTTTTATAAAACAAAAACCAATAATTATAGACAAATATATATTTCATTAATTCACAGAGTGCAATGCTTAATAAAAGTGATTGTCTTAAAAATTTTTATAGAGTTTTATTTAAAACTAATCAACAAATCTTTGAGTTTTTAACTGTTTTCAGGCTACAAAATGCAGCCATAAAGAAACAACAAGGGGGCTCTGCACTCCTGCTGAAGAGCATAGAGCTCCAGCTAGGTTTGTTTTAAAAAATATGGTGAGCTCTCCTGTGGTCATGGATTTAATGACCCAGGACATTTACTGTTTGTTTTGTTTTGTTGTAATGTTGCTGGGCAGTTGCTTCACTTCCTGCAGCCCCCACATTAAAAAAATGCTTGGTGACGCCCTTCCTTATTCTAGGGGCACCAACAAGCTTAAAAAATTGATAAACAAAAAAGCCCTCACAAGACATTATGGAGCGCTCCATGCTGGAGCAGTGAATAATAAATGATCGACTCCTGACACTCATTTATTATTCACTTTGCTTTATCGGTACCCACCTTGGACAACCTTTTTAAAAAGAATTACTGGGGTGGATGGTGAACAACCCCCCTCTGCAAGCATTTACGGACTCTGGGACCCACTTCCCCATGGTCTCTCTTTTTAGTTAAGGGGAGGTGGTGCACAGCCCATCCCCTCGAGACTTTTTGGACCCCGGAACCCCTTCCCCCTGGGACTTTATTTTTTAATAAAGGGAGGAGGGTGTGCAGTCACCCTCCTCAAGCCATCTTGGGCCTCAGAGGCCTGATTCCCAGGGTCCTTTATTTTTTTAACAATGGGAGGGGGTGTATCACTCCCCTCCCTGAGCCACATTGTGTCACGGGGACTCTATCCCCCAGGGACTCTATCCCCAGGGTCTTTTCTTTTTTTTTGTGAGAGGGGGGAATCCAGCCCCCCTCCCCAAGCTGCTTTAGGTCCTGGGGACCAGATAAGTTTACAGAAACATTAGTGTGTGTTGAAAAATGATAATGCACTAATAAAAATGATCATTGCAGTTTCACTTCTAGGAGATGTGGCTCCTTACGAGACCAAGTAAGTTTAAAGATGATCACTGACAGTCAAGTCCCACTAAATACTATAACAATTGGTTTCTACAAGTGCAGCAAATATAAGATGTGTAGAAATAATGTCAATGTCAGTGAATACTTGACACCATTATTTGACAGACCCAGAACCATAATCAAGCATCAAGCACATGACATACAATTCTGATTTTGTGATTAAAGCACTGGTTTGACCATGTGATAAATGGTTCGTTGGTAACACTGTTCATACTAATACTATCCTGTCTAAAAGAGAGTCTTGGAACACATGCAGGTTATTAGCAATAATCAGTTCAGAGACATACATAACAATATTAAACCTGAGTTAAGTTTCTTTGCCATTGATCGCATCCTTCCACTGGCGAGATGTGGGACTCACAAGTTAACCCTAAGGAGAACAAATCTATATATATTTTGTAATTAGAAAACAAGATGCCTCAAGGCTTGAACACTGAAGGAAAGTTAAAAATGAATTTGGGGTTATTGTAGCAGGCTTGAAGTCTGTGATATTGATCAATTGTGCATCTTGTTTACTGTATATAGAGTTTTGGTAGGTTTCTGATAACTTATAACACATGCTATTTCATTTAAACAGTTTTGCTTGGGGAACATTTCTATTTTGGACCCTGGGTGATATTCTAAGCTGAGAAGTAATTTTGCTTTTTCTCTTGTATAGTTAATCTAGATTGTTAATCTATTTTTTCCTACCTGGTTTTCATTTTATTTAATTTATTTTGGTGATTTTGCCCACTTTGGCTCTCTAACTAGAAACAGCTGTGAGTACCACTCAGCTCATTGGGGTGCCTTTAATTTAATTGGTCCAGGCTGGCACCAATCTTCAATTCACCACTCAGATTAATGATGTGTATGAATATACATTGTATGATGTTGTGCCTGATATGTTGTTCTCGCCCCTACTGCCACTTTTCTGGGTATAACAAGGTTTATTTTATTGTTGTGGGTTTGCCATTCTGCTTGATCTGTTAAGGTTTCTATGTATGATGGTAAATTGCATTGTTCATGCTGATGATGCTTTGATCACATTTGTCATATTCGCTCAGTAAGGTAGCACTTGGATGTACCTGTTAATATATGCTTTATGTACTTATTGATATTTCCTTTTGCTATGTGTTCTTGTGAGAGTTAGCAGGCTTACACCTTTCCAAGATGGCGTCCTGATTGGGCTCTCGGAGATGACAGAGTAGGGCAGGTCCATGCTGACATGATGGTGGGTGAAATAAGAATGTTGGTTTCACATATAATTTTTGCATCAAGTTATACTTGGCGCATACACTAGATGCTAACGATGTTGGCGATGCTCTGTCAAGTCAAGTCAAGGAAAGCTTTATTCGACTGCATTTTTTAACAATCATAAAAGCACATAAGAAAAATACAATATTTTCATAAAATTACACACAATCAAAAAACCACAATCAAATAGCAATATTTAAAATTCAGAATAAAATTAATGCGACCTTGATAAAACCATTTAAGAAGCGGCAAATGCCCATTCAGTTACAATTCATCAATTATAACACTTTTCCTTTGATGGAGTACCTTCTTCAATAATATTGCTAAGCACCAGGCTATATGTTCATTCTCCAAGAACTGAAATTTAATTAATTCTGGGCGGCATTGCTTCAGCCCCTGATGTTTTAAAAGTGGAAGAATCCATGCTTTCCTTAACGCTGTATAAAATTTACAAAATAAAACTAAATGAATAGTGGACTGGTCAGAATGATTATCGCACGGACATGATTGCAGTTTTCGTGACCAATCATTCATTTTAGGAAAGGTCACGAGTTTGTGGACATTGTCCAGCCTAAATCTGGTTAATAACCACCAGTCAAAACCACCAGGTACAAATGTTAAATATGGTTCCATGTGTAAACTGGTTAAAATTAACTGATGTTGTTTAACACTGGGCTTTAAAATCTCCCCTGACATTCTTATTGTAACCAATAACTGGAGACCCTCCTTTCTTAGATCCTTTCTGGTAATTGCCTGCATAGACCTAGGGTCTGCAAAATATTCTGGGTGCCCTAGATCATTCATAAAAGCACGCACATACCTAACCCAGGGGATCTTTAGAACCCCTTCCAATTTAAGGCAATCCTGTAGAATCTCCCTGTTTAACTTCGTCTGCTCTTTTAACCAAATCCTTTGCCACAGGAGGATGGGTTCCAGTTTTATAAGGTCGGAGATGAAAGGAAGGCCCAGCTCATCATGGCAGGCATAAGAAGGAGTGCTGGCTGGAACCGATAAAATATATCTTAAAAAGGAGTTTTCCACAACTTGTATCGGGTGGGTATTAGCAAAACCCCAAACTCCCGCCCAGTACATTGCAGTAGTAGTCATTTGGCTTTATAAATTTGAATGAGCTCTCCTGGCGGGTTCCTGCCTAGCTTCTTAGAAAAAGAAGCGAGGGCAGCTGTTGTCTTAATAACGCCATTTTTTTCACAGATATGGCTTGAGCCCATGAATTGCCTTGATTAAATAAAATGCTGAGGTATGAAAAACTCTTTGTCAGGGCTAACTTCTGCCCGTCCACAAACATGCCTCTTGATCTCTGACTCCCACGACCACAACTCATAATAAAAGTCTTTGATATATTAATAGAGAGACCTAGGTCCTTCATACAATCAGTAAAACTATCTAGGACCCTCTGGAGACCAATTTGTGTTCTAGACATTAATACTGCATCGTCCGCATAGAGGAGAGCAGGCATGGGTCATCCACCCACTAACGGGAAATCTTGACTATTCCTAAACAAAGCTTGTTCCAGTCCATTAATATAAAGATTAAAAAGAAAGGGGGCCAACACACAACCTTGCCTGACCCCCCTTCTGATGGGAAAGGCAGCTGTACGCTCGCCACCCAATCCAAAATGCATGCTCGCCGTTACGCCGCTATACAGATGCCTTAAAAAAAGAATAATGTGAGGATCGACCCCCGCAGTCTCAAGAACCTCCCACAATCTGCCATGCCTTACAGAGTCAAAGGCCGCCTTACAGAGTCAAAGGCCGCCGTAAGGTCCACGAATGCCAGAAACAAACTTCCCTTCTTTACTCTTATGTATTTCCCCACTAATATGGCCAGGGTTAAACTCTGTTCGATCGTCCCCAGCCCCTCTCGAAAGCCATACTGTATATCTAATAGCACCAGGCTATCATCTGCCCATGCTTGCAGTCGTTCCAAAATGACTCGCCCGGCTACTTTTACCATGGAATCCAATAGCGAGATGGGCCTGTAACACCCAGGATCATTACGGTCCCCTTTTTAAAAAATTGGAACGATAATGGATTCCAACCAGGTCTTTGGCATTGAAGCCAAACAACTGGCGTTAATAACCTGGGTTATTATGGGCCCCCAAGGAGCGATGTTTGACTTGAACAGGTCCACTGGTACTCCGTCAGGGCCGGGAGCCTTACCTCCCTGGCTCACTGACAGAGCTCTCTCCACTTCCTCCAGCGTAAACTGCAAGTCTACTTTATTGATATTATCCACTAACACATCGCTAACTGGTAAATTGAGGTTTCCCTGCTCATTATACACCTTTGAAAAATGTCTAATCCAGGACTCCTCAGGTATGGCGATTTCTATTGAAGGACCGCCTGCAGGTTGTAAAAACGGCGTTTTCACTGCTCTCCAAAAGGCGGCACTATCTTTCTGTTGTGCGGCACTATGAAGGGATTCCCAGGCTTCCCTTCTCATGGCACATCTTCTTTCCTTAAGGGCCAGCCTATAGTCCATTCTTGCCTGCCTAACCTTATTAGGAATTCTGGGCTGCCTCTGTATCTCATTCTTTAGGTTGGTGTATGCTCGTGTGCATTTAGTATTGAACCACCCCTGACTTTTAACTTTATTACGGAGTTTAACAAATAATAACTCCCTGAACCCCGCTTATATTATCTGAAAGAATGATAAAATACTATCACAGGAGGCTGAATCGCTCAGACAAGTATCAAAGGTGGTTTTGCACTTCATTACTAGCTGTTTTGTAACCGCAACAGGGTCCACCGTTGACCACCGTAGGGTATAACCATTGATTTGATCAAGTTTTACCCTTCCTATGGCCTCTGTAGCATCATCCGCCCTATCAGACCTATATGCTGGCAAATTAATCGTTAGGCATAAAGGGAAGTGATCACTCATGGGGTTATCACCAACATTGAAAGAATGCAGCCTAGATGCGTAGTTACGGGATACTAATATGTAGTCCACGGTTGAGGATAAACCTCTTCCATTGAATGTATAGGGCACGGGGATGGGTCTAGCCAATAAATCATTCACAAAACCCAGCTCGATGCTCAAAATCAGATCATTAAACAATTCCCCCGCCAATGTATGGCAAAAATGAGTGTTACATATGCCCTCTTCATCATTAAAACCACAGATTCTACTATCCTCATGTGGGCATAAGACACAATTGAAATCCCCCGCAAAGATTATCATTGTGTCTTTTGCGCTAGCATCACAGATGGAATTAAGGTCACTGCCAATATTTTTTACAACCTTTCCAAGCTTATCTGGTAAAATATTATTATAAAAATTAACCAAAACAATGCAATGAGTCAGGCTTTGGTGTAGTTTGATCAGCTGATAATGACTATCCCCCAACTTTGACTCCATTTTGCCTTTTGCTAGCTTGTTTGAAATGTATGTACAAAGCCCACACTTTGCTCTACCCCCTAGTCCCTTCACTGCAGGCGTGTAAAATGTTTTAAATCCATTTATATGAATTGGTTCCCTAATCCATGTTTCCTGGAAACATAATATGTCATAATTTGAAATAAAATCGCACCATATTTCATTATTTATTTTATTGCGTAACCCAGCAATAATCCAAGAAATAACCTTACAAAGAGAACACTCAAGGTTGGACAAGGATCTAGTTGGAGCTATGTTGGGGGGGGTGGAGTTTCCCATACATGGTGTTACTTGGGCTTGGGTTAAGGGCTCACACAATTCAGAGGGTGGGGCTAAACTTCTAGTAATAGTCTCTCTCTCGAAAGTTTCCCTCTCGATTGTATCAGGGAGTGGCCTAATCACAGATTCGTCTTGATCTAAGGTTCTACCATTTAACAATATTACATCCTCACAACCCCTGGATAGGCCATCGTCCTGGTTCAAGTACCAACTTGAAGGTGCCAGACAGCCAATAACCTCTAAAGTGTTGAAGATACCATAATGATTGCTGACTGGAACAGCATACCTAGGCTGTCTTGTCCCAAAAGATCTCTGGTGTATAATATGGGAGTCTATGCGGTTGGTAAAAGAAGCCCAGGGGTAAGATGTTTATCCCCATAGTTCTAACTGGCCAGTTGCCCCCCTTTTCTAGTATGGTTCGAACCAAATCTGGCGACCTAAATGTTAAAACTACACAATCTCCAGATAAGGACTTATTGGAACTTCCTACCCAGCCAATCCGCCGTGCCATCTTGAACTCTGCAAATAACGTGTTTGTGATACCTGTCCTTGCGCTTAATAAGTGTAGTGACTTATTCCTCAGTGTTGACCAATGTTCCACATCCCCAGATGGCAGAGGAGGAACATTGGCCAACACAATAGTGTATGGAGTTGCTTCAGGAGGAAGATGCAGGTTACTTGGGCATGGCGAATTACCCCTGGACAGGTTCAGGCGTCGTGAGTCACTTAGGGTCTGAACTCCCTCTCTACGCTTGTGGTTATCCCTAGCAGAGAGGGTCCCTTTCTGAGTATTTGCCAACTGATCACGCCCACTGGTCGTTCCCTGTGTGGGCTCTGATTGCTTGCGAGTGGGGGGCGCTTCTCTTAGTTGCGACGTCCCAGACCAGGCCGGATTGTTAGTTTTATGTGAGGGATCATAAGGAGGTTGCTGGGGCACAATCCCATTCCCAAGATGTCCTTCAGACTGGCTAGCTATTGAACCCACATTCCTGCTAGGCAATGCAGCCTTGCTTCTACATTGACAAGTGTCGGGCGGGGCTAGGGGAGTGCTGCTGGCGAGGTTTTCCAATTTACCTAGGCTCGCCTCCAGATGAGATAGTTTAAGCACCAGTAGATTCAGAAGAGCAGAGACCATCGTTTCCAGCCTTTTCCAGAACTCCTCATTATTAATATCCTGGATTGGGGCTGAAGCTATTGGAACAGAGTCCTTTTGGGCCGTATTATGTCCCAGATTAGTCTCCCTCTCCGCAGTCTTGGGTTTATGTCCCATCATCTTTGAGAGGGGGTAATTTTGCTTATTGGAACCCTGCCCCTTTCTTTTCTTAGGTGGTGGTGTGGAACTGCTCCCTTGGCTGATTTTAACTTTCTGGCCCCTAGTTATTACATTCGGCCTAGTTAATCTTTCATTTGTCTCATGAGCATCCGTAATTTCCAATTCAGATACCGATACATGGAGCTCATTAAATATGGGAGAATTAGATTTGGAGTTGATATACTCTACGGAGGCATTTGTAACCGAGTGACTTGGGGGACAGTGTGGCTCTAATGATAATCTATGCTCAGTGAGTGCAATTTCATGTATTAGAGCCGACTCGGCCCTTAAAAGGAAAGCGTCCAAAGTCCCTACGACTCCCTGCCCCGTTTGCGATTTACGTTTACTCATAGTTTACTACCCCGTAACTCATTCAATACAATACAATCTCTAATTTTGAGTGTGAGAAGTTGGCCTGGTATATGCTGTTCACTAATTAAAGTGGACACCTTGCACCAGAACAATTCGACTCTTATGGTAGATAGGTTTAAGACAACCTTTATAGAAAGCTATCCTAGTGGTAGCTGTGGAGAGCAGCCTTCAGGCTAAGTCTTGAAGGAATGTAAAGCAGCTTGTTTTACCACACAATCGCTTGAATCACCAAATGAAAAGACACCACACAGGTATATATATCAAATATATATGTATTTATTAATAAACAACTCTCTACTAATCTCTTTATGAGATTAGAAGTCAGGAACATATGTAAAAGTCAAATGTTATCAAAATAAGTTTAGCACAATCGAATATCACAATCTTAGTTTGGTTAGACCTAGGTCTAGGGCATCTAGAATCGAGGGACCCCCAAGAACCACCCCAGGTAGTTGTAGGAGACCCACAGGGGACGGACGCGGTGTCCTGGCACCGGTGCGAGTCCTGTACGAGTCTATGCGAACAGACGCGATTGAGATTTCAATGTTAAAGGTCCCTTGCGTGTTCGAGGCGAACACACCGATCGGTCCTTGTACGAGTCAAAGGACGCGGTTACAGATAGAGTTGCAAGGGAGTTGGACGCGGTGTGTCTAACACAGACGCGAACCATGTACGAGTCAGCGCGATAGTCGCACTTGGAAAGTAAGAGTTTTAGGGTACTTCTAGGGTAGCTACAAGCAAGTCACTTACAGGGTAAGTAGTTCTAGGGCCCACACCCACAGGAGCACCATAGTGCTGAAGTTACCTCACCCAGGGGAGCCGGGTGCATAGGTGTTCTTTGGTGTCGGGTTGCGGCGTCGTTTTCAATGGGAGCCAGTGAAGACGTGCTGCTTGCGGCGACAGGAGAAGTGTCCGGAGGAATCCAAGCCTGGATTCAGAAGATGGAAGACCTGAAAGCAGAGGGGACAGTGTTCACAGTCATTTGGCAGTGACTCGGGGCAAGGAAGATGGATGCCCACCGTCGTCGCAAGATTCAGGTCATTCACAGGTACCTTGACTCTTCAGCCACGAGGTCCAGGAGGCGTCGACGACAACCAGGAGCTGGATTCTGCGTGTACCACTATGTCTGCAGCTTACTGCGGTATCGGTGACTCGATTGGAGCCAACAAGCCTTGGTAACAGCAAGTCTCTGGGAAACTGTAAAAAGTCAATGGCGCAGACCAGCAAGGTCTGAGGGACTCACCCAGCAAGGGTAAGTCAGGGCAGGCCTGGAGCAACCAGAAAAACCCTTTGGTTCTATAGGAAAGCCTTCTGGGGACCCACAAGCTAGCTGGCAAGGGATCGCAAAGACGCCTTGGGAGGCTTCGCTCACAGGGGCCCACGGTCACTCGGGATGTGGTAGGCCTCTGATCTTCAGGGGGATTCCTGCTCTAGGCTAGGACCATAAGTGGTCCAAAGCACAAGTTCGTAGAACGTTGTGAAGGGGTTGCACTCGACAATAGTGCACGGTACCCAGGGGTCACGGTTCCTCATCACTCTTGGGGTCCACTGGCCTCAGCTTCGCTGGGGACTCACGATGGCCTTTGACAAGTCAGGAAATCCACTTCTTGGGCTACAGAGACTTCGGACTCCGGCGGGAGCAGCGTAGTTTGCGACCGTCGTTTGTAGTTTTTTGGTGCCTGCCAAGCAGGGGAGTCACTCCTTGACTCCAAGGGAGATTCTTCAGTCTTCCAAAGGTAGTGGAACGTCGTAGGTCCAGGATTCTTCTTTAGAGCGTCGTCCAGGGAGATCTAGGGTGCAATGCACAGGTTCCCCCTCTTATACTAAAAGAAAGGGTGGGACTAACTCTATGACCCTACCTATGGGAGGGTCAGGGGAGTGGGGGGCTACATCCACTTCCCTTTGTCCAGTTTCGCGCCAGAGCAGGGGCAGGTAGCCCCTGAGCCGGTTTGAACTGGGGTATGCACAGAGGAGCCTTCTGCTCCCTCAGTACAGGACATCAAAGCACTCGAAGAGTGCACCCACCCAGCCCCAATACACTAAACCCTGTCTGGGAGGTGGTCACACCCCCTTGGGACAGGATATCTATTGTTGGGCTTCCTCCACTGCGAGTGTTGGTCATCAGCAGGAGGGCAGCCCAGTGTCTGTGACTGGTGGCATCCATTTTGTGATGCCAGGGCTCTGCAGGATTCTACCGCGTTTCCACAGTAGGTACATGTCTATCCCTCTAGAAGGGTGGAATGCTACCCCCGCAGCCATTCCAAAGTTAGCATTTTACCGCGAGGATATAATGCACTTAAGAGTATATGGTTTAACCGCATCCACAAACAGCACCAGAGAATAGACTCTGAGAGCTGCAGAGGGGCCCTGCTCAGGCAGAGGCACCCCTCACATGGAAACTAAGCACCCTGCCCTCAGGATCGATAGGGCCTGCTTTAGGGGTGACTGATAAGTCTCAATGTGTGGCAGGAGAGATATAGGGGACCTATATCTCAATGAGGGGTGCTAGCACTTCCTCACCCAGGCTGCAGTAGGAGGCCTGTGGTGTCAGATTTAGTCTGCTTCCCAGGGGTGGCATAATACATGCTTCAGCCCCTGGTAGGCCTGTGAAGTACCTATGCCCTTGGTACCTAAGGTACCATATACTAGGGACTCATAAGGTACCACAGTATCCAATCACTAGTGCACCTAGAGTGCACTCCAAGTCGTTTAGAGAGAACAGAGAGGCTGGGGCCCTGATTAGCAGGGACCCAGCCCGACTATAGCCAGAAACCAGTGTAAACATCAGAAAAAAAAGTGGGGCAACCTAAGAGGCAGATCCTACTCTCCTACACAACCCCCCCCCCCAAACGCAGGGACACTAAACTAACCTTGACCAGTTGAGTCTTCGTGTTCTAAGTGGAAATACCTTGAGAGTCCATCTGCATTGGCATGTTGGGTCCCAGGTCTATGTTCCACTGTATAGTCCATCCCCTGTAGGGAAATGGACCACCTCAAAAGTTTTGGGTTTTCTCCTTTCATTTGTTTAAGCCATAGGAGGGGCTTGTGGTCAGTCTGAACTATGAAGTGAGTGCCAAACAAGTATGGCCTCAGCTTCTTCAGGGCCCACACCACAGCAAAGGCCTCCCTCTCTATAGCTGACCAACGTTTCTCTCTAGGGGTCAGCCTTCTGCTAATAAAAGCTACTGGCTGGTCTTGACCTTCATCATTCAGTTGAGACAGTACAGCTCCCACACCCAGCTCAGAAGCATGTATTTGGACAATGAACTTTTTGGTGTAGTCTGGACTCTGTAAGATGGGGGCAGTGCACATGGCCTGCTTTAGGTCTTCAAATGCCTTCTGACAGCTAGCTGTCCACTGAACCTTTTTGGCATTTTCTTTGAGGTCAGATCATTCAAGGGGGTCACTATAGATCCATATCCCTTGACAAACCTCCTATAGTACCCAGTCAGGCCTAAGAAGGATCTCACCTGCGTCTGGGTGGTTGGAGCAACCCATTCCATTATGGTTTGGATTTTGCTCTGTAAAGGCTGAACCTGGCCTCCACCTACAAGGTGGCCCAGGTACACAACCTGACTCTGCCCTATCTGGCACTTAGTGGCCTTGATAGTGAGGCCTGCTTTCTGCAGAGCCTCCAAAACATTTCTGAGGTGGACCAGGTGATCCTGCCAGGAGGAACTAAAGACAGCAATATCATCTAGATAAGCTGAGCAATAAGTTTCCATCCCTGCCAGAACTTTATTCACCAACCTCTGAAAAGTGACAGGTGCATTTTCAATCCAAAGGGCATCACCACAAAATGGTAGTGCCCACTAGGGGTCGAAAATGCTGTTTTGGCTTTTGCATCATCAGCTAATCTGATCTGCCAGTAGCCAGCTGTTAGGTCAAATGTACTTAGATACTTGGCTGAGGCCAAAGTATCAATCAGCTCATCTGCCCTTGGTATGGGATAGGCATCAGTCCTAGTGACTGCATTGAGGCCTCTGTAGTCTACACAAAACCTCATTTCTTTCTTACCACCCTGGGTATGAGGCTTGGGTACCAGGACTACGGGGCTAGCCCAAGGGCTATCTGAAGGCTCAATTACACCTAGCTCCAACATTTTCTGGACTTAAGTCCTGATACAGTCCCTGACATGGTCAGGTTGCCTGTAGATTTTACTCTTGACAGGCAGACTGTCTCCAGTGTCCACCTCATGGGTGCACCAGGTAGTCTGACTAGGGGTCAGGCTAAACATATGTCTATACTGTTGCAGAACTTGTCTGCACTCAGTTTGCTGATGGTCAGTGAGGCTTCTTGCCAAAGCAACACCATCTACTGACCCATCATCAGGGTTCTGAGAGAGCAGGTCAGGGAGAGGGTCACTCTCCTCCTCCTGGTCCTCATCAGTTGCCATGAGCAAGCCCATGTCAGCCCTGTCAACATATGGCTTTAATCTGTTGACATGGAGCACCCTCAGGGGCTCCTGGGAGTTCCAAGATTCACCAGGTAGGTGACTTCTCCCTTCTGTTCAACTATTGTATGGGGGCCACTCCACTTGTCCTGGAGGGCTGCTGGGGCCACAGGCTCCAACACCCACACTTTCTGTCCTGGCTGGTATACAGTCAGTTCAGCCTTTGGTCATGCCAAGCTTTTGCAATTCTTGGCTGGCCTCCAGGTTTTTGGTTGCCTTTTTCATGTACTCAGCCATCCGGGAGCGGAGACCAAGTACATAGTCCATCACATCTTGTTTGGGGGCTTGAGAGGTAACTCCCAGCCCTCTTTACCAAACACAATGGACCTCTCACAGGATGCCCAAACAGAAGCTCAAATGGGCTGTAACCAACCCCCTTCTGTGGAACCTCTCTGTATGCAAACAACAGGCAGGGAAGAAGACGGTCCCATTTCCGCCTAAGCTTCTCTGGGAGTCCTTTAATCATTCCCTTCAGGGTTTTGTTGAAGCGTTCAACTAACCCATTGCATTGTGGGTGATAGGGGGTGGTGAACTTATAAGTTACACCACACTCCTTCCACATTGCCTTCAAATATCCTGACATGAAGTTGGTACCTCTGTCAGAAATGACCTCCTTTGGGAAACCCACTCTGGAGAAAACTCCAATGAGGGCTCTTGCCACCACAGGGGCTGTGGTGGTCCTCAGGGGAATTGCTTCTGGGTACCTGGTGGCATGCTCCACTACCACCAGGATAAACCAGTGCCCAGCTGCTGTTTGGGGATCCATGGGACCAACAATGTCAATCCCCACCCTTTCAAAGGGTACCCCCACCACAGGTAGTGGTATCAGGGGGGCCTTTGTTGTGCCACCTGCCTTACCACTGGCTTGGCATGTGACACAGGAGCGACAAAACTCCTTTGTGTCCTCTGACATATGTGGCCAATGAAAATGTGGAACAAGCCTGTCCCAGGTCTTGTTTTGGCCCAAGTGTCCTGCTAAAGGGATGTCATGTGCTAGGGTCAAGAGGAACCCCTAAACTTCTGAGGTATTACCATCCTCCTGGTGGCTCCAGGGGCTGGATCTCTACCCTCAGAATATAGGAGTCCCTCATCCCAATAAACTTTATGGGACCCACTAGCACTCCCAGCAGCCTCAGCAGCAGCCTGCTGTCTGAGGGGTTCAAGAGAGGGGCAGCACTGTTGCTCCTTACTCAGATCTTCCCTAGAAGGGCCCCCTGCCCCCAAGAACTCAACCTGATCAGGCTCAAGTCCCTCTGGGGCAGTTCCTTCTTCAGGATCTGCTTCACCTCCCTCTGGGGGTGAATCTGTGATCTGAGACAGAGGGGAAGGCACTGCCTTTACCCTACTGCTCCTCCTCTTGGGAAGCATCTGGTCCATTGTTCCAGGATCCAGAGCTGGTTCAGTGTTATGTATTCTTGCTTGTGACCTGGTCACAGCAAATACCTCTGCAGGGATGCCCAACATCTCAGCATGAGTCCATAACTCTACTTCAGACCAGGCTGAAGTCTCTAGATCATTGCCCAATAGACATTCGACAGGGAGGTCTGCACTGACTACAACCTTCTTGAGGCCAGTTACCCCTCCCCAGGAGAAATTCACAACTGCCAGACTATGGTTGGTCCTGACATTGCTTGCATTGGTCACCTGGTACATTTCGCCCAGGATGATCTGTCCAGGGTCCACAAGATCCTCTGCCACCATGGTGACACTAGCACCTGTGTCCCTAAATGCCAAAGCCTGTTTGCCATTTATTACAGGCTGCTGTTTGTATTTGCCCAGATTACTGGGGCTTACTAGGAAGGACATATCAAGGTCTCCATCACAAATCAGCATTGACTAGGTCAGAGTCCACTTCAGAACCCAGGGTCAACCCTACTACACCCTTATTCTGAGTACCACCTCCACCAGTAGCTGAGCTAGGGGGAACAGTTGCCTTAGGGGCAGGAGTGGTGGTGGTTTGGTCTTTGGACTTGTTACAATCAGAAGTCCAGTGCCCTTTCTGTTTACAGAATTTGCACCAGGGCTTCTTTTGGCCTTTTCCCTTGCAGATTTTTGGGGCCCTTGTGAAGACTTCTGGTCTTTTGACTTATCCCCACCTTTCTCAGAGCCCTTAGGATCTTGCTTCTTGGTGTCACCCCCTTGGTTCTGGAGTTTCTGCCTTACCCTGGTTCTGACCCATTTGTCTGCCTTCTTTCCCAATTCTTGGGGAGAGGTCAGATCTGAGTCCACCAGGTATTGATGCAACAACTGGTTCTGGCAATTATTAAGGATCTGTTCTCTCATCATCAGATTATACAATCCCTTGAAATCAGTAACCCTACTGCCAACCAGCCAACCCTCCAGAGCCTTGGTTGCACAATCTACAAAGTCAGTCCAGTCCTGAGTCTGTGCCTTCTGGGTGTCTCTGAACTTCAACCTGTACTGCTCAGTGGTTAAGCCAAACCCATCTATCAGTGCACTCTTCAGGACTTCATAATTATCAGCATCCTCTTCTCTAACAGTGAGGAGCTTGTCTCTACCTTTGTCTGAAAAGGAGAGCCACAAGATTGCTGCCCACTGCTTTTGGGGGACCTGCTGTACTCTACAGGCCCTCTCCATAGCAGTTATCCACTTGTGGATATCATCCCCACTCTGGTAGGGAGGAACAACCTTGCTCAGGTTCTTATGGTCTGGAATAGATTCTCTGCCTCTAGGGACACTGTTGCTGCCACCAAGGGGTTCTAACCCCTCTCTTCTAGAAGCTCTCTGGATCTCCAGGGCTTCTCTATCCAGTGCCAACTGCTTGGTTCTCAGGGCAACTCTTGCTTCCTCATACTGCAGCAGTTTGCACATTCTTTCAGAGGAGCTCTCTCTTATGGGAAAGTATGAGTTCCTCTGCTGGACAAATTCTCTGCCAGAGTGATAAGAGTGGTCAGATTCCCTGGAAGGGGACCTATGCCTCTCATCCACTTTGTCAGTTCTCTTAGGGAGAATTCCTCTGTCCTTTTCAGGCCCCTTGGCGCCTGGCCCTTCAATCACAGAGTCTTTGTCATTCTGATTTTCATCATCTGACCCAGACACTGTAATTGACCCACCCCCTGATTCAGACCCATTAGCTCCTAGAGCCAATCTAAGATCATCTGCTGTCAGCAGATCTATCAGGTGTAGTGTGGAGGGACTCTGTCCTAGCTTCAGGTGTCTTTCAACACACATGGCTCTCAAGTCAGAGAAAGCCATGTCCTTATACTGAGGCTGAGTGGATCCACTGGTTCCACCCTTTAAGGACATTCTAGTGTTGTGCAGTGTTGTACTACCTACACTAGTTTGTGGCCTACTGATACTAGCTTGAGCTGTAGAAAGGGTGTGCTATCCCTTGGCACACAGCTCTAAGGTCAGTAGAACTTATTGATACTAAGCTTGACTTTATATGTACCTTAAGTACCTATAGTGGTTTTCAGTTAGTAATTCAAATAGAGATTTTCTGGTAAAACAATAGCAAGCTGGAATCCCACACGCTGCCCACCAATGTGAGAAGTTGGCCTGGTATATGCTGTTCACTAATTAAAGTGGACACCTTGCACCAGAACAATTCGACTCTTATGGTAGATAGGTTTAAGACAACCTTTATCGAAAGCTATCCTAGTGGTAGCTGTGGAGAGCAGCCTTCAGGCTAAGTCTTGAAGGAATGTAAAGCAGCTTGTTTTACCACACAATCTCTTGAATCACCAAATGAAAAGACACCACACAGGTATATATATATATGTATTTATTAATAAACAACTCTCTACTAATCTCTTTATGAGATTAGAAGTCAGGAACATATGTACAAGTCAAATGTTATCAAAATAAGTTTAGCACAATCGAATATCACAATCTTAGTTTGGCTAGACCTAGGTCTAGGGCATCTAGAATCGAGGGACCCCCAAGAACCACCCCAGGTAGTTGTAGGAGACCCACAGAGGACGGACGCGGTGTCCTGGCACCGGTGCGAGTCCTGTACGAGTCTATGCGAACAGACGCGATTGAGATTTCAATGTTAAAGGTCCCTTGCGTGTTCGAGGCAAACACACCGATCGGTCCTTGTACGAGTCGAAGGACGCGGTTACAGATAGAGTTGCAAGGGAGTTGGACGCGGTGTGTCTAACACAGACGCGAACCATGTACGAGTCAGCGCGATAGTCGCACTTGGAAAGTAAGAGTTTTAGGGTACTTCTAGGGTAGCTACAAGCAAGTCACTTACAGGGTAAGTAGTTCTAGGGCCCACACCCACAGGAGCACCGTAGTGCTGAAGTTACCTCACCCAGGGGAGCCGGGTGCATAGGTGTTCTTTGGTGTCGGGTCGCGGCGTCGTTTTCAATGGGAGCCAGTGAAGACTTGCTGCTTGCGGCGACAGGAGAAGTGTCCGGAGGAATCCAAGCCTGGATTCAGAAGATGGAAGACCTGAAAGCAGAGGGGACAGTGTTCACAGTCACTTGGCAGTGACTCGGGGCAAGGAAGATGGATGCCCACCGTCGTTGCAAGATTCAGGTCGTTCACAGGTGCCTTGACTCTTCAGCCACGAGGTCCATGAGGTGTCGACAACAACCAGGAGCTGGATTCGGCGTGTCCCACGATGTTTGCACCTTACTGCAGTGTCGGCGACTCGATTGGAGCCAATAAGCCTTGGTAACAGCAAGTCTCAGGGAAAGTGTAAAAAGTCAATGGCGCAGACCAGCAAGGTCTGAGGGACTCACCCAGCGAAGGTAAGTCAGGGCAGGCCTGGAGCAACCAGGGGAGCCCTTTGGTTCTGTAGGAAAGCCTTCTGGGGACCCACAATCCGGCTGGCAAGGGATCGCGAAGACGCCTCGGGAGGATTCGCTCACAGGGGCCCACGGTCACTCGGGATGTGGTAGGCCTCTGATCTTCGGAGGGATTCCTGCTGGAGGCTAGGATCACACGTGGTCCAAAGTACAAGTTCATAGAACGTTGTGAAGGGGTTGCACTCGACAATAGTGCACAGTACCCAGGGGTCACGGTTCCTCATCACTCTTGGGGTCCACTGGCCTCAGCTTCGCTGGGGACTCACGATGGCCTTTGAGAAGTCAGGAAATCTACTTCTTGGGCTGCAGGGACTTTGGACTCCGGCGGGAGCGGCGTAGTTTGCGACCGTTGTTTGTAGTTTTTTGGTGCCTGCCAAGCAGGGGAGTCACTCCTTGACTCCAAGGGAGATTCTTCAGTCTTCAAAAGGTAGTGGAACGTCGAAGGTCCAGGATTCTTCTTTAGAGCGTCATCCAGGGAGATCTAGGGTGCAATGCACAGGTTCCCCCTCTTATACTAAAAGAAAGGGAGGGACTAGCTCTATGACCCTACCTATGGGAGGGTCAGGGGAGTGGGGGGCTACACCCACTTCCCTTTGTCCAGTTTCGCGCCAGAGCAGGGGCAGGTAGCCCCTGAGCCGGTTTGAACTGGGGTATGCCCAGAGGAGCCTTCTGCTCACCCAGTGCAGGACTTCAAAGCACTCGAAGCATGCACCCACCCAGCCCCAATACACTAAACCCTGTCTGGGAGGTGGTCACACCCCCTTGGGACAGGATATCTATTGTTGGGCTTCCTCCACTGCGAGTGTTGGTCATCAGCAGGAGGGCAGCCCAGTGTCTGTGACTGGTGGCATCCATTTTGTGATGCCAGGGCTCTGCAGGATTCTACCGCGTTTCCACAGTAGGTACATGTCTATCCCTCTAGAAGGGTGGAATGCTACCCCCGCCGCCAGACACCAAACACGACATGTTTTGATGCAGCCATTCCAAAGTTAGCATTTTACCGCGAGGATATAATGCACTTAAGAGTATATGGTTTAACCGCATCCACAAACAGCACCAGAGAATGGACTCTGAGAGCTGCAGAGGGGCCCTGCTCAGGCAGAGGCACCCCCTCACATGGAAACTAAGCACCCTGCCCTCAGGATCGATAGGGCCTGCTTTAGGGGTGACTGATAAGTCTCAATGTGTGTGCAGGAGAGATATAGGGGACCTATATCTCAGTGAGGGGTGCTAGCACTTCCTCACCCAGGCTGCAGTAGCAGGCCTGTGGTGTCAGATTTAGTCTGCTTCCCAGGGGTGGCATAATACATGCTTCAGCCCCTGGTAGGTCTGTGAAGTACCTATGCCCTTGGTACCTAAGGTACCATATACTAGGGACTCATAAGGTACCACAGTATCCAATCACTAGTGCACCTAGAGTGCACACCAAGTCGTTTAGAGAGAACAGAGAGGCTGGGGCCCTGATTAGCAGGGACCCAGCCCGACTATAGCCAGAAACCAGTGTAAACATCAGAAAAAAAAGTGGGGGCAACATAAGAGGCAGATCCTACTCTCCTACAGTGAGTAGTGTGTTAAACCCCCGTACCTTACTATCACAGTTCAACAGTGTCCATAGGCATCCACTAGTTCTTAGAATGTCAATGACAGGGCCCAGCCCTGCCTCCTTCGGCCTCTGACGGGCTCAGACGGGCCCACCCTTGGCCCGGGCTTTGCCCGGCGTGCCCACGCGCGTCCCGCGTATCGGGGGCGGAGTCCTGGGTCCTGTAGTCCTCTGAGAGCGGGATACGGGTTACTGAAGAGTCGGCAGGAGGAAAGAACAGAGGTGCCTCTGGTATATAAAGTGCATCGTGCAAAGTCCTCATATAAAGTGCGGCGTGCCTTAAGTGAAGCAGGAGTTCCCGCACAGCGGTGGCCCGACCCCGCATTATGGGCCAGCTGGTGCCGTTGCCGTGACGCGTGCGGCTCCTGCCGCAACGCACGCTGAGTCCTGGGTCCTGTAGTCCTCTGAGAGTCGGATACGGGTTACTGAAGAGGCAGCAGGAAGAAAGAACAGAGGTGCCTCCGGTAAATAAAGTGCAGCGTGCAAAGTCCTCACATGAAGTGCGGATTGCCTTAAGTGAAGCAGGAGTGCTCCGTCACTATTTTACATTTTTGCTTAACAATATGCTAATGAACATAATATGTTACCATTATATACACATATCTAAGAGAAGAGTAATTTTATGTTAAGTTTGATCAAAGTTAGTGATTCTCATGTTACAGTTAATCATAGTTAAAGTGTGCTTGCAGTAAGTTAGCCGTAGTTAATGTATGCCTCAGTCTAACAATTCATGGCAACATCGAAACTGTGCTTTTAGCTCCGTGTATTATCTCACTCTTTTATCTCCATACAGTAGCCAAGCTAACTGCAGGAGTTTATTCTAAATACCAGCCTTTGTTGTTTAGTTTCATGAGAAAATATTATTATTGTTAATTTCAATGTTACTGAATAATTGGTTTCATGCAACTGTGCCCAGGATGGTCGGACTACGGTGTTCTATTCACTACGAGATATCTACTGAAGGCCATGCAGGTGCGAGCTTTCTTTCTGTGATGCCTGGGAAAGGAGAACGAAGATGGCTTATCATGAAATGTTAGATTTTGATTGGTTCCTGGTTCTTGGGGACCATAAGAGTTGTCCTTCACTTTAGAATTTCACACTTAATGAATTAGTTAGATGCAGATAGCTTCAGTCCACCTTTTAATTCAGATGGTCATATCTACTCTTTCCAGTGCAGATGCCCCATCCAATCTCTTGAGACCCCCTGCTCATGGAGTTTAACTCTTGCGCAAAACTAAATTTCCTTTGCCTAACTGAACCTCTATTTGGTTCTGCTCTAAGTTAGATTCAGATTGCTTCCATTCACCTTTGAATTCAGATTCTCCTTTCTACTCTTTCTAGAGCAGCTGCCCCTTTCCACTCTCTTAAGTCAATATTTCTAATCCTCCCTGCTCTTAGAGTTCAACTCTCAAGCAATCTAAATTGTATTTGCCTCATCAAACCTTTTTTAGGTTCTACCTTTAAATATGCCACTTGCTGACACCTGCTGCTTAAAATGTGCCCGACCCCATCTGAATCCTCTGCTTAGCATTATGAGAATTTTATTTAGGGGAACTGGATGTCTCTCCATTTGCATAGGACTGTCTCTAAATAACTTGTTTTTGTATTTGCTCTTTTTGAGCTTGCTTGGGATTATATTGAACCGTGCTGTAACAAGGTGATTTTGATTCATGATTAATCCAACTGACTTGAGTTTACAACTTTGCTAACCTGCTAATAAACCTTAACGTTTTCCAAAACTACTATTCTCTGCCGTACTTGTGGAAAGAATTGCGCTTCACTCACTATCATCTATATATTGTTGAACTGTTGATGTGAAGCCTCAATTCAAAACAAAGTTCTATCTACTCAAGTGCAGACTGCATTTTAAATCGCGCCAAAAGATTTGCACTTTGGAAACCCCTTCCCCCCTGCTTCAGATGGTAGCAGCGGATGGTACTCTTTGAGGTTAGAGAGTGAGAGTTTGCGCCAGAGACAGTTAGAATCAGCCCCAGCCCAGTCCGAGTCCCTGAGATTCCTTGTTCCTGCTTGGAGAATTGGCAGTTTCCCAGCAATCCTGAAAGTAGTCCAGTGTCTGAGGAGTGAGTGTGTAGTAAAGTTATGGGTCAAATATAAAACAACATCCCTCCCTACTCCCTACTACCCAAAACCCACCAACAAAAATATATATATATAAATATAACAATAATTACAAAACAATACCAATTAAATTAAAAAGAAAATTAAAATTAAAAGAAAAATATAATATAGAATTAATTTAAAAAGGTTATTAAATGCACTTATCTATGATTTCATAATTAAGTAAAATACAACAACATTTTTATTACAAATAATTATTTCAAAATATACATGTTTACTAACTAATTAGCAATATGTACATTGTATTTATTTAATATCAAAAATGTATTAAAAAAATGTATAATTCAAAAAACTTCCAACCCTATTCCCCTACAAGCCTGACAACCCACTACTAAATTATAATTTATTAATTAAACTATAGAAAATTTAAATTACACATTAATATTGATCAAATGCTCACAAATAATAAAAATAATATTTAATCTAGTAAATAATTTACATAATTGTTTAAAAATTAAATTAAATCTAATAAAACTTAAACACAATGATAAATAATTTGAATAACGTCCCACTGTGTGTTTGACTTGATTTGTGATGTTTAGATGCTCATTAAACTTTAGGGGTACAAATGTTAATCAGTACCAACAAGATACAAGGTGATCATCTGCTTGGCTTAGTTGTTTGTGAACCTTTTGCATTTGTATCTGTTCTTGCACTGCTTCTTTTCATTCCAGTTGTGTTCAAAGGTAAGTGGACATGAGAGATTCACAAACATTGTAGAAAGCATTTAACCAAGAACATGGGTTTCATTGCTGTAGTATGTGTTTAACGTCAGTTTTAATTGGCTACCAGTTTAGACAGGCGATTATCACACACTATGTGAGAGTACTGGAACACTGTAGTATTACTGAGTTACATTTGCTTATCGTGTTTTGTGTGTGAATTTATGTCACTAGTTGTGAGAAATTCAGTTCACGAGTGAAGGAGGGTATAGCAATCAGAAATTTCAATTTTCAATGGGAGTTTTTTTACCTTGGTTGTCCTAGACCTCCATTCAGCAGACCTTTGAACTGGGGATCCACGCCCCTTTACCACTACCACGAGCTACAATGGTTCAAGGCTGACTCACTGAGGTGCAGTGGCCTAGTATCTCAGCATTCATTACCTCTAAGTCCCTCAACCCAGTCATAACACATGAGGTATATTCTACTGACAGGAAACAAAACAGAAAACGTTTTTAGGCTCCACCCACTCTAATACCATATCCAGCAGAAAGAACTTCCTGTTTTGTTCTCTTGTCGGTGGACATGACGGGGACGCTAAGGTAATTGCCGGGCTCTCACCTTATCCTGGATGTCTTGTAGTTGCCTCATTTGCTGGGCTCTGGGGGTGCCTTGGGACCATTGTGGGAGCGGCAGGAGTCGGGACTCGTGGCCTCCTGGACTCGGTGAGTGGCTCCGAGTGCCTATATTGCTGGCCTAGGTCGGGCCTCGGTTGCCTTCTGCTTCTTTCCTCTGGTCGTGGGATTGGGATGCGTGCACAGCGGCATGCTGTTCTGCTCCCGGCAATTTCCACCCTCTTTGGACTCCTGGTGTGCTTGGGCATTGTGTATGCTGAAGCTGGATTGTGCTGCTTGGTGGAAGCCACCTGTGGATTGTTGGGCTGTTGTGGCTATGTTGGCTGACACCTCCTGTGGGGTTCACTGTCTCCGTGGGGGTGCCGAAGCCTTCCTCGGCTGCTTGCAGTGCCAGGTTTCTGGGCCCCGGAGGTAGTGTTCAGCCTCCCTGTGTCTGGGGAGACTATTCTGGGGTCCGTTCTGGGCCCGCTTCTCTGTGATACAGCGGGAACTCCTCCCCATGCCGTGTGGCCTACAGCAGCCACTTCCTTGCTTCTTTTCTGCTGCGGCGTGATGTCATGAAGCCACGCCTCCTGCATTCCAGTACCTCTGCGCGTCGACTGTCAGCAGGTTTTGGGCTCACTGTCAATGCGCGTGCTGAGACTGGTTCGGGACAGTTTGGAATGTAAATACATTTTTTTTTTTAAAAGTGGAAAAATCCAATCACCTGGTGGTGTTGGTGTCCTCGCTCATTTTGCGTTTGTTACAATATGGGGAAACATCGTCAGAAGCACAGGCATGTTTCTTCTGTTTCTTCTCCATCTTCCTCAAGGGGCAGTGTGGATTCTGCCACTCCTTTAAAGCAGAGTAAAATGGATGATGAAGCTCGACTGAAGAAGCTCTAAGGATATGTTGCCCGACATTCTTTCCCATTTCAGTCATAACATGGGTTTCCCTGATGAGAAGGTTGCCAGCACATCCAGGGATATGGTGTTGCCCCAGTTTTGGAAGGAGGCCATGAAGGCTTTGCCCATTTATCCTTTCGTGATGGACATACTTTTGAAGGAATAGAAAGATCCTGACCAAATTATGATGCCTCGTTTCATGTCTAAACTATACCCCTTGCAGGACATGGAGGATACCATTCCAGAGTCGGTCCATGTTCACTCTATTGTGGCCAGTCTGGTGGGGCGTCCATCTATGGCTGAGGATAATATCCTGAAGGATGGTGTGGATAAGAAGATTGACTCTTCCTTGAAGAAGGCCTATGTGGGGGTCACATCTCGCCATCCGTTCTGAGGTGTATGATGCATATGTCGCACAATCTTTATTGTCGGAGTTCAAGACCTTGTTTGCCACCATGCAGGAAGGTGGTCATTGCCCTGAGCTGTTGGAGTCCATGGAACGTTAGGCTGAGTTCCTCTCTGATATTGCATCTGACTCTGTTCGTGCTTCGGCTCTGTCCTGTGGTGCGTCCATTGTGCAAAACAGAACTTGTTACTGAAGGGTTGGAACACTGATGCGGCTCAACGATCCATGGCTTTGCGTTTACCGATTACTGGTCCTCGTCTTTTTGGGAAAGACCTTGAGGGGGAAGTTACACAGGGTGTTCAAAGAACGGAAACATTCCTTGTCCTCCCGGCATCAACAGTGTCATAAGGAATCATTCTTTTCTGCTGCTAAGACTTTTTGACAGCCTCCTCGCCTGCAGAGGAATTCGTTCAGGAACCAGAAGGGCCCTGGTAAAGGTTTCCAGCGGTAGTTTCAGAAGAAGCCTCCTCCCGATGCGGGTCCTGTTAATCAGCGTTCCTGACTATGTGGTCTCCCAGCACGGTTCTGCTGGGGTGATGCCAGAGGTTGATGGGAGGTTGCACCATTTCCTGGCGGCATGGCGTTTCTAAACGACAGACCAGTGGGTCCTGGATGTCCTGGAGCAGGGTTACCAGTTTGAGTCCGTATCCCCTCCTCCTGCATTGGGCAGGGTGCGGATCCTGCTTCCAAAGGAGGTGTTGCGACGTCGAGCCCTGTTGTACGGGGTTCAGCTGCTGTTTCAGAAGAAGGCGATTGTGCCTATGTCCCGGCCGGAGTGGGGTCAAGGGACTTATTCTGTCATCTTTCTGATAACGAAGGACAAGGGTGTCTTTCGGATTGTGATAAATCTCAGGACTCTGAACAAGTTTGTCAGGAAGATTCCCTTCAAAATGGAGACCCTGCAGCATGTGATACCATTGAAATGAAATGAAATGAAATGAAAAGACCATTTATCAAGCGCGGTAGCTACCCTCAGGCGTCCTAGCGCTACGGACAACGCATACAAGAAGACGATTGAAGTTATTCAGTTTTATTGAAGAGCAGAGTTTTTAGGTGTTTACGGAACAGAAGTAAATTGGGTTCTGATCGCATATAAAAGGGGAGGGAGTTCCAGAGTTTAGCTGAGTTATAGGAAAAAGACCGACCCCCACATCTGACTCTCTTGATCCTAGGAACTGTCGTAAGGAGAGAGGATGCTGATCTAAGCTGTCTATTTGGATGGTAAGGGGTGATCAGTGAATGATTAATGACAGCACCTGTTCTCCAGAAAGCACGGTGAACAATGCACAGGGTCTTAAATTCGATTCTTTCCCTGACTGGGAGCCAATGAAGGCTCTTCAGTCCGGATTTGGCTGAAAGTCGACGAGGAATCTGAAGCAGAGTTCGGGCAGCGCAGTTTTGAATTATCTGGAGCTTGCGTAAGGTAGCTTGGGGGGCCCCTAAATAGAGGGCGTTCCCAAAATCCAGACGAGACAGAATGAGTCCCTGGACCATAATCTGTCTCGCTTGAAAAGGCAGCAAGGGGAGAATCTTCCGCAGAAGCCTGAGTAGACCAAAACAGGTGGCTGATAATTTAGCTGCTTGACAATTAAAGTCAAGGGACTTATCCAACCAGATTCCCAGGCTCTTGATCGTATCCTTTGGCGTGGGAGCAGGGCCAAGGCAGGAGGGCCACAATGAGTTGGTCATAAGTTTGGGGGGGTTACCTAAAAGCATCAGCTCAGTTTTGTCTCCATTCAGTTTAAGACATGACAATGTCATCCATTTGGTCACTTCTTCTAAGCAATCCCTCAGGCTATTATTCGCGGTGTGTATCTGATTAAGAGCCACCACTAGTTGAGTGTCGTCAGCATAGGTAATGATTTTTATTCCGAACGGACGGACTATCTCAGCCAGTGGGCTCATGTATATATTAAATAGCGTAGGGCTCAAGGAAGAGCCCTGTGGTACACCGCAGCCAAGATGTTTGCTAGGGGAAGTGATGTCACCCTCAAAGACCTGGAAGGAGCGGTCTGAAAGAAAAGATTCAAACCAGGCAATTGCTTTTCCTGAGACTCCTAAACCGGTGAGTCGATGAAGTAAGATGTTGTGGTTTACAGTGTCGAAGGCTGCGCTTAGGTCAAGGAGGATAATTGCTGCAGATCCTCCCTGATCCAGAATCTTCCTGGCCTCCTCCGTCACTGCAACCAGAGCGGTTTCGATCCCATGCATGGGACGGAATCCCGTCTGGGAGGGGTCGAGCAGATGATTAGTCTCGAGGAACTCTGCCAACACCATGTTGGCATGTTTCTCCAAGATCTTGCTCAACCAGGGCAACAAGGAGATCGGTCGTTAGTTGCTAGGGTCATCTTGGTCTAAATTAGGTTTTTTAAGAAGGGCTTTAACCATAGCCCGTTTCCAGGGAAGCGGGACGGTGCCTGCGGACAGGGAGGCATTAAGCAGGTCAAGTATAGTGGGAAGGACGTTGTCAATGACTGACAGCAAAGTGCGCGGGGGTGCCGGGTCGTTGGGGGAGCCGGATTTGACCTGATGCATGATGGTTTCTAACATGATGGGATTAAGTGGGGGGAAGAATTCTAGTGTGGCCAGCGGCTGGATCCCTGATTCAAGCGATTTAGTGAGTGGAAGGTCAGTCTGAACAGGGGAAAAGGAAGTGTAAATGGTTTGTATTTTTTGAGAGAAGAACTCTGCCAGGTTATTGCAGCGAGTTTGTGCATTGATGGGATTTGGGGATTTTTCAGGGAGCTTAAGGAGGGTTTTCGCAATGCGATATATTTCTTTAGGCCTAGAAGCGGCTGCATTAATTTTTCCTTCGAAGAAGATCGATTGTGCAGTTTTAATTTCATTTTTATAAATCTTTATCGCTTCTCTATATGCAGTTTTGCTGGGAAGGGAGTAGTCCAGTCGCCATTTCCTTTCTAATTTTTTACATTGGCGTTTCATTTCCCGTAATCCAGGGGAATACCAGGGGGCAGTCTTTGTACTGCGCTTAGGCTCAATGCGTTTCATGGGAAGTGCAGAGTCTAGTGATTTAGAGATCCATCTGTTATAATCCTCATTGGCTAAAATGGGATCAGGGTTATTGGGTGGTCTATTGATTCAGGCCGGCTGGGTGATATCTACCTTGGATCTTCAGGATGCGTATCTACATGTTCCTGTGGCCTTGGGGTTCCAGTGGTTTCTGAGGTTTTGCCTGAGGGGTCGTCATTGGCAGTTTTGTGTCCTCCCTTTCAGCCTGCGTTCCTCTCCCAGGGTCTTTACCAAAGTGGTGGCTCCTCTTGTGGCTCACCTTCACCTCCTGGAGGTGTCTGTGCTTCCCTACCTGGACAAATGTCTTCTGCAGGCCCCTTCAGTCCTGGTGATGTCTCAGCATCTGGATCTGACCATGCATATTCTAAAAAGCCACAGCTTTCTCCTGAATTTTCAGAAATGCCACCTTCTTCCTGCCACCCGGAGGCCCTTTATAGGGGCGGATTTCGATTCTGTTCTGGGCAAGGTGTTCCTGCCTCCTTCACGGATACTGAGTTTGCAGTCTTTATTGGGGAGGCTGTTGTCTCAGACTTCAGCTCTCCTGCTTCAGTGGTTGGACGTGCAGGGTCACATGGCAGCTTCTGAGATCACTGTCCCGTGGGCCAGGTTGCATCTTCGCCCCTTGCTGTGGCATCTTCACTGCTTTGTGCCTTTCCCTGTTCAGAATTTCTCCGTGGAAGTACCGGTGTGTCCGGAGGTGGTGACCCATCTGCAGTAGTGGATGGACTCTTTCAATCTCTCCCCTGGTATGTGGTTGCATCCCACTCCGCCTGTGGATGCCAGTGCATCTGAATGGGGTGCAACTCTGGGTCAGTGGACCATGCAGGCTCGTTGGCGGGACTCGGAGTCACGCCGGTCTTCCAACTGGTCTGCTATGGAGCGGTCCCTTTGATTCTTCCAGGATCGTCTGCTGGGTTGCAATGTTCTGGTGCGGTCCAACAACACTGTGACTGTGGCCTACATGAATCATCAGGGCAGTACTCACAGTCAGTCTTTGAATCTGGTGGCCTGTGCTATTGCAGGTTGGGCGGAGCTTCATCTACAGGCCATTTCGGCTCAGCACATCCGGGGCTTGGACAATGTTGTGACGGATGCGCTGAGACACAGGTTCCCGTCCTCTCTGACTTTGTGCCTGCCTCCCTGGGTGTTCTGGTTGATTTGCCGGTGGTTCTGGACTCCCGTGATGGATTTGTTGGCTTCCAGGACCAATGCTCTTCTGCCCCTCTTTTGTTCCCAAAGTCCAGAGTAGGGAGCGTGGGGGTTGGAGGCCTTGTCCCTGACGTGGCCCCCTTGGTTACTGTATGCCTTCCCTCCTTTTTCTCTCATTCCTACATTTCTGTTGAAGGTTCAGAGGGTGGGGGCTCAGGTGGTGGCTGTGTTACCTCACTGGCCCAGCACGTCTTGGTTCCCATTGTTGCTGAGTCTGGAAGTGGGTCCTCCTTGGATCTTGCCGAGATGCCTGTTTCCCCAGAGGTCTTCCACTCCTCTCCTGCTGGTCCCTCTCACCTTAGCGGTCTGGAAGTTGAACGGCAGTCTCTAGGGGGACGGGGTTTGCCTGGCCACATCATTTCTGTGATGCAGGCCTCCTGTAGGAGGTCTACGTTGTCTTCTTATTCTAAACATTGGTCTTCTTTCGACTCCTGGTGTTCTGGTCTTGGTCTGTCCTCTACTTCTTGTTCTGTCTCTGATTTTCTGAAGTTCTTTTTGGACAGATTCTGCAAGGGATTGCTTTGTCTACCCTGAAGGGTCAGTGGGCGGCTATTCAGGCTTTCTGTGATCCGGATTCCTTGCCCTCTTCAGACGCGTTGTTGGTGTCTTGGTTGTTCCGGAGTTTTTCTCTCTCCTCTCCTGTTGTTCGTACTTCAGTGCCTGCGTTGGATCTTTCTCTGGTCCTGTGTTCTCTGCAGTCCTCTCCTCATTACTCTTAGTCCTACTCGTCCTCGACCCAGTCATGTGTACCATCCACCCTCCCTGTGTCAGGCCTTTGTTGTGCTTGGTATGTCAGGAAGTGCTTTCTGCTAGCTATGGTATTATGGCCCCTGGCAGGAGCTAGGTGGAGCCTAAAAGCGTTTCCTATTTTGATTCCTGTCAGTGGAATATACCTCATGTCTTATGACTGGGTCAAGGACGAGTAGGACTAAGAGTAATGAGGATTACCAGTTAGTAATCATAACAACAACACACAACAACTCTCAATAAATGAATACCGATTCAGTGCTTTTATGTTATTAAGGAAACATAATTTAACACATTCAGAGGGATTATGCACAAACACGGTATCATGGAAGTTGATAATCTACTTTCTTGATTCTTCTTCTTCAATAAAGGGCACAGTTTCATAGAATGAAAATAAGTACAAGGTTAGCAGAGACTTTTCCTGCAAATTCTTTATTCTCAAAAGTTCAATAATGACTAGATAATGTTATATAATCTAAAAACAGAGTTTGACAGGTTAGAGAGGAACTTCGTTCCAGAATACTGAGACAAGCCACATTGAATCAGATCACCTACCTTTGCTGAAGGCTAACAGGAGGCACATTTAGCCCAATTGCATATTGCAATGGGACTGTGTGGCATTTTATTTGAGCCTTAAGGTCATGCTGGCTCCTTTGACTTCTTTAAGCTCTTCTTCCTGTGGCGGGTAGTGAAGCCAGCCTTTCCTGCTCATCCATCTGCTGTTTATTTTTCTTATTTGAAGTGAAGAGTGGTAACGAGGATGGGCCGTGCCAAGAAGATGCAGCCTGGGGGCTTTCTGGGTGAGGGGGGTTTTCTAGTGGCGCCCCCTTACAGTCAAAAGAGCATATGTAACCTTGCACAGTGATAAATTAGGCCCACTTCTCAGGGCCAGATCTTTGTAATGCTTGCTAGATTGCACCACAGTTTTTATTATGGCGGTAAATGCCCACAGTATCTTGGTACTCAGTGTAAGGGAAGAAAATGCTGTGCATGAATGGGAAGCTTAAATCCAGGTATCTCAGTCCAATCAACCAATTTCAATTGGGTTTGGCATATTTTCCTCCAGGTGGCCTTCACCTTGCACCAGCAACTTGGGTCTTCCTGACACAAAAACAGAGAATTTATTCACCCCCTCTCAACCTCTGCACCGCAACGTCAACTTCCTGGTAACCTCGGCTTTTCAATGGGCTTTCAGCTTGCCCTTCTGCCTTGACCTTCCGGTCTTTTGACCTGGGAAACATCAGTAATTCAGCTACACCCCATTGGTCCGCCGCAGCAGACACATTTCTATCCCTTCATACCCCAGCTATCCAGACTTTGAGCTGGATAGCAGTGCACAAATCCAGAGTCCACAGTGCCTTCTTCTCTGGGTGTCCCAGCATATCCAGTCTCAACTGGAGTCCAGAGTACCACATCTTATAGGGTACAATAGTAGGTCCACTCTCCCATTAGGCTTGAGGGGAATCAGAGTTCTGGTGTCACCAGCCCTTGTGATAGAGTCCCCAAGGTTCCACGAGTACAAGCCAGTATGGGAACACCTCTACGATTTTCCTCAGTAGTCAAAGTCATACTGGTCCTACTTACTCCCTGTTCAAGGTCCTTCTCAGTTCTTCCTGGCTGTGCACTGTCATACAAGACAGTTATGTGAGTTTTGTGAGGGATGAGACACAAATCCATTCTAGAGATGCTACATCATCCCTCCAACTCTATCGCACACCAAAGTTTCCAGCCCAATGGCTTTTCCAGCCCTGCCCATCATGCTAAGAACAATTTTAGATGGCTATTCCCTCCCTATTCAGAGCACCTCATCTCTTTGGCCTTTTTTTTCGACCTGCATATATATTGACTCTCTAATATGGCTTATTAACATACTGTAAAGGTAAGGATAGATACGGATGTATGGATTAGTTACTCTTAACTCCACATATATTTAACTCCACAATATGTTGGCAACCATTGTTGTGGAATTGATATAGGTGTAAAAAAAAAGTGTAAGTCCGTTTTTATATAGCGCAGCTACTCACCCTTACGGGTCTCTAGGCGCTGGGGGCCGTCGTGGAAATTAAGTAAGCTATTGCCCAGAGTCACATGGTGCTGAGCTGAGCTGCCGCCGGAGCCGGGGATCAAACCGTGAACCCTGTGCTCCGAAGTCAGCTGCCCTGGCCGCTGCACCACACCTCTCCACTTTGCAAGTCAACATTAAAACATGTTACACTGTGGTAGAACAGCCCTCATGTAAGACACTAGAAAAATAAGTCTGCCCTCTCCTGTTTTCTTAACAATGGTAGCTTAATATATCGTGAACAACAGGGAGTCAGTCTGAGAAACCTAATCTCCCAGGAATGGGCCTATTGGTCACTGGAGCCTAAGATTTGCCCACTGACGTGCACAGAAATTACTCCATTCAACCAGGCAGTTTAATTAATGATTTTTATTAATGGCTGACTGGGAGAAATTTTCTTTTACAGATGTACATTACAGAATCTAGCTTTTGCAAAACTAACCTTTCATAGGGATTTTAGACCCCGGAAAACAAACTAAAAAGGCCATAACTCCCTCCATTCCATGTAACATGTGCCAAATCCAAATTTACAATTGAATACAGTTCAAATGTATAGTGTGCAAAATAAAACACTACAAATGGCACACCTTACCTAAAGGAAAGGTGCCTTTCATTTCAGTCTGTAATTGAATTATAACAAATAAAGCTAAGCCCCCTTATCTGTGCACAGATGCCAGGCTAAATTGGACAGCACTGTTCTTTGTTAATCCTACACATGTACACGTGTGCTAACACAAGTTAAACACAAGGAGATGTTGGACGGAGCGCTGAAACTTTTCAGACACCCACCCCCAGTCACAGATCTGGGTTGAATCCATCATCATTCTTTAGCTCACTTCGCCACCCCAGTTCAGACACAGCTATATGCAAATCAGTCTTGACCCTGTGCCTCATGGGAACAGTCCAGCCCGAACTTCCAAGCCATGTCTTCCCTGGACCGGAAACAAGCATCCTGGGACCGGTTTCGGGCTAACAGCCCTCATCAGCCAGGCTAGCTTGAATCCAGTGGCAAAGTGAGCAAGGGACCCACGTCTGGGCATACCCTGCCAACTTAGGACGAACAAAGCAAACACAAGGAGATGATGGACGGAGCGCTGAAACTTTTCAGACACTCACCCCCAGTCACAGATCTGGGTTGAATCCATCATCATTCTTTAGCTCACTTTGCCAGCCCAGTTCAGACACAGCTATATGCAAATCACTCTTGACCCTGTACCTCCTGGGAACAGTCCAGCCCGAACTGCTATGCCATGCCTTCCCTGGACTGGAAACAAGCATCCTGGGACCGGTTTCGGGCCAACAGCCCTCATCAGCCAGGCTAGCTTGAATCCAGTGGCAAAGTGAGCAAGGGACCCACGTCTGGGCATACCCTGCCAACTTAGGGCGAACAAAGCAAACACAAGGAGATGATGGACGGAGCGCTGAAACTTTTCAGACACTCACCCCAGTCACAGATCTGGGTTGAATCCATCATCATTCTTTAGCTCACTTCGCCACCCCAGTTCAGACACAGCTATATGCAAATCAGTCTTGACCCTGTGCCTCATGGGAACAGTCCAGCCCGAACTGCCAAGCCATGTCTACCCTGGACCGGAAACAAGCATCCTGGGACCGGTTTCGGGATAACAGCCCTCATCAGCCAGGCTAGCTTGAATCCAGTGGCAAAGTGAGCAAGGGAACCACGTCTGGGCATACCCTGCCAACTTAGGGCGAACAAAGCAAACACAAGGAGATAATGGACAGAGCGCTGAAACTTTTCAGGCACTCACCCAAGTCACAGATCTGGGTTGAATCCATCATCATTCTTTAGCTCACTTCGCCACCCCAGTTCAGACACAGCTATATGCAAATGAGTCTTGACCCTGTGCCTCATGGGAACAGTCCAGCCTGAACTGCCAAGCCATGTCTTCCCTGGACTGGAAACAAGCATCCTGGTACCGGTTTCGGGCTAACAGCCATCATCAGCCAGGCTAGCTTGAATCCAGTGGCAAAGTGAGCAAGGGACCCACGTCTGGGCATACCCTACCAACTTAGTGCGAACAAAGCAAACACAAGGAGATGATGGATGGAGCGCTGAAACTTTTCAGACACTCACCCCCAGTCACAGATCTGGGTTGAATCCATCATCATTCTTTAGCTCACTTCGCCATCCCAGTTCAGACACAGCTATATGCAAATCAGTCTTGACCCTGTGCCTCATGGGAACAGTCAAGCCCGAACTGTCAAGCCATGTCTTCCCTGGACCGGAAACAAGCATCCTGGGACCGGTTTTGGGCTAACAGCCCTCATCAGCCAAGCTAGCTTGAATCCAGTGGCAAAGTGAGCAAGGGACCCACGTCTGGGCATACCCTACCAACTTAGTGCGAACAAAGCAAACACAAGGAGATGATGGATGGAGCGCTGAAACTTTTCAGACACTCACCCCCAGTCACAGATCTGGGTTGAATCCATCATCATTCTTTAGCTCACTTCGCCATCCCAGTTCAGACACAGCTATATGCAAATCAGTCTTGACCCTGTGCCTCATGGGAACAGTCAAGCCCGAACTGTCAAGCCATGTCTTCCCTGGACCGGAAACAAGCATCCTGGGACCGGTTTTGGGCTAACAGCCCTCATCAGCCAAGCTAGCTTGAATCCAGTGGCAAAGTGAGCAAGGGACCCAAGTCTGGGCATACCCTGCTAACACAAGTTATTCATGACCTGCTCAGAGTACTATATCCACAGACGCTGACCTATTGTAAGGTGGCCACTGGAGGTTGAAGCTCATAGTCAATTAACACAGAACATTTTGATGAGTGTGAATCTATTTGGGGGTCGTATGCCACATCAGGGGTCAAAATAAACCCTGGTGGCTAAAAATGAAAACATTTGGGTTTTCATAAGCGGAACCTACTTCAGTACACTGTTTACTTTGTAAACATATTAAATGTATATGTGATATTATTAAAAGTGTTGCATATTACACAACCTTTGCAGGGCAGTCAATACTAACTAAAACAATGATATTTATTCTGTACTGTGCCCAAACTAATCCATAACACACCCCTTGAGTTAAGCCTTCGCTACTTACCCACATTTTCCCAGACAATCCAAAAGGCGTAGGTAGTGCCCACTCTTTTTTGTAGAACTGGTCTCTCAAGTGCTGGTTAGCATTGACCCTTGGCTTTCTGCCTTTGAAAAAGCTTCAATGTGCCAGTTAGAGATGAACCATGTTACTGAACAGTGGTGTAAAAAACTTGACTGAGATATGGATGTGCTGGTTAATACAGGGCTTTCTGCAGTAATTCATAAAGAGGAAGAAACCATTTCTGTAAAGGGTACAAAATGATGCAATAACATAAAAAGCTCCTAAACATATATTTCAGTAGTGACAAAGAGGAAAAGTATGTTGTATTACGTTTAAACACCGAAAATGTTCATTATAATGCTAAATGGGAACAAAATTAATGAACAGAATGAATTTTAGGAAAGACTAATGCAAAATAGCACTGCATTCATTAGCCAGCGCATTGTAGCTGAGACTGGAACACTGCAAACTCACCCTGGGGCAGACACTCTAGTTAGCAAAGGGAATGCTCTCAAAGTAATCCTTTCATTTAAAAAAAAAAAAAGGTTTTATTGGGTTTTGCACTATAAACAACATTAGCATGTGACAACTTTCAGCATGCGATATTAGCGCCGTACATTAAATAAAGTCTGGTCTTGCCTGAATAAGGATGGAATAATATCAGCGTAAGGCACGTGAAGCTACAGAGGGGAAACAAGTCCTTGTTATACATTGAACTTAAACGGCAGTATTTTGTCACAGTGGTGCACACTGGGGATGGCCTTATAAACTGGAGAAAGAGGCAGGCAGGTGGGCTTGGTGAAGATAGCAGTTGGCTATTTGCGGTAGTTGGCACTTAGGGATCCATAAATTGTTTTACACATAAGGTATCCACGCAAAATTTGTGCCATTTTTTCCAATTTCCTGGGGATTCTGAAGGTACCCAGGGTTTGTGGATTCTTCTGGAGGGGACCAATAAAATGGGCAAAATGTAGGTATATTGTGAGTTGTTTGGGAAATGCTCCAGAAAAAAGTGCCTGATTTTTTTTCCTAAAAATGGCATCATCAGTTTGCTTGCTAAAGTCACCATCTTCCCAGCTTTCAGGAACATGCAGTGCTGAATAAAAAAACATCGGGGCATATTAGCAAGAACGGCGTTAAAATTATCGCCGTTTTAGCGGCAGGAAACTCCCGCTAAAACGGCGATAATGGGCTTGCTAATATGCGTTATGGAATTCCAATAGAAGCCCAGGTTAGATGTGCAGGACATCTAACCTGGGCTTCTATTGGAATTCTATAACGCATATTAGCAAGCCCATTATCGCCGTTTTAGCGGCAGTTTCCTGCCGCTAAAACGGCGATAATTTTAACGTGGGTCTTGCTAATATGCCCCATCATCTTTTACCACAGTTTTGACATTTTTTAAAGAGGTAGCCCATTTCCCGATTTTTTTAGCTCTCAACCTACTTCCAGTTTGTGGTGGAAGCCAGTGTTAAACTCATGGATGATCCAGGAAAGCTATAGATTTTCCCAAAGAAACTTAGGGGCATATTCTCAAGGACTTATCGCTGAGTTAGCAGCACTTTATCGCAGCCAAAGTGGTGATAGAGCGCCATGTTCTCGTGAAATTTGTAAGGGTGCATCATAATCACCGTTAGTCCGCACCCGCATATATCCAGATATATATTAATGAATGGCCAGTAAAATGTAGTTCTAAACCACATTTATTAGAGTGAATAGAAGAGTAATTGTGCTATTATAATCATGTAAATGTAATGCTTAACTGAAACGCGTTTAAAATGATGCATAAATGAATTAGCTCATGTGCAATCAAGATGCCGTAGTTAAACGTGTACCATATTAAGTTGCACGTGTAGTTCACTTTTTCGCATATTAAAAGTATGCACCAATGCTTAGAAAAGTAATTAAAATTGTGTGTTTAAATTGTGTAAAGGCCTGACTGCATATACGTCAAAGAAAGGCCTGTTCGTTCTTATGTTAGCTTATTTTGTAGGCAGAGAAGGTGTTCTCTTGGGAAGGCTCTCTGGGCACGGTTGGTAGATTCGTACAGAGGAAAGTTTGTTGCATGTACTTTCTGTTGCAGGTGCAAGGACACATGCCTCGTTAGTGAAAGACTGGCTCTTTGTTTTAGGAGTTAGGATGGTGGGAGACATTGAGATGGGAGTATACTGGAATGTAGGGATGATACTTTCAGCAGAGAAGGTGCCTGGGACCCAAGGTCACTGTAACCGTCCTGGATGAAGTAAGAGTTTCGATGGAAAAGTACGAGAAGGAAGACCTGGCCAGAGAGGCGTGACAAGGGCGTGTCCTATTGTATGCGGATTTTGTATTAGGGATAGTGCCCCGAGGGAGGAGAGTAGATTGGAGGTAGAGGAGACCTGAGAGAAGGGCGAAAGAGAGAGATCTAGTTAGGAAGGAGCATCTTAGAACGAGCTCAACATGCTAAGTGAGTGCACTTCTTAGGAAGTCTTCCCAGCTGACACCTTTCTTTTCTACTCTTGCCTGGGGAAACTTGTTAAGTAGGGATGTCACCTTAGTGGTAGAGTAGGGACAGATTAATGTTTTTCTCTTTATTAGGTAAATGAAGAATAATATAGATATTGGAGCCGTCATTGCTAGTTTAATGCTTCTGGAACTAACGATTCTTCTTATCCTGAGTCGGATGAGACTCCTGCGTAGGATGATGTTTGTATTAGTGCCCATTTATTTCTTTAACCTCGTGTTGAGGTGCTTGTATGTGCAGTTATTCTTGGCTTTGTAATAAACCCCTAAAATTTGAATTCGGAGTCAGTGATCTTTGAAGTCAAGCTGGATTCTAAATTGTTGCATAACAGGATTGGATTTCTTCCCTTCACACTATTCAGCAGGTAAAAAGATTCTGGCGACCTGAGGATTCTTAGTGATGGTAAGATAAGATAAGAATCCCGCTTTATCAGTGGCGATAGAGTCATCGCCCCATTCACAAGCTGGTGCTAACAGCCGATACCGCCAGTTAACCTGCGATAGCAGCCGCAAAAAACATCGCCACGGATGGCACCGGCAACTAACGCTAATGAGATGCAGAGTAGGCGTTCCTGTGCAATAAGCCGCGAAAACACCACTTAGCAACATTCTCAACGACCAGCCAGATCGGCGATAAGAACCCAAAACAGGCGATAAGGCACGTTAGCAGCAGGGATTCAACACCTGGTCTTACCTGATGTTAAGTCGGACGACAACCTGCACCACAAAAGGGAGCCCAGAGCAGAGCCACACCTGAAGAACAACAGATGCCATGGAGCTACTAATCATGAAGCTCGGAGCCCCAAGAGGGCCACAACACCCACCGCCACCACACCCAGGCCCGCAACCCCCCCCCGGATCCCCCTGCCTCCCCCTGGACTACCACAGAGGCAGCGCAGACAAACACAGCGGACCTACAGAAAACACACCAGCCTCACAGACTTAGAGCCAGAGGAAGTCATTGCCCACTACAGGCTCAAAAGGACAACCATCCTCCGCATCCTGACCCACATTGCCCACAGGCTGACTGTACCAACACAGCGGAGAACCAACATCCCTCCGCAGACAAAGCTGCTGGCTGTGCTGCACCGTTTGGCCTCTGGTACCTTCCAACCAACAACTGCCAGAGTCGGAGGAGTCTCACAGCCAGCCCTATCCAAGTTCCTCACACCTGTCTTGGATGCCATCATCAGCTTGGTACCTCTCCACTTCACCCCACACTGTGCAGGAACAGCTGGAGACCAAGCAAGGCTTCTACGTCATAGCTGGCTTCCCGCACGTGTTGGGGGCAATCGACTGCACACATGTACTCCTCGTGCCCCCTGCCGCCACTGCACACAATTACCGCAACAGGAAGCACACACGCATTCCATCAATGTGCAGGCAATAGTGGACCACCGGGGACTCTTCACCAATGTCGTCGCCAACTACCCAGGCAGTGTGCATGATTCCTTCATCTTCCGACAGTCGATCATCAACCAGCGCTTTGAGGCTGGCACCTATGGGAATGCATTGCTCGTTGGTAAGTACCAAATGAACACACCACACACCTCAACTCCACAGTCATGCAACTCACGACTCTGGGAATGCCCACGTCACAAACACACATACAACATGCCAAACAGCATGCCCACCTACCAGACACAACAGCACAACTTACTGTGGTAACCTGGGCTAGCCATGTACACAAGCCATCAACAGCATGGCACTTCAGCCACACAATAGCAGAATGTAGGGAGAGGTGGAAACCAGGCATGTGCGAAGGAGGCAAGTGACCCATGAATGAGAATGTACACATTGCCAAGTGTGGCGTTGATGTGCTGGCCAGACTGCAGTATGCAGACCACAGACATGGCCATGTCGACACATACTGCTGGTGTTTGGAGTGTAGTGGACAGTGGACGCAACCATGCCACCCCAGGCAGTGGGGAAGATCGCGGAAGTGTAGCTTGTTATGTCCCCCCCTGTAAGCGTGAGCGGAGTGGGCTGGCCCAGTGTACGCCAGGCCAGCGTAGGGGTGTGAATAAAAAGCCCATTGCTCGGGCGTGGTTCTCTTCTGGAATGGCCAACGTGTCTGCCAGGGCGGCGCCTCTCAGCCCGCCATGATTCAGACGCCGTGAGCGGCAGTGCCTGCAATCCCGTGCGCCTGCTGCACCCCAGGCCGCTGGTCCCCAGACCCATCTTGGCCGCCCCAGCGCAACCAGACCTCACTGCTCACCTGCCGACACCGGCGTGTGTCAAAGAGGGCCCACCACGTGATGGTGCAAGCTCCAAGCCCGAGGCCCGCGACCATGGCATCCTCCTCAGACCATCACGGCCTCCGCGACACAGGCCCCCAGCACTCCTTTCTCGTTGACATACTCCACCGCTGCCTCCGGCCTACACTGCAGTCCAGCAGGTCACACATTTGGAACTGAGTCTTGATTTCATTATGGCCAAGTTCATATATTTATTGCAGAGTTTATATCACTGTACTCCCTTCGATCTGGTGCCACCAACTCTGTGCATCGCAAGCCAACGACACGTGTCTGTGGGCCGCTGCTGCCCGCTGCCTCTGGCCTACACTGCGGTGAATTAGGTCACACATTTGGAACTGAGTCTTGATTATGCAATGGCCGAGTCCATTTCATGGTACGCAAGGAGAGGAGTAAGAGGAAGACGCAGTTCAGTCCGGAGGAAAAAAGGATCATAGTCACGGAGGTGATCGAACACTACCAATAACTGCTCTGGTGCCACTAACTCTGCATCGAAAGCCAACGACACGTGGCTGTGGGCCCCTGCTGCCCGCTGCCTCCGGCCTACACTGCAGTCAAGTAGGTCACACATTTGGAACTGAGTCTTGCTTTTTTCATGGCAGAGTTTATACCATTGTACAGGCCTCATCGCAGACTGCATCCCCTTTCAGCTCTGGGCCACTAACTCTATGCCACGTAATGCATGGACACTCCCTGGTTGAACTTTGGTGGCGTCCGTGTCCATGGCCTGGAGGCTGTCATCATCATCATGTAGCTGATACTGACTTGGTGTAAAAAATGAGTCTATAGCATTCATCTCCTCCATATTGCCTGTGCATGCTTGGTTCTGCCCTCTGCATCATGCCCTGGAAGAACACCTTCCACTGTCCCCCGAATCACTGCACGACATTCACCTTCGACACCGACGAGGACCCGCTCAGCTCCCGTGGCCCTACCTCAGTGCACCGCAAGTCACCGTCCCGTGGCGGTGTGCCTGTGCCGGCCGCAGTGCAGCCTGGGCCACCAACTCTGTGCAGCTCAAGTCATGGACCCTTGCTGTTTGAACTTTGAACTTCTGATTGTCTGATCACTGTCGTAGTAGTTGCCAGCACCAACCACTCCCTGAGGGCTGGCTTACACTGACCCCACTGCCATCCAGCACAGGCGTCACTGGACATGTGGCACTGGCAATAAAAGGGGTCGGGCGCACGTGCCCGTAGCCAGTTCCGCAAACCATCTAAGTGTGTCCGTGGGGTCATTATATATGCATGAGGGCCCCAGGACCTATCACATGAGATTGTGCTGTGTACAGCGGACGCAACCATGTCACCTCTGGCAGTGGGGAAGACCTGGGACATGTAGCTGTGTTGTACCCCCCTGTCAGCGTAAGCGTAGTGGGCTGACGTATGACAGTCCAGCGTAGGGGTGTGGATAATCAGCCCTGGGCCCTGGGAGTTGCTAAGTGTTGGCCTTGCCAAGGAAGTGACTAATGCGTGTGTCACTATTGTAGTGTCGGCGCAACACGTCCCGCAATGGACAATGTTGCAATGTAGCATGCCCCCGGAGTGCAGGCTCGGCCGAAGGGATAAATGAAGGAGCGCAAGCCCGCCCGGGGTCCGGGGTCCGGGATCATACATGCCAACTGTTGTGTGTGTCGCTATTCCCGCAGCATAGGCCAAAGGTCTACCCTCAACCGCATTGCGAGTTCAGCCAGCCATGAACTCTACATCTGTGTCCGCCCTATCCTTACCATAGGCCTACACACACGTGGCCGCCCACCTTCGACGCACAACATCACAGTTTCGTTGTCAGGCTTGTGGACATGCGCAGACAGGCATGACAATGGTGTGCCATAGGAGTGCAAGTGATGCAACCGCGCTGCGCACACTAGTAAATATGCACGGGGGAGGGAGAGCAGCAGTGAGGCTACGTAATGCACATTGATGCCGCTCATTTGCTACAAGCAGTACCTGTCAAACAGGAATCACTAAGTCACACATATCACACACCAATGAACTAGTGGACCTGCCAACACATCATGCAGAACCAACTTTGGACTCATGTCTCTATGCACTGTCACAGGTGATCAAGGATATGCACTCTGCCCTTGGATGATGACACCCCTCCGAGCCCCGAACACACAGGCCCAGAGGCACCAGGGGCATCGTGGAACGCACATTTGGCGTGTTGAAGTCACGTTTCCGGTGCCTGGACATCACAGGTGGAAGGCTCCTGTACAGCCCAGGCATCGTGCGCAATATGATTGTTGCCTGTTGTGTGTTGCACAACATATGTGTGCGCACCAATGCCCCATTGCTACAAGTGCCAGATGCACCGGACGATGATGAGGAGGATGAGGCAGGTGGACCACACCCCACTGCAGCAGCAGCAGGACTAGCCCGTAGGAACACCATAATTGACAATTTCTTCACATGAGCACGTCACATTGTCACAGTCCCCAGCAATCATGGTACAGTACAAAATGACCACAGGCACAGCATGTGCAAATAAACTCATTACAACACACATTCCCTGTGTGCAAGTTACTCCTCTGTACAAGCACATCGCTCTGACAAGTGTAAGTGCAACATGTAGTGCTAACAATCTCACTAATTGGAAATAGATGGTGGGTGTGTCACCTCTGTACAGAGAGGCTGTTTGGGTGTTACGTATTCAAAATGCCATTTCTATGTGTCAAAGATTGTACGGAATCCCACTCATCAGAGTTTCACATGTGTCCAAAATCATTACATATAGCCTGCTATTTGTGACCTACAATTGTCAACAGGGATACTTTTGGGGTCAAATATGTACCACCATGATGCAGGGATGCACCCTGTGACACATGTCCCACAACATGAGCTACATGGACGTAAGGAAGAATCACTGCCCCTACATTCGGCCATGCTTTCATACTTGATTACTCATAGACATGGCACATCTGTGTGTACCAGAATGTATTATTCACGTTCAGTGGAGTGTTGAGGCTGTCTCAGTACTGGGCCATGCACACTTTGCAATGTGTCAGAGTGGGACCTGCTCCTTTCCGGATGTGGTCCACACTCAGTCACCTCAGTGTCGTGGCGTGCGCCGTGTCATGGTAATTGGACTGCAGCCATGCTAATCGTCATGCAGTGTCACTTGCATTGTCAGTGTGGCTCATGGATCCGCAGCTTTGCTGGGTTCAGCACATGTGCATGGGTGTGTTGTAAGATTGGTGATGTTTGGGGAGGGCCCCCTCTGGGCACATTGTCGACGGGGGCCTACTTGCTGTTTCTATGTGTGCTGCAGTATGCCAAGGAGATCAGGGACATGATCCAGAGTCATTGTGGGTGTGCAGTGTGCTCTACTTAATTGTGCATGTGTGCCATTGTGCCCATCTCCCCCCGTCCCCCCAGTCCCTGGTCGGTACTCACCCTGTTGATGTTGTGTCAGGTCATGTTGAGCAGTGTCCGGATCCACTTCTCCTGGCACCGTATCCCGACTGATGACTGTAGCCACCATTTTCTCCATGTCATCCAGCTCCTGGTGTGCCGCTGGACCCCCACATCCAATCTGCGTTGCTGCTTTCATGTTGGCATCGAGTTTCTACTTGTTTTTGCCCTTCACATCATTCCAGCGCCTCTTGACCTCTTCCATTGTCCTCCTCAACTCTGCAACTGCATTCACATGGTCCAAGATAGTCTGCCATGTTTGCGTCTTTGTTGCCAATGACTCGTTGGAGGTGACGGACAGTTGTTGGTGGTGTTCTGTCACCTCCGTAACAATGGTCCTGTTTTCCTGTGGACTGAACCCCGTCTTCCTCTTCCTCTTCTCCTTGGCCTTCCCTGACCCAGAGGTTCCTTGCTGGTTGTCTGTGGGGCTTGGGGGCTTCGCGTTGTCCTCTGCAGTCCGTCCGGGTGCATCCATGGTGCTATGGAGTTTGAATTGTTTTGTTTGTGTTTTTCGGTGCTTTTATAGTGCTTTTTCACTCATGACGCGTTGGAATTGCATGCCTGTCGCTGGTTACTGCTGATTTTTGACTCGCAATTTGGGGCATCGCACCTTTTTTCGCGTTCGTGTTTCGCATTGTTTCGGCGTCACGTTAATTTTAACGCGGTCATTTAGTGCATTATCGTGAGACTATCGCATGGTGCCGCCGGGTTGTGAATGCTACATTAACACTGTGTTATTTTCCCACGATGGGCTGCGATGTGCAAAGTTGCGTTAAGCTAATTTTGCGATGATTATCACACGTTCTTGTGAATATCCCCCTAACTGTTGAAATAAATATTGAAAATGAGTTGGGAAAAACAACCATTTGTGACAACTTTTTCATCTGTAACCTTTTGTCACAATGGGCGATTTGCAAAAGCAATATACCATTTTGTCCGCTAGATGCTTTTGGTTGCTGGGATAAATAGGGTTTGTAGGTACTCCAAGAACCCAAGGTACGCAGATCCAACACCTGGGTTGCACCGTACACTGATTTTTCATTGTGTACTGAGTACAGACCAACTCATATTATGAAATATGTAGAGTGACAAATGGGTTTCAAGGATACCTATGTATTTCTGAAATGGGCACAAAATATGGAGTTCAGGAGCAGTGGTTATTTGTGCATCTCTGAATTTGTGGGTACTCATGCTAGCATTTGAGGGTATTTCTCAAAATATCTTTTTTCTTACACACTGGCTTACATTTGGAAGGCATAAATGCAGAGAAATACAACAGGTAATAACACCTGTTCTACTATTTTATGCTTCCACATGTCTTTTAATAAAATTGGTAACTCACTGGTGGGGGTAGGAGTAGTGCCCATGGCAGAAAACAGGCCAAAAGACAACATGGACTAATCACATTTTTCCACTGAAAACGTTTTCCCAATGTAGGTAGCTGTGGATTTTGGGACTTAGCTCAGCCGACACCTATGGAAACCTTGCAAACTTGCTCAATTTTGAAAACTAGACACCTGGGGGAATCTAAGGTGGGGTGACTTGTGTGGCTCTCACTGATTTTTATTTACCTGGAATCCATTGGAAACCTTAAACCTTGAATAAAAAAACACACATTTTCTTTTCCTCCCACTTCTGTGAAGGAAAGTTCTGAAATCTGTGGGGAGCCACAACCTTCCTTCCACCCAGTATTGCCCCAAGTCTCGTGATAAAAATGGTACCTCACTTGTGTGGGCGGGCATACTGTCCATGACAGGAAATTACTCAAAATGCAACATGGATACATCACATTTTTTCACTTAAAACTGACCCTTTTTTGCACTGTGGGGAGCTGTGGATATTGGGACCTAAGGCAGGCAGCACCTTGGGAAATCTAGCAAACTTGCACAGTTTGGAAAACTAGACACCTGTGAAAATCCAAGGTAACTTGTGTGGCTCTCACTGGGTTTTTTACTCAGAATCCCTTGCAAACCGCAAACTTAAACTAAAAAAAATCACATTTTCTCCACATTTCTCTGATGAAAGTTCTGGAATCGGTGCGGAGCCACAAACTTCCTTCCAGCCAGAATTTCCATAAGTCTCCCAATAAAAATGGTAACTCAGTTGTGTGGGTAGGCCTGGTCCCTGCGAAAGGAAACAGCCCAAAATGCAACATAGGTACATCACATTTTTCCACTCCATACTGACCTTTTTATTTTGAAGTGGGTAGCTGTGGATTTTGGGCCCTGGCTCAGCCAGCACTTTGGAAAATCTAGCAAACTTGCAAATTTTTGAAAATTAGACAACTGGGGAAATCCAGGGTGGGTCGACTTGCATGGCTCTGACCAGGTTTTTTTTACGCAGAATCTCTTGGAAACCTCAAACCTTGAATAAAAACACACATTTTCCTCATATTTCTGTGATGGAAAGGTCTGGAATCTGTGCAAAGCCACAAACTTACTTCCACTGAGCATTCCCCTAAGTATCCCAATAAACATAGTACCTCATGTTGTGGGTAGGCCCAGTGCACACAACAGGAAATGGCCCAAAATGCAACATGGAGACATAACATTTTTCCATTCAAAACTGACTCTTTATTTTTGATTTTGCAAAGTGAATAGCTGTGGATTCTGGGACCTATCTCAGCCACACCTAGGGAAACCTAGCAAACCTGCATATGTTTTAAAACTAGACAACTAGGGCAGTCCAGAGGTAAGTGACTTACGTGGCTCTCACAAGGTACTTTTACCTAGAAGTCCTTGCAAACGTTGGACTTTGGTAAAGAACACATATTTTTCTCACATTTATGTGATGGAAAGTTCTGTAACCTGCAGGAAGCCACACATTGCCTACCACCCTGAGTTCCTACATGTTCCTCGATAAGAACGGTACCCCACTTGTGTGGGTGGACCAAGAGACCACGACACAAAAGGCACTAAAGCGCTACATTGATGGATAAGCAATAGGGATTGCCGCAGTATGTGGTGCCACCCATGCAAACCTATGAACCACAGACATTTTTTAAAACTAGACAACCTAGGAATTCGAAGGTGGTGTGCCTTGCGTGGATCCCATTAGGTTTTCTTTGCCCACAATACTCTGCAAACCTCACACTTCGCCTCAAATCTCACTACCACCCAGTGCTACTCCAAATGTGCCAATAAAAATGCTGCACCACAGGGGGGGGGGTCAAAGCCTTACCGGGCAGCAAGATGGCCTCTCTTTAGAGGACTCTGCCTGCCGATATTATCATCTACTTCAGTGGACTCCCACATAGTTCACAACCAGATGGCAGCCTGCCTAACCTTGCTGTGAAGCTGCTGGTGTGCTTAGCAGACCTCTACATTTACCAGGGGTCCTGCTCTGCATAATGCCTGTCTGCAGCCTGCACCGGCCTTTGATTGCTGCCTGGGTCTTGTGGTCGCAGTGGTGCCTCGGGCCTCAGGGCAGTGCACCCACAGGGGCCCCCAGATGCATACTGCAGGTGCGGATGCAGAGGAGCGGGTTCTGAGCTGCCATCCTTGCTCCTGAGCCAGGACCATGGGCCACCCGGCCCTCCCTGACTGCTGTACGGCTTGGTGTGCTGACGGTGCTGCTTGGACCTGAGTCCAGCCTCTGGGCTGCATAGTCTCCCAACCTGAATCAGACTGTGCCCATCCTGCCTGATCTGAGGAGAGGACGGGGATAGTTGCAGGGGGGCGCCGCATCCACCCCTGCCACTGAATCCTCATGGGCCCGGCTGGGCAGATGTGAGAGGGCTGGTCCTCGGCCGGGGCTCGACTATCGATGCACGCTGGGCAAGCAGTGAGTGAGAGGCGTGCCTGCACCCCTCCTGACCATGCTCCTGGGACCTGGTGCCTTTGCTTTTAGCACCACAAATATATTGGGCCTTGGACTGCATTCTGTTTTAACACTGGCCCCCTTATGGATGTTGCATACCACTGAGGCCTGACCCTCCACTCCTAGGGTGGCAAATCTGGGGCTGGCGTGATCTCTGGGCCTCCTGCTGCCATGTATGGTCCTGGGGCCACTAAGGTCTGCTCCTACTGCTGTTGTTACGTTTCGTATAGAGGCCCTAATATAGACACGTTCATATATGCTGTATATGGTCATAATCGTATATGCCCTATTATGGTAATACTCGTATGTGCCCAATTATGGTCATAATCATCTATGCCCTATTATAGTCATGATCTCCTATGCCCTAATATAGGCATGATCTTTCACCTGCATTAGTTCCCTACAGTACACAACGAACTCTGAGGGTTGAGCGTTATCTAGTCTGTGGTTAGAACACTGCAAGGTCTTTCCCAAACACAGCCCTACAATGTACTCATAAATTATGCATAAGCATTCACCAGCTACATCTCCCGCATAATACGTATGTACAAAGTTCACCCCTGACGTCTTCCTCATGTCTAACAAAGACCAATACAAACCATACTGAGGGACGAGACACTTTAGGGTATAAATACACCACATCTTGACACGGTAAGATAGAGGGAACCGAGACTTCCATGCTGACACACTGACCAGAGACGCTGAGGCTCCTGCATGCAGTCGCTCCAGCTGACAGCGGTCTAACTCAGCCCTTGCGTGGTGTCCAACTCGAGACCAGGACGGGGTCCCACACTCTCTCTATTCAGGTAATGGGGTTCGACTAAATCCTAGAAGGATTCTTGGCTCTTAGGCTTTTAGACCTACACACATGCTAGGTACACTTAGGTACATCTAGTTAGGCATCGTAGGAGTACGTGCACTTTTGGGTGACATTCTATTACGCATTTTATATTCATGTATGTATTCATGATTATTGCAATATGGTAGAACTGTACTATCCTTTCACTTCGATCGTATCGCTGATAATATATCTCTGCTATTGTCTGCTGGTTGCTGCATCACATATATTTTACACTAGAATAACAACTGTTCAATAAATACTTATTGAAACGCCCAGACTGTTTATTCTGTGTAAACTCTCTGAGACAAACCGAGTAAGGAAGCACAAGTGACTGAGCAAAAAGTAGTACATTGTTTCCACGATTCTGAGGGATCAGGGTTGTCATGATCTAAGATTGCCAGAAACTAATCTCTCCCTGATAAGAGGAGATTCTAGTGGCACTGTGAGCTAGCTAATGCAAATTCGGCTAACATATGCGGTGGGGGTGCACAGAGTCAGTCTAACACCAAGCCCACAGTTTATGTTATCCAAACGCGCAGGTCCTGCAGGGGTACTATTGGAACTACACGACATGGCGCCGCCAACATTGGTTGGGTACGTATTTAACAGTAGAATCTGAGTAGTTCAGTCGTGCTATTCTCAGAGAACATACTCACAAAACGCCAGAGACGTCTGGAGTGGGTGGGCACAAACTCCGCCACAGCTGAGTAGGCGAGATATCCTATTTATCGGCTGTTGGTTAATCAAGCTTGAAGGACATCTAGTTCCTATACTGTGCATAACACCTTTATCTTAGTTCTCTTGGAAAAGATTTTCTTTTCAAAATGACTGAGAGCGATGAAGAAAGATTAGATCTGTATGTTTCAGCAGGAGAACCACCCGAAAATGCAATTGAAATTGCACCTAAATTCAGACATACGCTCACCAGGAAACTATTAAAAAATGGTTTACCACCAAGGGGTGGCGTAGTAGCTCTCGTGATTGAGGCACACGAATCAAATAAAACAGAGGTATTCTATTCATGGGTTACATTCCCAGCAGCAGATGCCGTAACAAAGACCTTTCACTACTACATAGAAGGAGATGCACCAACGGAATACTGTCCATTCGATGACATAGAGATTCCACTCACTTACCAGGAACACTTATGCTGGTTTAAAGGCACCTATGATAAACACAGAATACTAACAATCTGCTTGCCCATGGGGATCACACCACAAATAGAGGACTGCACCTCTTGGGGTACAGTCTTTGCTGCCATATATACCAGAAAACATGGTATCCCATCATTAGCAGTAGTACCTGACGTAATGAGACAGATACAAAATGAGTACGGAGCAGAACCTGCCCTTAACTTAGGGATGAAGTTACTAGGTAACTACGAGCAGGTATCTGCCATAATACTAGCTAACATTAAGGGGGAAGCAGCTTCAGTGGCGATCCGCCAACGCCTAAGGGAGTTCAGTCCAGTAGATCAACAACACAAACTACCCAAAATCATTGAAACTGCATATGCAGAATTAGGCAGAGACAGTTTAGGTGGGAAAGCATTAAAACCACAACTAGTGGGCAGTTCTGAAAAGGACACTACAAAGCAGACACCTACTTCTTCTAAAAAGAAGTGGGAAAATAAAAAGCAACAAAAGTCTAAAGACAGCAGATCTCAATCCCGAGGCAGGTCTCCTCAACAGGAGCCCTCTGAAAGGAGGTATAACCTCAGGAATAGGGATATTATTAAAAAAACCTGACAGGTATCAGGATACTGATACACGTTCCTCTCGTTCCTTTCAGGGTTCATCAAGAAACTCCGAGAGGGAAGGATGGTCAGAACACAGACAAGAGGAGCATACAAAGTCCAGAGACACGCACCGTGCTGCGGACTACGCACCTAAAAAAGAAGATAAACAAAAACAAAAACCTCAGTTCAAAAAGAAGAAGGTAGCAGGTCTTTAGATCAGACATGCCCAGAATTCTGAGGACACAGCTTCTGAACGGGGAATGGGCTCTGACGATGCTAGACAGCGCGGCAGAAGTAACAATAGCTCGCCAGAACCTGAAGGAATTTCTGGTGACAGCGGAGTTGAGTGAATATATCACGGTGGAAACACCTGATACTCGGGTAAGTGTCCCACATAAGTTACATGAGATAACACTCCGGATGGAGGGGGACAAGCCCAGGAAAGTTAAAGGTCTATTTTGGGAAAATCTGTCATCTGGATATGACATCCTATTAGCAGAGCAAGACTGGCCACCAGCATTCATCATGGAGTGCCCAAAGGGAGAAAAGGTAATTTTTCCAGCATTTTCCGACCTCGTTCCCATACATTTAAAACAAGCATATGCACAGGAGTGGGCGGTTGCCCTAGCTCCAGCATTGTACAAAAATCATGTTGGTTGGGATGAGGATTCAACCCACCATGTGATCCCGTTAAAAGTTTCCCCAAATGCTCAAAGGCAATACCCTATAAAGCAGGAAGCTAAAAATCAAGTAAGGGAGATCCTAGATCAACTTGAATACCAGGGGGTGATAGAAAATTGCACTTCACCTATGAACAATCCTTTGTTCCCCCTATCAAAACCTGACAACACATCGTTTAGTTTTAGATTACAGACATTTAAACACCTGCACAAAGACATTTGAAGTACAAAATGCACACAGTGCCGCATTAATGAATAACATTGTGCGACAAAAATATAAAACAACACTTGATATCTCAAATGGATTTTTCTGCCAAAATATAGCACCTGAAAGCAGGTATTTGACCGCCTTCTCAGCGCTAGGGTCCCAACTGCAATTTTGTAGACTCCCCCAAGGGTATAAGAATAGCCTGGGATTGTTTTCAGCAAGGGTAACAGAGTTACTCCAAAATTTGGATGAAGAATCATTGTCCTATGTGGATGATATTTATCTGACGGACGATGACTTACCGAGGCACTTGACCAGGGTGAGCACCATTATTATGGGATTCGCCTCTGAGGTCTATAAATTTAATTTCAAAAAATCAAACATTGCCCATCTCAATGTCCTATTTTTAGGGTATGAGCTGTCAAGTGAAGAAAAAAGCCTAGCAGCTAACTTTTTAGAAAAATGTGCGCTGCTCCAACCTCCAAAATCATTAAAGAATTTACAATCAATTCTGGGATCCCTAAATTTTGGTCGAACATACATTTTGGATTACGCAGAAAGAGTAAAACCTTTCTACGACTTAATAAAACCTGATTTTTCAGTCAGACAGTGGACACAGGAACATACAAATATCCTACGTTCATTACAGGAAGACATGATAGCTTCAAAACACTTACAGACACGCGTAAACGTACGCAACTTAGTGATCCGAGTAATAGCGGGTCAATGCGGGTACACTTATTTAACTTTCAATGAAGGCGAAACAGTACCAATCGCATACAAATCACACCTGTACACAAACTCAGAGAAGCGTTTCACTTCAACAGAAAAAATCCTGACAGCAGTGCAGACCGCTGTAGCAAGAGAAAGAGCTCTGGCTCAGGGAAAGCGCATAATAGTCGTGACCCCAGTACCAGCCTTAGAGGCTGTTACAAAGGCTAGCATTCCAAATGCGAAAGCCTTACATCCCAGATGGATACAATGGGATAATTCTCTTACTGCAACGGATGTTGAATACAGATTTGATCGAAGTTTAAAAACACAAGCATTTCTGCAATACGAACAAGAATATCCTCTACCGAATGAGATCTTGCCTCTAGATCAGTATGAATACATTATTTACACTGACGGATCTGTTCAACAAGCCATAGGGAGTAAGCAAGCTTACAGCGCAGCGTGTGCAATCGTTAAAGGTCGCATGCATGATGGAAAGTTCCATCCAAGCTGCACTAAAAAGCAATCTCTAGGAGACTGCACGGCTCAGTTGGCAGAATTAAAAGCACTAATGCTGGCACTTGTAAATACGGAACACGAATTCCCCACACTAATTGTGTGTGATTCCTTTTACTGTGTACAGTCATACAATGAATATTTACATCATTGGGAACAAAACAGGTTCAAAGACGCAAAAGATGGCACAATTAAGAATAAAATGCTATGGGAACAAGTAGTGGAGTTGAGAAACGAACTACCAAGGGCTCATGTGATACATACACTGAGTCATCAGCGTGATGGCGTTCACGTTGAAGGGAATTCATTGGCTGATGAAGCCGCAAAGGGGTCTGTAGGCACAGCGTCCGTAGCTGCAATCAATCGTTCAAAAATGAGAATAGACAGCAAGATTTTGGTAGCTGTCAATGCTTCACGCAAAGACAGCACAGCAGTACCTAAAAAATTTCCATTCAAGTACTCCTACAATTTAGATGCACAAAACATTCCATATGCTCAGATTCCTGGAGTGGGGGATAGAGTAATACCAAATATGGATCGTAGGCAAGGCTTAATTCTAGCAGCACACGAGGGTTTGGGTTCTGCGCATACAGACGTTACAGCGACTATTTCTCTACTGAAACAGCGCTACTGGTGGCCAGGGTTAACGAAACAGACCAAAGACTATGGGGCCCATTACGATGGCGGGCGGACAAAGTCCGTCCGCCACCGTAATGGTAAACGGGACCGACTGCCAGAGGTGCGGCAGTCCCGCTGTGCCCATTAGGCTGCGACTGCCACCATGGCAGTCGCATCCCGCATTGTTTAGATTGCGGCGGGCGGTGCTGTCAGTAGCACCCGCCGCAATGTAAAAAATGCATGCAGTGCATTGGCATGCACAACGTGACAGGCACCGCGCGGTGCCTGCCACCTTGTGCATGCCAATAGGTACCCCCCAAGTGCAGCCACTCACCCCCCCAAGGGCCCACAACGGGCCTCCAAAGCAATTCCTGCATGCCTTTCCATGGCGGCGATGCCGCCATGGAAAGGCCTTCACCGCCAGGCATCCTGATATGGATGGTGGTGTCTTCCAGACACCGCCACAATATTAGGCCTGAGTTCCGCCCGGCAGGCAATCGGAACGATTGCCTGCCTGCGGAAATGCGGCGGACGGTCTTTCCATCCGCCGCTGTCACCCCGCCATTGTAATGTGGCGGGGGTAAATGGAGGGCGGGCGGGGAAAGATGTCGAGCGGATCGCCATCGCCGGTCAGGTGGTGGCAATCCGCCTGAAATCATAATGACCCCCTAAGTCTTAAAGTGCGACATCTGCCAGCAGATGAAAGGCTCCACCGTAGCACGCCCGGCGCAGACACCATTGTTAAAATCAGACAAACCTCTCGCATGTGTGTATTTGGACCACTGCGGACCCCTACAATCTGATAGGGCCAAGAAATATATCATGGTTGCAGTGGATTTCTGCTCTAGATTCCTTTGGGTTTGGCCCCAGCGCTCGGCTGACGCTCGAACTGTTATAAAAGATTTGCGAGTCTTTATCGGCACATATGCAGTTGGCACGTTACATTCTGACCGTGGCCCGGCGTTTAGCTCTCGGGCTTACAAAGAGGCCATGGAAGGAATGGGCGTAGCATTGCGGTACTCCTCTCCGTACCATCCTGAGGGAAATTCTGTTGTGGAGAGGAAAAACCGTGACTTAAAGCAATCTTTAACAGCTAGGGTATTAGGCAAGGGCGGTAGTTGGGTCAGTCACCTTTATGGGGTCCAAAGAGCAATAAACAACCAGCCAAGAAGCTCTCTAGGGGGTGTCACTCCTTACGAGGTCCTATTTGGGACAAGAATGTGGGTACCTGATCTTGATTGTGAAGGCACAGTGGCGGATGAAAAACCATTTGATATCCATGATCGTTTGGCTGTTTTACAGGATCTAAATGAATCCAGGACACAACAAAGCAACGTCCAAACAGACCGCCACTGAGGAAGTCAAGGCAGTAACGGCAAGACCTGTCTGGATCCCAAGAATTGGGGATCTGGTCAGAGAGAAGATTGCAGACAAGAAAGAATTCGAACCATCCTACAGAACAGCTGTACCGGTCCTAGCAATCCAAGGCACAAGACTGTACTTCTGCCGCTTCTTGCCGGAAAAAAGGAGAAAAGATTTGTCTCAATCGACTTAATCAAACCATACTATGTGGCCAATTCTAAACAGTAGGCCTCGTCGACTCCACAGTAGCAGACGCCCTCCTCTTGCTACAATCCAAGAAGTTCAAACAGAAAGACTCATCACATTTGAAGAGCCACCTGTAAGGAATGAAGGACTAAGCAACAATGCTATGGAACTCGTTGCACTTCAACAAGAAGTTCGACTTCAAAATGAAAATCAACTTAACACCCAATTTGCAATCAGACCGACTACAGACGTCTACGTCAACATTCCTCGTCAAGAGCATAATCCGATTTCAACAAATCCCGATGCGATTCCAACAATTGATCGAACTTCATGAACTTTGATACGTTTTCACTGGATCCAAGCGAGCCGGAAACGACACCACCCAAAAAATCACACAAACAGAAACTTAGAAAGACCTACCTGGTGTCCCCTTGGATAGAAATATGGTATATCACTGGGATTTTATTTTTTCTTTTCTGGCTAGGTTTAATAATAACTTTTAGTATGCTTATTAATGGACGATACCTTCAGCAAAGCTCTACAGCCCAAAGAGTCAGTTTGATTTTAAAGCCACACCATTCTTCACATCGTGGACTAAGAGACTTGTCTTCAGTGATTATCACAGCAGTTCCTATACCGGACGGTATAGTATGGGACAAGATTGATTTTGATATATTCGGTCCGACTGCACTTTTAAAGCTTAAACATGTATTTAAAATTTCTTTAAGTGATATCATTACCTCCAGTATATTTTCTGATGATTGGGACACTGAAACTGTACATAATATGATGTCTGATTTAGAAAAAACTGCAGCATTTCCGAACAATGAAATGTTAGAAGGTACTTCAGACTATGATACATTGTACTGTTACCAACACTATGGTCATCATTTCTTGCACAAATCGATAACACCTAGAAATGTATTTGAATACCACCAGTGGGAACACTGCCCAACACCTCCAAAAGGTAGATCGCAAACTTTTGCACAGAAATTCACATACTTTTCAGGGTTTAATACATCCGACCCGAAGTCATTTTATTATAAAGTGACAACAACATCAGCACAGAAAATTAATTGACTAACACCAAACAGATTTACTCTGCTTCCTTCATGGCCCAGTTGTCTACACAGGGTTGCTGTATGCAAGTATTGTTTCAGCCACTGAACACAGTCAGGGAGGCACCGTTATGGCCTTCGTAGAATGTTTCCTTCATACGATTTGATACTTTGAGCAGACTGAAAGCCATGCTTTTACAGCAACCCGTGCCCTTAACTTCCCCTCGAGAAATCTTTCAACTTCAAGTTGCAAGGACCTCGACTGAGATACAGGTGCTCATACGTACGAACTGCCCCTTTCATTTAGCAGAAATGGTGGGTCGTATCTTTAACATGTCTGATACGAGCGGTATTGTACACCTATTTAAGACCATAGGGTCAGGAGGACTATTAAGCACCTTTCAGACGGTCCGCAGAGTAATCCCAAATTTTATACACTCCGTATTGGGAAGCGTCTTTGGAGGTCTCCCACTTATCCTGTTCCTAATTGCAGGAGTCCTGATTGTAATCTTATTGCTACACAATGGACGGCCCAAGTTCCGAGGAAATGGCGAACATACTCATGGAGCGGAAATGCAGTGAACGCATGGTGCAGCTTCTGGGTATACCTTGCCTAAGAGAACTGAACGCCTCTTGGTTTCTATTGTTTAGACCAGTCTGGGTGGACTGCATCTTACCTGTTCTTCGTTGCCTGTTTTGCAGAGAAGAATGCACGTTGGATCTCTGTCTAACGTTTCCATCAGATACGCCTCCGGACATGGATGCTATGCTGGACCCCCTAAAGGCCCATGGTCTGCGTTGTCCCCAGCGTCTTCCAAGACTGATGAACGCATTCCTTGAGAATCCACAGGTGCCGTTTGCTCCTGCTGGGTTAGGTGGCTCCTCCACAGGCACTCAGGTAACAATTGCCGCACAAGCTGCCGCAGCACCGACTGTTGGTAGTGCTGAATTCCATCTATGTACGATTGACGTTCTCTGTGAGGCGTTGAATTTGTCGTCTGCAGTAGCTAACACCGATTATGCTGTATAGGAGATACACTTAATCTTGAATTCGGCTTCTCCACTTCGTTTCATAAATAAACAAACTAAATTTGGAACTTTCCTTATATTGACACTTTCACTTGAGAAAGAGTGGCTTTCTCCTGCTTGAAGTAATGCAACTTTTATGAGTGAGACAGAATTGACTTTTTCAAGTGGCAACTAAAGAATAGCTGATTTTTAACATTTTTAAACATTTTCATTGTCCTTTTAACCTATGATTTTAGCTTTTTTTTTTTTGAAAATGTTTTCAATTGTCCAGATTTTAAGTATGGTCATTGTCATCATATTCGAAAGTGGAGTGGGTGTTACATTTCGTATAGAGGCCCTAATATAGACACGTTCATATATGCCGTATATGGTCATAATCGTATATGCCCTATTATGGTACTACTCGTATATGCCCTATTATGGTCATAATCATCTATGCCCTATTATAGTCATGATCTCCTATGCCCTAATATAGGCATGATCTTTCACCTACATTAGTTCCCTACAGTACACAATGAACTCTGAGGGTTGAACGTTATCTAGTCTGTGGTTAGAACACTGCAAGGTCTTTCCCGAACACAGGCCTACAATGTACTCATAAATTATGCATGAGCATTCACCAGCTCCATCTCCCGCATAATATGTATGTACAAAGTTCACCCCTGACGTCTTCCTCATGTCTAACAAAGACCAATACAAACCATACTGAGGGACGAGACACTTTAGGGTATAAATACACCACATCTTGCCACGGTAAGATAGAGGGAACCAAGACTTCCATGCTGACACACTGACTAGAGACGCTGAGGCTCCTGCATGCAGTCGCTCCAGCTGACAGCGGTCTAACTCAGCCCTTGCGTGGTGTCCAACTCGAGACCAGGACGGGGTCCCACACTCTCTCTATTCAGGTAATGGGGTTCGACTAAATCCTAGAAGGATTCTTGGCTCTTAGGCTTTTAGACCTACACACATGCTAGGTACACTTAGGTACATCTAGTTAGGCATCGTAGGAGTACGTGCACTTTTGGGTGACATTCTATTACGCATTTTATATTCATGTATGTATTCATGATTATTGCAATATGGTAGAACTGTACTAACCTTTCACTTTGATCGTACTGCTGATAATATATCTCTGCTATTGTCTGCTGGTTGCTGCAGCACATATATTTTACACTAGAATAACAACTGTTCAATAAATACTTATTGAAACGCCCAGACTGTTTATTCTGTGTAAACTCTCTGAGACAAACCGAGTAAGGAAGCACGAGTGACTGAGCGAAAAGTAGTACATTGTTTCCACAATTCTGAGGGATCAGGTTTGTCATGATCTAAGGTTGCCAGAAACTAATCTCTCCCCGATAAGAGGAGATTCTAGTGGCACTGTGAGCTAGCTAATGCAAAATCGGCTAACATATGCGGTGGGGGTGCACAGAGTCAGTCTAACACCAAGCCCACAGTTTATGTTATCCAAATGCGCAGGTCCTGCAGGGGTACTATAGGAACTACACGACACTGTGTGGCCTGGGCCTACTCCTGGGCTGCCCGGGCCGCAGGCCGCACCTGCCCCACCAGAGCTGGGGAGGAGGCAGGGGGAACTGCGGCGGGCTACCGCCTCTCTGACTGCCATGGGATCCTGCTAGGCCTGGCCTGGACCAGGGCCTGATGATTGCCACATAAGGACACTCAGTGAGTGAGTGGTGTGCCTGGGCCCCCCCACAAGCATGCTGCTGGGACCTGGGCCCTCTTCCTGAATTGACTGCCACAACCACACTGGGCCCTTGACTATGCTCTATTAATAAAGAGGTTCCCCACAGATGACTTCCACCTCTGAGACTTGATGCCCCTATGCCTTGGATATTGGACTCGGGGCTGAACTGATCGCTGGGCCCCTTATTGCCACTGGGCACTCGATGACCCTTCGCAGGTGTGCCCCCTCACCCAACTAACCATTGGTCTGCTCATGCCCCCCTGGCGTGTACATGCTGGGTGTGGTGGGGCCCTGGGGGGAAGGACTACTGAGGCCTGGGGAACAGATGGCGGAACTGCAGAGGGCTGCCATTGCTGTGTCTGCCATTGGATCCTGCTAGACCTGGCCAATGTGAGAGGGCTGACCTGGACCATGGCCCGATGATCGCCACATAAGGACACGTGGTGAGTGAGTGGTGTACCTGGGGCCCCCTGCGAGCATGCAGCTGGGACTTGGTGCCCTCTTCCTCATGCCCCCTGCTGCGCGTATCCATTCCAGGGTATGGTGGGTCCCTGGGGGAAAGGATTACTGAGGTCCACTGCCCTCTACTCCTGACCAAACACACATGTGTTGCTCATTTCTGACACAGCAATGTTGTCACTGTAACCTCTGGCCCCGTTTGCCTGCTCCAACCTTCTTTAATACTGCGGGCCCTCTCCTCACCCCTGGAGCAGCGCCGAGTTTGGGAAACTGTACGTGCAGCAGTCGAATCTCACATTTGAGGGCAAGCACCAAACTATACACTCGGAGCTGGATGCACGACCTGAGGAAGTCAGCGACATCAAAGAGCTACTAGTTGAAGTCAAATCCAGTCTTTGAACCATTAATGCCAAACTTGATCTCTTGAAGAGCTGCTTAGACCACATGAAGGAGCGGGTTGACAAACACGAACACTGTCTAGACCACCATGAGACCTGCTTGTCTGACGCAGATGAAGCTCATGCCATCTCCAGTGGACATCTCCTATGAATGGATAAAGTACTCAACTTCATTAAAGTGAAAAACAAAGATCTAGAAGCGCACTTGCGACGCAATAACCTTCACAATACGGGGGTACTAGAGTCTACTGCCATCAACAAAAATGGAAGAATATGTCGAGTCCATGATCCGTGCTTAATTCGTGAGGCACTGTCTTTATTGTGGAGCACGGCCACTGCTCCCTGGTACCACGTCCCCCCCGGGGGCTCCGGCCAATAGTCACTAGATGTCTTAACTCCAGGGACCGGGACACTGTGCTGCACACTGCCAGGTAGCGCAGGTCAGTACAATATAATGGCAACACAGTCTCATTCTACCTTGATTTTACAATGTCACAACCAAAAAACACCTTCAAAAGGCCGAAATTCAATATGGTGTTCTGTACCCCCACCAAACTGCACATTCGACACAAGGGGAAACCTCATTATTTCACAGACGCCTAAGCGGCCCTCAAATTCGAAAAACACATCACGGCTGGTAAAACAACACCCCGGAAATCCTTGCAGAGTCAGCAACAATGATTAACTTTGTGCGATTGGGGGATAAGGGACGCTGCTGCCTGGACAATTTCCCCCCTGCTTAGGGTTGGCCGGCCTGGTGCCCTTGGGTGGCAGAGTGGGGCTGCAGGCAGTCTTGCATTAACCGAAGACTGCCAATCTCACTGACTTTGCGGAAACACTCTGGGAGCCTCTGAACACATATTAGAAGTTCTGGGCTCCATCGGCCACCAAGTTGAACCAAGACCGGGAAGTTCGCCTGGATGGCTACCACCCTCAGAGATAATTCCAATTACATCAACATGTGCCCGGGACGGGTACATGGGTGGGGGTGGATTTCTGCATTCAACCATGTTTTGGGGTTGGAATTGGTGGTTGGTGGGTTTTGGTTGAGTTCCAGTGTTGGGTGTCTTCTTTTCCCTATAGCTTGTCCCCTGCACAGTTCCACAGCATGCCGCACACCGCCCCTGTGGCAGACTGCTATCGGTCCTCCCTAACACTACTCCGATACTCCATGCACGCACTGACAGGACCACCACTAGATGCCGTACCTGGAATATCCGAGGGCTTAATAACCACACTTGCCTGGTCCACGCTTACCTTAACAGACACCACATTCACATCTTGATATAAACAAAAAAGCACCAACAACGGCTGACCACAGGTTCAGCACATCAAATCCCCAGTTCTCATAAATAATAAGAGTCCTGTGCAGCCACTTCCAGAGCTTGCCGCAGTTAAGCTCTACTGGAAACCAGAAGCATATTCTTTATACAAAATAGGAAGGTGCACCAAGAAACGAGTCACTGTCCTTCAAATATATCCAAATGTTGTCCTTTTATTAATCTTGATAGTAAAATACGGCAATCAGCCAACGCGTTTCGTTCCACTGAGGGAACTTCATCAGGGCTCATATAACAGTACGAAGCACAAAATATCCGCAATCGGAATAGAAATATATTCAGAAATGGAGTAAATTTGGAAACCCCCGAAGTCCTTAGGTATCACGACGGGGAATAATATATCCACGATCTGACATACGGTTAGTCCAAACAACAAATTGTGAAACGATCCAGAAATTCCTGACACATATGCAACAAAATCTAATACACATAAGGTGTCATTCCCAGCAATTATGTTCCAACGAAAATAACAAATTAGCAGCCGGTATCCTTGATACGATACAAACACCGTCTCACCAAAGCCTTCTCTATCCCAAACGACACCACATTCACATCTGTTACCTTCAAGAACTGTACTTAACACAGCATACAGCACTTAGACTCTGTGCAGGTTAGTGCAGAGATACCTATACTCTAACTGTGTGTGGGGTAGCAATACTGATGCACAAAGTCATACCAGTGCAATGAAGGCTATCCCTTTGCGATGATAAAGGACGATATGTACTCCTCGCCGGTACATTACATAGACACCCTGTCATACTAGCTGCAATATAAGGCCCCAACATGACAGTCTTTAATTTTTCTGTGAGGTCTGGAGGCTAATTGACAGCCTAGGCCTGGGTGCCGTCCTGTGCGGGGAGACTTTAATGTGACATTAGATGACCGGATGGACTGCTCAGGTGCCCCACAGCACTCTAACCCTAATTCGGCATCCAACTCAACATGCTTATACAAGATAACTACCTCAGCAACATCTGGTAGCTTACACACGAGACCAGCATGGAGGGCACTTGAGTTACTGCTTTTCATAGCACATGGTCACAAATTGATTACTGGCTATTGTTGCGTGGCACACACACCTGGATCACCTCGGTGGCACATTTGCCCGTGCTCTATTGAACCATGCCTCTGTTAAGTTGGAGCTTGCTCTCCTGCTGGAGGTCCTCAGGCCTTCACCTGCCTCCTGCCCCCAGAGCGCTCCATGACGCAGTCTTCTGAGATGAAATCCCCACTGCGATAGTGGACTACTTCACAATTAATGAGGAATCTGCACCCTCCCCCTCAATATTATGGGAGACATTTAAGGTAGTTGTACGCAGAATGTGTATTGCGAAACAATCAAGCATTCTTAGGTCGATACGGGGCCAACTAACCAAGCTGGAGCAAGAGCTTCTTTCTCTAGAGCTGGAATACTACACTTCAAAAAACACTGCCATATGGCCGCTATTAGGGAAAAAATAACTCAATACGATGAGGAGGCTTCATGGGAGACAACTACCTGTGTCGGGGCGCGTTGCTATGGGGAAGGAGACCACCCTGGCAAAACCCTGGCTAACATGCTCCATGGTCCCTGTGCCTCCGTCCTTTGTGCTGGAGCTGCTGGATAAACAACAGGAGCTCCAGACCTCCCTTGTCGGTTTCTTGCAAACATTGACCTCTATTTACTCTAAGCTCTACCAAGCCACACCAGTACATGATGCAGTTGAACAAAATGCATATTTGGACTCCATCCAATTGTTGTGGTTGGACCGGGCGCACCGGGCATACTTTGACACTCCTTGTACAGTTGGGGAAATAGTGCAGGTCATTCAGAGCCTCCTGGTCGACAAGGTGCCGGTGCTGGATGGGCTGACCACCACTTTGTACAAAGAATTTGCCTCTACACTAGCCCCTCATCTGCTAGCAATGTATGGGGACTCAATGCAAATTGGGGCATTACCACTGTCTTTGCGAGAGGCAGTCATAGTGTCACTTCTAAAACTAGATAAGCCAGCGGATCAATGCGACTTTTACCGACCGCTTTCCATGATCAATGTGAACAAGAAAATCTTTACTAAGTTGATAGCTAACCATCTCCTCCCATTGATGTCCACCAGGCCGGTCCTCCTCACACAACCTCTGCTCAATATTTGCCCTCATGCACACTTTGGATCTCCAGCTTGCACTTCTGGATGCCACGAAGGCCTTTGATTCTCGTGAATAGCCATATCTGTTTCAGCTGCTTGTGTGCCTTAGTCTCAGCCCTTTCTTTTTTTGACAGATCCACCTCTTATATCCCTCCCCCACCACCTGTGTCTGCCTCAATAGAATGCTGTCTTATCCTTTTCTGTAGCAATGGAGTCCTTGCAGCCCGACTATAACAACATCACACCCAGTGGTCTCGGTTTCACGGCCATTGGTCTAAATTGTATCGATTTATGTAGATGATGTAACCCTATACATTAGGAACCTTCAGGAAAATCTCGCCCCAGTGATTCGTGAGGTAATACGCTTCGTGGGATATTCTGGCATCCAAGTCAATTGGGCCAAATCTACTATTTTTCCACTAACCAACTGCACACAGCCATTCTCTTCTGAATACCCACAGCAATGGGCCACCGACCCAGTTCGGTACCTGGGCATCTGGTTAAGCCATGACCTGGATGAGCTCTGGAGGGCCAATTATGGTTGAGCCGTAGTGTGGCTGGAGGACAGGGTCCCGATCTGGACCCGGCTGCCATTATCCATGATGGGATGGATAGCCATTGCGAAAATGATCATCCTTCCCAAATTTCAAAACCTTTTTGCGATCATACCCCTCCCTCTCACGGGCCAGTTTCTACACTGGCTCTGCTCCAGTCTGGTGACACTGGCCTGGTATGGCAGACAACCCAAGATTTCATAGGAAATTCTCACCTTACATAGAGAGAAGCAAGATGGCGGAAGGCTGAGGCTGAGCCTCCGATCGCAGTGCTAAAAGCCCTGATCCACTGAGAACCCCCCCTTTTTAGGGAAATGCACCCATCTACGCCTGAGCAAGAATGGTAGAGATCCTGAGAATCTTAAGTATACTGATCAAATTACTACAGAAAAGGATTTGCTACTGCGATCCCTTAAGCACAAGCTCGACGCAGCGGGAGCTAAGACTTACGTACCTTCGGATACAGAGGACGCTAAGCTCCGACTTCCACCTCAGTGATTGGAGTTTGGGGCTGAGACACCGAGAAAAACTGCATAGTATGAGGCCAAAGGGAGGTCCGGTGGTGCGTGGCAAAACAACGGCGAATCCTTTGTGCCATGCCGATCGACCTGCTGATCATCTGTCATCAGAAGTGTGCACCGTGCCGGGAGGGGGATCGTGGCAACCCGGACGCCGAGGACCGGCTGTGACCCGGAAGGAGCTCCCGGAAAGGAAAGGGAGAGGAGAGATGCCCCAGCAACGTAAGACCAGCCCGACAGTATTAGAGCTACTTGGCGGCTCTAAGAAACCCGAAGGATCCACTGAAACAGCTGACGGAGCACCGGGGACGCCGAGAGCAATGTTACCGGACAAGGAAAGGAGAGAGACAGCAACCCCGCAGACTGTGCAGGCCGTACAGGTAAATGCGCAAGCGAGGGGAAATTCAGCAGTGGGAGAAATGGAATCACTAATGGTGGCTGGCAGCCCCCCCAAAAATTGGAACGAACGTATGGAGGGGGAAGAGACTCAGGACTCTATAGTATCTACCGGTAAGGAGATATTTGAGGCTGGAAGGGACATAGCCTTGATTGAGGGTGCTGAGGGTGCTGACATTACACCTAGTGAAATTATAACTGAGAAAGAGGGAGGAATGGAAATGGAAACCCGAGTGAATGATCTACAAGGCATGAACCTCTCAGTGGACCCCGGGCAAATTAAAGAGAATCCAATATTGGATTGTAAAAGTAAGGGCAAGGTTCAGACAGGCGGTTCAAAACCCTACCAGCAAGGATTTAAAAACAAAAAAAATAATAAAAAAGAAAAACAGCATATGAGAGATATGGAAACAGAGGCAACAGATTACTTTTATTCATTATCAGATGATACAGAATCAGTAATAGAATCTGAAATGGACTCCCCGGCATTGACGAACTCAAGTGATGAGGAGAGTGAGAGCTTGCCGGATACCAGTGGGAGGGACTCTGCAGCAACTATGAGGAAGATTAATAGGGCTGGCATAGGGCTGGCGGTCTCCCTGATTATGGCCCTGACAAACGGGACAAAATGCCTGAATTAAACTGGGATTATTCACCATCCAGTTTACTTATTGGTGGCTTCGGGGAGCAAGCAGCGGCTATAGGGAACATCTCTAATACAACCTTGGATACTATATTACAGTCAGTTCTAGCTCACCGGGAAGAGACTAGGCAAGAAAGCAGGCGCTCCCAGGCAGCTATTCGTAAGATGCAGGGGTCTGTGCGGAAGATTGTAAAAGTCTGCGGTGAGATCTCAGACCGACTAACCATGCTGGAGACAAGGACTGAAAACCTTGAGACGGATATTGTGACAACACGCCTCCAGACTGAATCCCATGAGGCAAGATTAACTGATGTCCAGTGGAAGCTGGAAGATCAGGAAAATCGCCAACGGAGGAACAATTTGCGATTTTTGGGTATACCAGAGGATAAAGAAGCCACGGATATCCGCCTCTATATGGTCGATCTACTACCTAAAGCCTTTCCCGAGTTGGCGGGCTGGAATTGGGCTCATGAAATTCAGCGAGCTCACCGAGTCCCTATGGTAGTAAAACAATCTAGTGGAGTAGACAGCAAACCCAGAGCGGTACTAGCCTACTTTGGAAATTATCTTCTCCTCCAGCTTATATTTGAGAAAACTAGACCAGATAAAAAGTGTCAACTAGACGGCATAGAGTTCTTTACAAGGCCGGACTTCTGCCATATAACGGTAGAGAGACGCTGGCAGTTATGACAGATGATTAATTTGTTTTAGACAAAAGGGGCACAGGCCTACCTGCTGAACCCGGCCAAGTTGAAAGTCATTGTTGGAGATAGATCCCGCTTTTTTACATCTGAAATTAAAGCTAAGGAGTTTTTGGAAGAGCTAAATGGGAAAGCCTAGGGAAACATGAGCTAATGAAACAGTATGGAGATTTGGTTATGGGGTGGTCTGTTCTCTTTTCTCTCTTCTTTCTTTCCTGTTTCTTTCTTTTCTTTGTTTTGCTCACTAATGTTTGGGTGGGTGCTGGATATTGTTTATGTAATGGTTACAATGGATACAATGGATACAAGGGGGTTCTCGGGGATCGAGGAACGGCACTGCTTCATCTCACACCAGACCCACGGTCTGGAAGCTTCTAGGGGAGGATGAGAGGGAAGGGGGAGGGGGTGGGGGTGGATTATGGGTAAGAGGAGGGTGTAGCTCTGGGGGTAGCTACGGGAGGATTAAACGGGGGAAAAAGCCTGACAAGGTACATGGAAACAAGGGTAATAAGAATAAATATGAGAGGTAATCAAAATGGATGGCAGCTGTCTATGAGTAATTATGGATAAAATACAGATATGTTCAGTAAATGTGGGAGGGCTTAACGATAGGAAAAAGAGGGCTCGGGCGTATGAGGTTTTACGTTTTTGGAATACAGAGATTATTTGTTTACAGGAGACTCATATTCCATGGAGCAATAAGGAACAATTGCAGATTAGAGGCTATGAAATGATAATATGCTCCTCACAAACAACGATGATAAGGGGAGTAGCTATATTCATTAGGCAAAATGTGGGCAGCGTGAAGCGAACGTTGGCAGATAAATGGGGAAGATGGGCCATTGCTACACTAAGTACGGGCCTTACGATTGCAACCGTTTATGGCTCAAATCAAGATGATTCTAGAATCTGGGGTGATCTTGAGGTTGAGCTTGCCTCGTGGCCAACTCCATTAATAATATGTGGGGATTTTAATATTCATCTTGGGTTCTCGCATGATACTGGGATACATTATAAGGGTAGGAAACCACAGGTGTATCGGGCTTTAAAAATCTTATGGATAGCCATGGGTTGTTGGACGTATGGGCACAAAAAATATTACAGATCCTGGATATACCTTTTTTCATTTCCACATCAGAAATTTGTCCGTTTAGATTATTTTATGGCTTCTACTACGATGTTAGGTGAAATGACAATAACCAAACTACCCCAAATTTTCTCTGATCATAACCCGCTTCTTTTGGAAATAAACCGACAAGAGATAAAGAGGGGAAAACAATTTTGTTGGACTTTTGACAGAAAACTATTAATTGATGAGGTATTCCAGAGCTACATTAGGAAATGGGCTAAAGAATTTTTTAATATGAACCGGTATAGCGCCTCACGAATTATAGTGTGGGATGCCTTTAAAGCAGGAGTGAGGGGAGAAGTGATAAGTTATATTGGCCGACAACGGAAAGAGCGTCGGGATAAGGTCAATTCTTTAATAATGTCTTTATTACAACTGGAAAGGGAGCATACTCAATTGATAGATCGAGGGGGTCAAACGACAGGACAAGAGGTCATCGATGAGGTGCGAACTAAAATAGCAGTCTTGAAATCAGAAATAAATGGCTTTTTCCAGTTCCAAGTTGCCCAAGCATATCAAGCACATCAGAAAGATATGTACGAGTATGGGGAAGCTTCAGGTAGAATTTTGGCCCTTCGAACTAGGCAAAGGGTAGCTAGAAATAACATAACTAAAATGCAAAATAATCAAGGGCAATGTGAGACCAACCCTGCAAAGATTATGGGGGTTTTTGAACAGTTTTATCAAAAATTATATCAAAAAGATTCTATTGATCTGGTACAACTACCTACCGGGGTTAGTGATATTATGAAGAATAAAATCGATGAAGCTAAGCAGGAAGAACTGGAAGCGGAATTTACGCTGAAAGAAGTAATAACTGCTATAAATTCCCTGTCTTCTGGGAAAGCTTCTGGACCAGATAAAATTCCAATTGAGCTTTATAAACTGCTTCAACAAGATCTGGCTCCATTATTGCATGATCTTTTTTTGGATGTGCAATATCGAGGAATCCCACCGAAGTCGTGGCAGGAAACCGATATAGTTATATTTCCTAAGAAAGGGAAACCACCGGAGCTACCCGGTTCATACCGTCCTATTGCCTTGATTTATTCCAAGGTTTTAGCTAACCGGTTACAGAGGGTCAGAGCCAAACTAGTCTCACCATGGCAGCATGGCTTCATACCAGGCCGAGGAACTACCGATCACATTAGACGGGTAATCGCGCTATTGGATATAGCAGAGGCAAATGGGGACGAAATGGCTGTGATCCTCTTAGATGCCGAGAAGGCTTTCGATCGAGTTGCATGGCAATACCTATGGGATTTGCTTGGAGAACGGGGGTTCGGACCTCGATTAATAACAGCCATTAGAGCAATGTATTATAGCCCTATCGCAAAACTACAGGTGATGGGAAATACATCTAGAGCAATAGAGGTAGCTAGGGGAACAAGACAGGGCTGCCCATGCTCCCCAATCCTCTTTGCTATATATTTAGATCCTTTTATTAGACAATTGCTCTCAAACCCCAGGATTAAACCAATAATAACAAATGGATATAAAACTAAGGTATTGGCCTATGCGGACGATATAGCCATTATTACATCGGAACCAGAGATAGCAATTAAGGAAATTGAGAGGATGGCGGAGATATTTGGGCGCAGGTCAGGATATTTGCTTAATAAAGGCAAAACACAGATAATATGTACCAAACAGTATAATACCCTAGGCAGTCATGCGGTTCAATTACATTAACAACTCATCAAAACACATAACAATACATATAAGGAACTCAGTGCAACTACAATGTAGCTCTATTAAAGGTATAGATTTTATTTGATTATTTTTTCAAAAATTATATATATAAAAGTTATAATAATTCCAACATATCTTTTGTGGAATATAAATCGAAATTCATAAAAATACCAAACTTCAATATCAGTTATTACAATTGATTTGAAAACGATACCATAAAACAATCTATAATAAAGTCATACAGATATATATAATAAGAGGTGGCTATACAGTAGATCTTCTCAACGCAGCGTTTCGGCGCAAGGCGCCTTCTTCAGGAGTGCCACGACTGTATCTTTATATGTATAGAGATGACCGATTCAAGTCTTGAACGGAAAATGCAATGTTGTATCTTAAAACTTGTGAGGTTGATATAAATCTAGATCCAATGTCTCTATCAATTCTTGTATTCAATATCGTTTTTCAAAATGTGTCCTGATAACCATACAGGTATGCCAGATATAAGCATACACTGTGAATAAATGTTCGAAAATGCGAGTATTACGCTATTGATGGCGTTTAACTCTGGGCTCGCATTTTCGAACATTTATTCACAGTGTATGCTTATATCTGGCATACCTGTATGGTTATCAGGACACATTTTGAAAAACGATATTGGATACAAGAATTGATAGAGACATTGGATCTAGATTTATATCAACCTCACAAGTTTTAAGATACAACATTGCATTTTCCGTTCAAGACTTGAATCGGTCATCTCTTATACATATAAAGATACAGTCGTGGCACTCCTGAAGAAGGCGCCTTTTGCGCCGAAACGCGCGTTGAGAAGATCTACTGTATAGCCACCTCTTTATTATATATATCTGTATGACTTTATTATAGATTGTTTTATGGTATCGTTTTCAAATCAATTGTAATAACTGATATTGAAGTTTGGTATTTTATGAATTTCGATTTATATTCCACAAAAGATATGTTGGAATTATTATAACTTTTATATATATAATTTTGAAAAATAATCAAATAAAATCTATACCTTTAATAGAGCTACATTGTAGTTGCACTGAGTTCCTTATATGTATTGTTATGTGTTTTGATGAGTTGTTAATGTAATTGAACCGCATGACTGCCTAGGGATTTTGCATACAATTATAACATTGCCCTGCCCTAGGAGTTCTAGAGTTATTGCAGGGGTCCTTGATATTTGGACCAAACAGTATAATATGCAAGATCAGCGACGGATCGAAACCGCAACATATCTAGGGATTAGGATAGGATCTGATCTGGATGCAATATGGTCAAATAATCTAGACCCAGTGTTGGATGATGTAGGTAGTGAGTTAAGGCAAATGGATAAACTGCAGTTAACAATAGTTGGCAGAATTAACGTATTGAAAATGAAAGTGTTCCCAAGAATTTTATATTTGCTCCGCTCTATTCCTCTGGAACTGTCGGTCACCGCAGTCCAGAAAATGGACTCTATGTTTTTGAATTTTGTATGGCATTATCAGAAAACTAGGCGTGCCTTAAGATTATTGACGCTTCCACAAGACCGAGGGGGCTGGGCTGCTCCAAATTTGTTATTATACTACTGGGCTGCAACTCTACAGCAGATGGGGGCCTTATTAACAATAGGTAGACCCAGGAAAGAAGATGACCTTCCCTCTATCTATCAACTAGCCATAGGCAAAGAAGCTACGGGTTTGTTCTTGAAACAACTCGAACCCAGCTATTATAAAAAGACCCGGTTCAAATGCCTAAAAGCGACTTGGAAGGTATGGATTAAAGTTATGAGAACATTGAAAATACCAAAATATAATGGGTATACTCCTCTATGGGGCTCTACAGCCTTTCCATTAGCAATAATTGATACTATGGCTAGAGGGTGGGAACGCACTGGCATTAATACGATTGCTAATCTATATAATGATAAATTGGAACCCATACCTTTCCCGAATTAGTTCAGCAAACGGGGATAGATATTAGATCTCAATTTAAATATGTTCAAATTTGGAACTGTCTGAAAACCCTGCCCGCAGGATGTTTTAAACTCGGCTCAATACCAGTGTTGGACATGAATTACCGTAGGGGTGCGAAAATTGGGTGTTATTACAATTTTTTGATGGAAACAGTCCCCGATGACATGGAAAAGGTAGAGACAAAGTGGGCAGAGAAACTGGGAGATGATGAGGTGGACCTAGATATGTCACTAGAATTAGGTAAAAAGATATTCCTTTCAGCAAATCTCAAAGCTCAACATTATAAGACCTTGTTCAATTTGTACTATACCCCTGCAAAGTTGTTTAAGTGGGGGAAACGTGAAAATGATAACTGTCCAAGGTGTCAAGAAAGCTCAGCTGATATCATACATATGTTTTGTACATGTAACAAGCTGACTTCCTTAAAACTGGGTATGGAAAAGTTTTGGTTGCAAGTAATGAACAAGTAGATTACTTTAAATCCATTATTAATGCTATTTGGATACGATAACCGAGGTGGGTTATCCTCGTCTCAACAAGATTTTATATTTATTACAGTGGCTGTAGCTAGATTGTTGATAGCCACAGCCTGGAAGGATTCCGAACCCCCTGGGTACACAGCATGGTTTTATCGGATCTTGAGTATATATAATCAGGAAATGGTCTTGTATAAGAACAAGGGAAGGCGAGCTAAGGAGAAAGGATATAAGATCCTGGCACCTTTGATTCAATGGCTTAACCGAAGATCCGAGCTAGGACGGATGTAGCTAACTGTAAAAAGTGTTTTATTTGCTTAATAACTTGATGTTACCTCCCACAAATAACTGATAACTGCCATCAGAAGGAATCTTTTCTTTCTTTGTTTTATATGTATGTCTAAAATTACTTTGGATTTGTGTTTAGAATGTATATATTTTGTACCTTGTGGCTAATAAAAGAAATAATAAATAAAAAAAAAAAGAAGGAAATTCTCACCTTACCTCTCAAACAAGGGGGATTGGGTGCACCAGACATGGTTTTTTATGCGCTGAACACACAGGCACAGTACATCTACTTCTGGCTCTACCCAACGTAATTCCAACCCCGCACTGCCATAGAGGCTGATCATGCAGCAACCTGCCCTGTGCCCACTGCGCTCTATGCTCTCTACAAACTGCCATGAGCTGCAATAGACACAGTCAAATGCATGTGCTGGGCTTGGGATGACATGAGACGGCGAGCTGGATTACCCTGCCATTAAGCGCCATCAATGCCCATCGGAGCAACAATCCCCTCCTGCTGCCCTTTCAAGATGAGGGTGCCGGGACTAGGGCATGGGCGTGTGACCTAGTAACCTTTGCTGATCTCTACCCAGAAGACCACTTCCTACCCCCATTTGTAGCCGACAGCCTGGTGCACCCCACGGTGCTCGAGATCCTCCTCGACCATCAGCTTTGTGCCGTCTGTTGCACGATACATGCCACTTTCCCTGCGCCACCTCCCACATTACAAGTACTGGAGAACATCCTCATTAATCCCTCACCATACATACTTGTCACCCGATTGTATTCCACCATGCAAGCCCCTGTCCGGATGCCGGTGGTGTCTGCGGGCTGGGAAACAGCCATGGATCCCCCCATTATGGAGGCCCAGTGCTCCTACTGCTGCGGCCAAAAAGCTGTCCTGCCCCTAACTATAAACTGTGGCTTATACACTTTAAGCTTCTTCATAGGCTCTATCACACTTCAATGCAGCTTCTGCGCATGGGTTTGGCAACAGACGCAAGGTGCCTTTAATATGCAGCCCCTCGGGCCCCCTTCCTACACTTGGCCTGGGAATGTCCGCAGGTGGCCAATTTCTGGGTCAGGGTATTCTCCGTCATACACACCATCACAGGTAACTTCCTACCTCAAACTCCACTTGTAGGCTTACTGGGCTATGTAAGGGGCGTCCCCAATGGGGATGGTTGATTGACAACCATGCTACTACTCCTGGCTAAAGGACGCAAAGCCATTGGCTGGGGATGCAAAGCCATCCCCATTACGGAGGAATGTTTTTTTGTTTTGTTTTTAGTTTTATATAGCGCGAACTAGACCCGAGACATCGGGTATCAGAGTGCTTTACATGAGTACCAGTTTCGTTACAGAAGGACACATTCATTTTTGTTAGGCACTGGGAGATTAAGTGATTTGCCCAGAATCACAGGATGTTGAGCGTCGTTGCCGAGACTCGAACCCGGTTCCCCAGCTTCGAAGTCGACCGCTCTAGCCGTAAGGCTACATCCTCTCCCCGAATGGTTGCAAGATGCGATATACTGCTAGGAGCAACTAACCACCTACTGGATTTTAATGCCACCACGCACTCGCCCCAAGGACATCTGCACACCCCTTTTAGCCTTTCTGTGACAGAGAGACCCATCCCCCCGCTGATGGATGGGTTCTTCAGTACTGGTGGAACCCCTCTCCCTCCCTGGCTCTTGGCACGCTTCTGCCCTGAGCTGAGGCAGACCCTACACACCCATACCTTGATACGTGTAAACACAACAGGTCACTTGACACCTTGCAGGTATGCTATACTGCATAATGTTCAGACGTCTGGATGTATTGAACCAGGGATGTTTAAGCTGCATTTACTGTGTGTGGGGGACCCTCATGAATGGACGAAAGTATTCTGCCATACTGTACCTATGATTGATACGTGCTGTTGATCCAGCGGTGTACTAGCAGCAGCATAATGGGTGATGTGTGGAACAGGAGTTGTTTTGATAGTATGAAGCCGGCAATCTAGTGTATATGTTTATTGATTTATTTACAATGAATTTTGTTATCAACAATTAGAAATGTTTTTAAACTAAAAAATGAAGAAATTTTTGGTGTATTTGGAATTATATGATTATATATACATATGTACATATATTTTTTCTTATATATAGTTTCAAAGTGCTGGAATTTTTAATAGTGTCATTGCAAAACCTGAAGAAGGTGGTTGGACCTGCAGATACCACCGAAACGCGTTGCTCTTTGGTCGTTTTCAAAGAAATATATATCTGTTACTTTGCTATGGAATCTAAATACACTTCATAATAGGACAATATTCCTAATTCTGATTTAGGATGGACTGTTAATGTTGATTTCCATAATTGATGTGCACTTTGCTTTTTATTATGTATTTTTTTGTGTATTTTATTGTGCAATAACCCTGAATGCATTGGTGTGGTATTGTTTTTAATATTGGAATGGATTGCTCAATGTGATTTTTGCTTTTATCAATTTGTTATTTATGACATTGAATTAATGAATAAACATTTACATATTTGATTGGTTGGCTATTGTGATAAGCTCCTGGTGTCTGAGTGAAAAGTGAGAATTTGGTGTGTGATTTATGCTTCCCAAGGGGATTCATTTGTTAGACATAGTGTCAAGTTGGTGTCCTGTCCCTTAGGAAGAGTTGGACCCCTCTCTCTTATTTTTGAGCTAGCAGCTGATACTCCACTACCATATACTCACCTGGGCCATATAACTACTTTCACAAAAATACCAAGTAGACCGCTGGAACTTTTAGTTTATGTTATTCATACTTCAAGATCTAGTTATTTCTTTCCCTAACTAAACCTTTCACTGATCAAATAGTTCTTTCCTCTGGTCAATGTACCATTAGTTGGAACTAGTTGATGGCGATAGTTAACATAACTTATTAAACATTTCTTGATTAAAAAAAATAATAATAATAATAATCACAGACTCAGGAAGTTTTAAAATCTTTATCTAAATTAATTGCACGTGAACCATCTCCAAGTTTCAGTACAAACACCCTCATTCACAAGAGTGTCAATTCAATCAAGTTTCAGTAGGTATAGCAATTCAGATCCACACAATAACTATGCTCAGAAAGAAAAGGACAGAGAGAGAAGATCATCTATCAAGACGATGAATTTATAATTACCAAGTATGGTGTGAAGACCAACCCCCTGGCCAAAGGGCTGCTAAGGGTCCCCGGGATAGATCAGGAGACAAAGACTTCAGGACAGGAATCAGGACAGGATACTTCACCTCTCTAGATACCGACGACTGCGTCGCACCCCTCTCTGACACTTTCTTCCTCCTCGTAGTTCTTCCGCGATCTTCTTTCTAACCCAATTAAGTTAAATAGATGGTTCTGCATTCGATTTTCTTCATCAGCATCTCACAGCTTCAGCACCACCCACAGCACCAACAGCATCCCGAGCTCTGCATCGCCTTCCCTCCAAGAACCCTCCTAACTAACTAAAACTACCTCAATTATACCTTTCCATAACCATGCACCACCCATGAATGTTTCATTTTCACAAAATACTAACTCTGATTGGACAGGTGAAGGGGGGGGATGATCATCACACAATGCTTACATTTCGCTTATTCCATTAAACCATTGTTCAAACTCCTCCCCTCAAACTTTATTAAATCATTTCCTTTCCCATACATCTCCAAACTTTATTAATACAAAATGTTGCGATATCATGAATAAAGCTCCTTCATATGAACTCTTCACCCTCATGTTCCCAGGGCACATCTTCACTGGCCTTGGACGCGTGACAAGTCCTTACTCATCTTTTCTTGTTCTCTCTTTGGTACGCATGCGTGGGGTTACGTCAGTCGGCTCGATTCAGACAAGTTCGAAAGGCCCAAATGCGCACTAATAATAAAGTCAAAAGAAGAAATGTTATTCTCAAAAATAAATGGTTTCACTGTATACCACCAACCTCTACTCTAACCCACTTTAATTATTATTACCCTTTCTGCATTTGCGTTAGTATAAAAACTTATTTTTCTAATTCAAGCAAGCAGGTGCCATGCATGTGAGCTTTCAAGCGGCCATGTTATGGTTCTTGCGCAGGTGCAAGAATTTCCCTCCAAGCGTTAGTACGTCATACTACGTAGATGCAGTAGACGCATGCGCAGTAAAGAGCCCTTGTTAAAGTGCGTTTAGTCCTTCGTTCATGTTATTGCAGTTAGTAAACACATAGGCACGCTTCATTGTCCCGTGTGTCTTTTTCTAAATGCGAATTAGTAATTACAAACACGTTGTTAGTAAATCGTTAACGAGTTAAAACGAAAGGATTGCTTCCGAGCAAGTCTCGTTTACGAGTCCTTGCTCCATCACTGTGCTTCCCCTCCCTATGTTCTTTCCTTCCACTTCCAATGTTAATGTTGCAGTGTTGTGCTTAATTTCAAATGGCAATAAAGAAATTTAAAAAAATGTTGCACCACGTCTGCGGCTATGCCTAGTGCCCACAACAGGAATGGACCAGCCCTTGCCAGGAAACTCCGATTGACCTATCTGTGATCCGGTTTGGTAAGGAAGCTTTCTTCCTTGGCTTCTAGGAACCTTGTGGTTCACCTCAATAGTTCATTGTAGTCGCAGTATTCTCCCTTCAGAGTAAGTAATATGTTCTATCTGCTCACGAGGGTGCGTTATATTTGGCATTCTTTTTCAGTATTATCTGAATGAAGATGGTCCCCATATCATACTAGGTCTTGATGAGACCCAGTCATCCCCGTTTTTGGATCAAAACATTGTCGACAAAGTGTAACAAACAAACAGACATTTTGGTGCCACTTTGAGGCCGATGCATTAATGTTTGTGGTTGCTTTTTATTTGTAATACACATAATATTATATTGTACAACAGGTTACCTATACTCTTTGTAGTTCTGTTGCATTGGGTGCACCATGCACTTATATATTTGGTTTTCAGGGATGCCATCTGTAATTGTGTAAACCTGTACTTTGGTGTACATTATAAATGCATATTTATATATTTTTGGAGTACCTTGATGGTTATGTGTGTGGATTTATAATTTTGCATCAGATGATTGTGGATGTTTAGACTTCTCAAATTGTTTATTTAGCTAAATGATACCTATGAGTGCAATTGTCTTTCTTTAATAATTCTACCATGGCCTCGTGGGTTTATGGGTTGCTCTTGTTGCTTTGCAAGATTATTTGAAGAACAAGGCACCTTTTTCTAGACAACAGTAAAATCTGCCATTTATTAATCAGTTTAAAGCATTTTGCACAGGCTAGGAACACTTCAAATATGCAAGACCAGTCAGTTTATGGACTTCTTTGTTTCTAGCATTTGTAGCAGCAGAGATTCATTTAATATTTGGCCGCTTGTAAAGGAAAGTGAAGAATGTCAAAATAGTCTTGTACAGCAGAACGTTCCTCATTGCTTGCACCTGTGAGCTAAATTAACCCTTTAGCACTATACGAGAAAGCTGTGGTATTCATGGGCTGCTGTTATGGGAATAAGGTATAGTGGTATATGGGTTGTAATACTAATAGGACTCTGGCTAGGTAGATATTGACAGCTTAGGTGCTAATCAAAAATGCTGCTCTTTGTAAGTGCACAGCTGTTTGGTTTACAATCGTAGTTACTTTTCTATTCTGTGCTATCACTCAATCTATCAAACCGGATTTATAATGCACAGCTAATCAGCTGCGAGGGTAGCCAGGCGCTGAGATTCAAGCTGCGAGGGTGGCCTCAGTTAAATATCCAGGTCTTGAGCCACCTCCTAAACTCCTGAAGAGAGGTTGAAGTCCGGAGATGGAGGGGGAGACTGTTGCAGGACTTTGCGGCTAGGCAGGAGGAGCAGATGCTGGGGGTGTAAGCGAGGGAGAAGGAGGTAGATTGCAGGAATCTGGAGGGTTGGTGGAAGCTCAGGCAATGGTTGATGTATGCTGGTCCTTGGTTGTGCAGGGCTTTGTAGGTGTGAGTCCGAATCTTGAATTGGCATCTCTGTGGACGGGGAGCCAGTGGAGTTTCTTCAGGTGAGGGGTACTGTGGGTCCGTCTGCAGAGTTCGAGGATGAGTCTGGCCACTGAGTTCTGAATGGTCTGCAGTCTCTTCAGGAGGTGTGTGGTAATTCCTGCATAGATTGCATTGCTGTAGTCCAAATGGTTGGTGATGAGGGCTTCAGTGACGGCGTGTCTGGCGGAGACTGGGAGCCATTTGAAGATCTTTCGGAGCATGCACAGCGCGAAGAAGCAGGCAGTGGAGACTGCGTTGATCTGGTTCTTCATGGTGAGTTTGCTGTCCAAGATGATGCCAAGGTTCCAGGTGTGGTCCATGGGGATGGGAGAGGGTTCCAGCTGAGCAGGCCACCAGGAGTCATTACCTGGGGAGGTGTTGTTCCAGAAGATCAGGACTTCATTCTTGTCCATGTTGAGCTTGAGGCAGTAGTTTTACATCCAGCCAGTGATGCTGGTCATGCTCGTGGTGGAAGGGCCTTCGGATAGAGAGAGGATGAGCTGGGTGTCGTCTTTGTAGGAGATAATGTTCAGTTCGTGGTTTATGACCATGTTGGGCAGGGGGGTCATGTAGGCGTTGAACAGAATAGAACCGAGGGATGAACCTTGAGAGGCACCGCAGATGATGTTCTTGGGCTCCGAAGTGAATGGCGGAAGGCTGATTCTCTGTGTTCTTCTGGTGAGGAAGGATGTGATCAATTGGAAGGCATCCTCTTGGATTCCGATCTGATGAAGGCTCTTGATCAGGGTGTGGTGGGAAACATCGTTTACAACGCATGCGATACATCGCATGCCATTACAACACGGTCATTACAACGACCGCGTTGTTACATCGCAGACCTTTACAACGCAAGTCGTTACAATGACTTGCTTTAGGGGGCAGAAGGTGTTGGATTTAAAATCCAACACTAACCCTACTGTTGCACAGACTGGAGTTGGAATAGTAAATTATACTATTCTAAAATCAAGCACGCCCCCTACAGCAAGTCGTTGTAACGACTTGCGTTGTAATGGTATGCGATGTAACAACGCGGTTGTTATAATGACCACTTTGTAATGGCATGCAATGTATCACATGCATTGTAACGTGGACTATTCGGGTGTGGTGGGACACAGTGTTGAAAGCCGCTGAGAGGTTGAGGAGGATCAGGGCAGCCGCTTCTCCGCGGTCCAGGAGGGTTCTGATGTCATCAGTGGCTGTGATCAGGGCGGTTTTGGTGCTTTGGTTCAAGCAGAATCCGGATTGGGATACATCCAGAAGATGGTTGTTCTCTATATATTCTGTGAGTGGGTGGTTAATGGCCATTTCGAGGACACTGGTGGAAAAAGGGAGGCATGGTCGTTTTTGAGCTTGTTGGGGACAGTGGATGGTTTTTTGAGGAGGGGCTTGACTTCAGCGTATTTACACTCCTCTGGGAAGGTGGCTAAGGTGATGGATGTGTTGAAGAGAACTGTGAGCCTGTTGCTGATGGTCTTGTTGCCGAGGTTGACCATTTTGTGGGGACTGGGGTCTGTGGGTGCCTCTGAGTGGACGGAGTGCATGATAGCACTGGTGCTCTGCATGGTAAGCTGGCCCCAAGCAGTGATCGGTTGGTCAGAGGTTGCGGTTGTGGGAACAAGGAAGCTGATGATTTTTGGCAATGACGGGCTGGGGTTCGAAGTTTTTGTAGATGGTGGAGATTTTATCATGGAAGACGTCCGCCTGGGTGTCACATAGTTCTTGGGCGGGGGTGATGATGTTTCATTTAGCTGAAGGGTTGGAGAACTTCTTGACAATGCTGAAAAGTTCTTTGCTGTGGTTGGAGCTGGTTTCAATGTGGTTGGCTAAGGCATTCCTTCTCGCCTCTTTCAGGAGTCGGTGATACTGGCTGAGCAATGTCTTGAAGGTGGTCTGGTTGGTGGGCTCCTTGCTGGTGTGCCATTTCCCTTCCAGTTGCTTGTATTTGCGTTCCGTGGTTTTCAGTCCTGGGGTGTAGCAACTGGCATGCTTGGTGGATCCCTTGAGTTTGGTGGGTTTGATAGGGGCAACTCTGTCGGCTCAGTCGGAGATCCAGGTGGTGAAGTTCTTGACCGCCTGTTCAAGGTTGGTAGTGGTGTTGGGGTGGGAGGTGTTGAGGGCGTAGGTCCATAGGCTTTCTGATACTATGTTCCAGCTGGGGTGAGAAATGCTGGGTGGTCTATTGGCGGAGCTGGGGGCTGCTGTGAAGGTGAAGTGGATGATTGTGTGGTCCATCCAGTTGAGCTTTGTGGCACAGCGTCACTTGACTCTGTTGCTGACTGTGAAGATAGGGTCCAGCATGTGCCTGCGTTGTGTGTGGGGACTGTGATTAGCTGGATGAGGCTGATGTTCATGCTTTCGAGAAGATCGGCACTGTTGGCATTGGGGACGTCATGGTAAAAGTTGAGGTCCCTGTGGAAGATGCAGTGTTTGGTATCAATTACTTGGGGAAAGATGAATTCGGGGATGGTGTCGCAGAAGTGCCTCTGATGGTGGTTTTGCCATCTATTCTGAGTTGGAGGTTGAGCTGCTCCATGATCGGGGTGGTATCGTCTGTGGCCGTGGTACAGTAGATGAATTCTTTGTGGATACCGATCCCACCTTTGTTTGCTGACGCGGTCCCTGGGGGCTATCTTGTAGCCATTGGGCATGGCAATGTCAGGTGGAAATGCAGGGTTGAGCCAGGTCTCGGTGAGGAAGAAGATGTTGAGGTGAGGGAGGTGATGCCGTCCCAGATCTCGGTGGCGTGTTTGCAGAGCGATTGGGAGTTGAGCAGGAGACAGTTAAGTTGCCCAGGCAAAGTAGTGGTTGGTGTGTTGGTGGCGGTTGCATGTGTGGGTGTTCCGGTGTTGCAGGAGAAGAAGCATTGGCAGCATGTGAAAGATTCCACTGTTGAACGTGGAGAGGTGTGGCAGCAGTTGTTTTTGCGGGGTCTGGAGTCCAAGGCTATGAGCTTGGCACTGATGTAGCTGTGGGTGGTAGGAGATCCAGGGTTCCTGGGGCTGTGTGTGGTCCAGGTGCAGATGTGCACTGATGGGCTTGTCTTTAGTGCGTCGGCAGTGCGCCCACTGCACATGTCTGCTGCGTGGTGATGCTGGGACCTGCTCTAAGAAGGAGGTGGGAGGGTCCCTGGAAGGCAGTGGGTGGGGCTGGCGGGAGGGAGAAAAAAACTGTGGGAATTGAGCGAGAGCTGGAGGAACACACAGAGAAAATAAAACAGTCAGGCAACGTGACGACAGAAATGCAAAACAAAATGCAAAATATCAGCAATGGAGCGCAATATGGGCAATCCTAATGACAACACAACTAAGGAACAAATCAAGGCGAGCAAACAGTGGCAGCAAGGGAGCAGGACACGGGGATGCTTTGTTTTTACCTTGTCACTTTGCAGTCAACCACTACCTCACAGCCAATTTTACTGTAAACTCTGAGTACATTCAAATGGAAGCATATGACAGAATCAGGTTACCGCACATATTTAATGATTATGTGGAATGAATGTCTGAGTGCATAAAATGGCAAAGGAAAACCTACAGTTTGCTTTCGGTGCAATTACAGCAAACACATTAATGCACACATTTACATAATAAAATAAAATGCAGATCATCATACAGAATAGAATCAAAAAATAGAACAAGCCGAAATTGCAATACCATCCAACATTATTAGGACCACCTCCACGTTAGCCCTGCCGTAACTGCTTTTAAACTTAAACTAATGTGGTTCAGTTATTTTGAGATATTGAGACTCTGTGTGAGCTTTCCTCCCACGTATGCACAGTCTTTGGCGAGCAGAACAGTTTCACTATCCATATATTACCGGAAATTAGTAAGACTTTATTTTAGTTTTTTATACATATCAATTCTGATTATTCTCCTTGTTGCATGTCTCCAGTGTTCACATTAAACTCCAGCGTACTTGGACTCTATCATTCACGATGATGATGTCCACAGACTATATTGTTCTAACGCTAGCCAAGATTGCGGAAAATCAGAAGTTTGCTATTAAGGCCAACTCAATATAGATATAAAGGTGAAAGCATGTGATAAACTGCCTTCTTAATTTAAAAAATAAATGAAGCCAAAGCCTCTCATATCAACAACTGCTGAACCTCAAAATTGTGCGGGGGAGTGTGCTCAGTATAATGATAAAACTTTCTTTCAGTTGTTATTGAATCTGCAGCAACGGCAATCTGGGAAATTTTCTCAGTGGGCTCAAATAATTGCTCATATGGGATGGTGGCCTGAGGACAATTGAGCAGGGACTGGATGAGTGCCCTCTTTGTTGACACACTAGAGGGAAACTCTAAAGATTAAGGGCCAGATTTATCAAGAGCTTGCTTTGTGCTTGAGTCATGAAAGGTGACCCAAGGGCAAAACAAACCCTAAATCTGGAGTAACGTAAGGCAGTGCAAGTTGTTGCCTTGCGTTACTCTGCCCTGGGAAGGCATTCCATGGGTGTAACATGGGTTTTCCCATGCATCCACCCTTGGATTTTGGCGCATTCCCAGATTAACTACCAGTACTAAACATGGGAATGCATAAAAAATGTATGCCATCCCAGGGGAGGCGCAACAAGGAGAAATAACTTTATTTATCCTCCTTTTTTACTCTTTATACATGTCCTACAGGATTATTTTTTGCAGGAAAGCATCCCTTCCTGCATAAAAACAATTCTGCCTGCAATGCAGGCACCCTTGCACCATGGTGCAAGAGTACCTGTGTTGACGCTAGACGAATCTGTGTGTGCTAGCGCAGGGAGAGAGCAAGAATGCGCCATATCTTCAAATATTTGGCGCATTCCTGTCCTCGCCATTGGACGCAGCGTAGCAAGATGTCTTGCTGCATTGCGCTGCATCATTTCTTCGGAAATCTGGCCCTTCATCTAATTCTAACACAAAATGGAACATTAAAGAGTGATTTCATTGGTATGGAAACTTTCTTACTTTCTAATTTGCAATGTAATATAAACCTGCAAATTAAGCTTTTTTTTAAATTATAGTTGATCTTTAAATTGATTCGAAGTATGCTATGGATATAATGAATTGCTTAAAGTCTGCGTTTAAGACTAAATACAATACATTTTTACATTGAAAAGTGGTCTTTCTCCTTCGAATTTACCTAAAATGCCATTGCTTATTAAAACACATCAATACTCTGCTTCAATGACTTTGAAATCATTTTAACATAATTATGTTTCAATGAAAAGATAGCACCTTATAAACAGATAAATGCAACCTACGGGATCTTTTTTTACCTAAACACTGCACAATTTATTAGCTTTACCATAGCTTATCGGTGCAGTGGTGGTGTTTGTGTTCCTCGTTTCTGCTATATTGGGAAGGGCCGGCATTTCCCTGTGCTGAGCAGTAGTATGGGAATTGTACGATTTACCTTGTCACAATACAAATCACACCAAGAGCATATGTTTTAACTTTAGCTGGACAGATTTCCAAGAAAACAGTCTGGAGTCGTTCTATGCCTTTTTATGTTATTTCCTAAAAGGAGCTATTATAAAGTCTACAAATAAAGAATGTGCACAATTTGTTGTACAAATTAAAAGTCATTAAAATGAACCTTTAATATACCGGTGCTAGTTAGCACTTGCAAAGTGTACTTCATTCATAATAAATCGCAAAGAACAACATATCACTCTTTCACCAAATAGCAATACTGCCACTGGAAGCAATTGGTGTAATCTGGCCACTGAATTCCATCTGGTACCCTTAAGTATCATTCACTCTGTAGCACAATGTAGACACACACAGCATGACGCATTGCAGACTGTTTTCTAGGAAAACAATATAACTAAAGTAAAAGCATATGGTTTTGGTACGACCTGAATTGCGATTGGAATCACCCAACATTATTTTTCACATAGAAAAGCGTAAAGCATGCTTGAGATCAAGTACATTAACGACAAATGTACTAATAATTTAAGAAATCGCATAACTAAACACTTGCAATGTATTTATATGGTCGACATATCTCCATCTCCCCTTGTAGATTGATTGCCCCCACCCAGGAAGGTCATAGATTTCTGCAATTGGCAGCCCTGAAGTTTTGTAAACTGTGTGAGCTTCAAAAAGTGTGAAGCCTTTAAAAAATTGTTTTAAAAAAACTTGAAAGATTTCTGATGGATTGTGCTAGAAATGGGGGGCCTTATTTATGAAAATAATTGCATCTTTGCGCTGTCGCAGAGATGCGTCACAATTTGTTATGAAACGTTGCGTCACTTTTTAGCGGCATGGATGCGTCAAATTTATGTTTTGGCGCACCATGTCGCAAGTGACGAGTAAAGTAAAAAAAAAAATGACATTGATGCCGCCGCCTTGATGTACCAAAAAGTGAAGCAACTGCTGAGAAAATGTGTTGTAAGTCAGAATCACGTATTTGGACGCAAGACAAAGTAGCCTTGCACAACTTTTACATTGCGTCACAATTTAAAAATAACCCAAAATACACGCAACTACATTAAAAATCATTTTCGGAGGCCAAGAAAAAAATCCATGGAGCATTCAAGAGAGCAACCCCCACGCCAACAAGGATGTCCAGGTGGAAACCCAGGGGAAGAGGAAATTACATTTCAGTGCAGAGGAGAATGAAATCCATATTAATAAGGTGACAGACCACCAACACCAGCTGCTTGTCACTTCTAAGTTGCCATTATCCCAAAAAGATGCCTTTTGACAGTCCATATTGGCAAAGTCAACTGTGTGACTCAAGCGAGACGATAGTGTCAGATTTGAAGAAGCACTGGCATGACATTAAGCACAGGACCAAAGAGAAAATGTCCCAAAACCTGAAAGCAGCAATGCAGACCAGAGGAGGGAGCCCAGCACAACTGGTGTAGCTGGATGCCCTAGAGGAGCGGGTGGCAGCTGTCATCCCAGAGGAGCTTGGGCAGGACTTCCAGGACAGGACAGTGTTGAGCATGAGGAACTTCAAGACCCATGGAGTAAGTCACAACAAGGGGCAATGTGGCTAACAAGCTAATTTTGTGCAGTGCATTTACCCAGGTACCAGTCCTCATGTGCGACATGTGTTGTGTAAAAGGGAGGGTATGTGTGTCAATTACAGTTAAGTATTGGATAAATGTCACATACACTGGACAGTCAGATGTTGCCCAGCTCACTCTAGATCCATTATGTAACTCACGCACGTCAGAAGTGCAGTACCAGGCCATTGCCACCCCTGTGAAGTGTCACATGTAGGTGTACCTACACCAGAACCCATCTGAACTACAAATCCCACAACATCCTGCCAAAGATATACGGGCTTATACATTAGCACCTTGCGCCACTGGAGTGTCACTTTTGTTACATTTATAAAGTGACGCACCAGCGGTGCAAGGGGCAGGTGAAAATGCTCCTTAGGGTCTCATGAAGAATACCACATCACCACTTGTGCATGCCTTCTTGAGTTGTACTGGTGCCACAATGGTTCAGCAAACATTATAAAGGCCATGTAGAGTCACCCTTTGTGGATTTTTGAGGCCTTGTCATCATGGTTCCCTTCCAGTCAGTACTATGTGTGAATGTGTTGTATCATGGGTGTTGATGTTGGTGTTTTGACACAACATCCATGGTCTACTACGCATACTTAGAGCCTCATGTATCTGTTTTTGGAGCTGGGCAGGGCTACAAGGAGTCTTGCTGTGCTTCCGTGGGTTAAAACAAAAGGTGTGAATTGTGCTCAATCAAAAAGCTACAGTGCCTTGCACAGCGGAAAGCAAGATGGCGATCACGTAGGATCACCGCGTTAGAGCTCCCATCCTAACGCCCTCTGAATTACTCATAGATTTGGCTTGCCTGTGCCTGTACCTGCAAACTGACGGATGAATCAGCAGCTTGTCGGGCGGTCAAAGCCCCAGCCGGACTGGAAGGAAGCTCCCGGCGGTGTTGTCAGACCAAGAGCACGGGGAGTGCGGGGCAGGAGCAGCTTTGGCGCGATCTACGGGCTGACTATGAGGCTTGCTCGGTCAGTCAGCAACTCCCTGAGGGTGTGGGCGGGCCACACCGCAGTGAGATTGAGATCCACCTGGAGGGTGAGAGGAGCGGTATCGGTTCTCTTCAGGGGAAGGCTACAGCTGAACTTGGTGGGATGCCTCCCAAAATGACAAAACAAGCTAGAGAGCTTGCTGCACAGACCACAGTACAGCCACAGGGGTCAAGACAGGAGTCTCCCTCAGTTATTAACGAGGAGAGTGCAGGTAAGCCCAATGATCCCCACACTATTAAAAATCGGCTGGATAGTACAGGAGCAGGGAAGAGGAGAAACCTAAGTGATCGTGCACAAGGTGGGGTCAAGAAAACGGTGGTGACTAAGACAGTGGAGGAAGGGGCATTGACCCCTGCAGGAGATAATGTAGCCCTCCATCCCGTTCCACCTCAGGCAGCAATCACTGACTTTTTCAAGATTAAAGATGGAGGGAGGAGTCAAACTTTCCAAAAGCTCCTTAAAGAACTTGACCTGGAGAAAACTAAGCAAACTCTACCTGGGGAGCAGGAACCTACCTCAGTATATATGGAAAAGAACCAGGCGGGAACCGCAGTAGCAGACATTGGAAGCCCTTTGCTCTGTGATTCTGCCCAGGGGGGAATCGCTGGGATTCCCAGACAGACGATCCAGGGGGCACATAGGATTATACATGACTCTCAATTGAACTCCGAATCTGTTTTGACCAGTGGTTTCACTGCTGGGAGTGAGGGGCTGCCTGCCGCCGATGTCATATCCAACGGGACGGATAATTTTTTTTCACTCACTAAGGACTCCCACTCAGGTGACTCTAGCTCTGGCAACAGCGAAATAGAGGATAGCTTGTCGACCTCAGGTTCCAGCACACTGGAAGCACCAGAGACCGCTCTTAAGTGCCAAAAACATCAGAGGAGCTCGAAGGGGTCTGATCCTCAAAAAAACAGGGGGAGACTCACCACCGACGCTGGGCTGAAGTGGGATTATTCCCACACCAGGATGCTGGGATCAGAGGAGGTGGCATTCGTTCAGTCGGAAAATCCTCAATGTGGCCATCAGGCTGAAGAGACAGTTAATACAAACCCTGCTTTGAGCATGATTCTAGAGTCGATTAAGGAACATCGGGCAGAGACCCGGGCGGATGGAAAAAAAGCTAGTCAGGCTACTATAAAATTAGAAGGTGCGGAAAGTAGGGAAGACGTGTGTTGAGATCAGCAAGCATCTTAATAACATGGAAGAGAGAACAACTGCTGTTGAGACCGAACTGACTGCTGTGAGAGAGCAGACAAGAGCTCATGATGCTCAATTAGCCGATGTCATGTGGAAGCTGGAGGATCTGGAAAATCGCCAGAGGAGAAATAACCTCCGCTTTCTCGGGGTCGAGGAAGGTTTGGAAGGGGATGACATTCGATATTTTATTTTGGACCTTCTTAAGGAAGCTTTTCCAGATCTTACAGTCTGGGACTGGGAACGTGAAGTCCAGAGGGCACACCGGTTCCCATTCACTTGTTACAAAAATACACAGCCTGGCAGAGACAAAAAGCAACCGAGAGACATCTTACTTTTTTTTGACAACTTCATGCTGCAGCAGGCTATATTTGAGAAAGCCTGCCCAGACGCTAGAAAGCAATACAGGGTGACCTCTTTTTTTTGTTTGTCCTGATTTTTGCCACATAACGGTGGAACGTAGGTGGCGTCTGTAGCAGGTAATCAAGCCTTATCAAGAGGCTGGATTCGAGGCTTTTCTGCTTGCACAAGACAGGCTGAAAACAATAGTCAGAGGATCTGTCAAGTTTTTAACCTCTGAAATACAAGCTAGAGTGTATCTGGATCAGGCTCTGGCCGAAAAAGAAATGGTTAGGGGCTTCCTTCTTTTAGTGGGTCTCTTCATGTGGGAAATATACTTTAACTTCCTCCTCTAACTTTCTTGGTTTTCTCTTTTTTCTCTCTCTTTGATATAAGAAGTGTATTTTCTTAGATTAATCTTCTCACTTTAACTGGCAGGAACTATCTCTTACTTTGGGATGAGGGTTGAAGGGGGTTTAAGGGTGGGAGCTTGTGGGGGCCCTTGCCATCTCTAACATACAGACCTGGATGGTCTGACTGCCTTCAATGGTAGGAGGGGGGAGGGGGAAGTGGGGGAATCAGAGGGGACTGGGAGGGGGGCAAATGCAGAAAAGTTGTTATGTAAATTGTATCAATTTTTTTCTCTTTACGGATTTTTTGGCAGCATCAACATGTAGAGTACAGTGTGGATATGAAAATGGATGGGGGAGCTCTCTTTTGCAGTACATAGCCTTTATCAACTGTGGCAGGGCATTCTGGATGGCTAAAATAATGATTTGGAGTAATGGCTAAACTTTGTATTGCCACCATTAGCATCTGTGGGCTCAATGATAGTGCTAAAAGGAGAAAAGTCCAAGAAGATCTAAAAATTCTACAAGCAGATGTGTACTGTCTACTGGAAACTCACATAGCCTGGAATGATAGTAATTAGCTGAATGCTCTTGGGTTAAAGGTTGCCTGCCATACAACACAGGATGTAAGGACCAAGGGGGTAGCGATATTAGTGAAAGGGGATGTTATTACACCAGGGAGAAAATTAGTGGATAAGAATGGCAGATGGGCAATAATGAAATGCAGAGCAGATAGTGGCTCTTTTACATTATGCTGAGTATATGCTCCTGTTTTAGACAATCCTGGCGTATTGAATTTTTTAGCTATCGAATTTCCCTCCTGGCCAGCACCCTATGTAGTTTGTGGGGACTTAAATATTAATGGATCCAGAGGAGTCTCTGGGGAGAATAGAGTATCCAGCACAGGGCGCAAACCGCAAACTTTGAGGTCTCTGAAGAATCTATTAAGAGATATTGGTCTGCTGGATGTCTGGCCGAGTTTGAAAGTACAGGAGCCTGGATATACTTATTATTCTGCCCCGCATGGCAAGTTTGCAAGACTGGATTATTTTCTAGTTTCATCACCCTTACTTAAGGAGGCCCAGGTGGATCTCTTTCCTAGAGTCATGTGAGACCATAACCCTGTTGTGCTGGAATTCCCTTTTACAGGATTAACAAAGGGAAATAGGAGATGGACGTTTGAGAGGGCACTCTTATCTGAGCAAGAATATGTTAAGTATATGAAGGGCTGGATTGTGGATTTTCTCAACATTAATAGGGAGAGTGCTCCCCCAGGAATGATCTGGGATGCATTTAAGGCGTCAGTGAGGTGGGATACCCTGCGATATAGCCTAGATAAACAAAAGAGGGGGGCAGGACAGACAAAAGAGCTATACCAAAAACTTGGGGGGATATTCACAAGAACGTGTGATAATCATCGCAAAATTAGCTTAACGCAACTTTGCACATCGCAGCCCATCGCGGGAAAATAACACCGTGTTAACGTTGTATTCTCAACCCGGCGGCACCATGCGATAGTCTCACGATAACGTGCCAAATTACTGCGTTAAAATTAACGCCACGCCAAAACAATGCGATACACGAACGCGAAAAAAGTTGCGATGCCCCAAATCGTGATACAAAAATCAGCGATAACCAGCGACAGGCCTGCAATTCCCACTCGTCATGCGGGAAAATGCACTATAAAAGCACCGAAAAACACAAACAAAACAATTCAAACTGCTTAGCACCATGGATGCACCCGGACGGACTGCAGAGGACAACGCGAACCCGACAAGCCCCACAGACGACCAGCAAGGAACCTCGGGGTTGGGGAAGGCCAAGGAGAAGAGGAAGAGGAAGACACGGTTCAGTCCGCAGGGAAACAGGATCATCGTTACGGAGGTGACAGAACACTACCAACAACTGTTCGTCACCTCCAAAGTGTCATTGGCAACAAAGACGCAAACATGGCAGACTATCTTGGACCATGAGGAGGACAATGGAAGAGGTTGAGAGGCGCTGGAACGATGTGAAGGGCAAAACCAAGAAGAAACTCGATGCCAACATGAAAGCAGCAACGCAGATTGGGTGTGGGGGTCCAGCGGCACACCAGGAGCTGGATGACATGGAGAAAATGGTGGCTACAGTCATCAGTCGGGATACGGTGCCAGGAGTAGTGGATCCGGACACTGCTCAACATGACCTGACACAACATCAACAGGGTGAGTACCGACCAGGGACTGGGGCAACGGGGGGAGATGGGCACAATGGCACACATGCACAATTAAGAAGAGCACAGTACACACCAACAATGACTCTGGATCATGTCCCTGATCTCCTTGGCATACTGCAGCACACATAGAAACAGCAAGTAGGCCCCCGTCGACAATGTGCCAGGAGGGGGCCCTCCCAACACATCACCAATCTCACAACAAACCCATGCACATGTGCTGAACCCAGCAAAGCTACGGGTCTGTGAGGCACACTGACAATGCAAGTGACACTGCATGACGATTAGCAGGGCTGCAGTCCAATTACCATGACATGGTGCACGCCACGACACTGAGGTGACTGAGTGTGGACCACATCCGGAAAGGAGCAGGTCACACTCTCACACAACCATGTGCACAAACAACCCCTGACGTCAACAACACATCTGCGGACAAACCATGCCCAAGAGTCACAACTCGACCAAGAGCCTAATTTACCCAAGCACGCAACATCTCAGCACTGTAGATGCACAGAAGTCAAAGGCACACCGCCTGAAAGGGAGAAGGGGTAGCCAAATCAGAGCTGCAGGGGCGACTCACCCATAATGCAGCACACATACATAAGAATAAAAGCACCTCAACACCAATAACAATGTGGTACAAACTGCAACACTTTCACAACAGAACACAGGACACAACTGGTGCAGCATGTGTGTCCAAAATGGCCAATCATATCTGGCATAGCAGGAAACTGTGAGATTACATTGTACGAGTACAACCTCACATCCGTGATGTAGTACAAATGTCCACTGTGCCGCATCAAATAGGCATCTCCTCACAAACAGTCACAATGTACATTGTCATGCAGTCTGTATGTAAACTCCGCCAATGCGTCAAGAAACATGAAACACACTGTGAAACTGCATCTCCCCTTCACATTGCAGAGGGACAATCAACACCTCCTGCAGAGCAGACCCTACAACACGTCAGTGATGATGGAGATGACCCCAAGGACATCGACTACGATGAACTCCAACGGTTCATGGACAACCTCCGCACCCCACCTCCAGTAGCAGGGCAGCCCAGCACCATCGAGGTGATCCCACCCCCTGCACAGACCACACAGCAAGGAAGCACCCACCACCACGTCTGGCTCCCAGCCCCTCACCGAAGAACACATGGTGTTCCATCGCCATGTGTTAGACTGCCAGAAGGAGCTGGCTGAATGGGTGGGGTTCGACCTCATGGCAGTCAAACTAGATGCCGTACATGGGTGTCTAAGTGCCATCAGGGACCACTTACAGTCCCTAACAGACACCCACAGTCCGCCCCATGCCCTCCAACAATCCATGGCTGGCGTCGCTGGAGTCATAACTTGGAGACAACAACAACTGTCTAGTCAGAGTGGCTGCAGCAATGTCATCCATGATTTGGGAAACATAAGGAGGGTCATGGAGAACATGGAGCGGATGCAGGCGCAAACAATGGCTACCACGGCTGCACACGAGAAAGCTGTAGATGGGATCTTCCATGCCCTGCAGATCCTCATCATGTAAGTGATGCCACAAGACATTGCGCAGATGAATGCTGCTGCTACTCCTACATCCCCATCTCCGGCCCCTGATGTGTCAGTGTCACACAGTGCTGCAAACCAAACACCACCAACCACATGAGGCACATGAAATGTCAGAGGACGAAGATGAGGATGAATCTGCCTTAGTGGTAAGGAGGAAGCAGTAGCATTCATCTCCGCCATATGGCTTGTGACTGCTTGGGTCTGCCCTCTGCATCATGTCCTGGAATAACACCTTCCACTGTCCCCCGACACACTCTGCGACACTAACCTTGGACGTCGACATGGACTGCCATATATTGTATGCTCAACAATGACACAGCAATCAGCCTGCGGACTGGACTCTTCCCCTTCCGAGTAACTTGTCAATCCCTAAAAGACTCAGGCTGACCCTCCACGGGGAAACATTGTAAAGTGTTGTCTGCATGGCCCAGTACTGAGACAGCCTCAACACTACACTGAACGTGAATAATACATTCTGATACACACAGATGTGTCATGTCTATGATTAATCAAGTATGAAAGCATGGACGAATGTAGGGGCAGTGATTCCCCCCTTACGTCCATGTAGCTCATGTTGTGGGACTTGAGTCACAGGGTGCATTCCTGCATCATGGTGGTACATATTTGACCCCAAAAGTAGCTCTGTTGTCAATTGTAGGTCACAAATGACAGCCTATATGTAATGATTTGGGACACATGTGAAACGCTGATGAGTGGGATTCCGTACTATCTTTGACACACAGAAATGGCATTTCGAATACGTGACACCCAAACAGCCTCTCTGTACAGAGATGACACACCCACCATCTATTTCCAATTAGTGAGATTGTTAGCACTACATGTTGCACTTACACTTGTCAGAGAGATGTGCTTGTTCAGAGGAGTAACCTGCACACAGGGAATGTGTGTTGTAATGAGTTTATTTGCACATGCTGTGCCTGTGGTCATTTTGTACTGTCCCATGATTGCTAAGGACTGTGATAATGTGACGTGCTCATGTGAAGAAATTGTCAATGATGGTGTTCCTATGGGCTAGTCATGCTGCTGCTGCAGTGGGGTGTGGTCCACCTGCCTCATCTTCCTCATCATCGTCTGGTGCATCTGGCACTTGTAGCCATGGGGCATTGGTGCGCACACATATGTTGTGCAACACACAACATGCAACGATCATCTTGCACACGATGCCTGGGCTGTACAGGAGCCTTCCACCTGTGATGTCCAGGCACCTGAAACGTGACTTCAACACACCAAATGTGCGTTCCACGATGCCCCTGGTGCGTTTGTGGGCCGCATTGTACTGCCTCTGGGCCTCTGTGTTCGGGGCTCGGAGGGGTGTCATCATCCAAGGGCAGAGTGTATTTCCTTGATCACCTGTGACAGTGCATAGAGACATGAGTCAAAAGTTGGTTCTGCATGATGTGTTGCAGGCTCACTAGTTCATTGGTGTGTGATATGTGTGACTTAGTGATTCCTGTTTGACAGGTACTGCTTGTAGCAAATGAGTGGCATCAATGTGTATTACGTAGCCTCACTGCTGCTCCTCCCTCCCCTGAGCCTATTTACTAGTGTGCGCAGCGTGGTTGCATCACTTGCACTTCTACGGCACACCATTGTCATGCCTGTCTGCGCATGTCCACAAGCCTGACAACGACACTGTGATGTTGTGCGTTGAAGGTGGGCAGCCACGTGTCGTAGGCCTATGGTAAGGATAGGGCGGACAAAGATGTAGAGTTCATGGCTGGCTGAACTCACGATGCGGTTGAGGGTAGACCTTTGGTCTATGCTGCGGTAATAGCGACACACACAACAGTTGGCATGTATGATCCCGGACCCCGAGCGGGCTTATGCTCCTTCATTTATCCCTTCGGCCGAGCCCGCACTCCGGGGGCATACTACATCACAACATTGTCCATTGCGGGACGGGTGGCGCCGACACTACAACAGAGACACACGCATTAGTCACTTCCTTGGCAAGCCCAACACTTAGCAACGCCCAGAGCCCAGGGCTGATTATCCACACCCCTACGCTGGACTGTCGTACGCCAGCCCACTAAGTTTACGCTTACAGGGGGGTACGACACAGCTACATGTCCCAGGTCTTCCCCACTGCCTGAGGTGACATGGTTGCACCCGCTGTACACAGCACAATGTCATGTGGTAGGGCCCGGGGCCCTCATGCATACATAATGACCACACGGACACACTTAGATAGTTTGTGGGACTGGCTACGGGCACGTGCGCCCGGCCCCTTTTATTGCCAGGGCCACATGTCCAGTGACGCCTGTGCTGGATGGGTGTGGGGTGAGTGTAAGCCAGCCCTCAGGGAGTGGTTGGTGCTGGCAACAACTACAACAGTGATCAGACAATCAGAACTTCAAAGCTCAAACAGCAAGGGTCCATGACTTGATCTGCACAGAGTTAGCGGCTCTGGATTAAAGGTGGGCGTATCCGCTTCCCACTTAATAAAACAGAGACCTCATATACTTTTGGTAAAATAACAAGTATCTCTGTCTTTACATGCATATAATCATTTCACAAAAGTGAAAATGAAAATTTAGGAAGCAGTGAGAGAGGTGATGATTTTGAGATCCTCCCTAACCTAGGGAGAAAACCAAGCAGATGCCTTGAAAATAAAGAGCACATCTTGCTGAACGATTCGGTGGTGGTCCCATCCTCTTAGGACCACCCCAAGCACAGTTATGGGCAAAAATACAATCCCAACCAAAGGCCCTGCAAAGCATTATGGGACGAGATTAGCAGTGGGCAGTGGATATTATAGTATCCAATATCAAAATAATTCTACAAAGAGCTGCAGTTCAACTGGTCGTTACTCGATGTCCCTCACGAGTCAAATGCAAAAGCATTGAAATTATTACATCAAGCTGCACTTCCACTAGTCGTTACTAGATGTCCCTCACGAGTCAAATGCAAAAGCATTGAAACCCTTTCATGAAGCTGCAGTTCAGCTCTTTGTAGAATTTATAGTATTAGCTCTCAGCTCAGGGTTTCAATGCTTTTGCATTTGACTCGTGAGGGACACCTAGTAAGGACGAGTTGAACTGCAGGATAATCTCATCCCATAATGCTTTGCAGAGCCTTTGGTTGGGATTGTATTTTTGCCCAGAACTGTGCTTGGGGTGGTCCTAACAAGTGGGGACCACCACTAAATCGTTCAGCATGATGTGCTCTTTGTGTTCAAGGCATCTGCTTGGTCCTCCCCCTAGGTTAGGGGGGATCCCAAAATCATCACCTCTCGATATTTTAATTTCAAAGTTCATTTTTGTGAATTGGTATATGCGTTTGAGCATGTAAAGTTGCTTTAGCAAAGCATTTGTGGATGCAGTTTAGTAGCTGATTTTGCTATGTGGAGGGATGGAGTTTTTGCTTGCGGTGCACTGAGGTAGGGCCATGGGAGCTGAGCGGGTCCTCAATAGTGTCGAAGGTGTATGTCGCGCAGTGTTTTGGGGGACAGTGGAAGGTGTTCTTCCAGGGCATGATGCAGAGGGCAGAACCAAGCAGAAACAGGCAATATGGAGGAGATGAATGCTACAGACTCATTTTTTACAGCAAGTCAGTATCAGCTACATGATGATGAAGACAACCCCCAGGCCATAGAATCAGACGCCACCAAAGTTCAACCAGAGAGTGTCCATGAACTTCGTGGCAGAAAGTAAGTGGCACCAGAGCTGAAAGGGGATGCAGTCTGCGATGAGGCCTGTACAATGGTATAAACCCTGCCATGATAATAGCAAGACTCAGTTCCAAATGTGTGACCTACTTGACCGCAGTGTAGGCCGGAGGCAGCGGTCAGCAGGGGCCCACAGCCATGTGTCGTTGGCTTGCGATGCACAGAGTTAGTGGCACCAGAGCAGTTGTTGGTAGTGTTCGATCACCTCCATGACGATGATCCTTTTTTCCTCCGGACTGAACCGCGTCTTCCTCTTACTCCTCTCCTTGCGTACAATGATATAGACTCGGCCATTGCATAATCAAGACTCAGTTCCAAATGTGTGACCTACTTGACCGCAGTGTAGGCCGGAGGCAGTAGTCAGAAAGGGCCCACAGACACGTGTCATTTGCTTGCGATGCACAGAGTTGGTGGCACCAGATCAAAGGGAGTACAGTGATATAAACGATGCCATAAACATATGAACTCGGCCATAATGAAATCAAGACTCAGTTCCAAATGTGTGACCTACTGGACCGCAGTGTAGGCCGGAGGCAGCGGTGGAGTATGTCAACGAGAAAGGAGTGCTGGGGGCCTGTGTCGGGGAGGCCATGATGGTCTGAGGAGGCTGCCATGGTCACCGGCCTCCTGCTTGGAGCTTGCACCGGCACGTGGTGGGCCCTCTTTGACACACGCCAGTGTCGGCAGGTGAGCAGTGAGGCCTGGTTGCGCAGGGACAGCCAAGACAGGTCTGGGGACCAGCGACCTGGGGTGCAGCAGGCGCACAGGATCGCAGGCACCGCCGCTCACGGCGTCGGCCTCGTGGCGGGCTGAGAGGCGCCACCCTGGCAGACACATTGGCCATTCCAGAAGAGAACCACGCCCAGAGCAACGGGCTTTTTATTCACACCCCTACGCTGGCCTGGCATACGCCGGGCCAGCCCACTCCGCTCACGCTTACAGGGGGGGGACGTAACAAGCTACATTTCCGCGATCTTCCCCACTGCCTGGGGTGACATGGTTGCGTCCACTGTCCACTACACTCCAAACACCAGCAGTATGTGTCGACATGGCCATGTCTGTGGTCTGCATACTGCAGTCTGGCCAGCACATCAACGCCACACTTGGGATTGTGTACATACTCATTCATGGGTCACTTGCCTCCTTCGCACATGCCTGGTTCCCACCTCTCCCCACATTCTACTATTGTGTGGCTGAGGGGCCATGCCGTTGATGGCTTGTGTACATGGCTAGCCCAGGTTACCACAGTAAGTTGTGCTGTCATGTCTGGTAGGTGGGCATGTTGTTTGGCATGTTGTATGTCAGTTTGTGACGTGGGCATTCCCAGAGTCGTGAGTTGCATGACTGTGGAGTTGAGGTGTGTTCATTTGGTACTTACCAACAAGCAATTCATTCCCATAGGTGCCAGCCTCAAAGCGCTGGTGGATGATGGACTGTCGGAAGATGAAGGAATCATGCACACTGTGGCGACGACATTGGTGAAGAGTCCCCGGTGGTCCACATTGATGGAATGCGTGTGCTTCCTGTTGCGGTAATTGTGTGCTGTGTCAGCAGGGGGCACGAGGAGTACATGTGTGCAGTCGATTGCCCCCAACACGTGCGAGAAGCCAGCTATGGTGTAGAAGCCTTGCTTGGTCTCCAGCTGTTCCTGCGCAGTGTGGGGGAAGTGAAGGTACTGGGGTACCAAGCTGATGATGGCATCCAAGACAGGTGTGACGAACTTGAATAGGGCTGGCAGTGAGACTCCTCCGACTCTGGCAGTTGTTGATTGGAATGTACCAGAGGCCAACAGGTGCAGCACAGCCAGCAGCTTTGTCTGCGGAGGGATGTTGGTTGTCCGCTGTGTTGGTACCGTCAGCCTGTGGGCAATGTGGGTCAGGATGCGGAGGCTGGTTGTCCTTTTGAGCCTGTAGTGGGCAATGACTTCCTCTGACTTTAAGTCTGTGAGGCTGGTGCGTTTTCTGTAGGTCCGCTGTCTTTGTCTGCGCTGCCTCTGTGGTAGTCTGGGGGGGTGGGGGGGTCCGGGGGGGTGGCAGGCCTGTGTGTGGTGGCGGTGGGTGTTGTGGCCCTCTTGGGGCTCCGAGCTGCATGATCAGTAGCTCCATGTCATCTGTTATTTTTCAGGTGTGGCTCTGGTCTGGGCTCCCTTTTGTAGTGCAGGTTGTCGTCCGACTTAACACCAGGTAAGAGCAGGTGTTAAATCCCTGCTGCTAACGCGCCTTTTGACCTGTTTTGGGTTCTTATCGCCGATCTGGCTGGTTGTTGAGAATATTGAGAAGTGGTGTTTTCGCGGCTTTTTGCACAGGAACACCTACTCTGCATCTCATTAGCGTAAGTTGCCGGTGTCATCCGTGGCAATGTTTTTTGCGGCTGCTATCGCAGGATAACTGGCGGTATCGACTGTTAGCACCAGCTTGTGAATGGGGCGATAACTCTATTGCCACTTTGGCTGCGATAAAGTGCTGCTAACTCGGCAATAAGTCCTTGAGAATATGCCCCCCGGTCTTCTAGGGACAGAATTAATTAGCAGGATGGTCATGGGGGGCGACATGTCTCCAATACTGAATTCAATTGCTATTACAAAAGCATGTCTGAATGATTTTAATGCTGAGACGACTACAGGGAGGTACCTGGCAAGGAGACAAGAATGCTATGAATACAGCGAAAGCTACACAGTGTCTGGGGCCAAGGATGCAACAAGTACTGTCCAAACACTAAGTACCCTATAAGTGTACCTGCAGAATGAGAAGGGGTACGTCGTTGGTGAAGTTCTCCAATGGATGACCACGCTAAAAAAAAATGAATTTTTGTCAGTGTTTCTCTTGAGGAGGTGATGACATCACCCCCATTGGGTCAGTGATTTTACATTCTGCAGGTACACTTATAGGGTACTTAGTGTTTGGACACTACTTGTTGCATCCTTGGTCCCAGACACTGTGTAGATTAGTTATACATTTTGCAGTCCTGAAGAATTGCCCTAGATCACATCTTGACCAATTGACGGCATGAAACATGTTGACCTTATAAGTCACCAGGAATCATTGTCCCCACTGGTGACATCATGTTTTTAATAAGTCAGGCATGCTTATAGATTAAAATTTGATTTGAGACTTGTCTAGCCTTGTTTAAGTCCCTAATCACTATATCGAAACCTACGTTTCCTCAATCTACTTAAAGGGCCCTCACTTGCACTTCACATCACGGCTTTGAAAGAGATCTTTGATAAAGAGCTCCCTTAAGGGTGCCCCTCAGGTATTGCAGTGCTGGCCCGATGCGGAGCAAGCCTAATGATGAAGTATGACACCGCAAGGGTGTGTGAGGGCCCCATTTCCAAATAGGAACTACTCCCCTTGTAGTGGCTCCTTTTCTCTCACCTACTCCCCTTTGTCCTTTGTCCCCTTTAGGAACATCATACCTGTTACACTGACCACAACAGACAAGATTACATTAGTGGACACCTCAGTTTTCCAGGCAGACTTCTGAAAATGTTAACTGGGTGCAATGCAGTTCAGAATCATTTGCACTTTGCTGGTGGATGAAGGAAGAAGGTGAAGCACTTACTGACGTGACAGTAACATTTGAGCCAGAGTAAACCAAAATGAGCTCGGCGTAAGCAGACATTATGAGAAATCATTGGACTTTTGAAAGAACCTAATGCTTTACATAGCCATGCGATTATCTATACTGAAGTACTACAGGGTGAAAATGTATTAAACCAAATCGCTGATGAGCCAACGGCGCAGATTACACCACAGGAGTACCCTAAAAGGAGACATAAATTACCACAAAGCGTTAACCAATCTGAAGGGGCTATTTGTAAAAAAGTGTGCCAGCCTGTGAAGAAGGATAAAAGTGTAGCGAAAAGCAAGAAAAATGCCCAACCAGTTTACCAGCAAGCTCTCCTCTGTCCCCAGAGTGTGTCAACTAGTCCCCTGGCAGTGGTGCGGTTGATGGAACCGAGAAAATTACCAAACAAAGCTGGGTCGATGACCTTGTGGGGGATTTGCTTGGGAAAATCAAAGCTGTGATAAAGTAGGAACTTTTTACATTATTGGCAAGACTAGCTGAAGTTGAACAACTAATAAATCTCATATCAAGGTGCTTCCCTCAACAAGGCAATCGGGAAACTCTAGTGCTGGAACAGAGTTTACAACAAAAATAAATTACATAACAGTGCAGCAACACGCCAGAGCAAAGGATGGTTCCTTGGTTACTTCAATAGACGAGATTGATCCAACTAGCCCTATGGTAACAACTCCAGACCATATTGAGGAACAGAACCCAAGTAAAATGAGGCTGACTGGTCAAGACAACAGGAAGAAGGACTTAGCACCTATTGATACTAGGAATCCACCTGTGATCGGCCTGCCCCCTGAAGCCACTCCTTATGGGGTTGTGATGGTCGGAATTCCAGGTCTCAGAACGGACCAGATGGAAACATTTCCTGAGCTTATTAAACGACGAGACTGCACAGGAACTTCCCCATGTCACTGGTTGACAATATTCCTTTCACCCAAAGAGTGAGCTGGATAGGCAAGGGGGTGAAAGATCAAGAAGGAGATTGTCTTATCATTAACGCTAGAGACCTGGGGGTGGTGAGGACCGTATTACAGAATACGATTTATAGATGTTCTGGGGGCTTCTAGAATAGCACTTTTTCTGGGGTACTTTTACAAACCTTCTATAAGAGTCACCAAGACCAATACTCTGTTGCCAGACTTTGGGTGTCACCAGACCAATGAAACATACAACGTTCCCGCTTTTAACAGGTTTGCGCCCCTTGACCAAGTTGATTAACCAATGGTGAAGGGAGAGTCCCAACTCCCACCCCACTTAATTAGGAATGCTTATTTGATAAGGGGGGGGTGGGGATGGCTTGAGGTTCAAACAAATAGCTGCTATACTGGGCCAAAGGGGAACCAACAATTTGCTCGCAAAGTAAATGATCTAGAACTGGGAAGTCAGGTTTCTTCCTCTCGCATAATACCTTCACACTGTAACAGTCCTGGGCAAAACAGGAATGAAAACAAAAAGAGAGTACTCTCTCAAGGCAGTAGACCACCAGGAACTACAGTAGCAAGCACAGGTGAGACTACTACTATTGAGGTTACAGGGAGAAAATATATCCTGAATGTAGTTTTTTGGAATGTTGCGGGAATTGGTTCCAAACATGGAAACCCAGACTGGGAATCTTTTATAGAACAGTACTATATATGTTTCTTTCAAAAAACCTGGCATTGCACTCCCATTGACATGCCCAGGGTATGTCACATACGGTATAGCAGCAGTAACAGGGGCTTGTGGTAGACCCTCTGGGGGCTTCTTGAACAGGGTGGGAATGAACATTGGATCCACGGTGCTGAGTGCAGAGAAGTTATCAAAAGAGATCTTGTGTGTAACTATAACATTTCCCAACGGGCTTACCCTTAGTATATATAACATACATTTGAGACCCTCAGTAAGTAAACCAGAATCCACCCATCTGAGTCATCTTGCATCTCATATGGCGAAACTACCACCAGAAACTGAAAAATTAATAGGTGGCGACTTTAATTGTCAGTTTGAGCCACTAGATATATCTTGCTGTACTAGCCTCTCGGAAAAAGATAGACTTTGGGCAATTCCCAATCTAAACCTCCTACCAATTAAAAAATTGTCTGCCCAAGCAACCCAAATAAATGTGATAACTCTTAACCAGGGCATCCAAGCATGTAATGGAAGGACAAACTCAGACAAGACATGGAATTTCACCTTTAACAGAGCATCTAGTCTGAGTCTAATAGACTATATTCTGGTAAATGTTAGATTATGGCCCTGTGTATCGGATATGACAGTGACCAACAGAACAGACAGTGACCACACCACCTTAGATCTTTCATTGAGCCTAGCTACAAGATAATTCATTGCACCTATCAAATAATAAGCCAAGAATCAAATGGTAGTCAGTGAGGCTCTCAGAGGAAACTATGAGGCATACATATAGCCTAGTTAAAAGGGGTCTAGGGGCTTACTGTAACCTAGACCTTGATCTAAATCAAGCAAATTCTCTGAGGGGAGATCTTTTTGAGGATCTCAAAGATGTATTTTATACAGAAATGGGGACACAGCAAAACCAGGGATGTACGCACCTGGTATAATAAGCAATGTAGATTGGCCAAAGAAGCCTTGATAAATGCTGTAAAAATTAAGGGTAGATGGGAGATCCAAAAATGTAGGGCAGTTTATAGCAAATTATTAAAGAATGCAAATACAGAATGGGACTGTGGCAAATGGGAGTTGCTTTTGACAGCAACAAGAGAAAAAAGTCATACAACCTTTTGGAATCTGGCCACCAAGGGTAATGTGGAAGGAATCACCAAAATTGAAACCAACATAGCGGCAGAGGCATGGATTTCCCAATTTTCGAGTATATATTAAATCCCGCAATGCAGTGGACCTATTCATGTAAATCCACAGGATTCTATAGGAATTAATATATCTGACCTGGACAGTCCTAATGTCTTTCCAACCATTACATGTGAAGAAGTTGAAAGTGCCATCAGGAAGGTAGTTCCCATAAAGTTCCAGGTCCAGATACAATTCTGGCAGATCTTTTCTTGTCAGAGATAAAAAATATGGGGTACTTATCTTACTTTGATACTTAATGCCACTCTAAAAGGTTCCATAGTCCTGGGCTGGAGCAGAAATGTTTCCAGTTTATCAAAAGGGGTTTCCTTTAGTTCCTGCAAACTATAGGCCAATTAGCCTAATCAATACTATTCACATTTTTTTTTGGCAGGGTCATTTTATTCCAGGCTCCAGTAATGGCTAGATGATCATGAAGTCCTACGACCTTTTCAGGCAGGCTTTCGAACTAGCACATTGACCTTAGATCACATTTTTAGGCTCCAGTTAATTTATTGGAAGCCTGTAATAATCGATGAGTGATGACTTTATTCCGTATTTGTGGATTTCAAAGCAGCTTTTGATTGTGTGCCAAGGGCCACTCTATGGAAGGTCCTAGCTGAGATGGGTGTGCCTGATTACATATGTAGAATTATAGAGAGACTCCAATAATTTAGTTTTGCCCAGGTCCTGTGTGGTAGATTAGGCGAACTGACTGAACCTTTCCCAGTAAATAAGGGTGTATGGCAAGGGAGTGTGCTGGCCCTGCATTAATGGTCTGGTTGGCTAGTCAAACAAATGCTATAATGATGATGCGCCAAAATTAGCAAACATGAGGGTTCCTGCCCTCACGTTTGCAGATGACACTCTTCTTTTGCCTAAGTCGCCGATGGGGATCCAAAAACTATTGGATCAGTTTAGCATTTTCTGTCTAGACATTGGGTTGGAAATTAATGTGTCTAAGATCAAGTATATGGTTTTCAACCAATGTCTTTCGACTCAACCAAACCCAATACTAAATGGAGTCCCTTAGAACAAGTCCAATTGTTTGAAAATTTAGGTGTCACTTTCAGTGAATCGATGGACTGGGCTCATCATATCAGCAAACGAAGGATCAAACTAGAGCAACAGATAGGAGGGTTGCTAAAGATATATTGGGACTTCATTTTAAACCATTTTCTTCAGTTGCCCTGCTCTATTCTAGTCCGGCTATTGGGGTGGCCCTATATGGAGCGGAGCTATGGGGACATAAACACCTTAAAACCCTAGAGCTTGTGGAAAAAAGTTTTTTAGGTAGGTGCTAACTTTACCAGCTGGTACCCCCTTGATCCCTTTAAGACTGGATACTGCCCTTAGATCAATTGCGGAAAAAGCAGCAGTCAGATCCTTGACATTCTGGAGAAGAGTCTGGGCTACCCCAGAAAAATATTCTATCACAAGGGTCTTCAGGAAATTCTCAGACATTCGGTTGCGGTGGAAATTCTGTGGTTCAACTATATTAGGCTTTCTTTTAATGAAATGGGCATACCTAAATTGTGGGATGATCCAAGAACCAGCTGCTATGCTACCTCAGCCAAAGAAATAAAGACTCAATTTAAATCATATAGATTAAATGAATTATTATCCTCATTGACATTGAGTAAATTAACAGGTACCTTTATAATGATAAAGGACACATACAGTACTGAACCCTTTCTAGATGATATCGAGCCAACTCTGGCCATGAAACTTTACATGCACTTTAGATATGGAACTTTGCCCCTTTGCACATTTACCTCAAGATGGGCTAAGATAATATACCCTGCTGCATTGAGATGTCCAACCTGTGCTTATGAAAAGGAAACTGTAGCTCATATGTTGGCTTTTTGTCCAACTTATAGTAGGGCTAGGGCCAAGTGGATAATTCCAATATGTAGACGCATAGGAATAACCAGACATTTGGAGGCCTGTAAAATTATTCAGACCGACTTGACGCCCTCTACAGTGTTTGCAGTTTCCAGATATTTATTGTGTATGTGGTATGTAAAGAAAAACAAAAACTAGCTGCTAATCCTATTTAATTTAGTGCCTGTTTTACAATTTTTATAACAATCGAATTTTTTAGTTGTCTGTATTTTACTAGGTAATTGATTATCCTGTTTTTAACTATATACCTCTTTTAACTAATTTGGGCATGTATTCTTTTGTTGGTTATTAATGAAGTGTTTAATGTTTTTATTGAAACGTTTGTCTCTTTTATGGTATTTTACCAAAATAAAGAGTTTTTGAATTGAATTGAAAATGTTAAGGTTTGCTAAAGCAGGTAGCCCCTGACCGCAGGAGTCATTAGTGCAATCAAGAGCCTTTAAGACCTGAGAGGAAGCAAGGCTTTGAGTAACTGAGAGTGAGTATGAACCACAGGAAGCTGAACGTGAGCTGCAGGCTCAGGGACCTAAATTAAGCCGTACCCCTGAAAGAAATATTTACCCCCACCAATGCCCAATTAGAGTAAACAGGAGCTTTAGAGATCTGGTGGTGACTATGTGCCACGCAGAAAGGGAACTACACAGAAATATATGCTTTGCAAAATCTCCTGGTGAATATGGTTTTCTGTGAACTGAGAGTATCCTGAAGCTTTTAGGTATGAGTGAGCAAGAGCTATTGAGCCGAAATATAAACAGGGAAATCAGGTGACCAGAAGACGAGCTGGAATCCAAAGGCTCCAGAGAGTGAGCTGGAACCTCAGAGATCTGAGCCTGAGCAGGATCTTCAGGGGGCCAAAGAGTGGAAAAGAGCTTAATGGTCCTATTGGTAAGTGGGTAGTTTAGGGACCAACATATAGGGAGTATGAGCCCCATATCTTAGGATTCACAGAACCCATGGGTCCTTGAGGTGAGCATAAGCTTACAGACTTGAGGATGAGTGTGAACCTCTGGGGCCGTGTTTGATAGAAGTGACTGAGAAGCTCTAAGGATGACCAGGAGTTTGAGATCCTGACCGGGGATGCATAGATCCGAGTGTGAGGAAGGGCTTGGGGATCTAAGCGAGAGCTTTATTGACCCGAAGGTATGTGTCAGAAGACATAGAAGATCTGCTATAGAGTAACAGTGGGGCATATCATCAAGGCGGCGTAAAACAATTATCGCCGCTTTTGCGTCCGTTTTCGGGCAAAAAGCGGCGATAATTGTAACGCTCTATCAGCATGGACACGCTAACGCGTGAATCCATGCCTTAGCGCCCATTTCCTTGCGCCTCGCCTCGCATCGCTAATGAGATGCGAGGTAGGCGTTCCCGTCTATAAGTCAGCGGAAATCATTGCTTACACTGCTACCCCCTATTAACAAGTAATTCCCTAAGCCGCTTAGCGACATAAAAAGCAGCGGTAACCGGGTATATCGCCGGTTTGTTACGCCTGCTATTTTTCCTACTTAGCCATATCTATCATGGGAGGTGGATTGTCATGCTGAGTCCACATCTCCCTATCTACGATGTTTTGCCTAACGCGGTTTTATATCGCTGGTATTCCTGCGATATTGCCTCTTTCTGCCGCTATTGCCGGGATTTCTATCGCCTCAGCGATGCGCGTTGGTGATAGTGCGCTAACCGGGCGATAGAATCCGGCGATAGACGGCGTTAGTAATGTGCACGTTAGACGCGGCCAGCGATAATTATCGCTGGCCGTTGATAATATGCCCCAGTCTTTCCAGTCTTGGCTGATGCTACTGGCCTTTGAAATTTAAAAAACAAAATTCACCAAAAAATGTCGCCCCAAAAGAAGCCCCTAATGCTAACCACACAATGATTCTTGAAAGTTGGCGATCCGCAAATGTGGGTCACTTTTTTTTGGGGGGGCGGGCCAATTTTTCGCCCCAATCCGACCCTGTTTGATAGGGGCTGTGCGCATCATAGGAGCCCTGACTACACCGGAACTGTGCGGATATTGCAAGGTAGTGCACATGGGGGCATCCACGGATATGGTACCGCTGAGGAAATGAGGTCTGGCTGTATCTGAAGGGTGTAAAGTAAACTGTTTTAGTTTTAAACTGCACTCTGCTGATATAGGAAATTAATAACTCGGGACATGTTTGTTTAATTCCCGTATCTCTGTTGTCATGAAGGGTCTTCTTTGGAGAACGGATTTCTGATAAGGGCAATAATTTCCCAATATGATGGCCGTCTGAGCGGTAGGGGCACAGATGGGGTTGTCTACTGCAGGCGGTAATATACATATTATTTTACAGCGTCGTAAAATGATTACAAAACCAAATGATGCCTTTAATGTGGATTCAGTTATAGCATAACTATGGAGGACCTGGCGTGGCTCGTTTCCAAAAGGAAAAAGTTGTTTATATATAGTAGCAGGGAACAGAAAGTGAGCGAAAGGAACCAAAATTAGGGAAGAAAGAAACAAGACGAAAGAATGGAAAAGGGAACACAGGAAAGACAAACAACAAGAAAACAAAGAAGAGAATTTAAAAAAATGAAATAAAGAAGCAAATAAAGACAGAAAGAGAATGAAAGGTAGACAAAAACAGTGTACAGAGGCAAAGAAACCTTTCTAATAATGACTTGCATTTTACACTTCGCTTCATACTCGCTTCTGCCATCGCTTAGCAATGTAACTAGTGGAGTTATAGTTTAACGGTACTCAGTTTACCGACTTTTGAAGGATGAAAAGCTGAGCTGGTCAGGTCAGGAGTAGAACTTGTGCTGTGCAACGAAACATGTGTCAGGGGCGAGCATTTACCTCACTGAGCTATCTTACAGGAAAGGAAGAGGAAGAAAGGGGAATTGGGAAGGAAAAGGAAAGAAAAATCTTAAAGGAAGAAAAGAAAAAACGGAAAGAAGGAAAGTAGGAAAATAAAATACAAAGAGAAGACAACCAATAACGAACAGATTAACTGACACAGAAAGGGAAGGATATACATCTATGGATATAAAAAGAAAGAAGAGGGAAACGAAATGAGAGAAAGAAAAATAAAGATCCTCGACAGGGCAGGAAAAAGACAAATAAAGAAAGTGAAATATTAAACCAAGATAACAAAGGTAAAGTAATGAAAATAAAATGATACATTTAAAGGCTGTGGGAGGCCCGCCCTCTGCCCTGCTATGAGTTGGTTATGTCCCATTTCCAGTCTATCACCGAGTTTAGTATTACAAATTACAATATGATTATTATATTAATCATGCAAGTTTGTGAATATTATATTTAATTAAAACACTTCAGAAACAGAGACGTAGATGAAGGGGAGGTGTAGGAAGGAGTGTGTATTGGCGTGCGTGTCTCTGTTGGTACTTGTGTGTATAATGTGTGTATGTATAGTGGGGCAGGTATTACGCCCTAACACTTTCAAGCAACACCAGCCGCCGCTGCGAGTTTTTTTTTTTTTAACTAAAGGTTTATGATGAATGTGTGCCCCCTCCCCTGATGCTTTCATGCAGGGCATCCTGAACCGTTCATGATACACGAATCTACATTTCTTCTCTCCATATACCGGTCGTGGATTTACATAAAATAGCAGCGCTAGAGCCGTATCATAATGTGTTTTGCTGGTTAAGCACAGAGATGAGCGCCTGCTTTTATGAAGTGAATTTGTTCAGCTCAATATTTCTCTGAGCTACTGCTTTATTTCCAGATTGTACAGCTCAGAAGTAGTGAGCAAGGTTTGCCTCTTTCTGTTTCTGAGCTGTACTGTTTGAAAATAAAGAGCTAACTCAGAGACATATGCGACTCCAGGAGCAAAAAACAGTTGCCCGGCTCTACTGTACTCCAGCCAAGCCCACCATGATACAGCCCCTGTAGGGCAATACATTTCCAAGCTCCAATGAAAGAGCTTTTAATTGTAATCAACACTCCATCAAAATAACATCCGAAAAGCTCAGAGCTCACATATGAGCTCTATCTCCCTGTGAAATGGATTTTCCAAAAGTTGCACCAGAATCCCAGTATTTTGGGAACAACCAGGTGGGCGGAGTCACCAATGGCAATTTGGGCACCGCGAGTTGCACAGAATCCTCTTTGGAGCAATAAATCCAAGTTTCTGGCAGATGCCGAGCGTTTCCTTTTGCCTTTCACATCTATCATTCAAAGGGCAAAAACAGAAGCATCCGTTTGCGCAATTAATTGCTAAAACATTCCATCTTCTTCATTAAATGTTCCTGAAAATCTAATAACAGATGGGAAATGTCAGGCAAGCAAAATAAAATATTCTCTGACATGACATAATGCATCCAAATGGGTGAAGATGCTAGAGCCCAGAGATTGCATCTCTGTTAATACACTTTGCAGTAGACGTCTTCTACAGGGGGCGACAGTTAGTAAGGAATCCAAACAACCCTTGACTAGTCAGACATGCAGGCTGTCTGAGTTTGCAACAATTAACAGACGATCACGCAAGCCATGCAACTATCATGATTGTATGGCTTTTCTGACTCACTAACAGGGTACACATTTCAGGGCACTGTTCAACTTTAAAAACTGAAATCAAATACACATATATAGATTTGTTACAATATCGGATAAAGGCGTGAGTAAGTAACTAAAACAGCATGCACCAAAGACCAAAAACATTTTTGCGAATTGTCTGCATGGAAGAAGATTAGGAAGGATTTGTAGTGTTGTGTGATCATGTGCAGTAGAACCCTTGTGGTCCTTGGCGGACTCCTTACAGAGTTGCATAATAAATTGCGAGGTATTTGGGTGTGTCTTGGTGTTTTCAATAAAGTTTAGGATGTAGTGCGTTCAGTTAACAGTTGGATGCCGAAGAATAAAGATGTGTGTTACAGAGCTCCGTGTGTGGCGTTGTCATTTGCGTGCTCCAGAGCTGGGGTGGACGCGATAACTGGCGACGAGTGGGGATACATGCCCCAAAGAAACAAGACTGCACTCCATGAGATTTTGCCGAGGTCCAGTAAACTGCTGGCTGTGCATGCCACGTGCGCCCCAAGAAGCAGTCAACGGTTGGCGTATGTGGGGTCAAAGCGCCAATCTAGCTCTTACAAGGCTCTGAAAGAAGGTGAAAGCCCACCAGAAGCCTATTGGTAAGGCTAAAAGAAGAGTGTACCACAGTGTAACACAGAGCCACCGTCCATACATAGCAAAAATACTAAAGGCAGTGAAAACAAGGTACCAAGAAGCGCTTGAGGCAGCAACAGCCAGGGTGCAAGAAAGCTCAAAAGGCAGAGATGACCAGGTGCAAAGAGATGCTAAAAGCAACAACAACCAGGTATGATGCACAAAGTTGAAAGTGGTGAAGAATACATGCATTGGGCAAAACCGTTACTCACTGTTAAGAAAGAAGATGGTGCCATACAACTTCAGCCTGGGTGCAATGAACCAGATGTAAGCACACGGCTGATGCTTACAGAAGCAGCAGGTCGAATTGAGCAGCGACCGTTGTCGGGACAGCATATGCTCTCAACGTCAGTGAGTCCCAAAACAAGTTATGATGCAGCTGTGTTTCAGAAACCCCACCGCCATTCAATACCACCAAAAAGCAGAAAATTGGCACCAGATCGATGACATGGATCGAAACACTCGATGACTCCATAGAGTCTCTAGAAGAAGTAAATGACAAAAAGAACACCAAATTCTTTAAAAAAACTTGTAGGTGAGGGAGTGACACAAGTGATACATACAATATCACAAACTAATGAAGTATCATATTGTCAAATCAAAGAAGCGCTAGAAGCCAAGTTCAATCCAATGCCGAATTTCGACTATGAAAGGTATATTTTCAACCAGGCAAGATAGCAAGTTGGTGAACTGATGGTTAAGTTTGTTGAAAGACTTGATGCCCTCATCAAGCACTGCAAGTTCAGTTAATTCAATGACACAGAAGCAATGCATCTCTGATTCGTTGAGAAAATGCATGCTGAGAGAGACACTTAGTCTAGAAAAGGTTCTCATGGGTGTGAGAGCTGAGGGACATGCAGATCAACAGGCTGCTGATATGGAAGCTGGAACAGCCCAGAATGAGTCAGTGTTGATCATGAAAAGGAAACAGAAACATAAAGTGGAGGCCCAGAAGATGATGTCTTCGAAGAAAAAGAAATTGTATTTCCGATGTGGATTCTAGTTTCCATACAAAGGTAAATGTTCTGCCATTGGACAGATATACAAAGGCTGCGGGAAAGAAAATCATTTCATAATGGTCTACAAAGAGAAAGAAAAAATAAGTGTGTCCTGACGAGAAGAGAAAATGGGTGCCAGAAAGTTCCAGAAGCATTCTAGCCATTCCCATAAGGCCAAACGGATACATCAATTGAGGCAAGTAAAGACTAAACTAAGTCGATCGTCATCAAAATAATCTCCCAAAGGCTCTTCAGCATCATAATCGAGCAACAGTGAAGAAGATGGATGGATAATGGTGATGTCGACCACAGAACAACATGCACATGTAGGATTGGCTGCTTGCAAAAAAGAACACAATTCAAAGAGAGTTCACCGCATGAAACAACCAAATTAATTTGGCCAGTGCCCCAAGATCACGCTAAAGGTGAATTGCTGCTCTATAACTTTTATTATAGACAGTGATGCATCAACCAATATCATGCCTGCAGAAAAATACAACAAACTGTCTTCGATACCATGGCTAACACCATCAAAAACAAAGGTGTACACATGGGCTGCCTCTACGCTATTACAAAGTCAAGGGTCATTTATAGCGAACATGAGGCATAAGAAAACAACAGTACAAGCGCCAATTCATGTCCTCCAAGGTACTTCATCGAGTGCATGTCTACTCAGTTTTAGCACTGCTGCTGACATGGGACTGAGATCCATCCTCCATCATCTACAACCTCAATGCACATTCTGTAATAGTAAGTAAATCTCCTTCATTGGGACACTTAAGACAATTAAGGTGCAACTTCACATTAGAAGAGGTGTAGTATGCATTTTTGTGGATATGCCCCAGGCCATAAAAGCAACCGAGAGAGAAAGACATCCAGGCCCACACATAGTGGACATGATTACACAGATGAAAGTTGCCAAATTCGTCTCCTGTCTTGATTTAAACAAAGGATACCATAAACTCAAGCTGGAAGAAAACTGTAGGTATATTACTACTTTTTCAACTAATTTTCATTTGTTCAGATACAAAAGACAGCTTTGGTGTGTCATTGGCTGTAGAAATCTTTTAGGATGTCATTAACCGAAGCATTCAGCCTGTCATACATGCTTTTAACTACAGTGATGATATACTAGTGTTTGGGGCCACACGAAAGTAGTATGACAAAGCTCTTACACAAGTATGCCATCTGCTCGCTGATGCAGGTCTCACTTTAAATGCAGAAAAGTGTGAGCTTCACAAAACCAAACTCAAATTCTTTAGGCATATTCCAAATCACAGATTACATTTATGGCCAGTTGGAAGTCAGACTAGCAGGAACTACACCTGTTCAATTTAGCACAAATTCAAGGAGTAGTTCTGACAACAAACATCATTAATTGCAACAAAATACCATCAAGAAGGAGGGCATCCACAGCTTAAATCTAAAAATAAAATAATCTGGCTTCAAACAAGTCAGAATATACCGTGGCAAGAGAAGATGATATAAGTTAATTTAGGTCTGCAGAGATCTGCATAAAACCACCATGCAAAAACAGCTTGTCTGTCATCCTATGAGCAAAACGGGAAGTAGCAATTGCCAATTCATACCTCATTATCTACTGCAACAGTGACGCAAACTATGCTCTAAAGGAGTATTAAAAAATTGACAGATAATGCACATGATTTTATCACTGCAAAAACAAGCTTAAATGTATAAAGCCTTCCATCAAATACCAATTATTTTTTATGAAAATTGCACACAATGTCTTTGGGTTGTGTATATGTTGCTGTGAAATACAACACCTATTTGGAACAATTAAAACTTGCATCTTCAGGAATTTAATCTGAAGTTTTTAACTGGGACATACTACATGTAAAAATGCTTACTCAATGGTACATGCATATACATTGAACTTAAATGAAAATAATTTTTTTAAAGCGCTCGATTGCCCGAAGGTCTCATGGCGCTAATCCAACAACAGAAGAAAAAGGAAGAAAAAATGAAAATAGCCTAATTGGGATCTACAAGTTAAAAGCCAAGTTTTAAGATTCTTCCTGAAGGAAGATGAAGTGCAGGTTTTAATATGAAGTGGTAGTGCATTCCACTGTTTGGTTGTCCCATATAAGAAGTTTCTTCCGCCCCAACAAGCTCTTTTATATTTGGGAACAATCAAGTTGAAGGCTGACGAGGATTGAGGTGTCCTCGGTAGAGCGTACCAGATTAATTTATTTTTAAAATAGTCCGGTCCTATATCGTGCAAGGCTTTAAAGGCTCAACGGATAGACTGACGGCCTCACACACCCGAGCGGATTACATGCTAGCAATGATGTAAGGCAATTATCCTTTTAAGATTTTATTGAACGGACGCGACGGTGACCACCAGCATATTGACACTACATCTGACAACAAATTAAGCTTCTGTGTGATCATCAATATGATAATCTCAGTATGAATCGAAGGCATTAATTCCTTCAAAGTCTTTATCTAACAGACGCTATGGTGGTTATAATAGAGAAACATCTTGGTGATCTTCAAAAAGACGATTCCAACCCTGATGAAGTCCATGTTGGACGAAACGCGTTGGCTGGGCTGATGAATATGACTACAAATAAAGAATAAATGAAAATAAGAAATCTCAAGACTCCTTGCACTCCATTTTTGCATGTATTTTGTGGATCCCATTACAGTTTGTATAATTTGGGGGAGAGAAAGGAAGAAAAAAGATGTTTAATTACATGCTTGTGCATAATTAATGAAGGTATTACGTTCAATTGTATGCTCCTTTTCAGAACCTAATTGCAATGCACAGAGCCTTGAAATCAATAAGTCTATGAACTGGCAGCCAGTTAAGTTGGACTAATGCCTTAGAGGCAGATTGATACTTCGGTATTCCAAGCAAAAGCTGTCCCGCAGCGTTCTGCAGTATCTGTAAGTAAGTAAGTAGTAAGTAAGTACATTTTATTATGCATGATTAATTAAAACCTTTGCATACATTAAACATATAAAAATAAAGGTTCCTTATTCATAATACAATAAGTAAAACAATGTTAAAAAATCCACATTTGTACTGTGAACAACGCAATGTTAAAATCCTCTAAAAAGGGTGCGCTCGTATTTATTACAGTCTTCAAAGTTCTAGCATGCTTGAGTAGCAAAGAGTTCGAGTGCTAGTAAATTGACAAATTAGGCTGCCGACCTGTCTTTGTGGCCTCCACTGCTGAGTACTGTGCCCGATGGTGTGTTTTGAAGTACCTGGACAGTGATATGGGGCTCTTTCTAAGCTTAGTGGGTCGAACAACAAACGATGGCCAGTTTTAAAGTGCTTGTGCAGCCATAAAATGCTCTAAAAGGTTGTACAAAACCAGTTTCAGAGGATACCCGATTCCACTGTATTGGATTGACTCGTGACAATAACAAAGAATTTTTGAGTCTCTTTGCAACGGTATCGAAGAATTTTGTGAGCCGGCAGTTTAGTTGCGCTACAGCTGGATTGAAGCACAGCATTACTGCCTGCATGCAGGACCTGATGCCGTGCTGCTTGAATATTGGTTTTAATAAAATGCACCTTATGTCCCTTAGGATGTGGCAAGTGCAAACGATGTGGATAAGATCTTCAGTGCCGTGACCGCACAGGCGACAGAGCTGCTTTCCCATGTTGGTAAAAAAGGGGAGATTGGAATGACACCTAGACGGAGCTTTAGAAATTTCTCCTTGGTTGCCGTTTTTATTCCCATTTTAAAGTAGGGTTGGGGTTTGAAGTTGATGGAGCAGAGAAAATAAAAAAAATGTTTAACCCCTAACAAAATTTATAAATAATTAATAAAATGTTCGTTTAAATGTATTAATCAACACTGTACGTGGGGAAGGGTAATACGCAAGTATATGTGCTGATTAATCTATTAATAAATGTCTGTGTGTCTAATTGTAACATAAAAATAAGTGCGTACTAATTCATAATAAATGCATGATTTGTGCTTCATAGAAAATAAACGTGTCGTTGCAAAAACAATAGTGATGGGAAGTAAGGAACAGCTTAAATGTTGCTTTCTGCTAGGTAATAACTAATTGGGGTACGTAGATGACGGGAGGGAAACGAAAAGGCTATGTTTCTCTATTTTAATTATGTTTTGTTTATTTCAAAATAGTGCTTCTAAGTATAAACGAGTGGCGATATAAAATGGCTGCCAGTTAATGAAGTGTGCAAGTGCGGGGAAACACGTGACAAGGGAGAAAAGTTGGAGAAAAGCTAACCTCGTGATGTTGCTGAGAGGCTAGGATGCGAGAATGGTCAAGGCTGATGTGACCTAATTGAACTGATAGTGTGCCGTGGTGATCAGCAAGGAACCGTGGGAAACCATTTTAAGAGAAAGGACAATGCCTGCAGAGTTCTCGAATGTATCGAAAGAAGTTACAAATGTACTGATCGAAGCGGATGGAAACATATCTTGAATTGTGAGAAAAGAAATGAACATTTACATTCCAAGGACCAGTTGGATCCAAGAGAACTTGATTAAAGAATGAATAGATGAAATGTATGAACCAATGAAAGAAAAGCGTGTTATTAAGGTTGCAACAATTAGTTAGCGAAGTTAGAATTAGGGTATAAGAGGGCCTACCCTTAGTGGGAGGGGGTCACAGTCACGATCGGAGTTGGAGAGTCGCAGTCAGAGTCGTGTTGGTGTTGGTGGCTTCCAGTGCTTGGTGGTCCTGATCGATCCATTACTGAGCGGGAGATGCTGAAAGACTGTTAGATGAGACGGGTTGCAGGTAGCTGATGCTGACGAGCTGAAGTTTCTGTTGCTGTCTTAATTTTCCAGTTGAGTATGAGAATCAGGTTATTTTTAATTCTTAAACCTAAGGTTAGAAATCATTAGGCTAAATTAGGAAGGTAGGCAGGTAATTAGGGTTTTGCTTCATGACAAAAAACTTCCTTTCTGCAATAAAATTGATTATGCTTAATAAATATTTGAATGAATAATGAATGAATAATTGAATAAAAGTTTAAATTCTTTCTCATGCTTTTAAAATTATATAAAATTTAAGATTCTTTAAATCAAACGACTCAGTGGTTATTTTACTAAATGATCGTGACGCCAGTAATTGGTTATTGTGATTTAGCTGGTCTTAATCACTATGAACTAATTTCTTACATGAATGATTCATCGACAAAACAATGAGCAGGAATATCTTAAGAAATAACTAAAAGAAAGCGATAGGTTAAGGTAATAAGATATCCCGGCTCTTTCCAGCGGTACATAAATGGTGTTTTCATTTAAATTCTGATGTTTCTCCTAGGAGTACAGAATTTCGTAAAGGTATAAAGGAAATCCAGGTGTATGTGTGTGTGTGATAGGCGATGTTTATGGGCCCCATCGTCATGTGGATGTGAGAAAATATAGTTTACCCCTGGATGACCGATAAGTGACCTAGGAGGAGAATAGTTTTTATTGTACGCGCTGCATCAGATTTCTTGGTAGCAGAGTTATGGTTTTCTATAGATTAGTTTAGTGATTATTGTTTATTGATTATTAATTTTGATGACTAACACTATATGTTGAGTCGCGTTATGTTATATGTGAGTTTTCACGCTTCTGGGATGTACGAAGTGGAACACGTGTGGCAAGAGAAGTCACATGGAATTTGGTACATGGTCTGAATTCATTTTGGTAATAACACAGGTTGTGTTATGTTAGGGATTTTCTGTACGAAAGGTGTGTAATTGAGATAGCAAATCACGTTTTCTTGTGAAACTTTGGCCTTAATTCTCAGGAGCCTAGTCTCCACATGTGTCTTATCCCCAGAGAAACGAGTAAATTGTTTGCTTGAAAGAAGGGTAAGGTAGAGGAAGTGCTACTTTATCGGCGAGAGTTAATAATTCTGTGGTAGGGTAGAGGTAAGCGCTGCCTACTGGAAATACAGGATTCTTGTGTAAAAGGACAAAGCTGTCACTTTTGTTTAGCGAATCGGACTATGGAATTGTTTTAATTGTTGTAACTAACGAAGAAAACAGTGAAAAGAAAATTGCCGATAAATTTTGTAAAGGAGGGGTAAAAGAGCAGGAGTAACATCGACAGTGCCGCGCTAGGATTGGATAGTGCGCTAGTCACGTGAACACAGAATCAGGAGTGACGTAGAAAAGTGCCGCGCTAGGATTGGTTGGTCCGCGGACGAAGGGAATCATTCTGATTGGTGCGTTAGTGTGAATCGCGCTGTAATTGGTTGAAGTTCCGTACACGGAACAGTGCTGGTTTGAAGAGAAAAACAAATCGAAAACATGCCGTATTACAAGTATGAAAGGGAGAGAACGTCATGGACGACAAAAATAAAGAATTTCTTTAAGAAAGACAAAAAGGTTGTGACTAGAGAGGGACAAGTAATTCCTCCGCCGAAATCAGCAGCTTCACATATGATGCTGAAATATGGATATCATACATGCATATGGTTAGAAAATTGGGCAAAGTATACGAGGAATGATGGTGCATTAGCTTTCCCTGAGAATGGTTCATTTAGTGTAGCGGTTTTGCGAAATTTGCGAGAAAAGATGACAAATCTAGAACCTAGACCAACACAGTTTGAAGCGTTGACGGAATGGGAGGATGAGATGTATGAGCGAGAGAGATTCAGAGGTTTAAGGGATCATGAGTTTATGCCTGGAAGAATGTGGGGAATAAATCATGAGGATAGAATAAAACGATGGAGATGTGATAACATGACAGGAGGTTTGTTTCCAGCTTTTACAGTTGAGGAAGAGACTAAGAGAAAACGTACTGAGAAAAAGAAACATATGGAGAAAGAGAAATATATGCATGAGAGCGAAACGGATGATGAATTGCTGGAAGATATTTTAAATAGAAATCCACCTCCGTATCAGCAGAGTTCTACAGTGGTGACACCAAATGCGCCGCTAATAGAGACTATGCGAAATAAAAGTCCAGAAAAAAGAATGGAAATAAATAGGTCACAAGATCAAATGAGAACTTCACAAAATGAAGGAATAGAAAGCGACAATGCAAGCGAATTAGCAAGGACAACAAAAGAACTAACTGAGAAGATTAGAGAAGTAACGAAAAATATGGAAGCAGTGACTGTACCTGTAACAATAGGTCCAGTAATACCAGTTTTTGAGAATCAGAAAATTGATGAACGATCTTTAGTGATTCCCATGAGTTCACAATTTCAGAGAGAAAAAGAAAGGATGGAACAAAGTGCAAGTACAAGTAATTTGGGTAGTACTTACAGATCAAGTCCACCTACAAATTTGACTGTGAATGAGTGCAATGGTAGGAAAATGCATATGGTAACAGAATCTGCAACAGAGACTCCTGAAAAGAGTGGTAATTGGGTTGAACTAAATAATACACCCATAGGTCCGACTCCTGATGAGTTAAATGAGTGGATGAAGGCATTTAAAATAGAAGAACCAGAAGAAAAACCATTAGATGTAATTAGGTTAAAAATTGACATGGAAGAATTAATTCTAGGAACGATTGGTACAGAAAAGATAAAAAATTACCAGGCTGATGAAATAATGTTTCTGTGCAAAAGTATTACATGGAGAGCAAAGAATTTACATGACAAACTAGAAGAAGTAGCCAGTGAAATTGGAATAGACTTTGCGAAAGTGAAAACATTGCAGAAACCATATAGAGTAGATTTTTGTGAAAAAAATATTGAAAATTTGAACACGGCTGGAAGGCTGACACAGATAAAAGAGTTAATTGTGTTATTGAGAAAATGGGGTGATGTGGACAGATGGAAGGTTATATGGACAAAAAAGAATGAGAAAACTACAGACAAAGCTTCTTTGGCTTTTATGATAACTGAAAAAGAACCTGTTGCCAGAGAATACCCTATGAGAGAAACTCCAGGTGGTAGTTATGTGCATGTTCCCTGGACTAGGCAGGATATACTGTCATTCACAAATGACTTTCCAAAGCTAAGAGAGAAACCAGTTGAATGGTACCGACAAGTAGAGAGGTTTGTAAAAGTTTCAAAGGTGTTGTGGATAGATTTAGATGGATTATTTGACATAGTGGTACCAACTGATTTGTGGTCAGAGTGTACGATTACAGTTGACTGGCCAACTACAGAATATCCAAGAGATCCTAAGACAGGAGCTTCAGGTCCTGAGGGGATGAAGAAGTATGATAAGGTGATTACCTTTTTGAAGAATAAGATTCCTCCTAAAGAGACAGATTGGGTAAAAATCGATAGAACTACACAGGAAAGTAAGGAGTCTGTACACGCCTATTATGAGAGGTTGTTGTTGGTTTTCAAGCAGTATAGTGGATATGAAGAATTAAGTGAAAAAGATATGAGTCATTTTGTCTACAGATTTGTGTTTGGATTGAAACCAGAGATTAGTGAAATGATTAAACAGCATATGATTAATTGGCAGAATGGCACAGTGGATGATGTGCTAAGGTATGCTAAGTATTGCAGTGATGATATTGAGAGTAGACAGCGTAAATTGAAAGAGAAGACAATGTGGGCACAGGTGAAAGTGGCAGAAAAACAAGAAGCTCAATTGGATAATAATAGTGGGAATGAAACAGGACAGAATAAAATGCGACCTAACATAGGTAAAGGGAAAGGTCAAGTGAGTCTAGAGGAGGCAAAGAAGAAATGGCCCTGTCATAATTGCGGAAAATTAGGGCATTGGAGAAACGAGTGTAAGTTCCCACCTAAACCTAATCCGGAAAATCAATCATTAACTCCACAGGTGCAGAATGAGGTAGTTGTTCAACAAAGTCAGGTGCCGCAACCACCACTTCCCAACACTGTTAACCAGCAAAGATACAGTACAGAAACAGGATTCTACGGAGGAGAGCAGGTAACACAGTTGCCGCGAGCAGCTAACATTTCTCAGTATTGGTTGCGTCAGAGTGAGGATGAGCCGGATGAAAGTTTCTGACGGTGCCCAGGAGAGGGGAAAGAGTGTGTACTTGGCGCAACTCTAGAGGTAGATCAGACTGGTCCCTTTGTGGATGGAGAAGTGAATGGTGCAAATGTAACATTCCTTGTCGATACTGGAGCTACCCGTTCTACTGTTAGATCAGTGGAAATTCCAAACCTTCCTCTCTCAGGTGAATACATCCAAGTGGTAGGAGTAGCAAATCAGCAGATTAAAACACCACTTACTGAATTAGTGGAAGTAAAAATTGGTTCTTTTAGCAAAATGCATAAATTTGTAGTGTGCGATTGTAGTCCTGTAAATCTTTTAGGTCGTGACCTCTTGTGCAAAATGAATTGCACAATTTATTGTACACCAGATGGAATTGGATTTCAGACCTCAGATGAAGATGTATTGTATAAAGTAACTTTGATGAATCAGGAACCTGAAATGAATGGTTTGTTTCCTGCATTTGATGCAGAAAAACTTCCAGAAGAACTAAAAATTGCAGTGAAAGAAAATGTGTGGGATTTTACAGGAGAAGATATTGGATTAATGAAAGAAGTTGATCCAGTAAAAGTAACAGTAAAAGAAGGAACAACTTACCCGAATACGCCACAGTACAAATTAACTCCAGAAATAATTGAAGGAATAACTCCTGTAATAAATAAAATGATTGAACAGGGAATTTTAAAAGAAATAATGAGCAGTCCATGTAATTCACCTATTATGGGACTGAAAAAGCCAAACGGAACATATAGAATAGTACAGGATTTGAGAAAGATCAACAAAATAGTTGTGCCCTGTTGTCCAATAGTGCCAAACCCTGCAGTAATTCTATATCAAATTCCACACGAAGCTGAGTGGTACACAGTGATAGATTTGTGTCACGCATTTTTCTCTATTCCTTTGCATCCAGATAGCCAGCCATTATTTGCGTTCCGGTTCGGAGAGCGTATTTTGGCATGGTGCCGAATTCCTCAGGGGTATACAGAAAGCCCCTCAATCTTTAATCAGATTCTAAAGAAATCTCTGGAAGATTTGAAAATGCCAGAAAAGTCAGTGATGGTGCAGTATATCGATGACCTGTTGGTGGCATCGAAAACAAAAGAAGCATGTGTAAGTGATACAATTGCTTTACTGAACCATCTAGAGAAAAGAGGACATAAAGTGTCCCCTTCAAAATTGCAATTTTGCCAAAAAGAAGTTCAATATTTAGGGCATAAAATTAAGAAAGGAGTGCGAAAGATAGCGACAGAAAGAGTAAGAATGATTCAAGGAATGAGAGCACCAATGACGCAAAGAGAGGTAAGAATGTTTCTGGGAATGGTTGGATATTGCCGACAATGGATAAGTGGTTTCTCTTTGATTGCAAAACCATTACAAAAATTGACCAAGAAGGATGTAAGAGACCCTTTTGAGTTAAATAACGAAGAAATGAAATCTTTCAAAGAGTTGAAAAAGAAATTGTGTGAGGCCCCTGCTTTAGGCATGCCTGATTATGAGAAGGATTTTGAATTGTACTGCAGTGAAAGAGATGGATGTGCGTTTTCAGTACTGGTACAAAGACATGGAACAATGAAAAGACCAATTGCTTATTTTTCAGCTGTTTTAGATCCTACAGCAAAAGCATTGCCCGGATGTCTGAAAGCAGTTGCTGCTACTTGTGTAAGTCTGGAACAAAGTGAAGGTATAGTGATGGGGTATCCACTGAGAGTATATGTTCCCCATTCAGTAGAAATTCTTTTGACAAGAACAAAAACACAGTACATGACACATAGTCGGCTGACTAAGTACGAAAAAGTCATCTTGAGTGCTGAAAATGTGACCATAGATAGATGCATGAATGTGAATCCTTCAACATCATTGCCAGATGAAGAGAGTATAATTGAACAAGACGAAGTAGATCATGATTGTCTGAATGTGCTGGAATATTGCACAAAACCAAGAGCTGACATAAAAGATGAACCGTTAAAGGAATCAGATTATGTCATGTTTGTGGATGGCTCATGTTTGAGAACGAAAGAAGGAGTTTTAAGCGCAGCTTACGCAGTGTGCACAGTGGCAACTGTGATGGAAGCGTCTTGTCTGAAAGGAATAAGGTCTGCACAAGTTGCGGAACTGATTGCTTTGATTCAAGCATGTAAATTAGGAAGAAATGTACGAGTTACGATTGTAACCGATAGCCAATATGGTTTCGGTATCGTACACGACTTCGGTCAGATTTGGTCACAAAGAGGTTTCTTGACGTCTGCAGGAACACCTATCAGAAATGGAGATTTTGTTAAAAAGCTGCTTGAGGCGATACAGCTGCCTAAACAAATAGCTGTAGTGAAGTGCAAGGCACATAAGAAAAACGAAGATTACATAGCTGTTGGCAACAACTATGCTGATGAGATCGCCAAATATTGTGCAGAGAACATGGTGTCCCTGAATAAAAATAGAGAAAGGGAGCATATCTCTTCTCCTTTGCTTTTTACTAACACTGTCGAGACATGGGATGAGGTGAGACAGTTACAGGAAGCTGCAAATGATGAGGAAAAAGATTACTGGATAAAAGCAGGATGTAGAAGATAGGAAAATAATGGTGTGTGGGTGTACAGGGATGAAAGACCAGTTATGCCTGATAGCATGATTGCAGACATGGCACGGATGTACCATGGACAAGCTCATATTGGGAGAGATGCAATGATCAGACTTTTCAGACAAACCTGGTATAACCCAAAATTCAGAGCGATAGCTGAAAGCCTTTGTCAAAGATGTCTTATTTGTCAGCAGTTTAATCCAGGAAGAAAGACGGTAGTGAGTCTAGGAACAATAGGACGAGAAGGAGGTCCGTTCACTAGAATGCAATTGGACTTTATCGAAATGCCCCCTTGTAACAGACTAAAATATGTTCTAGTGGTCGTCTGTTTGTTTTCTCGTTGGGTGGAGGCATACCCCACTAGAAGGAATGATGGAACAATGGTGGCAAAACTTATGCTGCGAGAGTTCATTCCAAGGTATGGTTTTCCAGTCACGGTTGAGACAGATAGAGGAACACATTTTCAAAATGAGTTGATCCAATTGATTTGCGAAGCATTGAGTATTAAACAAAAACTACATTGTGCATACAGACCAGAGGCTTCTGGGGTAGTAGAGCAAATTAATGGAACAATTAAGAACAGATTAGGAAAAATGTGTCAAGCTACAGGACTCAAATGGCCAGATGCACTGCCTCTTGTTCTGATGACCATCAGAAGCATCCCTGAAAAGAAAACTGGACTTAGTCCTCATGAGATGATCATGGGACGAGCAATGAGACAAGCACAAGTACCTGTCAACAAGTTATTGACTATAACTGATGATCTAGTACTGGATTATTGCAAGGGACTGGCTGATGTGGTGCGTTCTGTGTTTCATCAGGTTGGACCGGATGCGACCACTCTTGAAAGAAAACCAGCCCACGACTTGAATCCAGGAGACTGGGTCCGCATAAAAATCCACAGGAGAAGAAACTGTCTAGTTCCTCGCTGGGACGAGCCACAACAGGTAATCCTAGTGACAACGACTGCAGTCAAGTGTGCAGGAGTGAAGAACTGGGTCCATGCCAGCCACACAATCAGAGTTCAAGAACCTACTGATCGACATGTGAGTCGACGTCTGGAAGTGTGGGATAAAAGTTTAACGGCTGGGACAACAGGAATAAGAGAAAGGGTGCCAGAACTTGAAGATCGACCTGAAAGTCGACATCTGGAAACCCCAACTGCGAGCACTTCTAGAGAAGAAGAGGAGGAAGAAGAAGAAGGAAGAAATTCAGAAATTCCAGAACCTGAAGATCGACCTGTAAGTCGACATCTGGAAATATCTGATACAAGTTCAGGATCTGATGATTCAGTTGCAAACTGTGAAGAATTTCGAAGGAGAACTTGGGGTTATAAACCAATTAGAGAAGAAAATGAACAAGAAAATGTTCTAGATGAGCAACCAAGTACAAGTTATGGTGGAAATCCTTCAGAAATAATATTAATAGACGAAGTAGGGAAAGAAGTACACAAAAAGTTAGAGAATCGAGAAGAACCCCGAGGAGCAATAGGGACAGATAGAGAAACAAAAGAACAGGGAAATTTAGAAGTAGAGAGTGAGGAAAACACCAAATCGGAAGAACACCGAGGAGGGACAGTAATAAGGGAACACAAGAAGGAGAAGACAGATCCACCAGTAAGAGACGACGAGATCATAAGCTTCAAAATAAGAGACAATAGTGAAAAAGTTGAAACCGAATCTGAAGAGAGTGGAGAAGAGGAGAAAACAAAAACTGAATCAAGAAAAGGAATTGGAAATCAGAAAGAGAAGAAAAAGAAGGTGAAGCCAAAAGGCCAAGAAAAGGAGATAATTGGCCCAGCAACTATATAAGAAAATTGAGATATAGAATAGTAAGAGCAGGAGAAGAAAGTGCTGAACAAGTGAATGAAATAACAAGTCAAAAGGAACAAGAAAAGCCAAGTGGAAAATGACTGCAAAAGTCTAAAAGAACGAAGAAAGTGAATGCAAAGTACAAGTCACCTGAGTGGCTGTATATCGCACTAACGGATTACAAAGAAGAAGAAAACACTCACGAGAACCCGAGACTAAGAAATCGAATGGGTAAAGGTGAGATGCAACAAACCTGAAGTGAAGACTTATAGTGCTTCTGCCGGACATGACAATTTTACTGGATGTGACAAATCACCGGATGTGACAACGAAAGAATTCTGGAGAGAATTAAAAGAAAGTACCAAGCAAAGACTTTTTGAAAGCAGAGTGGCATCTAAGTCATTTCTGAGGTGTAGTGACACAATTTTCTGAAACTTAACAAAAAGATAAAAGCAAAATGGAAAATACTAGGGATAGAAGAGATAAATGTGAGTTTGTAAAAAGATGGTGTAAAATGTGCTGCTTTTGTACAGGTTTATTAATGACCGTATGGATAGTTTTAGCAATCACAATTCCTATTAGTTTAGCTGTAATAGAAGCGAAGAATGATACTAAACCAGAAAAAGAAACTAATATTAAAGAACCAGTTACTTTAAGAAGTAGTGCAGAATTACATAAGGATAAGTCAGTAACAGACTTTTCTAAAAATGTTTTTACAAAATTGTTGTACGAATATGTAGAGACAATGGATGTGAGAGATTGTTATGTTTGTATGCAGTTGCCTGCATCAGTATCAGAAGGTGTGACTTATCATCACCTACCTCTAACTTATGGAATAACATGTAGTGTAATAGCAAGTTTATTTTATAAAACAGGTAGATTAGAGTCTTATTATACTGATATAGATAAGATTTTTGCAAACGTTCCAGTAGTACCAGAACTTAACAAAGTAAAACAAGCAAAAGTTTTAGGAGAATTCTTTCTAGAACATAGAAAATTAACCTTAGAAGAAATAGTTAATAACAACCTTACCTGTGAGTTAAAGAAAGAAGAAAAGGTATTTTTAGAAATGGTTGAAGAAAGAAGAATGAAATTTCAAAAAGAAGCAATAAAAGAGGAAGGAACACATCTATGGACGTTTGAGGAAGGAAATCATGAAGGGAAAAAGATAAATGCAGCAATGACATTAGATTGGCCGCAAACAGGAAAGTTGTGTATTAGGAGAAATAAGACAGTCTATGACAATTACTTTGTAGGTTCCAGTATCTGCCATGACAATTATCAAATTTTGGGAGGTTGGGGATTCAAAGGTGGAAAAGATCCAATATTTCGAGGTATCTATTATATTTGTGGGAATAGAGCTTATTACAGGTTACCGGACCATTGGTATGGAACTTGCTATGTAGGCCTGGTCTTTCCAAAAAATTTTCATATGGACAGAGAAGAAAAAGGAACATACAAGATGATTAATAGCTTTACACGTAGAAAGAGGGAAAGTTTTTCAGAAATTGTAGGTGATATTTTTGGAGCATTAATACCAGCAGTGGGAATATCTTTGAATGCATTTAAAATTCGGAAATTATCCACAGTAGTAGATCGTTTGTCTACAGATACTGCGGGAGGGTTCTTGATGGTAAATACCGAAATGGTTGCCATGAGAGCTATGGTGATGCAAAATCGGCTTGCCCTTGATATTCTTTTGGCAAAAGAGGGTGGAGTCTGTGGAATGTTGAAAGTCCAACATTGTTGCACTTACATTCCTGATAAAAGTGAAAATATACAGAAGTATATTACAAATATTACAAATTTGCACAAAGAACTAGTTCCACTGGAGGTTGAAAGTGTCTTGGGAAAACTTGGTAGAGGGTTTTCTTCCGTAGCAAATTGGTTGACCAGAATGAGTAGACTAATGATAGGGAAAGTTATAATAATAGCAACTGTAGTAATATTGTTAGCCATGGTGTTGAAAATTGTAATAACGTATATAAAAAGAAAAGTAAGACAAAATAAGATAAAAAGAAATAACAGAATAATGAAAGAGAGAGAGAGAGAAATGGGTGAAATTGAGCTAGAGAAAATGAAAGAAAGCATGTATAAGGAGACAAGAAGACAAGATGAAAGGGAAACAGATGTGTAACTAACAAAAAGCAAAAGGATGAAAGACATATGCTGCCTGAAAAAGAAGTATAACTTGGGTTTTATTTGGTGATTTAAAAATTACCAAAGGGGGGGAGTTGATGGAGCAGAGAAAATAAAAAAAAATTTTTAACCCCTAACAAAATTTATAAATAATTAATAAAATGTTCGTTTAAATGTATTAATCAACACTGTACGTGGGGAAGGGTAATACGCAAGTATATGTGCTGAATAATCTATTAATAAATGTCTGTGTGTCTAATTGTAACATAAAAATAAGTGCGTACTAATTCATAATAAATGCATGATTTGTGCTTCATAGAAAATAAACGTGTCGTTGCAAAAACAATAGTGATGGTAAGTAAGGAACAGCTTAAATGTTGCTTTCTGCTAGGTAATAACTAATTGGGGTACGTAGATGACGGGAGGGAAACGAAAAGGCTATGTTTCTCTATTTTAATTATGTTTTGTTTATTTCAAAATAGTGCTTCTAAGTATAAACGAGTGGCGATATAAAATGTCTGCCAGTTAATGAAGTGCGTAAGTGCGGGAAACACGTGACAAGGGAGAAAAGTTGGAGAAAAGCTAACCTCGTGATGTTGCTAAGAGGCTAGGATGCGAGAATGGTCAAGGCTGATGTGACCTAATTGAACTGATAGTGTGCCGTGGTGATCAGCAAGGAACCGTGGGAAACCATTTTAAGAGAAAGGACAATGCCTGCAGAGTTCTCGAATGTATCGAAAGAAGTTACAAATGTACTGATCGAAGCGGATGGAAACATGTCTTGAATTGTGAGAAAGGAAATGAACATTTACATTCCAAGGACCAGTTGGATCCAAGAGAACTTGATTAAAGAATGAATAGATGAAATGTATGAACCAATGAAAGAAAAGCGTGTTATTAAGATTGCAACAATTAGTTAGCGAAGTTAGAATTAGGGTATAAGAGGGCCTACCCTTAGTGGGAGGGGGTCACAGTCATGATCGGAGTTGGAGTGTCGCAGTCAGAGTCGTGTTGGTGTTGGTGGCTTCCAGTGCTTGGTGGTCCTGATCGATCCATTATTTGAGCGGGAGATGCTGAAAGACTGTTAGATGAGACGGGTTGCAGGTAGCTGATGCTGACGAGCTGAAGTTTCTGTTGCTGTCTTAATTTTCCAGTTGAGTATGAGAATCAGGTTATTTTTAATTCTTAAACCTAAGGTTAGAAATCATTAGGCTAAATTAGGAAGGTAGGCAGGTAATTAGGGTTTTGCTTCATGACAAAAAACTTCCTTTCTGCAATAAAATTGATTATGCTTAAATATTTGAATTAATAATGAATGAATAATTGAATAAAAGTTTAAATTCTTTCTCATGCTTTTAAAATTATATAAAATTTAAGATTCTTTAAATCAAACGACTCAGTGGTTATTTTACTAAATGATCGTGACGCCAGTAATTGGTTATTGTGATTTAGCTGGTCTTAATCACTATGAACTAATTTCCAGAGTTGTCATAAATAATGCTAGCTCGCCCTGGATAGAGATCATGAGGGGCCCACGTCAGGGCTGCCTGCTGTCGCCGCTGTTGTTTGCCTTAGCGGTCAAGCCCTTGGCGGCCCGGCTTCGGCAGTTGCACCGCGAGTGGACCCTGGAATACCCCACTCGACATGTATTAGTCTCGCTATACGCGGACGACATCACTCTATATGTACGAGAACCTCAGACCAGCCTTAATCCGATTTTGCGAGAGTTCGTAGAATTTGGCAAGCTTTCAGGGGTCAAAATAAACTGGGCGAAATCTCAACTGTTTTCCCTTACTGATGCCGTGCGCCCCTATCCCTTAGACTATCCCATAGAATGGTGCCCTCACGAAGTTAGATATCTCGGCATCACAATAACTAGAGATGGTCCGGAACTCCTACGTGCCAATTACGGAAGGGTGATCGACCACATTACGGAATCCGTAGAGAGATGGATAGCGCTACCATTGTCCATGGCGGGTAGGATCTCCCTAATGAAGATGGTGATCCTCCCCAAGCTATTGTACTTATTTATCAATATCCCTCTCTCTCTGGGACCCTCCTTTTTCAGAACCCTTAAAACCCAGATGATACGCCTGGCCTGGGGAGGCCGACAACCCAGACTAAAGTGGGAGACGCTAATACTGCCATTTACTCAAGGGGGTTTTGAAACCCCAGACTTTGAACTATATTATTTCAGTGCACAGGCGCACTATGCAACCTACCGGTTCACCCCCCCCTTATATGCCCCACCTGGCGATAGAACAATATTATATGCAGCCCACCCCACTGTCTGGCTTTTTAGCAACACAGACGCAGTCAAGGGAGGTGTACTCCTCCACGGTAAAGGGCACAGTGACTGCGTGGCATAAAATAGCGAAACGATTGACTATAGACATGATGTACTCTCCACTACTCCCGGCGAATGGCCCCCCTGCCCTAGAGGTAACACGAGAGGCGCAGTGTCGCCATCTTCTCACTAAGACGAACAGAGTCACATGGGGTGATCTATACAAAAATGGCATATTCCTAACCAAAGAACAGTTCTTTGCCAATAGGGAACCTGCACCGATGGAACTGTTCATGTACATAAGGTTGCGACTCTAGGAAAGTAGGATCTGCTTCTTATGGTTACCTCCACTTTTTGCATGATGTCTCACTGTTTTTGACTAGTCTGACTGGGATCCTGCTAATCAGGACCCCAGTCTATCTGCTTTCACCCTTAAATTGACATACATGTACTTTGGTACACTCCAGATTGTATACTGGGGTACCCTTATAAGTCCCTAGTATATGGTACCCATGGACCCAGGGCATAGGTACCCCAGAGGCCTCCAATGGGCTGAAGCATGTATTATGCCACCCAGGAGAAGCCGTGCAAAATGGAACTCCAGGTCTGCTACTGCAGCCTGTGTAAGATGGTGCTTGCACCACTTACTTTAGATATAGGTTCACTATATCTATAGGTCACTACACTTAAAACTTATAAGTCACCCCTATAGCAGGCCTTATCAATCCTGAAGGCAGGGTGCTGGGTTTTATGCGAGAGGGTTCCCCTGCATGAGCAGAGCCTCTCTGCAGCCTTCGGAGACCATTCTCCCGGGTTGTCTGTGACTCAGCCAGACATATAGGTAGAGGTGCATTATAACCTCGCAGTAAATGCTATCCCGAAAACGACTGCATAGAAACATATCGTGTTTGGTATCAAATACCTTGGAATCATACCTCCACACCAGTAACTGGTGTGGGAGGTATTATTCCATCCTTCAGAAGCGAGCTTCGTGGGGTCACTGGTCTAACCTGTGCCAGCCTTCTCGACCCGGACAGCACAAAATGGATGCTGCCGACCAGAGACACATTTCTGCCCTCCTGCTGCTGAGCCAAGCTCGAGCAGAGGAAGGCAGCACAATAGTCATCCTGTCACAGGGAGGTGTGACCACCTCCCAGACAGGGTTTAGTGTATTGGGGCTGGGTGGGTGCACTCAGAGTGCCTGAAAGTCTGCACCTGGGGCACATTTGGTGTCCCTGTGCATAGTCCAGCTCAAACCAGTTCTAGGAGCCATCGGCTCCTGCTCTGGCATGAAACTGGACAAAGGACATGGGTGTAACCACCCCTCTGTCCTGACCCTCCCCTAGGAGGGTTACCCCGAATCTGTCCAACCCTCTCCAGTGGGTACAAAAGGGCTTACCTGGTTGTAAGACTTAAGATTTTACGTGGACAAGATTCTACAAGAATAAACCACTGACCTTCGACCGACTGGACACTCTGGACTTCGCTGGACCTCGACTGGGCTCGACTTCGTCTCCCTTTCTGTCCGAAGCTTAGTTTGTGCCTGTGCTCCATACAGGCTCGGTGCAGGACCTGTGGTGCACTAAAGACAACTGAAGAATCTCCCTTGGAGTGAAGAAGTCACTCTCCTGCATTCGCAGGCACCTAACTGCAACTGACTGGTCTGCTGCTCCTGAGCTCCTGTGGACTCTGAAGGGTTCAGCAACACAGAATATGGGTTTCTGAGGGTCCCTGAGGTCTATCTGCCCTCTCACTGAGTTTGAGGCCAGTATCCCCCGTGGGGACTGCATAACCCGAACCCCTGTGCACCACGTCCATTTGCAGTTGCATATGCTGGTTGGCAATTCCCGAGCTTGTGCATTGGACTCCATGTAGTCCTGACCCTAAGCAGTATTTGCACCAAAGAACTCCAGCCTCCTCACACCGAGTGCTCCGTGGGCTGGTACTTTGCAATCTTGCTCGAGGTCCCCTCGCGACTCCTGGTCATTCAGCCTGTTGGTCCTCCTGATGGTCATCTTGATTTCTGTTGGGCTTTCCTGGTTGCTCCAGACGTGCCCTGACTCCCCATTGCTTGGTGAGTCCTCTGGACCTTGCTGGTCCACACCGTAACCTGTTTGACCTTCCTGCATGGGTTGCTTTTTCCAAGGCTTGTTTGTGCTCCCCCCACCCCGGACACCGACCCCTGAGCACTTGACATCCTTCATGGGACAGCTCAGCTCAGCTCCAGCTCCTGGACGTCCTCGACGTCTCCTGGTCCTCGTGGCTGCAGAGTCAAGCATCCCTTCTTCGCACCTGAAGCACCCGACATCGGTGGGCATCCGTCTTCCGAGCCCCTGGTCACTTTGAAGTGACCCAGACTCTGTCCCCTCTGCTTTCAGGTTCCCTCCTTCCAGAATCCAGGCTTGGATTCCACCGGACCCTTTTCACCTTCACGGCAGCAGTACTTCTTGGCAGCTCTCCATTGAGAACGATAGCAGTTTCTGACGCTACTTCAGACCTATGCACCCGGCTCCTCTGGGATAGGTAACTCGGGTACTTCGGTATCCACGGGTGGGGTGGCTCTTCAAACTCTTAAGTTCCAACAGGTTTGCTCGAAGTCCTCCTGGAAGGGTCTTTAAACTGTAAAAGTGTAACCGCGACTTCCCCATAGAATTGTACGGAGCCCGCGGTCGTGTTCCCACACTGCACCCGGCCTCCGTGGGGTCCCTGTCTACTCACCTTGGGTGGTTCTTTGGGGTCCCAGCGATTCTACGTGCTCCAGACCTTGTCTTGATCTCAGTTGTGACTGTTATACCACTATTTTAGTACATGGTTTGGTCTCCCCCTGGAGCCCACTGTGTATTGTGCTACTTACAACTGTTCTATTGATCTCGTATTGGGTGCTTTGTGTTCTATCCTCGTGTAGAGGATAGTAGAGAGTGTTATATTAATAAATACATATTTTTTATATAATTACTGTGTGGTTCTCCTTCATTTAGTCATTCAGGAGGTGATATTCTGGTAAAACAAGCTGCTTTACATTCCTTCAAGATTAAGCCTGAAGGCTGCTCTCCACAGATACCACTAGGATAGCTTTCTAAAGGTTATCTTTGACCTCATACATCATAAGGGTCGTTTGGACTGGTACAGGGTACCCACTTTAACTAGTGGACAGCATATACCAGGGCAACTTCTCACAGCGACAGAGTGTGAGGGCTGCAACTCCTGCCTATCCTGCTGAGCCTCCTACGATGGGCCCGCTACATAGCCTCCTCAAAAACACGAACTCAGCCCATGTGGTATCCCAGATCTACCACGCTATGCAAGCAGAGACTGGCCTGCATGCAGGGACAGCCAGAGAGCATTGGGAGCAAGAATTAGGAGAACCCCTGGATGAAGAAAAATGGCAATACTGCTGCGAACAGACAGGCAAATTATAAATACCTTCAGAGATTATATTACACCCCTGCAGAGCTGTTTAAGTTTAAATTATGGGACAGTGATGCCTGCAATAGATGTGGACAGGAAAACGCAGGCTTCCTGCATCTGGCTTGGGAGTGCGCAGAGATTAGACTATAATGGAAGATGGTGTTAGAGGCGCTAGTGCGCATGACCACGATCACAATCACACAGACTCCTGTAGTCGCACTCCTCGGCTACACAGCAGACATACCCCCGGCACATCGGAAATTCGCGGCACTGAGCCTTTTACTAGCTAAACGGAGAGTGGCTTGTAGATGGGGCAGAGGGCGGGTGCCTAAATTTAAGGACTGGATGGGGGACCTGCTTATATGGCAAGAGCAGACACTGACATATGCAGAACTGATAGCCACAGCTTCGAGACCCAGAGACATATGGGACCCTTTACGCACATATCTACTCACATATCCAGAAGCAGCTGGAGCCACTGAGAGACCCCTTGCCGCCGGCGATTAGGTCAGATGGTATCAGGGATGCCGATCAAGGAATAACTTCCCTCGAAATACTTGTTCATCTCTCCCCCTTCCCCTCACATACTCCAGGTAATGTTACTAAAGTGTGCTATCCCTGAGGCTTGCAGCTAGAAGCCACAGAGTTCAGTCCCTTCTGGACTAAGCCCCTATTAAAGTGCAGGTTGGTCTCACCCCCGCCACTTCACACGCGCAGAGCAAACCTTGCCCCAAACAGGGAGACTTACCAACATAGTAGGAACGGGCTGAGAGTTGGAAATGTATACCAATGTTCTTGGAATTCTTTGTAATGTGACTATACAGCATTGTTGATATATGCTGTACTGGAAAACGTTATTAAAATAAATTACAAAAAAAAAAAAAAAAGAATGACTTACTGAATATGCTGGGCAAAGGAAAAGATAATGTTCCTCTGTCTCGTTGTAATAGGAACAGTTACGGCTTGCAGTGGAACTTCCGGCATTAGCTAGTCAAGTGCTTGAAAATGCTGCAAAGGGAAGAATGCAGCAGCAAAATATAAAAATAAGGAGATCCCACAGAGGCTGGCCAAATGGTATCTAAAAACGTTTCCTAAAAAGGGAGCACTTTAAAAGTAAAACATACTGCCTTTCCCAAAACCTCACTTTTAATAATTTCAAGGAGCCCTGGCAAATAAGTTCAGGAGAATTCCCAAAAAACGTCTAATTCAAGCTCCACCAAGTTAGCCTTGATTGATCTCAGCTAAGGAATTTTCCATGAAGCTCCTGACCTTCCAAGAATGTTAGCAAGTCCCTCTCTATAGGGCTTCAGTGCGTCCGACTTCCAGATACACACCCAGTAAACTAATGGGCTCAATTTCGTCACTAGGCTCAAAGGGCTTATTTCATGATCGCGTAGTACAGGTAGCAATGGTAAACTTGGGGGGAGTGCTAATAATGATCGCACAAATTTGTTTTCCTCGCAACCCAGATTGGCCAAGTCTGAATGGACCCATAGTTCGCTTCCATACAACAACGCAGTTAGAACCTGTGCCCTATATATTTTGAGTGGGGGATTAATCGGGTGGGACTCTGCTGTTTTCACAACTCTAAGTAAGGCCCTCCCTGTTTTTCAATGTAGCAACACTCTTTTGCATCTGGGTCTCCCACGAAACGAAGTCTGATATCCTAATATCAAGATAATCAAAGTCCCTCACTCCATTTAGGGAGACACCTTTCAGCATTAATCTCCCCTTGTAGTTTTAGGTGGGTTAAAAACCATATACTTGGTCTTGGCTGTATTCAGCTCAAGGCCACAATGGTCACAAAAGAGAGAAAATTGCTCCAGAAAAATTGACAACCCCCTAGCAGTCTTTGACAGCAAGATGGTGTCATCAGCAAACAACACGGTAGGGACCTTGATTCCTACTAAAGTAGGGGAGTCATTCTGGCAATCAGTAAGGAAATCCACACACCCATTAATAAATAATAAAAACAGGGTGGGGGCCAGGACACCGCCATGGTGGATCCCCCTTTCTATAGGAATACGCCTTGTCAATTCCCCATTAGGACTCCATCTAACTTGGGTGTAAGTGCCCTGATGCAGTCTAATTAGAATTTCTAAAAGTTCATGGGGCATCCCTTGCTCCCTCAGTAAGCCCCACAATTTCTCCCTGGAACCAGGTCGGAAGCAGAACAGAGGTCAACAAAGGTGACAAACAAGTTGCCACCACTAATGTCCATAGTCTTCCACTTGGTTACTTAAAATCTAAAGGTTTGGATAACACTTCACAGATTATCTTGGAAGACAGCTTGAAAGTGGGTTATCACGTGCCCATCTACTAACCGCCCATTGAGTTTATTGAGGATTTGTCTGTAAAAACCTTTGGAGTGGAGTCTATCAGATCAATGGAACAATAGTTCTGTGGCATATCCCTGGAACCTTTTTTATATATGGGAACAAGCTTCACGCCTTTCCAGGTATGAGCTATAGGAGCACCTGTAAAATTGGCGTTTGAGATTGTATTGATATATGGGACCCCGATATCCAAATTTAATTGAAAGAGATCCACAGGGATCTTATCTAGGCCAGCAGCCTTCCTCTTCTTTTGCGCGGTCACAGCCCTCTCAATTTCTATTAAAGAAAAATGTAAGAATTGTTCAGGGTTGGGATCGTCACACTCTACCGAGGGGCTGGGTGGGGGTTAACTTCATCTACACAAGTCTTGCACGTCAAAGGGGTGCTATTTGCATACAGAAATTTAAAATGATTCTCCCACACTTAACCCTGAATATGAATTTCTAGAAGCAGTTCTGCATGGGAAGAGCCATGTTTGACAATGTGCAAAAAGTTCTTAACATCTTTACTAGTTGCCGCACTCAAAAATTCAGCCCATAATTCATCATTACAGTTTGCTTGGGCTGTCCTGAGTGCAGTTTTATATTTTTCAGAATCTTTCATTTTGCATTTTTCTATTCAATTTATTCAGATAGAAATTATTTGCATGTTCTCATTCTTTTGAAAAAAAGGCCAATTCATTTCTTTCAGATATTTAAATTTTCCTTTGTATGACCTTTTCTGCAAAAAAAGATGAAAGTTTGTTATTGTGTGAATAATTTAGAGATGAATGAATGAAATGTACATGTAAAGCGCATGGCTACTCAACAAGAGTGTCCCGGCGCTAGGGGTTCACGCACAACAGGACCCAGAGGCACGTCTAGCTCTGAAAGAGCCAGGTTTTGAGGAGTTTCTTAAAAGCTGCTAAATCAGTTGTGGCTCTCAGAGTGGCAGATAGTTGGTTCCATGCTTGAGCGCCCAAAATCCCGAATGATCTGCCCCCCATACGGGTCAAGTGTACCTTGAGGGTGCAGGCGAGGTCAGAGGAGGAGGATCTTAAGAGTCTGGCTGGTATGTAGCGGCTCACACACCTTTTGAGATAGCCCGCCCCTTTACCATGAAGGCCTTTGAAGAACATCACCAGGGCCTTAAACTTGATCCTTTCTTTCACAGGAAGCCAATGAAGAGTTTTGAAATGAGGGGTCATGCACGTTCTGGGCTTAAGTCTAAAGATCACCCTGGCCGTGGAGTTTTGAACCACTTGAAGGCGCTGGAGGAGGTAGCCAGGCAAGCCCAGGTACAGGATGTTGGCGTGGTCCAGTCTGGAAATAACCGGAGCCTGGACTCCTGTCTTCCTGGTATCAGGTAAGAGAAGTGAAAAAAACTTTTTAATCATGCGAAGCATGCCAAAACAAGTACTCACCAATGCCTGGACTTGGGATCTCATAGAGAGGACACTATCGATGTGGATGCCAAGGTTTTTTTACCGTGGCTTGGGCTGAGAGGGGGACAACAACTTCTCAGGCCACCAATGACTCCAGTTGCTCACGGAAGGCAGACCAAAAAAGACAATCTCAGATTTGTCCGGGTTGCATTTAAGCTGGTTTGCCTTGAGCCAATTGAACACCTTTGTGAGACAGGATCTGATTCCATCCCCATCAAACTCCGCACCCCTGTCGCAAGTAAAGATCAGCTGCGTATCATCAGCATATGAGATTATCTTAGCGCCATTGGACTCGTGCAGGGGTACAAGGGGGGATATGTATAAATTAAAAAGAGTCAGGCTAAGGATGGAGCCCTGAGGGACTCCTACTTTCATACTGGGCATGGGGGAGGCAAAAGGGGGCATCCAGATTTCCTGGTTTTTATCCTCCAGGAAGGATGTTATCCATGCTAGTGCAGTACCCCCAATGCCTATGTTCCTCAGTCTATCGAGAAGTCTCTTGTCTGGGACCATGTTGAACGCCACCGAGAGGTCAAGTAGTATGAAGATAGCTCTGTCCCCCCGGTCAAGCTGTTCCTTTAACCTTTAAGTGCTCCGTCACTGCCAACAGAGCTGTTTCAGTGCTGTAATTGGCCCTAAAGCCAGATTGAGTCATATGCAGTAGATTGTGACTTTCTGCATAATCCGAGATTGCTCTGTTAACATGCTTCTCTAGTACCTTAGAGAGAGCCGGGAGGAGGGAGATAGGCCTATAGTTTGCAGGAACGTTCAGGTCCGTGGACAGTTTCTTAAGGAGCGGCAGAATTTTTTCCTGCCTCCAAATGGACAGTACAATACCAGTGGAAAGGGATGTGTTTAGTACCATATTCACCGTGGAGTTTATAGTGGGGGCTACAGATGCTAAAACATTTGCAGGACAAGCATCCACTGGAGAGCCAGACTTAAGGCCCTTGAGATATGTAAGCGATTCGTCCAGTTGTATAGCCGGGAATTGTAATAGTACCAGGGGTTGCCGTGGACCAGATTCTCTGTCAAGTGTCTGATGTGGGGCTAGGACCTCCCCTGTATCCGAGGAGAAGGACTGTTGGATCATGAAAATCTTATTGTGGAGGAATAGGGCCACTTGGCTGGTCCATTCAGCCGAGTGCGGAGACTCCTTAGCCGCCGCCTTGGGGGAGGTGAACAACTTCTCTATGCTAAAGATCTCCTTGGCCTTATTGCTAGCGATCTCAATCTTAGCCTGCAGATAGCTCTTTTTACCCTCTTTCACCTGCAGGTAATAAGATTTTAGAGCAGCCTTAAAGATCAGCTTATCCTCCAATGTATAATGATTACGGCACTTCCTTTCTAATCATTTGCATTAGCTTTTTCTGGCTCTCAGGGATTCTTTGAATCAAGGGGTGGAGAGACTAGTCCTCCTTGAGGTGCGGGAGGTCAAAGGGGCTGCCGCCTCAACATTTGTCCTGAGCCAAGTTTCTAGTGCAGGGGCATCTACTTCGGAGTTTCTTAGTAGAGGAGGAGCTGAAGATTCTTAGACTTCCACCAAAGACTGGAGAGATATTTTGCGCAGGGTTCTGTAATTATATTCTGCTGTTTTCGCCTGAGGCAGGATCTCAGTCCCTGTGCTAGGTATCTTGAAGTTGATAAGCAAGTGGTCAGACCATATGATGGGGGTCGGAGGATTCGTCTCCAACTCCACATAACAAAAGATCTGATCAAGAGTATGGCCCAAGTTATGTGTGGGAGATGAGACGAAAGGGGCAAGGCTGAAACTGTCACTATTTCGGACAGAGAAATAACATGTGGATCCAAAGTTTTGTCCATATGTAAGTTAAAATCCCCTAAGAGGAGATGATAATTGTACCTGAGGGCTAGAGAGGTAATGGCTTTGTTCAGGGACTTAATGAAATTTCCAGGAGTCCCCGGGGGCCTGTAGATCAGGATCCCTGCTATGCATTGGCGAGGAGATAAAGTACAGCGGAAACCTAAGCATTCCACGCCCTCAACAAGGTCTGACAAAGATAGAAGTACTGTCAAACTCTTGTTTAAAGACAATGGTGACGCCGCCTCCTTTTCCCTACCGGGCGATCTTTCCTCAGAATTTTATATCCTGATGAAATGGCAGAGGCCATAGTGGGGTTTGAGAAGTCAGACAACCAAGTTTCTGTGAGAAATAGAAGATCAGGGCGAGCATCTGACAGAAGATCATACATTTGTGCCTCATGTTTTTGCAGGGAGCGAGTGTTGAGCAACATTGCTCTATAGCATTTCCCCTGTCTCTCTGGGTTGACCGCCTTCTTACTGGGGGCAAACACCTTGGGAGATCCTCCTGTGACTCTGGGGAAAGACTATTTGCAAATCGGGCAGTGAAAGTGGGTCCAATTATCATAGCTAGCCACTGCACCCCGGCACGAATGAAAGGAGCCTAAGTTAAGTAGTTCTTCACGCCCGTACTGGATATTGAGAGTCGTACCTGAGGGTAAACAGGCAGCATGGCCGGCGCCGACCACCTCTGGGACGCAGACTCAATAGTGCGTCCACTGCATACGTCCGCTGCGCGGCCGCTCATCGTCTCCGGTTTTATTCATATGAGACTAGAGAGCGCACCTCCCCAAAAAGGTGGCACTCTATGTCCCAAGTGTGAGGCAGTGCCCAGATGTATATACACATTTGATGACAACTGCCCCATGATGAAGGTCGTTCCCCGAAATCCATGTGGGCTATGCTTCTAAATATATGAGCGAAATATTATGAATGCTTCGGAAGTTCTTGAAATGAAGGATAATATTATCTATGAAAGCACTGGAATAAGTAATTCTGCTTTGTGAATTGATGCATCCTATGGTGAGGTGGTGCTTTCCCTTGCTGAAGGGAACATTCGTCCTTGCACACAAGTGTAATTTAAGAAAAATATACTGCATTGAATGTGTGGAGTATGCATTGTAATGCCCTCTTAATACACAAACCCAACACTGGCATAGAAAAATACATAATTGTGAGAAAGAGCCTTTTTCCGTGATCACCCCCTCTTTTTTGTGGTCTGATGTTTTTGTTTCGACTTACGAGGCCCAGTGCATGTGCTCTGACCCCTAAAACATGTTGAAATTGGCTTACTCCTAAAAAGAAGTATCTTTCTTATAAGGCCCTAGTATATGGTGTTCCACAGCACACCCATAGTATAGAAAGTTAAACATCACCTATGGACTACATCACTACTGTGCCGTACAATAGTGTGAAAAGAACAAACATGACTCTAGGCCTGCCACTGTAGCCTGCCTGCTGCAGTTTTAAAACTGCAGTCCAGCCTGCCAAAATTACCCTTTTTAAATATTGATTAGTCACCACTATTTGGGTCTTCTAGACCATAAGGCAGGGTGTGAGATATTTAAAAGTAGGGCACGTGGAAATTTAAAGTTAAGTGACTATCACCCATAAGCTATTTTCACTGTAAGAAGGCTGACTGGCCCATAAAGAAACAGTGTGAAGCAATATTAAATATTAATTCTGCTATCCCAGGCTAGGAATCAGCTAGAAAAATGATTAAACAACTATGTTTAATATTTATTAAAAGCCCAACTTTATGGTCAAGTTAGGTTTTTAATAATTATTAAGGAAAATAGACTTTTCTCTTCCTGAAGCTCCAGGAGGCAAATTTGCATTAGCTTCTATCTGTCACCCTGAGGATGAATAGCTCTGATTGGTGTGAAAACTGCGCCCAGGGTAGAGACAATGGCCTGGGTTCAGGGAAATGTTTTTGTTCCTCTTATGTCAGGATTCCTGCCACAGCTCACCTCCCTTTGCTTCTAGTCAGGGTAAGGGGATACACACTTTAAATAACCCCTGCTCACCCCCTTGGTAGATTGGCACGAGCAGACAGGCTTATCCCAAAGGCAATGTGTAAAGTATTTGTACTCAAAACACACAGAAAAACAGTGAAAACACCACACATGGACACCACACCAGTTTAGAAAAATAAAGTATCTTTATCTAAACCAAACAAGACCAAAACAACATGAATCCAATATACATATATACAAAATAGCACTTTAGAACAGTTATTGCAAAACTAGAACTTGTAGAAACAAAATAGCTCCACAAGGCACTAATAGGACGTTGGGACAGGCATAAATCCAAAGTACAGTGCCGACTGCAAGGTGCATGGCATCGGGCAGGGAGTCACACGGACCCCAAAATAACAGTACCTTGGACAACGAAGTCTATGGACGATGCACAGCGTCGTAGAGGTGAGGCATCGGTGCAGAGGTTGAGGCCGGTTCCCTGGTTGCCATAGGGGAGGCGAGACATCGTGTCCGCGAGGAGGCAACATGTCAAGTCCAGGACAGGGGTAGTCAGCAGTGTCAGCGGTGAGGTGTTGGTTCCGGTGAGGCGATGCAAAGAGTTCGTGAAGTCACCATTGTCGGTTATCGGCTCCGTGATAATGGGAAGCTGATGCTGGCGGTGATGGCGTCGGTGAGAGCGCTGGTGTTGGGAAGTCCAATAACTGCAGGCATCGAAGGGCGTCGAAGGGCATCGAAGCTGCGGTGCAGGTGGGGCGGTGCGTCGTGCACTTCACGAGCGGTGCCCCCGGCCTCGGTGCAGGTTGTGGCATCACTGGCAGCGCCGCTGACAGCATCAGAGTTGTTTTTCTTGCTTGTGCAGCACCAACCACACAATTCTCAGGGCATGGAATTTGCACCCTTTTGAATACAGGAGTCCACAGAGGAGTCCAGCTGCTGGTCAGTGGGTTGTAGGTGATGTCTTTATGTCCCTGACACTTCAAAACAGGAGGCCAGCACACACACACCCTTGGAGATTCTTCTTTAGGCAGGTTCACAGCAAAGTTCCAGTTTTTGTTTTTCGCACACAGCAAAGGGGCAGTACTCCTCCTTACAGCTCTCTAGCTCTTCTCCTTGGCAAAGGTTCCTCTTGAGTCCAGAAGTGATCTAATTCTTTGGGGTTTAAAGTCCACTGCTTATACCCCATTTTGTCTTCATTCTCTTTGAGGCTAGGGTCTCTGAGCGCATTCCAAACCAGTTCTGTCTTCTCTGGTGCAGCATCACTACAAGAGGTGGAAACAGCATTGTGCAAAGGAGACACTGTCTATTCAGGTGCAAGTGAAACTCCTCCCACCAATATAAATGCAGCCAAGGTCTAGTCAGCTCAGCTATGAGTCACCCAGGAAAGGCAGGACACACCTCACCCCCCCTTGTGGCTGTCTACAGTGAATATACATTCCCAGCTCCTGTCACTCCACAACCAGACAGTCAATACACAAAACAGCAGAGGCACACGGAATGGGTAAACAAGAAAATGCCTACTTTCTAAAAGTTAAGTAACAAAGAGAGAACCCAACCGTCACTTTTCTATTGCTGAAATTATTTTAACAGACAAGGATCATTTGCTTATTCGAATGTTCTTGAGCATTTATTAGCTTCTCTTTTAAAACCTTTTTGGATTGATTCATTTCATTTGTGAAGCATGTCTATCCATCAGACACACCACCTTCACACTCATTTACATGTACTAAACAAACAATTTTGCCAAGACAATATATACACACAACTTAAATGAAAATACATTCAATATATACATAGAACATAAATGGAAATGCATTCAGGTCAAATCCACTCACTATTGAATACAACAACCTAGTATTTAATTATACCATACTACTTTTGTATTTCTACTAGAAAGGTTGTTGGCTACTGGGTACACATTGCTAAACTACAAGGGCAATTAATTGTGACTTGCTCCCTGCTGGGAATACATTTTTAGTGATTATGTTGACCCAGCAGCAATGGACGCCGATGCATTTCGAGCCCCATCTTAGTTTTGGGGTTCTCCTCAGGGCCTTGGGACTGGATGTAGCCTGCAATCCTCCTGATATTGGCTGCTCTTATGGGTTTATGAATCCTTATTTTTTTCTGAAATATTCAGCCTGTGGATAAGGCGTTTTTAATCGAATTTCGGAATGTGTGGTATCGACTTAAGATGTCCCGCTGTCTTGGAGCGGCTTATTTGTACACCGGGGCACTTTTTTCTAGTTGGTTTTCATTTTTGTTCATGGGCTTTTGTAACTGTGTGGAGAGAGGTACTTCTCTCAATAGCCCATGGTCGAGCCACCCATCGCCAGGCCACAGACGGGAGTTACACCGCCAGTCAGATGGTGAGTCTGCTGCCTCCACTCATGGCCGTGTATTCAACAGGGGTCAAAGGGTGTTTGATGTTTATTCCGCTACCCCTGTTGAATACAGGGAGCTTCTATGGACAATCCAAATGAAAACAAAACAACAACAAATCTAAAGGTTGGTTGAGATTTTAAACGTTTTTGTGGGGTGATACCTTAAGAGATAGAGTTAATACTAGACTAAAGCCTATTATTTGTTTATTTATAGGGACCGTATCTGCCGGTACCATTCATCAGACTGGTGTTAATGCCTGCTGCAGTGTTGCTGTTGCGTATACGAGCCACAGCATCTTTGATTCTACATGCTCTCTTCAGCCCAACCCACTTCCCCCTGGGATTTAGCACTGGAGTAGTGTCTCCTCCTGTAAACCGAGGGCAAGTATCGGAAGGATTTGGGAACTACTGTTGTCACCCCTTTGGACTCATCTTGGATCCAGGTAAGTGGCTTATGACATCTGACAGGAAGACCAGTTGGGTTGCATCCAGGAATTTAATTTGCTTCAAAGTGGCCTCCCCTGTCATAAGCAGATGGCAAATGACACCTGAACAATCCTCTTTCTTTGTCCTCTCAGACAGATAGGCACCCAACCCAGTGGGGGGACTGATGTCTCCAGAACTGGTTTAGATTGACCACAAAGGAGGGGATGCTGATTACCATGGCTACCCCTTTGGGCAGGCACACAAGCTGCGCTTAAGGGGAGAAGAGATTGTCCAACTTGGACTTAGTGAGTGAGAGCACTGTGGGATCGGATCTGATTCACAAATGTAAACTTACGCTTTTTTGTAAGTCACATTTTCTTGATATACAGAAACTACAAGTTAAAAGTAAGTTTACGATGTGGACACTCTGAAGTGGGGACGGAGAACACTGCACTTAAAAAGATAGACCTTACCTTACCTTTTGCTCATAGTTTGTGAATAACAAAAAAAAACATAAGCTTACCCACAAGTGTAAGTTTACCTTTCTGAATCTGGCCCATTGTTTGCAGTAGACCACACAAGACCTGTAGCAAAAGTGGGTAGGGTTAACCCTGGGAACCTTTATCCTCTTGTGTAGGCAGGAGCCAGGAGCCACTCCCGCCTACACGCTAGTGGCAGGCATAAATGTGACACCCCAAGGCACTTTTTTAGAATACTGGATCTTTGGAAGAATAGAAGAAGGACTGCATCTGCTGTTTGAGACCTACGAGGAAACTTGAAGGGCTGGACATGCTCCCAATTGTACCCAAGACAGAGAAGTAGACCCTAAGGCTTATTTGACTGACCTACTGTGAGGCCTTTTCCCTGAAGTGCCCAGCAGACCAGCACCCACTGGGCTAGACCTGGGACATGCTGGTGGCCTCTGCGAAAGTGACTCTTGATCCTCAACTGCTTTTCTTAAGGTCCTTGGACCCTTGACTGTTCTAAGTGGACTTCTCCTATCACATAATCCTTTTCAGGGATTCTCTGCTCCAGCAAATCTGTTTCAGCGGGACCTCAGCAAGAAGGTAACTGTCCTTGTGGAGCCCTCATCATACACAGCCCACTATCTTGCCTCACTGGAGGATTTTAAGTTCCGATAAACAGACTGAGGGCCCTATTATGATTCTGGTGGTCCAAGGACAGCCAGACTCGTGGAGGCTCAGCGATGGCTGACCGATTACGACTCGGGCAGTTGGACTGCCCTGGGAATACCGACTCCACCAAGGAACTGCCGTCCCCTTGCGTAGGAGCAGCGGTCAGAGGCCGCAATATGCTTGGCGGGACTGCCACGGTCCCACCAAGCATATTACGAGTTTCTTCTCAGCCAGGCTTTTCATGGCCGTTCCACCACCATGCACCACCTGATGGAGAGGAAACTCCCTGTGCCTCAAACATATGTGGATGCACACAGGGGGCATACCATGTACCCCCCTGTGTGCATGCACATAGGCTCCTGCACAGCATGGACTTTCGAGTCCATGCCGTGCAGGAACCTTATAAAGCGGTCCCATTGTGGTGCCTTTTTTAGTGGCACCACTACCTTTAAAAGAGGCACCACCATTGGACCACCACGCCGCCCGCCTGCCAGACTACAAAAAAGTAATAATCTGGCAGGCGGGCAGTGCGAGCTTTGGTGGAGCGGTGGTGTGGCGGTTAGCACTGCCGCTCCGCCAATATCTCGTAATCAGGGCCTAAGTGTGAAGGTAAAAATCTAGACTGGGAAAAGGCAATAAAAGCATCCAATCAAAAATAAGTCTAACCTGAGCATGAAATACACATTTTCCTGCTCTAAGGTTTTCCCACCAAAACCGACAGCTTTGACGAGACTTTGTCCAACGGCTGCCCAATGTCGTGGAGCCTGCTCAGATACAGCCTGCTGCCTTGCTCCACTGAAGGATTTTGACTTCTAGAAAAAAGACTAAGTCCCAAAATAAAACCTCCTACTGAGTCAAATCTTGCTGGTGCACCAGACCCGCACTCCGTTGTAGTTGGCCAGAAATTTCTCCTACGTCTCAGTCTACTGCAACTATTTACTGCCATTAGAGTTTTGCAATTTTTGGTGCTATTTTTACTTAAATCTTTAAAAAACATCTTGTCTCTGGTTTGTTATTTTAGTGTCATTTCACTTATTCTATTATTTATTTTTATAAATTGGAGTGCGTTTTTTGTGTTGTGTTTTTGATGTATTAACTTGTATTTTGGCATTACTACATGCTTTTCACATGTTTTCTAAGTTAAACCTATCTGCTCTGTGCAAGGATAAACAAAAATAGCTACCAGGGGTTGAATTCAGGTTTTATCGGACCTACCATGGTAGTGCCTTTATTACTTGCGGGAGGGGGCTCAATCCACCCCAACTTATAAACCATTTTCTCACAATTATATTTTGAATTGACCTCTATCATGATTTATTCATTGTTTTATGTTGCTCAGTGTATGATTCATTAGAAGCTACTCTAGGATAGCAAATGCCATGCATTTTTCCAAGCATAAACTGTAAAGAATCCTAGTTCCCTCTTTTGGAATGTAAAAACACCTCACCTGTAGAAGAAACAACTTAAGATGAGTATTTCTTTATATTAACACAACTTACACCAAGTACATATAATACAATGCTGAGTAAACGTCATCCTCCCTTCAAGGTTTTTCTGTCTCTCCTCCCTACTGTAAACATATCTAGCCTTTGTAAACAATTAGCAAAAACTACATCAAGATAATTACCCATATGTTAATACAAAATAACTAGTCCATGTATCTTATTTATAGTTCCATGCACATACCTTGCGCAGAATTCATTACTGTGTACGAAAACTGGTGTATGCTCTCAGCACTTTCTTTCCTTTACCTCTAAATTTACACCTATGACTCTTTATGTTTCACTTTCAACCACGATTGCCTGAACTGCTAGTCAGTCATTTTTGTGAGCATGTACACAATGTGATTGAACCATTGTTGGATCAGAACTTTAACTGGCACAACCAAGATAATCGATGTCTGAAATTTTGAAATAAGTTCATAGAATTCTGCAAGGCTTGTTTTAAAGCACGAACGATTATAAGAAATTTACATCAGAAATCAGCAGCAATGGAACCTTTTTTCCAGGCAACGTTTTAGTGGTCGTTTGAGCCACATTTGGACATTATACATCCATATGAATTTAATTGTCTTTACTTTATGGTCAGTTTAGGCTCTTTCACTTGCCATGAAATAATTTATGAAGAAGGTATGTGAGTTCTGCCGCTTTACAGATGTGATGAGATATGTCATGAGTCATGAATTCATGAACTTACACAGTAGGTTTCCATTCTTTAAAATTTAAGGCATCGTCTATATTAAAGGAGAATGCATATTCCTGTTTCGTGCCTTAAATAAGAAGAATCCATATGTAACCGCATGATTTTTATGGAGAGTTTGAGTGCAACAATCAAGGATGAGGAGATGGCTGTTAATACTGCTGCTTAACTATGGTTGCCAATAGTCTTCATTCAGGCTTCAGAATGTTATGTGAGCAGTTTATAAATGTATGCACTTTTATCTATGCTAACCACGATTTGCTTCTGTACTGAGAAACTCATTTTTAGTGTTTTTATTTTACATTTAGCCTATAGTGATATGATTGTGAGATGTATTGTATTGAGTGCTAATACCTAAAAATAAAGATCGATAATGATAATGAACATTTCCAAATGTGTGCCATTTGGGAAATGGACATTGCATTTGGTAATACTGGACCTTTAAATACATTTAAAATTACTTCAAATAATATATTGAAATTATGTATTTCCCCTAACCTGGGCTTCGCTTAGACGTTTATAAGGAATTGCTAGGTATTTTGCATTCAAATGCAGCTCCAGAGTCCATTTTCTTTTCAGCATAGAGTTGTATAAAAACGAATTACTCAAAACAAAAGGGGCTGACCAAGTGTGATCAAGCAATTAATGTTGGCACTTATCTAATAGAAAGCGTGCATTCCTACACAACATCTGTGTTCTCTGGACTTGGACTGAGTTTAGAAGGGGTAAGTAGTTCGTTTTTAGTCATTTTGTGATGAGAAAGGTTCAATTACTAATGCTCCCAAAAGCAAACTCCTGGTAATGGATATATACAAACAAATTAAATGATATACATAATCTAAAAGGCACGAGGTGTGAACATATTCAAAATTCTGGTTATTTAAGGCATAATTTTCAGAAACTGGCTACAACACTAGGACATTTGCGGGTTGCTCAAATAACAAAACTACCAGCATATAGTTTGAAATTGCCAACGTCTGCAATATAATGCATAGTTTTATGTGGGTTTCATAACATTTTATCTATTACAGTTCTGGAGAAAATACAGTTTAGACTCTCTTGAACGTTTAGCAGTCTAAGATGATCGCAACGGAGAGGAATATGAGAACAAGAATTCTAATATATTGCCCATCTACTCCTAATATTGTACTAAGTATGAAGCTGGGAAACACGTTTACTACAAAAACATAAAACCCAAGACAGCAACTGCAATGTGCCGACACAGACACCCATTCACCAGAGTGCAAGAGTGTCTGCACTGTGGTAAGTCCCTCTCAGTACAAAAACTATGCTTTAACTATGCTTTAACCTTTTAAGTGCCGGTGTTGGCCACCGGCAGACATCTGAACTCCCTCCCAGTGTGTCCTCGGCCGTTGGCGGGCATTGGAGAGGGCTTTAAAGGACCCTTTGGTGCACGTACTTTTTAAAATTGATCAGGCAGAGCAGCTGGGGAACAGCTTTCCCAGCAGCCTAAGTTTCTTTTTTTTGTTGTGAAATGATGATCAGTGCGCATGGCACCCTGATGTCATTTCACAGAAAGTGAAATGAAATGACATATTGGCTCATTTCACTTTCACTAAATCAGTGCTCGGGGACAAATCTCAGCTCCCCTAGCACCGATTTACATGGAGGAGGTATTGCTGTAAAGGAGAGAATCTCCCCTTTCCAAAGATTTCTCTCTCTAGGAGATCCTTGCTTGGGGTTTACCGCAGGAGGGCGATCCCCAAGCAGGGATCCACCCATTAGACACTAGGGCTGAGGACTGTGGGCATGGAGCTGTCCCCCTATTACTCTTTCTGTCACCCAGGAGGGGTGGATGGATTTGTGCACCCCCAATCTGCACTAAACCCCAGGGTTTTGTAGACTGCAGTAATTATATGGGGGGGAGTGACCCTCCAGGCACGTGCTCCCCCTGCCCCGGCCACATTAGTCTTTCTCCCCCCCGCCCCAGGAGCTGGATAGAGTTTTCACCTCCAAACATCCCCCCTTGGGGCCAGAAAGCCCACCAGGCACCAGGGATTTTTAGATTGCAGTATTTTTGGTGGGGCACAGCCCGTTTGGACATGGGCCTGTGACCCATGCTGGGCCCCATAAGTTTTTCTTAATGGGGTGTTCACCCCCAATCTGCCCCTGGGGGCAGGAAGTCCACTAAACACCAGGGATTTTTAGATTGCAGTATTTGGGGGGGGCACGGCCCCCCGGGTACGTACCTGTGACCCTACTACCCCAGGAGCTGAAGGGGGATGCTCTCCCTCAGTCTGCCCTGCCCAAGGAACACAAAGTCCTGTATACCACCAGGGAAATGATAGGGTCAGCTGCACACGCATCTCTCTGTACCCCCATGCAAGAACACACCCAGCAGTCTTTTCCAACCTGAGGTAGATTGAGGGAAATTATGTCCAATCTGCACCCTGAGGGGCATAAAGCTCACCAGACACCAGTGATATATATATATTACCTACTGGCGGTCGCCAGTAGGTAGTTATAGTTAGGACCTCTTTTGTATTCAAAAAGCATTTTTTCTTTTGCCAAAATCTTTGGCGCCGTTTGACAAATCTTTGGGAAATTTTCAAAACTAATGGCCCACTTCGGTCAGCTCCTGTCTTGAAAGTTTTGGGGTGATTCGTCAAGCGGGGGCCGAGAAAAGGGGGGTCCCAAAACGCGTTTTCCCCATGTTAATTTCCATAGGAAAAATGGAACAGGCTACAGCCCGAACTGCTGAACGGAATTACACCAAATTTGGCAAAAAGGTAGCTCTTGGTTCAGAAAGAGACCTTTTTTTTTTAAATGGTGTAAATCCGTTCAGTAGTTGCTGAGAAATTCAAGAAATAAAAATATCGATATCTGCGCACCGAGGAGGGTTCGCGAACCCTCCCGGGCACGAGCTTCACTCTGATTGGCTGCCAACACTCCAAACCAGAAAGTGTTGGCAGCCATCTTGTGACTCGGTAACCGAGTCACAAGAGAAAGGGTGAAAAAAAGATGAAAAACAAGAAAAGGGGGCAGGGTAGAAACAGCCTGACCCTCTAGGCCTGCTCAGGAGAGGCCAAAGAAAGCATTTAAAAAGTTTTTTTTTTTAAATCGGCAGAATTCGCGCTGGGTGCGCGAATCCTGCTGAGAATAAAAAATAAATGAAGCTCTGACTCCTGTGCTTCATTTTAATGAGCCCCCGGGTGGGCCAGGTCCCGGGGGCAATCCCAAAATTAAATAGCGGTCCCGGAGATTGCCACCTCCCCGGGGCTATGCTAATTATGTGCGGGGGGGCACGCGACCTCCCCGGGGCTTCTTTAATTGGATGTGGGGGGCTCCCAGGCCCCCCAAGCCCCGGGGACCGCCACCTCCCCGGGGCTTTATTTAATTATGCACGGGGGCACTTGGCCCTCCGCAGCCCCAGGGACCGCCACCTCCCCGGGGCTTAAATTAATATAAAATAGGTGTGGGGGGAGCTCCTGCTCCCCCCACACTGCCCCGGGGACCACCACCTCCCTGGTGCTTTGTAAATGTTGGGAGGGGGGCCACGTGGCCCCCCTCCTGGAGCCCTTGATGGCCCTGGGGACTGCCACCCACCAGGGCCGGCTCCTGCAATGTCCCTGGGTGCCCACCCCCGGGACATTGCTGTTTGCTATGGCAGGGCGGGAGCACGGCACCCGCCCTGTCATAGCAAACTCTGCTTTGCTTTTGCTCTCGCGTCCAAAAACCAAAGCATATTGCTTTTGCACAAGGGGAGCTGCATGTCAGCAGCTCCCCTTGTGCAAAAGCAATGCCGGCTCCCGCAGGAGGCGGGGAGCCGACGGGACCGTGGGGGCTCCCCCACGGTCCCCAATGCTAAGGGCTGGCCCCGGGGGATGAGGTCCCCGGGGCCAGAAGTGGCGCAGGGGAGGGGGCCACGCGGCCCCCTCCCACAAAATCCCAAAAAACAAAAAACAAGTCCAAGCCCCGGGGGATGGGATCCCCGGGGCCAGAAATGGCCCAGGGGAGGGGGGGCCACACGAACCCCCTCCTCGCAAATATAAATAAAAATTTTTTAAAAACGAGGCCAGGCCCCGGGGGATGGGGTCTCTGTGGCCAATAGTGACCCAGGGAAGGGGGGCCACACGGCCTCCTACCCGTTTTCTTTTTTTTTTAAACTAAAAAAAATGCTCAGGCCCTGGGGGATGGGGTCCCCAGGGCCCAAAAATAATTAAGGGAAGGGGGGGCCACACAGCCCCCCTTCCAAAAACAAAATTTAAAAAAAGCCGGCATCTCGCCGGAGGCCCCGCCCCCTCCCTGCAGCACTCTGCAAACACACCCCCTGGCGCGTTCTAAGTTGGGGAATTAAGTCCTCTTGAATATTGAGGGTCCCTGGGGGCCACATCCTGTGATTCTGGGCAAATCACTTAATCTCCCCGTGCCTAACAAAAAAAATGAATGTGTCCTCATGTAATGCAACTGGTGCTATGTAAAGCGCTCTGATACCCGATTCGGGTCCAGTTCGCGCTATATAAAGCTCTGTAAAAAAAAAAAAAGCCCTCCTGGTACCTCCTGTAAGTCCTACGCAGCGGAATTCCTGAGCGCTGGTCAGAGGCCCAGCACCCTTTCTCTACCACTCTGCAAACATGACTATTACTTAAAGAAGTATCTTTCTGCACCTCTGACTTAGAGGTAGTTTTAATCCCCCTGCCCTATTATGTACTAGGGCCTTACAGAGGAGGTCATGCCAATCACAGGGGTACCCCAACGCATAGTGTTCCCTAGTGTATGTAGGTGTTTTCACTGTATTCTAAGTGTCTTTTAGCATAGCACTGGCTCTAGGCCTGGTTTGGCAGAGTCAGTTACCACCAGTACCAGTCAGTAAAAAGTTGGGGGCACAGGATGACTTTGAAACAAGGCCTCTTTCTGCACCTCTGTTGGTTCTTTCTGCATATCTCTTACTTCTTTCTGCACTTTTCTTCGTCTTTCTGGACTTCTGTTGCCTCTTTCTGCATTTCTCTTTCTTCATTCTGCGCGTTTCTTCCTCTTTCTTCACATGTCCTGCCTCTGTAGGCATAGTTAGAAATTAGCATTTAAAAAACCTTAGAAATTCACTGAAAAAACCATAGGTTTCAGGGACATTATAGTTAGAAATTATCATTTAAAAAACCTTTGAAATTCACTGAAAAAACCATAGGTTTCAGGGACATTATAGTTAGAAATTAGCATTTAAAAAACCATAGAAATTCACTGACAAAAACATAGGTTTCAGGGACATTATAGTTAGTTGGACATTTCACTCGTACAAAACCAGAGAAATTCGTCCGTTATAGTTAGTTGAGCTAACTATAACTCGCGCCCCTGCAATGCACTGCTGATGACGTCACATATTACATCATTCATGACATGGTCAGTGACATCACTGATGACATCTCAAATGACATCACTGATGACAACACTGATGACATCATCCACGTGATAATCTGATCCACCTCCTCACACCCTAATATAACCTTTGATACACCCACTCTAAAGTACAGACTACCATTTTCGAAACCATAGACTCACCAATACCAGTTACTACATACCCACTCACTGATTCCTAGGTCTACACATGCATCCACTCATTCACCCATACAGTCACTCATACATGCAGTCACTCAATATAGCACTATCATTTGCACTCATACACCTATACAGACACTCACACATCGCCACTCATCCATATAGTTACTCACACACATAGTCAATCATGCAAAGAATCATTCACACTCCCATTTACTCACCTATACAGTTATACACACACCACCTCACTTATTCATACAGATACTAACCCATACTTACTCTCTTATACATTCACTGATACAAGCACACACTCATCCATACAGCCACTCTCACAATCACTCACTCTCACGTATAGTGATTTATATACTCTAATACTCACATATACTGCCTTTCACATATGTAGTTACTCACACATGTACCACTGAGACATCCATTCACTCACCAACACACCCATACATACACTCACCCACCCATACAGCCCTTCACAGATGCACTCTTGAACCCATACACCCAGTGAATTACCCACTCACACATCTATGCACAGAGTCACACACCTCCCACCCACCCACACAGACAATCAGGCACCCATACAGATACTGAGACAACCAATCAATAACCCATATAGACATTTATGTAGCTACTCACCAACCCATGCAGCCGCTTACACACCAACTGACAGACTGATACAGACATTTACAAAGTTTACTCACTAACCCATGCATTCAGTAAGACACGTTTAATCACTCACTTATACAGTCAGTCACGCACCTACTAAATCATCCATTCATACACTCATACACCCACTCATACTTCAATACACCTTGGCATATATATATATATATAAAACATATTTAAACTTTACAGAAACACACAGTCACTGGATGATGTCATCAGTGATGTCATCAGTGATGTCATTTGAGATGTCATCAGTGATGTCACTGACCATGTCATGAATGATGTAATATGTGACGTCATCAGCAGTGCATTGCGGGGGCGCGAGTTATAGTTAGCTCAACTAACTATAACGGCCGAATTTCTCTGGTTTTGTACGAGTGAAATGTCCAACTAACTATAACGTCCCTGAAACCTATGGGTTTTTCAGTGAATATATATATATATATATATATATATATTTTTGGGGGTTTTTTCACTAAAAAAACTACAGGTTTCAGGGACGTTATAGTTAGTCTGACATTTCACTCGTACAAAACTCCAATCTGATTGGCTGCCAACACTTCAAACCAGGAAGTGTTGGCAGCCATCTTGTGACTCGAGTGAACCGAGTCACAAGAAAAAAGGTCAAGGTCGAAAAAGAAGAAACGGGGGTAGGGTAGAAACACCCTGACCCCCTAGGCCTGCTCAGGGGGTCCCACAGGGACCCCAATGGCCAAAAAAAGCATTTAAAAAAAATGTTTTGGTGGGATTCATGCAAGGAGCACAAATCCCTCCGAAATTTAAAAAAAAATGTAGCATGGTTTCCCGTACTTTGTTTCTTTTAAGCCCACAGGTGGGCCAGGTCCTGGGGGCAAAGCCAAATTATCATGTGGGGATCCGCGGGGCCCCCGCTGCCCCAGGGACTGCGGCCTCCCCTGGGCTTTGTTATCAAGAAATGCGTGGGGGGGCTCCTGTCCTTCCCCATGCAGCCCCAGGGACCACCACCTCCCCGGGCCTATAGTTATGAAATGCAGGAGGCCACATGCCCCCCCGCAGCCCCGGGGACCACCACCTCCCCAGGGCTTTAAAGAAGTTGGAGGGGGCAGTGCTGCCCCCCTCATGGAGCCCTCCTTGGCCCTGGGGACTGGGGACTTGCTAATTCTTTTGGGGGGAGTCTGTGCTGCTCCTGCGGCTCCCCCGTACTGTTGCTTCACTTTGTCAGTGACCCCCTTCTCCAGCGGTCACCACACACCACAAACTAGCAGTTTTCTCTCTAAGAATGGGCCCGGCCCAGCAGGGCATTATGGGGCACTCCGTCGGAAGCATGCATACTTGGGCAGTGGCTTCCCTGCTGCTCCGGGGTGAGCCAAGCGGGATTTGCTGGGGCCTCACGCCGTGGTTCACTTTTTCTTGGGGTGCCCGGCCCTACCTGGGCACCCCTCGTGCAGGTAGGACATCGGAGAGCAGCTCGGGGAGCCCACCCTCAGCCTCGTGCCTTGGTTCACTTTTTCATGGGGTGCCCGGCCCCACCTGGGTATCCCTCATGCAGGTAGGACATCGGAGAGCAGCTTGGGGAGCCCACCCCAGCTGCTCTTGCCAGCTCCCCGGGTGACCAACACACTTGCGTGCTCCCACGAGAGGCAGCCCCTCTTCTTCTGGTCTGCCCGCTCCTGCTGGCAGATGCATGCTGGGTGGCCGGGCCAGCAGCTGCATGGGGTTGCTTCATGGGGTGCACAAAGGTGCTCCCTGACCTCCTCCACTTCTTGGTGGCCCAGGGTTGTTGTCCTGGGCCCCTCGGGCACCTTCATGGGGGCGCAACGGTGCTCCCTGACTTTACTGCAGGGCGCCTTCAACGGGAGCACTATGGCGCTTCCCATCTTCTTCAACTACTCCAGGGCACAGGGAGGGCCACCTGGGCCCCCAGGAATCTTCGCTGGGGCATGACAATGCTCCCCAACTTTGTCTTCTTCTGAGGGGGGCACATTGGAGACTGGCGGCAGAGCCCCACGCGATTCGTTGTCAGTCCCAACCGATCCAAAGGTCATCTACCTTCTGGGGGCACATCTCAGACCCGTTGATCAATTTTGACAATCTTGTCCTGGTGGCCAGCCTCAGCCACCTGGATCACTCTTTTTCTGCCTCCTGGCCTGCCAGAGGATGTACTCCGCAGGGAGCAGGTTTCACTGGCTCCCTGCACCAGCCTTTCACCTGGTTTCCTCTACTGGGCTTCTCTCCTTGCGCAGAAACCCAGAATCCTCCCTCACTGGTCCTGGACTCCCTCAGAGGCACAGTCCACAATCCTGGGGACAGTCACGGGGTTCCTCCTTACAACTGCCCATGGCATCAGACTCCAGTCCCAGTGTTCTTCAGAAAACACACACCCCAGAGAGAGCTCTTCTTCCTGTGGCAGACCTTTTAAGGATGGGCAGAGGATGCTGGCAGGAATGCACATCTGGCCTATCCTGCAGTGTCACATCACCTCTCTGCTCCTGTTCCCACCTTTCTGCACATGCCTCTGGGATACTTCAATATGGCATCATTCAAGGATCCAATGCCACATGGTCTCTGAAAAGCCCACTTCCCCCCAATTGCTGACATCACAACCCTGGCCTTGAACAGACCTGGTGCCTGGCACTGGGTGACAGCTGCTGATTAATGCCCCGCAGCTTCATCCCATCTATCCCTCCTGGAGAGAAGACCTCCACCCTGGGGAATGCTTGCATTGAAGGGCCAGGCCTCTGATGCTACAACATGGGGAGATAGGTAATTAATCCAGCCTGGCAGGGTCACACAAGGCCTGGGCTCTGGTTCTGAGCTGAGGCAGAGGAATATCGCATTACGGGATGACCCATAAGCGGTACAGTTATACTTTTTGACATTGCAGAAGGGTTAATTTCACACATTTTACAGTGTACTTTCGTGCGTGTCTGGAATTGGTAGTCCCAAGGGAACTAAAGATAGCCTGTGAGGCCTCCTTTTTCATAGGAGTTTAATAGAGTGTTTCTACAGTGAAACAGTAAAGCACTCTAACTATCCCTTACACGTGTACACCCACATTATAAGGCCTACTACATGTCACCACCCAACTCTGCATAGTCCCTTCACCGGTTTATCTGTACACAGCTCCTGGGCTGCACACAACAAGAATCTCTTTCTTGCACAGCCCCTACACTGTGGCACACACTTGTGTCCACATGTAACCAGCCCAGTGCCCCTTGCCCTCCCTGCATCGCAGCTGCTTTATCTCACAAGGCGGACACTGATGGAAAACATGTGTGGCCCATTTTACCATAAGTTTACAGCGGGCTAGTCCCGGGTTCCGAGGCTTTCCCTCAGTAAAGGGTAAAAAATCAGGTGATCAAAAAGCAAAAAAATCTGGGCGGCTCAGATGGTCAGAACCACTTTCTCACAATAAGCTTCAACATTTTTGAAGGGCCTGCTGGTAGTGATTTCTTCTCTTTGGTTACCCACAGATAGCACATCATATAGGCACATGCTCTGTCATAGCTGATGAGGATGTCAAAACAAGTGTCTGAGAACCCTGCTGGTGCCAGTTACATGTTTAGTAATTGGTAGGTGGTTTCTCCAGCTCAATTTCTCAAGTTCAGAACATCAGGTACCTTGCACATGGGAGAAAAGTCTTTAAAGTGTTTAGCTTTAGTAATCAGGAAACAAGTCAAAATATGGAACTCCTAACAATTAAGTGGATCGTTGTGAGTCAATTCAGTTTCAGTTGCAAAAGCTGTGCTTCTATTTGTGCTAAGACAGTGACAGTCAATTAACTATGCTGATAAAACTCTACAGTAAAATCATGGAGCACTGTTCCTGAGCAATGGAATGGTATAGAAATAGACACCACCACCTGCCTACTTCCCCTGTGGTGGAGTGTCACCCAAACCTTGATACTTGTTGGGTTGTGACACTTGTGTATCGAGAAAGTGACCTTTACACATGTGAAGCATGCGAGGTGCATTGGTGAAACCATGCCTAAATGAGTAATAAAGTACCAACGTGGAAACTATGTCAAAATCTAGACATGTGAGACATGAACTACACATATCATAAAATGCCTCTTTTTCAAAGAAAAGCAAGTAAATGTTGATTGGTGGGACCTCACCTGGTCATTTATTGCTCTTACAATACAATCAATGATGACATGGTCCAATGTCAGGAAATATTAACCTTGCCCACGGTTACTAGATACTTTTGTGCAGGAAATAGTTAAGTAGTGAATATTTTCTCCAAGTAACCGGGATGATTTCTTTTAAGCCAGAAGCATTCCAATTTTAGGGCAGGTGGGCTTTTGTTCCTAGTGCCTGCTTTTTCATGCTTGCTAAAAACAGTTTTGTTAATAGATAATAAAGCCTGGTTGACACTGAGAGAACAAAAAAAGAGGATCTAATAACTTATTGATTATAGCTAAGAAAAACTTATCACTATAAAAATCTCTCACTAAGTAGAAAACAGACGAAAAGCAGAAGTAGTATAACACCCCTCTCTCAGTCATGTGGCAACTGTGTGGCAAAGTTCTTTGAACCAGCACAACAGAGAGTTAAGACTGGTTTTGTAAGATCCTTTTCTATTTTGCAAAGGAGGCACAAACAGGTATCTTTGTGACTCAAATGTCATAAAACACATGAAGGAATACACTACTAAATTAGCCACACACAAAAAGTGCCTAGCATACTGCCACCCTGCTTTGCTACCCTGTGGCCCATCTCCCTTCCCCACCTAATACCACAGGTTCTGCTGTCATTGGGAGAGTGAACAGTCTGTGCTGTGATACCAATGGGTCAATGTGAGCCGCTGCCAGTGCTGTCTTCAAACCCCTGTCAACTGCAGGTCTGTACAAACCACTGCTATGAGGAGAAGTGGTGGTTGGCAGCAAGAGCACCACCCTCATTTCACTGTCTCCCATGGAGAATCCAGAGAGATTGTGGAACTGCCTCTGTCAGAGAATTGAATTCAAAACTGGATTTTCAATGTTTTAAGTCAAAGTACTGAAAAAACATAACTTGTTTTTCACTTCTTTGACACAAGAGTAGTGAATAACTGGGTTCTAAGGTTGACGTTCATGATTATCGGGGCTATTTACAAGAGTAACATACACTTGTGAGTAATTTACATGTGTAATATTTATTCTTACACTTTTGAGCATCTTTACTACTTTTGGCTACTCACAAAATACGAGTGTAAAGTTACTCAAAAGTGTAGACTTACACTTCTCCACCCTCTGAAAAAGAGTTATAGCAAAATTTATGAGTGTAAGTTACTACTGAAAAATTACAGCAGTAAGTCAGCACCGCACATGTCCAACCAATGGTACTGCAACGCCATACCATCGAAAATAATGAAAGCAGGGGCTTAAGTCTAAATCACATAGGAAATAATTTTAAATTAAATTAAGTTATTTAAAATAATTAAACATATAAATAATTATAATGTAATGTTGAAATATATTAAAAAAATGACATATTATTTAATTGATTATACATTATTTTAGTAATTGTTTTTGACTGCAGAGACCTCCCTCTAGTAACGTACAGAGAAATTTTCCCTTTACATTACCATAGGAGATCTTCACCCCACTGTGGAGTCTCCCTATGGTTAAGTATAGGAAAAAGTAATTCATGTAAATAAATGTTATTTATTTATTTTAAATTTAGAACTTAAAAAGTTTTTTGATTAACTTAATTTTGAAATAACTATTAAATCACTTTAAATATATTAAAATTATTTTTCTCAAGTTTAAATAAAAAAATGTATTTGCATCTAATGTAAAAAAAAATAATGTATTCATTCGAAAGTGTTGTATAAAATTAAAACAAAGTAACTTCTGTAAATATATATATATACATATATATATATATATATATATATATATATATATATATATATATTGTAATTTAATCTTACATCAATTTGTATTCATTTTATAATTAAATATGAAATATGTTTTAAAATATTTTTGCAAGAACTTATATTTATTTTTAACTTTGTTAAATCATTTATTTTAGTTTAATGTTATTTCCTAAGGGGTTTTATTTTAAGTCCTATCTTTATTGATTTCTACGTGAGGATGTTGCAGTACCAGTGAACTTACTTCCACTCTTTACTGGAGTAACTTACTACAATTCTGGGTCTTTTTTTGGCTGTAGTAAATTTTGATGGGTAGTTTGTGAGTAGCAATGGGCTTACTCTTTTTTGGGTATGTACACATCCGTCTCAAAACACTCCCTAACTCTTCATTAACCGCTCCTTTTTCCTCCCTAAACACCTCCCCTCAGTAGTAAATATTCTCCAATTTCCAGCCACTCCCCCATTTACTACTAAAATGCAGTCTTTTGCCATGGATGGAAGCAGAGTGTAAATGACACTCAGACAGGCGAATGTCAGAACAGAGCTGACCAAAAGTCCCCTGATGTATCTATGTAGATATATATATTTATGCATATGGGTATATGCAGAGAGCTGACCAAAAGTCCCTTGATGTATCAATGTATATATATATGTAAATCCGTATTTGTAAAGCTCGAACTACTCACCCTTACGGGTCTCAAGGCGCTGGGGGCCGTCGTGGAAATTAAGTGAGCTATTGCCCAGAGTCACATGGTGCTGAGCTGAGCTGCTGCCAGAGCCGGGGATCGAACCGTGAGCCCTGTGCTCCGAAGTCAGCTGCCCTGGCCGCTGCACCACACCTCTCCACATATATATATATATATATATATATGACGGTATTACAGTATTGGTTTAGCACGCATGCTTTCTGAACGCCGTGATTAGAACAAACTCGTCTTCTGCACGCAAGTCGGTATAACGATTTGCCTTAGGGGGGCCCTGGATTTTGGAATAGTTTCATTTACTATTTCAACTCCAGTCTGCGCAACAGTATGGAAGGTGTTGGACTTTACATCCAACACCATTCCACCAATGTGCTCCCCTAAAGCAAGTCGTTGTAATGTCTTGCGTGCTGAACGAATGCGTGCTAAAGACGCGTTTGTTTAATTGCCGGTGCTGTGAAGGCGCAGAGTGATTCGGGCTTCGTCCTAAAGGACATTTGCCATATATATACATATATATGAGATGCCAAAACGTGTTACAGCAAAAGAATAAACGTGCGTAATTTGAAAAATCAGGCCCTTGTGCCGGTGTCTGGTTTTGATTGAGGAATTGGAGTTGGTGTTTATATATATATGTAAAATTCAAGTGCTCCTCTTTTAAAAAATATGTGTTCGGTTTGAAATAGAATTTTCTAAATATAGAAATACTGACATATATTTATTTAAGATAATATTCATTTGCCAATGATTGCAATGAAATTTGTTGTCAGACATTTGTTTATTTAAACAAACTTCGTTTTCTAACCGAAATCAATTTAAGACTGTGAAATTTTGTGTGTCTTTTGGAGCACTTCTAAAATGAAATCATGACATTCCTTTGCCTGTACACATGTCTTAAGATGGTCGCTACTAATTGTGCATTATGTCTTACCTGAATTGAGCCGTCTTTTATGTCATTGTTTTTAAACTCACGTCATGATTTGACATTTCAAAAGGGTGTTTTCAACTTGGTGTCATCGACATCAAAGAAGGCAGATTGCCGAAACGCGTCTGTCGGTGCAGGGGTGTTCCAGCACTTTAAAACTACTTTAAAAAAGAATTCCTGCGAGTGCTGTCCTTTAATATGCCAACCAAACGGTTCGGTAAAGTGGAGAAATGTTAAGCGGCTCACCACCGCGGAGCGAGCACCCTGAGAAGGAGGAGCGGCGACGGTGAAAGTTCCTTTGTGTAGCTGAACTCTGTACTTGGATCGCCAGCCCAGACGCAGCAAAAGTCTCTTTCCGCTGCTTATCTCGCAACGGAACCTGCAAAGACGAACTTGGAAAATAGCCTCGAGAGACAGACTTCGCCACTTGGGTACAGCTGAATAACTGCGGATTGGAGGACCCTCAGTTCTGACGCAGAAACCAGTGGTGAGTGTTGTGTTCTTTCCTTGGCTTACATATGTTTGCATGCAGCGTCTGCTCCGAAGGATTCTCATATTAAAAATAAAAGTGCAGGCCCCCAGACAAGTTGCTCTATACCGACGTGTGTTCTCTCCAGGCAAGTCATGTCATCCATCACGGAACATGAGGAAGCTGCAATGGATATTTTTAAACAGGGAACGGAATGGGTCAGAAATGTAGCGAACGAGTCTCAGGTCTCTGCAAATCCTTCCAGCAATTTGAAAGTGTGATACCAGACCTTAGAGAAAACGCACGAGAAAGAAATTCGCAAATGGTGGGAGGCCACATCCCTAGAAAAATATCTTCAAGTGGATCTGATTCCTAGGGGCTTATGGATTTTCATTGTCCCCTCTTATGAGACTCCGGATCCGCAACTCCTAAAGGACTGGTCTGACCACACCACTGAATCCGTGAAAGGAATGGTCAGAATTCTGATCAAGTATGCATGGAGTGATCAAGTAAAACTTTCAGAGGAAATCAAAAAACTGGAAGAAATTATTAAAAAGGATCAAGACACCAAACAAAGTGAAGACCTGAGAGCTTCTATGATGAAAAGATTAAAAGATTATGAAAGTACCATACGTAAACGAAAACAAACGACATTCCAACGTGACGAGCAAGACTATGCCTCGGGCGTATCTTAACATTTGTTCGCAAATATGACATTCCGAGAAAAAAAACTTAACCAACAGAGAGCGGGTGCACCAAGTAATAGGGATACCTCAGAATCAGAGGTGGAAGTCTCTGAGGAAGAACGAGCAGCCAATGAAGATGGGGACTCTAATACAGGGTCCACTTATTTTCAGGAGTACAGGCTGATCAGAGAAAACCATCAAAGACCGGCGTCCCGCAGACACCCACCAGTCCAGCTGTCAAAAAAAAACGAAAAACCAGAAGGGGCAAAAAAAGGAGGAGAAGATTTGATATCCCCAAGAGTTACTCGCAGCAAGAGACGAGGCAGATGGTAACCTCTAAAGCTGTCATCAACCTTTCGGATTGAGTTCTTACGGATGTAGAAACTCAGGTACTTCAACTAGGACTGACTTTCTGACCCACTGCGGATTTTGACTTTGTGGAAACAAGGGTGGATCTATTTAAATATACTAGAAGATTGAAACTACAAAAAATTCATCTATTACACCCTCAGACAACTATGGGTGAAGACATAGCTACTGAAAAAGACTTGGATTTACTTATTGGTACTGATTTGGACACTCTTTTAACTCTACAGCTCTTGGAATCCTCTGAACCTGATAGTAACACCCATCAACAGCCAGACAACGAAACGTGCCTAGAAGTAGCTGGGATCACACAAGTGAGTGGCAAGAGCGGACTAAAAAGGAAATCAAGAACAATTCCTCAAACACCCTTTGACGCAATCGACGTCTTCAACGAGGCATTAATAGCTGACTTGAAGAACTTAAGGAGAGACAACAGCAACGGAAATAAAGGCTATAACATTCCATTGGAACAATGGCAAGCGATTCAGTCATTGAAGAAGGATGACTCAGTAATAATAAAGCCCTCTGATAAAGGGGGAAATATTGTTATCTTTTCTCAGGAGCATTATGTCTCAGAAGCTCTGAACCAGCTTGAGGACAGAGAATGTTATTTGCCCACTAATAAAGTGGTTTATGCAAATTGTATTAAGACCTTCCATGAATTCTTAGTGTCTTGGAGGGAGGAGGGTATGATTGATATGGATGAATTCAAATTTTTATTTTGTGAATATCCTACGATTCCCACTTTCTACCACCTCCCAAAGATTCACAGAAATGCACTGAGACCACCAGGGAGACCGATAGTTGCTTCCATCAATAGTCTACTTGAAAACTACTCTGTTTATATTGATTTATTTCTGGCTCCATGGGTCAAGAATCTCAGTTCCTATATTAAGGATACAGGTGATTTTTTAAGACTCATTGAGGGATTAAGTTGGGAGGATGACATGCTTCTCATCACTTTAGACATCACCAGCCTCTACACCTGTATCAATCCCAAAGATGGGGTGGAGGCTGTGAAATGGTTCCTTAACAAACGCCCCTAAAATTCAAGAGACACAATGATATGCTGGTAACTATGTTGACCTTTTGTCTTGAAAACAATATTTTTATCTTCAAAGGCCAACTTTACAAACAACAACGTGGGACAGCGATGGGCACGTGCTTGGCCCCCAGTTAAGCGAATCTTTTCGTGGGTTGGTGGGAGAAGCACGTGCCCTGGAGGGACGTACCTGAACAATGGATGGACAATGTAGTATTGTGGCCCGCTACATTGATGATCTCTTCATCGTGTGGAAGGGCAACCGCTTTGCTGCTGAGGAATATGTTGCCTTCCTCAACTGTAAAAATTTGAATTTAAAATTTAGTGGTAACATCAGCAACACTCGTGTCTGTTATCTAGATTTAGAAGTCTATATTGAACAATCTAAGATTCTTACCCGCTTGTATAGAAAACCAACAGCGGGTAATGCTGTCCACCATGCTAGGAGTTTCCACCCCAGGAGTATGGTTAACAACATCCCCTATGGAGAACTCCTGCGTTTAAAAATGAATTGTACAACAGAAGCTGAATATGCTAAAGCCAGGGAGGACACTTTTCTTACATTTAAAGAAAGGGGATATTCGTCTAATATTCTCAAACAGGCACATGGGAAAACCAATTCAATAGATAGACTCCAACTTTTGGTACCCAAAGTCCCCAAACCAGAAACTGAACCTGTCTTGTGGTTTGTGGCCTCCTGGCCTGCCTTGCTACGTTGCCTTAGGCCTGGCTGCCATGATGCTTTTCTTTGCACACGTTACTCTGAGCCGTTGTTCTACCGACCTCCGCTCCTGCCAAGTTATTTTAGAACTGTCTGTGTTTCTGTTTTTCACCTTTTCTCCTGTTCCCTTTGGGCTACGTCTGCACGACATGTACAAGGTCGAAAAACAACGTCCCTTGTTCCGGCTGATCTGGCCAGTCCCTCGCATCTAGACATAACACTGTGTAAAGCTGCCATGGGGAATTTGTGTGCTTTTAATATTGCGGTGCCCCCGCTCTAGACACACTTGGAGAAAAACCTTTCCAGGGAGAAGAGCTGTGATTGTCTGTGGATGTAGTCTTTGCATCTAGAGACTGAGGTATGGGGGTTCGCTAGTCAAAGCCCAGAGGTCTTCTATTTGTATAATAAACTAGCTTCTAGCACGGGGAGGGTGGTAAGGTCATTTAGCCCTGTAGCCACTGCTTTATGAAATGCTTTCCCCGTTTGTATTCTATGGAGTTGTAACTATGCTGATTATATTATTCTTATGCATTATGCTGATAGTACTGACACGTGTACTGTATCTTAGAGCACGTACGTTGAAATAAACATTTTAACCTATACTGTGTCTCTTCTGACGCCCGTTGTGGACAGGTATGAGTGAGTGACGAAAGGGTGTTCTTGCTACTGCGAGTCCTGAGAGAGAGAGATACCGTGTTCTGGGTTGTCTAATCATTGGTACATTGTTGCTAATGGGACGCTAAGTCTAGTTGGGTTGGGGTTTTAGGTGCTACGGCTTATGGTAGGCTCACCACTATATTCCGAGGTCCTATCATCCTGTGCATAGCTCTGTGTGTGCAGAATCCTTACGACATGGCGCAACCAACGTGGGGCTCGATCTGCGAGACGCTTGAGTAGTGCTTGTGCTTGTCCACAACTCCCCTCACGCACGCTTCCGGAAGCGTGTGTGACGGTGATACCTCCTATATTGACGTTTTTATAGGTTCTTTCAAGCTTGAAGTTGTTAAAAGGTTTCTTAACTAAAACCCTATGTGTGCTGCCTCATTCTAGATTGTCGACTACTTCTAGCCTACAATGGCTGTTCAAATTGTGGCACATAGCCGCGCAGTGCTCCGGGCTCACTTAACGGTGTATGGAGTGCTTGACGCGGGTGTCGATTTAATCTTTGTGGTACAAGCCGATCCAGCTTACCACTTTGAGGTGTTCTATTCTTGGGTCACCTTTCCGGCAGTGGATGGGACAGACAATTTGTTCCATGAATATACAGCCACCGTAGTTCCTAATCACTTTAGACCGTATAGGAATATTGAAGTACCGCTCACGGCTTGGCAGCACCGTGTTTGGTTTGATGGCGCCCTCCCCCAACCGGTTACCACGGTTCGTTTAGGCCCCTTGTCTATTGATGGGGCCACTTGGCCTGTTTTGGCCGGGTACACCCCACATCCGCAATATATGACGATACCAGTCGCGGACCTGCGCAACATGTATTCGGCTTTAGTGCGAGTGCATCGAGCCTTAGTGCAATATGTTACAGGCAACATCCAGGGAGCCCCACCTGGAGTTGCAGGCCTTCCAGCTGGTGCAGGCGGCGTAACCATAAGTCCTGTCATGGTGAACTCGGTGATGGGCAAGCGCCCACAAAATAAGGATGATTTTCCTTATTGGCTTGCAGAGAAATTTGACCAGCTGGAGGCAGTTTTTCCAAACACAACACCGGTGGATAAACATAGAATTCTTACAATTAGTTTGCCAAAAGACTTAATCCCCGAGTTGACAGCATGCAACAACTGGGGTAGGGTATTCGCAGCAGTGTATTCGAAGTGTTTCGGCACTCCTTCCATGACGGTTCTCCCCTCTGTAATTAAACGAGTGCAGGATGAACATGGCCCTGAAGCGGCTGTGGAATTAGGGATGAGACTGGTGGGAGTGTTCGACGTAGTAGCTGAGTTGATCCTTGCGAATGTCAAGGGCGATGCAGTGAACTTTCAAGTAGCTAATGCTTTGGCTTTGGTCCCAGAATTAGACAAGCCGCGCGAATTACCGAAAATTATTACCCAGGCTTACAAAACTATTGGCAGAAATAGCCTGGGAAATAAGCCATTTGCAAAACAGCAAACACAATCGCAACAACAACAACAACCAAAAACTCAATCTGAGAAAGATGAGAAACCAGTCTTTACCAAAAAGAGCTGGAGGTTGAAAAAACAGGGTAAGCAACAAAAGAGGCCGGGGTCAAGAGGCGCATCCCCGGTTTCCATCTCTTCTGAACGCACTTATGATTTGCGCGATAGGGCGAGAATTAAATCTCCGGATAGGTTTCAGATCCCTGATATGCGTTCTCCTCGTTCTTCGCAGGCACAGACAACTTTACAGGCCGGTGGAGGAGATCGTCAGGATAGAGGAAGGGGTCGAGAGGCTCCACAGGGACGAGACCAACCTCGACAACAAGTCAGAGGGAAAGCAGAAGACTTTCAACGTTCTCGCCCACAATTTCAGAAGAAGAAAGTTGCCGCTGTAACAGCGAAATATGCCACAGACGGTGAGAACGAGACTCCTGAATTGGACGTGGGCAGTGACCCTCCTCGACAGCGCCGCGGAAGTTACCATAGTGCGGGAGGCGCTACGTCCTCATATGGAGGCGACAGCAACTGAAACATTCATTACTGTTGAGACAGCAGGCACCAGAGTGGCACCCCCTGACAGACTATTTAATATTGTCATTCAAATTGAAGGTGATATACAGCGTTTAATTAAAGGGATTTTTTGGGAAAATCTGACTTCTTCGTACGACATTTTGTTGGCGGAGGCGGATTGGCCACCCCCATTCGTACTTACTGCGTGTAAAGGGGAGGAGGTAATCCTTCCGAGCTTTTCTCGACATGTCCCAAAGGACAAAGCGGAGGCCCTTGCAGCTGAGTGGGCTGTGTCCCTGGCTCCTGCGTTATACCGCAACCACGTGGGTTGGGATGAAGACTCTCCCCCCATGAAATACCTTTGCGGTCTCTACCACAGCCACAACCCCAATATCCCATAAAACAGGAAGCAAAAGGCCCCGTTTCCGAAATTCTGACTCAGTTGGAATATCAGGGAGTAATTGAAACATGCGTATCACCGATGAATAATCCCCTTTTCGCGGTTTCTGAACCCGATGGATCGTACCGCTTAGTTTTGGATTACCGACATCTGAACTCTCATTGTCGGACCTTTGCGGTGCAAAATACACATAGTTCTGCGCTTGTAAACAGTCTTGTTTGTAAGAAATATAAAACGACACTTGACCTCTCCAATGGATTCTACACGCACAACTTAGCCCCGGAGAGTAGCCAATGGAGCGCTTTTACATCCGGTGGTAAATTATTTAAATTCAGGCGTTTACCTATGGGCTATAAGAACAGTCCCGGCGTATTCGCCGCCCGTGTTGTCTCTTTGTTAGACGGCATTGACCAAGATGCATGTTCGTACGTCGATGACATTTATCTGACGGACGACGAATTGTTCCCGCATCTCTCCCGAGTAGACCGCATTATTCTAGAATTTGCGGTTCAAGGTTACAAATTTAACTTTGCCAAATCTCATATTGCTGAATTTACCGTTTTGTTCTTGGGCTACGAGCTCAACAATGAAGGTAAGGGCTTAGCCCCCACTTCTTAGAAAAATGTGCACTTTTGTGCCCTCCTACTACTCTGAAAAAACTTCAGTCTTTGCTGGGTTTCCTGAACTTCGGGCGTACTTACATTCCCGAATACGCCCAGCGTATCAAGCCATTGTATGCCTTGATACAACCTAACTTTTCGAAGTCTTGTTGGCTTCCGGAGCATTCCTCCATTCTGCAGTCTTTGCAGACAGACCTTCTTGAGTCTAAATACCCGTTGACGCGTGATAACCACACAAACCTGGTAATTAGAATAATTCCGGGGGCAGTGGGTTTCACGTACTTAACCTTTAACGAAGGTGACACAGTTCCGATCGCGTACAAGTCACATCTTTACACTTCCGCAGAAATGCGCTTTTCATCCGTGGAGAAAGTTCTGACTGCAGTGCAGATGGCGATTCTAAAGGAACGCGCACTGGCACAGGGAAAACGCATTCTGGTGGTAACACCATATCCTGCCCTAGAGGCAGTGACAAAGGCAAGTGTACCGAACTCTAAAGCTTTGCACCCCCGTTGGATTCAATGGGCAACCTCTTTGACGTCTCCGGATGTCACTTTTATTTTCGATTCTTCTCTTCAGACTCAGGAGTTTTTACATTATGAATTCGTTCATCCACCTCCTCTGTCTCTGCTGCCGCTTGAGGATTACGAATGTGTGATCTACACTGATGGTTCGGCACAACCGGCCACAGGGTCCAAGCATGCTTATTCCGCCGCATGTGCTATTGTTGCAGGTACCTTCGTGAACGGAAAGTTCAAATCCACTGTAGTGCACACTCAGGCACTCGGGGACAGTACTGCACAATTGGCCGAGCTGCGCACATTGGTGCTTGCGCTTGAGTTCGTTAATCCGGAAGTGACCACTCTTATTGTATGCGATTCTTATTACTGTGTTCAATCTTACAATGACAATCTGTTCCTTTGGTCGCAAAACGACTATAGAGACGCTAAAGGTAGCACAATTAAGCATAAAATGCTTTGGGTTCGGGTGGCAGAATTGAGACAACGTCTGCCACTCACACAGGTGGTTCACACCCTTGGCCATCAACGGGTGGGCGAACACTCTGTCGGTAACGGTTTGGCAGACGAAGCTGCCAAATCAGCAGTAGTCACGTGTTCCGTTGCAGCAGTTACTAGATCCATGTCTAAAATTGATACTGATATTTTGGCAGCTATTGCTGCGACAAAGGAAGGTACTAATTATCCTAGGGGTTTTCCTTCCAAATATTCTTATCAGTTAGGTCCTGAACAGGCTCCCTATGTAACAATACCCAACGTTGGTGATCGGCTGATCCCCAACGCGGACCGCAGACTTTCCTTCTTAACGGCAGCACACGAAGGCATGGCTTCGGCTCATGCTGGAGTGTCTGCGACCGTTTCCATCTTGCAGCAGCGTTATTGGTGGCATGGTTTATACAAAGACACCCGTACTTATGTGCTTTCTTGTGACGTTTGTCAACAGATTAAGCCTTCCACGGTTACACGACCACCACAGACCCCGCTCTGCATTTCTAACAGACCCTTTGGGTGTGTTTACCTGGATCACTGCGGTCCATTTTCTTCAGACACTGCCTATAAATATATCTTAGTGGCAGTGGACTCGTGCACACGTTTCATCTGGGTCTGGCCACAACGGAGTGCTGACGCTCTAAATGTCATCAGGGATTTGCGTGTCTTTGTGGGAATTTTCGCTTGTGGCACCTTCCATTCTGACCAAGGTCCAGCGTTTGCCTCTAAGGCTTACAAGGACGCAATGGGTTCACTGGGGGTGCGGGTGAAATTTTCATCTCCGTATCAGACTGAGGGCAACTCGATCGTTGAATGAATGAACCGTGACTTAAAGCAATCCTTGACAGCTAGAGTCTTAGGTACTGGCAGGAACTGGCTGGCCCACTTGTATACTGTACAACATGCACTTAATAATCTCCCTAGAAGACCTCTGGGTGGGCGGACCCCAAACGAAATGCTCTTTGGCATACGAATGTTTGTGCCTGACCTTGATGGTCTAGACATGGCGGCGCAATACGCCAAGTTTGATGTAGATAACCATTCTACTATGTTACAGGACTTACAAGAAGCCCGAGACAAACTGCAGTCGCACATTTACCTTCAGACACAGTCACTGCTCTGCAGATTCCGGTTGCCGGCTGGCTTCCGAAGATTGGAGATCTGGTTCGAGAGAAGGTGAAGAACAAGAAAGAATTTGGCCCCTCTTATCGTGCACCGGTTCCAGTCCTGGGCTTGAAGGGAACACGTACAGTCATCTTACCACCGCTTCCTGGTCGCAAGGAGAAGAGATACATCTCAGTGGAAAATGTCAAGCTACAACATCTGGCCGATCCTGAATAGTGTTACACCAGCGGTCTCTTGTCCTGCCATTTACCGGATTTGTGTTCGTGGCCCTCCTGCCCGAACGGTCACTGATGTTACAATTGAAATGGTTGATTTGCCTGAAAGTATACTCAAACCCCCTGTCTCCCCCTGCATCGACGAGAACGAGTATACCTATCCCGATACCGAATCGGTGGCACACCTACCAACAACGCCGCTGAGCCCAACACGTTATTCCTTTGACTCGGATTCCACCTCATCAATTGTCCCGTCCAAGTTCAGTATTTTTGTATCCTGGTTCAGAGACAATTTTTTGATTCCCCCCTGGACATACATCTGGTTGGTGCTGTTCCTCATTTTTTTGTTCATGTCCATTGGCTTTGTCACCGTGTTTTTTCTACTCATCAATGGTCACTATCTACCGGAACGCTCTGCTGTGAACAGTGTTGCTGGAACTTTGGCTCCACATTCCTCATCTCACATCATGAAGCGTGATCACACATTTGTGAACATTTCAGCTTTTCCAGTTAATGATGGCATCGTATGGGATACGGTAAATTTTCAAATTCATGGACCGACAGAAATCATTAATGTACCCAATGTCCTTCGAGTTTCGATGGGTGATGTAGTAAAAAGTAATATTCATTCTGACGATTGGGATGTGCATGCCGTTGAAGCATTGTTTGCTGATTTAAAATATTATGCTTCCTTTAATTCTGAGGATTTGTATATGAATTCTGCGAATTATGCCGATTTGTATTGCTACCAGCATTGGGGCAACCATTTTGTCCATAAACCAAGTACACTACGTGGTTCTTTCGCCTACACCCAATGGGAACATTGCCCAAACCCTTTACCGGGTAGCTCCCAGACTCTTAGAAATAAATTTACATATTTCACTGATTTTAATAAATCGAACCCTGGGTCCTATTTCTTTAAATTAAACGCCAATTCCACCCAGAAAATTATGTTGACCCACACCAAATTGCTATATTCGGGTTCCTTTTTGAGCGCCTTAGCTGTGGGTGGTTATGAGTACTGGAAGGACACTGTAGATTTGAAATCAATCTGGGGCTCAAAACCATGGCAAGTGCAAGGCACTGAGGCCTTGCATCGTGCTTGCCTTATCCCGGCCCAAATTATATTTCTGAATACTTCCATCTATCAGACTACATGTTGGGGCTTGGCTACCATCAAACAATTAAACGCACCTTCCATTCCATCCCTGTTTTCCACTACAAACACTAGCGTGCACCTTAATATGTCCCTTGCGACTTTGCAGGCTTTGTTGCAGAACAATTTGTTTAATGTTTCTACGCTTGTTCAGTCACCCTGGTTGGCTTGGCCCATATCATCTAATGCGTGCCAACTGCATTTTCACGACTCAGTCCCTGGCTACAAACAGGATAGGCCCGATCCTCGGTTTTCAGACTCCCGTACTGTCACAACATATTCTGTTGGTCAATTATGTAAACAGTGGTTGCAGCATTCTTCCCTAGAATCTGTTAAACAACATTTATCCCTCCTATCAGGCAACATTGATCTGTCCGACTTTATATTGGGACCTCGTGTCCCACGACCGAAGAGGTTCATTTATGAAGCTTATAATGAACTCTGGAAGCTGTCGCAAATGGAAGCTGCTTCCCGTCTACGAGAAATAGACCAAACAAATTTGGAAAAGGTGCTTGCTGTTGTTGACAATAGTATTAATACCCTGTCTTCCCGCATTTACACGTTAGAGAATATTGTGTCCTCTGTTGTTGATATTGTACAAGATGATGTTTCTGTGTTGTACCATGGTCAAAATCAGTTACGTTCAGTTATGCAGTTTGCGTGGACTTTGCAAACACTAAAGTTGGGTAAAGTTCCTTGGCATGTTTTGAACACCACTGCCTTATTTCTGCCTTTTAATTTAACTGACAAACAGCAGTTCATGTCCATGAAAGATGCAGCTTACACTCTGTTACATATCGAGAAAGTGGAGCCCTTACCATTCTCTGTGGCGGAATTGGATTCTGCTGTGTGGCTAGTTCATGGGGTTATCGCTTTGCCTTTTTCCTTGTTTGAATTTAGTTCGTGCATGAAACATTATCCTGTGGGCCGTTTCCAGCCCTTGGGTAGTGCCTTCCTGCATGAACTTTGGTCCCTCCCTTTCATGTATAAATGCCTTAGAGATGGAAAGGAAGTTTTTCTCACGGGGGAGTCATGCGATTCAACTGTGGGTCATTCCCTTGTTTGTAAACATATTAAATTACACGGAGCTTGTAACATTTCTGCTCCAAATCTTGCTTGTGTGTTAAGGGGCATTCCTGCTCCTGCTATTTCTCCTACTTTTACTTTGCTTACTAATGGTAGCTATTTGCTTTTGAATAACGAACACTGCTGTGGCATGCTGGCCGGCATAGCCTATATTGTTATGGTCTCGCACAGGGTTGTCTGCTGCAAGAATGTGCTTTTTCCTCCCCCTCACGACATCATAGATAATTCTATTTGGCCTTCCATTCCTACTATGGAGGCGGATTTCAATAAACTGAGCAGAATAAAGGCGCTATTATTGAACGAGGAGGTTATGCTCACATCCACCCGGGAGACATTCATTCTCCAGGTGGCAAGTACCCACAGTGAAATACAGGCCCTTTTGAACACTAACCTCCCACAACATTTCAGTGAATTGATTCACCGTATTTTTAACGCATCTAGCACTGAAGGTCTGGTGCACTTTTTAAGGTGGTGGGGTCCGGCCTTGTGTCCACTTTCCAAACTATTTTTGGTGTGATACCGGCATTTATTCATTCGATTTTTTCCAGCGTCTTTGGTGGCTTTCCGTTAATCCTTGCCTTGGCGGCTGGTGTACTGCTGTTGGTCTGCTTCCTCCGCAATGGCTGCTCCCCCATGGGCCCTTCTCGACCCCGGACGCCTCCAGCTGACCGTGAGCGCCTCCTGTCTGGTTTCGGCGTTCTGCCATTGGCGACACTGAGTGTCTCCTATACCCTTTCTTTTCGCTTTGCGTATTTCACTTGCGTGCAACCTGTGATGTCTTGCATCCGCTGTCCTTTCACCTGGACTATGGATTATTGCCTCTCCAATTCGTCGTTGTCTGTCCAGGATTTTGTTTGGTTGGTGGGTCCCTTAGAGGCCCATGAACGGGACTGTTCCACGGCAGGGTACATGACGCGTGCGGCTGCACTGGGGATTTTGGCACAATGGGATATCTGGGCGGCTGCTCAGGATCTCCTCCAACAAAGTTCTATTGAGTATCACGCAAGTTGTCCCGCATTGCTTTTGGATGCTCGCCCCTGCGAGGAGCATTCCTGCTGCTTTGATCTATTGGAGTGGATGGCATCTATGTTTTCTGACGATTCAAATGATGTCCTCTTGGAAGCTATAGCGTTTTTCTGCACGTACACGCTGTTGGATTGACATGGCCTTAGTTTCCTGTGAACTGCCTCGCTGGCTCTCTTCTTTTTTTTTTTCCCTCTCTCCCATTCGTTGTCCTTCATGAGGGCTGCCTCCACTATAGACGTTTCTGTTCTGCTCGGTCCCTTTGAACTTTGTCTTGGCCGATGGACTGTCCAGGGGAGGGTGTCTTGTGGTTTGTGGCCTCCTGGCCTGCCTTGCTACGTTGCCTTAGGCCTGGCTGCCATGATGCTTTTCTTTGCACACGTTACTCTGAGCCGTTGTTCTACCGACCTCTGCTCCTGCCAAGTTATTTTAGAACTGTCTGCGGTTCTGTTTTTCACCTTTTCTCCTGTTCCCTTTGGGCTACGTCTGAACGACATGTACAAGGTCGAAAAACAACGTCCCTTGTTCCGGCTGATCTGGCCAGTCCCTCGCACCTAGACATAACACTGTGTAAAGCTGCCATGGGGAATTTGTGTGCTTTTAATATTGCGGTGCCCCCGCTCTAGACACACTTGGAGAAAAACCTTTCCAGGGAGAAGAGCTGTGATTGTCTGCGGATGTAGTCTTTGCATCTAGAGACTGAGGTATGGGGGTTCGCTAGTCAAAGCCCAGAGGTCTTCTATTTGTATAATAAACTAGCTTCTAGCACGGGGAGGGTGGTAAGGTCATTTAGCCCTATAGCCACTGCTTTATGAAATGCTTTCCCCATTTGTATTCTATGGAGTTGTAACTATGCTGATTATATTATTCTTATGCATTATGCTGATAGTACTGACACGTGTACTGTATCTTAGAGCACGTACGTTGAAATAAACATTTTAACCTATACTGTGTCTCTTCTTACGCCCGTTGTGGACAGGTATGAGTGAGTGACGAAAGGGTGTTCTTGCTACTGCGAGTCCTGAGAGAGAGAGATACCGTGTTCTGGGTTGTCTAATCATTGGTACATTGTTGCTAATGGGACGCTAAGGCTAGTTGGGTTGGGGTTTTAGGTGCTACGGCTTATGGTAGGCTCACCACTATATTCCGAGGTCCTATCATCCTGTGCATAGCTCTGTGTGTGCAGAATCCCTACGACAAACCTAAGGTCACTCCAGCCATAATGATAACTCGCTATAATGCGAAGTCCTCAGAGGTGGTATGAATTTTTAGGAGAAACTGGCACATTCTCCAGACCGACAACACCCTGAAAAAGGTTATACCTATGTATCCACTAATAACCTACAGGCGCAGTAAATCAATTGGTGATCACTTAGTGCACAGTCATCTTAGATCAGCATCACACCAAATACAAAATGTACGGGGCTTTTTTCCATACCTAAAATGTAAGGCTTGTAAATTTAGCCATAAAGTGTTGGACTACAATACTTTAGAACATGGGATGGAAAACAACAGGATCAAAACCATCAATCAACTTCTTAACTGTAATTCAGATTTCACTGTGTATATCTTAGAATGCCCATGCCCCAAAAGATATGTGGGAAGTACGATCCATCCAACCAAGAAGCGCATATTAGAACATATGCACGCAATTTCTAAGAAAGACCCCACCTATCCGGGGCTCGTCACTTTGAAAAAATGCACAACAGCAATCATGATCTTGTGAAATTTTTCTGTATCGATCAGGTCCCCAAGAATGAAAGAGGCGGGGATAGAACAAGACAGTTACGAGCCCTTGAATCCAAATATATTATCGATCTGAAAACTATGGTCCCATTAGGCCTCAATAATGATGAGGAGCTGTGGTCACATTTGGAATGATGCTGCTAATTAATTAATCTTTTGCCTAAATGAGATAGTGATAACTGCCCTCTATGATGATTTCGCTGTTTAATTTTCCTTTTTTCCTTTTTCCATTTCCTTGTTTCTCTCTTTTTCTTTGTGTATGGACACAAGAAATCTGAGTTCATAAACGCCGAGTTATGGTCAATATGTATATCCAGACTTGCAGAATATTGCTTCAGTATCACGTTATGTGATTTTGCCAATTCAGGGCTCAATTGTGAAAATTCAAGTGCTCCTCTTTTAAAAAATATGTGTTCGGTTTGAAATAGAATTTTCTAAATATAGAATTACTGACATATATTTATTTAAGATAATATTCATTTACCAATGATTGCAATGAAATTTGTTATCAGACATTTGTTTATTTAAACAAACTTCGTTTTCTACCTGAAATCAATTTAAGACTGTGAAATTTTGTGTGTCTTTTGGAGCACTTGTAAAATGAAATCATGACATTCCTTTGCCTGTACACATGTCTTAAGATGGCCGCTACGAATTGTGCATTATGTCTTACCTGAATTGAGCCGTATTTTATGTCATTGTTTTTAAACTCACGTCATGATTTGACATTTCAAAAGGGTGTTTTCAACTTGGTGTCATCGACATCGAAGAAGGCAGATTGCCGAAATGCGTCTGTCGGTGCAGGGGAGTTCCAGCACATTAAAACTACTTTAAAAAAGAATTCCTGCGAGTGCTGTCCTTTAATATGCCAACCAAACGGTTCGGTAAACCGCATTTTGCACTCGCGGGCGGGTGCTCGGTCCACGGGGGTACGTCCCGTGTTGTATCTCACGGCTCCTTTTAGAAAAAGACCAGCACTCGCGGGGGTACAATCTAATAGTTTATTGGAATGGAGGTACGCGTGTATATCCTGCTCGGATCAAACATCTCACTCCGTGGATTATGAACAAAAGTCATGTGAAAACTAATAGAGAAAAACTAAAATGAGGAGAACATGAAATTTGCGCAAAATGCGTGTTGGAAAGAGATCAGTAATTCCAGTGTTTTCTAGTAGGCCGCAAACGCGAATGATTAATGCAGAAATAACAGTCAAAGCCAAGAGATATTTTCCTTTTCACTAACTGTTCGAAAATATGTGCATAATGCGTTGAGGAATGCAAAGCATTAATAGAGCATAAATAATGAAGTTTTGTTGTGACCAGATAACTGTTTGTGTATTTGTTTTTCCTAGAGAAAAGGCACACATTACTGTTCTGCAGAAAAGGCCTCAAGCGCTTATTAAGTTTAATTTGCTTTCTAAAACGTAGGCTGCAAAGAAATATATTTTGTCCTTCAATAGTTCCTGACGATGACCATGGCTATGTGGAGGAAGTAATGAATGTTATTAATGGAATTTCCTTGCCGACCGGAGAAAGTGTTCTTGTGGATAATCGTGCTGAAAGTTTTTGCAACGAAGCGAGTCAAAGACATGTGCAAGCTGCGGAAGAGATTATCTGAGTTTCCTCTGCTGAAGGACGATGACAATGGTTTTCTCAAGACAAAGGAACTGTTGACAGTCAGGTGCACTGGAAGTGGAGTGATCAGTCACCCCCTGGTCTAGTCCAATTGGATTTGTGAATTCTTGTGTTTTGATACATGGGGGGTTTGGATCTTTAGTGAATTAGGGTATAATTACTAGTGTTAGAATTTTAAGAAGGGCTGCTCATTTGGGAAGAGACTTTGACTTTGCGAGAGGAGAAAGCTGTGTAGCTGTTTTCCTAACTTAACTGGCTGGCTGTTGTTCTGCTGATCCTGACTCTTTATTTTGCTCCTCATATCCTTGTGAGGGTGCCCCAGCTTACCTTTCCGGCCAGAGGGTAGCTCATCTGACTATTAGCATTTTATGCTATAGTTATTTCTAGGTTCGTATAATTATTCTGAATTTACATTGACTTTATTTGCAAATGTTCTTTGTCTCTTTACCTATCCACTCACTCATGGCTTGTTGAGAGATGTTATTATGAATTATTGTATTATTGTTTCTCTTGTGTGATGATCTATGATTTGAACTGTATTGCACTTGATGAACATTCATATTCTCAAAAATTTGATAAAAGCAAGTTGATAAGTAATCAGAGTCTGTCATTATTAATGTTATTTGGTTACAGCTTTATGATTTTTTATCTTTAGGGTCCTTATAATTTTAGGACTCTATCTTATCATTTGCCAATCCCTTACAACTCTAAAAAGGTTCATCGGAGTGAAAGGACCACATATTTATGGAAATTGGTAACATGTTTAGAATACGCAGCGAAAGGGACTGGTAGATGTTGAAATTGGTTACTGATGGTAAAAATTGGCAAAGGTATAAAATTTGGCAAAGGCCCTTTCCACTGCATCACCCTCTTTCGCTAATATGGATACCCTGTCAACACTCTCCCAATCAAGAGATAATCTTGATAAACAGTCAGCCTCTACATTTCTCCACCCTTGTATATGTTCAGCCTTGTAACAGTACTCTTGTAAATGAGAAGCTAACCTGGCTAGCCTTGCTGAGCAATTACTAGTTCCACCTGGCAATAACACTTTGACTAAAGGTTTATGATCAGATTTTACCTTAAACTCGGAACCCACAAGTAGGTTCTGAAGTATTCACAACTCCAGGCTGCCACCAGAGTCTCTCGTTCAATTACCGAATAATTCCTTTGTGAATTAGTTAGCATCCTAGATGCGAATGCCACAGTCCTTCCATGCCCATTATGGAATTGAGCAAGGACTGCTCCAAGGCCTGTGGTACTGGCATCAACAGGGAGGACCGATTCTAACTTAGTGTTAAAAGGGGTAAGAATGCCAGCCTTGCAAATGTCTTTTTTGATGTTATCAAAACATAGCTGTTGCTGCTCCTCCCACACAATGGTAGCACCCTTCCTTAAAAGTAATCTGAGAAACTCTGTTTTTTCAGAAAATCTTTGCACAAATTTGGAGTAATACTCGATGAGACCCAAGAAGGATCTTAATTTATCCTTATCAGTAGGTGCGGGAGCGAACCTGATGGTGTCCAAGAGATTTTCCTTAGGCCTCACACCTTCAGCATAGATTTCATAACCTAAGTATTCAACTTTTTCTACTAAAAATCTACATTTTTCCCGTCTAAGGGTTAACCCAGATTCCCTTATCTTCTGAAGAGCTTGTCTGAGAGTGCGATTATGTTTGACAATAGAGTCTCCAAATACAAGAATGTCATCTTGGAAGTATACAATGTTGTTGACATCTTTAAATAACTCACTCATCATGCGTTGAAAAATGCTCGCAGCTGAACAAAGACCAAATGGCATCCTTTTGCATTGTAAGATATCATCCATGGTGATGAATGCTGTGAGAGTCTTGGACTGTTCATGAAGTTTAATCTGATGGTATGCGTTTTTTAAGTCTAACTTAGAGAAATGATTTCCCCCACTCAAGGCCAGAATCAGTTTGTTTATATTAGGTAATGGGTACATATCTACAACAACATTTTGATTGACAGACCTCAAATCAATGCAAAATCTGAGTTTGCCATCAGTTTTTTCAGTAATAACCACGGGAGAAACCCACGTGAACTCTCCACAGGCTCAATGACACCTGATGACACCATATCTCTAAGCATTTCCTTTACTGCTGCTCTAGCTACCAAAGGTATTCTAAGTACTTTGTGTTGTACTGGAAGAGCATCAGGTTTCAATACTATTTTATGGACATATCATTCTAAACACCCTAGTTTTTCTCTGAAAACATCTTTAGCCTCTTTTAAAATACCCTCTAGGGACAAATTATCAACTTTAAAAGAAAGGAGAGGCCCTACTATCCAAGGGACAGGGTGCCCAAAATTGTAACAAATAAAAAGTATTCCTTGGAATTAACTCTCAACCAATGAGCCACATTTAACCATACACTATGCAAAATCCTTTCATAAATGTATACTTTCAAAAAAAACCACATATAATTATAAAAACCACAAATTGAAATAAAAGGCACAATAATGTATTCAATGTACATCAACAAAGATCATGAATACAAATTTTTTTTTTTAAAACAGCAAACACTATCCACAATTCATAAAAATAATTTGTATAATGAATCAATTAACAAATAAAGAGACAACATGTGACATATTAAAAATCATCAGAAAAACCTTAATTCAATTGAATCTATATCGCAGTCATATCATATATAAAGATTTGTGACTCAATAGTTCCTCGAATTTAACATCACAGGAGCGTCGACGCGTTTCGGTGTGCACACAAATATCGCACCACCTTCATCAGGACTTTTCGTAATAATTGTCTCTTTATGAGGAATAGCACATAATCATGTGTGCCTTCGTGTCTTTCTTGGTGAAAACAACCTCGACGAGTTATCTATATCCAAAGTTTAAAATCAATATTGTAGCTCACGTATTCATAAAGATATCTTTGGCCCCTTGGCCTGTTATTGTTTATGAGGACGACGCCTTCTTTTTCCGTCTGTTATAATCCTCCGTATTCCCTTAAAACACGGTCACAAAGGATGCCTCAGAATCGAGAGAGCTTTCGTATTATTTAACGTCTGACGCCGCTCCGCGATCAGGAAATTCGGCGTCGGAAGTTAAATAATACGAAAGCTCACTCGATTCTGAGGCATCCTTTGGATATAGATAACTCGTCGAGGTTGTTTTCACCAAGAAAGACATGAAGGCACACATGATTATGTGCTATCCCTCATAAAGAGACAATTATTACGAAAAGTCCTGATGAAGGTGGTGCGATATTTGTGTGCACACCGAAACGCGTTGACGCACCTGTGATGTTAAATTCGAGGAACTATTGAGTCACAAATCTTTATATATGATATGACTGCGATATAGATTCAATCGAATTAAGGTTTTTCTGATGATTTTTAATATGTCACTTGTTGTCTCTTTATTTGTTAATTGATTCATTATACGAATTATTTTTATGAATTGTGGATAGTGTTTGCTATTTTTTTTTTAAATTGTATTCATGATCTTTGTTGATGTACATTGAATAAATGTATGTGCCTTTTATTTCAATTTGTGGTTTTTATAATTATATGTGTTTTTTTTTTAAAGTATACATTTATGAAAGGATTTTGCATAGTGTATGGTTGAATGTGGCTCATTGGTTGAGAGTTAATTCCAAGGGAATACTTTTTTTATTTGTTACAAATTCTCAACTACCATTACTTGGGTAGGTGCCCTAGGGTCAACAATAATGTACTGGTTGTACTGGTTCATCCACCCTAAGATAGGAGATCCATCCATCGCTACATACACTTTCCCTTGTATTGATCTTCCACCAAATTCTATAACAGTATCCATGTACCCGAAAAGGTCTATGGTTTCTCCTTGGTTGCCACCAGGACTAATGTCTTTGGGAAATAAAATCACGTTATGCCACAATTTGTCAAACACTGTTTGAGGAACAATAGTATACATAGACCCTTAGTCTACCATGAGCTGTACAGATTTTCCATTAATTACAAATTCTGCTTTGGGTCTATTTCTTTTGCCATGACCATCTTCATCCTCACCTACACTCAAGATCCTGTTTTCATGTACTATAACATTAGAATTTTCATCTATGGTGGTTACTCTAGGTTTGTACGGTTGTTTGCATTCTGTAGCAAAGTGTCCTTTGCGCCCACACTTCCTGCAATTTTTATCAATAGATACACATGTGCGATAATCCGCATTGTGAAATGCGCTACCACATCTGTAACAAGATTTGTTGGTTGTCTTTTTTTTTTTTTGCGTGGCCCAATTTAAATTCAGCTGTAATTACGCTAAATTGCACACCTAATGTTCCCTACCAAGTATAGCGTAAGCGATCGATCTTTTATTTACCTACTAAAAGTGGTTGAGGGGAGGAAACAACTCAGACAGATATCAGCAAAGTCGTCATGCCTGAAAAGACCACCAACTCCAAATTGCAGTTTGATTATTTATTATAAGGCCAAAAACAATTGGATGTAAATACATCTCAATAGCAAAGTATAGAGGTACAGAAAAATTAATACAGAGCCAAGTTTACGAATATAAGTAATTCGGCCCAAAAGACAGATGATTAAAAATTCCAAAATCACAACGCAACACAGAATAGATGCGATATTCAGTTCTCGGCTCATTGAAAGAAATCAAAATCTTTCCCTACACTGCTCTACATGAGGGCCCTTCCTGTCTCTCTTCTATCATTCCCCAACGGTGTCAGCACGTGTCGACTTCCTAAGAAGTACTCACGTCAAATGGGTCGTTTTAGCTTATGGCTATGGAGCTTGCTCTAAGATGCTCCTTCTCCTCCGAAAGCTAGCAGAAGACTGGACTCGCTGTCCCTGCGCATCATACAAAAGATGGGATTCAACCCACAATACGTCATTCTTCTTAAAACTTTCCATTGCACCTCTATGCAGTTGCTCTTTTTTCATGACACAAATTAATGATATCTTCTTTCCAGTGGCCTTGGCTTTCAGACAGACCAGATATGCAAGCCATCCTCCCTTCTCACTTCCCAGCCGTCTTCAAAGACATTCCAGGTCTCTCCTTAACTCTGAAAATAACGATGTGTTTCTTTCACCTGCAGTAGGATGAGAACATTCTAATTTCGAACACAACAGCATTTAATTATTTATTTCTCACTAGCAAGGAGAATCGAAACTTAAGACTTTGGGCCTATAAATCAGGCAACTTAAACTAACCACAATTACGGTGTATATCAATAATATCATCCTGCACATTATGCATGAAGGAATCGTAATACATACAAAGTTCTACTTAAATGCATTCACTAGTTTTCAACATCAAATGATTCAAATAAATGTTTCTTAATAGTCGTAAAACACTGCAAACAATACAAATACATGAGTGCGTTTAAACCATGAGTATAGTGCACTCATACAAAATAGAGTGCTATCAGCGCTCTATCAGTTCCCCCTCTTATGACTAGTGTCATAACACCAACTTTCTATTCTTCTGTAGTTTTTCTCCTTGTAGAAGAGACCGACCTAAACAGAAGCTGTAGCTTGCCGTCCCTGTCTGAATCGTTCTAACCCCTTAAGTTGCTGGTAATGACTGTCCTGCAGTCGTTCAAGTTGGTGCTCTCGCTTTCTCGAAACAGTCTCCTGATGTCATGCCCTTTGCCATTTGTAAGCCTTGATGGCTCCTAGTAGGACAATTATACAAATGACAGCTATTATAATAGGCTTCAAAATATATCCCATTATTCCTTGTTCAAAACTTCCAAACCAACTGCCTATCTTGCCAAATCCTTTCCCCACTTGTTCCCAGAGTCCTTCGGCAGCCATCTCACGTAACTCTTGTTGTATATCTGAAATATTGTTGATATATTTCCTTATATCCCGACTGTTGTCAGGAATATAAGTACAGCACTGTTGAACTTTCAATAATTTGCAGACTCCTCCGGCTTTTGCTAACAGCACATCTAGGGCAAGACGGTTTTGCAAAACCATAGCCCTTATCGAAACCATCTCCCCATCTACAAGTAATAAAATCTGAGCTGTATTTATTGAGAGCTTATCCACTAATGTTGCCAGCTTTCTGATTTTCAAATCATTCAGAATCACACCCATACTCTGTATCATAGCCCCAAATATGTCTCCAATCACTTCTCCTGCGCTCACACTACGTTTTCCTCTGTGAGGTCTTTTTCTTTCTAAGGGCCATAAGTCATTTTCATGAAAAATCTTGGGAAATACCACAGCCAAATAACAAGTGCCATACCAATTTTTAGGCAACTTCACATAGGCATTCTTTCCGCACACAAAATACACATTGGGCACTATTGTTATTTTGTCCAATAATGCTTTTCTAATTGATTCTTCGATCAAGAAGACGTGCTCACAATCACTTTCACCCACAAATATCTTATCGTAGTATGTGGTCGGGTGTCTAATACACAACTTCCCCTTCTGCTGGAAATCTAATGCTATGGGTCCAAAACTCCCCTTTGCTTTATCGTCTAATTCTTCTTTACATGGGGTAACCTTGTGGTTTGGATCTGGTCTAAATAGAGTCTGTCTATGCCGATCTTCTATCTGATCTATAAATTTCTTTTCAATGTCAGTTAACATACAGGTTAAATTGTGTCTATGGGCATAGGACGTATCTAAAGTAATGGTAGGCAAAAAATACTTTGGCATTCGCTCTACTTCCTTATAATAATCATATTTATTCATGTATTTAAGAACTGGGACTTCCGAGAGTACTACATCATAATTTGAGAAATAGTACTCGAAGTGTGCCTTGCTATAAAACATGCTCAACAACACACTACATGTAATGCCATAGGTCAAAGGCAAATGATGATATTGATTGCCTTATTCTACTGAGGCTGGTAATTGCATACACACATAGCAATCCTTTGCTTCCATGGTATCCACATACTCATACAATAATCGAGGATACGCATTCAAAGTGAAATCACCCTTGGACAAATCAACATGTAATCTACGACTGGTTTCCTTAATCATTTCTAGATCCCTTGCGGATGCATCCTCATCTATCTCCGAGATTCGTGTAGTGAGTGTTGCCTGTACCCTATTCTGTCCGACATCCTGAGATCCAACTAGAGATGTAACGATCACCACAGTTATAACAATAAGCACCACTACAATGAGGGTGCCAATGATGCACTTCTGTTTGCGTGTTGATTTTTCGGACACCATGGTTTCTACTGATTCGTTCCGAAGCACAAAAGGGAAAACACAGTCTCTTCTCCTGTATTCTTTGTTTTAACAATATCTTTCTCACTTCTCTCCTCCCATGCAATTAAATGTCAAAGTTCATTCGATTGATACTAAACCTATTGAAGAGATGTAGTCAGCCCTATTCCTCACTCCATCATCTACTAGAAAGTTCCTAATTTTAAATCTTCTTAAACTGGGGTCTAGGTTATCTTCTTTCTAAGGCCTAATGCCTTCTTTGGTTATAATTCAAGCTTCATCGTTAATGATATTTGATCCAAGTATTTCGAGGACAAGTTGCAGAATCTCCGCATGAATTTCTCCAAATTCTTGCGCGGTGAGCTGTCGGCCAAATGAAGGGAAGATAACCTGATTGAGGACCAGGAAACGCAATCCACTCAGCCTTGGAGGATTTGGAACTTGCAGAGTTAGTGTTCCAATCGCTTCTACGCCTGGGACCAGCAATTGTATTTCAATCGAGAGGGTATCCCCTCCGTAGCTCACCGTACCAGCTCCCAACCTCCCGGACTTCACTGGGCTCTGCATATGCAGCCAGGTACGTCCACTCAGGGGATGCGTATCTTCGAGACGCTATTCTTTCTCTTCTGGAGCGTCTCAGACCATCCGGTCTTTCTTCAGCGTCACTTTGATCTGATTCAGACGTTTCGGAGTGAGATTTTTCTCGGATGCAAGCCTTATATTCAGCCTTTCTTTTCTTGCTGGCCACTTTTCCGCTCTGGCATCTGCTCTCCTCTCTTCCTCTTGATCTGGTGCAAAGTTCACATCTGCAATATCATCTATTTCAGGATCTGGGCTCAATTCAGGAGCACTCAGCTCTTCTGTCTCGTGCTCACTTGGCTGTTCCGTTTCATCCAAAACTCTTACAGCTGGGCCTGTGCCTTCGTCGTCGTCTGTAGCAGGTCCACACACGCTTCTCAGAACTAGGGGACTCTCTTCCTCCGCAGGCGCTTGAACTCGGCGAGTGGGGGAAGCGTGTATCCAGTTCGGCAATCCTCCACACTTCACAGCGGTACTTGTGACCAATATCACCTGATATGGTCCTCACCAGCGAGCATCAAGACAACTCTTCCTCACGTGCTTGCGAACTAGTACCCAATCACCTGGATTAAGATCATGCAGCAGGTCTCTCGAGATGGATGCAGTCGCAGCCTCGACTTGGTGGGATACAGAAGTAACCACATCAGCGAGTCCCTTACAATAATCCAACACTAAGTCATCAGTGATGTTTATCAATGCTGTAGCTGGCACCATAGGCAAACGCATAGCTCTTCTGGTCAAACTTTCGTGGGGAGAAAGCCCTGTTCTCCTATCAGGGGTGCTACGCAGACTCATGAGCACCAGAGGCAGCGCATCTGGCCATTTCAATGAAGTTGACAAACACACCTTTGCCACTCTTGACTTGATGGTGCCATTAACCTGCTCTACAAGACCTGAAGCCTCCGGCCTGTAGCTACAATGCAGTCTTTGATCAATGTTCAAAGCAGAGCACAACAATTTCATGATTTCACTGTGGAAATGAGTTCCTCTATCAGTCTCCACTGATGTCGGAAATCCATATCTCGGGATCAATTCTCTTAACAACAACTTGGCTACTGTGAGACTGTCACATCGTCTAGTTGGATATGCTTCCACCCAACGCGAAAAGATGCACACCACCACCAAAACGTATCTCAACCTATTGCACCTCGGCATCTCAATAAAATCCACTTGTATCCTATTGAAGGGACCTCCAGATCTTCCAATGTGACTCAGTGCAACCACAGTTCTCTTTCCAACATTCATTTGTTGACAAGTAACACACCTGTGACATACCGCTTCAGCCCACACACGAAAGAATGGATTAAACCACGTCTGCCTAAACACTCGCACCATAGCATCCCTTCCCAGATGAACTACTCCGTGGATTTGCCTTGCCATTGGGCTCAGTAGACAATTGGGTAATACTGCTCTTTCATCTGTAGACACCCAAATGCCATCGTCTCTTTTTGTGCAACCTGCTCTGACCCATGAAGCAGCTTCCTCTTCTGGGACTTCATCCTGCAACCACTTCACCTCATCCCAAGTATCGGCTATAGCTAACATCATGCTGAGCTCGGTCTCTTCTGTGCTCTCGCCTATATATTCTCCATTGAAAATACAAGCATGTTCAGCGCAAAATCGTGCTACTTCATCTGCATAATTGTTGCCCTTAGTGACAGTCTTCTCCTTTTCCATGAGCTGCACATTTAACTACTGCTATCTCTTTGGGCTTCTGCAAAGCGTCCAATAGTTGGCGCACATACTCGCCGTTACGTTTAGGTGACCCTGAGGACGTTAGAAACCCCCTCTGTGACCATAACTGCCCAAAGTCATGAACTACACCAAATCTGTATTGACTGTCAGTATACACAGTCAATCGAATATCAGCGGCAATGATACAGGCACGTGAGCAGAGAATACTCTATTTAAACAGGCAGCTTCCACTACTCCCATGATGGTGCACACAGCAAAAACGCTGCTCTCAAATACCCTTCATTGTCTCTTAAACATGAACCATCAACAAAAAGGATCAAATCAGATTGGGGCAAAGGTTCATCGACAATGTCAGGTCTGGGTTTGGTAGATAGGTCAGTAACATCTAGGCAGTCATGCTCTTCACAATCCTCATCTCCTTCCTCTTCCGGAACAGGTAACAATGTAGCAGGGTTCTGGGTGGTACAACGTCTCAGGGTAACATTTTCAGCGGCCAAGATAACCTGCTCATACTTGGTAAGTCTGTTATTGGTTAGATACTGTGTTTTCGTTCTGGTCATCAACAATTCTACTGAATGGGGCACATAAACAATGAGCGGATAACCCATCACTATGCTTTCACATCTTTCAATGCTAACACCGGTTGCAGCAACGGATTTCAGACATCCGGGCAACGCAGAAGCTACAGGATCTAATGTAGCTGAGAAGTAAGCTACTGGTCTACGGGCACCCCCATGTGTCTGCACTAGGACTGCTAACGCACATCCCTCCTTTTCACAGCAAAAGAGCGAAAACGCTTTGTTATAATCCGGCATTCCGAGAGATGGAGCACGACAGATACTTTCCTTCAGCTCACGGAAGGCTTTCAAGCACTCGTCATCCCATGGTACCGGATCACTAACATCCTTTCGAGTCAGTTTCAAGTGCAAGGAAAAATTTGGGATCCATTGTCGACAATAGCCGACCATTCCCAAAAACATGCAGACTTCTTTTTGTGTTTTCGGAGTTCCCATTTGCAGAATCGTCTCTATGCGATCTGGTGACACCCTTCGTTTTCTTTTCTCAATCCGGTGAGCTAGGTACTGAACTTCAGACAAACAATACTGCAATCTATTTGGAGACACTTTGTGTCCATTCTCTTCCAAATGATTCAGCAACGCCACAGTGTCAATCCTGCAAGCATCCTCAGTCTCTGAGGCGACCAAAAGGTCGTCTATATATTGCACTAAGGCTGAGTTTTGGGGCAGCACCAGTCCTTCAAAATTCTTTTTCAGACTTTGACTAAAAATGGAGGGGCTTTCTGTATACCCCTGAGGAATTCTTTCCCATGTTAACACACGATCGTCCATCCTAAACGCAAATAAAAACTGGCTTTCTTCATGCAATGGTATGGAGAAAAATGCATGACACAAATCTATCACTGTAAACCATTCTGCTTTGCATGGTATCTGGAATAGAATACAGCTGGATTCGGTACCACAGGACAACATGGGATCACAATTTCATTAACCCGACGCAGATCCTGCACTATTCTGTACTTGCCACTTGGCTTCTGCAGTCCCATGATAGGTGAGTTGCAGGGACTTCCTCTTATCTCCTTAAGAATACCTTGGGCAATCATAGTCTCAATCACAGGTCTTATTCCAGCCACAGTTTCTGGAGTCAATTTATATTGTGGCGTTCGTGGGAATTCAGCATTGGGTTTGACCTGTATCTTAACTGGCTCAACCCCTCTCATCAGACCTACATCCTCGCCCGTAAAATCCCACACTTTCGGATCAACTGAGTCTCTTAAGTCATGTGGCAATTCTGCTAATGTGAGCACCACAAACATTTCTGCACACAGACTCATGTTAGCCATTTTAAAATCTGCATCGTCATCATATGTTTGCAATTCCACACCTCTCGGAGTGCACGATATAGTACAATTGAGCTTGCACAGAAGGTCTCGTCCCAAAGACAGACCGGACTTGAATTGCACACTAAAAATTGGTGCTTATCCTAAAATGGTCCTATTCTCACGGGTAATTTGTTTGTCAATGGATTGGTCATTTTCTGATTACTAACCCCCACTACTTGAATCGATTGTCCCGAAAGAGTTAAATTTGGGACTCCTTCAGTTCTCACCGTGGAGCGAGCAGCTCCAGTGTCTAATGAGAAGGTAACAGGATATCCATTCACATCTGCATCTACAAACGGCCCACTCTGATCTACTTCTTGGATCACATCTAAGGTGCATTCCTCGTGCACCCCCCTCTGACACTCTTGTAAATCTTGATTTTGATCAAATCTATCTTGTATTTCAAAATAAGGCATCTGATGGTATAACTGATTATGCATGGGTATCCTAGGAGGTTGAGGTACTTGCACTTGCGTCTCATATCCTCCTCCATACATAGACCTGGGTCTTGTCACAGTATTAACAGTCTCGGACAGCTGTCCCTCTCCTTCCATCTGTATCTGATTTGCTGGATTCGATCTACACTCGCGCTTCCAATGCCCGATTTTGTGACAATAATGGCAGGCAGTGACCCTTTTCTGTTGGGCCACCCATTCACTTACACCTGGATCCATTCCTCTTCCTCTACCCTGACCAGGTTGGGTCACCATCAGTTGTCCCATTCCTCTTCCACCTCCTCTACCTCTACCTATCGCTCCTCCAATCCCTTGCGTCATATCAGCGTTTCTCAACTGCACCAACATCAACTTGTCCCTCAATTTCTTCTGTGTCGACTCCACTTGATCGCTGCAATATTTAGCATAACACAGAATCTCGTCCACCGACTTATTCTGCCAACATATCAAGTGATGCTGTATCATCAAACTAATATCAGATTTCAGACCCAACACAAACTTCGAGACAAATTGTCCCATATCTTTCTGTTCAATTGTATCCAATCCACTATGCTGCTTAAAAGCTAACAACAATCTTTCGTAATAATCATGTACTGATTCCTTAGAGTCTTGAGTGGTGCGATCAATCTTCAACCAATAAACAATCTGAGGAGCTACCTTCGATTGCAAACATGTAATCACTTGCTCGTATTTTTTCATTACATCAGGTGAAGGACCATGAGTCAATGTATCTCTAGGTGGCTCTGCAGTAGGCCACTCAATGGCAATTTTACATGCCGCCCACAAATCCGCCGGCACTACTATATCAAACAAGGTGTTTAAATCAATCCACAATACTTTCGAAATCTTTACAAACCCATCTATTTGCTTATACCACTCAGCAGGTTTTTCCCTCAGCCGAGGAAAATCATTTGTAAATGCTGCTAAATCACCCCTGCTCCATGGCACGTGTACATACCCTCCATTCTGTACCTCCCTGAGGGGGAAATTTCCTGCAGCTCCCGTCCCTCCACCCGGAGGTGGAGTATTTTCTATTCCAGTCTTGAAGCTTTTCTTTTTGGCCCATCTTTCTTTCCATCTGTCTAATTCTTTCCATGTCTGCATCCCTATCACTAGTTCTCTAATTTGTGCTTTTAATCCAATCATTCGCTTCTCTTCCAAATCCTTATCTGTGTAATTTAATCTGCAAGAACCCTGTATCAGCTTGGTCTTTGACAAATCAACCTCATACCTATGTGCCAAAAGCAACAATGCATCATAAGCTCATTTGGCCTTTCTTGTCATGTCCTTTGCTACGAACAGTAGTTCGCTCGAATCATACGTCTCAATTCTGTTCAGAGGTAGATTACCTTCAATCACCTCGTCTAGTTCTGCCTTTAATCGTACCACATCTAGCATTGGCGCTTTTATTGCACTTTTTAACACCTTCTGAATTTCCTTGTTTCTTGTATCTTCCCTATCACAGCTTTGGGTTCTCTTAGGAACTGCACCCTCTTCTATCTTCGAAGCTGGGCGTCTATCTCTTTCCAAGCTTCGACTTCTACAATGGTCACCTGCACAAATAACCTGTGGCTCAAACAGTACTCTAGGCGCTTCTTGTCTCTTGCTTGTCTCTTCCCTCGGCATCATTGACTCTCTCACTGGTTGAACCCACATTCGAAGGTCAGACCTAGAATTCGCTAGAGCTCCTGTCCGTCTTTGTTCTGACCCACTATCCATTCTTGATGGATCAGCTGTAGCTGGCAGTGGAGTACTAGATTCCACTGGTATCCAACTTAACCCAGTCCCACTCATTGCAAGGCTCCCTCCAGACATTGTCTCTTCCCCTTCACTTATTTGCTGTTGACTGTCATCGGTTCTTTCTCTAGGATTATATATCGGAACCACCGGCCCTATTGTGACTGGTACCGACAAAGCATCTGGTAACTGCATGTTTCCTGCAGGTTGTACTGGCTCAGGGTTTGGATACCTCATTCCTCCAGACCCTCCCGGAATGTGTACCATTGTAATCTTGCCTCTTACTCCTGCCGATTGTTCCTCTGAACCCAGTTGTCCCACACCTAAAAGCTCTTCTGATGGGCGCAACCGCTCTGTCTCTGATCTAGAGTCGCACGGTAAAGGACGTTCCGCTAGCAATCTATCGAGGAAGCTGTCATCTGTATCACTGTCCTCCTCTGTCATCTTTTTCCCTTCAGCCCCCTCTCTTAACGTACAAAATGGGTACAAGCGTTCTCCCTCTATGGTGTCTACTCTCCATATTTTCAACTGGGCATCCCATCTAGCATCCTGATATGCCTTCATTGCTTTCCTCATTCTTCCTTGTGAAGCCTCTCTCTTTTTTGCTAGAGCATCTCTCATCCATGCATCTAATGCCTCAAATTGTGTGGGTCTAGGGGGAGGTTTCAGTGCATTCATCACCCCCCTCAGCTGGGTCAGTACTTCCATACGAAAAGACCCATAACGAGGCAAAGCCAATTCACCCTCTTTCTCTGTCATTTTATGCCAATTCTGAAGCCACACTATAGTATGAAGTCCTACATTCGTTGCCATGTAATGTGCCGGTGTGTCTTCTGGCGGAGCTTCTTCTCCTACCCGAGTCACTACCCCTGTGTCGCCTCTACACAAATCTTGTAATACCCTAAAGCATCTCATTGTAAAATCGATCAATTGCAAGCCCAAAATACGCTGTTCCACTGCAAACGAACTGCCACCAATCCCAGCACGGCGTTACACCAACCAACCTATCACAGCGCGGCGCACCCCGACGTCACTTCTCACTCCTTGCAGCGGCTCACCCGCCTTTACAATTTCACCGCAAACTCGCTTACACACATTCGTACCACAAGTAACTGTATATCCAAAAGTTATTAAACCAAGTAACTGTTCCTACACAATTACAATAACTTACAGTCACATAAAACAAGTAATTGTCTGTCTCTAAAGATCGATAGAACACTCTCACAAGAACATTCAGCCGTTGTGACCCCCCGACCTGCGAGGGTCACTCAATCGCCATAGTCCACCCCCGGTACCTGAGGCTTTCTACCGCGACCTATTCCTCATTCACAAAAAGTTCCCTAACACAAGTGGATTGTCGATAGCGCTTCACAACACCCACATTTGATCAGACAATTACAATACAAAACTATCCCGGGATCTTGGACTTCTCTTGAGTCCGCTCACCAAAACTTCCTGCTCCGCACGTGTCCGGACCAGTAAACCAAAAACCACATTCACTCAACATACATCCCAACTCCGCAAGACATCACCCACTTATTCATCACTGCAATTTAACACCACAATTCCTTTCATACTCACGCCACCACTGTTTCCGCCGCACCATCATCGTCCGCCAGTCTCCGCCATCTTCCACTCCACTTCAGGGCTCTTCGACCTTCAACCCTACCCCTGATTACTCCCCTCACCTTAGAGATAAACCACCTTAGAGGTAAACCATCCTCTGCTACCATTTGATTACGCTAAATTGCACACCTAATGTTCCCTACTAAGTATAGCGTAAGCGATCGATCTTTATTTACCTACTAAAAGTGGTTCAGGGGAGGAAACAACTCAGACAGATTTCAGCAAAGTCGTCATTCCTGAAAAGACCACCAACTCCAAATTGCAGTTTGATTATTTATTATTAGGCCAAAAACAATTGGATGTAAATACATCTCAATAGCAAAGTATAGAGGTACAGAAAAATTAATACAGAGCCAAGTTTACGAATATAAGTAATTCGGCCCAAAAGACAGATGATTATAAATTCCAAAATCACAACGCAAGACAGAATAAATGCGATATTCAGTTCTCGGCTCATTGAAAGAAATCAAAATCTTTCCCTACACTGCTCTACATGAGGGCCCTTCCTGTCTCTCTTCTATCATTCCCCAACAGTGTCAGCACGTGTCGACTTCCTAAGAAGTACTCACGTCAAATGGGTCGTTTTAGATTATGGCTATGGAGCTTGCTCTAAGATGCTCCTTCTCCTCCGAAAGCTAGCAGAAGACTGGACTCGCTGTCCCTGCGCATCATACAAAAGATGGGATTCAACCCACAATACGTCATTCTTCTTAAAACTTTCCTTTGCACCTCTATGCAGTCGCTCTTTTTTCATTACACAAATTTAATTAATGATATCTTCTTTCCAGTGGCCTTGGCTTTCAGAGAGACCAGATACGCAAGCCATCCTCCCTTCTCGTTTCCCAGCCGTCTTCAAAGACATTCCGGGTCTCTCCTTAACTCTGAAAATAACGATGTGTTTCTTTCACCTGCAGTAGGATGAGAACATTCTAATTTCAAACACAACAGCATTTAATTATTTATTTCTCACGAGCAAGCAGAATCGAAACTTAAGACTTTGGGCCTATAATTCAGGCAACTTAAACTAACCACAATTACGGTGTATATCAATAATATCGTCCTGCACATTATGCATGAAGGAATTGTAATACATACAAAGTTCTACTTAAATGCGTTCACTAGTTTTCAACATCAAATGATTCAAATAAATGTTTCTTAATAGTCGTAAAACACTGCAAACAATACGAGTACATGAGAGTGCGTTTAAACCATGAGTATAGTGCACTCATACAAAATAGAGTGCTATCAGCGCTCTATCAGCTGCAACATCGTGATCTTCTCTTACCACAGTAGATACAATTTCAGAATTATTACCTTTCAGTATTACTGACATATCTGTCGGCGCAAAACTGAGGCATTGCTGGAGTTGTGTCGGAAGCGTGACGCAACTCAAGCAATGTTCCTTTCACATGGGGCAAGCCCCATGTGAAAGGGCCTGCGTCAGTCTTACGCCTGCCATGAGGCAGGCGTAAGGTTTTCACGCAATGGCGTCCTAGAAGTGGCACACTGAAATCTTATAGATTTCAATGCGCCACTTCTGCAAGGCTTTGATGCGGGGGAACGCCCACCCTGCATACATTATACCTGACGCAGGAATAATGTAGCGCAGGGGTTTACAAAGTGATGCATCTGCCGAGATGCATCAGTTTGTAAATAGGGCGCAACATGGGGCATATTTTACGCCGCCGCTGCGTCACAAAAAGTGACGCAACGGCGGCACAAAAGTGACGCAGGGGCTCATAAAAAAGCCCCAAAATGTTTACCTTGAATGGTCCTTTATACAGCTTATGAGTGCTACGTTTTTGCTATAAATTGAAAGACAATGTGCAGTGCAAACCTATGAAATCACTTACTTTTTACATAACGTATGTTGATCAGATAGCCTTAGGTTATTTTGAACGGTTTCCATTGCCACTATTACCACCATATGTACAATATGATCTAAGCGGGGATCAATAAGAAAATGCTTAGATTTGTGTGCATACTAAACTTGAAAGGGATCTTTGATCTTTGTACAAGAAATACCATTAGCACAAGTTTTATATGAACGTTAGCTCATAAACATCACATTCATACACAGTATGCAGCGATAGTAAGGTATTCAACCCATCTGCTAGTACATCCATAGCCAAAACTGAAAGAATGCTCAAATAATTATTAACTCGTGTGAGTCTCTTTCAAAGTGTCTGTGATGAGGGCATGCTTTGGTTAAAGTGGCATGTTCTGTTGAAAGGCAAAAACGTCATTTAAAGAGCCGGGACAAGAACCAGTAACGTGTGCATTTGAACTGACCACTTAGCAATCGTGAAATAACTCGACAGGAGAACATTTTCAACACGCTGTCTCATTTGTTTAAGTATTTCTATTTCAGAGTTTGAGATAACTACTCAAAATGCTGCCTGCAAGTGAACATTCGTATGACAGGAGTTTACAAGAATTGTGGGCCTTATTTGGGGTTTGGCTGACAGAGTTCACTCCGTCGGGATGGCGGACGAAGGACATTACCTCCTTCATCCCAGGGACTGCCACTTTCCAAATTTAAAGTTATTTTCACGCCCTCTAAATAACTATCTGCATTGACAGAAACCGCTGCCAGGGTGGTTCGTGTCAATCTAGGAAAAGTTTGCCGGACAGTACTGTAAACTATGAATCCCGTCCATCGAACTTTTCCAAAGTATTTTGGGGCATATTAGCAAGGGCCTTATCGCCGCTTTAGCGGCACTTTTTGCTGCTAAAGCTGCGATATTTCTATCGCCCTATTAGCAAGCTGTCGCTAACAGCTGTTAGCGACAGCTTTATGGCGAAAGCGACCGTTTTGGTGCCGCTTTGCATGTCAGCGATATATATCGCTAATGACATGCAAAGTAGGCGTTCCCAACTAAAAGTGACTGAAAACAGTCGCAAACACAACTTCCCCCTATTAGCAATGCCCGCGAAGCGATAAGAAAATTCGCACTAACCGCGATTATCGCTGGAATCTAACACCTACTAAAAACCTGACTTAACCATTCTAGTCAATGGGAGGTGGATTGTAAGGTTAAGTCCTCACCTGCCTATTAGCAAGCTTTTCATTAGCGCGTTGAATTTATCGCTGGATTTCTCGCGCTATTGCTGGGTTTTGCCGCTATCGCTGGATTTTTTATCACCTTGGAGATAAGCGTTGATAATAACTCGTTATCACCGCGATGAAATCCAGCGATAGCCGGCGATAAAAAAAACAGCGCTAAGCGCGCTTTGCGATAATTATCGCAATTTCTTGGTAATATCCCCCTTTGTTTTTCAAAAATAAAACTCACGAATTGAGAGTTTGTCTTAAAAAAATAAACAAAAACTAATGACCACCACATCCTGGGAGTTTTCTTCTGAGGTGTTGGGGTCATTTTGTTTGTTTTTTCCTGTCCTTACTGGCAGTATTTTCCTGGTGTTGACGGACAGGGAAAAAAAGCCTTAAACAGGACCAATGGTGTAGTCATTCCTGCAACAGCCGCTACGCCATCAGGCCGTCGGAGGACGTGTTCTGTCACTGGAGCAAAAGGGAGCTCTGTCAACAGAATACTTATGGCCCACCGAGTCTGAATGAGCCAGGCAAACCATCTGTTTGGTGGGCAGGTTCCCTGCCTGCCAAACTCTAAATCAGACACTATGTTTACAAAGCGAAAAAACACAGAAGTCATGATTAAACATCGGTTGTCCCTTTGGAATATTTCACAAAGTAATATTACATCTTGTATTACCAAATCCAAGGGCTTCGGTAATGGATCATGACATGTTCCCTTATAGTCCCCAATGTAATAGGGCATGACATGTACAAATTGTTTGCGTTGTATCAATTGCCACATGTGAATCCTTGATTCTGTATGGGTTTTCAGGAACACAGTCCTCAATGGTTGATATGATGGATTTGTCCCTGAAAGACAATGGAGTATTACTGCATGCTGTAAGTAATACTGTGGGAGTCATAATATAGTTTTGGATGGAAACTCATGCTTCTAAACAAAACATTTCTAAGAGGCCATTCATAATAAGAATCAAAGTGAAATTACAATGGTCTAGAATAGGAGTTTACAAGTGTTGCCTGACACCGAACAGCATGGCAGCACAGTTCTAAAACTCTGCCACACCCATCCAACATTTGTTCTGATGGTATGCATATGGTGAGAAAATGAACTCGCTTATTATGAATTCTGAAGTAAGACACTAAGGGAAAGTAATTGGTTTGCAGCTGGCATGGATTTCAGTCCAGCGAGAGAAACCACACAGTGGTGAAACAAGCAAGCCAGAGCGAAACCAGGGAACTCCTTCACCGCCCACTATGATGTCCTTACGAAACAACTACTAGTGATCCTGAAGTCTGAGTCTGCCACCCACTTAGGTAGCCCCTTAACCATGTCTCAGGCCTGCCACTGCAGAACCTGTGCTGTATGTGCAGTTTTAAACTGCCATGTCGACCTGGCAATTTAAACCTCTTGCCAGGCCTCAATCTTCTTCTTTAATACATTTAAATCACCATAAGGAAGGCCCTGGACAGCCCAAGGGCAGGGTGTAGTGTATTTAAAAAGTAGGACATGTACTTTTAAGTTTTACTTGTCCTGGGAGTGAAAAACTCCCAAATGCGTTTTCACTAATGCAGGACCTATCTCTCCTAGAGGATAACACTGGGATTGCCTTATTACATTTTATAAGTGTAATTCCCAATTGGGAAGAGATAAGTCTTCATGTCAAAAAAGGGATTGCATAAGAAAATGAGTACACAGCAATATTTGAACAACAAACAATTATGCTAAACATCAACATGCTTTAGAGAATTTTTAACCAGAATGAGAAGATGAAGCGCCAGAGGTGTCCATAGTTTCCATTTTACAAGAGTTAATGAAACTTTTCAATTTCATTGGATCCTCGTAGGTAGTCATCTTATACCTGTAGGTAACCTTGAAGAGACAAGGATGAAAGAGGCTGTAATGATCATCAAGAGCACGAAGATCCAGTCTCATAATTAGAAATTCTCTGCGTCTTTCCGCTGTACTCTTGGCATAATCTTGAGAGAAAAATAATGCATGACCTAACCAAGATATATGGGTTGATGTTTTGGATGCAGAGAGAACCTTAAGGAGGTCAGTATACTCTAAGAAATATAAAATGGCACCTCTTGGGTGAGTTGAACCAGAAGCATTACTTGCTGACGACCCAGTCTGTGTGCATGTTGAATGTTCAGGGAGGTACCTTAAGGCACGTTTAGCACTTTAGGAAGAAAATTCTTGAAGAAGGTAAGAGGGTCTGAGCCCTCCGTGTTCTCCGGCAGACCATATATGCGTAAGTTATTTCTTCTATTCCTGTTTTCCAAATCTTCAACTTGCTTCTGTAAAGAGAATACCTGCGATTGAAGAGTACTCACTTTGCTGTCAGTGAAATCATAAGAAGAAACGTTCTGCTCCACTGCCTGTAGACGTTCGTCCATTTGAGACCACCTCTTGGTAAGAAATTGTAGTTTAGTATTTGTTCCCTCCATGAAAGGTCGCAAGGCACGAATTTCTTCCAGCAAGAGGTCCAACGAGACAGAAGTTAAGGATTTTGCTGGAGATGTTGGGTCTTTTTTTAGACGCTTCGTAGAAACCTTTCCAGAACTCGCCAGAGCAGTGGTCGTGATTGCCGCAGTTGAAGCCGTGCCATTTTTTGACTGAGGAGTTAAAGAAGATTCCATTTCTGCAAACTTTGAAAAAACTGTGGAATTCTTAATGGATCTGTGCTCTGAGGAAGAGGTGACAGAGCTTTGTCTTCTTATTCTTCCAATATGCAGAGCAAGAAGTCGATAAAGTAAAGCCAGTTCCTTCACAGGAACAATGAATTAAGTCAATGCTTGGAGTAGCTGGAAAAGACTGGTTAAATATGGTATATAGGTGACAAAAAAAAAGCCTGAGACCACAAGGCTACCGGAATGCCAAGAGTGCTAGAAAAAGAAAGCAGGCAGTATAAAAGCTCATTTAAAATTGTGTGAGCATGTACCTTTAAGAAGGCTGGTGTTTGCAGGCATCCTCCTTTATGATGAATAGCCTTGTGTGAATTAAAGCGCGTCTCCTCAGTTCCGCTTTGATGTGGTGTGAAGCGACCGCATCACAAAATGGGGGCCACTCCTGAGAGTGGTGAAGACGGATGAAGGAAAAAACACAGTTTCCTTACATGCGGCGAGCCGAAAAGTTTACCATTCGGGCGTTGAGTGCTTCCACATGGTAAACCCACACGTCAACTCATCAGTAGTTCACGGGGTCCGTGTGAAAGTATCGTCGACCTGCGCCGCCTCGTCACGGGTCACGGAAAAGCCGCCATCTTCTTTGGGCATCAAGCCACGCCCCGTCTACATATTGTTACTGTTGAAATAGAGTAATAACCTCTTAGTATCAACTTATGGAATTTTGTGATTTACTTGCTAAGTATCTTCCATTAACAACTACTAGCAAACAGTCCCAAACATCCCGTCCCCCTCCCTCTTTCCTATCTCATCCCGCTCACCTGATTCAATCTCTGGATTCAGCCTTAACTCGCTATATACTTCATAATGGGGTCTGTTATGTAGTGGCGCAAGCTGAATCACTACGTTCTTATCTAGAATGGAACAGGTAAGAAGATCTCGCCTCTGTGGCTATTGAGGGGTGTATATTCTATGTATTTTATGCTTAATAAAGTTCAACTGACTTAAGTGCCTCTACCATTATATCCCATATCATAGAAATCGGTGTCTTCCTCAAACCCCGATATTCCTCCCTCCTAATAACTGCACTTTCCACTCTGCTCCAACGTACTGCCTCCTCATTCCATGTGTGTATGGTTGGTGGGAAGGTTGATTTCCATCTCATGGTAATGGAGCACTTCGCTATAAGCAGAGCAAGGTCTGCAAATCTACGCTGCAATTTTTGCGCCTTGGAGCGGTGGTCGAGGCCCAATATGCAGCCTTCTATTGTGTCCCTATTTGATATTCCTGTAATGTCTCCTATTATCTGTGTAATCTCAGTCCAGTAACCTCTTAGACATGGACATGTCCAGAGCATATGCAGCAAATCTCCATCCTCATTCTGGCATTTTGGGCAACAAACCCGGGCTTCAGGGTATATACAATTTATACGGTGTGGAGTGAGATAGGCCCTATGTAATATCATATATTGTATCAGTTTGAATTTAGCGTTATGGGACACCTTCTTAGGACATTCCAGAAGAGAGGACCAGTCTTTGTCCGTAAGGTCCCTTCCCAGGTCTCTAGACCATTTCTCCCTTAACACTAATAGAGGTGTACCCTTGTATGCTCGGGCGCCCCTATATAGCCTTTGTATAAGATGATGACCTTCGCCCATCAGATATACAGCATATATCAGCTTGGGTGTCGGGGTTATTTATTTATCTATTTATTTGAAGAGTTTTATATAGCGCTGGCTTGACCCGGAGGTATCAGAGTGCTTTACATGAGGTTAGCGTTAAACAAGAACAGATTTACATAGTTACATCAGTTACTAGAGCATAGCATAACAGAGAAAAAGAACGGTGTTACAAAATTACATCAGTTACTAGATCAAAAATGACATAGAAAAAAGTCCTCTAGAGCATAGAAGGTAGAGGGGGGAATAGTAAAGGGGTTTGGGATGCAGATCGGGTCAGGTAGACCGGACATGAATGATAGTACTTCAGGGGACACAAAAAGTCAGAGAAGTGAGTCAACAAACCGGAGGAGATCCAGAAATCATAACATCCAGTGACGGACTCCCTCACTGCGATGGATCCCATTAGAAAAGGAACGGGTCCAAAGGAGGGGGTGAAAGGGTGCCTCACCGTGACCAAACAAGAAGAGGGGTGTAGGTGTCCCAGGTGGGGGCCGACTTAAGGCAAAGGTCAGTCAGGTAGAAACAAGGCGTTGACCAGTGGCAAGAATCGATCAGGGAGTCTCTTGAAGCCGCCAAGATGGAGGATCCAGGTCATGGTCCCCAAGACTTCGTAACTAAAATGGCGGGATTGCAGGTTTACAAAAATCCAATCAAAAAGCCAACAAGGGAACCTACCCCATGGAGCAGGGCTAAATGGGGAAGGCAGCCACAGGATCTGGCGGGAGGAAGGCTGGAAATCGTCAATCTCTCTCGGGTCGTACTAAACATACGCACGAGGCTACAAGGGCAGCAGTGCCTCCATTAAACATGCTGTATAGTCAGGGGAAGTCAGCGCGGGCGCCCAGGCAGCATCCCCGGAAGAGGAAGGAAGCTGCGGGGTCAGGAGGGCGCGCTCACTCGGAGTCGAAAAGGGAGAACAAGCTCCATGGTACAGGGCAGCAGCGACGCGGGATACTCAATGCTGCTTTGTCGGGGTAACAAGACTCGTGCGTCCCAGCCGTTTTCCCGAAAAAGGCGTAGCAGGGTGCCAGGCAACATTGGTCAAGCCCGGAAGGCAGGTGACGGCCAGAGGGGTGATCCCCAGCCATCTCCTCAACAGCCACCAAGGCAGCTCAACCGGGCATCGGCAGCGCTAAACAGGATCCGCCATCGGCAAATTTTCGGATCTCATCGGAAGGCGAGGGAAGAAAGGCAACGCAGCGGGGAGACAAGAAACAGTGCCCAAGTCCAGAGGGTAGGTGATGGCCAAGAGGGAGATCCACAGCCAATCTCCTCTATAGCTAACTAGGTAGCTCCACCAGGCATCGGCCATGTTGCTGGGGTTCCGCTGATGGTAGGTTTTCATGTTCCTCAGGAGTTGTTGAATCATCAGTTAAAATTTGATCGAGGGAATAATATAAATCAGAGGGCAACAGTCCATCAATCCCTAGGGGTGTAGAAGTTCCAGGGGGGTAGATTCCAGGGGGAGAGCAAAAAAGGCAATCCCTAGCCAGGGGGCTCCAGGTCGGAGCTCCTCACCTGTCGGCCATCTTGGTGTTCTTCACTATCTGGTGCCCAATGCTTTTTTATGTATCTGGTTATGGCTGCATGTAAAATACAAAGAGAGCGCGGAACTCCCTGACTCCGAGTGAAATTTTCGTGGTCCATCAGTGTCCCACTCTCAAAGAGTGCGCCCACCCTAGAGACCCCTTCTCGTAACCACCCACTTAGGGTCTGTCTAGTGACTAACCCCGTGGGCGTGGGAATTCCGAGTAGTGGAGTGTTAGGGGAGTAGGGGAGTCTTTGATTGGTGTATTGTAGGGACTTCTTCCAATGCGTCAGAGCTATCCATAATAACAAGGGGGATATAGGGGGAATCTTACTTTGTGGCAATAATAAAGTGTGTAGGGTACCCCGTTGTAGGTAATGTGCTGTGTAGCCCAATTCATGTAAGTTACGTCCTGCAAGCCAATATGACAATATGATAGCCATTGCAGTTGACCTGCATAGTAATGTGCGCGGAAGTCAGGTGCACCCAGGCCCCTCTATCCGTCCCCAACTGTAGTTTGGGCAACCCAACTCTTCTACGGCCTTGTCCCCAGATGAGCTCCACTAGGAGTGAATCCAGTGTTTTAAAAAGGGAGATAGGAATCATTACTGGCAGATTTGTGACGTAATATAGTAAGCGCGGAAGAACAACCATTTTGGTGATGGCTATTCTACCCATCACTGAGAGGGGCAACGACACCCAAAAGGAAATTTGGGTGCGCAATTGCCTAACCTCCTTCGTCAAATTGCCCACCAATAAGTCCGATGGGGATATATATATCTGGACTCACAAATATTTAAAGGTATTTGGGGCAACTGAGATAGAAAGCTGTCCAAACCTGATGGCCTCTGGGCACTCCTCTGGGGCAAAAAAGAACGCATGGGATTTTGTTTCATTCATGGCGAGGCCTGAGATGTATTCGAACTATTTAAATATACTCTGTATGGGCTCGAAGTCATTTGATAAGTCACTAATGTACAATATAAGGTCATCCACATATGCAGACAGCACATGCGTCGTATTATCTACCCGTATCCCCACTCCCTCAGCCTCCATCCTGAGCTTAATAGCAAGGGGCTTCAGCGCCAACACGAACAACAATGGTGACAGGGGGCAGCCCTGCCATGTGCCCTGACACACCTGGTATGGTCATGAGACGTGGTCTCCAGATCTGGCACATGCCGTAGGGACTGTGTATATTAGTCTGACCCAGTTCACATAGCCTGGGGGGATGCCAAATTTATCCAAAGCCATCATCATAGAATCCCAAATGAGGGTATCAAAAGCTTGGCGCAAGTCAAGGGAGATACACCCAGCATCCAACAAACCAGCAGGAGTGGGTTCCATTAGATGATATAAACGTCTTATATTCAGGGAAGTACTACGGGCTGGGACGAAGCCACATTGGTCAACATGTATAAGTTGTGATAGATAGGGTAATAGTCGATGAGCCAGAACATTGCTTAGGATCTTATATTCTGTGGTTAAAAGCAATAATGGGCAGTAACCTGTTTAAGTTGAGTGTAAGCTTGGTAATCTATTACCCGTAGGCGTTGGAGTAATTCAGTATACTGAATACGTGCATCTTGCAGCGCCTCTTTTTTGGAGGGGTTGCTGACCGCGTCCTGTTCAACGTTATTCAAAATATCTTCTACGGACTTAAGGTTATTATGTATCTCCTGCCTGGCCCCTACTGTGGTGCCAATGGCAGTGCCCCTAATTACGGTTTTAAATGCATTCCATTCTATAATGTGCGAGGACGCCGAATTGGCATTCTCTCTAAAGCAGTTAGTGCTTGTCGAAGCCATAGTGGCTCGGAAGACAGAGTCCTCTAACATTTGTGGCCATAACTTCCATGTAGAGACTGGTGTGGGAATCCTACCCCATGCTAACACTACGTCCAGTGCGTTGTGATCAGAGAAAGACTTCCCTAAGTATGTGGAGTGAGTCACTTGGCCTACTATAGAAAGGGAGCAGATTATTCTATCCAATCTTGAATGCAATTGGTGAGGCGGGGAGTAAAAGGAGTATTCCCGACTATTGTGATTCTTAAGGCACCAAACGTCCCCTAGTAACCAGCCCGCCGCCCACCTGCTAATGGCCTCTGCTTGCCTAAACGGGACTGCTCCCTGAAGTGGGGGGTGAGATTGGTCCATCTGGACGTCCAAAACTGTGTTATAGTCCCCTTCCAGCATCCATGGGAATCCCGCCCAGTCCCCTAGTATTGTGTTGAGGCCTGTTAAGAATTTGTCCTGGTCATGGTTTGGGGCATATATACTACCTATGACTATGTGAGTGCTATCTAGCGTGCCGTGGACAACAACATATCTGCCCCATGCATCTATACGCTTTTCTAGAGCCACAAACGGCACCCTATGCCTAACCCATTTAGCTGCTCCCCTAGCAAAGGCAGAATATGATGTGGTGAACACATGGCCTCTCCACTTCTTATGAAGTTTAGTCGCCTCAGAATCGGTGAGGTGCATTTCCTGTAATAAAGCAAACTGCGCCTTACGCCTGTTTAGCGGAGCATGTATTCTATGATGTTTGTGTACTGACCCCAAACCTCTAACGTTCCATGTAATTATATTATACGTTCCTGATGTGGTCATGTATGTATATAGTTAATTCCTAGACACATCTGAGATTGTGTATGAAACCATGCATTTTGTGAGATAGGGAGTAAGCCAGATTCCCAATAACCAATATCAACACCCAATACTAGGTCCAGCCCTAGAATTATACTGGTCCAAACCAAGTACACAACTGTGTGAACAACACTCCTAATATTGGTTTGCATACGCTTCAGGGGTGGTGACCCCTATGTCTAACAGCACACGTTAGCGTGTGTGTGTACTACCTTTAGAGTGACCAGACCAGTATTTTATATAAAGGATACAGAGAAGCTGGGGGGCGGCTAGGTTATTTGAGTTACAGTGTCTTCTTTGATTCTTAAATTGTCTCCAACTCGGCAGGGCGGCTCATGTGGGTCCCTTTCAGCCCAGGAAAGCGTTCACAGTCTGTGGGGCAATAGCGGGGAACAAAGCAAGACTATTCTCTGAGTCTGAGTGCATGGTGGTGTCCTCCGTGGACTCCGGGGAGGATAGGGGGTCAGAGTCTTTGACTGCCGCTGCTGCAGCTATCGCCAATTCCCTGCCTCTCAAGGCCTGTTCTGGAGATGGGCTTTTCGCATTGGTTTTGTGGATCGATTTAGTGCGGCGTGTTCTTCCTCCAGCAGCCGGACGTGACCCCCGGTTTGTGCCCTGTGTCGTTCTCTCTGATGTCTGTGAGAGGAAGGTGGCCTCTATCCAGTCCCCTACGGCCTCTGGGCTCTCGAAAAAGTGTGCTTTTTGTTCATGTATGATTTTCAGTCGGGCAGGAAATAACAAGGCGTAATTGAGATCAAAGGTTCTAAGTTTCCTCTTGATTTCTTGATACGAGGCCCTTTGTCGTTGGACCAAGACCGTGAAGTCCGGGTACAAGGAGATCCGGTGGTTTTCATATTGGATAGGGTACTTTTCTCTGGCAGCCTGAAGTAGGGTGTCCCAGTCTTTATAGTACAATATGCGTGCTATCATAGGGCGTGGAGGGACACCCGCCGGTGGCTTCCTTGTAGGGATTCTGTGGGCTCTCTCTACACAGAATAGGTCGGATAAGCCCTCAGGGGCCACTCGCTCACGCAGTCATTGTTCCATGAAGCGGGTTGCATCCGGACCTTCGCAGCACTCCTGTCGGCCTATTATTTGGACATTATTCCTCCGTGCCCTGCCTTCAGCATCCTCAACGCTTTCCTGCAGACCGGACACCTGGCGCTACAGCTGCGCTATTTGTATTGCATGGTCTTTATACTGCGGTAGCAGGTCTGTGAAGAGTGACTTGTTGTTCTTCACTGTGGAGGTCAACTTGTCATGATCAGCCTTGAGAAGTGTAAAGGCGGTTGTCAGGGAGCCTATTTGCTGCTCTATTGCCTTTCTCCATGTTAGTTGGTGGAATGCAGCTCATCGAGGGTGTTAGACTGTTATTATCTTATTATCTGTGTTGTTCCGCTGTGCCGTATCTGTGGCCGCCAACTCTGGTGCTTTGCCCTTTGTGCGTCCCATGATATACAGACGGTGGGGTTAATCACCAATCTTATTTGACTGGTCTCATAAATTGTAGTGCCCACAGTTTGAGAAATTCAGGTGCTTCTCGGGTTGATGCATACCATGAGGCCACTCCCGCACCGCTTGTTCTGCCATGATTGTGCGAATGGGAGGCAGAAGTTCGTGACCATCTGAACACTGACTGGGATAGGCACCAAGTCGGTTCAGGGGGACCAGGTAGTTCCTCTCCGTGCTTCGTTGTGATATTAATGAGGGTTATGAGATCTTTACAGCAGACAGCCCCTGAGAGTTAGTGAGGACACTCTTGTCAATCCTTCACAGTAATTGACTCTATCGGCCAGTACAGCACCTCATCTCTGTGATCAGTGTTCATCCATGGGCACCAGGGCAGTTATCCTCCATTCACTCAGTACTAGTACCAGTGGTCAGGCTCACAGGCCTCCAGGCAGCACGAGCGTCACGCCGCCGAGGTAGCTCAATGGCCTGACTTGAGTTGAGAGAAGGCCCTCTCCACTAGTGTGGGGTCGTCTACTGGCTATCTTGTCACAGCCTTCTGGTCACACCGCCAACAAATCACCCCCTCCGCGGTGTCCCAGGTGCTCGGGCGTCCGCCGCGTCAGGCCCAGCGCTCCCCGGTGAGCAGTTCAATGTGGACCCAGGCCGTGCAGGCTGTCACCAACCACAGTCCCAGACAACACAGGCCCGAGGACCAAGGGAGGCACACTCACGGGAGCGCCGCGCCGAACAGCGGGCACCTCGACGTGTCCGACTCACTGCAAAGCAGGTCAGTGCCCTAGGATCCACAACATAGCCCGGCGCCCCTCCGCCAGTTCAACAGGGGTGTCCGTCCCACTCCGCTCGGCTTTCCAGGACAGCGGGCACGTCAGACGGGGACCACAGGCACGTACCCGTCGCCCAGGCACATTGTGGGAGGGGAAGTCGCTCCGGTGCAGCAATTCGGTGCTGCGGCCCTCTATGAATCGTCTGAGGTCACCGCCGCTGTGAAGCTCACAGCCCAGTCATCCAGGAGGGGGAAGGGCTGTAGGCTGCCACAGAGGCGCCGCCGTGCCCGTCGAGGTGGGTCGTGCTCCATATCTCTCGGGCAAACATGCAGTAAGGCTGTGCAGATCTCTGGTGTTATTGTCACGTACCTTCAGGCCCAGTGGGGCGATGGCCCTCTGCCCCATGGGACAATGCAGGCCTCTCAGTCAGTGCACCGGGGCCAGAGGGCGTGCCATTCTCACCCCTATCGGCTGTTTTCATGTCTCCGACTGCGCCGCGCGGCCTCACACCACCTGTTCCGTACCTCTTCCGTTTTTATGCCCAGCGGGGGAGGTCTGCATACTGGATGCCCTCCAGCTTTGTAGTTATTTGCCGAATAATTAGGTCTGGTCATAGAGCTCCGCTATATTGTGGCCGCCATGTTCGGCGGTTAGCCACGCCCCCCCCTGGTTGCAATTAGGATGGTTAGTCACTGAAGAGTAGAGAGTAAGAAATACCCCAGAAAGACTTAAACTTGCCCAACCCAGCCCATGTCCCTGTAGTCTGTGGTCCAGTTTGGGCTACTAGCGGTGTTTCAGTGGTTCTGAAAGAAGTTGCAGTGTCCTAGGAGTGAGAATGAGCAGGGCTATGTGTCATTAATTGTGTGTTGTCAAGATTTGTGGCGTTTGTGCTGACACGGAGTTTCTTGCGGTGTGATGTCAATTTTGGGTCCGAAAAGGCTGTGAAGCTGAATGGAAGAATTAATGTGCTTCTGTATGTTTATTGCTTGGTCATATAAATGCAGATGCACTAGCTGCTGGAAAGTTGAATTTGTTATCAGACTCACCGTAGTCTAATGTACTAGGATAGATATTAAGTATATTGCGGTATAACTTGTCTGTTAAGGTTTGGGCTGTTGGTCCGTGAGGCACTTATTTGCCTCACAATTAAGATAGGGAACTATTAAAGTACTGTTGTGAGAGTTTACTAACTGATTGGTTTTGGTAAATCCTTTTGCACAAAGGAGGAACCACATTAGTCAGGGTGACTTCCTGCTGGTCGAGATTTCACTTGTGTGTGCATGATGGCATTTGAAAAGCACTATTCCCTGTCTACCCTCTTGAATGAGTGGAACTTGAAATTTCTATAGTCGGACAGACAACCATTAATTGTTTTTGCTTGCGTTTATAAAGTATTGCTTGTGCAAAGCTAATTGTGAATGAGGGTGAACCGCTGTAAGGTCCTGCAAGCCACGTCATCAGGTGCTACACTGCTATTGTTATTGGTATGTTGATGCGTGTGCTCCGCTGACATTGGCCAACACGTTGGAGGCTGTCTAGGAGGTTAGACTAGAGAGTGCAGTGCTGATTGGATACTGTTATTCCTACATATTACATTGTGATTTGCTGAGAACTGTTGCTTCTTTCGATTGAATTTTGGGATTTTTGAGACACCGAAGTTGAAGTAAAAATTAAACGTTTCAGCACATTGAGCGATTTCTTCAGGGGCGATGTACAAGTGCCTGTTTGCAAGTGTGAGGAAGCTCCTCCAGAGGGCATGTAGATGATTACATGGCAATCAATGTCAGTCTTAACAGAGCATTTGGCTTAAACAATGGACAAGATCGCTGAGAAAGAAGGGTCCTTGCAATGACCTCAATATTGTACATTTCATTTGAACATAATAGATAATTTGAGGAGAGTATTGCATGACATAAAGCCCCCACATAGACCTGCACAGTATGTGGATTTGAATGCAAGGGAGCATGCTGTACATGCGAAAGACAAGGAAAAAATATCAGAATTCAGCTAAAAGGACAGTTCGTAGTTGTATGGATGCTAATTGGGATTCTGTGCAACAGGTATGGAGGAGAGATATGATTGATGGAGTTAGGATGCACCCTGTATTAACAAATAATAAAACAGAGAAGGAGAAAGCATGAAGGGAGGGTGATGTTGGTGTGCAGTCCGAGGTGAGCATGGATAATGACTCAGGTGATGATGTCTTTGAGACTTACTGTTGTCTCAACCACCCCCATATAACGTAGTCCCGCCAGTCGAAGGCAATCCACCAGGTAATGGAAATAATACGACTGCACCTACTAATCCAGTTCACGTCCAAATGGGGCAGTACCTACGACCACCCTAGTTGTGACAGCCCCAGTTTCGACAGACCCAGTTGTGACAGCCTTAGCGGTGACAACTCTAATTACAGCAGTAGGAGTTCCTGTGGTCACAACTGTCCCTACCACCCTGGGTTAACAAACAGGAAGGGTGCATCTGCACTCTATCCGCTAGCAGTGGTTTAAACACCCACTACACAGGGAGTTACAGGACCTATGGACTTGGGAGCCCAACCCATGCACAGTAGAACTACTGAGGAGCTGGCTCATAGGCCTGTGACACAAGCAGCCCCAAGACCCTTAAATGTTGTTGTATTAAATGTAGAGCTGGATGGGTTTTCTAAAACGAAATCTGGATGCAGGATATGCAGATGGGTATTTGGAAGAGGATCTTGTGTTCCTGTGGAAAGAGATCACCAGACGTGCTATTGCTGCCTATGAGTGGATAGAAAGGTTTGCTGAGTAATTTGGCTTTGACCTGTCCAAGAGTCTGAATCTGCAAACAAATTTCAGGCTGCATGTAAAGGATGACACTTTGACTAGCATTAGGACTCGTTTGTTGAAGGCACATTTAAGGGAAGTAGCAGTCAGTATAGAGAAATGGAGTAATCTGGAGAAAATTATGGATCCTGAGAAATAAGAAAAAGAAGGAAAGGGAGGATTTGGCTTGGATATTGAGGAGAGGTAATCGGGGTGACTTTGAGGTGCCTATGTTCCCCCTAAGGGAAATGTATGGAGGGGGATAGGTACATGTACTTGGAGTTGGATTGATCTTGATAAATAAACAAATCAATTTCCAAAATTGAGATAGAATTCTGATTTGTGGTACATGCAGGTTGAGAAGTTTGTGATGATTTCAAAGATATTGTGGGAAGATTGAATACCTATTAAGGTCTCACCTAGGCAGCGCATGCGCAGTCTCTTCAAGACATTTTGTATTCTGAATATGAGCTTTAAGCTCGACCCATTTTTAAGGACTGCCCTTGTTACATGTGTTGTAACTTAGACAGTTTGTGATAACAATATTTTCTTTAAGCTGGAGCACTAGAGACCAGTGCTCGTGGTTTACAGTAAATATTGCTCTTATCTTGCCACACTTGCTGTGCATTCTAAGATCGAGGTCTTTTTTTTCCCTTGTTTTGTTTTGGCAGGAATGCTATGGACTACACCAACTGCATACAGCAACAGACTTTACTGAACGCATTTTAATGAGCAATTAAAATTGAATTTTTATTTTCTTTCGACAACATGTCCCTGTCTTGCACCATTTACATTTTTTTTTAAATTGAAAAGCAAAACAAAATATTGGGCAAAAAGTGACCACATTACTTGCTTGAAGCCACACCTGCGCAACAGCGTTTAAGTGCTCTACAAACACGAACACACTCTTGTTATTTTTAGCATTTTCACACACTGCAGAAAAGTCTGCCTCTAGAGAAGGTAGTAAAAGGTCTGTCACTGGCTCGTTCTCTCTCAGGCACACACTCACTTTTATCCGCAAACCACACCTGCAAAAAAGGTGTGTAACGCCTTTTAAAAAATAAACTTGCTCTTGTTTACTCCACCACTTTCCCTCACTAAAGTGTAGTTTGCCACTGAAGTACGTAGTACAAGGTCTCTCACTGGCTCTTTCACTCTTATGCACACGCGCACTATCAATTCATATGCATGTTCCATTAACTCTATTCACTCTATTTATCACACATACTTGTCTCTCTGTTTCTTTCTTTCACACTCACACACGCTTTCTTTCTAATCTTCATTATGATGGAGCTCAGATTTCACCTATAAAATGTATGCATTATTATATGACAAAAAGCTGCAGACAGCGTTTCTAAAATGGCACGTAGATTTTGGTGCATGGGAATGAAAACATGAAAGAGGCCTGCAAATGAAATCATGTAAAACAATGCTCATTTAATTAATCATGGTTGTTTTAATGTGTAGTTTAGATTTAACCTCATTCTAGAAATATATATTTAATTTAGATTAATTCAGAAAAAGTGTCTTGAACTAGCATATTTGTGCTGAATTAACATGCATTTTTGCGGTGTAGAAAACCACGTGATTTCAGTTTGCTTTAGTAGACTCAGTTTACTGTAGTTTTGCCCTTGAAGATTATAATGGAATGTGCTCCTCTTCCCTACCAACTTTCAATGAAAGGGCTTTGTTAATAAATCACGCCCTCCTGTTTCCGTCTCTTCGACCTTCACTATGTTGCATATTTTTTTGTAGCCTGGAGTGAAGAGAAAAACTCACAATTAATACTTTTTGTTACAGAAAATGTAATTGTTTTAAAATGTAAAAGGATGTGAAGTCATGTAATGAGGAACACGCCTGATTAATGACGTATCCAGTCAGCCCATGGGGAGACGATGTGTCTTGGAGTTCTGATTGGACCAGCTACAAGGGCCAAGCACGTGGGCTTTTGCTTGAAATATGGCTTACAAGTGGGAGGGGTGGCTCTTTTTTGCTCATTTTTCCTGAGGGCCAGGCCCAGCTTCTGTGCTGGACACAGAGACAGGGAGGAGAGAGAAGGAGGGGCTGCGTCTGTGGGGCTATTTTGGAGCTCCTGAGACAGAGAGACAGACCAGCACAGCGAGGCAGAGAGAGAGAGAGAGCTGAGAGGATCAGAATAGGTTTAGATTTTAGGTGCTAAACTTTAAATTTCATGCTTTGACTAACTGCTTTTGAAAAGATGTATTTGTCCTATGCATTTATTTCTCTTTATGGGAGATTTTTGCCATTATTAATTATTGATTAGCCTTGCAAGACTCACTCTTTTCTTAGAAACTCTTTAAGAGTTTCTGACTGACAATTTTGCGCCATATTTTCTTCCAATATGGAATGCCTTGCAGACTGTAATATGTTCTGTATTAATGCTATTTTTCCTATTTTTTCAATTCTGTAACCTGATTGATATTTGACTAATGAATAAAGAGTCAGAGAACCTTAACTTTTGACTAGAAAATAAAACCCTTTAAAATACTCACAACTCTCTTTATTGGCTTAAATATTAATTGCATTTTTGATTTTTCATGTTTATATAAAGTCTCCTGAAGGTAATACATGGTGTCAAGGGCCCAACATCTTTACAGCGGTAAATAGAGGTAAATTAGGTTTTGCATTGAGAAATTACCGTGAAATTACCGCTGCATCAGTTTCTGGTAGCAGAGGATGGTTATTATCAATTAGTTTGGTGATTAAGGATTATTAATATCACCATCAACTATTTGACTAATAGTCCATTGACCTTAGGAGGAGAGTTGATCTGTGAAAATTAGTTCTAGAAAATAATTGCCCAAGTTAGATAAATGTCCAAGTCCTGATTCCTGACTCCAATGCTCAGAACCTGAAGACTGGCAAAGCAGTACTGAAAGGTGATGCAAGAAGGCGATTGCTGGAGTGGTGTGAGTATCAATAGGGTTGTGAAATGTTGTTAATGTGCTAGGATGTATTTTGAAGTGTTGAAAATAGTAAGGGTTTTGACTGTTGGTGAAATTTTGCTCATTTTGAATTGATGGTTTTATTGATTATATTGGTAATTTCATAGGACAGGATTTATTGGTTATTGATTACATGTTTTAACTCTTCATGTTAAGTAAGTTAGTGTCTTGTTCTATGTTGTCTGGAAAAGCAGGTATGTACACCTGTGGAAATCCCGGGAAGGAATAGCGGGTGGTAACTGGAAGCCACACTGCAGGAGGTTACTCGTCTGTTGGAAGTAATACTGAGAAGCTACGTAGGGCTGGCAGTGTTACAACAGGGACCATATATCGTATAAAAGTGAGTGTGAATGGTAGCATAAGGATTTTACCTGCGAAGTCACTGGCTCTACTTCCCAAAAGGGGTATCCAAGTAGCAGGTCTTATCTGGAGCTTGAGAGAAGGGCAGGGTAATGGAATTTGTTACACTTGTCGACACGAAAGAAAACTTGAAAAGGTGAAAACTATCCTTTGTTTAGTGGAGCAGACAGAGTAGCGAATGTTTTTATGTTGTTATTAACAGAATTTTGATTAAGAAAACTCAGAAAAATATTGCAGTAAGATTTGCGGAGGGTCAGTAGTAGGAGTTAAACTGACTGAAATTGAAACTGACAGCATTGGAGAAAAGAAATTGCATTGAACTATTGCAGAAATGGAATTGTTTAAAGGTTTAAAGAAGCTGTTAGGAGGTAAAGTGAAAAATTCGTTTTTAATTGGTGATGCTCCTGAAGGAACACCTATGCATTTTATGTCTACCAATTTGGGACAACATTCATGTATGTGGGTTCACCAATGGTGCAAGATTACTGAAAAAGAAGGTCCTTTGAGGTTTCCAAAAGATGGTACTTTTGAATTGCAAATTATTGACAAATTAAGGGAAGTGTTATGTGAAATAAAGACACCATCTAGAGCTGCACAATTTGAGGCCTTAAGCATGTGGGAAAAGACAGCAAGAGACAAAGCAAGTGAGGATAAAAAGGTAAAGCACCAGATACAGGAGAAGGGAATTAATGATGATAAAAAGCTTCAAATAAATAATGATTCAGGGGATGAAATAATGGATGTGTTGTTAACTGAGTGTCCGCCACTTTATGTGGTTCCCATTAAAAAATATTGAAAATAGTCTACCAGTAAGTACTACAGTGGCTACTGCTTCTGTTAAACAGGGAGAAACACAGATTGAGAGAATTGTGCAGACATTTCAGATTGACCCACTACCTGTTGATTCAGCACTGACAGTGATACCTCTAGGTGTTACTGCTTAAATGTGACTGATTCAGTCCAGATATCACAAACTACAGATGCACAGGCAATGCCTAGAAAAATTGTGACTGTCCCAATTAATATGGCCCCTACTCAAAAGGTTCAAAGAGCTGCAGAAGGAGTGATTATGGCAGGGTTTATTTCAGAAACTCAGAATTCACAGATTATTGAACAGAAATTACCCCAGACAGTCCAAGCACTGAAAGGTGGGGAGAAATGGTCTTTACAACACCAATAGCCCATGGAAAAATGAATATATTTGAAGATGGGATTTTTCAAACCTGCTGTGAGGGAGCAGCAGTGCTTAAAAAGATAGAGAGCATGGGGGACCAAATTAACCCAGACCCTGAAAAAGAGAGACAGCTTAGTGTTTTAAAATCAACATTTGAACATGAAGAAATTAACAGTCCCTGCTGTTTAAATCATAAAAATGTGAACCAGTGTCAGGAAAAGAATTAATTTTCCTGAGTAAGGAAACAGCTACATGTGTACTAACTACACATGAGAGACCGACTGATTTGGCTCAAAAATATGAAATTGATGTTTCAGGAAGTTTTCCATTTCAGAAAAGCTTCAGGGTACATATGAATGATGAGGCAAATGAGACAATGTGTTCTTCAGGAATGCAGTTGCACCTTGCAGAAATAATAAAATATAATTTCAAATGCAATGGGTTTGAGAAATTAGGAGACAAGTGGGCAAGAAAACATGAGAAGAAAAAGAAACCACCAGACCTTGTTAGGGAAAATAATAAACAGGATGAGGGAGAAGCTTTTGCTTACTCATTGAGAGAAAAGGTGGGAGAAGTGCATGTTCATGTGCCACGGAACAAAGGTGAACTTGTAGCATTTCTGAACACATTCCCACAATTGAGAGACAAACGTATGCTGTGGTACCCACAAGTAGATGGATTTGTTGAAATTTTAAAAGAGTTGTGCATTAATTTGGAAATGTTCTTTGACATTGCCATGCAGACTGAATTGTGGTTAGAATCTAAAGTTGTTGTGCAAAGGCCAGGTGAGGAGACAATGAAAAGGGTTTGCATGAATGCACCATCATTTTCTGTTGTTATTGAGAAAAACGTAGCAGTGATTATTTTCCTGAAGGGCAGAGTGCCAGCAAAGGATGTTGATTGGGTACAGATTAAAAGAACACAGGATGGAAGTAAAGGTGTTTTGGTTCGTGCAAATTCAGGTATGGATGTTGCACTGCTGGAAAAAGTATTCTTTTGCCATCTTTATAACAGATTTGAGCATTGGAAGAAGAAATTTAAATTTAAACATAATGCAGCAGTTGGAAATGTGCAAAAACAGAGAGAAATGCAGGTGCAAGATGTGTCAGCCAAGCAAATGCAAATATCAGTTCAGAAACAGGTACCAATGGCAGGAGTTTTTCAAGCCCAGATGCTCCCACTAAATATGGAAAATGCTAAAATTTATTTAAATAAGTTGTCCAGAGCAAATGTGAATTATTTTCAGAAACAAAGTCAGAACCCAGTTCAACAGGTTGCTGTATTTGAAAATGAGAGTTTTAACCCTAACAATTCTGAATTTACCAAGTCCATTGTGAAAGTAGTGGAAGATCCAGACTTAGTTGTAGGAATTTTAAAAGGAGAAATTACATACCCAATTTTAGAAGAATTTGCACCCAAAATAGGCCCATTTGAGGAAAATTGCCAAGTTGTTGTTTGTGACTCAGGCCTAGCAGGAAAACAATTGTTTTGCCAATTAAACAGCACAGATTACTGTACACCAGATGATGTTAATTTTCAGATTCCTGATGAGGATGTACATTTTAAAATGGCCCAACAAGAGACAGCTGTAGCATTGCTTTCAGAAAAGACAGTTGAAAAATTACCTTCTGATTTGAAAGAAATAATAAACACAGAAGTAAGGGAGTTCACAGAGAAAGATGTCAGATTAATAAAATGTGCAGAACATGTCTTATTTAAATTAGAACCAGATGACATGTATTCAAGAACACCATCAGTTGCAGAAATTTTACCCATAATTGGAGATAAACTGAGTAAAGTATTTTTGATGGAATTGATTGGAAGTTTATGTAACTTTCTGATCACAGGTTCACAGAAACTAAATGAAAAGAACAGGTTAGTGCAGGAGATTAATAGCATCATTTTTCCATGTTGTCCTGCGGTACCGAATCCAGCCAATATATTTTTTCACATTCCATGTGCTGAAGAATGGCTTACTGTTATTGATTTTTGTCAAGTTCATGTCACAGTGCCATTGCATGAGAATAGTCAGGAGTACTGTCAAAAAGAAAATGAATGTCTGGGACACATAATTGGAAAGGGAGCTAGAAAGGTGTCACCAGAGAGAGTGGAAATAATTCACCAGATAAATCCACCTCAAATTCAGAAAGAAGTCAAGAAATTTTTGGGAATGGTTGGCTGCTGTAGAGAGTGGTTACTAAACCTTTCCCTAGTGGCTAAGCCTTTACTGAGGCTGACACACAAGGATGTGTCTGATCCGCTTCCATTGGACAACAATTGCACAAAAGCATTCCTAGAGTTGAAAGAGAAAAAGTGTCGCGCCCCAGCACTAGGAATGAAAGTTTATTTAAAAGGAAATACATTAATTTGCAGTGAGAGGGAGGGCTGCGCTCTCTCAGTGCCTGTTCAAAAACATGAATGTGTTCAAAGGTCTGTGACGTATTTCCCAATGACCGTTGACCCCAACGTCACAGACATGCCCAGCTGCCTTAAATTAGTAGCTGTGGTAGATGTCAGTCATAAAAAGAGTGAGTTTATAATAATGGAATTTCCAATTATTGAAATGGTGGCTTCCTTTGTGGAGTTGTTTTGGGAAAATACTGTGACCAAGAAATGTCTAAATTCAAGTGTATTTAGCTTACTGCCAGCAAATGAAATTGTTTGTGATCAAACTGAACCTAAATGTTTAAATGTCATGAATTTTTGTATGAAACCAATATCAGACTTTAAGGATGAACGTCTGATTCAGCCCAACAATGTCCATTTTGTAGATGGCCCATATTTGAAAGATAATAATGACACATTAAGAGCAGCACATGCTGTGCTTCCTATACATTATGTTGTCAAAGCTTCATGGCTTTCAGTAGTTACCTCAGCCCAAAATTCGAAATTGATTGCCCTTACCATAACATGCAATATAATTTCTCAATTGGGAGTCACTGTTGTCCTGGGAAAGAGAAATGCTAATTCAGTTGCACAATATTGTATCCTGTTAGTAGTAAATGTGTTATTGCAAAAACTGATGCCCAGGTATAGATTGCCAGTTTCTCTGAAATCAGATCATACTGAGGTTTCAAAGATGAGTGCAGAACAACAGATTGGACAAAGATTCGATTGTAGCCATCAGCCTGAAGTTTCAAGCCTAATAAAGCAACACAAAGACAGCACAGAGTTACACTTTGCAAAAGACTGTGTTTCAGCATCACCGAAGTGGCTTGAAAATGGACATGCAAATGCACTTGTGAAAAACACTGATGAAAACACTAGCCATTCCTGTGAAGGTCTGACTGACGTGGAGCGTGCAGTTTCTCACCAGATTGCAGCTGCTACACAAGATCTGCATAATGGATGGTGCAACAACTTTGATCTGAGAGATGCTGTGAAATGGAAAGGCCTGTTCCAAATGATCCTGGCAAAGACTGTTGTGAAATGTGGTGGCCTTCCAAATTGGGTGTATGCCTCTCACACACGTATGGTCCTTTGTCCCCCTGATAAAACAGCTCCTCTTCAAGAAGAGATGCCAGCAGTGGTCAAAAGTACACAGAAGAGGGTCAGTCAAGCTGTAAGGGAACACACAGAGTCTGAAGCAGCACTAGAGAAAACTGAAGTGGCACTGGAAAAGCAAAAAGTGGAAACTGACTCAGATGAAAGTGGTGTCCAAAGGGGGAAAGAGTCAGATGCAGCCTCTGAAGAAGAAATTAGTGCTGTGGGCCTACGAGTGGAGGTAGGAAAAAGCTGGCTGAAAGGGTATCCAAAAAGTTTGAAGTGTTCCCTTGAAAAATTATTTGCACCCATAGCTGAAACATCTGAATCTGATCAAAGTGAAAATAAAAGTGAAAGGCTTGGATTGGAAAAGTGCAGAGAATTGATGGTGCTCTGTCGGAGTTTCTCAGCACCTGAGTCGTCAAAATGCATGGAAAAAGTACAGAATGTAACTTTGAATGAACTGTATGAGCCACCTTGATGACAAGCTGGTGACAAAGAGAAAAAGAAAGGCTGAAACAATAAATGAGAACTGTCAAAGAGCTGAAGAGAAAAGATTCTTTGAATGATGAAAGGAAAAGAAGAAAAGAAAATAGAAAAGAGAACTGTCCTGTTGAATTTTCTTTTTATTATTTAGTTACTTATTTTAGAAGAAACTAACAGTTCCAAGAAGCTACTTACAGAACTCTGCACTAAACTTTGAGCTTGGATATATATATGATCTGATTACAGACAAGACTTGTGTTTGCCTTAGAAATTGAAGTAAAATTGTTATATGCTCAGCTTTTGCAATAAAAATGTCACTTGTGAAAATAAATAAGTGTGATGATTTACAAATCATTTGAGGTATCATGATTTGTTATCATCAAAGGGGGAATTGATGGAGCTCAGATTTCACCTATAAAATGTATGCATTATTATATGACAAAAAGCTGCAGACAGCATTTCTAAAATGGCACGTAGATTTTGGTGCATGGGAATGAAAACATGAAAGAGGCCTGCAAATGAAATCATGTAAAACAATGCTCATTTAATTAATCATGGTTGTTTTAATGTGTAGTTTAGATTTAACCTCATTATAGAAATATATATTTAATTTAGATTAATTCAGAAAAAGTGTCTTGAACTAGCATATTTGTGCTGAATTAACATGCATTTTTGCGGTGTAGAAAACCACGTGATTTCAGTTTGCTTTAGTAGACTCGGTTTACTGTAGTTTTGCCCTTGAAGATTATAATGGAATGTGCTCCTCTTCCCTACCAACTTTCAATGAAAGGGCTTTGTTAATAAATCACGCCCTCCTGTTTCCGTCTCTTCGACCTTCACTATGTTGCATATTTTTTTGTAGCCTGGAGTGAAGAGAAAAACTCACAATTAATACTTTTTGTTACAGAAAATGTAATTGTTTTAAAATGTAAAAGGATGTGAAGTCATGTAATGAGGAACACGCCTGATTAATGACGTATCCAGTCAGCCCATGGGGAGACGATGTGTCTTGGAGTTCTGATTGGACCAGCTACAAGGACCAAGCACGTGGGCTTTTGCTTGAAATATGGCTTACAAGTGGGAGGGGTGCTCTTTTTTGCTCATTTTTCCTGAGGGCCAGGCCCAGCTTCTGTGCTGGACACAGAGACAGGGAGGAGAGAGAAGGAGGGGCTGCGTCTGTGGGGCTATTTTGCAGCTCCTGAGACAGAGAGACAGACCAGCACAGCGAGGCAGAGAGAGAGAGAGCTGAGAGGATCAGAATAGGTTTAGATTTTAGGTGCTAAACTTTAAATTTCATGCTTTGACTAACTGCTTTTGAAAAGATGTATTTGTCCTATGCATTTATTTCTCTTTATGGGAGATTTTTGCCATTATTAATTATTGATTAGCCTTGCAAGACTCACTCTTTTCTTAGAAAATCTTTAAGAGTTTCTGACTGACAATTTTGCGCCATATTTTCTTCCAATATGGAATGCCTTGCAGACTGTAATATGTTCTGTATTAATGCTATTTTTCCTATTTTTTCAATTCTGTAACCTGATTGATATTTGACTAATGAATAAAGAGTCAGAGAACCTTAACTTTTGACTAGAAAATAAAACCCTTTAAAATACTCACAACTCTCTTTATTGGCTTAAATATTAATTGCATTTTTGATTTTTCATGTTTATATAAAGTCTCCTGAAGGTAATACATGGTGTCAAGGGCCCAACATCTTTACAGCGGTAAATAGAGGTAAATGAGGTTTTGCATTGAGAAATTACCGTGAAATTACCGCTGCATCAATTACATACACAGTGCATTCCCAGGTTCTTTCTCTCTCTTCCTCTCACATACACATGAATATTTCTCTCTCTCTTTCTCCCTTTCATCTCTCTAAAACGCAAGTTGTCTCTCTCTATCAAACGGTATTATTTATATCCAGCCAATAACACCTCTTTTAGGTACCTTACATTTTTTTAATACACAGCGCATGCTTTCTTCCTCGCTAAACTTCAAACAACAGGCTACCTCTGTTATCTCTGTCAAAGAATTGCTGCCTCTTAGGTGCCGAACATATTCTCCCTGGACCAGCCTCTTTCTTTGTAGCAGGGTCCCCATGCCTCCTATGCGTACAGTTAATTTCTTAAATTCTAGGGTTCCCTCTCCCATGTTCTACAGCACGGTCTCTTAATCTATAAGATACAATACACTTCTTCCCTCTCTAAGTTGATATATGTCTTTAAGCCTTGGCCACACCATATAGCTACTGTTGCAGTCAGGACAGCTACATATTTCACCAATCGCTTTTCCCCAAATATAATATATATATAGGCAAATCGCCGAAACGAGTCAGTCCATTTCAATATGGAGCAGGAATTTGTGTAAATGCCTTAAACATGGTGATTATGAAAAATAAGATTGAGAACATAATTTGGATGTGGACGTTGTCGTAATTTGGCTGTGCCGCTGCATGAGGTGCTCATGGAACGGGACGCCTAAGGAGACATATATGTAAATGTATAGGGCAAGGCGTGCACCGACAGTACCAACGTCAAGTCTGTTCCCTTGCCCAATGGCAAACAACACAAGATTAAGCCGTTCATTAACTGTAACAGTGACTTTGTTGTTTATGTGTTGACATGTGTGTGTGGCATGAGGTATGTGGGGAGCACGATTTTTCCAGTGAAGTAACGAGTCCTGGAGCATCTCAGGGCCATTCGCAATAATGACACAACATATCGCATGGCAAGACACTGCAACACCTTGCATGGCTCTACTGATGCTGAGAATCTAAAAATTTCCTTTTTTGGAATTGACAGGGTTCTGGCCAAGACCAGAGGTGGCAACAGGGAACGGGCCCTCAGAAGACTGGAATCCCGAACATAATCAGTCTCAACAGCAAACACCCGGGAGGCCTCAACCAGGATGAGTAGCTAAATGTACATTTAGGGTAGTACACCCAGTGGTGGTATCAGTCTTTTCCCCCAGTGTTTTCTTCATCTTCCTGCTGCATATCCTCGCACTTCTCTCACATCCAGGGGGTAGGGGGCTTTGTGACACTGGAGTCTTGCACTTGCATATAAGGAGCCGGGAGTCCATATGACACATGAAACCCTACTTTGTGTGAGCTATTACAGGGGTAGATGACATTACACCTTACACAGGCTACCACTGCCACTCTGGCACTGACTCATCCCCCTGCCTTGTTTGTCTCTACTGGGACTCTGTGTAGATCTCTTTTTCTCTACCTCTGGTGTGTCTACTCTGGTCACTTGACATCTTACACCCAGTTCCTTTCCCCCCCAGCAGTTAACCCCCCGTGTGTTCTCGTAGGTCACTTGACCGTCATTCTCTTTTTCTGGACTCTGGTCTGGGCACCCATGAGAGAGACTGTATCACCAGTGAATAAATGCACTTGCATAGTATTGTACCGTTTCTTATTTTGTATTTTTATCTAATTTTAATTTGTTTTTTCAATTTATTCTATTCTTTCTTGGTGAGATACCATGTTAATTTATTTTTCGGGAAGAAACATTTTTTTATGCTGGACTTATGAAGTCTTTTTTCCTATTACTGATGAGCACACATTATGTAAAAGTGCTGAAGTCTTTTGCCTATGTTTATTGATTATGCAACAGTGTCTCCCTGAGTATATAGAGAACACTGTCACAATGTTTCCCCAGCTTTGATTGAAACGCGTCAGCAGTAAAATAAAGAATCTTTTGGACTAACCTGGAGTGCGGGCTATCCTTGCAGCGCGGCGGCGTGAGCAGGGGATATATATACATATATATATATATATATATATATATATATATATATATATATATATATATATATATATATATATATATATATATAAAAACGCCAATCCTTCTCATAAAAGTCAAAGTTTGCGCCGAGCCCAAAATCCGTTTGTAATGTGGTTTATTACATCCAAAGCATATGGCAAACAATGCCCAATGCATTTCGGAACAGCCGTTCCTTTCTCACGTGTCAGTTTGACATTTGATTTCACCCATAACATATAGTGCAAAAAAGTGTAAACTTTGACAAAGGACTAATTCGTTGCCTCAAATGTGTGATCAAAACGGCATCCATTTTGGAATGGTTAATTTCTACGTGATAATACATACTTCCAGGTGGAAACAGAAATCATATTTTAAATTAAGCCAAGCAGAACATGATAAATATAAATGCTCGCTGTTTTATACATGGGGAAGTCAACGTGGTAGCTATGGGGAGTGCAAACGCCCGGGACACACAGACAGAAGGAAGGAGGAAAACAGCACAGGGAATCATTAAAGAATTACAACAGAATAGGATCATGGAAGTGAACAAATGGTGGGAGAAAACCACCCTTGAAAAATACATTGAGTTCAAAAGAGTGCCAAGGGGCCTCATAATCCTAATAATGCCAACACTTAATGACCTGGACATGGACTTAATTAAACAATGGCAAACTGACACCAATGACTGCTCATTCAAATTAATGAGGACTTTGATTATTCATGCTGAAAGAAAACGTGAAGAAACAATTGAAAAAATAAAGAAATTGGAAGAAGAGCTGCATAAACACTCAGAGAATGAGGAGAAAAAGGAACTACTGGAGTCCATGGAAAAGAAAATAAATAAACATGAGGCTGATGTAGAAAGACGAAAGGCGAGTAAATTCAATCGAGATCGCATCGATTATGCCAGTGGTCGCATATATACATTTGCAAGAAAGTTCGACACACTGAGGAATAGAGTTGTAATGGACAAATGTGCAGGATATGAAACAGCAGGCACTGTGGATAGCTCAGATGCCAGCTCTGCTGATGAGGAACAGAGCACTTCGAATCTGAATTTTTTCGGGGAGATGAGGCTAATCCAGATGGAAACGCGACAAAGAGGAAGAGGAAGAGGAAGAGGGACAGTGCCAGGAAGGAGGCAAAGCCAATCTCAACCAAAAGAAGAAGCAGAAAGCGGAACAAAGAACAAAAAAGGAAGAGGAAAGAAACAGCAAATTTAATGAAGATATTAACCAAAAAGGATCTGGTCATTAACCTCTCGAATTGAACTTTGAGTCTGGATCAAATCAATCTGCTGAACAAAGGCTTGTCCTTTTGCCCTAACCAAGACATGGATCTACCTAACATCCGTATTGATCTATACAAATTTTGTCGCAAACTAAAACTTACAAAATATTATGGCGAAAGAACATGTAACCAAAATCCAAAAGTTCCATCTACACTTGAAGTCTCCCCGCTAGACCATAGAGATATCTCAGCATTGAGAATATTAAAAAATCTGGAAGAAAACTTGGAAATACCAAGCGCGTCAATGAACCAACAGGAAGAAAATGACATACAATTCTGCAATAACATGGGCATCTCGACTGGGAAAGGAGGAGACAGTGGGCTTAAGGTACAATCTACATTCTGTCCCCAACTTCCACCAGGGAACAAAATTGCTATTTTCCAAGAACTAATGGTAGAGGATATTAATAGATTACTATCTCCCAGATCAAAACCAACAAAGATCCAAAAGAAAAATTGGCATCTAACACCAGGAGAACGCAAGGCCCTAAAAGAACTAAGAGATGACCCTCATATTATAATCAAAGCCTCTGACAAGGGCGGGAAAATCGTTGTTCAGAATGTCAAGGACTACATTGATGTGGATCACTATGAACATCTGGACAAAAATCCAATAGAAATATGGACACAGGAATACCACTCCAAATTACAACAATGGAATGACCGGGGATTAATTGACTTTGAGGAGTATATGTACTTAGAAGTAAATCATCCCATCATTGCGACCATATACTTCCTACCGAAAGTACATAAGTCAGCTAATAACCCACCAGGAAGACCAATTGTAAATTCGATTGGATCACTCTTACAAAAAACATTATGCCTCATCGATACATTTCTGATGGACTATGTAACATCATTGCCATCTTATTTAAAAGATACCACAGACTTCCTCAAAAAGATTCAAGATGTCCAATGGGGTAATGGACTCATTATGGCCACAATAGGTGTGTGTTCCTCATACACATCAATTTTACATTCTGATGGAATCAGGGCTGTTCAAGAGTTCCTAAAAAACAGATCAGTAAGCTTCTTGGAGCATTCAGAAATGCTCCTAGAAATGTTATCCTATTGTTTAACCCACAACATCTTCCTTTTTAATGGGGAGCTCTTTTTACAAAAAGAGGGAACCGCAATGGGCACATCATTTGCCCCCACGTATGCAAACTTACTCATGGGAGCATGGGAGAAGGATGTACTAGCTGGCAGTCATAGTTCCAACATTAAAATCTGGACTAGATTCATTGATGACCTGTTCGTGATCTGGGAGGGGGAACAGAATGAATTAGAAATCTTCATCGAATCACTGATCAGCAACAATTTCAACTTAACTTCCACATCTACAATCAGTAGGAATAGTGTGATATTTCTAGATGTGGAAGTATTCATCAAGAACAAAAAAATCTGCAGCAAAATACACCGGAAACCCACTGCCTGTAACGGTATACTCCATGCCAACAGTGGGCATCCTCAACATCTAAAGTGGGGTATACCATATGGGCAAATGTTACGGGTAAAGAGGAATTGCTCGGAGTCAAGTGATGTAGAACAACAACTCGACGAGATGAGTGCGCGTTTCCTAGAAAGAGGGTTCCCATTAGAGGTAATTAGAACTGCCAGGTTTAAGGTTAACCAGAAACCAAGAGAAACCTTACTTACATCCCAACAAGAGAAACTGGCACAGGATGATGATGAGGAGGGAACAACACGACTGATCAAGGATTTTAATAATGAAAACAAGGAACTAAAAAAGATTGTAAAAAGGAATTGGAATGTACTCATGCTGGATGAAACATTGAAAAAGAAATTGCCGTCACACCCTAGCATGACGTATAGGAAAACAGCATCCTTAGGGGACATCCTCACACACAGCCATTTTGAAGTTAAGGAACCCAGAAAAACAACTTGGCTGAAAACTCTGGGATTTTGGAGATGTTCTAAATGTAGGGCATGTGAGTATGGCCAGAATACATCAATGTTCAAACTACAAAATGGCAAAACAGAACAAATTATGGACCATATCACATGCGAATCCAAGTATGTGGTTTACACACTAGAATGCCCCTGCAGAAAACAGTACGTTGGGAGTACAATCAACAAACTGAAACTAAGAATACTTCAACACCTAAGAGCCATCAAAAACAAGGACTTTCTTACCCCATCTCGAAACATTTCTTTGAACACCACTCTAGCAATGATCGTGATCTGAAGTACTTTGGTATAAAAATCATGCCCTTAGGAAGTAGAGGTGGTGTTAGAACAATGGAGTTTAGAAAAATGGAGTCCAGATACATCTTAGCGATAGGAACAGAGAACCCCTTTGGTAATAATCTGGATGCGGAGCTCCATACACACTTACAATGATGGCTTCCTCTTAACTATGCTCCCACACTCTTGGATACGGGGACAAACTGAGAAATGTATTAATAAGAAACAACCCCCATTTTATAGAGAATCATGTAGTGCAAATGATATGGAGGAGGGGGAACGAAGGATATGTATTTGTGCATACTGTTATTCTAACAAATGTCATGGAGGGTTGATAGATTAAGGGAATGGAATTTATCTTCATCTTTTTCAGTCTTAAAGAGATATATCTTGAACGAAATTGAGATGTATGTATTACCAACAAAATGTCTAGATGGGAATTATACTTTATAATGTCTCATATTGGTACATATGAAAGTATTGAACACATCTCATACATTTGGATTTTAATAACTGTGTCAATATTTATTAATTGATTATAGATCTCGTCTCTAATATATCTTTTTAGAAGAGATTCCTTTTAAGTTTTTCTACCCTCTTTTGATCTCCAAATTGTTTTTATCAATTCATCAATTTAATCATATTAATCTTGTACTTTACATACATAATTTTATCATTGAACTTTTAACATTGAAAAAGGTTTGTTTTTTTTTAAATATATTTGATAGTTAGATTTTCAATGATTCTTTGATTCTTTGAATGGAATTGTATGAATTATTTTCATTAATTTTGGAGGCCCTATGAAATCAATAGAAATTTGTATTAATGTTGCTATCCCTAACACCCCCAACCTCCATTATGAAAATGTTTACAATCAAGATTCTCAAATAATTTGCACAAACTTGTTTACACATTAGTACACCCTTTTGCACTAGCACTTTGTGAATGCATTTGCACTTTCTGCCAAGATATGTTTTAAAGAATTGAAAACAATCACTGATGTACTTTACAATTAGTGAGATGTGAAAAATGGCGGACATGAAACGCCATTATATTATTTAGTGGGTCAGCAGTCTAGAAATTGCACAGAAAGTAAAACTAACAAAGGACTTTAATGAGCACTGTTCACTTTAAAATGGCAATCTAGACAGCCAGACTCTATGGTCCAGTTGAAGGCAAAGCGCTGAAACGCGTAGACCGTCCATGTTCTCTGCACAAATGGTGGTGCAATAAAATATTGGAAAAGGAATTACCTGTCTAGACCTCTCTTCTTCACGGTGCCGTGGAAATACCTTGTTGAGTGGAAAAACTTTGGTGTAACGCGAAAAAAATATATATATATAAAGTCGAAGAAATCTGCCTGTTACGCCGTGCACCTGCCAATAACTCGTCGGTGCCAGCCGTGGCGGCAGGAGCCACAATTATTGAAGAAATCCAAATCCCGGTCGGGAAGGAAGCGGCACACCGATTCAACCACAGGTAAGTTTATTGGAGCAGTAACAACGCGTTTCGGCCGGAACGGCCTTTTTCGAGTTACCAAACACTCGTCATGGACACCATTAAATGCAGCTCACGTATACATGAACATATAGAAAATACTATGCTCCATAATCAGCACTGATAATCATAGAATATGAATCAATGTTTGTGTATAAACCTTGAATTATTTGTAGAATTATATACATGCATGATGGTAAAACAATGCTGCATACCGTGTACATGAATGAATTGGGTGCTTTCTCCTGCCGTGGAATATCAGCGCTCGTACAAGCCATCCATTAACATAAAAGAAAGACCTTACTCGAAGGCTCTCCACCGAATTGAGAAACAGATTGAACTTTAAAGAAACAGATTAGACTTTAAAGAATACGACAGAGATGTATGAGCAGAAAATAAAATTAAATAAAATCATCCCAAAATGCATCATGATAAACACACTTATGAACAATCAAATTATGATTGATCCATTGATATCCAACTCAATTGGAAATAAATTAGACCTAACTGATTTAAAACAAATGGCAAATGCCAAGACAGATGGCTGGAATATCAGACCACCCAGTCAGAATCTCAATATTGTGAGGCCACATCACATCTTAATTAATGAGCAACTTATCCTGCAACAGTTAATGCAAGGCTACAGTGTATCTACACCTCAGCTATACATCTCATACATGTACAAAATACGAAATGGACGATATTTCGGCATTGATAATGTACTGTCATACTCCCGTTCATAAAATGTAAACAGTGCCTTTCGGTAATACGATAACATACGATATGATAGGTTGTCATGTATCTGTTCGATATATATATATATATATAGATCCAGCTCCAGCACACCTTGTTAGCGTGTCACTCTTTAGGCAGGTGCTTTTTACACTGCGGTGCTCTGTGTTAAAAATTAGCTTTTTTTTTATGTACTTTTTATGTACTGTATTCAATTTGATATTCAAACAATCTCACAATATAATCACCAATACAGTTAAAGACTACAATTAATCTTCATTGTTTCGAACAATTTCATTCACCATTTGCTTAAAATAATCTCGCCGTGGATCGGCATGTGGCAATCCCCATATGGAGATTGCCATTCTTCCACCTATTCCAAATTCTCACTCCATCAAGCCGTGTATCGGCATCCATCGATAAATATTGATCAAAAAAGAAGAAATTACATTCTAATATAAAATGATTCAATTATTCATTTCAAAAGACACATCTTTTCACACTCTAAGTACCCAGATGTACTATCAACTCCTCCCCACTGTTTAGCCCATTTGGGGTCTTGGTCTGAAGGTCGATAATATATCGCAACTCTAATCTCCTTAATTTCAACACTCTGTCCCCCCCTCTGATTTTTGCGGGGACACAGTCAATACTGAAAAACTGTAATAGATCCCTATTACTTTTATGTTTGATAGCAAAGTGTCTAGCGGCTGGATAACTCAAATCTTTCTTCGCTATGGCACGCATATGTTCCAGTATCCTTATCTTCACACTATGGATCGTGCTGCCTATATACCTGAGGCCGCACGGGCATCTCAGGCAATAGACAGCATGTGTAGTCTGACAGGTCATACATTTGTTAATCCTTTTACCTGATTTCATTCCCTTAACTTCGTAGGTAAGTACTCTTTTGCTAAAAGCACAGGCCTTACACTTACCACAAGGATAGAAATCTCGCATTTCACTCAGTGTCCCCTGCTTAGATGGAATTACATCTAAGTGACTGTGGACCAGGCTATCTTTCAGTGACCGTGCCTTCCTGAAGGTAATCAGTGGCGCTGGTGGAATATCTGCCCCAATGATTATGTCAGTTTTTAACACATGCCAATTTCTTCGCAAGATCTTTTTGAGAGTTTCCGCATCTTCTGAATAAGTTGTAATCATGCGGAACTTCCCCTCATTTTTATTTTTCATCTTCTCTTGGTCTGTATTTTTTATGAGTCTGTCTCTTTGCACACTCTCCACTTTCTTTAAAAATGGCGCCTCTCAATGTAGAGTGTAAACACTGAAGAAGGAACCTTTCCGAAACGCTTTTGTTTGCTGCGCTAAGAAAATAAACAGAGATTGAAAGAATCCGACCCCGCGAGTGCTGGTATCTTTTCCGAGAAGGAGAGGAAGTTTGGAGCTAATATATATATATATACACACATATATATATTTATATATATTCGTTTTACTGTGTGCAGTTACAGAGTTTACCAACCGTTTAAAAATATCTGACTTTTGGAGCTTAATATTTTAACATATTGTAACATTTTATAACTATTAAAATGATGTCTAGGCTGCAGTATTTTTTCAAAAAAATTCCTTTTCCCGTGTTAAAAATTTCAAATGAAATGGGACAATCCTTTCCCTGGCTTAGCGCTGCTCATATCAAATACCTTAAACATTTCTCAATCCCAGTATGCTTCTTCTAAGCTTCTATATGATATAATTGCCAGCTTTAAACCATAGTAGGACATAACCGACATATTTAGTCTACATATTCGCTTTGCGCAATGGGAAAGAATAACAAAAGAAACGGTACATTAGTATGGTTCAGTTAACTCATTTTGTGCAATTGTACCATTCTATTTAAATACATTTTATTTGGGGTATTTTCTTGGCTCCAGTACAAATAGTGTGTTTGATATGTGTACATTTCACTAAATTAAACACAAATCTTTCCAAAATGCAAATGACACACAGCCAGCCTTTTTTTTCTTTTAAGTACAGTTTCTTGCATATTTTTCACACCACTTGAAAGCAGTTTCATGGGTGCTCCAAGGAGACAGTCCTGTTAAATACCATAAAGGAGACAGCCCAGAAAGATAAGGGCAAGGAATAAATGACTCTGTTTCTAAAACTGCTTAGCCATATGGTTAAATATTTTGAATTAAACTAGTAATTTTAAAATGCTAACCTTTGCTTGCCATGTTGAGCCAATGAGTATTACATATGGAAAATCAGCCATATATTATTGCCACTGTTTACGAAGATATAGTATACAGTACATTTTTTCTTATAGTAGAAATGGTTTATTTACATTTTATTTGACACACCTTTCACATGCTAATTCTAAACGTATTAAGTTTTGCTAAACTGCATTTGTAACATCTTCACATTTGGTAAACAGTGACACTGTTTAGGTCCTGTTTATTGTTTTTACAGCCTCTACTTTTGTTCTCTTACTGTACGCTTCTTTTTTGTGTGGTTTGTAAAATACAGCTATTCGCATAATGCACTCATAACATGTTCCTATGTCTGTATTCTATTTATTTAACTACTTAGATATCGATTACAGTAAAAAGAAAGTATTGGGCCACTAAACATGCACATGAGTTATATTATTTTTTATTTGATAGGCACAGGGAAAATAAATATGGTTTTTACGAGTTTGCCACTCTTTTCGTGTAAATTGTTCAGTAACTATTAAATAGCTTGCAAGGGGAAACATTTTTTATGTTTATAGCTGTGTTTTCAAAAGCTTTATTTCACATAAGGTTATGCACAATGTATTCGGGCCATTTCTCACTATAGTATGCTATCGTGTGCACGTTGGTTTAGGAAGTTAGAAATAGTTTTTCGCAATTTTGAGTATATTGCCACAATGTTAATAACGTTTCTGTCCTTAATCTTTTCTCAAACGCAACAAGAACACCACGCGGACAGAAACGTGTCCCTATTTGCACGTTTTGGAATCTTAATAAAATGCCATAGCAAATAAAAATATTATGAAGAAAATAACAATATTAGTTGCCACAACCTACACCTGCACCGTGCTGTTTATGGCTTTTCTAAAACAAAAACACTTTTGTTTATTGCACCACTTTCAATCACTAAGGTGAAGTCTATCTTTACTGTAGAAACTAAAAAATCTGTCACTGGCTCTTTCTCTCTCATGCACACATGCACTTTCATCGTAGATGCACATTCCATTTTCTCTCTTCACTCATCTCTCACACACATTTCTCTCTGTTTCTCATTCTGTCTCTCACACACACATACACACGCTCTCTTTGGAATCTTTATTCGGTACAAACTGCAATCCCAGGTTCTTTCTCTTCTTTTCCTTTCATATACACACACATATTGTCTCCCTACCTCTCTCTCTCTAAAACAAGTTATCTCTCTCTGTCAAAAACCTATTATTTCTATCCACGGCTCAGAACAGCACTTTCAACCAACTTATATTCCTTTTACACAAACCACCTGCTCTCTTCCTCTCGAAAGTACAAACAACAGCCTCCTTCTATTATCTATTTAAAATACTGGCTCTCTCTCAGGTGCTCAAAACAAGCACATTTAATAACCACTTTCTTTTCCAGGGGTACTTAATTCCAGGTTTTCTCACAACCTCTCAACTACGCAAACTTGATAGATCTAGCTGCCCCATTCCTTATGTTCCCTCTCACTTTACTTTACCCACTCATACTTTTTTTAGCTACGACCAATGGTGGCCGGTATCAGGGCAGAGTGGCGGGGGGACCGGTGTCAGTGGCGGAAAAAAAACCCCCAAAAAAACCAAACACTTACTTGCCTCTCGCTGCATCGCAGACTAAGTACTCTTCTGCTGCTGCAGTGCACAGGCTCCAAGGCTCCCCTGTGGCCAACCTGATGCTGCTCTCATGTTTGAAATCAGGATTGGCCTGAGTGCTGTGAATTTGAACTCCCAGAGAGATTGGAAACCTGTGCTTTGCTGTCTCCAACCCAGCAATGCAGCTAGGGTTTGAGACAGCTCAGTGCGCATGTGGGCTTAGCCGGCCTGAGATGGCCAGCCAAACCCACATGCGCTCTGACAGCAGTGCTGCACACCACTCTTCCTCCAGCCTCACAGCCTGTCATTATCTGCCCTGCCCCCAAAACTTGTTCGAGCTGAAAAATAAAATGATAATAAACCTGTGTTATTATTGTTTTATTTTTTTAGGTTTGGGGCTGCTGGCAGGGGAGGTCGACACTCCTCTGCCATAGCGGAGCAACTGCCACTGACTACCTCTATCTATTATTGCCATAATCCTTCACAAATAAGCAACCTGCCATATAAATACACTACACAAATACAATCCACACCACACACAAATGCACAACTAGGAAATAATCAAATAATCATATTTCCACTACACAACACATACACACACTACACTAAAAAGCAAAACACATACCTATAAAACATTACCATTTACGACGTCAACAGCTCTAACTAAAAATTTGAGACCTATTGCATTGAAAATGCTTGTTTGATATGGAAATTCCCAGTGATTTGTGGGCAGGATGTAAAGTTCTGATATAATGGCCAAACATAGAACCCCCGAGAGTAGCTATAATGAATGCTCCATCCCCTTAGGTGATGCAGAAATATGAACAAGTAATGCATTTAATTAAAGGGAAGGTTCCACAGAAGGAGATTTGTTGATTTGTTAGTTGATGATAACACAAACTACACAGGAAGCTAAAGAGTCAGTGTATGTCTCATATGAATCCCTTATGAAGATATTCAGACAGCATAGTTGGGTTGAAAATAATGAAAAAAGGTAATTTGAATAATTTTGCTTCTCAATTTGCTCTTGGGTTGCGTCCGGAGATCAGATCTTATATCCAGCAGAATGTCAGATTTTGGCAGTGTAAACTTTTGGCCGAAATATTTCATTATGCGAAATATTGCAGTGATGAATTGGAAATGAAGCAGCAAAAGATTGAAGAGAAGTTCATGTTAGTGTAGACAAAGTTAGCACAGAAAGGATTTCAGAATGTTCAATACATAGGAAATGCAGGTTACAATCGGGTTCTGGAATTAAGGGAGTTTGATTGCAGTGCAGAGTCCAGGTGGTGCATAATGAGAACGGTGTTCTACTGGATAGAGGCCGAGAAGTTCCGATTGACCGGTTTACTGGAATAGAGGTGGCAACTCTTAAAAGGTCTAATCCGTGTCATTATTGTAATAAGTCTTGCCATTGGAATAGGGAGTGCAGATTTAGCCCTAACAGAATGTCAGGTGATGGCCAAACACAGAATGTATATTTGATGCAAATACAAAGAATGCAAATACAGAGATCTCAGAATTTTAATGTGTCACAAGGCCCAATGATGCAAGTGTCCTAAACACCAGTGATGCAGATACCCCAAACCCCAATGGCACCGGAGCATCTGGAAAATCTGTGGTCCAATTCGAATCAAGCTCCATGAGTTAACTCAATTCACTTTGAGAATAAAGGAAGCTTCGGACAGTTCCCAGTCTTCGAGATTCCTGGAGACTATGCTTCTGCTCAATCATAATGACAGTGCCTGAGAGAGGAGAAAGATTGCATATTAGGAGGTAGACCAGAGTGGCCCATTCATGAAAGATGAGGTGAATGGCCACCAGATGTAATATTTTATCGATACCGGTACTACCTGCGTCACAGTTGGGCAAGTGGAAGTCCCAAACATACCCCTCTTGGGAAAGCAAGTCCAAGTTGTAGGTGTTTCCCATAAACATATGATAAACCCTGTGTCAGAAAATGTCTGATGAAGATAGGTTCTTTTAAAGAGGACAACCAGTTTGTAGTGTGTGACTAGTCAATCTGTTATGTAGGCATTTACTGTGCAAATTGAACTACATAATATACTGTAAATCTGAGGATGTTACGTTTCAGACTCATGACAAAGATGTGGACTTTAAGATGGCCAAACTGGGGATGACCGTAGGGTTGTTTCCCATGATGGCTACAGATTAATTGCCCTGTGATCTAAAAGATTTAGTAAAACCTGAAGTTCAGAACTTCTCAGGCAAATATGTTGGTCTGATAAAAGACATAGTGCCAGTGTGAATAAAAGTTAAACCAAATGCAGAGTATCGCCAAATGCCCCAGTACAATTGCTCACCAGAGAAGGTGGCTAGAATTGCCCCTATGATTGAATTGATGATACAACAAGAAATTCTGAAAGAGATATCGGGGATGCCATGTAACTCCCAGAGGCTTGCAAAAGCCTAGTGGAAAGTATTGAATCCTTTAAGTTATGAGAAAGATTAATAATATTGTTGTCTCATATTGTCGAGTGGTACCGAATCCTGCAGTAATTCTGTTTCAGATACCCTGTGAAACCGAGTGGTTCACAGTGATCAACTTATGTCAGGGATTCTTTTCCATACCATTACACAAAGAGTGCTAGTTCCTTTCAACTTTCTGATTCCAAAATAGAATTTTGGCATGATGTCGAGTTCCACAGCGGAATACCGAGAGCCCCCCAATTTTCAATTAGTCCTTGAAAAAGAATCTGGAGACTTTGAAGTTACAGTGCAATTCTATTGTAGTTCAGTACATTGATGACCTGTAAGTGGTGTCAATAACACAAGAAGCATGCAAGCAAGGCACCATTGCCCTACTGAATCATTTGGCAGAAAACATAAAGTGTCCCCAAGTAAATTGCAATACTGCCAGATAGAAGTCCTGTATCTAGGACATCATAATGAGAAAGGAGCCAGGAAAGTGTAATAGTAGAGAATATCTGCTTTTCTGAAAATTAACCTTTAAATCACACAGAGAGTCAGGATGTTACTGGGAATGGTGGGCTGCAATCTACAGTGGATTCCCAACTTTTCCCTTGCGGCAAGGCCTCTACAGAGGCTTACTCGCATTGATGTGTCTGACCCGCTAACTTGGGACTGCAAAATCATTAACGCCTTCCTCGAGCTGAGAGAAATTCTTTGTCACACCCTGGCTCAAGGAATGCTAAATCACAGTAAAGAGTTCATTTTATATTGCAATTAGAGAGAAGGGTGCACTCTCTCAGAGCTCAAACATACCCATGGTGACTCTAAAAGGCCAGTGGCCTACGTTTCCGAATTGATCCAGTAGCCATGGGGTTGTCGGGTTGTTTAAAAGCTGTGGCAGCAGTTGGTGCCAGTTTAAAACAGAGTGAGGGTATTGTTATAGGATGCCCTCTCACTGTGTTCATCCCCCTGTCCATGAGGTGCTTCTCATGCACAGCAAGACACAGCATTTGACCAGTAACCAACTCACCAGGTATAAGCAGGTCATCCTAGTGGCTGAAAACATTACATTGAAATGGTGTGCATGCTTACACTCTACTACTTTATTGCCATTACCCAAAAATTAAATGGATTGGGGGAGAGGTTGAAAATGATTTCCTTAATGTAACTGGATCTGCGCCAAGCCAAGACATAATATTAAAGATGAACCCCTCTCTGAGCCTGATTTTGTATTATTTGTGTTCGGCTTGTGCTTGAGAAAAGAATGATGGTGGAAATTTGAGAGCTGCTTACGCTGTCTGCACTGTAGATGGTTTAGTAGAAGTCTCCTGGATGAGTGATGTAACCTCTGCCCAAATGGCAGAATTGGTTGCTTTTGCTAGAGCATGCTGTGTTTCAGACCAATTGAAATTTACCATTTATACTGATAGCAAGTATGGCTTTAGTGTCGTCCATGACTTTTGTCAGAGGTGGTCACAGAGGGGATTTATGACATCTTCTGGGTCCCCGATCCATAATGGAAAGTATTGTATTGCATTGTAATTGCATTTATATAGCGCTTACTACCCCTGACGAGGCGTCGAAGCGCTTTTTCGGCGAGTAGCACGCTACTCCGGAACCCAAGAAGGATTAGTGTTGAATTAGTATAGTGAAATATGAAAGTAATTTGAGTGGTGGATAGGTTAGTCAGTTATTTGGATTCAGAAGGATAGCAGAGGGATAGAAGAGGGAAAAAGGTTTGCATTTATATAGCGCTTGTTACCCCTGATGGGGTGTTGAAGCGCTTTTTTTTTTACAAGTAGCACGCTACTCCGGAACCCATAAAGGATTAGTGGTGAATTAGTATAGTGAAATATGAAAGTAATTTGAGTGGTGGATATTAGTCAGTTATTTGGATTGAGAAGGATAGCGGAGGAATAGAAGAGGGAAAAAGGGTTGCATTTATATAGTGCTTGCTACCCCTAATGAGGTATTAAGCGCTTTTTTCGGCGAGTAGCACGCTACTCGTAACCCATAAAGGATTAGTGGTGAATTAGTATAGTGAAATATGAAATTTGATAAGTGGACATGTTAGTCTGTTATTTTGATTGAAAAGGATAGTGGAGGGATAGAAGAGTGAAGGATTTAGTGAAGTACATCATGAGACTGTTAGAGGAATAACTTATAATGGTTGAGATAGCAGTCGTCAAGTGCACAGCACACATGAGCGGAAATGATTGTGTCAATGCTGGAAATCGGTAAGCTAATTAAATTGCCCAATATTGCCTTTATGAGTCCTGCGCCTTCAGAGGGTAATATTCAAATTAATCTGAAAGCAAGACTGCCCTGATCCTACTATTAACTATTGTTGATATGTAAGAGGAGCTCAAACGGCTGCAGGAAGAATCACCAGAGAGTGAGCAGTAAGGAGGGGTCATAACAGGATGTGTGAAGAATGAGGATGAGATTTGGGTTTCTGCAGACCTGTTTTGCCAAATAATCTATTGTCACCCATGATCAGACATTTTTATGGTCCCACACAGATAGGGATGGACGCTATTGTGCGGTTATTCATGCAGACTTAGTTTAACCCCCGTTTGATGGTGATGGCCAAGAACTTATGTCACTATTGTGTGACATGTCAGCAGTTGAATGTGGGATGGAGAACACCAGTCACACTGAGTCATGTTGGCAGATCAAGAGGTCCCTTCAACCACATGCAGCAAGACTTTATTGAAATGGCTGTGTGCAATGGCATGCAATATGTTTTAGTTGTGGTGTGCATTTTCTCGCACTGGTGGGAAGCATATCCACCTAAGAGGAATGACAGTCTCACTGTAGCCAAAGTACTGCTGTGACAATTGATTACACAGTTCAGATTCCCGATTTCTCTTGAGTTAGACCGTAGAACTCATTTTAATAATGAGGTCATGAAAATGCTGTGTGCAGCCTTACAAGTGGAGAAGAGGCTGCATAGTAGCTAGTTACCAGCCTGAAGCATCCAGAATAGTTGAGGAGGTTAATGCCACACTGAAATCTCAGTTTTTCAAGGTGTGTGTGTCTACATCTCTTAATTGCCCGGATGCACTGCCTGTCCTAATGCTCTGCCTGTAGTGAGTCTACGAAGTACCCCTGATCCGAAGACAGGATTGTCATTGCATACAATCCTCATGGGGGAGCCATGAGTCTGCCTGCTATGACTGATAATGAGCTTGTGAACATTTCAACTGATATGAATCTTGACTATTGAAAAGGACTGGCTGATGTGGTGCGTGCTGTCTCTTGCCAGGTCGAAGCAGCAACTGCCTTCCCGAGCCAAGCCAAGCCATTCCATGACCTCAGTCCTGGGGACTGGATGCTAGCGAAGAAGCACATCAGAAATGTCTGGATCCTTGTTGGCATGGCCCCTTCCAGGTGATCCTGGTTACCAACACAGCTGTCAAATGTGGTGGGCAACATAACTGGGTGGATGCCTCACAGACTCAGAGAGTAAGACACAGTGGGGAAGGAGTGGTGAAATCAATGACTGATTTGTGGAATCAAGAGTCTGATCACTCCAAAAGAGCAGAGGGGTGGAGAAGGGTGCACCCAGGTGTCTCAAGATCACCAAGAATCACAGAGCCCAGGAGTGCATCAAAGACAAATAGAAGCAAGAGTTGAGCCTGTGGCAAAGGAGCCTGTGGTGAATTACTCAATAGTAACCACAGTCAATCAACTCAGTGAAGCAGTGGATGACAGTTCTAAAGCAGATGAAGGATCGAATAATGTGACCAATGGAGACTACAGAAGGGAAGAGTGTCCAAGAGGTTATGAGAGACTGCGTAAGTGCATCTGTGGAACACATCCCAAAGAATGTCACTGAGGAGACCGAGACAAGCGAACAAAGTGACAGTGAAGATGAACAGCCAGTGATCAGGAGATTATGAGAACAAGGGTGCCTAGTTGAATGTACTCAGCCCTTGAGTGGACCTCCTTTGCTGACAGTGAACTTGATCCAATCTTTTATGAGCCTGGGTGATCAATATCCAGTGCCTGTAGAACTACCATGAACAAGGATACCATTGTGGGGTCCAATCTTTTATGAGCACGGGTGATCAATGGCCAGTGCCTGTAGAACTACCATGAACAAGGATACCATTGTGGAAATATACATTTTTGATCCTGAGCACTGTTATTGCAAGTGAGATATGAATATGAACTGAGTTTGTTGATTACAAATGAACTGTACCTATAAACTGAACTTTATTGAATAGTGAAGATTCCCTAGGGCTAAGGATCCTTTGGAAGAGTAGGATGAATGCTTCAGATGAAGATGAAGTAGGGTTGGGGACAACTCATGAAGACAACTGTATGCAAAGATTTTAATTTGAAGTGACACAGTTTTCAATTTTGCACAAGTGGAAACGACAAGTAGAAACAATTTCTTTGCTTTTAGTTGTTCTTTTATTAAGGTCTGACTGTAGAGGAACAATGGCAATTCTTTCAAAGAACCAACGTAGAGTAATTATGGCAGTAGTGTTGCTTGTCATTATCATTTTTATGGTTGTATTACTAATAAGTCTAAGTTCCCCTGCAGATGCTATCCTATTAAGTCTTACCCCACACCCACTCTAACTGCTTCACATCCCATAGAGAAGCATGAGTTTGACTTTAGGATTTTGCATAAAGATGATGCTTCAGAGGAAGGCTTCTCTTCAAAAATCTTTTTCAAATTGTTTCATGAGTATACTAATTTAATGCAGGCTAAGGATTGCTATGTTTGCACACACTTACATGCATCGGTGGAGTATTTCCTGTAGTATAATCCTTAGTTTATTATGTTATCAAGATCATTTTAAATATTATTTTATAACATTTAATTTGGTCCTTTCAGAAGTGCCTGTGTACAAACATTTGAATACCAATGCTAAAACTAAAGAAATGGACATTGTGTGGCATTTCTTTTTCTGCTGAGAGTTACTTGACACTGCACGTGCCCAGAGACAAATCCAAACTTGTTTATTAAGTCCAAGTGAGAAGAAATATATTGATGATCTGGAGGACAAAAGAGCAGTTACTGAGAAGAGGACGGAGATGGGAAGAGATATTTGGAAAGGTAAGTGGGTAAATAGGGAGGAGAGACATAGAAACCTGGAAACACTACCTAAGTTGAGTTTAGACCGGAAATACAGTTATGCTTCATAGAAGGGAGAGGAATGTTCCAAATTTTCGAAGAATGGGATGGAGTGATTGTCATCATAGGTTTGACATTCTTGGCTACACAGATTAGATATTTACAGGGAATTATCCTATCATATCTGGAGTTATAATGTGTGAGGATCATATGCTTATCTTAAACTCTATGGGGCATATTAGCAAGACCCACGTTAAAATTATCGCCATTTTAGCGGCAGGAAACTGCCGCTAAAACGGCGATAATGGGCTTGCTAATATGCGTTATAGAATTCCAATAGAAGCCCAGGTTAGATGTCCTGCACATCTAACCTGGGCTTCTATTGGAATTCTATAATGCATATTAGCAAGCCCATTATCGCCGTTTTAGCGGCAGTTTCCTGCCGCTAAAACGGCGATAATTTTAACGTGGGTCTTGCTAATATGCCCCTATGTTATTTGGGTTGGAACCTGGTATTTAGCTTTAGTGTTCCCCAAAATGTATTGCATAGATAATTTGGACAGCTAAGCAGTCCAGTTTCCTAGTAGAGTGAAGAATAGTAGTAGTGCTTCACAGATAGTAGGAGATACTTTTGGTGCTATGATTCATTCTGTAGGTGTTGTTTTGAATGGCTTAAAGATTATAGAATACTTTTGACATTGATGGACAAGCTTGCTACCAACACAGCTGGAGCTTTACTAGCATTAGATACAGAAATTCTGGATGCTAAAGCTTCAGTAATGCTGCACTCACATTCCAGACAAGAGCAAGGAAATAGGAAAGTATGGGACAAAATATTACTGGAGTATCAACTGAATTGAAAGAACTGGAAGAGACAGGTGCATGGGAAGCAATTGCGCAAGCACGTTCTACTGTAGGTAGCTGGCTTAATGAAGTTGGTGGTAGACATTTGGGTGCTATGTTAAGGCAAATATTGATTGTTGGTGTTTGTGTCATTTGCATAGTCGCTATGGTGAAGGGATTTAGATTGATGAAGGCAAGGAAGACACCCATAGAGAGTAAGGATATGAAGAGTAAAAGGGAAAAATTAGAGTTGGAGATTGAACAATGTAAGATTTGTGATGAATTGACGGAAATGGAGAATCCTAAATGTAAGCAGCAATGTGTTACACAGATTGAGGTTGGTCCTGGGATGTTAAACTGTCACGCGTGATGGCTATTCTAGCCATCAGTGGGGGGATTGGAGAAGCAGAAATTTAGTGATCAATAATTATTACTAATAATATTTTAATCTGTGTGTTAGAATATTAATTTGTGTGCTAACAGGGGCACTATATCCACATAAAGAAGCCACATTTGAGATATTCAGAGTGTACTCATTAGCTTATGCTGTATGCACATTAACTAAAGTCCTTTTTTTTTTAGCATAGGCCTAAATATTGGTAGGCCTCAGATATTCAAAGAATTCCATTGCATCTCTAATGTTAATTCTGAAATGCAGTCAGGTTTCTTTCCTTTCACTACAGGTACCTTACAATCTACATTGTTAGGTGAATAGCTCCTTGTTTGTTTTAGCAATCTTAACTTAGAAATGAATTGGATACTTGTTATGATTTACACAGTCTGTTAGGATAGGAAAGTACCTTCTGTACAAGGTGGACAGGACTGTCTCTAAGGTCAGTCAGCTGTGTGTGCCATTGTTTGGCGATGGAACAGTAGGGAGTCTACCTGCCCCCAGAAGAGGGCGAAACCTAATTGGCTCCAAAGGTGGAATGTTAGCGAAAACTGTTCCGAGGGGAATACAATGTGTTTTTAAATTCTGTGTTTTTAGAATAGTTTACCAGATCCTCACCTAACTTCGCTAAGAGAAGACTTTTGCTTAACTCTGCTGATTATCTGATCTTTAATTCTTGGGCATATCTCTTGAACATTTCTGTTTTCTCCATGAACCTTAATTTGGTTCAATTAAGACTGCCACCTTCCGCTTAGAATTTTCCTCTCTCTATTCTCGAGCCTTTACTTTGAATAAGAAAATTCCTTTATGGAACTGATACTAGCTTTGTTCTGCATAATTTACATTGTTGTGATTTGCATTGCTATCTTCATTATATGTAACTTCAGATTAAACATTCAACTTGATATACATGCTTTCTTGATAAATTGATGTACTAAAGATTAACGTTTGTAATCTTGCGTGATCTGCTAATAAACGGTCATGGTTCAGACACCTTCCTCTCTTGTGAAGCCGAATTGTTTTCACTGTAGTTCAAATTGTTGTGCTGATGTTAACTCCTTGAATACACTTTCAGTCAATAATCAAAGGTCCATAGGACCAGTTGTGCAGCTTGTTTGATGATTACAAAAGAGACTACAGCTATAGAAAGGTGTACTGGATCACCTTGATGGTTTTTACAGCAATAGACATCAACCAACCTAACAAATCACTGAATAACCTCAAATATCTTTAGTCCGATGGACATAAAACTTGTGAGGTGACAAGATGATGAGACTAGAGAAGATTAGAAGTAAATGGAGGTCCAATGATTGAAACAGACACAAGAACCATTCAGACCCCAGGGACAAATCCTGTTCCGTGCTTAAAGACTCATAAACCTTTGTGACTTTAGAAAGATGGGTGCTCCCATGGTTGCCATGAAAGGTTACTAGTACTGGATGTTGCACATTGAGCGCTATGTAACTGTTATATATTGCGTCTGGGGGATATTGAACCCACTCATATTGTGGCCACATAAAAGAGAAGTGATGTTAGGAGATCATGCCACTACATTCCCAAAACTTTGGGGAGCCATGTATTGGGGATAATTTTTGGGAACATACGACATACCTTCTTAGATAATACCATTTAGAAAGAAGACTAAAAAGGTAAATAAACCCCTGAAAACTGGCAGACAGCTAATATAGCAAATACCTCCATTAGCAAGGAAATCCGTTATTGTATTGTACTGTTGAACTAGGGTTTCTCATTCCATATAATAAACAAATGATGTCTGCGGGTTGCTACATTGGTAGTACAAGAAATAACCTAGTCAAAGGTGTTCTGGTGTGTGACTCTCAAAAGGTGTTAATTGTAACATTCTTTCATCTAGCTACCTTCCTTCTTTCTTACTCACTCCTATGAGAGCCATCCCACAATGCAAACGTGGTTATCTGCTTTAACATACCTCCAAATTGCTGTCCCCATGTAGACGAACATTATATCATATTACGAATGATATGCACTCTACGTTTGTGAGATGCCAGGTCACACACTTGCTACAAAGCCAACTAAAAATGGATATTCTCACTGTGTGCATGACTTGTTTAATATATTAACAAAAACACAAGGGAACCCAACAGGTAGATAAGGACCTTGGGTAACAGTTTAGTATTAGAACAGTGGTCCTTAAAAAGAACAGTATGGTCATCAGGATAGATATAGACTCCAATCAGTGCTATATTACGAGTGTCCAGCTGGACATTCAATTTAATAATTCAAAAATGTCAAAAACCAAAAATATAAACACATCAATACAGTGGGACACAATCCTGCATCCTACATAGAAACATAACGAATACATATCAGGCAAGACAGGGTAGCTTGTGGAATATTGAACACAATTTCTAACAAGCTTGAGGAAACAGTAATTACACTTTTTTATCAGATTTGATTAATGTGCAAACTGTTTAGATTGATCGACGACGTTTCGATCCTCTTAAAAAATGGTAGGATCATCATCAGGACAGTTATAAGTACAAGCCTGATTAATTAGAGATTGCCTCAATTGGGCTTGCGGAAGGTAAAGCCACAAATACACTCAGTGGTGGAGGCCGATTAAATATAATGTTCTAAGAGTGAATAACCTGGCGTTTAGACTGTAAAGTTATCAATTCCAAGACAGCAAGTGGCGATGCACGTTATGCTGTGTGATCCAAGGCTTGATGGCAGTATCATATTCAGCGCACAACACCCCAAAGCTGATCTAAACAATATCTAGCCCTTGCATTACCTATTAAACAAAGATCACTGATTTGCAAACAACTAGGTCATGGCAAAAACTTGCAATAGGATCCTCTCTATAATTTCTCTTAACATCAATGGTCTGACACACTCTATAAAAAGGAATAATGTACTGACAACTCCGAAATCTAAATGCACAGCTATAACTTCAAGAGTCAGAGCTAAATTAAAGAAAGATTGATTGCTTAACGTATACCATGCTAGTAAAATGGATTCAATCATGATCAGTCAAAGTTTCAGAGGCCACATAGAGGAACAGTGCTAATCAGAATTTGAATGGGATGCTGTTGACATTCAGGTGCCTGAAACCATATAGCAGAAGCATTATTTGGCTACATTAGCCATTAGGACACAATCAACAATTCATGGGAAATGAAAGGGTAGTGATACTAAGAATGTGGTCCAGGGACACCAGAAATAAAGCTGAGTAGATGGCCAGGACTGTCTGCAGAAGGGATGCACAAAATGTAAGTACCTGACCAGCTCCTGTGGGAGAGTCCCTTTGTCTGTGGCCACTGAAGTTACTTCGCAGGAGGATCTAGATAAGCTCACTGATTGGCAGGCTGCAGAAAGATCTGCCCATGCGGACTTCTGTTTGGCACAGTGAGAGTGCCTGACCCAGATGTACTCTTTCAAGAAGGTTATATGAGGAGCATGGCAAATGCTCTAGTTATTTTAATATTTATTGGGAGAATGTTGTTTCTCTACAGTGAGTCTAATGACATTGATCTTAAACAAAAAAGGGGAGCCTGAGCACTTACACAGTCAATCATCAAAATTTCCAAAGTGTCCAAGGTTCAAGTATTATTTATTCCATATCCATCCTGTGATTCATATGACGTTGATCCAAGAACAGGCAGCCAAGAACAAACAGCTAACACCTGTTTCGTCATACTGCAAATATGCCTTCGACTTCCTCAGGGATGCTAAAACAAACATCTAAGAGTAGATTTAAGCCAGGCCTATAATGGCAATCGTAATTCCCATTATCAATCTGTTCCTGCAAATTACGTAGTGAGCGCAGCAGTTTGGTAAAGAGTTGGTGATATATGTATCACTTCCAATCTTAAATTATATCCAGTCCAATAATACAACGTGCCGGAGGGTACTCCATGCATCCATCGACAGCGTGGATATTGATCTTAAGACCATTAAGATGTTTTGTGGTGCCTCAGTGTCATGAGATCTCTGCCTAAGTTAGTTGGCATTACCAATGCCCACAAAAGCCTAACAAGCCAGAGATCAACTGTAAAACAATTGTGCAGATATTGCCTGACTTGTGAAGCAAGTGAGAAGTTTGGACATACGACCAAAGATACCTTGATTCCACTGCCAGTAGGGTTGGCCATTTTCAGACCAATGGATGTAGGCAACTCCTTCAAAAACAGATTTATTTTGAAAGTTGAATATCATGAAATGAAATGTCCTAAATCCTTACATCTCAAAACTTAAAATATCTGATTTGTGCCCATGATACTGATTCTGTTGACAACATGTGTAGGAAACAGAATCCAGTTTGTCAGAAAAGGTCCTCCAGAAGCAAAAAGTTACAAGATGTCCAAAACTGTAGACATAGCATGATTTAGTCCTTCAGTAGTCTGTGTAACCTGGTGGTTTTGGACCAAAGGCCATTCCTCAAGGCAGTATGCCAAAACTGAATTTCTGTGTGGGCTGGGAGAGTCCAAATCTTCTGTGAAGAATGTGCATTTTCTGTGATAATAGGACCCTCCTTCATCATAAAGTTGTTAACTCTTGCTAGACCATCTTTCTGTCAGGATGGGCTCAACCAGAGTATGGAGCATTTGATTTCATATGCAGGGATCCACGATGCAATTTAGAAAAAATTAAATAAAATATAATGTCTTGAGGAACACACTTATGTTCCTTTATTCAAGGTGCCTCTGATAAGATTAAAAAGACAACGGGAAGTAACTGGATCTAAATTAATCCCACTTCTATTTGTTGACATGTTTCAACCAGACTATCAAGACGCTCATGGTCAGTGACTTTCCACAGGCCAAAAAGAAATCCTATGACTGACTTTCTTCTACCTAAAAAATGGTATAAAAATGGTGGGCCCCAATATACATATGAGCACGCAAGTATACTCCTTTGCATAGCGTAAATGAAAGGTGCTTCATAACAAATGTAGAGAAAAAGTGAACAGAGATCATAATTATTTTCATCTCTTAAACGTTGTACATACAAAAACAGACTTAGGGCCTCATTACGATTAGGTTCAGAAAGCCTCGGAGCCTCATCGCAGTTTCAAAAATGACAGCCTCATTACAATAGAGGTTGTCAGTTTTGAAACCGGCCGGACATTCCGGCTGGCTTCCGACAGACTCAAGGAGCCCATCTGGCAGTTGGAACTGGCATGTAATCCCTATGGATTACGAAGTCGGTTTCCGGCAGGCTTTCCATGCCGAACTTTTCAACATGGAAAGCCTGTCGGAAAGTGACTTTAACGGCCCCTAGCAGGACCCCCTTCAGAAAGTGGCCTCAGGTTGGGGGCCGAGGGGGCACCTATGGTACCCTCCTGTTCATCCCTGCAGCGTGTGGCAGGCACCGTGAGGTGCCTGCCACGCAGTGCAGGAATAAACACAAAATGCCTTTTATCTATGGGAGCTTGTGCTGTGGCCGGTTTCCGACCACAGCACAAACGCCAATACAGAAAAGGAAGCTTGCAACCACACCATCTGTGGTCGCATCAAAATTCAATGGTCGGGACTGCCGACCGGAGGTGGGTCGGACCCGTATCCGCAATGGCGTCCATCCGACATCGAAATAAGGCCCTTGGTGTCCAATGAAGACATGCATACACCCAAGTGCACCATACAACAGAATAAATGACCTCACTGCAATTCAGTGAAATGACTCACCCAAAAGTTAGGGAAAACTCGCCTCAAAGGAGTAAGAAGGAGGTACTTCCCTTTTAGTCACACACCAGAAAAAGTGCAAACTTTAAATACTTTTATAAGCTGTCTCTTCAAACATCTCTGTGTCTCTCAATACAAAGAAACAATGCTAGAAGCATAAAACAGGTCTAACAGATGATAATCAACAAGACTCACTTCATTAAGGGCCAGATGCCTGCTGACAACCTATTGGCCACTGTGATTACACAATCATATCGGGATGATGGTGAGTGGTTGATGCTACTGTGTGAATCACTCTGAGCATCACTACGCACGATGCCATTGTGACGTGAAGTGTCACATATCCGTTCATCTACTCAAAAGACAGTTATTATCAACCACGATACATCAGTATGTGAGAAGTACTCACTGTTGTGTATAGGGTGGTAGTTTTTGGAAGTTATGTGGCGGATAATTTTCTAGAGGAGAAAGAGCAAAAAATATCATTTGAAAAAGTTTTGGCTGCCTGTGGGGATTGGGTGCATGACCGTGCCAGAGGCCAGGCCCTGTGACTCACACACCTGTGTGAGCAAGGGGACGATGTTCCCCGAAACGCCTTACTGGAATAAAATCTTAAGCCTGATTTAATCTCCTGAGAGAGCGTGATTACTTGGTGATCTCAACAAAAAACTTATGCCTGGTATGCTTCGCCGGGACTCGCTCCATCTACCACGGGCTGAGTGAGGCGGAAGGAGCACAGTGTTGGAATTATATATATATAAAAACGGTTTCCTTAAGCCCCCGGGTGGGCCAGGTCCCGGGGGCAATGTGTTATTATATAGCGGGGCCTGCGGGGGCCCCAGCAGCCCCGGGGACCGCCACCTCCCCGGGGCTTTATAGAAAATGTGCAGGGGGCACGTAGCCCCCCCACAACCCCAGGGACCGCCACCTCCCCGTGGCTTTATTTATATAAGGGCGGGGGCCTCACGGGCCCCCCAAACCCCGGGGTCCGCCCCCTCCCGGGGGCTTTATTATGATAGGGTGAGGGGGCCTCGTGGGCCCCTCCGTACCGCGGGGACCGCCACCTCCCCGGGGCTTTATTTTTATAAGGGCGGGGGCCTCGCAGGCCCCCCAAACCCTGGGGTCCACCACCTCCCGGGGGCTTTATTACGATAGGGTGAGGGGGCCTCATGGGACCCCCCATGCCCCGGGGACCGCCACCTCCCCGGGGCTTTATTTTTATAGGGGCAGGGGGGCCTCGCGGGCCCCCCCAAGCCCCGGGGACCACCACCTCCCTGGGGCTTTATGAAAATAGGGCGGGGGGCCTCGCAGGCTCCTCCAAGCCCCGGGGACTGCCACCTCCCTGGGGCTTTGATAAATAATTAGTGTGGGGGGGCTCAAGCCCCCCACACTGCCCCGGGGGCCATCACCTCCCCGTGGCATTGAATTTGTAAATACGGGGGTCCATTGCGGACCCCTGGCCCCGGGGACCACCGCCTCCCCGGGGCTATTTTCACGAAGTGAGGGGGGCCGCGCGGCCCCCCTCCTGGAGCCCTCAATGGCCCTGGGGACCGCCACCACCCAGGGCCAGCTCCTGCAATGTCCCGGGGTGCCCACCTCCGGGACATTGCTGTTTGCTATGGCAGGGCGGGAGCATGGCTCCCGCCCTGCCATAGCAAACACTGCTTTGCTTCGTTGAAGGGAGAGCAGGAAAGCTGCTCTCGCTTCAACGAAGCAAAGCAGAATTGCTTTTGGGCAAGGGGAGCTGCATGTTAGCAGCTTCCCTTGCCCAAAAGTAATGCTGGCTCCCGCAGGAGGCGGGGAGCCGGCAGGGACAGTGGGGGCATTGGGGCTCCCCCCATGGTACCCAATGCTGAGGCCAGGCCCTGGGGGATGGGGTCCCCGGGGCCATTATTGGCCTGAGGAGGGGGGCACGCAGTCCCCCTCTTTTTTAAAAATAAAAAATAGTGGCAGGCCCCGGGGGATGGGGTCCCCGGGCCAATATTGGTCTGAGGAGGGGGGCCATGCTGTCCCACTCTTTGTAAAAAAATAAATAGTGGCAGGCCCCAGGGAATGGGGTCCCCGGGGCCATTATTGGCCTGAGGAGGGGGGCCACGCGGTCCCTCTCCTTATTTTTTTAGAATAATAACTGCTGGCAGGCCCCGGGGATGGGGTCCCTGGGGCGAATACCGAATAATGGAGGAGAGGCATTTTTTTTTCTTTCGAGTTTGGAGTCGCGACCCCGACACGGCTCTCAGCGCGGACCCCCGTGTAACATCGCGTTGGATTTGCGAATTCACCTTAAATAAATAATTAAGTAGTATATAATTTAAAAGGTAGTGTTTTATTTGTGAAGTTGTTTTAAAGAGTTACTGGGATTGCAGTTAATAACAAGATTACAATGTATAGAGTTGTTAAAAATATATAAAATTAAAAATTAATAGTTAAACTTGAAAAGTGTATTGTGTTCTAGTACATTGAATTCCTGCTTTTGCAGATTTGCTTCGAGTGTGCGAATCCACAAAAATTTAAAAAAAAATATGTATGTGAAGAAAAAATATATATTTACTATTATGTTATAGGGTGGCTCAAAAAAGAGCCCTTTTTTTCATTATGAGTTTGTTGTAGCTACATGTAAGTGCGGATCCACAGCTTTAGGTTGTTGAGAAAGACTCTGTTTCCTTCATCTATGAAGTGTACTCCATCACTTCTGTAAATGTCATCCATATCAAAACGTATATTGTTGTTGTAGATAGATGGACCCCATTCTATGATCTCTGAGCTATACAGAAACAGCTTTATTGACATTCTTCCTAGCTTTCTCAAACTGTGGACAGAATTGAGTTGACCACTTCCATTTCTGTCTTTGGCATATATTAGAGTATACAAAGACAGATTGAGGTAAAAGCAACATCAATTGTGCAAAGGTGTCCTTTATTAGCATTTCCAGACCTACCCCAGTCAATGTGTCTAGGTCATTGCCACCACAGTGCACAATCATGAGGTCAGGGGGTTGGAGATGCCAAAAGTTTTTAACCAAAGGCATCAATTGGTGCCACTTTAATCCTCTCTATGCAATCCATTTAATATCCACATTTTGCAAAGCTAGGTCTTTGTTAATACCTCTGCGTTCAGCATACCTTTTGTACCAGAAAACATAGCTGTGCCCAACAATCCATACTGTAAGCATCTTGAAGGGATGTCTGGAAGTAATGAAAAGATGTCTGTAGCTGAGGTAGTCAGTTGGTAGAATGAGAGGTATCTAAAATGGCGGACAAGATGCTGTTTTTTAAAAAGTAGAGAATTGATTGGCTGTTTAAGAACATTGTACATTCAAACATAGGGTGCATGTTACTTTCTTCAAAAAGCATGTTTCTTATTGGTCAGCAAAAAATGTTTGAAAGGTACAGTAGATAGGATAAGGTCATTTTTTGCAAACGTCAACCACACCTGCTGTTTGCATTTGTAACCTTGTGTGCTGAACTTGAAAATATGGTGAACTTGTGACCTGTCAGTTCAGTTGAATGTTCCATGAACTGTTACTATGGAAACTGGCATTAAGTTGAATCGGGGAAGGGTTGAAACTTAACTGTGGACTTCAAATGTGAAATTGTAATTTATATATAAGTGATATCTTATTAAAGTAAGATTTCCCAAGTCAGTACTATCTTTAGAGGTGGTGTGTTCTTAAAAATAGTGGTATTTTTTTTGTAATATATTTTTGAACTCCCGTATGGATTTGCGGTTCCATCGCGTCGGTACACAGTGGAGTCGCGACTCCAAAAAATTCCAGAACCAGTTTGGGTACTTTTAGAAGTCAGTTGGTAAGGGTTAATATGTCTAACAAATAGAAATGTGTTTTATAATTTGAAATAATGTAGGAAGCAATGTGATTTGTTACTTACATGTATTTGTGTGGAGAAAGAGAGGGAGAGTTTGCCATTACTGGTTTTACCTTGATTGTGACATTTTATATTCTACAAATCAATTTGGAAGGTGAGTTATACATTTGTGAGGTGTATTATGTATTAGGTTTATTTTTAATCTTTAAAAATTATTGATGAACTGTGATATTTGAAATATATTATTAAATGTAGAGATGTGTATTGTAGTTTTTTGTTTGTAGTTAAATGTTGTTTGAAATAGATTCTGTATAGTAATATGTGTATATTGGAAGATGGATTAGTGATTATGGTAGTTTGTTTTAGTGTGTGGATATGTACATTTGTAGTATACTGAATAATTTTAGCTGTTGCTTTAAAATTGGAGGTGGAGTCTGATTTTAAGGTGTGCATGGACTTCTGTCTCAAGTATGTTTCTACTTGTATATGTATTTTCATATGTCTTATACATTTGAAGGTGCATGATGTATAACAAAGAGGTGTAGTTGCTTTTTATGTGGTAGTCTCAAGACTGTGAGTAGTAGTGGAATGGTGAAGATGCAGCATAATAGTGTGATTTCTAGAGAGGTACAGTTGAAATATGCCACATAATGTTTGGTGTTTGTTTGAAATTGGAAGTTTGTTCTGTGAATTTTTAAGGTTTGGATAGTGTTATGGTACAGACATTCATGTATGCTTTTAGGAATATGGTGAGACTTTTAGTGAAGACATGTGAAGGGTTCCTGCTTTGTATTTGGGTAGGTGTAACATTATAAGTAGTTGTAGAATGGTAAAGTAGCAGCCTGAAAGTGAGGTTTGAGATGTTTGTAGAGATGTTATTTATTAGAGTAATTTGTATGATGTGAGGAAAGTTATATTTCATATATACTGCATAATTTTCAGTGTCTGTTTGAAAATTGAAGCGTAGTCTGTGAAGTTTTGAGCTGTGGATGGTGTTGTGACTGAGATATGTGTCTACTTGCACATATATTATGCTATGTGTTATGCGTTATATAGATGTATAAAACACAGGTATACATTTATCTGTGTATTACTTTTATACATGATGCTGCTAGCAAAAGGTACAGACATATGCATACATGGTTTTAGAAATATGGGGAGACTTTTATGAAAGATAAGTGAAGTGTTGCTTTGCTGTTAGCTATGCTCTATACCTGATTACTACTAGAATAGTGAAGCTGTAGTAGTTGAAAAGTGATGTTTAAGATATGTTGGGAGAGGAATTATTGATTATGGCACTTTATAAGAGTCTGTATAAAAGTTCACTTGAAATTTGCCACATAAATTTAGGTGTGTTTGAAATGTTAACTGTAGTCTGTCAAGTTTTAAGGCCTTTATGGTCTTGTGAGTGTGGTTATGTTTGTACTTGCACATGTATTCTAATATGTAAAAATGCTTTTGGCAATAGGTATAGATAGAATCATGTATGCTTTTAGGAATATGGTTAGAGTTATGGTAGAGATATGTGATAGGTTGCTGCTTTATGTTTGACTAGGCCCAATATTTGTAGAATGGTGAAGCTGCAGCACAAAAGTGAGTTTTAAGACATGTTAGCAGAAGGGATTACTGATTAGGCTACTTTCTATGAGTCTGGGGAAAGGTACACTTGAAATACACTGCAGAAATTTAGGTGTGTCTTTGAAATGTAAAGTTCAGTCTACTTGTTTATTTCTGTTATATATGATGATGATTTCAAAAGGTAGACATATATGCATGTATAGTTTCAGGAATATGGTGAGATCTATAACAGACTCATGTTTAGCTTTTATGCTTTATTTTGAGTAAGCCTAACACCTTGATTAGTTACAGAATTTTGAAGCTGCAGTACAAAAGTGCGCACTATGTCATAGACCTGAATTTTGTGCTGCAGTTTCAGTATTCTGCTACTACTCAGGATGTTGCACTGCTCCAATCACTCAGGTACTACTGCAATACTACTCTAATCACTCAGGTAGTACACATGCACTTATAAAATCACCCAGGCACTTTCTATGTATTCCTCTAATCCCCCAGACATAACTCCTGCAATCATGCAATCATCAATGCGTTAGCTATACACTGGTTTAATCATGCAGGCACTACCCTTGCACTCCTCCAATCACCCTGTCAGGATCTATGCACTCCTCCAATCACTTAGCCAGTGCCTATGCACTTATAAAATCACCCAGGCACTACCTTTACACTTTTGAAATCACTGAGGCACTACCACAGTATTACTCTAATCACCCAGGCAGTACTGATGCACTTTTAAAATCACTCAGGCACTTTCTATGTACTCCTGTAGTCCCCCAGATATTACCTCTGAACTCATGCAATCACCAATGCATTAGCTACACACTGGTTCAATCACCCAGACAATACCCTTGCACTCCTCCAATTTCCTTTTCAGGATCTATGCACTCCTCCAATCACTTAGCAAGTACGCATGAACTTATAAATCACCCACTCACTTGCTATGTACTCTAGTAATCCCCCAGATATTATCCCTGCAATCATGCAATCACCCAGGCACTAGTTATGTACTACTCCTGCAGTCATGCAATCATGCAGGCTGTACCTATGCACTCATGTAATAACCCAGTCACTACCCGTACACTCATGCAATCACCAAGGTTCTACTCATGCAGTCCTCCAATCACCCAGGAACTACCTATGCACTCCTCCATGCACCCAGGCATTACCCATGCACTCTTCCATGCACCCAGGCATTACCCATGCACTCCTCCAATCATCCAGATATTATCCCTGCACTCATACAATCACCCTGTATGATATGTAGAATCATCTAGGTCCTACTGTTGCACTCATCTATTCACCTAGGCACTACTCAATGAATCATCTGTACCTTTAGGTGCTATTCATACACTTATCCATGTATTCAATGTTTATGTGTGCACTCATGCAATTAACCAGTCACTATCTATCTTCTCCTACAATTACCAAGTGACTACCATTGCATGTATTCAATCACCGAAGCACTACCCATGAAGTTATGCAATCACTGAGGTAGATCTATTACATGTTTCAGTTGTAAGTTTCATTATATTTCAGAAATATTGTATACATATTTCTTTTAGATATGATGATGATTTGAAAAGGTAGAGACATATGTATGCATGCTTTGAACATTATGGAGAGACTTATGGTTGAGTCATATAATAGTCTGCTGTTTTATATTTGGCTGGGCCCAACACTCATGCAGTTATAAAACACCCTAGTACTACCCATGCAGTCTTCTGAATGATCCAGGCAGTACATATGCACTGATGCAATCACCCAGGCATTACCCCTGCACTCATGCAATCACCCAGGAAGTAGCTATGCACTCATGCAATCACCAAGGTATTACCCAGAACTCTTTGAATCATGTAGCCACTGCTCATGCACTTATATAATCACTCAGGCACTAACGTTGTACTCTTTCAATCATAGAGGCACTAGCCTTGTACTCATGTAATCACTCAGCCAGTAGTCATGGTATTATGAAATTAACCAGGCAGTACCTTTGCACTAATTTATTCACTCAGGCATTATCTCAGTAGTTCTGAAATCACCCAAGAAGTACCCATGCTCTTATAAAATCACCCAGTCACTTTCTCTGTAGTTATGTAAATCACCAGATATTACTCCTGTAGTTATGCAGTCACCCAGGCGTTACCTATGTACTCCTTTAATTCCCTAGACGTTACCTCTGTACTCATGCAATCACCAATGCATTAGCTATACAGTGCTTCAATCAACCAGGCACTATCTTTGCACTCTTTCAATCACTGAGGCATTAGTCTTGTACTTATGTAATCACTCAGGCAATACTCATGCACTTATAAAATCACCAAGGCACTACCTTTGCACTCCTGTAATCACTCAGGTAGTACCTTAGGACTTCTGTAATCACCCAGGCAGTACTCATGGACTTATAAAATCACCCACTCACTTTCTATGTACTCCAGTAATCCTGTAGATATTACCCCTGCAGTCATGCAATCAGCCAGGCATTACTTATGTACTACCCCTACTGTTATAGAATCATGCAGTCTCTACCTATGTACTCATGTAATAACCCAGGCACTGCCCTTGCAGTCATAGAATCACCCAGGCCCTACTGTTGTACTCATCTATTCACCTAGGTACTACTCAATGAGTCATCTGTACCTTTAGGTGCTATTCATACACTTATCCATACACTCAATGTTTATGTGTGCACTCATGTAATTTGCCAGTCACCATCTATCTTTTCCTACAACTACCCAGTGACTGCTCTTGCACGCACACAATCACCCAAGCCCTACCCATGAAGTTATGCAATCACTCAGGCAGATATATTACATGTTTCAGTTATAAGTTTTACTATATTCCAGAAATATTGTATACATATTTCTTTTAGATATGATGATGATTTGAAAATGTAGGGACATATGTATGCATGCTTTTAACAATATGGAGAGACTTATAGTTGAGTCATGTAATAGTCTGCTGCTTTATATTTGGGTAGGCCCAATACTCATGCAATTATAAAAACACCCAAGTACTACCCATGCAGTCTTCCAATGATACAGTTACTACATATACACTGGTGTAATGACTCAGGCATTAGTCCTGTGATCATGCAAACATCCAGGCACTACCTACGTACTCATGCAATCACCAAGGTATTACCCATGCAGTCTTTGAATCATTTAGGCACTACATATGCACTTATATAATCAGTCAGGCACTAACGTTGCACTCCTTCAATCACGTAGACACTACCCTTGTACTTATGTAATCACTCAGCTAGTAGTCATGCTGTTATAAAATCACCCTGGCATTACCTTTGCACTCTTTTATTCACTCAGGCACTACCTCATTACTCTTGCAATTACTGAAGCAGTACTCATGCAGTTATAAAATCACTCACTTGCTATGTACTCCAGTAATCCCCCAGATATTACCCATGTAGTCATGGAATCACCTAGGCACTACTTATGTAGTACCTTTGTAGTCATAGAATCATGCAGTGTCTACCTATGCAGTCATGTAATAACCTACACACTACCCTTGCAGTCATAGAGTCATCCAGGTGCTACTGTTGCAGTTATCTATTTACCTAGGCACTACTCCATGACTCATCTATGCCTTCAGTTGCTATTAATACACTTATCCATGCACTCAACCTGTATGTATGCCCTGATGATTTAGCCAGTCACTATCCATCTTCTCCTGCAATCACCTAGCGACTACCTTTGGAGTCATACAATCATCTAAGCACTATGCATGGAGTTATGCAATCACTCAGTCAGATCTATTACATGTCTCAGTTTCTAGGTTTCACTATATTTCAGAAATATTGTATACGTATTTCTTTTAGATATGATGATGATTTGAAAAGGTAGAGACGTATGTATGCATGCTTTTAACAATATGGAGAGACTTATGGTTGAGTCATGTAATAGAGTGCTGCTTTGTATTTGGCTAGGCCCAACACTCATGCAGTTATAAAAACACGCAAGTACTACCTATGCAGTCTTCAAATGATCCAGGCACTGCATATGCCCTGTTTCAATTACCCAGGGTATTATCCCTGCACTCATGAAACCGCTCAGGCACTACCTATGCAGTCATGCATTCACCCAGGTATTACCTATGCACTCTTTCAATCACCCAGCCACTATCAATGAACTTATATATTCTTTCAGGTACTACCCTTGCACTCCTTCAATCATGCAGGTATTACCCTTGTACTTATGTAATCACTCAGCCAGTACTCATGCACTCATAAAATCCCTCCAGCACTACCTTTGCACTCGTCCAATCACTCAGGCATTCCCTCAGTACTCCTGCAATCACCCAAGCAGTACTCATGCAGTTATAAAATCACCCACTGATTTGCTATGTACTGCAGTAATCCTCCAGATATTACCCCTTTAGTCATGCAATCACCCAGGCACTAGTTACGTGCCACCCTTACAGTTGTAGAATCATCCAGGTCCTACTGTTGTACTTATCTATTCACCTAGGCATTACTCAATGTATTTCTTTATTTATAGATGACAATATTTGTATATAATTATTTTAATATTAAATATTTTTTAGAAAGATAAACTTTTTTTTTTAATTCTTTATAATTGTTAAGAAATATTCAGTATGACAAGAAAAGTTCAAAAGAAAAGACAACAAAGGAAACAGAACTATTTAAAGGATAGAGAAAAGCAGAAAGTAGATGAAGTACAACATGTGACGTTGAAGAAAAAGTCTTCTGGTAAGAGAACAAAAGAATTTGTTAAAAGTGTTTTAAAAAAAGTAATCGATTTTGAAAATGGGGACAAGAGAAAGAAAAGTACTACAAGCAATCAGAAGGAAAAGAAAAAAGGAGTAATTAATGCAAAATCAAGTTATAGGAAAACAATCCATGTTGAAAAAAGGATGAAACAATATAAAGACATTAGGAAGAGAATGTATAAAAGTAGAGTACTACAAAATGTATTGAAAGATTGCAAAAAATATAAAAGAAGATCAGCATTTTACAAAAAGAAAGAGATTGAAAGTGTAGTCGAAAAGGCTTTTGAATTGAAAAGAAAATTGTTTATAATAGTATTGAAGAGAATAAAAACATTGAATAAAACAATGCACTTTATGAAGCAGAAAAGTAAAAGAAAAAGACTGGTTAATAGAACTAACTTTTGCAAAAACGTTTCGGGTGAATGGAAGCACACTTCTAGTACTGAACTTTTTTTAATGAAGAAAGCTATTTTTAACAAATTACATTAGTTCATGCAGTTGATACCAGGGGTCGTTGTTATGAGGTTAAAAACGGTTGTCCAATTGAAAAAGAAAAGATGGTTCCTAGAAATGTGGAAGAAGTAATAGCTGAAGAAGTTCAAGGGAGACGTACACAAGCTCCAGTGTATAAGTGGGATTGTAGTAGTATTTGTAGTATACAACAGGAATCTATTGATATATTACGAATTTTCTTACAAGATTATGGTAATAAAAGTGTTAAACAGAAGATTAAGATATTGCAAGGACTAGATCCTTGCAAAGTGAGAAAATATAATGGCTTGCAGGGTCATTCTCTGGCTTGTCTTTCTAGAAAAGTGTGTTGAAGTACTTTTCATCATTTAAGAATGTTAGTAGTACATCACTCAGAAATGCGGAAGTTAGTAAGAAAATTGTACTATGTAAAAAGTCCTGCATTATCTTTAAGTGAAATAAACACTGCTCTTTTGCATGGTTCAGTATTGGATGTAAAAAAGGTTTCTGATGATATACAGTTTAGTTTCTTTGGTCCTGAAGAGGAGTGTAGAGAAAGTGAGAGTTTGATAAGTGTAGGTGTTGAAGAAGAGGTGGAAGATGGTACTACTCAGAAGTTTGCAGAAGAAATTACAAAGTTTAAAGTACTTTCATGTGAAAAACCAAACTATGTTTGTATTTGTTGTCGATGTACTCACTATAGAAGTCAAACTAGGAATGTTGATGTGTATTTAAAAAGTGAAAAGGAAAACAATGGTAAGTGGGAGCAATTTGGTGCTTATTTGTTGGTGGAAGGTCATTTTGAGTTGGGTAGTGATCAATGTATTTGTAAATATTGTTACAATAAATTAGAAGAGAACAAATTGCCAGCTAGAGCTGTACATAATAACCTAGAGTTGGTAGCTATTCCTCCGGAACTGGTAGATTTAAATACATATGAGTTCATTCTTATTCAATCTGCGCACCCCTTTCAGGCTATAGTTCGTATGGAGCCTAAAACAGGTAAGCTGCCTCCAACAGATTTAGAAAGAGGTTTAAAAGGAAGAGTTGTGTATTTACCTTTAGATTTTAAGAAAAATATTGAAACTGTTGGTGTAGAGAGAGAGGAAAGTGAACCTGTAGTTATTCTAGTTAGTGGTGTACCAACAAAGAGTCGGAAAATATGGCAAGAGTTAGTAGATGTCACCAAACTTCAAAAGGCTACATTATATCTTGTACAAAACAATATTTACTATAAAAATGTATATGATGAAGCACAAGAATTATCTTTAGAGGATGATAGAGAAATTTCAACTGGGGAAATAGAAAAAGTGGACAACTGCAGGAGGGAAGACATTTATGAACATTACAGTATACATCCTTTACATTCAAAAGAAGTTATAGGAAACACTATTGAATTATTACAGATGAAGAAAGCAAAAGGAACTCCCATGAGTGTATGGGAAAAAAGTTTAGAAGCTCGTTGTTTTCCACAGCTGTTCCCCACTGAGAAAGGTAGATGATCAGTACAGATTCCAGCTTCAGAATATCGTACAACTAGATTGTACTCAGAATATCCAAGATTTCAACAGTGTATTCCATATTTATTTCATCTTCTGTTTGAAAGTGACTTGTCTGGACTTTCATATGCAGTGAACCACATATTAAAAATGGGAGTTAATCTTACACATGTTTCTGCAAAGGATTTTGTGGACAAAGTTGAACAAAGAGACGATCATTTAGAATCTCAGTTAATTAATTTGATGGCGTGTCAACGTGGTAGTAATGAGTATTGCTATCGTCATCATGGACAACTTAAATGTATGTTAAGAAACTTAGGAACCCCTACATGGTTTGTTACGCTTAGCTGTGCTGAATACGCATGGGACGATTTACTTGAATTTCTATGTGAAGCAAATTCAAATATTAAAAACATTGAATTGAAGACAGCTGGAGACCTGTGTTCCTTGGATCCTGTAAATGTGTGCAGATATTTTAATCATAGGTTTCAAGCTATGATGTCTTTTATCTGCAATAAAAATAATCCACCTCTTGTAGAAGTTATTGATTTCTTTTGGAGGAAGGAGTACCAAGCCAGAGGTGCTCCTCATATACACATGCTATTATGGATCAAGGATGCACCTAAATTTGGAACCAATTCTGATGAAACTGTTTTGTCTTTTAATGAAGACTATGTTACCTGTGCTATTCCAAAAAAAGGAGGAGAAAGTAGCTTAAGACAACAAGTTTTACGGTTTCAAAGTCATCGATGTGGAAAATATTGTCTGCGAAAATACAAGTCAAAGGGAAAATTTTATACTAAAGGTCGTTTTGCATTCCCACGTCCAGTAATTTCAGAAGTAAGAGTCAATAGTTTCATGTCAGCAGTAAGGCATACTATCACTCGAAAATCTCCAAAGAATACTTACAACATAAAAAGAACTGAAGAATCAAAGTATATTAATGACTACAATCCAGTGATTTCGACAATGTGGAATGCAAATATGGATATCCAGTATGTTGCAGATAATTCAATTGCTGTTGCTCGGTATGTTACGTCATATATAACAAAATCTGAAAAGACGGAGTTGAAAGAAATGTGGCAAGAGATTTCACAAGAGAAGACTCTTAGTAACAAGTTGTATAGCTTTAGTTTGAAGATGCTTTCTCATTGAGAAATTGAATCTTACGAATGTTTGGATCGGTTGACCTCTGCAAGTTTATACTCAAAGTCAAGAGGAATCATTTGGGTAAGTCTAGGTCTTGCTGAAACATGAAATCGAGTATTGAAATCTCTAGAAGAAATTGAATACTTAGCATTGAATAAACCGGAAAGTCCAGATATTGTTAAAACAAATATGTTGGATACGTACTATCCCAAAAGGAGTCCACATCTGCAAAACATATGTCTCTATGAAGTACTGCAAAATTACAGTTTTAAGAGAAATATTACAGAAAATATAAATGAAGAAAAATATGCAGTAATTGGATGTGAAGGATGTTTGGTAAAACATGCCAAGGGAAATCTTATTAACCACAGGAAACTCAGTTGCGAAACTCCAGATAAAAGGGAATTTTACTATTTAGAACTTCTGCACCTTTTCAAGCTTTGGAAATGGAATTACTTGGAGCTTTTGACTGCTATGAAGATTCTTTTAATGCATGTAAAGATAGCATTCAATGCACAATTTTTCACAATTATCTACAAATGTTAAATGAAGAGATTGAACAAGAAACTACCATTGCAGCTGAAATAGTTAGAGACAGTTCTCAAGATAGTCAAAGTTCTGCTCCACTAAGTCAAGATCCATTAGGACAACCAATTCTTGAAAATGAGGCAGCAACAGCCATGAATGAAGTAGAAACGGCACTGCAACAAGCACAACAGGACATTATTGAGTTGGGAAACTTGGAAGAACAACTAAATATTGAACAAAAAGAAATATATCAGCAAGTGACACAAGAGATACAGCATGGTTTACTGCATGAAAAAAAAGAATGTCAATGCACATCATTTAAACCTATACGAATGTATATCAGTGGTCAAGCTGGAGCAGGAAAAAATTTCTTAATTAAAGTTTTGACCAGTTATCTACAGAAAACCACTGAATCACATTTATCTTGTGTTGTAACCACTCTAACTGGGTTAGCTGCACACAATATTAAAGGGATTACATTACATCGATTACTCATGCTACCAGTTGAACATGAAAATAAATTGGAATATCACAAGCTATCTGGAGAAGCTTGTTATGAAGTGTCAAGAGTACTGAAGAAAATGAAAATTCTAATCATTGATGAGGTGAGCATGGTCTCAAAATTAATGCTTACCTTCATACATTTAAGAATGCAACAGATTTTAAAAACAGATTATGATGTTCTATTTGGAGGAAAACACGTAATTGTATTCGGCGACCTACTACAACCTGTGAAAGGGCAACCTGTTTTTAAAACACTTGTCCATGAAGACACTAGGAAATCTTTGGGAAGTATTGGAAATGTCAACATTTGGTCTCGTTTTGAATATAAAGAACGTATTAAGAATATGCGACAAATTCTTCAAGATATAAGAATTGGTGTTTTGACAAAACATGGCAAAGAAGCTTTACAAAGTCGGCTTTTAACGAACTTGTTTGCAAACGAAAATATAGCACCTGAAATAATATACAAAAAAATTGGAAAAAAGAAGTCTATAGTTTGCCTAATGCCTACACTGGAAGAATGTTCAACATTCAATCACAAACTTTTGGAATTGGAAAAACAACCAATAGTGAAAATGGAAGCTATTGATAAAATGGAACACGAAGGAGTTACTATTCTTCTCTCAGAGAAATGGCAGTCAAAATTGGATTCTTTGGAAAAGTTGGTGTCTAAGACTGCAGGTTTAGAAAAGACTTTATATGTATGTGTAAACTGTCGAGTAATTTTACGGCGTAATTTAAATGTAGAAGAAGGTTTAGTAAATGGAGCAATGGGAAAAGCTGTTGATTTTGTAAATTTTCAGAACAGAGATGGAATTGAATTTTTGAAGATTAAATTTGATCAGATTGAAGAGGTAAAACAGATTGGACGTTGTGCTGTTCGTTTTTTGCTTGTAAAAGACTTGTATGTTTGTAGAAAACAGTTTCCTTTTTCTTTAGCATATGCAGTGACCATTCATAAATCTCAAGGTTTAAGTGTAGACTATGCTTTGGTAAATATTGGAAGTACAGTGTTTAAAGAAGGCATGGCATATGTTGCATTGTCTCGAGGAAGAACATTATCTGGTTTGTATTTGATTGATATTGATGAGAAAAAGATTAGTGCTGATGCAAATTGTTTAAGAGAGTATAATCGGTTAAGAAGACTGTATGCTCCTAACTTAGGTGAATATCCTATATATGAGAAACGTGTAGTATGTCCAAAACGGAAATATGAGAAACATTCTCGTAAGATTCAAAAAAAGAAAACAATTCAAGAAAATGATGAACCTGGAAGGAAAATGAAAATGGACACTGTTGATGATATTGTAGGATACCAGTTAGAAAATAATTCAGGTATCAACTGCTATGCTAATGTCATTGTGAATGTACTCTTTTATCTAGAAGAGCTTCATCATGAAATTATGGAAAATAAAAAAAACGATTTTGTTCTTTATTAGATTATATTTTTCAAACGTTAATAACTGATAGAAGTAAAATACTTACTGCTTCTGGCATTCGGCATCTTTTGGATAAATGTACTGGTTCTTCACAATTTACACTGAACATACAACAGGATGCACAAGAATTTCTTATGTTTATGCTTGCAGTATTCGAAGATGAAGGAATAGAAATTGAAAATTTGTTTGGACTAAGTTACAGATGGGATCATAAATGTGAAGAGTGTTCATTTTCTTCTACCACTGAAATAGACACTGAACGATTCATATATTTGACAATACCAGATTGCAAATCAGTGGGGCATATTCTCAAGGAGCTATCGCCGAGTTAACGGCACTTTATCGCAGCCAAAGTCGAGATAAATGTATCTCAACATTCACAAGCAGGTGCTAACAGCCTATAACACCAGTTTACCCGCGAAAGCATCCTCAAAAAATATCGCCACAGATGACCCCTGCAACTATCGCTAATGAGATGCAGAGTAGGCGTTCCCAAGCAAAAATCCTCGACAACACCACACCTCAACATCCTCAATGACCAGCCCGATCAGTGATAAGACCACAAAACAGGCGATAAGGCACGTTAGCAGCAGGAATCTAACAACTGCTCTGACCTGGTGCAAAGTCGGACCACAGCCTGCACCACAAAATGGAGCCCAGCCCAGAGCCACACCTGAAGGGCAACAGATGCCATGGAGCCACTGAACATGCTTGCCGGACACCCAAGAGGGCCACAACACCCAATGCACCACCCCCCCACCCCCACGGACACCCACCGTCCCCCCCGGATCCAACACTGAGGCAGCGCAGACAAAAACAGCGACCCTCCCAAAATGCACCTAGCCCACAGACCCAACACCAGAGAATGTCATTGCCCACTATATGCCCAAAGGGACAACCCTCCTCCGCATCCTGACCACCGTAGCCCACAGGCTGACGGTACCAACACAGCGGACAACCAACATCCCACCGCAGACAAAGCTGCTGGCCATGCTGCACGTGTTGGCCTCTGGTACCCTCCAACCAACCTCCGCCTGAGACGGAGGAGTCACACAACCTGGCCAATCCAAGTCCCCCACAACGGTCATGGATGACACCATCAGCTTGGTACCCCACTATCCATACCTCACACACTGCGCGGGAACAGCCGGAGACCAAGCAAGGTGGGTACACCACAGCTGGCTTTCCGCATGTGTCAGGGGCAAGTGACTGTACACATGTCCTACTAGTGGGCCCTGGCGACACTGCACACAATAAGCGCAACAGAAAGCGCACGGATCCCACCAATGTGCAGGCAATAGTGGACCACTGTGGTATCTCCGCCAACGACGTCGCCAACCACCCAGTCAGTGTGCATGATACCTGCACCTCCCGACAGTCCATCATCGACCTGCGCCACCAGGATGGCACCCACGGAAATGCACTGCCCATTGGCCAATACCAAATGCTCACACCACACACCTCAACTCCACAATCATGCAACACACAACACAGGAAATGCACATGTCACAAGCTCACATACAACATGCACACCCACCAGACACGACAGCACAACTCACTGTAGGAACCTGGCCCAGCCATGTACATGAGCCATCTACGGCATGGCACCTCGGACACACAATAGCAGAATGTCGGAAGAGGTGGGGATCAGGCATGTGCGAAGGAAGCAAGGGACTGATGAATGAGAATGTACACAATGCCAAGTGTGGCGTGGATGTGCTGGCCAGACTGAAGTATGCAGACCACAAACATATCCATATCAACACACACCGCTGGTGTTTGGAGTGTAGTGGACAGTGGACGGAACCATGTCACCCCAGCCAGTGGGGAAGTCACAGAAATGTAGCTTGTGACGTCCCCCCCGTAAGCGTGAGCGGAGTGGGCTGGCCCGGCATACACCAGGCCAGCGTAGGGGTGTGAATAAAAGGCACGTAACCCTGGGCGTGGTCCTCTTCCGGAATGCCCAACGTCTCTGCCAGGGCGGTGCCCCTCACCCCGCCATGAGGCCGACGCCATGAGCGGTGTTGCCAGCGATCCTGTGCGCCTGCAGCCTGCGCCGCACCCCAAACGCTGGTCCCCGAATCAGTCCTGCCCACGCCTGCGCACCCAGGCCTCAATGCCCACCTTCCGACAACCGGCGTGTGTCGATGAGGGCCCACCACATGCCGGTGCAATCTCCAAGCCCGAGGCCTGCGACCTTGTCAGCCTCCTCAGACCATCACGGCCTCCGCAACACAGGCCTGCAGTATTCCTTTCACATTGACGTACTCCACCGGCATGCACAGCGGACAAGTAGGTCACACATTTGGAACTGAGTCTTGATTAAACCATGGCAGAGCACATAAATCATGGCTGAGTGTATGTTACTATACACCCTTCGATGTGGTGCCAACAGGCCTTAGTGTTACATCACAGCCGCAAGATTCTGTGGGCCCACGCGGACTAGTGCTCTCGGCCTATGCTGCGCTCGAGTAGGTCACAGAATTGAAACTGAACATCGATTATTCAAAGGCAGAGTACGAATCAATGCACGCAAGGAGAGGCATAAGAGGATGATGCATTGCATTTGGGAGGAAAAAAGGATCATCATTATGGAGGTGATCGAACACTACCAACAACTGCCCTGATGTCACTAACTCTGTGCATCGCGAGCCTACGACACGTGGCTGTGGCCCACTGCTGACCGCTGCCTCCAGCCTTCACTGCGGTCCAGTAGGTCACAGAGTCTTGAATCGTCAATGCCGGAGTTCATATGAGTGTACCGGCATCATCGCAGACTGCATCCCCCTCAGCCCCGGTGCCACTAAGTCTGTTCCCCGACATTCATGGACACTCTCTGGTCGTACATTGGTGGCGTTTGAGTCTATGGACTAGAGGGTAGTTTTCATCCTCATGCAGCTGATACCGAATTGGTGGTGGCAACGAGGCAGTCGCTTTCCACTCCTCCATTTGCTGCTTCCGGATAGCTTCTGCCCTCTGCATCATGCCCTGGAAGAACACCTTCCACTGTCCCCCGAAACACTACGCGACATTCACCTCCGACATTGACGAGGATCCGCTCAGTCTGCGTGGCCCTACCTCATTGGACCGCAAGTCACCGTCCCGTGGTGGTGTGCCTGTGCCTGCCGATGTGCACCCGGGGCCACTGACTCTGTGCAGCTCAAGTCCGGGACCCTGTCTGGATGAATATTGAATGACCTCTGTGACGGTGGTCTTGGGGTCATCGACGCCATGTGCATGTGGCCCTGCGCTGTCCGCTGCCTCCGGCCTCAACTGCGGACCACCAGGGCTCACACATCGAATCGAGTCCTGACCGGCCCGGACATCACATCACCACAGGAGGCACACGCCACCATCACCAGGGCCAACTCCAACCACCATCTGCCAGAGTTGAAACAGTGGTACTGGCAGACTGATGGAGTTGCTCAGACCTGTTGTGGATGCCATCATCTGCCTGATCCCCTGCTCAGCACTCCAGGTGCCACTGACTCAGTGCACCGCAACCAATGGACCGTTACTGGTTGAGTTTTGTGATGTGGAGATGTTGCGCAGCAATGTCAGCTCAGGCAGTGTGGGAGACCTGGGACGTTGATGAGGAAGTTGCTGCAGGTCTGACACACCCCACTGAATCTGCATCAGGAATATCCCGAATGGACACAATCCAAGTTATTTTCATCACATGAGCGCGCGCAGCTCTAGTGCCCCAACCTCAGTGCACTGCAACTCACGGACACTTCTGTTTGTATGTTGGGTGACCTCTGTACTTGCTCCGGCTCCCTCCATGTTGCTCAGCAGTTGACTCTGTTATGCATGTGTCTTCTGTTTCTATTGCACTGGTGTCCACTGTTCATGTTCTTGCCAGCACCGAGCACTCCGTGCGGGCTGGCTTATGCTCACCCCACACACATCCAGCACAGGCGTCACTGTACATGTGGCCCTGCCAATAAAGGGGCTGGGTGCACGTGCCCTTAGCCAGTTCAATATAATATCTGTGTGTCTCTCTATGGCAGTGTGGGTCTCCTTTGTGGGGTGTAGGTGGTCCCTGAAGGGTAATTGACACCCACGTATGTGATCTAGTTCGTCTTCCATGGGTTCGGACCACACCCGCACAAGTTCGGCCAGCTCCTTTTGGCGTTCTAACACCTGGCATTGGGGTGCATGTGTGGGTCGATGAAGTGTTGTGGGCCAGCCGTGCTTGCGTGTGCTTCATGCTGTGTGGTCTGTTGCAGGGGCTGGGTTCGACTCTATGTGGCTTGTCTGCCGTGGTCCTGATGGTGGGTTGCGTGGGATGTCCATGGGCTGTTGTAGGGTGTCGGTGTCGAAGGTGTGTTGGTCGTGTCCTGCATCACTGATGGGTTGTCTGGTCTGACCTGCTGGAGGTGTTGTTTGTCCCTCTGCAATGTGTAGGAGAGATGCATGTTGACATTGTGTTGACATTTCTGTTGGCGCATTGTTCTTGTAGACATGCAGACTGTGTGGCAATGTACATTGTGACTGTTTGGGCGGTGCTGGCAATTTGAGGGGGGACAGTGGACATTTGGACTACATGACTGAGGTTGTACCCGTACATATGCATCTCACAGTTCCCTGCTCTGTCAGATGGGATTGGCCTGTTTCTGCGCATGGGCGGACCCAGTTGTGTCCCCTTTTCTGCAGTGTCGGTGTTGCACTTTGTGCCACATTGTCATGGGATGTGCTGTGGTTGCCATGTGTGTGCTGCAGTGTGCCACGGGGATGGGGGACATGACCCTGGGTTATTGTGGGTGTGCAGTGTGCTACACATCGTTGTGCATGTGTGCCATTGTGCACATCTCTCCCGTCCCCCCATGGACCTGTTAGTTACTCACCCTGTTGTTGTTGTGTCAGGTCCTCTCGTGCTGTGTCCGTACTCCCACCTCCTTGCACCGTCTCCTCACTGAAAGCTGGCCTCCATTTCCTCCGGCTCCTCCTGTGGCGCAGGACTCCCACCTCCTGTCGCCGTAGCTGCCTTCCTGTTGGCAGTGTCTTTGGGCCTGGTTTAGGTTTTCACGTCATGCTGGCGCCTCTTGGCCTCCTCCATTGGCCTCCTCGGCACTCCGGCTGCATTTAAGGTGGTCTGAATGTGGGTCAGTTGCTGGTAGTGTTCTGTCACATCTGTGACGCTGGTCTTGTTTTCCTACGGACTGCACCCCATCTTCCTCTCCCTATTCTCCTTCGCCTTCCCCGACCCCGTTGGTCCTTGCTGGTGGTCTGTGGGGCTTGTGGGGTTCGCGTTGGCCTCTGCGCTGGGTCAGAGTCAGGGTGCGCGATGGACTGCGATGTTGAAGGTTGCGTTAAGTAACTTTAGCGATGGTTATCGCACGTTCTTGTGAATATGCCCCAGTGTCTTTTAATAAATTAGTAAAAAGAGCTAATCAAGATATGAAATGCTCTCATTGTAAATCAGAAACGTTGTCAACGTTATATATAGAAAGATCTGGAAAATATGTTATATTAATGCTGCAACATTGTAGAGCAAATGGAAGAAAATTGGAAACCAAAATTACAAATTTTGTGGTAAGTCAAGTGTCAATTTCAGGAAGAACTTTTAAAGCACTGGCTATTATTTTCCATGATGGGCCTACTACAACATCTGGACACTATACTCTGTATTTAAAGTGCAATAAAGGATGGACACATTGCAATGATGCCCATTTGGAAATCAAATGTAGGTTGCCGTACGAATTACCAAATTCATATCTGATATTTTTTATGCCAAAGTTTTGAAAACATCATTCGGCCTATTGGGAAGATGTGAACACAAATTAACGAGTTTGTTTGGGATATTTTCAATTCAAATTGATTTGGAAACATTATTTGGCCTATTGGGAAGATGAGAATAATTACTGTTTGGATTATTGTTTGTGCTGTTTCTTATTGCATTTGCAAAATTGTGTTTGAAGGAACTAGTTTATATATTTGATCTTTATATTATACGAAATGTAAATGAGAGTGTATATTTTAGAAAATGTACTTCAGTGAAATAAATGATTTAATGTAGTTGAAGAATGTAATTTAGAAACTGTAGATAGGTAAACAGTTCAATATGTTGAAAATACTTTTGACGCAGATTTGTTTGTTTTTTACAATCTCATTGATTGTATTTTTTTCCCTGCTGTTATATGATGATCTACATTGAAATCACTGTGTATGGTGAAATTCAGTAGATTCTGAAAACAACAATAAAGGGAAACTGAATATGTTATGTAATTGTAAAATTATGTTGTGTTCTTAAAACCATAATATTATATGTAATAACAATTTTTCTTCTTTTTATTAAAGAAAGTAATAGTAAAGCTTCAAAAGATTTTAAATTCAGTTTACAACAAAACGACTGTAAAATAGTTTCACTGAGTTTGGTATGTACTTTAATAAAGAAGGTAAGATGAAATAATGTAATAAGCATAATAATATGAAGTAATGTTTACAGTCACTTTTATTGCACTCATCCATTTTTTCAAACACTACCCATGCACTGATCTATATAATTAGACACTATTCTTACACTCCTGCCATCACCCATGCACTATCCATACATTTCTCCATTCACCTAGCCTGAATCCATATAATTATAATATCACCCAGGCACTACTGATGCACTCACCGATCCACCTAGGCATTAATTATGCACTCCTCCAATCAGCCATGCACTATCCATGTACTTTTTTATTCAACCACTCACTACCCTTGCAGTCTTCCAATAATCCAGGCACTACTGCTGTACTCATATAATTACTTAGGCAGTATTCATACACTTATAAAAACATGCAGAAACTACCTATGCACTCATGCAATCACACAGGCACTACTGATGCACTCCTCTATGCACCTAGGCATTACCCATGCACTCCTCCAATCAGTCATGCACTATCCATGTACTCGTTCAATCACCCAGGCACTACTCTTACACTCCTCCAATAACGTACTATCTGTACACTCATGTAAGCAGCTACACATTATCTGTACACTCCTTCAAGCACCCAGGTAGTACCTACACACTTCTCAAATACCCTAAACATTATCCCTGCACTGATGCAATCACCTAGACACTACCCTTGCACTCTTTCAATCATCCAGGCAGTATCTTTACAATGCTCTATTCATTCTTGGTACTACACATACACTTATAAAATCACCCAAGTTCTATTTATACAGTCCTCAAATCACCCAGCTACTATTACTGTACTCCTCCAACCACCCAGCCAGAACCCTTCAAGTTATAAAATCACTTAGGCACTACTTATGCACTGCTACAATCACCCAGGCCCTGTCCCTACACTCTAGCAATCAGGAAGACATTACCCCTACACTCATGCAATTAGCAAGTTATTAACTATGCATTCCTCTAATCCCCCACACATTACACCTGCACTCATGCAATCACTTAGGCTTTACACATGCACTCTTCCAATAACCCTGACATCACCCCTGCACTCATACAATCACCAAGGTATTACCCATGCACTCGTTCAATCACCCAAACAGGACCTGTGCATTTATAAAATCATCCAGACACTACCTATGCACTTATGGAATCACACAGGCACTACTCATGCACTCTTCCATGCACCCATGCATTACCCATGCACTCCTTTAATCACCCAGACATTACCCCTGCATTCATGCAATCATCCAGGCATTATCCATGCACTTGTACAACCCCTCAGGCAGTGCCCATGCAGTCATATATGCGCTCAGGCACTTCTGCTACACTCATGCAATCTTCCAAGCATTACCCATGCAGTCTTCCAATCATGCAGACATTACACTTGCACTCATGCAGTCACGCAAACACTACCCATGGACTTCTTCAATCACTCAGGCAGTACTCTTGCAATCCTCCAATCACCAAGATATTACTAATGCACTCATGGAATCACCCAGGCATTACCCATGCACTCTTTCAATCACTGAGGTACTACCCCTGCAATCATGCAATCACACAGGCACTACCTATGCACTCATGCAATCACCAAACACTATCCATGCAGTCTTCCAAATCATCCAGGCAGTACTCCTACACTCAGGTAAAACTCATGCACTCCTCCAATCGCTCAAAAACTACCTATGAGTCCTACATGCACCCATGCACTCCTTCAATCACTCAGATACTACCCCTGCAGTCATGCAATCACCGACACACTACCTATGCACTCATAGAATAACCTAGCAATACCTTTCCGCACTTTAACTCATCCAGGCACTACCCTTGCCCTCCTTTAATCACCCAGGCACTACCCATGCACTTATAAAATCATCCAGACACGATGTATGCACTTGTTTAATCACTGAGGCACTACCCATACACTCTTCTATTCTCCCAGACATTACCTCTGCATTCATGCAATCACCCAGGCACTACCCATGCAGTCATACATGCACTCACGGACTTCTGCAGCATTCATGCAATCACCCAAACACTACCCATGCAGTCATACATGCACTCAGACAGTACCCCTGCAGTCATGCAAACACCCAGGGATTACCTATGCACTCATGCAATCAGCCAAGCACTACCCATGCAGTCTTCTAATACTCCAGGCAGTACTCCTGCACTCATGCAATCACCCAGATAAAACTCATGCACTCCTCCAATCACCCAAGAACTACCCATGCACTCCTACATGCACCTATGCAGTATCCATGCACTCTTGCATGCACCCATGCATTACCCATGTACTTCTTTAATAACTCAGACATTAGCCCTGCACTCATGCAATCACACAAGTATTACCCATGCACTCTTTCAATCACTCAGGCGGATGTATGATGTAACAACGCGATCATTTAGATCGCGGTACATCACATCGCTGTTTTTACAACGCAAGTCGTTACCACGACTTGCGCTGTAGGGCGCTGGATTTAGGAATAGTATGATTTACTATTCCAACTCCAGCCTACGTACAGTAGGGAAGGTGTTGGAATAGTAAATCACACTATTCCTTAGTCTAGAGCGCCCTCCAGTGCAAGTCGTGGTAACGACTTGCGTTGTAAAAGCAGCGATCTAAATGTACTGCGGTGTTTTGACCGCGTTGTTAAGGTCGTTTCCCACTCAGGCACTTCTACAGCACTCATGCAATCACCCAAGTACTACTCATGCAGTCTTCCAAACATGGAGTCACTACTCTGCACTCATGCAATCATCCAGGCAGTACCCATACACTTCTCCAATCACCCAGACAGTACCCATGCAGTGTTGCAATCACCCAAGCATTACCCATGCAGCTCTTCAATCACTCAGGTATTACCCATAAACTCCTTCAATCATTGAAGCAGTACACATAAACTCCTCTAATCATCCAGACATTACCCCTGCACTCATGCAATCATGCAGGCACTACCCATGCACTTTTTCAATCACTCAGGCAGTTCCCATGCACTTCTTCAATCATCCAGGCACTACCCATGCACTCATGCAGTCACCCAGACATTACTCCTGCACGCATGGAATCACCCAGGCACTATCCATGCACTCTTTCAATCACTCAGGCATTACCCATGCTCTCCTCCAATCACTCAGATATTACTCCTGCACTCATGGAATCACACATGCATTACCCATGCACTCTTTCAATCACTCAGGCAGTTCCCATGCACTTCTTCAATCATCCAGGCACTACCCATACACTCATGCAGTCACCCAGTCATTACCTATGCACTCTTTCAATAACTCAGGCATGGCCCATGCACTCCTCCAATCACCCAGACATTACTCCCTCACTCATAGAATCACCCAGGAACTATGCATGAAGTCCTTCAATATCTCAGGCTGTATACATGCACTTATTCAATCATTCAGCCAGTGTTCATGCACTCTTCCAATCACCCAGGCACTACCCATGCAATCACCCAGGCATTACTCCTGCCCTCATGAAATCACCCAGACATTACCCATGCATTCCTTCAATCACTGAGGCAGTACCCATGCACTCCTCCAATCACTCAGACATTACCTCTGCACTCATGCAATCACCCAGGCATTACCCATGGTCTTACAAAATCACCCAGGTATTACCCATGCACTCCTTCAATAACTCAGGCACTACAACTGCAGTCATGCAATCACCGTGTCACTACCAATATACTCATGGAATAACCCAGGCACTACCCTTGCACTCCTCCAATCATCCAGGCATTACCCATGCACTCCTTCAATCATTGAGGAGTACCCGTGTACTACTCCAATCACCCAGACAAAACCAATGCACTTATGCAACCACCAAGACAATATCCTTGCACTTATGCAATCACCCAGACACTACCAATACACTTTTTCAATCACTCAGACAGTACCCATGCACTCCTCCAATCACCCAAGCACTACCCGTGCACTTATGTAATCACTCAGGCACTACCCATGCAGTTCTATATGCACCCAGGCACTACCCATTTACTTTTACATGCACCCAGGCATTACCCATACACTCCTTCAATCACCCAGACACTACCCCTGCACTCATGCAGTCACCCAGTCATTACCTATGCACTCTTTCAATAACTCAGGCATGGCCCATGCACTCCTCCAATCACCCAGACATTACTCCCTCACTCATAGAATCACCCAGGAACTATGCATGAAGTCCTTCAATCTCTCAGGCTGTATCCATGCACTTATTCAATCATTCAGGCAGTGTTCATGCACTCTTCCAATCACCCAGGCACTACCCATGCAATCACCCAGGCATTACTCCTGCCCTCATGAAATCACCCAGACATTACCCATGCACTCCTTCAATAACTCAGGCACTACCACTGCAGTCATGCAATCACCCTGCCACTACCTATGCACTCATGGAATAACCCAGGCATATACCCTTGCACTCCTCCAGTCATCCAGGCATTACCCATGCACTCCTTCAATCATTCAGGAGTACTCATGCACTACTCCAATCACCCAGACAAAACCAATGCACTTATGCAACCACCAAGACAATATCCTTGCACGTATGCAATCACCCAAACACTACCAAAACACTTTAACAATCACTCAGGTAGTACCCATGCACTCCTCCAATCACCCAAGCACTACCCATGCACTTATGCAATCACTCAGGCACTACCCATGCAGTCATGCAATCACATATGCACTACCCATACACTTCTCCATATTTTCCACTTACCACAATTCATAAAACACTTACATATTTTTCTATTTTTAAACCAAATAGGCGGCTCTAAAAAGAACCATTTTTTTTCTTCTTTTTTTGTTTTATATTTTTGGTGTGTTTTTTTAACTCTTTTTTGATTTTTTTTGGTGTTTTCCTAAAAAAAAAGAAAAACAAAACAGAACCAACAGTGAACATGTAGAAAGAATTATGCAATTATAATCTCATTGCATAAATAAAAAAATAAAAAATTAACACTTGTGGTTCCTTATAGCAACCAAGATGGCATCCAGTGATTGCTCACCAAAACAGAGTAAGTTTTTGCATTTTATGCAACAGTGCTCCGCTCTAGCCAAGTCAGGGATGATAGTTGGTGTGCTAGATGAGGAAGAACCAGATGACGTGCTCGGTCCAGCAGCGTTGTCTTCACTTGCTTGTTTTTGTTGTTCTCGACGAAGCTGTTCTTTAGCAAGACATTGAGGATGGATGGTCTGCAGATGTTTTAGCATCGAAGACGTCCCGCATGAATACTTTTTGTCAGAACCTCGTGAGAGGACTTTCTCGCAGATGGTACAAGTTACCTTTCGGGCATTGACCTTTTTCTCCCCAGGTGGTATGGAGAAAAATGCCCATACGATGCTCTCATACCTTATTTTGATAGTTTCCTCCAGGTCTTCTTCCTGTTCTGGTGGAAGCTTCTGAGGTGGATTTGCAGGTGCCATTGTTCAATGGAAGAAAGAAAACACCAAAAATAGACAAAGAAGACAAGCAAAAAACAACAGGTGTGTCTTCAGAGATGCTCCTGGAAGAATGAATAAAATGGGTGGGGTTGTTCAACTTCTACAATCTAAAGCTTCTAAACCAATGAAATGCTTTCTTTTGAAGTCACATGGGATTCGCGCACCCAGCGCGCAATCAGTGCGCACCCGACGCGATTTCCAGAAAATATATTTAAGAATAATATATCTTTAGTACAATTACAAATATATGATTTTTATAATTAGTTTAAATAATCTCTTGCTATAATATACATATTAAACTTATATACATATACTTTTGAAACATGAAAATTTTACGGTGGATTCGCGCAGCCGGCGCGACCCCCGGAAATATGTACGTGACGTTACACGGGGCCGGGAACCGCGCACCCGTCGCATACCAAATGCGCATCCTACACAACTTATCTAATATGGCGGCAAGATTCTTGGATTCGTGCAGCCACTGAGACAGGTAAACGATCGGTATTTAAAATAAATAAATAAATAATGAAATGTATATTTATATTTTAGAAAAGAGAAAATATTGCATTATTTTTATAACAAGTAAGATACTAAGAAAAACTATTTTTTCGACATTATACTTAGGAATTACCATTTAAAAAACCTTTGAAATCCACTGAAAAAACCATAGGTTTCAGGGACGTTATAAGTAGAAATTAGCATTTAAAAAACCTTTGAAATTCACTAAAAAAACCATAAGTTTCAGGGATGTTATAGTTAGAAATTAGCATTTAAAAAACCTTTGAAATTCACTGAAAAAACCATAGGTTTCAGGGACGTTATAGTTAGAAATTAGCATTTAAAAACCTTTGAAATTCACTGAAAAAACCATTTAAGATGTCATCAGTGATGTCATCAGTGATGTCACTGACCATGTCATGAATAATGTAATATGTGACGTCATCAGCAGTGCATTGCTGGGGCGCGAGTTATAGTTAGCTCAACTAACTATAACGGCCCAATTTCTCTTGTTACGTACGAGTGAAATGTCCAACTAACTATAACGTCCCTGAAACCTGTGGTTTTTTCAGTGAATAAATATATATATATATATATATATATATATATATATATATATATATATATATTTATATAAAATGACGACCCATGGTGTGGTCGCCTCGCCTCACGAGTCGGGGCTGGTTCAGCGGTCGCCCCCGCTCAATATAGCAACAATATTCCTTTTCAGGCACGAACAAAGAATTCCAGCCTCACAAACAGGCTCGTACTTTGTCAATCTGTATTTATTTAGGCAAAAGAAACAGACGCGTTTTGACCTGCTTCGGTCTTGGTCATATTTATATATGTATCACACAGTGGCAGTCGCCTCTGTGTACATATAGTTGGAATAGTTAGGACCACGTTTTCATAGGAAATAGATTATTTGGTTTGTCAATAACTTTGGGACCATTTGATGAATCTTCATGAAACTTTCCAAAATAAAATCTTAATCCACCTCAGCTCCTTCATTGAAAGTTTTGGGTAATTTGTAGCCATTTTGTCTCGGGTGGGCACAGGAACCCAGACTATAATAAAGAAAAAATAGTTGTGGCCTCACAGATTCAGTAGTAGTAGCGAGACTGCTCATTAATTATTCATTGCTCCCTTTCGGGAACGCCCCATATTGTCCTGCTGGGGCTTTGTTTTCAAATGTTATTTTTTTGGTGGGTGCACGGGCACCACCAACAATTCATAAAATGTGCTGTTAGGAGATGCAAGGAGCACAGCAGCCTTCCAGGAAAGTTTTAAAAAACCTGTGTCGTTGAAGGTATGATCTGAGGACCTCAGGAGAGCTTAGGTTCATTTTGAAAGCACTCAGAGCTGGAAATGTGTGCCCTTGAGCTGGAGTGCAGGACCGAGGCCGGCTTTAGCAATGGTGGCACCCAGTGAGACAATATTTTTTAGCGCCCCCCTCCCCTGACCTCCTCCTCAGATTCCCTCACTACCACCCAGCAAAAGGGCCACTCATCTCACCGAAGCACCTCTCTCTCATACATTTCGTTTGTTTTAAAGCACTGGTAAAGACTGGCTTTACTAATGGACTCAGCTATCCACTTTAAATACAGATCTGTTCTTTTCAACAGGCATATTAACCTTCTGCACTACTTTATGGTGAGTCAAAACTGCCACTAGACAAAACTCTGATCTCTCTCTCTAGCAGGAACATTAATCACAAGAGGTATCTTGACATTTGTTTTGCTTCCTGAAATGTGGAGCACAAGGAACTGTGCACCAGCTGCTTTTAAATCTTAAATTATGGCTGAACACAGCGTCCCCACCTGAGGTCAGCACCCCCCTCTAGGTCAGCGCCCAGTGCGGCTGCACCGGTTGCACTGCCCTAAAGCCGGCCCTGTGCAGGACCCTTGTGGTTGGGTCTCTGGCTGCATTTTATGGCCTGGAAAATCTTTGTAGAATTCTTCGTGGAGCGAAATATAAGGCTGCTTGCTGCAAGAGATTTTTGTCTAGGCATCTAAGAAGTGAGCTAGGGATGTATCTCTGATTTCTTTGTTGTAAATATCTCTCTGTATGTAAGGCTGCTAAAGTAATTTTAGCCTCCTGTAGAAGATTGTTAAAAAATCCTCTTGGATGAGAGGGGAGGCTGCCTAATACAAGGGATATTTGGCTAGAAAACTAATAATTGAACTAGATGTTTACTCTGATTTTAATTTTGTAACTGTGCCTTTCAGTTTTAGATATAAATGCATGGAACAAATATAGGAATTTAGTTTAACACAGTTCTCGAGTGGAAGACAATGAAGGTATGCCTCCTGAGACCGGATCTAATGTTTTATTCCCTTAATTACCCATATATTTTGGCATTGCTGTGAATTTTAAAATACATTATTTTCCATAGGGACCTCTTAAATTAACTATTGACCTGAACTATCAACCCAACAACGATCTGGCTAACATTACTTTGAATGGTCTGGATTACATTATTTTTCTGAGACAGTTGGATAAAAATGTTTCCTTGCATGATGAACACATGTCAATTAACTCATATGATAACATACATGGATTATTTAATGATACAAAATACAGATAACAATTAAAAGCACTCAATCAGTCAAGAAGTGAAGAAACATGATTATAGGTTTCCTGTTAGAATAAAGTGTGGTGCAACAAAGAGGGGTGCATTTTGCCCTTTTATATTGCTTTCAACACACATTTTCAGAGGTCTTTTATACTGAGTGATGCAGAGCTACTGGGGTCCTTCCAGCTAATTATTGGTGGGTGGGAGGAATCCATCACCTGTGTCGTTGAATGGTGAATATAAGTTCTTAGATGGATTTGTCAGTTCCAATATCTACTTCTACAAAATGGCAGATGAAGTCCTGCTGTAGGTGGAGCACCAGCCACTGCAGAATGCAGAGACTTGTAGTGCCACCATTCTGGCAAAAGCCAACCCTCAAATTCCACAACTTCAAAGCCATACAGGAAACCAGGGGTGCCCAAACCATTGTGGTTATCAGCTCACTAGCTAACACGGATAGCCTAAATACAGAGTCCAAAGCAGCCTTCCAAATATCCAAAACACCTGGTGTCATACCATGAACGCATGCGCCTCTTCATGGCACAGCATACATTTAATTAGGACAATTACCACCCCCCCCCCATCTATAAGCTCAGTCTCAGCCGTCCATGTAAGTCTATATGTGTGCATGTGCATGTACGTGAAATGCTTTTTGTACAGTGCATTCACAGGTTATCTCTCGGTTCCCTAGTGAGGAACGTTATATTGAGTCTATACAGGCTGCAAGAGAGGAACGTTGTGGGTATTTTTGAAATCACTTGTATCCAACAGACAAATTATTTGTTTAAAGGGATGTAAAAATTAATGGAAGTAAATACTGTTTTACTCAGTGCTGGAATGGGAACCAAAAGCAGCCCAAGTAAATTTTGTCAGACAACCCCTCAAACTGCACATAGTGAGAGAGCCTGATCACTGTAAGGAGGGCTTGGGGGATCCCCCCTTCGCAAGAAATGTTTGAAAACAAATTGTAGTTATAGTGCATTTTACAAGTTACAACACATCTTTCATTATCGAAACTTGTCTAATCATTGAATGGATGGATTGAAGACAAAGCTGCATGGATTGATTAATGAGTAAATAGTTGGATAGGTGAGGAGTGATTGGATGAATTAGCTTGACGGAGCCAGGTTCCACATTCTAGACTTACTCTGGAACCCCTGGCGGATGGGTCTTTGTTGACTGCTTGTAAGTGTGGAGGGGAGAGGAAATCATTAGCCAGTTATACATTGCCATTTCCCACCACACTAAAGGAACACAGACTCCTGATCCAAATGTTAGTATATTTATTGTAAAGCTAAGAAAAGTTGGACATACAAACACCTCAAGACGAGAGTGTAAAGGTACATTGGCACTAATACAAAACCAAACCTACAAATTAAATTTAGGCTGTGCAACATGCACAGAGTGACCAATTCAAGTACCAGCACACAGATAATTATTTCGCCTACATCAAGAGGCCCCCTTCTTTGGCAATACATAGACAAAACCATTAGCCTGTCCCTATACCAGTGGTAGCATGACATCTCTACTTAACATTTCCCAAGGCTAGTCCCCAGAAATGTGTCAGCACGTGAAGTCTTCCCAAGAAGCACGCTCACGTTGAATGGGTCGAGTAGCTTAAAGCTACGGAGCTCGTTTTAAGATGCTCCCCTCTCTCCAGGTGAGGAAGAAGTCCCCTGGACTCTGTCCCTAACCCCAATACAAAAGTTGAAAATCACAGCACCAAACACATCACTAGACCGCCTCATCCATTCAAACCCTTCCTTGCAGGTAACTTTCCATGAGGCAACCATGCTTCCAGGCTCTTGCTCGATGACCTTGGTTCCTAGGTCTTCTCCAACGAGAAAGAACACCTCATACATTATCAGCACCGCTGTTCAGAGGCATCCTCTCCTCCCTATGTCTGTCTAGCTCCTGAAACAAAGAAGTTATTCTAACTAACGAGGTAGAATTCTTGTACCTGCAACAGAGACGTGAAGAGAGGAAAATTCTACATGCACATGAATTCAATTAGCAACCTTCAACATGAGAGCGAACGAGGAGAATCGAAAGTTAGGCCTACCAAGTTCGGCTAACATAGGAACAATACACAAGTTTAGAATACATGTATATATATAGGTCATTAATATCCACACGTTATATGAACATTAGTATCAAAACATTAATTAGTCATGCATATATTTTTACACAATTATGATTTCATCTAAACACTTACAATTATAACATTAATTCTTTGGCCCACATAAAGAAAATACTACATCACTTCACTTACACGTTATTACAATACACAATCTAATGACCTAATGTTATTGCGACAACAGATTATATGTGGATGAGAACTAACTGTGATTATAATGCACCCCTACAATTGGAAGAGCAGAATTGCGCTCTATCAGCCCCCCCTCTGATGACTAGTGTCATCACAATCAGTACCATTTCCCTATAGGAAGATCTCTCTGCAGAAAAGACCGACCTAAACAGACATTGTAGTCAGTCTTCCCTGTCTAAATTTTTCCAAATTCTTGAGATTCTCATAGTGACTGTCCTGCAGTCTCTCCATTCTCCTTTCCTGCTGTCTCAGAGAATTCTCAGCCTGTCTTGCTCTATGCCACTTATAAGCTCTAACGGCTCCCAATAAAAGGATGACACAGATCACAACTATTTTGATGGGGTTTAAAATATAACCAAGGAAACCCTTCCCAAGACTTGCAAACCAACTTCCAACCTTTTCAAATCCCGGACAACTTTATCCCAAATTCTCTCTGTGGCCAAATCATGTATCTCATGGTGTATCCCAGTGATATTACTTATATATTTCCTCAGATCCTTACTATGGTCTGGGATATAAGTATATCACTGTTGAACCCTCAGCATTTTACAGACTCTGCCTTGTTTACATCCAAAGTAAGATGGTTTTGCATCACCATAGCCCTTATCAAAACCATCTCACCATCCACAAGTAATAAAGACTGAGCTGTATTCACTGACAACGTATCCACTATAGTTGATAACCTTTTAATCTTTGAATCAATTCCTATGTTTATCTACAGAGTTCTATAGAGATGCACTACCAGTGGGGGCATCTCATAAAAAGTTACGGACTGGCCTCACACACCGCCCGGTGTCATGCTTCATCATCGGCTGTCCTCGCCCTCTAAAAACTTGGTTTGATAGAGGGCGGGCATACACCTGGAGACAGGGATGCACTTCTAAATCTAAGTGATGGCCATGGGGGAGTGATAAGTGATTTAAAAACCATTACATTAGTCCATGTGCTATGCTTTATTTAAATGGTAAATGTATGGTGGTTAAAAACTAAGTGAACGGTGGTATGGGATATTATTCTCCCTTCGCCGTATGAAATATATCCCATACCACCATTCACTTAGTTTTTAACCACCATACATTTACCATTTAAATAAAGCATAGCACATGGACTAATGTAATGGTGCGAGGACAGCCGATGATGAAGCATGACACCGGGCGGTGTGTGAGGCCAGTCAGTAACTTTTTATGAGATGCCCCCACTGGTAGTGCATCTCTATAGAACTCTGTAGATAAACATAGGAATTGATTCAAGGGGCAGCCCACTTTTGTGTATTCATGAGATAGTGGAGGCTGGCTCGCCCTTTGGCCCCGTGCCTCTGGTTCCCACCCTCAGCAACATTGCTTGGGTTAGTGTGTGTGAACCTTTTAATCTTCACATCATTCAAAACCACTCCCAGACTCTGTATCATTGCTCCAAACACATCTCCCACAATCTCTCTTACAGTTGTACCACGCTTCTCTCGATGAGACTGCTTCTCCTCTAATGGCCACAAATCCTCCATGTGGTATATCTTGGGAAATACTACAGCCACATAACATGTGCCATACCAATTTTGTGGCAATCGAACATACACATTCTTCCCACACACAAAGTACACATTCGGCACCACTTGTATCATACCCTGCAATGATTTCTTTACAGAGTCTTCAATCAGGAAGATGTGATCGCATACACTCTGTCCCACAAATATCTTATCATAATATGTTTGTACCTGTCTGATGCAAAGCTTCCCTCTTAGTTGTAAATTTAAAGCTATTGGACCATAACTTACCTTTGCCTTATGGGCAAACTCCTCCTTAGTCCACTCAATTTTTGCGTCTCTACTGTTAGGTCTAAATAGTGATTGCCTATGCCTATCTTCTATCTGATCTACAAATTTCTTCTCTATGTCAGTTAGCATGCACGCCAAGTTATGTCTATGCGCATAAGCTGTATCTAATGTGACGGTAGGTAGAAAATATTTTGCCATTCTCTCTTCTTGTTTGTAATAATTATATTTACTCAGGAGCTTGTAAACTGGAACCTCCGGAAGCACTACATCATAATTTGAAAAATAATACTTATAATGTCCCTTGCCAAAAACGTGCTAAGCAATATATTACAAGTGATACCATACACCTGACGCTGGCAACCGCATGCACACATAACAATCTCTCATATCCGTCGTGTTCACATACTCATATAGCAGCTTCACATACGCATTCAACATGTAATCACCTTTGGACAAATCTACATGCAATAAGTGACTAGTTTGTTCTATCATAGCTCTGTCAGATCCTTATGTACCCTCCTTTGTGTTAGAAGCAGAAGGCGAGGATGTCCATCGTACTCCCACCTCCTCAGCCTCTGTTTCATGTGACACTGTAATAGATAGAGTAATGACTACAACTATAACTATGATTACTCCTATTATGAGTGTGCCTATTACACACTTCTTTCTATGGTTTGAATTTTCAGACTACATTTTGGATCGGGTTCGGATTGTGACTTGCTAGAGGATCAAAATAAAGTCTCTTCTCTGCCTCTCACTTGTTGCACAACAAAGTTCATACACGATGTCTTGAAGTCCTGGAATTCATTCGTACTCAGGTTATGATACAGTTATTTACACAGTCCAAAGACTTCCCTAGCCCTCTTTCTTCTTCCACGGAAAAGTCCCTAATTTTGTTCTTCTTTCACTCAGGCCTAGGTTATATTCTTAGAGCAACACTTTTTTAGTTACAGTTCAATTTACATCATTTAGGAGATCAGAGCCAAGTTCCTCAATTACATGCTGTAAGATTTCCATACGAAATGCTGCCATCTCCTGAGCTGAAGGCTGATGCCCAAAGGTTGGAAATGAAAGTTCGCTTAGAATCAGATTACCCAAGCCACTCAGTCTCGGAGGATGTGGCACAGTCAATGTCAGAACTCCATTAGCTTCTACTCCAGGTACCAACAGTTCAATATCAGTTATCAAAGCTGAGGTTCCACGCCTCACTCGCCCAGATTTCAGTCTCCCGAAAATCACTGTTCCCTGCATCTGAAATCAGATAATTCCACTCTGGGGCAGCGAATTTCTGGCACAGTACTTTTACTCTTCTCGATCTTCTCAAACTCCCTTGACTTTGCTCTGTATAGCTTTGTTCTGAATCAGACGTTTCAGATATGGGAGCAAGATCTCTCTCAGATGCAAGTCTCAAGTTCAGCCTTCCTTGTCTCACTGGCCACAATTCTCTTTCAGCTTCAATCCTTCTCCGCAGCACTCAACCACTTCCCACACCAGATGCTTCGGCTGAGTCTGACTCTATACCACTCGCAACATTACAGTCTCCCTCAGAGTCTGTACCTGGGCCTTGTGTAACTTGACCCCCCTCAGCTCGACCTGGTGGGTTACCAGCCTCGTCAGGAAATCCCACAGCTTGGCTTGCCCTCTCCAACGGCCTTGCAACAACAGCTGGATTTTATTCAGGGAGAGGAGCTGTTTCTTCCGAGGATCTTGGAACTCTGCGGGTATGGGAGGCGTGAATCCAGTTTGGCAAGCCTCCGCACTTCACTGCAGTATTCGTCACCAAGATCACCTGATATGGACCTCGCCACCGTCAATCAAGACAGTTCTTTCTCACATGCTTGTGAACCATGCCCCAGTTCCCCGGACATAGGTCATGCAAGAGATCCCTCGAGGTCAGTGCAGTCGTAGCTTCAACCTGGTTAGACACAGAACGAACCACATCAGCCAATCCTTTGCAATAATCAAGGATAAAATCATTGTTGATGTTTATCAATGTTGTTGCTGGCACCGCAGGCAAGCGCATTGCCGTCCTCATCAATATTTCATGAGGCGAGAGTCCTGTTCTCCTAGCTGGAGTGCTACGTAAACTCATCAGCACCAAGGGCAATGCATCAGGCCAATTCAGCATAAAATTACACTTCAACACCCCAATCTATCTTGCACAAAAACTTGAGGTTTCTGGGGGCTCTCGCTCCTCTAGAGGCTCTAGCACCATACTGCTCAAGCCACCAAAATTCCATAAAAAGAAAACTTAAAATCGAGCATTTTCGGGTATTGCACCAAGAATTTAGAATGCCTTGCCACCTGAAAAAAGACTTAAAAACTCCACAGCTTCCTTGAACAAGGAAGTCAAAGAGTTACTGATGAAGACATTTTTGGGCTAGCTTACAATCACCTTAAGATGCATTGGCTCTCTTTTGTTCCCTTTAGATCTGTTATGATTATCATGATCGGTTATGTTTTTTTTCTTTTCTGATTGTGTTAGGATTACCACAGGGTGTTCCCGCTGAAATGCCAAGATGTAAAGCACTCTGTTACCCTTATGTGGTCTTGTTCTCTCTATATAAAACTCTTCAAATAAATAAATACATTCAAAGAGGTCGAAGAGCACACTTTCCTAATCCTCATCTTGAGAGTCCCATTTATCTGCTCCACCAGTCCAGACGCCTCCGGCCTATAACTACAGTGCAATCTCTGGTCAACTTATGAGGCAGTACGCAACAGTTTCATGATCTCACTGTGGAAGTGCGTTCCTCTATCTGACTCCAATGAGGTTGGAAATCCGAACCGCAGTATCAACTCTCTAAGCAATAACTTTGCTATTGTGAGACTATCACACCTCATAGTTGGATATTCCTCAACCCACCGAAAAAAGACACACACCACCACCAAGATGTACCCCAGTCCATTGCACCTGGGCATCGCAATGAAATCCAGCTGGATCCTATTGAAAAGACCTCCTGACCTCCCAATGTGACTCAAAGCAACCACAGTTTTCTTTCCAGCGATCATTTGTTGACATGTAACACACCTGTGGCATACTGCTTTGGCAACCACACAAAACTTTGGATTGAACCATGTTTATCTGAACACTCGCACCATAGCATCTCTTCCAATGTGAACTGCTCCATGAATCTGCCTTGCCATAGGACTTAGCAAACAATCAGGTAACACTACTCTATCTTCTGTTGAAACCCAAATGCCATCATCTCTTTTCTCACAACCTGCCTTATTCCAACCAGCTTCTTCTTGGTCTGACACTTCTCCCTGCAGACGCTTGACCTCATCCACTATGGCTCGCATAATGCTGAGCTAGGTCTTTTCTGTGCTCTCTCCGGAGTAATCCCCATTGAAAATGCAAGCATGTGCAGCACAAAAGCATGCAACTTCATCAGCATAAAGGTTACCCTTAGTAACAAAATGTTCCGCCTTCCCAAGGGCAGCCCATTTTTCTACTGCCACTTTCTTCGGACGCTGCAAAGCTTCCAACAGTTGTCTCACATATTCCCCATTCCTGATAGGAGATCCTGATGATGTTAAAAACCCCCTCTGTGACCATAGCTGTCCGAAGTCATGAACCACACTGAATCCATACTGACTATCGGTATAAATGGTGATTCGAATTTGATCAGAAACAAGGCATGCACGTGTCAAAGCAAGGATTTCAGCTACTTGTGCAGAGTGTACTCCCTGTAACCAAGCAGCTTCTACAACTCCAGAAATAGTGCAAACAGCAAACGCTGCTCTCAGATGAACCTCATTGTCTTTTAAACATGAACCATCTATAAAAAGGACTTGATCTGATTCAAGCAGTGGTTCAAAGTTCAGTCACATCCAGACAGTCATGGGCCTCACAATCTTCCCCTTCAAGATTCGAAATAGGCATCAAGGTAGCAGGATCTAACATAGAGCATCTTTTCAAGGTGACATTTTCTGAAGCCAAGATAACATGCCCATAACGGGTAAGCCTATTATTAGTCAGATGCTGTGTTTTGGTTCTCGTCATCAGGAGCTCAACTGAGTGTGGAAAGTAAACAGTAAGTGGGTGATCCATCACAATACTTTCACATCTTTCAATGCTGACACCACTTGCAGCAACGGATCTGAGACACCCAGGCAACGCTGAAGCTAAAGGATCTAGTGTAGCTGAAAAGTAGGCCACTGGTCTATGGACACCCCCATGTGTCTGGGTGAGTACAGCTAGTGTACAACACTCCCGCTTGCAGCAAAAGAGCGAAAACGCTTTGTTGGAATCAGGCATATCCAGAGCCGGAGCACGACACAGGCTCTCTCTCAGCTCCAGGAAGGTGACCAAACAGTCGCTATCCCATGGTACCGGATCACTAACATCCTTGAGTGTCAGTCTCTGTAAAGGCTTCGCCTTCAGTGAAAAATTGGAAATCCACTGTCAACAATAGCCGACCATTCCCAAAAACATCTGGACTTCCTTTTGAGTAGTACATGGATTCACTTGCATGATTGCCTCAATGCGATCTGGTGACACCTTTCTCTTGCCTTTCTCGATCCAATGACCCGAATACTGGACCTCAGGCAAACAGTACTGAAGTTTGCTCGGGGACACCTTGTGCCCATTTTCTGCCAGGTGATTTAACAAAGCAACGGTATCAACCCTACAAGGTTCCTTGATCTCTGAAGCAATGAGGAGATCCTCGATGTATTGTACAAGAACTGAACTCTGCAGCAACACTAAACTCCCAAAATTCTTCTTCAAGATCTGGTTAAAGATAGAGGGACTCTCAGTATACCCTTGTGGGATACGACATCACATTAACACAGGTTCTCCAGCCAGAAAGCAAATAAAAATTGGCTTACCTCATGGAAGGGTATCAAAAAGAATGCTTGACACAAGTCAATGACAGTAAATCATTCTGCTTCACAAGGGATTTGAAATAGGATCACAGCTGGATTCGGTACCACAGGACAACATGAAATCACAATTGCGTTGACCTTTCGCAGGTCCTGAAAAATCCTATACTTGCCATTCGGCTTCTGCAATCCCATGATGGCCGAATTGCATGGACGTCCTCTAATCTCCTTTAGAATGCCTTGTGCGATCATGCACTCAATCACAGGTGTAATTCCCGCCACTGTTTCCGGGGTCAGGTTGTACTGTGGTGTTCTTCAGCATTTGGCTTAATCTGTATCTTAACTGGCTCAACTCCTTGAATCAGCCCTATCTCCTCTCCTTTAAAGTTCCACACCACAGGAGAGACGTATGGCAGCTCATCCACCGTTAGCACGGGAAACATTTCTGCACAGTGATTTTGGTTTGCCAGTTTAAAAAAGACAATATCATCATCATTAGCCTGTAATTCTACTCCCCTGGGCGTGCAGTTGATGGTACAATTCAACTTACACAAAAGGTCACGTCCTAATAAGCAGACTGGACTCAAATCGCACACCACAAACTGGTGTTGATCCTGGAATGCTCCCATTTTTACAGGTAACTCATCTGTCAAAGGATTTGTCATTCTCTTGTTGGCGACTCCTACAACTTGGATCAATTGTCCTGAGAGGGGTAGGTTTGAGACTACTGCAGACCTCACAGTAGAACAGGTAGCACCAGTATCAATCAAGAATTTAATGGGATGACTGTCAACATCTGCCTCCACAAACGGTCCACTCTGGTCTACCTCTAAGACTGCTCCAAGAGCACAGTCTTCCTCCCGCCTCGGGCACCGTCATTGTAGCGGGTCCGAATCAAACTCGTCAAAAGTCTCAATAAAAGGCATTTGCTGGTACACTCAGCTACCCTGTGGAATTCTCTGAGGTTGGGGTACCTGCACCTGCTGACTCAACCCCCCCCCCATTCATGGATCTAGGTCTTGTCACAGTATTCATGACATCAGGCACTTGTGCAACCTCTTCATCTTGGACCGGATTTGCTTGGCACTCACGCTTCCAATGCCCGATTTTGTGACAATAATGACAAGCAGTGGTTCTCTTTAGGGTACCCAAGTCTACTCCTGACTTAGGATCCGTTCCTTTTCCTCTTCCCTGTCCCATAGCAGCCAACACATTCTGGGTCCCTCCTTGACTATTCCCCTGTTTCTGACCCAAAGTTCCTTTACCTGCTCTACCCTTTCCACATTTCTCATCTGTACCAGCATTAGCTTGTCCTTTATCTTCCTGTGCTTGGACTCTACTTCATCACTACAGTATCTGGCATACCTTAGGATTTCATCCATAGACTAATTAGGCCAGCAGATCAAATGCTGTTGGATCATGAAGCTAATCTCTGGTCTCAATCCTAGCACAAACTTGGAAACAAACTGTCCCATATCCTTAGGGTCTAGAGTATCCAGCCCACTGTACTGCTTGAAGGCTTGCAAAAGCCTCTCTAGTAGGCATGCACTGATTCTTCAGGCTCTTGGGTGGTTTGATCTATCTTGACCCAATCAATATCCTGTGGGGCGACTTTAGACTGCAACCATGTGATAACCTGCTCAAACTTTTTCATAACCACATGCAAAGGGCCATGCGTTACAGGATCTCTGTCTGGTTCAGCACATGGCCAATCAACAGCAATTTTACATCCAGCCCATAGATCAGTTGGGAACTGTAGGAAACTGGCTCTGTATATACTACACCAAAATGAGGTAGAGTGTGTATAGAGTCTAGGTGACCGCAGAGGTAGGCAGAGGTTAAAGTTAGATATAACCTTACTCTCTATTTGTGGTAGAGTGGTCGAGCAGTAAGGCAGTATCAGAGGACAGTGTTAAGCATTTGATGTACCCACTCAGTCAGCAAATGAATTCACACACTCAAAGACTGAACTCTAGACCAATTGTTTTTGTATAAAAAATATACTGTTGTTTTATTTTAAGAACCAAGCAAGCCTGGCACAGGTAAGTATTAAATACTTTACAGTAATAAGTTGCTGATTGTCGAACAATTGAAAATGCAATAGGAATTGTACTTTGTTTGATTTACAGGGGATGCAGTAGGTTACAATACTTAGCAAATACAGTACATTGAAATGAATAGGCTTTTTCAGTAAATTACAGGTAAGTTACTTTTCACGTTACTTTTTCTAACTCAGTGCTGGATACCTAGATTCAGCACTGGGACATTTCCTGCAAACAGGTAAGTAAATACGTTTTGGTTATTCGTGCGATTTTTAAAGAATATTTTTAGATTTCAAAACTCCACACTTGAAAACTTTTTGGAAGAAAAAGTGTGAATGTTATACTATGGAGGAAAAACAGGTTATCGGTTCACAGGTAAGTTATCGACTGTGGGAGTTAAGGTTCTGGGGTTAGACTCAGGGGTCCCCCAGGGTCAGTGAGGCACTCTTGTTACACCCTCAGTGGCACTAGGGCAGCCGGGTGCAGAGTGTTGAGGCCCAATGTTATCCTATGGAGGATAGGGGGTCTCCGGTTGGTGGCTGCTGGCAAGCAGGCCACTGGGTTGTGGGAGCAAAGCTCCTAGACTTTAGCTCAGGGCAAATGAGGAAACAGCTTAGCACAAAAGGTGCACCCTCAGCGGCACAAGGGCGGCCAGGTGCAGGGTGCTGTTTCGACGTCGGAAGCCCTTTTGTTTCCAATGGAGAACCTCCGGTCAGCGAAAACACTGCAGGCAGGGAGACGAAGGACTTCTGGGTGCGACCACCAATTCGAGAGGTAAGTTGGGAAGTTAGGGGTTGGGTAGGCACCGTTGGTTTGGGCACACAAGGCCGTGGGGCGTCGGGTGCAAGGGTGCCTTTTGGGGTCGGAATGGCTTACCAGCTCCGGGTCGCGGTTAGAGGGGTCTTCTGGATTTAGGCTGCAGGCGTCGGCTGGAGGCTTGAGGCAGGTCAGGGGTCGCCGGAACTCGGGTCAGGATCGCCGGGGTGACCTCTTCGTGGTGTTTGCCCACTCGAGCTCGGCCCGTGGATGGTGGGTGCAGAGTGGGGTGGATTCGCGGTCTCCGGCTGCTGCCAGAGGTTGCAGTTTGAACAAATCCGGTGTTCACGGGAGAAGCAGTCTTTGGAAGTGAAGGCAGGCAGGTCCTCCGAGGTTTTTGAGGTTGCTGGCTGCAGGACACACTGGGATTTTGCAGGAGCAGGTTCGAGGGGAGACAGGCCGGTAGGGCTGGGGCCCAGTCAGTGGGCGTCTTCCTCTTGTTAGCTGGCTGCACATCTGTTCGGTCCTTCTTCTTTTCTTCTTGTTTCTTGGCTGGATCTGAGGAAGCACGGTTCAGGGTGCCCCCTAAATACTAGATTTAGGGGCTTTACAGGTAGGTAGAGGGCAGGGACCAATGGGTCCCTTTCCTGGGGTGGGTACACCCCCTATCGTACCACCCTCCAGTGGGAGGGGGGCAGGAGCCTGTCCCTGGTTGGTTGGGTCCCCCCATCCTCAAGATGGCGGGGACTCGGAGTTGTGCTTCACCTCACCTTCCCCACCTGAGGGGTGGAGTTGGCAGAGGTGGGCACACCTCTCTCCCTCACGTGTTTTTCCCGCCGGTTCTCCCGCCCAAAGTGGGGGGTAGAACCAGTGGGGACCAGTTGCTGAAAGCAGCAAATGGTCTGGGGAGGCTCACAAAGGTGGCATGCCTTTGAAGCTTCCCCTTTCGGGAACCCTGCCCATCCTGGGGGAGGAGGCTTGGCACCTTGTCCCAGGATGTGCATTGTTTCAGGCCCCCTGGAGCAGCAGGCTCTCGACCCAGGGGTCCAGAAACATGTCTGGTGGTTGCAGCCTAAGCAGCCACTCAGTCGAGTCACTAGAAGTTGGTCGAGTTTCAGGGGGCATCTCTAAGATGCCCTGTCGTGCATTTTACATTAAATCCCACACTGGCATCAGTGTGGGTTTAATGTGCTGAGAAGTTTGATACCAAACTTCCCAGTTTTCAGTGTAGCCATTCTGGTGCTGTGGAGTTCGTAATGACAAACTCCCAGCACCATATACTCTTAATGGCAGCACTGCACTTACAATGTCTAAGAATGGACTTAGACACTGTAGGGGTACAGGGCTCATGCACCTGTACCCTCACCACTGGTAGAGTGCACCCAGCTAGAGGGGTGACTGACCTATGCCAGGGCAGTGGTTTGTAGGCATGGCACACAGGGATGTGTGCCATGTCGACTCTTCACTTTGTTCTGCACCAAGACACGCAGCCTGCAAAGGCAGTGGGTGAGTGAAAAGGTGAAGGGCCTCTAAGGGTGGCACAATAAGTTCTGCAGCCCTTAGGGGCCTTCCCTGGTCACAGAGCCCTGGGTACCTGTGGTACCATTTACCAGGGGCCTACCTGTGGCCAGGGATGCCAATTGGGTTTAAGCTTCAATGCAGTTTTAGGGAAGGAACATAGGCCCTGGGTACCTGATTAGCAGGAGCCCAGGGCACACTCAGTCAAAGAACATCAGCAATTCAGCAAAAAGTGCGGGCATACCATGCAGAAAGAGGGCACTTTCTCACACAACCCCCCCCCAAATGAAAGATGATGAGACTAACCTTTCCCTAGAGAGTCTTCATTGTCTAAGTGGAAGAACCTGGAAAGTCCATCTGCATTGGCATGGGCAGTCCCAGGTCTGTGTTCCACTTCAAAGTCCATTCCCTGTAGGGAGATGGACCACCTCAACAGTTTAGGATGCTCCCCTTTCATTTGCATTAGCCATCTGAGGGGTCTGTGGTCGGTTTGGACTAGGAAGTGAGTCCCAAACAGGTATGGTCTCAGCTTCTTCAGGGACCAAACCACAGCAAAGGCCTCCCTCTCAATGGCACTCCAACGCTGCTCCCTGGGGAGAAGCTCAGAGGCATCAGTCTGCACTATGAACTGCTTGGCATAATCTGGAGCCTTCAGAATTGGTGCTGAGCACATTGCTTCTTTCAGGGTGTCAAAAGCCTTTTGGCAACTAACTGTCCAGTTTACCTTTTTGGGCATTTTTTTGGGGGTGAGGTCTGTGAGGGGAGTCACAATGGACCCATATTCCTTCACAAACCTCCTGTAGTACCCAGTCAAGCCAATGAATGCCCTGACTGGGGTCTGGGTGGTTGGAGCTGCCCAGTCCAGGATAGCCTGGATCTTGGGCTTTAAGGGCTGTACCTGGCCTCCACCAACAAGGTGGCCCAAGTACACCACAGTTCCCTGCCCTATCTGGCATTTGGATGCCTTGATAGTTAGGTCTGCAGTTTGCAGGGCTTTTAAAACCTTCCCAAGGTGGATCAGGTAATCCTGCTAGGTGGAACTAAAGACAGAAATATCATCAAGATAAGCTGCACTAAAGGACTCCAACCCAGCAAGTACTTGATTCACCAACCTTTGGAAGGTGACAGGGGCATTCTTTAAACTAAAGGGCATAGCAGTTAACTGATAATGCCCATCAGGTGTGGAGAATGCTGTTTTTTCTTTTGCTCCTGGGGCCATGCCAATTTTCCAGTACCCAGCAGTTAAGTCAAAGGTACTTAGAAATTTGGCTGCACCCAATTTGTCTATCAACTCATCTGCTCTTGGGATAGGATGAACATCTGTCTTGGTGACAGAGTTGAGCCCTCTATAGTCCACACAGAACCTCATCTCTCTCTTTCCGCCCTGTGGGTGAGGTTTGGGGACTAGAACCACTGGGCTGGCCCAGGGGCTCTCAGAGGGATCAATAACCCCTAACTCCAGCATCTTGATGACCTCAGCTCTGATGCTTTCCTTGACTTGGTCTGACTGTCGATAGATCTTGTTTTTGACAGGTGCACTGTCACCAGTGTCCACATCATGGGTACACCAGTTTGTCAGACCAGGGGACAAGGAAAAGAGCTTAGCATACTGCTGTAAGACTTGCTTGCAGTCATTCTGCTGTTGGGCAGAGAGGGTGTCTGAAAAGACAACTCCATCTACTGACCCATCTTTTGGGCTATAGGAGAGGAGGTCAGGGAGAGGTTCACTCTCTGCTTCCTGCCCCTCATCAGTCACCATCAGCATGGTGATGTCAGCCCTGTCATTGTAGAACTTTAGGCGGTTCACATGGATAACCCTTTTGGGTGTCCTGCTTGTGCCCAGGTCAACCAAGTAGGTGACCTCACTCTTTTTTTCTAGGATAGGGTAAGGGCCACTCCATCTGTCCTGGAGTGCCCTTGGTGCCACTGGCTCCAAAACCCACACCTTCTGCCGAGGTTGAAATTCAACCAGTGCAGCTTTTTGGTCATACCAGTGCTTCTGAAGCTCCGGGCTGGCCTCAAGATTTTTGGATGCCTTTTCCATATACTCAGCCATTCTGGACCTTAGGCCAAGCACATAGTCCACAATATCTTGTTTGGGTTCTTGGAGAGGCTTCTCCCAACCCTCTTTCACAAGACAGAGTGGTCCCCTCACAGGATGGCCAAACAGAAGTTCAAAGGGGGAAAACCCTACTCCCTTCTGTGGCACTTCTCTGTAAGCGAAAAGCAGGCATGGTAAGAGGACATCCCATCTCCTTTTGAGTTTTTCAGGAGTCCCATAAGCATGCCTTTCAATGTCTTGTTGAATCTCTCAACAAGGCCATTGGTTTGTGGGTGATAGGGTGTAATAAACTTGTACTGCACTCCACACTCTTTCCACATGTGTTTTAGGTAAGCAGACAAGAAGTTGGAACCTCTGTCTGAAACCACCTCCTTAGGAAACCCTACTCTGGTGAAGACACCAATGAGGGCCTTGGCTACTGCAGGAGCTGTAGTAGTCCTAATGGGAATTGCTTCAGGGTACCTAGTGGCATGATCCACTACCACTAGAATGAATTTGTTTTCTGAGGCTGTGGGAGGTTCAAGTGGACCCACTATGTCCACACCTACCCTTTCAAAGGGAACCCCCACCACAGGCAGTGGTATCAGGGGAGCCTTTGGGTGGCCACCTGTCTTGCCACTGGCTTGACAGGTAACACAGGAGCTGACAAACTCCTTCACCTTTTGGTGCATCTGGGCCCAGTAAAAGTGGCTAACTAGCCTCTCCCAAGTCTTGGTTTGGCCCAGATGTCCAGCTAGGGGGATATCATGAGCCAAAGTTAGGAGGAACTCCCTGTACGTCTGTGGCGCTACCACTCTCCTGGTGGCTCCAGGACTGGGGTCTCTTGCCTCAGTGTACAGTAATCCCTCTTCCCAATAAGCTCTGTGGGTACCACTGACATCTCCCTTTGTTTCTGAAACAGCTGGCTGCCTCAGGCTTTCAAGAGTTGGACAGTCCTGCTGCCCCTGGCACAGCTCTTCCCTAGAGGGTCCCCGTGGGCCCAAGAGTTCAACCTGGTAAGGGTCAAGGTCCATAGGCTCAGTTCCCTCTGGGGTGACCAAGTCCTCTCCCTGAGGAGAGGGGTCCTGATCCTTTTGCTGAACAGAAGCTGGTTCCCCAGTCTTCTTACCTTTTCTCTTGGAAGGTTGGGCCATATTTTCAGGCTCCAACACTTCTTTTTCACCCTGCCTTTTGCTCTGTGCTCTTGTTTTTACACACACCAATTCAGGGATATCCAGCATTGCTGCATGGGTTTTTAGTTCAACCTCAGCCCAGGCTGAGGTTTCCAGGTCCTTGCCAAGCAGACATGCAGCTGGTAGCTTTGGAGAGACCATTACCTGTTTTAGGCCAGTAACCCCCCCCCCCCCCAGTCTAATGTCACCATAGCCATTGCATGGTTGGTGGTAACACTGTCAGCATTGGTGACTGGGTAAGTACACCCAATCAAGTATTGCTCAGGGGAAACCAGTGTGTCTCTCACCATAGTGAAACTGGTACCTGTATCCCTCAGAGCCTCTATCCTAGTTTCATTAATCCAAGGGTATTGTAAGTACTTCTTTAAGTTGGGTGGCCGCACAGCTACAGTGGCAAACTCAACTTCCCCCTCTGAAACTAGAACTGCTTCAGTGTGCAACCGGATTTGCTCTTGGCACACTGTTGATCCCATCTGGAGACTTGCTACACCAGGAGTGGCTGTAGCTGTAGCTGTAGGACTAGGGGCCTTTTTGCTAGGGCAAGCATTGTCTCCAGTTAAGTGTCCCAACTTTCTACAGTCGTTACACCAGGCCTTTGAAGGATCAAAGTTCTTCCCCCTGTATATAGGACCAGATTGGGAAGAGTTTTGGGACCCACCCTCCTGTGCAGGTTTTTGGGGCCCTTTAGAAGACTCAGACTTTTTATCTTGGGGATTCTCACCACCTTTCCCCTGGGGAGGTTGTGTAACCCCTTTCTTTTGGTCACCCCCAGTGGTTGTCTTAGTCACTCTAGTCTTGACCCAGTGGTCTGCCTTCTTTCCCAATTCTTGGGGAGAATTAGACCTAAGTCTACCAAATGATGATGTAACTTTTCATTTGTGCAATTACTTAAAATATGTTCCTTCATAAACAAGTTGTAAATTCCAGTAAAGTCATGCACATTGTGTCCAGTTAACCAACCATCTAGTGTCTTTACAGAGTAGTCTACAAAATCAATGCAGGACTGGTTTTGGGTTTTGTGAGCCCTCCTGAATCTAATTCTGTACTCCTCAGTAGTGAGTCCAAATCCCTCAATCAGACTTCTCTTCATGAGGTCATAAGACCCAGCATCTGGCCCAGAGAGGGTCAGGAGTCTGTCTCTGCAGTTACCAGAGAACAGTTCCCACAGGAGTGCCCCCCAGAGAGGTTTCTTCACCTTTCTCATGTCACAAGCCCTCTCAAAGGCTGTGAACCATTTAGTGATGTCATCACCCTCCTCAAATTTAGGGACAATCCCTTTGGGGATTTTAGGATCATAAGATTTCTCTTTATCCTTATTATTTTGATTGCTGCCACCATGGATGGGTGCTAACCCCATCTACTTTCTTTCCTTCTCCAGAGAAAGGAGTCTGGTCTCTAGGTCCAGTCTTTTGGTCAGCCTTGCTAAAAGGCTGTCCTCCTCATTGAGGCTGTCCTCAATGTCCTCACCAGAACCTGATCCACCTGTGTGGCCCCTAGGTACTGAGAGGTTAATTCTTGGAGTCAGGGCTACTGGAGCCCTTTTCTCCCTAAGCAGTGGAGGAGATAGATCTACCTGATCATCCTCTTCCACTACTTCCCCATCTGACTGGTCATCACCTTGCTCAGAGGGGTGGTCCTTTGCATACTCAGCCAACAGCTCCTGGAGCTTTTGTTTGGTTGGATGGGGACCCATTGGTATGTTTTTAATTTTACATAAGGACCTTACTTCCTTGAAAGACAAGTGAAGGTAAGGGGTGAGGTCAAGCTCCTCAACCATGTCCTGTATGTTATTATTGTTATCTTCACTAGTAGCTGGGTTCTTATTTTGAGACATTCTAACAAAAAATGTTCTAACCCCTCTACCCTTGACTACAGTGACTATTTATTTTCTAAAATTCTAAAGGGACTTAAGCAAGGCCCTAACAAGTCTTTTAGTAGTTTTGTAAAAATGCCAATCAGAATTCTAAAGGCAATTTAAGAGTTCTATCGTGTGATCAGGTGGTAACCAAGTAGTCCAACAAATGCAAAGTTGTGTATCCCACCGCTGATCCACCAATGTAGGAAACTGCCTCTATATATACTACACCAAAATGAGGTATAGTGTGTATAGAGTCCAGGTGACCCCAGAGGTAGGCAGAGCTTAAAGTTAGATAGAACCTTACTCTCTATTTGTGGTAGAGTGGTCGAGCAGTAAGGCAGTATCAGAGGACAGTGTTAAGCATTTGATGTACCCACTCAGTCAGCAAATTAATTCACACACTCAAAGACTGAACTCTAGATCAATTGTTTTTGTATAAAACATATACTGTTGTTTTATTTTTAGATCCAAGCAAGCCTGGCACAGGTAAGCATTAAATACTTTACAGTAATACGTTGCTGATTGTCGAACAGTTTGAAAATGCAATATTAATTGTACTTTGTTTGATTTACAGGGGATGCAGTAGGTTGCAATACTTAGCAAATACAGTACATTGAAATGAATAGGCTTTTTCAGTAAATTACAGGTAAGTTACTTTTCACGTTACTTTTCTAACTCAGTGCTGGATACCTAGATTCAGCACTGGGACATTTCCTGCAAACAGGTAAGTAAATACGTTTTGATTATTCGTGCGATTTTTAAAGAATATTTTTAGATTTCAAAACTCCACACTAGAAAACTTTTTGGAAGAAAAAGTGTCAATGTTATCCTATGGAGGAAAAACAGGTTATCGGTTCACAGGTAAGTTATCGACTGTGGGAGTTAAGGTTCTGGGGTTAGACTCAGGGGTCCCCCAGGGTCAGTGATGCACTCTTGTTACACCCTCAGCGGTACTAGGGCAGCCGGGTGCAGAGTGTTGAGGCCCAATGTTATCCTATGGAGGATAGGGGGTCTCCGGTTGGTGGCTGCTGGCAAGCAGGCCACTGGGTTGTGGAAGCAAAGCTCCTAGACTTTAGCTCAGGGCAAATGGGGAAACAGCTTAGCACAAAAGGTGCACCCTCATCGGCACTAGGGCGGCGGGTGCAGGGTGCTGTTTTGACGTCGGAAGCTCTTTTGTTTCCAATGGAGAACCTCCGGTCAGCGAAAACTCTGCAGGCAGGGAGACGAAGGACTTCTGGGTGCGACCACCACTTCGAGAGATAAGTTGGGAAATTAGGGGTTGGTTAGGCACCGTTGGTTTGGGCACACAAGGCCGTGGGGCGTCGGGTGCAGGGGTGCCTTTTGGGGTCGGAACGGCTTACCAGCTCCGGGTCGCGGTTAGAGGGGCCTTCTGGATTTAGGCTGCAAGCGTTGGCTGGAGTCTTGAGGCAGGTCAGGGGTCGCCGGATCTCAGGTCAGGATCGCCGGGGTGACCTCCTCGTGGTGTTTGCCCACTCGAGCTCGGGCCGTGGACGGCGGGTGCAGAGTGGGGCGGATTCGCGGTCTCCAGCTGCTGCCAGAGGTTGCAGTTTGAACAAATCCGGTGCTCACGGGAGAAGCAGTCTTTGGAAGTGAAGGCAGGCAGGTCCTCCAAGGTTTTTGAGGTTGCTGGCTGCAGGACACACCGGGATTTCACAGGAGCAGGTTCGAGGGGAGACAGGCCGGTAGGGCTGGGGCCAAGTCAGTGGGCGTCTTCCTCTTGTTAGCTGGCTGCACGGCTGTTCGGTCCTTCTTCTTTTCTTCTTGTTTCTGGGCTGGATCTGAGGAAGCAAGGTTCAGGGTGCCCCCTAAATACTAGATTTAGGTGCATTAAAGAGGGCAGGGACCAATGGGTCCCTTCCCTGGGGTGGGTACACCCCCTATCGTGCCATCCTCCAGTGGTTGGTTGGGTCCCCCCATCCTCAAGATGGCGGGGACTCGGAGTTGTGCTTCACCTCGCCTCCCCCACCTGAGGGGTGGATTTGGCAGAGGTGGGCACAACCACTTTCTCCAGCGAGGACGTGACGGCGCTGGATACTTCTCGTACACGGAGCTCCTTTTTCTCAAATACTCTTTGACTCTACTACGGATCAGCTCAACAGAGGCGGATACTTGTGTCCTCTCAACTATTGGACTACCTCTGCTTCGAACTTGAGAGGTCAATTCCTCTTACATCAGTTGTCCCGACACGGACTTGATTAGAATTCGGACAAGAACTTTACCCCCTGGTGAACTGACTACTTTATGCTATCGCCCTGAAGAAGCCCATGCCTGGGCAAAACGCGTTGGCTGTCTACTTATGAAAACCGAGTGCATCTTGAATAAAGACACCTTAAGATCATAAACAACTACGTGGAATTCCCTTTTTTTGCTTTCTATACATACTTTATGTTTTATTTTGTATATATATTGCCTCTCATACCCTTTTGAATTAATGTGGGCACACCTCTCTCCCTCACTTGTTTTTCCCGCCGGTTCTCCCGCCCAAAGTGGGGGGTAGAACCAATGGGGACCAGTTGCTGAAAGCAGCAAATGGTCTGGGGAGGCTCACAAAGGCGGCATGCCTTTGAAGCTTCCCCTTTCGGGAACCCTGCCCATCCTGGGGGAGGAGGCTTGGCACCTTGTCCCAGGATGTGCATTGTTTCAGGCCCCCGGGAGCAGCAGGCTCTCGACCCAGGGGTCCAGAAACATGTCTGGTGGTTGCAGCCTAAGCAGCCACTCAGTCGAGTCACTAGAAGTTGGTCGAGTTTCAGGGGGCATCTCTAAGATGCCCTGTCGTGCATTTTACATTAAATCCCACACTGGCATCAGTGTGGGTTTAATGTGCTGAGAAGTTTGATACCAAACTTCCCAGTTTTCAGTGTAGCCATTCTGGTGCTGTGGAGTTCGTAATGACAAACTCCCAGCACCATATACTCTTAATGGCAGCACTGTACTTACAATGTCTAAGAAAGGACTTAGACACTGTAGGGGTACAGGGCTCATGCACCTGTACCCTCACCACTGGTATAGTGCACCCAGCTAGAGGGGTGACTGACCTATACCAGGGCAATGGTTTGTAAGCATGGCACACAGGGATGTGTGCCATGTCGACTCTTCACTTTGTTCTGCCTCAAGATACTCAGCCTGCAAAGGCAGTGGGTGAGTGAAAAGGTGCAGGGCCTCAAAGGGTGGCACAATAAGTGCTGCAGCCCTTAGGGGCCTTCCCTGGTCACAGAGCCCTGGGTATCTGTGGTACCATTTACCAGGGGCCTATCTGTGGCCAGGGATGCCAATTGGGTTTAGGCGTCAATGCAGTTTTAGGGAAGGAACATAGGCCCTGGGTACCTTATTAGCAGGAGCCCAGGGCCCACTCAGTCAAAGAGCATCAGCAATTCAGCAAAAAGTGGGGGCATACCATGCAGAAAGATGGCACTTTCTCACAGGAACACAATATCAAACAAGGTATTCAAATCAATCCACAACCCTTTTGAAATTTTTACAAAGCGATCGACTTGGTTGTACCATTTGACAGGTTTCTCCCTCAGCTGAGGAAAATCATTTGTAAATGCAGCCAAATCACCCCTGTTCCAAGGCACATGCACATACCCTCCACTGGGTACCTCTCGCAATGAGTAAATCTTCATTCCTGCGGTCCCCCCTCCAGGAGGTGGTGTATCTACGATCCCTTTCTTGACACTCTTCTTATTGGACCACCTTTCTTCCCACTTGTCAAGCATGCTCCATGCACGTTTTCCTAAGAAAAACTCCTGAATGTGTGTTTTCAAACCCATTATCCTTTTCTCTTCCAATTCCTGATTACTGTAATTTAACCTATGACTCCCCTGTAACATTTTAGATCTGGACAGGTCCACATCATACTTCTCGGCCAATTCAGTCAACTTATCATGTGCTTGCCTTGCCTTACAAGTAATATCCTTCACCACAAACAACAACCCATTCTGCTTATACAGTTCTATCCTTTCCAGAGGCAAGTTCCCACTGATTATCTTGTCTACTTCTGCTTTCAACCTCACTACATCTAACAATTTTGCCTTTATTGCAGCCCTGATCGTTCCTTGACTCGACACACTAGTCTGTTCTTCCCTTTCACTACTCTGATTCCTCTGTTGATCCTCTGACACTGTATTCTGCATGACCTGCTGACCTCCAGGATCTCCCTGACTCTTTATCACCTCTGAGATCCTTCCCATAGGTCCTCTAACTGGAGCTTCCCACATTCTCAGATTTGACTGGGAATTTGCCAATGAACCTGACCATACCGTATTAGACACAACACGCACCCTTGAAGGGTCTGCGGTTGTTGGCAAAGTAGTACTAGCTTCCACAGGCACCAAAAATTGACCTTTCCCATCCATCGTGACATTTCCACCTGAGTTGATTCTTTCTCCCAGTCCTGTCTGATGCGGACTACTGCTTTCCCCTAAATTCGGATCGTACACAGAGACTACAGGTCCAATAGTGACCGGTACCCTAAGGGCTTCTGGTAACTGTTTGGCAGCGTTGACTCCCCTGGTCTTAGCCCCTTCAAACGCTGGCATCCCTGTTCTTTCTGCCCCTGTTGAAATCTTTCCCATTAGTCTTGCACAAGGGCCTGTCTGTGGTGCTTCCATTCTTTCCATGGTCACTGCAGCTACCAATTCTCGCCTTCCCTCCTCTGAATGAGGATTGTAGGGTGAAGGACGCTCTGCTAATAGTTTGTCTAGCAGGCTATCATCGGTATCACTTCCATCATCCCCAATCCTATTCCGAGTGTCTCCTTCTTTCACTAATAATGGGTACAGCCTTTCTCCCTCAATGGTGTTTACTCTCCACCTCTTCAACTGTGCATCCCATAATGCATTCTGATATGCCTACATTGCTTTTTTCACCATTCCCTGAGATTTTTCCCTGTTCTTTGCATGAGCTGCTCGCATCCAAGCATCTAATACCTCAAACTGTGATGGTCTAGGCGGGGGTCCTAATGAAGACATCACTCCCCCCAATCGGAATGACCCATAACAAGGAAAAGCCAAATCTCCCTCCTTCTCAGTAATCTTGTGCCAATTTTAAAGCCAGACTATAGTGTGGAGACCTACATTCGTTGCCATGTAATGTGCTGGAGTATCCTCGGGCGGTGCTTTCTCACCCACTCGAGTTACCACACCTGTCTCCCCTACACAAATCTTGTAGGACCCTAAGGCGTCGCATGATTAAGCCAAAATTATTTTCATTAACAAATTTCCTAGCTTCAGCTTCCTGGTGACAACCAACCAATTGCAACGTGGTGCACTCGGACGTCACCTTTCCCTCACAGCGGTTCACCCTTCTTCACAATCACACCATACGCATTCACACTCACAGAACCAAGTAACTGTCTGCCTTCCAAATGACCATGCAGTTACAATAAACCAAAAACAAGTAATTGTCTGCCTTACTAAAAGTTCGATAAGGTTCAATCACTCAAGAACATTCACACACCGTAACCCTTGACCTGCGCTGGCAACTTGAATAGCTGTAGTCTATCCCTGCGCATGAGGCTTTCCACACTCGATTCTAACAAATTCACTAACACAAAGTTCCCTGTCTCAAGCAGGGTCGTCGATAGCGCTCCACGACTTCCCAGCAAACGAACGGCCTGACAATTACTACAAATCAGTGTTTCCTAAACCACAAATATATCCCCAGGATCTTAGGCTACTCTTGAGCCCGATAAACCAAACCAAATGAAACCTCTTGGACCACGCGCGTTCGGCCCGATAAACCACATTCACTCGACTGTCATCCCAACTCCGCAAGACACACAATCAAATCATCACCGCAATCTAACACACACATCCCTATTCATACTCACGCCACCGTTCACACCGTCAATCTTCGCCGGTCTCCGCCAAAGTCCATCTTTCTCCACTCTCCATCATTGGACTCTATTTTCGGCTCTAGGGATCTAAATCTATTCTATGTTTTTCTGGATTCTCCCCTCACTTGAAGAGGCAACCATCCTACTCTGCTATGAAGTGATAGAGCCGGGTTCCACGTGTGGAGGGGAGAGGAAATCATTAGCCAGTTATACATTACCATTTGCTATGACACTAAAGGAACACAGACTCCTGATCCAAATTTTAGTATATGTATTATAAAGCCAAGAAAAGTTGGACATACAAACACCTCAAGATGAGACTGTAAAGGTACATGGGCACTAATACAAAACCAAACCTACGAATGAAATTTAGGCGGTGCAACATGCACAGAGTGACCAATTCAAGTACCAGCACACAGATAATTACTGCGCCTATATCAAGAGCCCCCTTCATTGGCAATATGTAGACAAAAGAATTAGTCTGTCCATATACTAATGCTAGCATGACATTCCTAGGTAACATTTCCCAATGCAAGTGCCCAGAAAGGTGTCAGCAGGTGAAGTCTTCCTAAGAAGCACACTCACGTTGAATGGGTCGAGTAGCTTAAAGCTACGGAGCTCATTCTAAAGATGCTCCCCTCTCTCCAGGTAAGGCAGAAGTCCCCCGGACTCTGTCCCTAATCCCAATACAAAAGTGGAAAATCATACCCCCTAACACACATCACGAGACGCCTCATCTTTTCAAATCCCTCCTTGCAGGTAACTTACTCTGAGGCAACAGTGCTTCCAGGCTCTTGCTCGATGACCTTGGTTCCCAGGCCTTCTCCAACGAGAAAGAACACCTCCTACATTATCAGTGCTGTTGTTCAAAGGCATCCTCTCCTCCCTATGTCTGTCTAGCTCCTGAAACAAAGACGTTATTCTAACTAACAAGGTCGAATTCTTGCACCTGCAGCAGAGACGTGAAGAGAGGAAAATTCCACTTGCACATGAATTCTATTGTAACCTTCAACGTGAGAGCGAACAGGAGAAATGAAAGTTGGGCCTACCAAGTTTGGCTAACATAGGAACAATACACGACTTTAGAATACATGTACATATAGGTCATTAATATCCACACGTTATATGAACATTAGTATCAAAACATTCATTAGTCATGAATATATTTTTACACAATTATGATTTCATCTAAACACATACAATTATAACATTAATTCTTTGGCCCACATAAAGAAAATATTACATCGCTTCACTTACACGTTATTACAATACACAATCTAATGACCTAATGTTATTACGACAACAGATTATATGTGGATGCGGACTAATTGATTATAATGCACACCTACAATTGGAAGAGCAAAATTGCGCTCAATCAAGCTCAAGAATGGATGATAATGAATAAACATTTTTAGCTATGCAGAGGAAATGGTCTCAATGCACTGACCAAGGGTGGGTGTCCTGGTTTTCATTCTAGTTTCTTTCTTAAAATATCACCCTCCCCAAATACTATCATCATCAATTTTTGTGAAAGATGCATAGTCAAGATGTATTCAATACATTGCACTAACTTGGCAATTTAAAGAATTACTTATGAAGAGTTAAGATTTGATCTTAAACAGGAGAGAGAAACAAATAACCATGCAGTGGCTGAACTTCACAATGTGACACCAGGAAACCTTGCATCAATCCCACTTCCGATTGACCACATTGTGTGATACTAGGCAATTACTTTTTTCACAGTGCCTCCTTTTCTTTCATCATCACATAAGAGCACCTTAAAATACAGTTTGGGTGTGCAGTGCACAGAAACCAAAAACTATAATGTTACTTAATTTATAGTAACGCATAAGCCAAATACAGGGGGAAAAAGGAAACTGACTTTTCTCTTGGTTCCTAATAGCATCAACGTGTTGGGGCCTAAATGTATCAATGTTCATGATAAGAATCAGTTCTAACAATTGTCATTCAATGCACCGGTATAATTTAATACACTAAACGGAAATGCGTTCCCATGGGCACATGACAACGAAATACACTTCTTTGGATTTTGATGAGTGTTTATCGGATATGTACTAGACTCTAAGACAAGATACAGCAAACCCCTCACTCCCTCCCTTTAAAGCCTTTAAGATCAGTGCTGTTTGAGAAGACCCTGCAGAAGACGAGAACCAATCAAGTGCAATAACAAATGGTTTTGAAGCGAGCGTGGTCAGACCGGCACACTTTTAAACCATTTGTTTTGCATTGTTTGTAAAGCACTGAAGCGCTGCAGGCACGAAATGTGGCCAACCGGGCTCCAAGGAATAAAACTCAACCACACCAGCAGTAAAACTAGCCCAAGGGGAATTTCTGGGGACCCGCATTTATTTTTCCTCATCAGACTTTGGCTTGAAGCAACATAGAGAAATACACAAACGGGAGAAAGAAGGAGGAAGAGAAACACGGAAAAACTGTGACAAATGACAAAAGCAGGGATGAAAAATAGGCTGCAGAAGTGAGATAAATGGGCAGGGAAATTCTAGAGGTAGATTAAAGAGGAATGGGCTAGAATCAACACTACTCTGCCTTGGTATTCGGCAGCCTGACATTCAATACTGGGGCTGGTGGTTTCTGATCAAAACCTTGGGCTCCAGAACTTAGGGCCCAATTACAAGTCTGGTGGTCTTACTGCCGGACCTCCGCGGCAACGGTCTCATGAAGAATGTGGTGTTGGCAGTCTTCCTCCCACCCTATTACGATGTTGTGGCTGGAGTACTCCACTGCTGTTGGGCTGGCAGTATACAGCCAAGCCGATTACGCGATTTCCGATGGAGCCACACCTGCAGATTACATATTTGTTTTAGGATGCATCTGTTGCTGGTAAGTGACAAACGAGAAAAAAAGAAATGCCTAAATAATTGAAGTGGTTACAATCATCCCTGCTGTTCAAATGATGATTTTTTTACAATGTTGTCTGCTAAATATGGATTGCTTCACTTTCTAGGTACCCCTATGACGTGCATTCTTAGAAAGTACACCACTTTTATGACAGTAATTAATCTGTACGTTAAAAAAACGAATTATGTACTACATCTACTCCTTTTGAAATGCCATATTCCTTTTCGATTAGCATCTGTTTTTAATTTATTTTGAAAGGTCTAATTCAGAGGCCAAGATTAACGTTCTAGCTTTTGCAGTTAAGATGAAGAATGAGTTGCTTACTGTGTTTTAAAATGCTAGTGGCATTTAAGAAATATATATATATACTGCACTGGGTAAGGGTATGCATCCCAAAATTTAGAACAATGGAAAAAGTAATCCAAGCTGTTTTTCATCTGGTAAAACGTTAGAGTATATTTTTGATCCATTGAATGACCCGACTCACAAAACTATTCTCAGGCTTACTTGCGAAAATAGCCTTTTCTTACACTTTTAACAGTATTTACTCAATCAATCAATCAATCAGGGGTTTATATAGCGTGCTACTCACCCGTGAGGGTCTCAAGGCGCTGGGGGGGGGGGGGGGTGCGGCTCCGGCTCAGTCGAAGAGCCAGGTCTTGAGGTCCTTCCTGAACGTGTGCAGGGTCGGGGAGCGTCTGATGTTCACAGGGAGCTTGTTCCAGGTCCTGGCTGCGAGGTAGGAGAAGGCTCTCCCGCCGGTTCTGTTTCTGCGGATACAGGGGACTTCAGCCAGGGCGAGGTCGGCGGAGCGGAGATTCCTCTTGGGTACGTGGAAGGATACTCTCTCGTTGAGGTATTTGGGTCCGATGTTGTTGAGGGATTTGTAGGCGTGGGTGAGGAGTTGGAAGGTGACCCTCTTCTCGACCGGGAGCCAGTGGAGGCCTCGTAGGTTTTGGGTCATGTGTTCGTGCTGCGGTGTCCCGAGGATGAGTCTGGCTGCGGAGTTCTGGATGGTTTGGAGCTTGTGTAGGAGAGTTCTGTTGATTCCGGCGTAGAGGGAGTTGCCGTAGTCCAGTCTGCTGGTTATGAGGGCGTGGGTGACGGTCTTTCTGCACTCGGGGGGATCCATTTGAAGGTCTTACGGAGGATGCAATGGCCGTTGAAGCTAGTCGAAGCAACGGCGTTGATCTGGCGGTTCATGGAGAGGGAGGAGTCCAGGATGATGCCAAGGTTCCGAGCGTGGTCAGTAGGGGTGGGTGGGCTCTCGAGGGCGGAGGGCCACCAGGTGTTGACCCAGGCGGAGGTGCAGGGTCCTAGGATGAGGATCTCGGTCTTCTCTGAGTTGAGCTTCAAGCGGCTGTCATTCATCCAGGCTGCTACGTTTTTCATTCCTTCCTGAAAGCAGAGTTTGGTGTCTTCGGGGTTCTTTGTGAATGAGAGGATGAGCTGGGTGTCTTCGGCGTAGGATACAATACTGAGCCCATGTTGTCTGACGATGGCGGCGAGGGGGGCCATGTAGATGTTGAAGAGCGTGGGGCTGAGTGAAGATCCCTGGGTGTCACACAGAGGACTCTGTGTGAATGTATCTACTTCTGAGTTTGAAATGAGTGCTCCAAGGCGAGTATGCATCTACGTTTCTGGATACCAAAAAATGTACACATCTGTTGATATCCATAAAATATGTCCCAATCCATTCTCACCTTGGAAGAGTCTGGTGATGTACTGCTGATAAGAACGGGAGCAAATCTATTGTCAGAATGGAAGGTGGAAGGAAACATTCCCCCACCACCAAAAATTAAACCCTGAAACATCCACTACTGACAAGCTTCCCGCCCAGTGATTAGGTACACTCAAACAGAAAACGTTGCGTTAGTAAATTCTTTTTGGAGTGTAAAACCAAGTTTTACACATTCCAAAAGTGGTTTTAAAAAGGCTATTTGCGTATGTAAGGTAAACATACATACTAAAACATAAAATAGTTGAAATCCACCATTATAGGAGCAGAAGGAATTTCCTTGAACTTTGATCTCATTGGTATCACAAAATTGGTATTTGAAACATTTTCACCTTGATAAAATGAGAGTAAGTAGTTACTAAATATTCAGGGGCCAATTCGCAAAACACCATTGAAATCTACTGTGTGTTGCAGTATCGCATGTGATCAAAGATCGTGGATCAGTCTAAAACGTGGACGTTCATCAACTTTAGAAAGTGAAGGGGAAGAGGTTTCGTCACCAGGACAAATATCATCATTGCAATGATATAATTAAATGTGCTTTGCTGCCAAAACAATGCCTTAAGTGAGAATCAGGGATCTTAGGTATAGGATTAAAACGTTTTTTCAATCCTTTCCTGAAAGCTCATTAAGCAGCACACATAGAAGTTTCAAAACACCATTTCAGATTGTTTATGTGCAGGAAGGGACACCTTCCTACACATAAACAATCATTCCCCTCAACGCAGGCACCCTTGCACTATGTTGCAAAGGTGCCTGCATTGGCGCTAGGCAGCTAAATTAGCGCCAGCGCAGGGGGTAACGCAAGGCTACACCGTATTCTTGTAAATACGGTGCAGCCTGCAATTCAGAAGTGGTGGAGCACGGTGTTAAGCCAAGGAGGCTAATGCAGTGCTCTGCCACTTCCTTGCAAATATGTCCCTCTGTGTCAGATTCTTTTCATCCCAGTGCTAACATTTTGTCATTAGAACACAGATCTCTTGCTGGTAGACAAATCTGCCACCTATTTTTTTAATGAATCCGTCCCAGATCCATGAATTGCTTTATGTGCCAGGGTGAGTGATTTAAAATGGGGTTCAGATTTATTAATATTTCACACAACTCAATGCAGCATGTCAACATGCTGCATGGCATTGCATGAAAATGAGAGAGCAGAAATGCACCATTTCTATTAAGACATAGCACACTTTTTCTCTTGCCTAATACTGGCACACTGTGTGCTGCCTAGCACCAACACAGGCAACTTTGCACCATGTTGCATGGGGGCCTGTGCTAGGGGCAGGATTATTTTTGTGCAGGAAGTAATGCCTTCCTGCACAAAACAATCCTTAGAGGCATATTCTTCTTTGTATATGTGCTGCAGAATACAGCACACATGGAAAGAGGAAGTAAAGAGGGGAAATTAAGATATTTCTCCTGTTACACCTATGTATGATAGGTGCACCATTGTGGCACATACCCAGGTTTTCAAGTGTTTGTAAATTTGGATTTTAATCAAAATACATGGGTGGATGTACGGGAAAGCTCATGCTCCACCCATGCAACGCCTACCGCTTTCATTACTTTGTATTCACCAAACCACACAAAGCTACACAAGTTGACTTTGCATGGCTTAGAAAATTCCCAAATTGATTTTGAATCAAGGCTGCACCACAGAAGTGACAACTCCAATGCAAAATCTTAGTAAATCGATGCCTGCATTCTTTCAGTTACAGAAAGCCTGCATCAGTCTTTTCTTACAATAGTGATATGGTAATGATATGGAGTCGAGGAGGAATGTACTTCATCAATGCTTAATTTGGAAAAGAATAAGTGCCAGGGCCCAAAGTTTTCTTCAGAAGATCACAGCATACACTATGGAAAGTTGGGTACCAAATACCAAGGCTGAGTAGTCTTGATTCAACGTCATGTGTCTTAAATTCACCCCCAGACACTTCCTGCTTCTTTATCTCACTCTTGCAGGTTCTTTTTCATCTCTGTGTTCTCCCCTTGTCCCCTTGTCATTGTTTTTCTGTCTTTCTCTTCATTCTTCTTTCAACCTTTTGTATTTTTTTCTCTTGCACTGGATTAAAATCTGTTGAGTAAAAATAACAACCAGTCCCCAAAAATGGGTGCCGTTGGGCTCTACTTGCAACCACTGGTTTAAATTAAGCACTGTAACCTTTGGTGCTCTGACTGCAGTGTCTAAAAGACCTGCAGTTTCGAAATATTAGCCTTAGATGCTCTCACATACACGTCATTGCAATAGTTTATCTTAGAGCTCATAGTGACACTGTCAGTGGTAGCTTCATATTACAGCATCTGACCATTTGAAGATGGTTGCTTTTGGATGAAATTACCTCGTTGATCTCGTGGAGACGAAAATATTTTATAGTGTAGCTTCACTTATATATTTTGTTTACAAATAAGCCAATGCTCACCATGAACATTTACACATGGATAAATGTTAAGCATATAAGTAGAATGGAATTCATAAAGAGATTCCACAGTTACTCCTTATACTATCACAGATTCCCAAGTCGAAACCTTCAAACTATCCATGACAGGTGGAAACTGCTTTAAAAGTAGGAGGAAACCAATGAGAGGAAATCCCTAACTACTTTTTGTACATTAAAATGGCCCTTGTGACGTGGCAATGTTGGATAAATAAATTGTCACCTTTGGGTAATTCGTAATAGCATCACTCCATTATGCACGTCAAAATAATATCAGAATAAAACTGAAATGCAATGTAGAAAGTTCATTAGAATCACAATTTTCTTTCACATGTTGAAAAAAAATATGGTTCATACATTGTAAGATTAGACAGCATTTCCATCCTCTGTTGAATTGATGTCACTGCTGTTGTCCTTACTTGCACACATGATGCAATCTTCTTTTTGTATATGCGCACATGTTCGAAGTTTGCAATGTTATTTGTTATGTTGTTTTATTTTGTTTTCTAAAGCGCATGTACGTGAAAGCTTCTTTGTTCTGGATAAACATAAACTAGGACAGAATGTAAGGGAGATTATTCGTTGAAAAGGGGGGCGTGGCTGGAAGCCGCTCAAGATGGCCGCAGCTCCACAGAGCTCCGTGCAGCTTCAGCACTTCCCAAACGAGAGGTGAGGTTCAGGCCTGACTTCTTTGACTCCACAGACGGCTTTGCATGTCTGAATATGGTGGCTACCAGACTGTGCCTGCATTTTGCCATTTGAGGCGGCATTGACTTTTCTATCCCGTGAAGACCTTGTAGTGTCCGGCTGGACACGTTCTAGTGTTTGCCTAGTGCTAACCCACACTTTACACCCACCGGTCAGGTGACCCTGCAAATAAAAGGGGCCGGGCGCACGTGCCCTGTGCCAGTTCTAGTACCCCACTACTCTGTGTCCGTGTCAGTTATTAGTAGCATGTGGGCCTAGGGCCCACAACACCACAATGGCGACGAGGGTGGGATCGATCCCCGCATGTATGCCGGCAGGAGTCTTCCAGTAGGTCGCAAGGGAAGTGTAGCCCCGCAGCTGCTGCCAGCGCCACATGGACCGGGGACAAAGCAGAGAGAAGGCCTTCCTGTGAGGGGTTGCAACGGTGTCCACCGGCAATGCCCCTGCAGCCGCCTCGCGCCTCAAACACTCAAGAGTAGGCAGGGTTACAGTCTGGCCATCCAAGGTGAGAGAGGGCCACCAGCAGGCCTGCAGACAGCGTATACAGCGGCTCTCCATGCACGACGCACCTGAACACTGCCAGCCACTATGGAGTGGAAGAGTTCACCTTATGCCCACCTACATGTCACCGACAGCAAGCCGTGTAAATAAGGCAAGGTGTGAGCAGGTCAGGCAAGAGGCCCAGAGTAGTATCGCCTGTGCGAGAAAATTGAGGGCAAAGAGATTACCAACAGCGAAGCTGCTGAAGTGCTAGCAGGTTTGATCAGCCCACCGCTGCACCCAGCTGCACCCAGTGAGTGTCGCAACCCCTCCCCCGTTCTGCAAGGAAGGGGCATGTAGTCCGCGGTTGCTGAGGCCTATGTGTGAAGCACTGGGGCTGGACATCTTGTGTACCCGGACTCCTGAGTGTAACTGAGCCCCCACAATAAGAGGTAAGGAGCCTGGGGCCGAGGACGCTCCTGCATTCAAAGCACCCGCAACGGCATCTCCAGCACCCCCAACGCCACCGTGAGTCCGCGGCAGCCCGCACCTAAAGCCTCCCTCATACATATAAAAAAAAATCTCACCAAAGTCAGCACTAAATGAGAGGCGACAAACCGCCATCAAGCAAGACAGGACCGAGCGAGCCCTGCACCAGCAGCGAGGAAAGCCCCATATCGGTGTCCCCAGTGACTGACGAGGGTCCGCAGTCAGGGCCTGTGCCGTGCCCTGTGTGGAGAGGGGCCGCTTAGCTATGGATAAATTCACCGATCTAGGGCCCGAACGCCACTGCAAAAGGAGGGCGGCCAGACGCTTCTGAAGGAATAAGCCAACCTGCTGCACCCAACTTATATGTGTCTCTCACACCTATAATTGAGCAAAATCACCGGCAGCATAAGGTGAAAGCGCCACAGCACAAAAGAAACCTGCCACGGCATCATGCACCAGTGTCACTAACAGTCCGTGTAAGTGACTCGGGCCATCTATTCTGCAACTGTAAAGCCTCCCTGCTGCCCACCGTGAATAATAATAATTTTGGAAAAAGTAGCCCGCAGTGCCCCTGCTTACCTCCTCGAAATGCCTGCACCAGTGAGAGCAGTCTCCCTCTCTTCAAAAGAGAGCTTCCCGGCTGGAGTTTCCAGAATCAGCCGGGACCGGTATATCAAAGCACAGCAGTGCCACCTTGTAGCTGTTCCTTGCATCGCGCCATCCTCAAAGAGGGAGTACAAAGGTTTGAAGTCCTGCAAATGATAAAAATAGGAGCACACTTGCAGACCCATGCTCCAGCTTGAACCAACTCAACAAAAAGAAAAAAATCAGAAGCAGGGAGTGGCTCCCTGCTGGTCACAAGGACTGTAACAATCAGTACTGCACCGTCCTCACCAGTCGGAACCTTCTACAGTTCTTCCCACAAGCAGAGTCAGCAGGGAAGTGAGAGTCAGAGAATGAAACTCCCAGGTCATTGCCTCCTCCCGGAAAGTGGACACAACACAAGAATGTCCATTAGCACCGCCAAACATGACCATGAACAGTAGCCACATTCCCAGCACAGACTCACAAACAGGAGAGTGGTGGCATGAAATGTTTTCCAGTCCCCATCCTGCAGTAGGGATCACCTATTTGAAGAAAAGACAGACATTGCTGCTACACCACTGATAGCAGGGCAGACACAACGACCAGGAGAAGAGCATCGCACGGCCCCTGGTAGCTGACTATTGTTATGTAGGGGAGAAACCGTAAACCCCAGCAGGGCCTCACTTCATTAGCCACCAACAAAATGGGGGAGCCCCAGAACACTGAAAAGACGTGCTAGCCAGCCAGCAAGGCTCCAAAGCAGCAAGCCCACAAAACTGGAGAAGAAGACAGAGAGACAGCCAGGACTGACGCTGAGTGGACCCCCCTCTGACCCCCCCAGTGGCCGTAGATCACTACAGCAGCAGCAAAGACTCCCAAGAAGCGCAGATACCTCAGCCAAGTGAAGCATGAAGTGCCAAACAAGGTCCAGCAAAAGTAAGGAGACCAAAGGCAGCCAAGTGTACCCCACGGCAGGCGCAAGGAGAAAGTGGAGTGCAGAGTGCGCAACCCCACAGTGGCTGCCCAACTCCACAGCCAGTGAGGAAATTACACCACCGCAAGCGAGAAGAGCGCGCCACCTATCCCAGTGGTGAATAGCCACCACCGCAAGCAAGAAGAGGGTGCCCAAGAAGAGCACAGAGTGCACGAGGTGCACAGGAAGCCATACCGGCAAACCCAACAGCATGGTCAGGCACCCGGGAGATAGAGACATCTCCACCGAAAAGAAGCAACACTGAAGGCAGCAAGGAGAACATCCACATCTCCACTGCCCAAGCGAAGCCCCGCAGTGGGCCGAACACGACACAGTGTCTTCACTCACACTGCCTCAAGACGGAGTCGCCAATGACCCCAGACAGGCAAGAAGAGAGTCGCACACCCCACGTGGCAAGCCGCCACCACAACGTACGGTCCGACGTCAGGCGACACGTGGCCGGATGCCACAGTCACACCGCCAGCATGAAGCACATCACTTGAAGTGACCAACTCCGCCAAGCATGCCCGAAGGGAGGCAGGATCAAGTGCCATGACGGCGCAGCCTCAAGGCGCAAACACGATGCCCTCGAGTGAAGAGAAGAGGAGCTCCGCGTAATCCCTGAGGAGGGGATGGTGCCCGTGAAAGGTCCCCAAGAGGAAGAAGCAAGTCCTACTGACAGGACAGACCTGCGACAGGTCCGCAGAAAAGTGAACACCGTCCCAAGAACTGGACGCGACCAGCGGGATGTCCATGTGGCGCAAACATGAGACATGTGGTAGGACGCCACATCCAAGTGAGGACCTGGTCGGAAGGAGGAAATGAGAGTGACAGGACGCCACTCCGCAAAGGAAGAAAGAACAGTGGCACAATGCCACAGGGCAGACAACCACCACAGGCGCGCAGGAGAAAAAGAAGCAGAGCGACAGGACAGAGGAGACTCGTACCATCACAAGATGAGCGCACCCAGAGACACCAGACAGCCATCAAGCCGGACCGACGTCCCTGGAGACAGCCCAATGGGAGAACCAAATGTAAGCCGCAGCTAGCGCGAACCGCGTCTCTCTCCAACGCTTCCCAGTGCGACCGTCCATTCCCGAAGCCAGACCGACGTCCCTGGAGACAGCCCAATGGGAGAACCAAATGTAAGCCGTAGCCAGCGCGAACCGCGTCTCTCTCCGACGCTTCCCAGCGCGACCGTCCAGTCCCAAGCATCGGCAGTCCAAGTCGGACGGCATCCCTGCCCCTCACCGCAGATGCCACGGGTGAATAACAGCCTCAGCAGGATGAAGACACGGGCTGCGAAGTCCCTCTAGTCCTCCTCACTCCACAAGGTCACCCAGGACAATAGATCGCTGCCTGTTGCCCAACTGAAGGAAAATCACTGTTTTGTCATCGTCATCCAGGTGCATCATCATCAAGGAGCATCGCACCACCAGAGTGGATCCCCACACTCCAGTCAACCGGAGTTCAATGAGGCTAGCCACCCAGGAACCTTCTGTGTGCCCCCGTCAATCTGAAGCCCGCCGAAGTAGAGCATACCCGACTATTGGAATATCCACCCTTGGGGTTACACAAGACTTGGCCGTGGCCCTGTTGGGAGTTCCGCAGCGACCCCTCAGCACCGCCTACGCAAAGGCCCGCACAGCCCACGCGGTCATGTGGCAAACCAGGGGCAAGGGCCTCGACGGAGTTCCTGTGAGAGGGGAATCCGAATAGGAGAGATGCGTCGGCAGCAGCTCCACAACAGGCACGGGAAGCATGGTGGTCACAGTCGAAGACTGGTCACCCAAAGACCATCAGAGGAAGGCACAGAACCTGAGTCCTGATGGCGAGGATGTCCAGACTGAGACACCACCCTCTGCGGCTACATGAGCGACTTGGCTGTGAGTCCTGTTGGCAATTCCTCAGCGATGCCTTCGCGCGGCTTACACGAAGCCCGCACAGTCCACACAGTCCCATGGCAGCCCGGCAGGAAGGCCCTCCAGGAGGCTCCAGTGAGAGAGGAGTCCAGGCGAGAGAGGCAAGTCTGAAGTGGCTTGGCTGTCAGGAGCGAGGAAGACCATCAAGCACGTCGCCTCCAAGGAAAGGCCTCACACACCGAGATCATCTCCAACTGCTGTAGGCTTGTCGTCCACCGGAACCTGAGCGCCTGAGAGATCTTCAAAGTGGACTCCACCACCGCTCCAGATGCATCGATACTTGAACTTTGTAAATAGACTCCAACACCGCGAGACCAGGCCGGTCTGAAATACATCGCCAAGGCGGACAAAAGCATCCTGACCCTGCGGTCCAAAGCTCCAGCGCTGCCTGGCTGACGGTCTGAAGAGACTCATTTGGTGCTTTGTGTTGTTTATTTGTTTTCTTCCAGGTTGGACTTTTGGTTGTTTCTTTTCATTAAAGTTTGGGAGGGATGTAGTGTCCAGCTGGACACGTTCTAGTGTTTGCCTAGTGCTAACCCACACTTTACACCCACCACAGGCGTCACCGGTCAGGTGACCCTGCAAATAAAAGGGGCCGGGCGCACGTGCCCTGGGCCAGTTCTAGTACCCCACTACGCTGTGTCCGTGTCAGTTATTAGTAGCATGTGGGCCTAGGGCCCACAACACCACAGACCTTACAAATGTCATGAGGTAAATTGTTTTACAGTGCGTCAAGTACTCTGCATGCTTCATTGCTCTCAGGCTTTCGACAGCTTGCTCTATATGGCACATGCTTCATTTCCATGTGTGAAGGGCAGCATTAATAGCAAAAACGATACTTTATATGTTCCTTCCATTTTTTTTTCTTCATGTGTCAGTCCTGGCTTGTTTTTTTTTTTCCAGAAATATACAGTTTAAGTAAGACAGCAATTGTTTTTTTATATCTGGCATTGCAACTATTGTGCTGGCTCCTTCATTCAACATACATTTAACAGACTTACCAGCGTTGCTTTCGCTTCATTTTTTTCTTTTTCCTGCCTCATATGGGGAGTACTCATAACCTTCAGAGCAACATCCAGTTATCTTCTTCTTCTTCTAAGTCTGCAACTTCCCATGGTATTCTGCGCATTCATTCAACATAACCCCTTCTGCCACCTGCTGTCACAATGGAAAACCCCTTGGAATTTTTAAAAGACAGCTCCTCTTCCTCCCATGTTGCCGGCACTATTGCAAAAAAATGTCCAACATCACTTCGGTGAAAGAGGTCAATAAAAGACCTTGACTCCCCCTCAAAATCACCTACACATCTGACCCTGGATGTAGTCATGGAGGAACAACAAGCCTTGAAACCTTTTATGATGGATACTCATTACAATGTGCTGAGGAGAAATGGCCCTTGCATGAACAACATATTTCAACTTTGGAACAAAGAGTTAGCAACCTTGAAGACTCTACTCTTGTCAACTCTCAAATCTCCACAGACATAGCATAATTTAAAAGACTTACCAAAAATATGGAAAGCAGAAACAGGGATTCCAGGGTGCTCAGAAGGTTCTAACATGAATGCCTTCCTTCAAACGGCGATACCTTCAATTCTACATTTGCCTTCTGCTTCTCCTCTCTCTATTCAGCTTGCACACTGCCTAGCACCACGGACTTCAACTGGCCCTCACTCTGGGCCCAGAAGAATTATTATTCTTTTTCTTCAATTCACTTATCTGATGCAGATATTATCTGAGGCTAAAAAGGGGGGCCCTCTTCAATGGTCTGGTCATAAGGGTGTTTTTACACAAGACTTTTCTCCAGCTACAGCAGCTCATTTGAAAATGTTTGTATCTATGCCCACAACTCAAATCCTTGAACTTTAGATATGGACTACTCCATCCATGCTCTTTAAAATCACATTCAAGGATAAATCCTATTCCTTTGAGAAACCTGCAGACCTACAAACTTTCATTAACTTACATAAAACTGAAGCTATGGACCTAGGGGCTACCTCAATCACTGGAGGACCTGGTTTAATGTGCCTCTAATGTTAATTTTTCTATCTAAGTTTAAACGTTTATAGGTATTCAAGTGTCATATATTGACTGTTTTCCTCTCCTTTCTTTTGTCCCCTTAGGTAAAACACTTTTTGTGGAATCCTCTAGTATCTCCCCCCATTATGTCCCCTCTGAATCACCCAAATTGTCTCCCTCTATGTCTTCCACTGGTAAGTCTAGTTCATGTTTGTTTCTTCTCTTTTTAAACCTTAAATCTAATGCCTTATTAATTTATGTGATCATTATTGCCCATACCTCATTTGGTTTAACATGATTATTTGTATGTTCTGCTTACCTTGTTGTTTCCCTCACTGGATCTCACTTCTCTATGTTTTAATATCATAATGTACCTATGTTTTGCACTGATGTTGCTCTCACCTCTTTCTCTCAGGTACCCCTCTGCCTCTTCTCCCTCCAGGGTTTTCTTTTGTCTCTTTATCCTCTCAGCATTCGTGGAATCCAATCCTTACATTGCCATAGTTCCATGTATGCAATTTTCAGAGGTCACTGTCCTCCACTTCTTTTCTGTCACTGTTTTCTTTCTTTCTTGTTTCTTTGTTTCCACTGTCTTGATATGCCTTGTGTTATCTTTGGTTCAGCAGTTGTACATGAATTCTTAATGCGATGCAACTTAGAACAGTTACATGAAATGTCAAAGTGCTTAAAAACCCCATTAAATATCAGCGGGATTTATCTGACCTAGCTTGATTGCAATGTCACACAACTCTGTTGCCAGAGACACATCTTAATGATTTGGAGGTTGGTGACATCTTTTTTCTCTTCCTACCACAAACAGAAATGGGTGATTGTTCTTTGCCATAAATCTCTTAAACTCACTACACTCTCACAACATCAAGATACAGAGGGTTGGTGGGTACTCATCACACTCACAATTGATAACACTACTATCACTATCATAAATCTATATGACCCAATCAATCCAGATTAAAATTCTTGGCAGAACCTATCACTCAATATCTCTGAGCATGCCTCGGATAATTTAATACTTGGAGGTTATTGTAATCAGATCTTTGACCCTTTTTTGGACAGACAATCCACTTCACAATTTGTTCCCCATGCCTGCCATAAAGCCTTCAAAAACCTAATTTCCCAGCACTCTTTCTCTCAATTCCTAGAAGCTATGCAATCCTGACCTTTTGGAATAATTCTTTTATTCACCCACTCACCACTCTCAATTTAGACTTGATTACATCTTTCTTAGTAAGGATTTACTTCAACAAATGGTTAACTCAGAAATTGGCTCTATCCTGATAGCAGACCATGGACCAGTGAGAACTGACTTAGACACCCTCGCTAATAGGCCTAAAATGTCCTCCTTTCGGATTACTATTTCATTACTTCCTATACTGCTTTCATTGAGGAGTATTTCCAAATTAACAACACTCACCAAGTACTGTTTCTTTCTGTCTGGGATGCCTTTGAGGCTGCCGCTTGGGGATTCATTACCAGTTATGTTCATTCCAAAAGGAATTCTGCCCCAAAAAAGTCTGCTTCTATTCTCGCATGTATTAAATACCTCAAACATGATTATTACACTCATAAAACTAGCTAATCGCACTTTGAGGCTTTGGTTACGGCCAAGTTTGAATTTAATAAATATACAGCATTATGGCCGATGCCCGGTGGAGCTGCCTAGTCAGCTATAGAGGGGATCGCCTCTGGTTCACCCCCTCGGCCGTCACCTACCCAGCTGGACATTGGGCACAGTTTCTCCCCGTCTCCCTGTTATGTCTCCTTCCTCCCCCTCCCTCTGATGAATTACCGTAACATTGCTTTTTTATCCTATGTTTGACTATGCTCTTGTAACAGATGTAACTTCTTACTTGTAACTCACTGATCCTCATGTAAAGCGCTCTGATACCTCCGGGTCTAGCCAGCGCTATATAAAACGTTTCAAATAAACAAATAAATAAATAAAATACAACTTAGCAAGCCTGTGGTACGCTTCTCAAAGTCAGCGCTAGATACTACGGAGGTAACAACAAAGCAGGATCTCTTTTAGCTCAATATTTAAAACACAGAAGGGAAAAAACAACTATAAAATCCATTATGGACAACAATGGCGTAAAGCGTTTCAGAGATGAAGATATTGAAACATGTTTTGCCTCTTATTATAAGGATCTATACACTCCAGAACACATACCATCAGAAGACTTCCTCAATAGTTATTTCTACAACCTTAAACCAAGAGAACTACAACTGGTGGAGCTCTCATCATTAGACCAACCGCGTCAACTCGCAGAGCTTTTTACAGACTTACAGCTTCTCCCCAAGGGCAAAGCCCGAGGTCAAGATGGCTTCATTGTTGAATTTTATCTTTATTTTGCTAAACTCCTCTTCCCCAGACTTTTCAAACAAATTCATTATTTCACAACTTCAAACTCTGCTTCTGGCTCCTTTGCAAAAGCTATTATATGCCTAATTCCTAAAAAGGATAGGGACCTAACCCAATGCAAAAACTACAGACCGATTTCCTTAATCAACACAGACTGTAAAATATTTGCCTAAGACTTAGCTTTACGTCTGCTCGCTTATATGTCCGATCTTATAGACATACATCAATCTAGATTTATCCCCAACAGAAATGTTGCAGATAACACTCATACCTTTCTAAACATCATTAACAAAGCTTCTAAGATTACGGTTCCATTGGGGGCCTCATCATTGGATGCAGAAAAGGCCTTTAATAGGGTTAATTGGTGGTTCTTATAGAAGGCTTTGGAATGGCATGGACTTAGCTCTAATTTTCATCATCTTATATCCATACTTTACTCCTCACCACATTGCTCTGTTATAACAAATGGTATTTGTTCTTCTTACATTTCTCTTAAAAGGGGTACTCGCCGGTGTTGCCTGTTATCTCTTCTTCGATTCGTCTTAGCTCTCAAACATTTCCTCCTTCAACTAAGTATTTCGGAGGAATTTACAGGTTTTAAAATTAACAACACCAATATTAAATTCACAGTTTATGCTGATTATATTCTTTTATTTATGTCAATTGTAGAACGCTCTCTTCCTGCCTTTTATTATGAACTCCATTTATATTCTGCAGTATCAGCCTATAAGCTTAATGTAGCTAAATGTTCTACCACTTAATACACACTCTACTTGGTCAATCTTCACAGACACAGGATTATCCTGGAATTCTTAAAAAATTAAATGCCTGGGTATATGGTACTGCAATACTCTCAAAGATACACTTATGACTAATTCAGATGTTTTATCTGAAAAGCTTTTAAATCTCTCTCAGAAATAGTCTCCGTTATATCTCTCCTGGTGGGGTCACCTTGACGCTATCAAAATGATGCTCCTTCCTATTATTAACTACTTTCTCATGATGCTTCCCATTAGGATACCCAAGTCCTTCTTTGGTTCAATAGAGAAGATCTTGTCCAGATTTCTAGGGCAGGGTAAACCTTCTCGAATCTCACTCTTTAAATTAAAACTTCCCAAATCATTGGGTGGAGTTAATTTTCCTGACTGTTTAAACTACAACAGGGCTTTGGCATTAAGCAATTACAAGCCTACATGTTTACACTGATTGATGTTCCTCACAAGTTGTGGTGCTCTAAGGAAAAAGCATTTATCTCTCCATTTTCTCATAAAGACATTATTTTTATGTACAATCTCCCAAACTTTTGGTTACCTAGTACAGTCTCTCATGCTTGTACTATAATGAAACCATATGCAATCTCGCACCTCACCCCCATTAGCTACTTTTTCAACAGTCTTATCTGGCATAACAATTTACTTAAGAAACATGATAGGATTTTATGTTGGAAGGCGTGGATGAACAAAGGTATGCTTCGCATTACACTAATATAACATTCATACTCCCTTATCCCTTTCTCTACTCTTTCATCCACATACAGTCTCCCCCCTCGCATGCTACTCCAGTTTCACGTAATTTCCACTTAGCTCAAGACGTTCTTAAACAGTTTACATCCCCTGTTACCTCACATCCTATCTCCTCTCCCCACCCGTTTGCATCTTCTACCCATTCTAAAGCAGCATGTATATATAAACTTCTGGTTCAACTTACTGAGACAATGCAGGAATTGGATCTCAGTGTTGTATGGCCAATCTCTTTATGGGATAGACTTTGGAATAAGATACATTACACTGCATGTATAGCCAGTCTCACTCAGACCTTATTTTTTTTTTAAATAATAAACTTTTTTACACTCCTATTCATCTTTTTAAGCTTAAACTCATACAACATTACATTTGCTGGTGATGCCATACTGAACAGGGCACTGTTTTTTACTTGTTTTTTCCTGCTCAACTCTGTTTACGTTCTGGTACTCAATATGGTCTCACATTGGAGCTATCATCCAGAATTCCATACCTCTTTTATATGATTTACTGTTTTTGAGTGGTTTTCACGAAATCTGGAGTTCACACAGACTGCTTGGGAAAATGGTAGATCTCTTACTTTCTATAGCGATATCTGTTATTACATCTATTTGGAAATCTTCAGACGATATCACTCTTCTTAGGTGGTGGAATTCCGTCTGTTACCATCATAGACTTGACAGACGGGGGGGGCTGGTGGGAACACTGCTGCTGCGCGTTTGTTACGAGGGGCTGATTTTGCAGTACTGCTGCAAAACCGCCCCCCAATAACAAAAACGCCCCCCACTGGTCCAAAACCAGCCCCCACCCCTACAGCCCACCGGGGAAATGCCCGGTGCCCGCTACGGCCAGTCAGACCCTGGAATCATGAAGTATGCTTCCAGCAAAAGAGTATCATCCAATAAACACACTACCTGTTTGACTTTCTGTGACGAAGACATGAGCAATATCTCAAGTATGAAGGGTTTAACTTCAGGAAGTTGTTGGACGTTCACTAGGTGCACAATATAAAGGGGTTCTGTAGGGGACTAAAATCTTGACTTACTGTGTTTTGGGCTTTAACACCTGCCAGACCAAATTTAAGCTGATTGTCTGAAGCACACATTAAAGAGGCATGTCACATCCTGATGAAGTCATTAAGTAAAGTTGAGCATGTACAAATTTAAAAACCAGAAGGGAGACAGTATTTAACTTTGAAGGACAGGACAGCTTACGATTTTTGCGTTGGAGAATTAGAGAAAAAAGGTGCAGTAGCACAATGTCTGAGAGCTCCCTGGGATGAAGGATTTAATCTACCTTATGACTGTACTTGTAAACCAGCTGTTTCCAGGTAGCTGCTTATGATGTAATGACCGATGACATCAAAGGCAGCAGACAGGACTAGGACAATGAGCATTCTGACTTTACCTCCATTGATACTTGGACATCTGTTACTGTACTAGTTTTCTAGCTGCATGCCCAACGAACTAGGTTGAAAGCTATGTCAGATCATGCTGATGGAGAGATGCCTTATTTAGCAGTGATTTGATCATAGCTGCTTTCGAAACATCTGGAAAGGTCTGCTGTGCTAAAGAGCTGCTAAACAGTGTAAGCAAAATCTAATTTCTGGATGAGAGGAGTGTGTTTAAGTCAGACATACAGGATTCAGAAGGTCAGCTGGTATTTATCACCAGCAATAACTGTTGTGTGCAAGGGGGAAAACAAGTGTAGGAATGCACCTGGTTGGGTCAACTGTCTGAAGTTTGCAAAGAAAGCTGGTGTGGAAAATCTGGTGACAAAAGATGGTGCCCCAGATTTGGGGAATTGTATCTGCGATTAAGTTGGCAATTTGCCACAGTTCTTTTGAGGCAGGCATAGTTATCTTCAACTTCTGCAGCATATGTTGTTCTGTGACAATTAACCCTGGGCGGTGAACTACGTTACGCTCGCGGAGTTTGCGCAGTTTCGGTAACTTCGCGATTCGCGTAGAACGTGAAGTTACCGAGCACTACGCAATTTGCAGCGTAGCTGTTTTTCTTCTTCGCGCGTTCAATATGCGTTCTCGCGCGCGCGGTAACGACATACCGTGATTCTGCGTTCGCCGACGCGATTTCCTATCGGTTCGCAGGCGCCACGAGATTTGGAATCCGGCCGCACGATCCAGCGAGAGTGTGCGAACGCGAACACGTCATTCAGACGCGCGATCTGACTTCCGGTGGCAGTGTTGGTAAGATCGCGATCCCGAACACGAAGAAACTACAATCTGGCGAAGAATATCTCTCGAGCATCATAAAACCTTCTCGAAAATGATTATTTTGCTCCAAAAAACTCCTCAGATTGTGATTTGGCTGTAGTTTTTTGTGCAAGGAGTCCTTTTTCTTTTTTTACTTTTTTTTTCAAGAGGAAGGAAGTGCCCCTGAGTCTCCAACTTTCTGTTCCTGTCCAGCAGGCTCCTCCCAGTGCTTTGTCCATGTGCTGTTCACTTTCATTTGGATTTGGAGCTGGAAGGATCACTTTTTGTGTCTGTCTGCTGCATCATATCATTGGATTGGATTTGAGGACTTTTGGATTTGAGATTTTACAAGTAAGTTGGAGAATTGGTGTACTTGTTTGTTTGATTGGGGCTTGTTTGTACCTACATTTTTGGGGGATTTTCATCGTTTTTAAAATTTATTGTTGTGGCCTGGGTGGCCTGTAGTTTCAGTAGGGGCCTAGTTGTTTTTCTTTGATTGAAATGTCAACCAGTAGGCCCAGAGGTACCCATGGGTGCATGTTTCTGTGGTGTCTGTTGAATTTAAACATCATGTAGGGCATGGATGGCATTGGATTGAATTGCTAAATGTGGTTTTTGGGGTGTATTTCACTTTTTGTGTGTGTTAATAAATAAATACCTTTGTTGGATGTGTGTGTGTGCTTCTTGTGTAACTTTCCAACCTTTCGTAGCCCTGTGGATTTTCCTTTTTGCATTTTTGTATTAAAGCTGTGTTGTTTAGCAGGCCTCCTTTGTCTGGTCATATTAGGCCTGCTTGAGTTCATTGTTTTCCATGGCCTGTTGTGACTGTGAGTGACAATGTGGCTTGGGGCCATTTTGTGGTGGTAGTAGTTTAGTAGTGTGGTGCTTTCTCCATATAGGCCTGCATGTCTTTTCTTTGTTCCCCTTGGCTTACGCTTGTTGTTGTTGTGGCCTGGCCATGTGGGTGGCGGCCATTTTGTAAAGGCAGGCAGTGTGCTTTTGCCATAGGCTTGCATTGTCTGTATTCCATTTCTTTTTGTTGTGGGTGGCTAGCGGCCATTTTGTGGAGCCATCCAGGCAGTGTGCTTTTGCCATAGGCCTGCATTGATTGTCTGTCTTCCCTTTCTTGTTATTGTGGGTGGCCTGGCCATGTGGGTGGCGGCCATTTTGTGGAGCAAGGCAGTGTGCTTGCTTTTGCCATAGGCTTAAGCTTGTGGCCTAGTCTGCCAGTAGGCCCAGAGGTAGTCATCATGGGTGCATAAAAACTGTTTCTGTGTTGTCTGTTGAATTTTAACATCATTTAGGGCATGGATGGCATTGGATTGAATTGCAAAATGTGGTTTTTGGGGTGGTATTTCAGTTTTTTGGTGTGTGTTAAATAAATAGGCCTTTTCAGCCAGTAGGTAACCCTGGGCGTTCAGCTCGCGGACTTTTGGCAACTCCGCACTGCGCGACAACGCGGACTTACACTTTTTTCTTCTTTGCGCGCTCAATATGTGTTTTCGCGCGTGCGATAACGACTTTTTGTGACGATTGCGATGCCGAACACGCAGAATTTACAATCTGGCGAAGAATATCTCTCGAGCAGCATAAAACCTTCTCGAAAAGGATGATTTTGTTCAATTTGCTCAAAAAACTCCTCAGGTTGTCATTTAGATGTAGTTTTGTGAGCAAGGAGTCATTTTTCTTTTTTTTACAATTTTTTTAAAGAGGAAGGAAGTTCCCCAGAGTCTCCAACTTCCTGGTCCTGTCCTTTGCCTTCACTGTCTTGTTATTGTGGGTGGCCTGGCCATGTGGGTGGCGGCCATTTTGTGAAGCCAGGCATTGTGCTTTTGCCATAGGCCTGCATTGTCTGTCTTGTCTTCCTTTTCTTGTTGTTGTGGGTGGCCTGGCCATGTGGTGGCGGCCATTTTGTGGGACCAGCCACTGTGCTTTTGCCATAGGCCTCCAAGCTTGCGGCCTAGTCTGCCAGTAGGCCCAGAGGTAGTCATCATGGGTGCATATGTGTTGTCTGTTGAAATTAAACATCATTTAGGGCATGGATGGTATTGGATTGAATAATTGCAAAATGTGGTTTTTTTTGGGGGGTCTATTTCACTTTTTGGGTGTTTTAAATAAATGCCTTTTTTGCGTGTGTATGTGTTGTTGTTGTGGTTGTGTAACTTTCCAACCTGTTTTTAGCCATGTGGATTTTAGTTTTTGCATTAAAGCTGTGTGTGTTGTTTATCAGGCATCCTTTGTCTGGCCATATAGGCCTGCTTGAGTTCATTTTTTGCCGTGCCTTGTGCCTGTGAGTGACCATGTGGCTGGGGGCCATTTTGTGGTGGTAGTTAGTAGTGTGCTGTTTTTGCCACATAGGCCTGCGTGTCTTTCCATTGTTCCTCTTGTCTTACTGCTTCCAAATCCATCCCCATTGCCAGCTGCAGCTCCCTGATGCTGCATCCATCCCACGTGATGCACAAATTTAGGCCAAACAGGCTCCACTACATTTTTGTTTTTGTTCTTTGCTATTCTTATTCTTCCATAGTGTACACAGTACACCAGGAAAGCCCTGGCCTTGTTGTCAAAGTCTCATAAATGGCTACACTGTTGTAGTTCACTGAGTTTCTAAAATTTAATAATTGAGACAACCAGACACTTATATATTATATTAGTTTGATTTGTGCTATCGTTTGACTGATGTTCTTCTGGCTTTTTTGCTTTTAGGTGCACAAAAGACTGAGGAGGAGGTGTGTCATCATTGCCCGTTGTACTGCCAGACAGACGTCCTGCTGCTGTACATGACGTGACTTGTGACCTGACCCGACATCTCTGCAACTTGTGCAACTGAGTGCTGCTGACATCTGAAGAAGATGGGCCCAAAGAAAGCAGGTACCAGGTCCTCCAGTACCAAGAAAGTTGCTATTGAGAAGAAGGAACAGAAGAAGGAAGTGACACTTAAGTCTGGTGTGCTGCCCAATACCTTTTTTGGGAAAAAAAAAATTACGCCTGCAGCAGCGGTGTCCGGGGGGCAAGCTGGGGGTAGCACCTCCGCATCAGTGGGCCCATCCCACCAACCCAGGCCCAAGCACATGAGTGTGGAAGAGGTAGCCAGCCTAATGGTGGAAAGCAGTGATGCTGAGCCTGAGATAAACTTATCGCTATCTCAAAGTAGTACCCAATCAACGCAGGAGGAAACACAGCAGATAAGTGGTCAACAACAACAGCCGCAATCACCGCCCGCAATAGTAGTTGTTGTTCCTCCCGAAGTAGGGGCAGTTCAGGAAATTGAGCCTCATGCAGAGGTAGAAGAAGAGGAAGCCACTCATTCAGAAGATCCATTGTCTTCCAAATCCCCAGCAGGGAAAAGGAGGGTTAGTCCAGTCATCACGAACATCACTCCCGGCCCCGAGGAGATGGAGACCAACATTATTACCCTATCCAAAATCGCTGCGAGGGATGTAGCACGCATACCTCCACAGGTAACAGCAACACGACCTACAGCTTCCATATTCGCATTAGCAAAGGCCCGGCAGCGACCTACATCCAGCACAACCACCACCTCAGTAGAAGTAGGTAGTGGTACAGCACAGAGTCAAATTTAACCCACACCCTCCAGTTCATCCGGCATTGGAAGTGGCACCTCCAGCAGGAGGCAAAAGTTAAGCTCCCCAGTTTGGGACTTCTTTACGGTTAGCGAAAAGGAGGAGAACATTGCTATATGCTCCATTTGTAATACCTCTGTTAGTCGGGGTAAGCTTGGTACAAACTATGGTACCGGAGGCCAAATAACCCATCTGAAAAAACACCACTTGATCAGCTGGGAGGACCACCTTCGCGGCATAAAAACTGCAACCATTGGTGTTGGTGGGGATAAACGAGTAGCAGATCCGATCATGGTGGAAGAGGAAGGACAGGGAGACATTCTCTCTGGTAATGCTACACAAAGTAGACCTGTCCCCAGCAGTGCAGTGTTATCGTCGCTCACATCTTCTTCAGCAACATCTCAGTGGCACAAGAGTAAGAGTCAACCTGAGACAGCAAGGAGTACCGCAATGAAAAAAAGTGCGTTGTTGAGCCTAAGAGAAAGGAAAACCATGCAGCCTACCATTATCAGCATGTTTGGGGGGGAGGGGCAGTACGAACGCAACCACCCAATAGCACGTCTGTACAATGCGAAGCTGGCTAAAATGTTAGCACTGGACCTTCTCCCTTTTTCTTTTGTTGAAGGGGTGGGTTTTCTGGAATTTGTGACAGCCATCTGCCCAAAATGGCATGTTCCCAGCCGCTACTATTTTGCCAGAGTTGCTGTTTGTGAGAAGTTGGCCTGGTATATGCTGTTCACTAATTAAAGTGGACACCTTGCACCAGGGCAAATCGACTCTTATGGTAGATAGGTTTAAGACAACCTTTTAAAGAAAGCTATCCTAGTGGTAGCTGTGGAGAGCAGCCTTCAGGCTAAGTCTCGGAGGAATGTAAAGCAGCTTGTTTTACCATATAATCTCTTGAATCACCAAATGAAAAGACACCACACAGGTATATATATCAAATATATATGTATTTATTTCTAAATAACTCTCTACTAATCTCTTTATGAGATTAGAAGACAAACATATGCACAAATCAACGTTTCTCAATAAGTTAAGCACAAAATATGGCTGGGGCCCTAGGGGCGTACCAGACCATATACTAAAAAGGGACTTAGCAACAACGACTTGCAGGGAGACAAGGCCTAGGGCCTTCAGAAGTGCTGGGGCCTCACGAAACCACCCAAGGCAGGTAAGTAAAGGACCCACGGGGACGCGTGCAGTGTGGATACACAGGCGCGGATCGCCGTTGACTTCAATGGGGCAAGTCGCGGTTGGAAATAAAGAGTTTTAGGATACTTCGGGAGAACCTACAAGCAAGTCACTTACAGTGTAAGTAGTTCTAGGGCCCACACCCACAGGAGCACCGTAGTGCTGGAGTTACCTCACCCAGGGAAGCCGGGTGCATAGGTGTCCTTTGGTGTCGGGTCGCGGCGTCGTTTTCAATGGCGAACAAAGAAGACTTGCTGCTTGCGGGAGCTGAAGAAGTGTCCGGTGGAATCCAAGCCTGGATTCTGAAGAAGGATGACCTGAAAGCAGAGGGGACAGTGTTCAAAGTCACTTGGCAGTGACCCGGGGCAAGGCAGATGGATGCCCACCGTCGTCGGTTAATTCAGGTCGGTTGCAGGTGCCTTGACTCTTCAGCCACGTGGTCCAGGAGGTGTCGACGATGACCAGGAGCTGGATTCGGTGGGTTCCTCAATGTCTGCAGCTGACTGCGGTGTCAGCAACTCGATTGGAGCCAACAAGCCTTGGCAGCAGCAAGTCTCAGGGAGATGAAGAAAAGTTGATGGCACAGACCAGCAAGGTCTGAGGGACTCACCCAGCGAGGGTAAGTCAGGGCAGGCCTGGAGCAACCAGGGGAGCTCTTTGGTTTCTTTAAGAAGTCTTCTGGGGACCCACAAGCCGGTGGGCCAGGGATCGCAAAGACACCTCGGGCGGAATCACTCAACAGGGGCCCACGGTCACTCGGGACGGTGTAGGCCTCTGATCTTCGGAGGGATTCCTGCTGGAGGTCGGGACCACACGTGGTCCAAAGCACAAGTTCGTAGAACGTTGAGAAGGGGTTGCACTCGACAATAGTGCACGGTACCCAGGGATCGCGGTTCCTCGTTACTCGTGGGGTCCACTTGCCTCAGCTTCGCTGGGGACTCACGATGGCCTTGGAGAAGTCAGGAAATCCACTTCTTGGGCTGCAGGGACTTCGTACTCCGGCGGGAGCGGCGTAGTTTGTGACCGTCGTTGTCATTTTTGGTGCCTGCCAAGCAGGGGAGTCACTCCTTGACTCCAAGGGAGATTCTTCTGTCTTCCAAAGGTAGTGGAACGTCGAAGGGCCAGGATTCTTCTGTAGAGCGTCGTCCAGGGGTTATCTGCTTTGCAATGGCAAAGGTTCCCCCTCTTATACTAAAAAGAGGGGATGGACTAGCTCTATGACCCCACCTATGGGAGGGTCAAGGGAGGGGTGGCTACACCCACTTCCCTTTGTCCAGTTTCGCGCCAGAGCAGGGGCAGGTAGCCCCTGAGCTGGTTTGAACTGGCATATGCACAGAGGAGCCTTCTGCTCCCCCAGTGCAGGACTTCAAAGCACTCTAAGAGTGCACCCACCCAGCCCCAATACACTAAACCCTGTCTGGGAGGTGGTCACACCTCCCTGTGACAGGATGCCTATTGTTGGGCTTCCTCCACTGTGAGTTTCGGTCATCAGCAGGAGGGCAGCCCAGTGTCTGTGACTGGTGGCATCCATTTTGTGATGCCAGGGCTCTTTAGGATTCTACCGCGTTTCCACAGCAGGTACATGTCTTCTCCCTCTAGAAGGGTGGAATGCTACCCCGCCGCCAAGATTGGCGGGGGGTAGTATTCCAAGATGTTTGACACCAAACACGACATGTTTTGATGCAGCCATTCCAAAGTTAGCATTTACCGCGAGGATATAATGCACTTAAGAGTATATGGTTTAACCGCATCCACAAACAGCACCAGAGAATAGACTCTGAGAGCTGCAGAGGGGCCCTGCTCAGGCAGAGGCACCCCCTCACATAGAAGCCAAGCACCCTGCCCTCAGGATTGATAGGGCCTGCCATAGGGGTGACTGATAGGTTTATATGTGTGTGCAGGAGAGATATAGGAAACCTATATCTCAGTGAGGGGTGCTAGCACCACCTCACCCAGGGTGCAGTAGCAGGCCTGTGGTGTCAGATTTAGTCTGCTTCCCAGGGGTGGCATAATACATGCTGCAGCCCCTGGTAGGCCTGTGAAGTACCTATGCCCTTGGCACCTAAGGTACCATATACTAGGGACTCATAAGGCACCACAGTATCCAATCACTAGTGCACCTAGAGTGCACTCCATGTCATTTAGAGAGAGCAGATAGACTGGGGCCCTGAATAGCAGGGTCCCAGTCCAACTAAGTCATAAACCAGCAAAACACCATAAAAAAAGTGGGGGCAACCATATAGTCAGATTCCACCTTCCTACATAACCCCCCCAAACAAAAGGAGATAAGGCTAACCTTGGCCAGTTGAGCCTTTATTGACTAAGTGGCCATATAAGGAAGCACCTGCACTAGCATGGTTGCCCCCTGTCTTATGGTCCACTAAGCAATCCCTCACCCTAAGGGTATGAGAGGGTCTCCACCATGGGGAATCACTACCTGTGGTGTGCTTTGGTAAAGTACCAGGCTGGTGAGGTGTCTGAGTAGGGAAGTGTGGCCCTAGGAATGTTGGCCTCAGCTTTCTCAGCTCACTGGTCACCATGTATGCCTGTCTTTCCATGACTGAGTGGTACTCTGCTCTAAGGGTCAACCTTTGACTGCCTACAGCCGGGGGTTGGGTCCCTTTGGGTGGAACACTGGAGGGACATGGCATGTTTGGAACCTTTTGGTCCCAGGTTTGCCCTTGCCTAACAGAGTCCTTCTGGGGGAGGTCCCTACATAAAGGTATGGGGGATCCCTCAGTGGGTTGAGGAATTTCTACCTGGCTAGGGCTACTAGCCTGGATGCCCCTAATCTGCTGATGGGGGGTTCCTCTGGACAGGGGGCCCTGGGGGTCCACTGACCTCCCTGACCTCTGCAGCCCTGGGCTGCCTGAGGCAGGGTAGAGAGGGGCAGGTTACCTGCTCCAGACTGGGTACCACCTTGTAAGGGTCCTCTGCCATCAGGGGGGTGGTCAGGCCAGGCCTGACTACCTCTGTGGCAGTTCCTTCACTAGGGGTAGGGTCAGTTCCCTGAGGAGGCTGACCCTTACCTACTGTCTGGAGGGAAGAAGACTTTTCTTCAACCCTTGTGCTCTCTTCTGGGGGAGAGTGGGCCATTCTTCCAGGCTCCATCTCTCCAAAATCTTGGGCTGGGGCTGTGGCCATCACAGCCCCACTAACCTTTACAGGGACACCCAACATCTTCAGATGGGTTTGGTGTTCAATTTCAGCCCAGGCTGAAATTTCCAGATCATTGCCCATCAGGCAATCTACAGGTAAGGTTGGAGACACTGCCACTCTTTTGGGCCTGTGACCCCCTCCCAGCTGAGATTGACTATGGCCATGGGGTGATCTGTTCTGACACCATCAATGTTGGTCACCTGGTATTTAAACTCAGGTAAAAGCTGGTGAGGGGGACTAGTTTCCCTGCCACCATGGTGACACTAGCCCCTGTGTCCCTAAATGCCACAGCTTTCTGACCATTAATTATTGGCTCCAGTCTGTACCTGCCCAATGCTGTGGGACCCACGGTAAAGGTGGCAAATCCTATACCACCATCAGAATCTGAGGAGTCTGTTGAGGGGGTCCTGTCTAAACTAGGGCCCACCTCTGTTCCTCTTGCAAAAGCACCTAACTTTTTGGGTGCACTACTCCCAACTGGAGGATTACTACTGGTAGTACCAGGAGGGGTGGTAGTAGTTGTTGGAGGAACATTTTCTTTATTGCCATTCCTGGGACAACTGGGATCAGATTTCCAGTGCCCAGGCTTTTTACAGACATGGCAATAGGGTTTCTTTTCAGGAGAGGAAGGAGTTTGGGACCCACCCCCAGAAGAGGAATTTTGGGGCCCTGTAGTGGACTTATCCTTGGATTTATCCCCACCTTTCTCTTGGGACTTGGTAGAATCTTTCTTGTGGTCACCACCCTGATTCTTAGGCCTTACCCTGGTTCTGACCCATTTGTCTGCCTTCTTTCCCAATTCTTGGGGAGAGGTCAGATCAGAGTCCACCAGGTACTGGTGTAAAAGCTGGTTTTGACAATTATTAAGGATCTGTTCTCTCATCATTAGATTATAAAATCCTTTGAAATCAGTAACCCTACTGCCAACCAGCCAACCCTCCAGAGCCTTGGATGCACAATCTACAAAGTCAGTCCAGTCCTGAGTCTGTGCCTTCTGGGTATCTCTGAACTTCAACCTGTACTGCTCAGTGGTTAAGCCAAACCCATCTATCAGTGCACTCTTCAGGACTTCATAATTATCAGCATCCTCCTCTCTAACAGTGAGGAGCTTGTCTCTTCCTTTATCTGAAAAGGAGAGCCACAAGATTGCTGCCCACTGCTTTTGGGGGACCTGCTGTACTCTACAGGCCCTCTCCATAGCAGTTATCCACTTGTGGATATCATCCCCACTCTGGTAGGGAGGAACAACCTTGCTCAGGTTCCTATGGTCAGGAATATATTCTCTGCCTCTAGGGACACTGTTGCTGCCACCAGGGGGTTCTAACCCCTCTTTCTAGAAGCTCTCTGGATCTCCAGGGCTTCCCTATCCAGTGCCAACTGCTTGGTTCTGAGGGCCACTTTGGCTTCCTCATACTGGAGCAGTTTGCACCTTCTCTCAGAGGAGGTCTCTCTTAAGGAAAAGTATGAGCTCCTCTGCTGGACAAATTCTCTGCCAGAGTGATAAGAGTGGTCAGATTCCCTGGAAGGGGATCTGTGCCTCTCCTCCTCTCTGTCAGTTCTCTTAGGGAGAATTCCTCTGTCCTTTTCAGGCCCCTTTGAGCCTGGCCCTTCAATCACAGAGTCTTGGTCATTCTGATTTTCATCATCTGACCCAGATACTATGACTGACCCACCCACTGATTCAGACCCTTTAGCTCCTAGAGCCAATCTAAGGTCATCTGCTGTCAGCAGATCTATCAGGTGTAGTGTTGAGGGACTCTGTCCTAGCCTCAGGTGTCTGTCAACACACATGGCTCTCAAGTCAGAGAAAGCCATGTCCTTATACTGAGGCTGAGTGGATCCACTGGGTCCACCCCTTAAGGACATTCTAGTGTTGTGCAGTGTTGTACTACCTACACTAGTTTGTGGCCTACTAATCCTAGCTTGAGCTGTGGAAAGGGTGTGCTATCCCTTGGCACACAGCTCTAAGTTCAGTAGAACTTATTGATACTAAGCTTGACTTTATATGTACCTTGAGTACCTATAATGGTTTTCAGTTAGTAATTCAAATAGAGATTTTCTGGTAAAACAATGGCAAGCTGGAATCCCACACGCTGCCCACCAATGTGAGAAGTTGGCCTGGTATATGCTGTTCACTAATTAAAGTGGACACCTTGCACCAGGGCAAATCGACTCTTATGGTAGATAGGTTTAAGACAACCTTTTAAAGAAAGCTATCCTAGTGGTAGCTGTGGAGAGCAGCCTTCAGGCTAAGTCTCGGAGGAATGTAAAGCAGCTTGTTTTACCATATAATCTCTTGAATCACCAAATGAAAAGACACCACACAGGTATATATATCAAATATATATGTATTTATTTCTAAATAACTCTCTACTAATCTCTTTATGAGATTAGAAGACAAACATATGCACAAATCAACGTTTCTCAATAAGTTAAGCACACAATATGGCTGGGGCCCTAGGGGCGTACCAGACCATATACTAAAAGGGACTTAGCAACAACGACTTGCAGGGAGACAAGGCCTAGGGCCTTCAGAAGTGCTGGGGCCTCACGAAACCACCCAAGGCAGGTAAGTAAAGGACCCACGGGGGACGCGTGCAGTGTGGATACACAGGCGCGGATCGCCGTTGACTTCAATGGGGCAAGTCGCGGTTGGAAATAAAGAGTTTTAGGATACTTGGGAGAACCTACAAGCAAGTCACTTACAGGGTAAGTAGTTCTAGGGCCCACACCCACAGGAGCACCGTAGTGCTGGAGTTACCTCACCCAGGGAAGCCGGGTGCATAGGTGTCCTTTGGTGTCGGGTCGCGGCGTCGCTTTCAATGGCGAACAAAGAAGACTTGCTGCTTGCGGGAGCTGAAGAAGTGTCCGGTGGAATCCAAGCCTGGATTCTGAAGAAGGATGACCTGAAAGCAGAGGGGACAGTGTTCAAAGTCACTTGGCAGTGACCCGGGGCAAGGAAGATGGATGCCCACCGTCGTCGGTTGATTCAGGTCGGTTGCGGGTGCCTTGACTCTTCAGCCACGTGGTCCAGGAGGTGTCGACGACGACCAGGAGCTGGATTCGGTGGGTGCCTCGACGTCTGCAGCTGACTGCGGTGTCGGCAACTCGATTGGAGCCAACAAGCCTTGGCAGCAGCAAGTCTTGGGGAGATGAAGAAAAGTCGATGGCGCAGACCAGCAAGGTCTGAGGGACTCACCCAGCAAGGATAAGTCAGGGCAGGCCTGGAGCAACCAGGGGAGCCCTTTGGTTTCTTTAAGAAGTCTTCTGGGGACCCACAAGCCGGCGTGCCAGGGATCGCGAAGACACCTCGGGCGGAATCACTCAACAGGGGCCCACGGTCACTCGGGACGGTGTAGGCCTCTGATCTTCAGAGGGATTCCTGCTGGAGGTCGGGACCATACGTGATCCAAAGCACAAGTTCGTAGAACGTTGTGAAGGGGTTGCACTCAACAATAGTGCACGGTACCCAGGGGTCGCGGTTCCTCGTTACTCGTGGGGTCCACTTGCCTCAGCTTCGCTGGGGACTCACGATGGCCTTGGAGAAGTCAGGAAATCCACTTCTTGGGCTGCAGGGACTTCGGACTCCGGCGGGAGCGGCGTAGTTTGCGACCGTCGTTGTCGTTTTTGGTGCCTGCCAAGCAGGGAGTCACTCCTTGACTCCAAGGGAGATTCTTCTGTCTTCCAAAGGTAGTGGAACATCGAAGGGCCAGGATTCTTCTGTAGAGCGTCGTCCAGGGGTTATCTGCTTTGCAATGGCAAGGTTCCCCCTCTTATACTAAAAAGAGGGGATGGACTAGCTCTATGACCCCACCTATGGGAGGGTCAAGGGAGGGGGTGGCTACACCCACTTCCCTTTGTCCAGTTTCACGCCAGAGCAGGGGCAGGTAGCCCCTGAGCTGGTTTGAACTGGCATATGCACAGAGGAGCCTTCTGCTCCCCCAGTGCAGGACTTCAAAGCACTCTAAGAGTGCACCCACCCAGCCCCAATACACTAAACCCTGTCTGGGAGGTGGTCACACCTCCCTGTGACAGGATGCCTATTGTTGGGCTTCCTCCACTGTGAGTTTCGGTCATCAGCAGGAGGGCAGCCCAGTGTCTGTGACTGGTGGCATCCATTTTGTGATGCCAGGGCTCTTTAGGATTCTACCGCGTTTCCACAGCAGGTACATGTCTTCTCCTCTAGAAGGGTGGAATGCTACCCCCGCCGCCAAGATTGGCGGGGGGTAGTATTCCAAGATGTTTGACACCAAACACGACATGTTTTGATACAGCCGTTCCAAAGTTAGCATTTACCGCGAGGATATAATGCACTTAAGAGTATATGGTTTAACCGCATCCACAAACAGCACCAGAGAATAGACTCTGAGAGCTGCAGAGGGGCCCTGCTCAGGCAGAGGCACCCCCTCACATAGAAGCCAAGCACCCTGCCCTCAGGATTGATAGGGCCTGCCATAGGGGTGACTGATAGGTTTATATGTGTGTGCAGGAGAGATATAGGAAACCTATATCTCAGTGAGGGGTGCTAGTACCACCTCACCCAGGCTGCAGTAGCAGGCCTGTGGTGTCAGATTTAGTCTGCTTCCCAGGGGTGGCATAATACATGCTGCAGCCCCTGGTAGGCCTGTGAAGTACCTATGCCCTTGGCACCTAAGGTACCATATACTAGGGACTCATAAGGCACCACAGTATCCAATCACTAGTGCACCTAGAGTGCACTCCATGTCATTTAGAGAGAGCAGATAGACTGGGGCCCTGAATAGCAGGGTCCCAGTCCAACTAAGTCATAAACCAGCAAAACACCATAAAAAAAGTGGGGGCAACCATATAGTCAGATTCCACCTTCCTACACTGTTCCAGCACTACATCACGATGTGCTGGAATTGCTTGGAAAAGCCTTGAAGCAGAGTGCTGTTCATAGTATCCACCTGACAACAGACATGTGGACCAGTTGCCAAGCCACTGATTACATGTGCATCACTGCACACTGGATCTCTTTGCGGGGGTTAGAGAACAGATATCTGCTGGTGTTGACGCTGCTGAGATTTTTCATGCCACTCGCAAACATGCAACTGTAGCCATGTTTGCCATGGAGAAATCTCATACTGCTGCAAACATTTTGGAAGAGTTTAACAGCAAGGTCTTTGAGTGGCTGCGCCCAAGAGGGCTTAACATTGGTTTTGTTGCCACGGACAATGGCAGTAATGTAGTTAGGGCCATGAAAGATGGTGGCTATTTCAGGGTCCCGTGTTTGGCACACTGCATTAACATTGTTGTTCAAGACTTTCTGAAAAATGAATACAAAGTCAGCAACTTACTGGCCACCTGCAGAAGAATATGCACACATTTCAGCCATTCTTTTAAAGCCCGGAAGCAGCTGAGGGTCATTCAACGTGAGCATAAAATGCCAGTCAAACCACTCATCCAGGAGGTGGCAACACGTTGGAACTCAACTTATTACATGCTTGATCGTCTGTTTGAGCAGTACATACCACTCAATGCTTATGTCATGCAAAGATTAGGGGATCCTACTGTGAGAGGCATGACCGTTGAGATGGGTCAATGGGACCTCCTTAAATGCCTGACAGAGATGCTATTTCCTTTTGAGATCTTCACACGTGAAGTCAGCAGGGAGGACTGTACTATGGGCCAAGCTATCCCATTGTTGCACATGCTAGAGCAACAGCTGAAGGAGGTGTCTGAAACGTACGCAGGTGTGGATGACAAACAAGACGCATATCATTTGGCGGAGTCCCTAGCCGTTCGCTTATCTGAAAATACAAGGATTCAAAATAAAATTGTGTCACATCCACATTACATTACTGCCACAATTTTGGATCCACGGTACAAAGTATTTCTGAACAGTAAGGCAGTAATTCCTTTTTCAGAAGTGGATGTTGCCAAGTACAAAACTTCGATCGCTCAGCTAGCCATTGACTTTGAAAACGAACGTCTGGTAATTACAGGCCCCCGCCTCAGGCCATAACAAGTACTACAGGGCATCCAGAGTCAAGTTCTACTTCGGAGCCTGAGGGCAGTGCGTTTGCCTCCCAGCAGTCACCGACACCAACACTACCAATAACATCAACAACATCAAGAACAGGATCATCCACAGTACAATCGGCAACTGATTGGTTTCTACGGCAGGGTTATGGTAAGTACAGTGCTGATGCAAAGGCAAAACAGGCCGAGCACATCGGAGCACCCCTGAGCATTGAGCGGACGGTCCAGGCCTATCTGGATGACCCAACAGAGGTCTTCATGGATCGAAACCCATGGTGTATTGGTATGGGAAAAGAAGCCAATGGACAGTGCTCAGCAGGCTGGCGATAAAGTATCTGGCTTCCCCTGTCGCAAGTGTCTCTTCTGAGCGTGTTTTCAGTGCTGCTGGTGCCATTGTAACTTTGAAAAGGACCAGTCTCTCACCCAAAAGCGTGGAGAGGTTAACCATGATCAAAATGAATCAGCACTTATACCACCGGATTACAAAATACGTGAATCACAGCAGGAAGAGGAGAGCGACTTCGATAACCTTCAAGCTCCTCACCCACGCACACAAGGCACTGCACAACACTGGACCTGCATACCTCAACAGACGACTCAGCCTCTACACCCCCGCCCGCCAGCTTCGCTCCGCCGACCTCGCCCTCGCCACAATACCCCGCATCCGAAGAGCGACCTCCAGCGGCAGATCCTTCTCCCACCTCGCCGCCAAAACCTGGAACACCCTCCCCATCCGCCTGCGGCAGACCCAAGACCTGCTGACCTTCAGAAGACTCCTGAAGACCTGGCTCTTCGAGCAGTAGCAGCACCCCTCCCCCCCCTCAGCGCCTTGAGACCCTCACGGGTATGTAGTGCGCTCTACAAATGCTATGATTGATTGATTGATTGAAGTAGTGGGTTACAGGACCTACTTCTGTCCGAACCACCAGAGTTTGAGGACGAGCTCCTCTTCCCTGACAACTAGGCTTTCAAATTGTTACTTTCTTCCTTCCTTTATTTGTCTGTGTATCTGTCTTTCTGGTTCAAATCAAATCATAACAAATCCATCACCACCGTCTTCTCTTTTTATTTCCCTATTGGAGTTGCACGTCTGTGCATTTAACTGTCCACTCCTCAGAGTCCTGCTCCATCTTCCTGACTCGCCCTAATTACATTTCCATCAAGCCAGACATTGGAGTACAAGAAATGTTGCCTCTAACAGTCCCTCCATAAGAAGTGAAACATGACTATAGCTATCATCCGTTTTGTTTCCGAGCCGAAACTCATCACTGTCCGAAGGCTATCGCCTCTGCAGGCATCCACAACTCTTCACTGTCAGAACTTGGGCAGGCATCCAAAAGTAAACTCATCACTGTCAGAAGGCTACAGCCTCGGCAGGCATCCAAAGCTCATCACTGTCAGGACAGAAGGTACTTGGCAGAGAAAGACAAGACTCTTCGAAGAAACTTGCTGCAAACTCAATTGACCAGCAATGACCGCTACCCAGGCCGCGGCCCATCACAGCGCTGACCATGTGAACCAACTTAAACTGCGACAAAGTGCCACAGATGAATAAGACGAAAACCGAAACAGCGACTACCAACACTCAAAATGAATGTGGAGTAATAGTAATGAGGCCACTGCCTCGTTAAAAAAACACACACTTGTCAGAACTAGGCATCTGATGATCTGACAGCCAAAGAGAAGAGCAAGACAGGTAATAATGATGGCATGCCTTGGATGCTTGGTGACTCTGAGCGATTGCTGTTGTTTGTTGTGTTGATGTTGTGCATGAAGTCGAACTCTACTAGTTAATCTACAAAGTGAAAGTGACTCAAGTGACAGTCAATGTTTCCCTTCTTGTTGTTTAATAACCAAATTGTACTCCTACTACTGCAGGTGCAGGCCAATATCCGTTGCAATTTTTTAATATGGAATATGGACATAATCGGAGACTAGTCACTACAGACTGAGTTGGAGTTGGACAACACATACCACACCATGATGATGACCATACTACCTTTGCACACAGTCAGTCAGTTGGATCGGAGATGATTGATGGAATAACTGCATTTCATGAAGTGGTATAAAGGGTAAACACAACAATTCAACAAGAAAGTAAACACAGCAGACCTACATGTCCATGTAGTGGTGGAGTCGAGTGTAGTCATATGACTGACAGCGGCGCATTGATTTAGTCACTTAATTTTGAAAATGCTAGGTTGCTGTATATGCCTTTTGAGTTTTGTCTGGCTCTGTCAAAATTTAAGGTAAATGGAGGTTGGGTCACGGCCTGGTGCCGTGGGCCTGTTCTGTCCTGTTGTTGTTGTAGCTTAATGCTGTAAACAGAATAGACACAATATATCCAAGCCGCCTCAGTCTGAAAGTGTTCTCTCTTCTCTTCTTGGACTCCACCGTAATTGATGCTTTTTTTTTATTCATTGATTTTTCAATACCCCTTTTCTTTTTCCATCTACACTTACAGGCCGGCCTTTACCCTGTACTATACTGGGAGAAACAACTCACACTTACCTTACCAATCCACATCAGGCAGGCACTGGCACCCAAGATTGATGTGCGGAGCGTCCATGGAAGATAGGACCAAGAGGAATGACGAGATTCAACTCCACAATTTGACCAGGATAATACAGTAACTTTAGTATCATTCATCATTCATCTTTTAATTAATTTGATTCCTTTTTTCTCTTCAATCATTACGACTGTGTGTTGTGTTGTTGTTTTTTTGCTAATTGATCCCTACAACTATTTTTTAATTTTCTTTGCTATCTTTAAAAGTAAGCCCGGTACAACATGTAATTTGGGTCTCTCTGAGGGCATACAGGCAAGGCAAATTGCATAGAATATACTGCTGCCCTGTACTGTCTAATTGTCTAGTAGTAGTTAGTAAGTACTACTCATTAACCATCAAGTTATCTTCTTCATCATCATGCATGCATTTCCTTTTTCTCCCTTTATAGATTTATTGGATAAGATCATGGTCGTCTGCCAAGATTGTGCTTTGCTTTTGTTGTGTCCATGCGTACTGTTTTTCTTTGTCAAACCTTTCCCCAAACCCCCCTTCCCCCGGGCTGTGATTTATATTGAGGTGTGATGTGACTACATTAAATGTACACCAATTGATCACACGCTTGCTGGGGCAGATGTGGTGAAAGCAACACTAATTCAATTTCAAGGCAGGGCGAGGATCTTCTTCTGCTTGCCCACCCATGCTCAGTCTATGTGCAAGCCAATTTTCTTTCCAAAGGGACCTAATACGTCATAATTAATTGCCGGCATTGATTGGATTCATCATCAACATCCTACCACACAGCAGTAAAGGTTACGAATTATGATTGTGTTAAGTTAAGTGACTCACTCGACACAACAGTTTGTAACTTCTTGTACTAGGCTGTCTCCGCCACCATTATGTTTTATTTTACTTTAGCAGTTGCAATATTGTTTGTTTGGCAGTCTTCTTATGTACTGTACTTTACTTCGTTCTACTACTCCTCCCACAGTCTCTCTCAGGCAAGTGACTGTCTCTTTTTTATTTCTTTTACAAACGCTACTACCAGTGTCTACTACTACCACCACAGCCATGGCATCTTCTCCATTCTCTTGGGAAACCATGCAGCCATCGCTGTGCCGAACTTAATCATCATCAATCACAGGTAAGATAAGTTTGGTGGGAGGTATAATGGACTAGGAGGAGAGACTGACAGTACTAGAAGGACAAATAACTCAGTGAGGGGTACCGCATCTATCTGTTTGTGTGTTACATAATCTGCAGATTATTTAAATCAAACACTGGCTGCGGCCCTGCAGCAGCAAGGAAAACATGTGACGTAAATTCGGAAAACAGTAACCCCCCCACAAAACATTAACATCATATGTTTAAGTATAAATATAATTTATTACCCTAACAAAAATAAACTATCCCACACCTGACCCACCCCTCTCCCTAACCCCAACCAATGTCCAAAACGAAAAAGTCCAAACAATGTCCATAAACCCCAACGCCCAATTCCCACCCACCAACAAAAGGAATAAAAAAGGGGCAATCACACGGGGTCCTACATAGTTCTTAGATTCGGCGGGCTTTCAGGTGTTTGTCCATGAGGACCTTGACCCGCTCCTCTAGTTGCTCCTCTAGGCGTGAAATCCGGAGGAGCATCTGGCGGCGAAATGCCCTGCAGTGGCATCCAGGGTGGGGGGCAGCAGTGCTGGCTGTTAAGGAATTGCGGCGGCGGGCGGCTGCCTGACCGCGGCGCCGTACCACTGGAGGTGGGGCCTGGCTGGGACCCGGGGTATTGGAGGAGGCTGCAGCTGCTGCCGCCTCCTCCTCCTCCGCCGCCTGTGCCACGAGCCGCCGGTACTCTTTGCAGATGGCCTCCAGTTTCCGGCGCCGGGCCCTGGCTGCCAACTCCTTCCGTGATGGTTTTTCTTGGGAAGGAGGATCTATATCAAGAAAGAAAAAGAATATTGTTGTAACCAAAACTCTTAGCAAAACAGTAACACAAAATTAATTCAACACATAGTGGCACAGTAGCACTAGCAAGCACAGTACATAACATTTGTGGTAATAATCTATCCTCCTACTTCCTCGGCCTCTAACATTTGTGGGAGTTTCAGGCATTATACTAGCACTATGGACTCCAGTACACAGTACACCAGTCTTCTTCTTATCTCTAGCTTAGCAAAATTACATAACCTGGTTGTAGCCGGCATGCCAGCTCAGTCAGCTAAGCTTGCACCCAAGACAAACATACGAGTCATGACGCAGACTCACGTTAGTTTTATTTACTACTGTCTGCAGGTGGGGAAGCTTGTATTTTTCTATTACGGATGGCACTGGCCATACTCTCTCTGTTACATGAAGGGCAATTGCTCAATTTCACTTTCACCCTGCCCTGGCTACTACAAAAAGGCAGATTATATATCTGATTCAATGATCATTGCTTATATATGGGACGACGACATAAGGTCAGTAGCGGTCGGCGGTGGGAGTGCTGCCGGGCGGTGACGTGGGGAGGGGGAGGGGCAGGGTGTGGGGTAGTAAACTATGGATTACGGCCAATTACAGGTAAGTAAACATATAAATAAATAAAACTAATTTCGTTGCGCGCACTGCATCGCATTTGGCGGTGCAGTGCGCACAATGAAATTCGCTACTGCATAAGGTACTTTGTTTTGATTGATTGTGTAACCAACAGATAGGCCACCCTTTGCAGGCTGGCTGACACATTCGAAAATAAATTAACATAGGTAGGGAGTGGTCCTCGGAGTCGGAGGAAGGCGCTTGATAACTAAATATACACAATATATATATATATATATATATATGATGTGCTTGCAAACTACTGTGAGTCAACTGTATTCTGAAAATACAACTTGTATTCCCCTCAGCTTTGCTACTCTGGCGCGGTTTCTTTTACATTCTCTTCAAAGTAAGACTCTGCATCCAGTGACAGTCTCCACCTATGCTGTCTATGATGAATACATACAGGCATTCATCCATTCTAAGTAAATGTCTATCATTCTTCTTAATCTCTCCACAAACCTTAGTTTGTTTCACCAACAACCACCCATGTGTCCACTCCTTCCTTGCTTGCCTTGGCTTTGAGTTTCACCCAAACACCGCTGATGATTCTTGCTATCCCCAGTATCCACCCATACTGTGTCGCCCACCCAAGCAGGCATCTTCTTTCACCTTCCACCCATCCTTCAACAACACATGCATCTGATTCCTAATTCCTATCAGCCACCTATGCATGCTTCCAATGTATCCTTCTCTGCCAGTCATATTACATCTCGTCCGTCCTTCCTCCTTCCACCCTTCTTTCCCTTTTTGTTCAACACATCCATCAAGGTCATCTGATCTGACTTTTAGTCTTCTCCATAAAACTTTCACAGCTGAGTTGGAGTCAGATAGAAGAGGCCATTGGTTACTCAACTCATGCTGCTAATGCTATTGCTAATGCATTGCTAATGCTAAGTAAAGGGTGCCTTCTTCAACCGTTGTATAATGTTCACTACAACTTCATACTTAATAAGTCTCAACAGTACAGTGAGTGAAGTGAACACCCTTCCAGCTAGTGTAATGTCAATAAGTAATGAATATAACTTACCACCGCCCGCCACTGCTGCTGGCTCGCCCCCTGTATGTCCTGCAGGTGCCGCATCTCCTGCCCCCTCCGGAATGGCCGCATCGCCATTGCCGCTGGCCCCGCCGGCACTGGTGGTCGGTAGTACGCCTAGAAAAATCATTACACATTTTTAGATGCCTGTACACCTCCCCCTATTTATTTGTTTTCACTAGCAAGATTGAAAAAAAAGTTAATATACATATACAACATACATCACTAGTCCAAATCGGGTACTAGAGTAGAGTCAGTAGACACTAGTAGTGTTATGGTCCCTAGGGTCATTATTATAGTCTACTCTACTCTTTGCAAAGTTAGCCTGAGCCATGCAACCATTTTCGCTTCATGTCTTTTGCGCATGTTAGTTACCTCGCAGCTTGTTCCGCAAGACGCCTTTTGGAGCCCACGTGAGCTCATACAGCTACTGTCTGAGCGTTGCGTACAAGAGGTCGAAAAACAAGCCACTTTGTTATGGAGTTCGGTTAGTCCGTATTGCTTAGCCATAAGTAACATGTTACACTTTTTGGCATGACTGAGAAATGCTTGCATTATACTATCTAACGCGCACCATTTTTCTCATAACAGGCAGAAGATTCCCTTCTACGAACCAGAGATTTGCAGAGCTTATGAATGATGCATGTAACCAGTACTTCTACGTTCTACGGTGAGGGCCTCCCAGAATTCGCACAGATCTTTTGTCTTCTATCATGCACTTGTAACAATGTTTATTGTTTTAATCTTATGCATTTTGCTGTTGGAGCTGGCTGTAGTACACTGAATTTTATAGAACAACGTACAGAGCTTGTTAGTTGAAAATAAACCTTTTGAACTTACACATAGACTCTGTGGTATTTGGTGTGGTGGTGGACTTACACGAGTGAGTGAGCGAAAGGGTGTTATGTTCTGGGTTGTGTAATCATTGGGTATCTTTGGGTGGGGGTTAGTTAGTTGGTCAGGGGATTGTGGGTTCACTTCTGACTGAGGTGTGAGGAAGGTCCAACCTACCATCACCAACATCCTGTTTTCTTGTGCATAGTTCTGTATGTGGCTGTGCAGAATCCCCACAACAGTAGTAGTATGTACTATATCCTATCAAAAATAGTCAAATATCTGGTTGGGCATTTTGTTGGTGGTAATTGTCAAAGCCTCAAGATTAAGAAGACTAGAAGAGGACAACCCAAAGGACTGGACTCAGTGGCTAGAGCTATTGGTCAATCTGAGTTTTATTCAAAACCGTAAAATAAAGAGTGGCAAACTGGGCAAGCTTAGCTACAGACAGACTAATAGTAGCAGTACAGAGAGTCATAGCAGAGGCAGTTAGAACTTAGAGGCAGGGATAACCAGAATTTAGAAACAGATAGTCAAGTCAAGATCAAAGAAGCTTTTGTAAAAAATAGAATTAGGAAGTGGAACCAGAATTAATAGTTCGGAAAAAATAAGGTGCAGTAAAAGTTAGGGAAATATAATTGTTAATATTAACCACTGGAGGACTTACTGGGGCCAGCAGCAGGGCCCTCGGTGGAGGAGCGGTCCTCTGGTTGTCCCGCCGACTCGGACCCCGTCTTCTTGCCCCTGGGTGCTGCTGATCAGTGATCATGTAAGATATAATAAAGAAAGAGACAAACATTAATGATTGCTGTGAAACAAATACATTATTTTAAAAACACTCAAAAAACATTTTAGGAAACAATAATTGCAATAAAATTGACCTATCTAATCAGATCGACTACTGGCTTGCGGGATTCACGGACCGTCTACTTATTTATCAACACTAATCCAGTGTTCCATTCTGATTGATTCGAATACAGAACACTAACTAAGCCTAAGTACCACCTGACCTAGCCCACCTATTCCAGACGGGCCAATTGTTCACTAAGTCTGCATTTCCATTTTTTTTAGCCCTCAAAAATGCATAGATGACATGGAGGACACATGCATAAATTTGTGCATACACCAAATTGTTGGTTGGTTGCGTCTGATGTTCTGCTACTGACAGACACTGCTAAGCCTACCACTCACTAAACAAACTACAAAAGGTTCTACTAAGGACTGGGGTAAGCAGCACTCAGTGACAGAAGATGCGTCACGCAGACCGGTAAAAAATTATCAACTAATACTAACTAAACCTAGTATCAATCCATCCACCACTATTTGACAGGAGGACAAAGGAAGGACTAGAGTCTCTCTAGCAATAGCATTACCTAACTTAAGTTCTCTAAAGTAAACTCTTAAATAATAATCAGCTCAAGCGAGCGCAAAGTTGCAAACAAGTAAGAGTAGCGCCGAGCACCTGTGTCCTACAATCACAGAAGATTTTGAAACGTAATTTACCTGCAATGTAAGCAGCAGTATTCTTGTTATTCGTAAAAAAATTATACACAATACTTATACTACTATATATATTAGCTACTCACCAAGTCCCACGACCTCGACACCTAGCAGGTCCAACAGGTCCTGCTCCCGGTCCAGGATGTCTGACCACCGGTGGGCCAGCTGGTTATGGGTGCGCCGGACCCCTGAGCAGCGAAACACTGCCCGGCGCACTTTCGCCCACCGGCGGTGACGCTCCTGGGTAGGGTACCCGGAGCCTGGCCTGCCGCCTGCTGCCAAGGTCAGGGGGAGGTGGCGCTGCACAAAAAAAACAAGGGCGGCCACCTCCGCCTCGCTAAAAAGCTGCCGGGCTTGCACCCCTGCAGGGCGCAGTCTGCCGCAAGGCAGGCGGCTCTTGGGCGCACGTGCCTTGCCCTTGGAGTCGGTAGTGCTGCTACCCTTCGCCATGGCTCTGGGGTGTGTGGGAGGCGGAAAAGAAAAGTTAGGAGGAAAAAATAAAGTTAGGGGAAGAAGTAGGAGCTTAAAGAAGGAAGTAATATAAAACAGTAGAAAAGTTAAAAAAACACAGTAAAAAGTAGAAATAAATGCAAAATATAGACTTAGGGACAGAGAGAGATAGATAATAAATAAAAAAAGATTGAAAAACAGTGTAAAAAACTAAGGATTGCAAAGATTGAGAGAGGATAGAAAAGCAGCCCCAGAACCATAACATAGAGTGGAAAACAAGATGGCCGCGCCCATCGCGACCGCGTGGGTAAGTTCGCGCAATATTTCTCAAAAAGCGTCGCGAACACGTACGATGTGTTCCCGAACATGAAATGCGCATCGCGAGCAGGCTATACGCGACCCGGAACAGGAAATAAGGCATCGCAAACGGGCGGGACAAGTGAAAAACAAGATGGCCGCGCCCATAGGCGACCTCATGGGCAAGTTCGCGAGATACTATCCCCCGAGCACGCAAACAGTGTCCCGAACACGCACAACGCATGAAAAACGCATCGCGAACGGGCGCGACAAGCAACTACGCACGCTCGCGTAGCTATGCGTAGCTCGCGTAGCGCGACTACGCGAACTACGCCCAGGGTTAGTGACAATATGAAAGAGCTCTTTTGATAGATAAGGAACATTTCTAAATTAAGCAGAATGGAAAGCAGTTTTAGCTACTTTAATTTTAGAAACGAAGACAATAGAGTTATAATTAATCTCAGATGAACTGACATACTGTTCTCCATCACGTCTCTCCTTTGCGAACCTCCAGTTTGAGACTTTTGAGTCGGGCGTAAACCAAGAGTTGTGTCTCCTGTGGTTTTGGGGAGCTTCTGTCCTTGTACCGCCAGAGTATTATACAATATCTCAGTAAGGGTCAAGCTGAATTGCTCTAACAGCAAAATGGAATCATATTCAGTAAGGGGAAGAAGAAGAAAGTCCAGCGAGAGGTTAACTTTGACAGGATCAGATCCAATTTAATCTCTTAGAGAATACTGCGGGTCCCTGCCTAAATGGATAATGGTGTAATCTTATCTGGAACAGGACTCCCAAGTCGTTTCTCCAGAACAGTGGCAGGGGCTTTCCTACAGAAATCAGATCACATGCAGGGAACATGAGATCAAGTAAATGTCCTGCTAAATGGGCGGGTTCATAATTCATTAGTTTCATGCTCAGGAAAATTGTCTTATATGAATCTGAGCAAGGAGCTCATTGATTTCACTAACCATAGATCTAGATTTGGAAGTGGGATCAAATTCTCTCTGTCAACTGCCAGAGCTGGATGTTCTTCTGGAAGTGCTGCAAGTTTGTCTATATATTTTTCACATTCGTTTTCCTAAGGGCACAGGAAGAGATCCATTGAAGGGAAATAGAGTGATATGATTTGTCTACCCTGAGAGGTGCAATATTGTCTCGGCGTAATTTAACACTAGTGAAGAACATGGAATGTAAGAATGCAATTGTTTCTATTCTACTATTGGACTCACCTGGGATAGAGGGATAGAGATGCTAAGGGGTAGGCAGCATGGCTGGTATGAATGGTAGGCATGGTCACAGACCTTTGGTGAGCCAGTGGCACAATCTCTTCATGCGCCGATTGCGAGGGAATGGAGCCCATGTACTTGAATTGGGTCCAGCAGGCCTGCACAATGCCATGAAGAATGCCTTGGTTTGAGGGAGGATCCCATAAGCCATTGAGGAATTGTTTGCCTACAATTTTCATGTTAGCCTTTTTGGATTTAGCACCTGAGTTCATGTACTCAAAACCAAAAACATTCACAGACAGAGGCTTTAGGTCAGCCTCATTCTGTCATTGTTTTGCTTAAATCAGCAGCTTCAACCATTGTTGAAGAAAGTCTCATTCATATTGTGGCTGTCACGGCCGGCATGACTTGCTGGGTGCGCGGGGAGTGGGTCGCGCAGTGGGGAAGTTTAATTTAAAATTAAAATAAATAAAAAGTTAACTTATGTTCACTGGCCGGGTCCCGCATCGTCTTCTCTGGAACAGGAATAATGCAGCCTCCCTCCCCTCCCCTAAGCCAATCACACTGCTGCAATGGCAGCGTTGTGATAGGTCGGGATGGCGCCCAGCCAGGCGTCTATGGGGAGGCCATTTTCTCCATGTAGGCTGCATGTAGCCTACATGGAGAAAAGGCAGAGTGCACATGACTGGTTTGGTCAGCCCCAGAGGGCCGACCAAACAGTCAGCGCCCTCAGAAGTGGGCAAGCCACACCTCCCCTGCCCTAGAGCAGAATCGTAACCAACCAAACACTTCTGCTTTCTCGCAGTGCGAGAAGCAGAAACAGAAAATTGTATTTATAATACCATTTTCTGTTTCTGCGAGAAAGCAGTGGGGCGACACTCCTCCGCCCACATGGAGGAGCCACCCCTGTATTGTGGGTCAGACTGGAGACGTATTTCAGTCTCAATGTAAGTTATTGACTACAGGTGTGTTAGTTCACCTGCCTAAAGATTGCTTCTTGTTGCAGTGCAACATGGAGGGTGAAGCAAAGCATCAATGCACTACAAAGGAAGCACACTTGTGGTCTTCCAAGTATTTCACAGCACTACTGATGTTGCACCAATCGTGATTTTACAGCTTAGTTTTTTTCTCTCAAATTTGGTGCAACAATACTTCTTACTTTACACCAGAGATGATGTTGTACCTAAAAGTGCTTTGTAAGGGTGGGCGGAGCTTGTGGAGTTGCACTACGTGGAATTCCGCGGAGTTGAATAAAAACACGGGGAATTCCGCGGAGTTCCGCTCTGCCCTACCAGGAATGTGCATCAAACAAACCCCTGCACGCTACTTTCAGTCCGTGTTTGGTTGCGGCCCAGCAGCGATGCATGAAGCATGAAGCTGCCCTGTTCCCTTCCTTGGGTCTTTCGCTAACTTCCGGTGTGACTGTCCAGAGGAGGAGCACCTTGTGTTTTAACAATCCTGAGACTTTCCCTCCTGTTTCGAGGTTTCTCGACCAACTTGTGCCCTACGAATAAAAAAACCCTGGTGCTTTAGAAGAGCCTGCCCTGCATGCTGTCCAGTTCGTCTGTGAAGCCATGCTGGGTTGTCAAGGACCTCTTAAATAGGGGTTGTTAAGGAGGTCTTTATAACTTGAGGTCGAGGAGCTGGGAGATTGCAAATACGCCACCAGAGCTATGATTACCTTTGCTACACTTCCTACCGTAGTGTACAATCATACATATGGTAATGCACCGAAATATATTCAGATGTATCTGTTGGGATACAGGTGGCGACCACAGTGCGATTGAAATGCAGGCAGTAATACGTATTTTAATCAAAACAAAGTGAATGTAAATGAATTCCTGTTTTGAAATTCATTGCGCATTTGTCAGTGCTTGCGCCTCACTGCGTGGGGCTCTCACACGCTGTGAGTCTCTGCTCCCATGAGCCCCACCCCTCACATGCATGCTGTTCTCTAACCCCATGTCTACTAGCAGTCTCTTCTGCCCCTTTTACCTCCAATCTATCGATCCTGCGCCTGCCTCTGCTGCCCATGGTGCCTCCACCGCCTCCTCCCGCTCTCTCTGCTGAACGGTGTCTTGGGCCTCGGCTACCTTCCTCTTGCTGCTGACAGCATTGGGCAGCTCCAAACTTTCTCTAACTCCCACTCAGTGAAGTCACCACGTATGGAGCAGGTAAGGGGGCGGGAGTAAGGGGAGGTGGGCATTAACGAGGGAGTCACCCGAAGGAGCCTAGGCTGGGAGCCTCATGTTATGTGGGCCGGTGCAGGTGATTACGCTAAATTGCACACCTAATGTTCCCTACTAAGTATAGCGTAAGCGATCGATCTTTTATTTACCTACTAAAAGTGGTTGAGGGGAGGAAACAACTCAGACAGATATCAGCAAAGACGTCATGCCTGAAAATACCACCAACTCCAAATTGCAGTTTGATTATTTATTATAAGGCCAAAAACAATTGGATGTAAATACATCTCAATAGCAAAGTATAGAGGTACAGAAAAATTAATACAGAGCCAAGTTTACGAATATAAGTAATTCGGCCCAAAAGACAGATGATTATAAATTCCAAAATCACAACCCAACACAGAATAGATGCGATATTCAGTTCTCGGCTCATTGAAAGAAATCAAAATCTTTCCCTACACTGCTCTACATGAGGGCCCTTCCTGTCTCTCTTCTATCATTCCCCAACGGTGTCAGCACGTGTTGACTTCCTAAGAAGTACTCACGTCAAATGGGTCATTTTAGCTTATGGCTATGGAGCTTGCTCTAAGATGCTCCTTCTCCTCCGAAAGCTAGCAGAAGTCTGGTCTCGCTGTCCCTGCGCATCATACAAAAGATGGGATTCAACCCACAATACGTCATTCTTCTTAAAACTTTCCATTGCACCTCTATGCAGTAGCTTTTTTTCATTACACACATTTAATTAGTGATATCTTCTTTCCAGTGGCCTTGGCTTTCAGACAGACCAGATATGCAAGCCATCCGCCCTTCTCGCTTCCCAGCCGTCTTCAAAGACATTCCGGGTCCCTCCTTAACTCTGAAAATAACGATGTGTATTCTTTCACCTGCAGTAGGATGAGAACATTCTAATTTCGAACACAACAGCATTTAATTATTTATTTCTCAAGAGCAAGGAGAATCGAAACTTATGACTTTGGGCCTATAATTCAGGCAACTTAACCTAACCACAATTACGGTGTATAGAAATAATATTGTCCTGCACATTATACATGAAGGAATCATAATACATACAAAGTTCTACTTAAATGCGTTCACTAGTTTTCAACATCAAATGATTCAAATAAATATTTCTTAATAATCGTAAAACACTGCAAACAATACGAATACATGAGAGTGCGTTTAAACCATGAGTATAGTGCACTCATACAAAATAGAGGGCTATCAGCGCTCTATCAGTTCCCCCCTCTTATGACTAGTGTCATAACACCAACTTTCTTTTCTTCTGTAGTTTTTCTCCTTGTATAAGAGACCGACCTAAACAGAAGCTGTAGCTTGCCGTCCCTGTCTGAATCGTTCTAACCCCTTAAGGTGCTGGTAATGACTGTCCTGCAATCGTTCAAGTTGGTGCTCTCGCTTTCTCAAAACAGTCTCCTGATGTTGTGCCCTTTGCCATCTGGAAGCTTTGATGGCTCCTAGTAGGACAATTATACAAATGACAGCTATTATAATAGGCTTCAAGATATATTCCATTATTCCTTGTCCCAAACTTCCAAACCAACTCCCTATCTTGCCAAATCCTTTCCCCACTTGTTCCCAGAGTCCTTCAGCAGCCATCTCACGTAGTTCTTGGTGTATATCTGAAATATTGTTGATATATTTCCATATATCCCGACTGTTGTCAGGAATATAAGTACAGCACTGTTGAACTTTCAATAATTTGCAGACTCCTCCGGCTTTTGCTAGCAGCACATCTAGGGCAAGACGGTTTTGCAAAACCATAGCCCTTATCGAAACCATCTCCCCATTTACAAGTAATAAAATCTGAGCTGTATTTATTGAGAGCTTATCCACTAATGTTGCCAGCTTTCTGATTTTCAAATCATTCAGAATCACACACATACTCGGTATCATAGCCCCAAATATGTCTCCAATCACTTCTCCTGCACTCACACCAGGTTTTCCTCTGTGAGGTCTTTTTCTTTCTAGGGACCATAAATCATTCACATGAAAAATCTTGGGAAATACCACAGCCAAATAACAAGTGCCATACCAATTTTTGGGCAACTTCACATAGGCATTCTTTCCACACACAAAATACACATTGGGCACTATTGTTATTTTGTCCAATAATGCTTTTCTAATTGATTCTTCAATCAAGAAGACGTGCTCACAATCACTTTCACCCACAAATATCTTATCGTAGTATGTGGTCGGGTGTCTAATACACAACTTCCCCTTCTGCTGGAAATCTAATGCTATGGGTCCAAAACTCCCCTTTGCTTTATGATCTAATTCTTCTTTAGTCCATGGGGTAACCTTGTGCTTTGGATCTGGTCTAAATAGAGTCTGTCTATGCCGATCTTCTATCTGATCTATACATTTCTTTTCAATGTCAGTTAACATACAGGTTAAATTGTGTCTATGGGCATAGGACGTATCTAAAGTAATGGTAGGCACGAAATACTTTGACATTTGCTCTACTTCCTTATAATAATCATATTTATTCATGTATTTAAGAACTGGGACTTCCGAGAGTACCACATCATAATTTGAGAAATAGTATTCGAAGTGTGCCTTGCTATAAAACATGCTCAACAACACACTACATGTAATGCCATAGGTCAAAGGCAAATGATGATATTGAATGCCTTCTTCTACTGAGGCTGGTAATTGCATACACACATAGCAATCCTTCGCTTCCATGGTATCCACATACTCATACAATAATCGAGCATACGCATTCAAAGTGAAATCCCCCTTTGGCAAATCAACATGTAATCTATGACTGGTTTCCTTAATCATTTCTAGATCCCTTGCGGATGCATCCTCATCTATCTCAGAGATTGGTGTAGTGAGTGTTGCCTGTACCCTAGTCTGTCCGACATCCTGAGATCCAACTAGAGATGTAACGATCAACACAGTTATAACAATAAGCACCACTACAATGAGGGTGCCAATGATGCCCTTCTGTTTGCGTGTTGATTTTTTGGACACCATGGTTTCTACTGATCCGTTCCGAAGCACAAAAGGGAAAACACAGTCTCTTTCTGTTTTCTTTGTTTTTACAATGTCATTCGATTGATACTAAACCTATTGAAGAGATGTAGTCAGCCCTATTCCTCACTCTATCATCTACTAGAATGTTCCTAATTTTAAATCTTCTTAAACTGGGGTCTAAGTTATCTTCTTTCTAAGTCCTAATGCTTTCTTTGGTTATAATTCAAGCTTCATCGTTAATGATATTTGATCCAAGTATTTCGAGGACAAGTTGCAGAATCTCTGCACGAATTTCTCCTAAGTCTTGCGCGGTGAGCTGTCGGCCAAATGAAGGGAAAACAACCTGATTGAGGATCAGGTAACGCAATCCACTCAGCCTTGGAGGATTTGGAACTTGCAGAGTTAGTGTTCCAAACGCTTCTACGCCTGGGACCAGCAACTGTATTTCAATCGAGAGGGTGTCCCCTCCGTAGCTCACCGTACCAGCTCCCAACCTCCCGGACTTCGCTGGGCTCTGCATCTGCAGCCAGGTACGTCCACTCAGGAGATGCGTATCTTCGAGACGCTATTCTTTCTCTTCTGGAACGTCTCAGACCATCCGGTCTTTCTTCAGCGTCACTTAGATCTGATTCAGATGTTTCAGGAATCGGAGCGAGATTTTTCTCGGATGCAAGCCTTATATTCAGCCTTACTTTTCTTGCTGGCCACTTTTCCGCTCTGGCATCTGCTCTGCTCTCTTCCTCTTGATCTGATCCTTTTGCAATAGACCACTCACCTTGATCTGGTGCAAAGTTCACATCTGCAATATAATCTATTTCAGGATCTGGGCTCAATTCAGGAGCACTCAGCTCTCGTCTCTCGTGCTTACTTGGCTGTTCCGTTTCATCCGAAACTCTTACAGCTGGGCCTGTGCCTTCGTCGTTGTCTGTAGCAGGTCCACACACGCTTCTCGGACCCAGGGGACTCTCTTCCTCCGCAGGCGCTTGAACTTGTCGAGTGTGGGAAGCGTGTATCCAGTTCGACAATCCTCCACACTTCCCAGCGGTACTTGTGACCAATATCACCTGATATGGTCCTCGCCAGCGATCGTCAAGACAACTCTTCCTCACGTGCTTGCGAACTAGTACCCAATCACCTGGATTAAGATCATGCAGCAGGTCTCTCGAGGTGGATGCAGTCGCAGTCTCGACCTGGTTGGATACAGAAGTAACCACATCAGCCAGACCCTTACAATAATCCAACACTAAATCATCAGTGATGTTTATCAATGCTGTAGCTTGCACCATAGGCAAATGCATAGCTCTTCCGGTCAACATTTCGTGGGGAGAAAGCCCTGTTCTCCTATCAGGGGTGCTACGCAGACTCATGAGCACCAGAGGCAGCGCATCTGGCCATTTCAATGAAGTTGACGAACCCACCTTTGCCACTCTTGACTTGATGGTGTCATTAACCTGCTCTATAAGACCTGAAGCCTCCGGCCTGTAGCTACAATGCAGTCTCTGATCAATGTTCAAAGCAGAGCACAACAATTTCATGATTTCACTGTGGAAATGAGTTCCTCTATCTGTCTCCACTGATGTCGGAAATCCATATCTCGGGATCAATTCTCATAACAACAACTTGGCTACTGTGAGAATGTCACATCATCTAGTTGGATATGCTTCCACCCAACGCGAAAAAAAACACCACCACCAAAACGTATCTCAACCTATTGCACCTCGGCATCTCAATAAAGTCCAATTGTATCCTATTGAAGGGACCTCCAGATCTTCCAATGTGACTCATTGCAACCACGGTTCTCTTTCCAACATTCATTTGTTGACAAGTAACAAACCTGTGACATACTGCTTCAGCCCACACACGAAAGCGTGGATTAAACCACGTCTGCCTAAACACTCGCACCATAACATCTCTTCCCAGATGAACTGCTCCGTGGATTTTCCTTGCCATTGGGCTCAGTAGACAATTGGGTAATACTGCTCTCTCATCTGTGGACACCCAAATACCATCGTCTCTTTTTGTGCAACCTGCTCTGACCCATGAAGCAGCTTCCTCTTCTGGGACTTCATCCTGCAACCGCTTCACCTCATCCCATGTATCGGCTATAGCTAACATCATGCTGAGCTCGGTCTCTTCTGTGCTCTTGCCTATATATTCTCCATTGAAAATACAAGCATGTTCAGCGCAAAATCGTGCTACTTCATCTGCATAATTGTTACCCTTAGTAACAAAATCTTCTCCCTTTCCATGAGCTGCACATTTAACGACTGCTATCTCTTTGGGCTTCTGCAAAGCTTCCAATAGTTGGCGCACATATTCGCCGTTACGTATAGGTGACCCTGAGGACGTTAGAAACCCCCTCTGTGACCATAACTGCCCAAAGTCATGAACTACACCAAATCGGTATTGACTGTCAGTATACACAGTCACTCAAATATCAGCTGCAATGATACAGGCACGTGTCAAAGTGACAATTTCGGCCACCTGAGCAGAGAATACTCTATTTAAACAGGCATCTTCCACTACTCCCATGATGGTGCACACAGCAAACGCTGCTCTCAAATACCCTTCATTGTCTCTTAAACATGAACCATCAACAAAAAGGATCAAATCAGATTGGGGCAAAGGTTCATCGACAATGTCAGGTCTGGGTTTGGTAGATAGGTCAGTAACATCTAGGCAGTCATGCTCTTCACAATCCTCATCTCCTTCCTCTTCCAGAACAGGTAACAATGTAGTAGGGTTCAGGGTGGTACAACGTCTCAGGGTAACATTTTCAGCGGCCAAGATAACCTGCTCATACTTGGTAAGTCTGTTGTTGGTCAGATACTGTGTTTTTGTTCTGGTCATCAACAATTCCACTGAACGGGGCACATAAACAATGAGCGGATAACCCATCACTATGCTTTCACATCTTTCAATGCTGACACCGGTTGCAGCAACGGATTTCAGACATCCGGGCAACGCAGAAGCTACAGGATCTAAAGTAGCTGAGAAGTAAGCTACTGGTACCCCCATGTGTCTGTACAAGGACTGCTAACGCACATTCCTCCTTTTCACAACAAAAGAGCGAAAACGCTTTGTTATAATCCGGCATTCCGAGAGCTGGAGCACGACAGATACTTTCCTTCAGCTCACGGAAGGCTTTCAAGCACTCGTCATCCCATGGTACCGGATCACTAACATTCTTTTGAGTCAGTTTCAACAGAGGCTTTGCTTGCAAGGAAAGATTTGGGATCCACTGTCGACAATAGCCGACCATTCCCAAAAACATGCGGACTTCTTTTTGTGTTTTCGGAGTTTCCATTTGCAGAATCGAACTCTATGCGATCTGGTGACACCCTTCGTTTTCCTTTCTCAATCCGGTGACCTAGGTACTGAACTTCAGACAAACACACTATAGTATGAAGTCCTACGTTCGTTGCCATGTATTGTGCCGGTGTGTCTTCTGGCGGAGCTTCTTCTCCTACCCGAGTCACTACCCCTGTGTCGCAATACCCTAAAGCATCTCATTGTAAAATCGATCAATTGCAAGCCCAAAATACGCTGTTCCACTGCAAACGAACTTCCACCAATCCCAGCACGGCGTTACACCAACCAACCTATCACAGCGCCGCGCACCCTGACGTCACTTCTCACTCCTTGCAGCGGCTCACCCGCCTTTACAATTTCACCACAAACTCGCTTACACACATTCGTACCACAAGTAACTGTATATCCAAAAGTTATTAAACCAAGTAACTGTTCCTACACAATTACAATAACTTACAGTCACATAAAACAAGTAATTGTCTGTCTCTAAAGATCGATAGAACACTCTCACAAGAACATTCAGCCGTTGTGACCCCCCGACCTGCGTTGGTCACTCAATCGCCATAGTCCACTCCCGGTACCTGAGGCTTTCTACCGCGACCTATTCCTCATTCACACAAAGTTCCCTAACACAAGTGGATCATCGATAGCGCTTCACAACACCCACATTTGATCAGACAATTACAATACAAAACTATCCCGGGATCTTGGACTTCTCTTGAGTCCGCTCACCAAAACTTCCTGCTCCGCACGTGTCCGGACCAGTAAACCAAAAACCACATTCACTCAACATACATCCCAACTCCGCAAGACATCACCCACTTACTCATCACCGCAATGTAACACCACAATTCCTTATATACTCACGCCACCACTGTTTCCGCCGCACCATCAACGTCCGCCAGTCTCTGCCGTCTTCCACTCCACTTCAGGGCTCTTTGACCTTCAACCCTACCCCTGATTACTCCCCTCACCTTAGAGATAAACCACTTTAGAGGTAAATTATCCTCTGCTACCATTTGATTACGCTAAATTGCACACCTAATGTTCCCTACTAAGTATAGCGTAAGCGATCGATCTTTTATTTACCTACTAAAAGTGGTTGAGGGGAGGAAACAACTCAGACAGATATCAGCAAAGTCGTCATGCCTGAAAAGACCACCAACTCCAAATTGCAGTTTGATTATTTATTATAAGGCCAAAAACAATTGGATGTTAATACATCTCAATAGCAAAGTATAGAGGTACAGAAAAATTAATACAGAGCCAAGTTTACGAATATAAGTAATTCGGCCCAAAAGACAGATGATTATAAATTCCAAAATCACAACGCAACACAGAATAGATGCGATATTCAGTTCTCGGCTCATTGAAAGAAATCAAAATCTTTCCCTACACTGCTCTACATGAGGGCCCTTCCTGTCTCTCTTCTATCATTCCCCAACGGTGTCAGCACGTGTTGACTTCCTAAGAAGTACTCACGTCAAATGGGTCGTTTTAGCTTATGGCTATGGAGCTTGCTCTAAGATGCTCCTTCTCCTCCGAAAGCTAGCAGAAGTCTGGTCTCGCTGTCCCTGCGCATCATACAAAAGATGGGATTCAACCCACAATACGTCATTCTTCTTAAAACTTTCCATTGCACCTCTATGCAGCAGCTTTTTTTCATGACACAAATTTAATTAGTGATATCTTCTTTCCAGTGGCCTTGGCTTTCAGACAGACCAGATGCGCAAGCCATCCTCCCTTCTCGCTTCCCAGCCGTCTTCAAAGACATTCCGGGTCCCTCCTTAACTCTGAAAATAACGATGTGTATTCTTTCACCTGCAGTAGGATGAGAACATTCTAATTTCGAACACAACAGCATTTAATTATTTATTTCTCAAGAGCAAGGAGAATCGAAACTTATTACTTTGGGCCTATAATTCAGGCAACTTAACCTAACCACAATTACGGTGTATAGAAATAATATCGTCCTGCACATTATGCATGAAGGAATCATAATACATACAAAGATCTACTTAAATGCGTTCACTAGTTTTCAACATCAAATGATTCAAATAAATGTTTCTTAATAATCGTAAAACACTGCAAACAATACTGTTAGAAATGGGGGTCTCTAGTTGGCAATGACTGGCGCCACTGTCCAAATAGGGACCCTTCTTCCTAAGTCAGGGCAAGTGGGCTACCCCCTTTGATAACCCCTGCTCAACCGTGTGGTAACGTAGCACGAGCAGTTAGGCCTATCTCAGAGGCAGTGTGTGAAGCATTTATGACCATGCACAATAAGGCAGTAACAACACCACAAAAGGACACAACTCAAGTAGGTATAGAAAAATAGTATCTTTATCTAAGGTTTAGTACGAGACTCTCAAAAGCGTTCTAACCAGTCACAATGCACGTAAATCAATAGGGACTTAAAAAGGCAATAACGTATTCACCAGAACGTGGCACTGACTGAGTTCAAGGCCTGGGTCTACGCGACCCGTTGCGCACCAGATACCTGCCGTTGGACGGGGACACAGCACATAGCTTCTCGAAGAAGCGGAGACGGTGACAGGCGGACTCCCAGCGACCACAACTCTCGACTGCAGTGGTCCGCAACGTGCACTCACAATGATTCGGGCACTCGAGGACAGGCGGGCTCTCAGCGGCAGCAGCACACGGCTGCGGCGGCCCGTTCTGGTGGTGGCGATGACTCTCGTCGTGCAGCTCCGTGGTGGGCTCACAGCGGCAGCAGCTCTCTCTTAGCTGCGGCGGCACACAGGACTACCCACGATGATGCAAAGTTGGCAAAGGTGCGGGCACTCAGCGGCAGCAGCTCTCTCTTAGCTGCGGCACCCCACAGGACAAATCATGATGATGCACAGTTGGCAAAGGTGCGAGCACTCAGCGGCAGCAGCTCTCTCTTAGCTGCGGCGGCCCACAGGACAAAGCACGATGATGCAAAATTGGCAAAGGTGCGAGCACTCAGCGGCAGCAGCTCTCGCTTAGCTGCGGCGGCCCACAGGACAAATCGCGATGAGGCACAGCTGACACAAGTGCGGGCACTCCGCGGCAACAGCTCTCTCTTAGCTGCAGCGGCCCACAGGATGAATCACGATGAGGCACAGCTGACACAAGTGCGGGCACTCAGCGGCAACAGCTCTCTCTTAGCTGCGGCGGCCCACAGGACGAATCACGATGATGCACAGCTGACACAAGTGCGGGCACTCAGCGGCAACAGCTCTGTTTTAGCTGCGGCGGCCCACACAGGTTCAGCGAAGGTTCCGAAGTTTCAAATTGAGGCGGGCGCTCAGCGGCGGCAGCTCTCTCTTAGCTGCGGCGGCCCACACAGAGTTAACAAAGGTTACCAGTCCGCGTTCCTCACAGTAGAACTAGAGGTTCCGGATTACTCGACGGAGGCCTCACCTGCAAGTAGAATCCCTAGCACAGGAATTCAGATGGCTGACGGGGTGAAGTCTAATGTCCCTGAGACTTCAGCAGGAGGCGCTCTCAATTCAGGCCCTCGGGTAGTTTCTTCAGCAAGCTTGGTGAAAGTTTCAAAGTCCTTTCCTCTGTTCACTCGGACAGAGTTTCGTCTTGACATCCAGAAGGAACACACTTGAAAAAGGTTTCAGCGCAGCGTTTTATACCTAAAAAGTCTTTGTTCTCTAAAATCACAAATCACTGAATCCAGCCAGAACCAGTTTGGTGGGGTCGGGGAGCACTTGGTTTATGAGGCAACATCCTGCCCTTTGAGAATCAGGGGGTCTGCTATCAGACACCCAGTGGGAGGTGGAGCCAGCATTCACCTTGCCAGGCACGGCCCTGCTCAGATCAAAGAGTCACCCCTCCCCATACTCTAAATGCCGATCTCTCTCTCCAGCCAGGTCTGACCCAGCTGGCCCTGCTGCTCCAAAACCAGATGGCCAATACACACACTAGCAAAGCCTACAGGAAAGCTTAGGCAAGAAAATACCTCGTTTCTTGCAGAGGCATTTACGAACACGGGCCATGCAAATGATCCTTACTAAAAGATGTATCTCAATGTCACGAGCTTAAACATATCAAATTCGACTTTCCTATCAGGTTCCTGGGGGCAGGTAGGATTATGGGATGTAATACTCAGCCTGCCCATTCTGGCCTATGAGAACGGATAGCCTCACAATAGTAAACAGTGAAATGGAGGGTAACTCGCTATTAGAACATGCTACACAGACATACTTTAAAAGCTGCTTCGGTGGGTAGCGCAAATCAGCGCTGCAGGCCCACCAGCAGTATTTGGTCTACCAGCCCTGGGCACACACAGTGCACTTATACTAGGGACTGACAGGTAAACCAAACGAGCCAATTATGGTTATCCCAATTCATACAGTTATCTTTACACAGGGAGCATTCGCGCTGTGGCACTGATTGGCAGTGGCACAGCGCCCAGAGCATCTAAATCCAGCCAACATAAACGGTAGGAAGCGAAAAGAGGAAGGGAGACCAGCGCCAATGATGTCAGGTCTAACACATACGAATACATGAGAGTGCGTTTAAACCATTAGTCTAGTGCACTCATACAAAATAGAGGGCTATCAGCACTCTATCACATGTAAACTCTGCTACGCGTGAGGCGGAGTTTTACTTTTTTCCCGAACTCTGCATTCAAAGCGAAGTGCAGAGTCTAAAAAACTGCGAAAGCTCCACCAGCTGAGCATAGTTCACTGCCTAAACTTAGTGCTTTTGCACCTGAAAGTGATATTGCATATAAATGTGGTTTGCTCATAAATGTTTTTCAACACTAATGCTAATGTTGCATAAAGGATGGCTTTGCACATCAGAATGCTGTCAACTGACTCAAGTCAAACTGCTGCCTAACTTTTACATTTAATGTGACATAAGATTGCCTGACACAATGTTGTATCAACATATCATGGTAAGTATTTGTAGGAAAATATAGATTTACTATTCTTAACTCCACATATATTTACCTTGTTGATATATTGTGAACGAATATCATGGATATGATATTTTAATAGGGTGATATTAAAACCACTTTTCTATGACGCATTACTCTTTCTGTATTGAGTGATAGTGTACCTAAATGTGATGAATCCTCTTAAAAAACTTTGCTCCAAGAGAGGTTTTGCAACATGTTGTGTTTGTGCACCTAAATATGAGTCTTGCTACTAAATTTGTTTTGGACATAAACGTGTCTTTGAACTCCTGTTGCTTGACCATTGGTGGTTTTGCATCAGATATGATTTCACATCTAAATGAATTTTTACAGCTACATGTGTTTCCACACTCCTGATTTTGCACCAAGTGTGGTTTTGAACCTAAATGTGATTTTGCAGCTTAAAGTGAACCTGCATTGAAATTTGGCTTAGCATAATAAAGTGTTTTGTGCTGCTAAAATATTTCCACACTAATGGTGATGTGGCCCCCAGGGCTGATTTTGCACCTTAATGTGCTGCCGACCAAAGGTGATGTCATACGGATGCACTTCTTTTGCAATTAAAGTGACATCCTAATACAATATTTTGCTTCTCTACTGAGTGGTTTTGCATTTAAACATGAGGGCATGACATTGATGACTTAGCAACAAGATCAATTTTCTCTAAATATGATTTTTTCTTCTGTATGTGTTTTGCAACTAAAGTGCTGCCACGCTCCTGATTATTTTGCACCGAGAATGATGTTTCAATTAAATGTGATTGTGAACCGACTTAAATGTGCTGTTGAACCTAAAAGTGAATTGTCCTCCCACAAGTGTTTTAACACAGGTCTTGATGTTACACCAGTGGTGATTTTGCATCAAAAAGGTGTTTCATTTCTAAATGTGATTTATGCTCCTAAACCTTTATCCTTAATCCTGCTGAAATTGCTACCGAAGTGAGTTTCTAGTTAAGTGGTATTTTGTTTAGTGATACCACGGTCATGGTTGCATTGCATCAAGAGTGAGTTTATACCTAAGAGTGATTGTACATTAATGTGCACATCAGTTTGATTTGTGCTTCGAAAGGTTTGCACAGTCCAATGGAGATTTTGCTAAAAGGGTGATTTTATACCTGAACGTGCAGTCTCCCAAATGAGAGGGCATACGGATGCACAAATTGTGAATATGTTGTGCCATTTTACTACCAAACTTTCCTCTCTGTACTGAGTGTTACCACAAGGCTGTATCTTATATCTGTCCCATACTGAATTGCCTATTCAGGATAGGGTAAACGTTTTTCATACGATGGTATTATTGGCACTAAACATAAGAAAGATCCTCCTATGTCTTCATCTTGTTTTCATTCACCTGTTTTATGCACCTCTTATTCTATGAGCTTGAGCGCTAAATTCATACTGCACAGCAAGCTTGGGGAGCAGTAAAGAGGACAAAAATATGAGTGCAGAAAGAGGCAGGTTTTACTGAAACATAGGACACCATGGGACAGATTTATGAATGTGTCAACCAAAGCAATGCAAACACAAGGAGATGATGGACGGAGCACTGAAACATTTCAGACACTCACCCCCAGTCACAGATCTGGTTTGAATCCATCATCATTCTTTAGCTCACTTCGCCACCTCAGTTCAGACCCAACTATATGCAAATCAGTCTTGAGCTGTGCCTCATATGAACAGTCCAGCCCGAACTGCCGAGCCAGGTCTTCCCTGAACCGGAAACAAGCATCCTGGGACCGGTTTCTGGGTAACACCCTTCATCAGCCAGGCTAGCTTGAATCCAGTGGCAAAGTGAGTAAGGGACGCACGTCTGGGCATACCCTGCCAACTTAGGGAGAACAAAGCAAACACAAGGAGATGATGGACGGAGCACTGAAACTTTTCAGACACTCACCCCCAGTCACAGATCTGGGTTGAATCCATCATCATTCTTTAGCTCACTTCGCCACCTCAGTTCAGACCCAACTATATGCAAATCAGTCTTGAGCTGTGCTCAAAACGATGGATTTAACCCAGATCTCTTGACTGGGGGAGAAGTTTTGAATCATTCAGCATTCCGTCCATCATTTGTTGCAGTTACACTTCTCGCCCTAAGTGGAACGGGTATGCCCAGATGTGGGTCCCTTGCTCACTGTGCCACTGGATTCAAGCTAGCCTGGCTGATGAAGGGTGACATACCCCGAAACTGGTCCCAGGATGCTTGTTTCCGGTCCAGGGAGGACCTGGCTTGGCAGTTCAGTGTGGACTGTTCCCATGAGGCACAGGGTCAAGACTGATTAGCATATTGCTGGGTCCAAACTGGGGTGGCGTAGTGGGCAAAAGAATAATGGATTTAACCCCGATCTCTTGACTGGGGGAGAATGTTTGAATCATTCAGCATTCCGTCCATCATTTGTTGCAGTTACCCAAAGCAATGCAGCAGCCAAAAAGGCCGCACTGTGTTGTGTGATAGGAAGGGAGCAGGAGAGCGCCATTTCTACACTATGGTGCAAATGTGTGCGTGTGGCGCTAAGAAGCAAAATTCTGTGCTGGTGCTAGAGAGAAGAGAGAAAAAAGCCATATCTCTGTAGATATGGTGCTATCCTGCTCTCTTCTACTCACGCAATGCAGCTCAGCATTTTTGACTGCTGAGCTGTGTTGTGCGAGAATTTGGTAACTCTGGCCCTTCTACCTTTAACACCTGCTATCAAGTGGCGTTAATTTTTGCTGCAAAACATGGCCTACTATTGTTAGCAGATAGGGTTGTGCATCAAAAAGCATGGGTGGTTGCATGGGACCGCCCATGTAATGCCCCGTTGAGACTGAGTAACGCAAAGCAGAGCTTCACACTGCTTTACATTACTTTTAAGCAACTTTCCAGTGCAAAACAAATTTTGTGCTGGAGAATAAATCACCAAAAGAACATGTTGTACTGGTTTGCGTCACACCGCAAAATGTTTGTAAATCTGGCCCACTGTGTGGACTTGTGCTTGCCTGTTTAAGCATTCATTACAAAATCATAACCTGGCCTAATGGCTTTGCTAATGCTAATTTAAATTCACTACTGTATGGCATACCTATCAAAACTAAATCCATTTATATAGGATTATGCTGAATTCACATAGATATCACCTGATTGTTAAAAATAATTATGACAGCCATGTGACAGCCATGTTCACATTTTCTAGCCGGCAAAAGCTTGAAAGTGGCATTCAAAGATGTGAAGTTAATACCTAGGTGCATGTTATGGATGTGTGGCCATATGGTTGTCTTTGTAAAGAAATATACATTTTTTAGATCTAATTATCGAACATCGCGGGAGTTTACATAGCTTGACCCTTTTTAACACAGTGTTATGATTAATAAGGTTTTGAACTTTTGCTACAAATAACCAAGGAAGAGCATGCATAAAAAAATAGAGGAAATGTACCAACTAAAATACATGCGAAATTGTTACTTGTTCTTTTTTCTTGAATTATATATTTTTCTCAAAACAGGTTTACAATCGAGTTTTACTTACACACTGCGTTCAACCAATGTTGCACATTGAGCGAATTATATTTAGAAAAATAGGCACGTTTTTATAGATCTGTTGACTACAAAAACTAATATTCACATACTCATATATACATTTTCCTGTTAATTTCATGACACGCGTAATGGTTCTTGACCCATATTTTTTAATGCCTAAAATCAAATTTCATTCTTTTCAGAACCGTGAAAAGCTCAAAAGTAGTTTTTTTAACTAAACCGTGCAATGCTCAGAAGTCTAAGATTGTCTGGCCAAAATAGCATAATATCACTTCAATATGACCTTATCTCATAAAACAGCAAGAGTCTATAATATTAACATCCAACAGATTTATCTTTTGCCAACACATCTGTCAATACTAAAAATATAATTCGCTATGAAGAACCATCATGAATACTTAATGTTTTATGTAGAAGACAATGTATTCCTTCCTTAACATTCCACATATCGCTTTTATCATCATTTTGTGATGGGCAAAATCTTTTTGTCTTCTTGATCTTTTCTGCTCCTGAAAGGGAATAATTATTTTTTGTATATTAATGTTTTTAGGATGAATATAGTCGTAACCATGAATTAATGACGATGTAATCAGAATGTTTAGAAGTGTACTTATTAATGTAGTTTAGTTGTGCCACATTTATGTAGAGATAACGTTTTAATATGATGGATGCAGTTTCTAGTGTTAAGCTAATCTTGCTCCTGCTCATTCCCCCTCCTAATCAATGTCACCTGTTAGACTTGAAAGACTTAGGGTGGTCTTCTCCTAAACGTTTTGCCTGCTTGCCTCCCGTTTTGCTGATCTAATTTTTGTTAGCTTCAGGACTCGTAGCACTTTACCACTGCTAACCAGTGCTAAAGTGCAAATGCTCTCTCCCTAAACATGGTTTGATTGAATAATACACAATTAGCTAATTTAATTTACCTCTAAGACATCTGGAAAGTGCACCACATGTGCCCAGGGCCTCAAAATTAAATGCTACTAGTGGGCCTACAGCACTGATTGTGGCACCCACTTAAGCAGCCCTTTAAAACATGTCTCAGGCCTCCCGCTGCAGAGCCTGTGCGTGCAGTTTACACTGCCGTGCAAATTGGCATTTAAAACCTCTTGCCAAACCTTAAACTCCCCTTTTATTACATATAAGTCACCCTAAGGTAGGCTCTGGGTAGCCCATAGGGCAGGGTGCTGTGCAATTGGAAAGGTATGACATGTACTTTTAAGCTTTACATGTCCTGGTAGTGAAAAACTCCCAAATTCATTTTCCACTACTGTGAGGCCTACCCCTCCTATAGATTAACATTGGGGATTTCATGCTATAACTAATACGCTGTAATTGCTAATTGGAAAGAGGAAGAGGTGTCATGTTTAGTGTCGGTAATGCAGCGCACTGCATGGTTGTTTGTAGTGCCTGCGTCATTTGTCAACAACCCAGTGGTATCCATATCAATCACATTGCAAACAATCATGTGGCAGGAAATACCTAAAGGAGCTCTTTGTCGCAATGAGAAATACTCTATTATTCTTTACTTTGCAAGTTGTCAATGTCTCTTTATTTTATGATGGTGCTGCCAATGCTTGTTGTGTTCCATTGGCAGCATGTATTTCACTGTGGTTATGCCGGTTCCCAAGGAAGCGCACAAAGCCAAAACTGGCGGTTGCCGGGCACGTGATACAACAACGTTGCCAGGCAAGTTCCTACGACATGCCCGAGAACGCTCTACAATTGGCTATAAATAGCCACACCCTTCCGCATACGGTGCTTGGCTTTTTTCTGTCAGCACGTTCAAGCGGAGTGTGGAGCATCTCCTTCTTCTGCCTGATTCAGTGGCTTCCCGTACTTCCGACGAGATTCGTCCTGTCACTCCAGACTTCCCGCTGAGGACATTGGCTTCCCGTTCTTCCGACAAGGTTTTTTCCGTTACTCCTGACTTCCTGCTGAGAACCCGACACGGCCTGCAGATCGGGAGATAAGGGAACACTTCAGTTTAACCGCTTTGGCTGCACTGTGTTTTCGTGTGTTAAGCAGACAGTTCTCGTGTCTGCTGTTGGAAAACATTGATCTGTTGGTTGTTCTAATTGCTGAACAAACGTGTGGATATTATTATATTTGACATTCAGACTTAATTATTCATGTGTAGACATTTGGGTGTTAAGCTAACATTAGCACTTGCATGCAAAAGACTAAGGGGCATATTCACAAGAACGTGCGATAACCATCGCAAAAGTTACTTAACGCAACCTTCAACATCGCAGTCCATCGCGGGAAATTTACGCCGTGTTAACCAAGTATTCACAACACTGCGGTATCATGCGATAGTCCCCAGACAACTCGACAACTGTCCGCGTTAAAATAAATGCCACGCCTCAAAAATGTGAAACACGAACGCAAAAAAAGCTGCGATGAGGCCAAGCGCGATACAAAAAGCAGCGAAAACCAGCGGCAGGCCTGTAAATCCCACTCGCCTGGCGGGAAAATGCACCATAGAAGCAACAAAAACAACAAACCAGAAACAATTCAAAGTGCGTAGCAACATGGATGCACTCTGACCCAGCGCAGAGGCCAACGCGAACCCCACCAGCCCCACAGACCACCAGCAAGGACCAACGGGGTCGGGGAAGGCCAAGGAGAAGAGGGAGAGGAAGACGGGGAGCAGTCCGTAGGAAAACAAGACCAGCGTCACGGATGTGACAGAGCACTACCAGCAACTGACCCACAGTCAGACCACCTTGAATGCAGCCTGAGTGCCGAGGAGGCCAATGGAGGAGGCCAAGAGGCGCCGGCATGACGTGAATACCCAAACCAGGCCCAAAGACGCTGCCAACAGGAAGGCAGCTACGGCGACAGGAGGTGGGAGTCCTGCGCCACAGTAGGAGCAGGAGGAAATGGAGGCCAGCCATCAGTGTGGAGATGGTGCAAGGAGGCGGGAGGACGGACACAGCACGAGAGGACCTGACACAACAACAACAGGGTAAGTAACCAACAGGTCCATGGGGGGACGGGGGGAGATGTGCACAATGGCACACATGCACAACGACATGTAGCACACTGCACACCCACAACAACCCAGGGTCATGTCCCCCATCCCCGTGGCACACTGCAGCACACACACATGGCAATCACAGCACATCCCATGACAATGTGGCACAAAGTGTGAGAAGTTGGCCTGGCATATGCTGTCCACTAATTATAGTGGGCACCTTGCACCAGTCCAAACAACCCCTTATTGGAGATAGGTTAAAGACAACCTTTATTGAAAGCTATCCTAGTGGTAGCTATGGAGAGCAGCCTTCAGGCTAAGTCTTGAAGGAATGTAAAGCAGCTGGTTTTACCAGTCTATAATCTCTTGAGTGACCAAATGAAAGAGGACCACACCAGGTATATATTCAAAATATATGTATTTATTACTAAACACACCCCTCTAGTCTCTTTATGAGGCTAGAGTTCGAAGTACATAAATTATAAGTTAGTTATCTACAGTAATAGCACAAATACACGTTTGAGCCCCAGGGGCGTACCAAACCATATTCCAATAAAGTGGTATAAGAACCACGGCTGAGCTAGACACAAGGCCTAGAGCCTGTAGAAGTGCTTGGACCACAAGGAACCACCCAAGGCAGTGACACAGGGGACCCACGGGGGATGCGTGCAGTGTATGCACACAGCCGCGAACCACCGTTAACTTCTATGGGGAAAGTTGCGATTAGAATTTAAAAGAAAAGGGACACTTAGAGGAGGACTTGGAGCAAACCCTTTGAGAACTAGGCTGTTCTAGTGTCAATACCCATGGGAGCACCGGAGTACTCGAGTTACCTCACCCAGGGGAGCCGGGTGCATAGGTGTCTTTCGGGGTCGGGTTTCGTCGTCGCTTTCTATGGCGATCTGCTGCAAAGTGCTGCTGGCGACCAAGTCGAAAGTGTTCGGGTGGATCCAAAGGTGGATCGAAGATCTGAAGAACCTGAAAGCAGAGGGGACAGAGTCTGGGTCACTAGCTAGTGACCAGGAAGGCGATGAGCAGATGCCCACAGATGTTGAGTGCTTCAGGTAGGTTGACGGTTGTCTTGACTCTTCAACCACGAGGTCCAGGAGGTGTCGACGACAACCAGGAGCTGGATTCGAGCTTTCCCACGACGTCTGTCGATTGCAGGGGTGTCGGCGACCGGATTGGACCCAATAAGCCTTGGCAACGGCAAGTCTTGTGGAAATAGAAGAAGGACGATGTTGCAGACCAGCAAGGTCTGGGGGACTCACCCAGCGAAGATAAGTCAGGGCACACCTGGAGCAACCAGGGAGCCCAAGAAGAAAAAGATTGGCCTTCGGGAGGGCCTACTAGCCAACGGACTAGCGACCGCGAAGGAGCCTCGAGACGGTGCACGTGGAGCTGGCTCACAGGACACTCGTGGAGTGGAGGCCAGTGATCTTCGGTGCAGTTGGTGCTGGAGGCTGGGGCTACTCGAAGCCCAAAGCATGACTTAGTGGGAGACCCAGAAGAGGATGCACTTGCAAATGCAATCGGTGTCCAGGGGTCACGGTTCCACGTTACCCATGACAGCTACGGGCCTCAGCTTTGCTGGGGACTCAGGGCAGCCTAGGGGAAGTCTGGAAATCCACCTCTGGTGATGCAAAGACTTCGGCGTCCGACGGGAGCTTCAGCGATGCAGACTGGACAATTGCTTCTTTGGTGCCTGCCAAGCAGGGGAGTCACTCCTTGACCCCAAGGGAGATTCTTCAGTCCTCTAATCTTGAAGTAGAGCGTCGAAGGTCCAGGATTCTGTGTCAGAGTTTCGTCCAGGTAAATCTAAAGTCCTAAGGACTGGGTTCCCCTACTTATACTAAGGTAGGGGGTTGGACATACTCTGTGGCCCCACCTATGGGAGGGCCAGGGCAGAGGGGTGGTTACACCCTTTCCCTTTGTCCAGTTTCACGCCAGAGCAGGGGCTGGAAGCCCCTGAGCCGGTTTGAACTGGGGTATGCACAGGGACACCAAGTGTGCCCCCAGTGCAGGATTTCAAAGCACCCGAGAGTGCTCCCGCCCAGCCCCAATACACACTATCCTGTCTGGGGAGGTGGTCACACCTCCCTGGGACAGGAAACCTATTGTCCAGGCCTCCCCTGCCGGAGTTCCGGTCAGCAGCAGGAGGCCAGACTCGTGTCTGTGGCAGCGGCATCCATTTTGTGATGCCAGGGCTCTGGAAAGTCAGTACGGTGTGTACATGTCTTTCCCTCTAGAAGGGTGGAATGCTACCCCCGCCGCCAGAACTGGCGGGGGGTAGTATTCCAAGATGTTTGACACCAAACACGACATGTTTCCGTGCAGCCATCCCAAAGTTAGCATTTAACGCGAGGTTATAATGCGCTTAAGAGTATATGGTCAGGCTGCACTACAAACAGCATCAGAGAAGGGTCTCCGAATGCTGCAGAGGGGCCCTGCTCATGCAGGGGCACCCTCTCACATAGGAACCACGCACTCTGCCTTCAGGATTGATAAGGCCTGCCATAGGAGTGACTTATAGGTTTTATATGTGTGTATGTATATAGTGATATAGGTAGCCTATATCACAGTAAGGGGTGCATGCACCACCTTACCCAGGCTGCAGTAGCAGACCTGTGGTGTCAGTTTGGATGGCCTTCCAGGGGTGGCACAATATATGCTGCAGCCCCTGGTAGGCCTCTGAGGTACCTATGCCCTGGGTACATAGTATACCATATACTAGGGACTTATAAGGGCACTCCAGATTCCAATCAGAGATGTGCCTAAGGCACATGGAAACCATTTTAAAGAGGAAGCAGCTAGGCTGGGGTTCTGATTAGCAGGGCCCCAGCCAGACTAAGGTCGAAAAACAGTGAAGCATCAGCAAAAAGTGGGGGTACCCATGTGAAGCAGATCCTACTCTCCTACACAACACCCCCCAAACGTAGGGACATTAAACTAACCTTGCCCAGTTAAGTCTTCATGTTCTAAGTGGAAGTACCTAGAGAGTCCATCTGCATTGGCATGGTTACTCCCAGGTCTATGTTCCACTGTGAAGTCCATCCCCTGTAGGGAAATGGACCACCTAAGCAGTTTGGGGTTTTCACCCTTCATTTGTTTTAGCCATAAGAGGGGCTTATGGTCTGTTTGAACAAGGAAGTGAGTACCAAACAAGTATGGCCTCAACTTCTTCAGAGCCCAGACCACAGCAAAGGCCTCCCTCTCAATGGCTGACCAACGTTTCTCTCTAGGGGTCAGCCTTCTGCTAATGAAAGCTACTGGCTGATCCTGACCTTCATCATTCAATTGTGACAGTACAGCCCCTACCCCCAATTCAGATGCATCAGTTTGAACAATGAACTTCTTGGAGTAATCAGGACTCTGTAGAATGGGAGCAGTGCACATGGCCTGCTTCAGGTCATCAAATGCCTTTTGACAGCTACCTGTCCACTAAACCTTTTTGGGCATTTTCTTGGAAGTTAAGTCATTCAGGGGTGTCACTATTGATCCATACCCCTTGACAAATCTCCTATAGTACCCAGTCAGGCCTAAGAAGGCTCTCACCTGAGTCTGGGTAGTTGGAGCAGTCCAGTCCATGATGGTCTGGATCTTGCTCTGCAGTGGTTGAACCTGGCCTCCACCCACAAGGTGGCCCAGGTACACAACCTGACTCTGCCCTATCTGGCACTTGGTGGCCTTGATAGTCAGGCCTGCTTTCTGCAGGGCCTGTAAAACATTTCTGAGGTGGACCAGGTGATCCTCCCAGGTGGAGCTAAAGACAGCAATATCATCTAGATATGCTGCACTATAGGCTTCCAGACCTGTAAGGACTGTATTCACCAGCCTTTGAAAAGTGGCACGTGCATTCTTCAGACCAAAGGGCATCACCACAAATTGCTAATGCCCACTAGGGGTTGAGAATGCTGTCTTTGGCTTTGCATCATCAGCTAGTCTGATCTGCCAGTAGCCAGCTGTCAGGTCAAATGTGCTTAGATACTTGGCTGAGGCCAAAGTGTCTATTAGCTCATCTGCCCTTGGTATTGGATGGGCATCAGTCCTAGTGACTGCATTGAGACCCCTGTAGTCCACACAAAACCTCATCTCTCTTTTCCCACCACTGGTGTGAGGTTTTGGCACAAGGACCACTGGACTAGCCCAAGGGCTATCTGAGGGTTCAATAACTCCCAAATCCAACATCTTCTGGACTTCTGTCCTGATACAGTCCCTGACATGGTCAGGTTGCCTATAAATCTTATTTTTAATAGGCAGACTGTCCCCAGTGTCCACTTCATGAGTGCACCAGGTAGTCTGACTGGGTGTCAGTGAGAATATGTGTCTGAACTGATTGAGCACCTGTCTGCAATCAGTCTGCTGCTGAGTAGTGAGGCTGCCTGCCAAGGCTACACCATCCACTGACCCATCACCAGGGTTCTGTGAGAGCAGGTCAGGGAGTGGGTCACTCTCTTCCTCCTGTCCCTCATCAGTAGCCATGAGCAAGCCCAGGTCTGCCCTGTCCACATATGGTTTTAACCTGTTGACATGGAGAACCCTGTGGGAACTCCTGGGTGTTCCTAGGTCTACTAAGTAGGTAACCTCACCCTTCTGTTCAACAATGGTGGGGGGTCCACTCCATTTGTCTTGGAGAGCTGCTGGGGCCACTGGCTCCAACACCCACACCTTCTGTCCTGGCTGATAAACAGTCAGTACAGCCTTTTGGTCATGCCAGGCTTTTTGAAGTTCCTGGCTAGCCTCAAGGTTTTTAGTTGCCTTTTTCATATACTCAGCCATCCGGGATCGGAGACCAAGTACGTAGTCCACTATGTCTTGCTTTGGGGGCTTGAGAGGTAACTCCCATCCTTCCTTCACCAAGCACAGTGGACCCCTGTCAGGGTGACCAAACAAAAGTTCAAAAGGGCTGTAGCCAACCCCCTTTTGAGGCACATCCCTGTATGCAAATAAAAGGCAGGGCAAGAGTATGTCCCATCTTCGCCTAAGCTTTTCTGGGAGCCCTTTAATAATGCCCTTCAAGGTTTTGTTGAATCTCTCAACTAAACCATTGCATTGTGGGTGATAGGGTGTGGTGAACTTGTAAGTCACTCCACACTCCTTCCACATTGGTTTTAAGTGTCCAGACATAAAGTTTGCACCCCTGTCTGATACAACCTCCTTAGGGAAGCCCACTCTTGAGAAAATTCCCAGGAGGGCCCTTGCCACCACAGGTGCTGTAGTGGTCCTAAGGGGAATAGCCTCTGGGTACCTGGTGGCATGATCCACTACCACCAGGATAAACCTGTGCCCAGATGCTGTTTGGGGATCCATGGGACCAACAATGTCAATCCCCACCCTTTCAAAGGGAACCCCCACCACAGGTAGTGGTATCAGGGGGCCTTTGTAGTGCCACCTGCCTTGCCACTGGCCTGGCAGGTTACACAGGAGCGACAAAACTCCTTGGTGTCTTCAGACATGTGGGGCCAGTGAAAGTGAGGGACAATTCTGTCCCAAGTCTTGTTCTGGCCCAGGTGACCTGCTAAGGGAATATCATGGGCTAGGGTCAATAGGAAGCCCCTGAACTTCAGAGGTATAACCAACCTCCTGGTAGCACCAGGCTTGGGGTCTCTACACTCTGAGTACAAGAGTCCATCATCCCAATACACAGTATGGGGACCACTAGCTTTCCCAGCAGCCTCAGCAACAGCTTGCTGTCTGAGGGGTTCAAGAGAGGGGCTCCTGGCTCAGATCTGCCCTGGAAGGTCCCCCTGTCCCCAAGAACTCAACCTGGTCAGGTTCAAGCTCCTCTGGGACAGTTCCTTCCTCAGGACTGAGATCATCCCCCTCAAGGGACTGATCTTCCTTCTGAGCCAAGGGGGAAGGCACTGCCTTTACCCTACTACTCCTCTTCTTGGAGAGCACTCGGTCCATTATTCCAGAATCCAAGGCCTGTTCAGTGCTCGACATTTTGGCTTGTGACCTGGTCACAGCAAACACATCTGCAGGGATCCCCAGCATTTCTGCATGGGTCCTGAGCTCCACTTCTGCCCAAGCTGAAGTTTCTAAGTCATTGCCAAGCAAGCATTCAACGGGTAGGTCTGCACTTACCACAACCTTCTTAAGGCCAGTTACCCCTCCCCAGGAGAAGTTAACAACTGCCAGAGTATGGTCTGTTCTGATGTTGCTAGCATTGGTCACTTGGTACATTTCACCAAGTATTATCTGCCCAGGATTCACAAGGTCTTGTGTCACCATGGTGACACTTGCCCCTGTGTCCCTAAATGCCAAAGCCTCTCTTCCATTGATTAAAGGCTGTTGTCTGTACTTGCCCAGATTACTGGGACTCACAGAGGAGGTCATATCCATGCCCCCATCACAGACTAGGACAGCCTGAGTGAGTTCTCTGACTAGGTCAGAGCTCATCTCTTTACCCATGGTCAACCCTACTAAACCCTTGGCTTGTGTAGTCCCACCACCAACTGTAACTGCACTAGGGGGAGCAGGTGCCTCAGGGGCATTGGTGGGGGCTGGAGTAGAGTCTTTGGACATGGTGCAATCACTGGTCCAGTGGGTCTTTTGCTTACAGACCTTGCACCATGGTTTCCTTTGGCCTTTCCCTTTGGTAGACTGTGAATCCCCACCTGAAGAAGATTTTTGGGGGCCTTGTGAAGACTTTTGATCTTTACCCTTCTCCCCACCCTTATCAGAGGTTTTCGAATCTTGCTTCTTAGGGTCACCACCTTGGTTCTGTACCTTCTGCTTCTACCTGGTTCTGACCCATTTGTCTGCCTTCTTTCCCAATTCTTGGGGAGAGGTCAGATCAGAGTCTACCAGGTGCTGATGCAACAGCTGATTTTGACAGTTATTAAGAATCTGCTCCCTCATTATCAGATTGTACAATCCTGTGAAGTCACATACCTTACTGCCCAATAACCAACCTTCCAGAGCCTTGGCAGAACAATCAACAAAGTCCACCCAGTCTTGAGTCTGTGCTTTTTGGGTATCCCTGAACTTTAACCTGTATTGTTCAGTGGTTAGGCCAAACCCATCAATTAGAGCACTCTTCAAGACTTTGTAATTATCAACATCCTCCTCTCTAACAGTGAGGAGCTTGTCTCTACCTTTGTCTGCAAAGGAGAGCCACAAGATTGCTGCCCACTCCTCCTGAGGGACCCTCTGTACTTTACAGGCCCTCTCTAGAGCAGTTATCCATTTGTGGATGTCATCCCCACTCTGGTAGGGAGGGACAATCTTGCTCAGGTTTCTATGGTCATAAGACCTTTCCCTATCTTTGGGGAAACTGCTGCCACCATGGGACTCTAGTCCCAACTTTTGTCTCTCTCTATAGAGATGTAGGGACTCCCTGTCTATAGCCAATTGCTGTTTCCTGAGTTCAAGCTGAGTTTGCTCATATTGAATCAGTCTCTTTCTCCTCTCATGAGAGGATTCCCTCCTATGAGAGGAGACAGAGGTCCCTATTGAGGTGTCAGAGTGGTTAGACTCCTGAGAAGGAGACCTAGACCTTCTGGGCACACTCAGAACTCTTCCTGGGGGGACAAAGGGGAGGTCATTCTGATCCTCTCCCTCCTCCTCCTCCACAGGAGGAATTGGGTTTTCCAGGACAAGGTCATTTTCACCTTCCTGGCCAGTTTCAGAGGGGGGGGCTGGGTTTCTTCACCCCTGGCCCCTTCCTCATCTTCTGCCGCACCCTCCTTGCCTACCCCTTCAGACCCTAGGGGCCTGCTGAGATCATCAGCTAGTAACACCTCCCTGAGGTTTTGGGTGCTGGCACTTTTGCCTGCCTTCAACTTCCTAGTATTGCATAATGCTCTCAATTCCAAGAATGGGAGTTTATCATACTTGGAGGGAAGAAGCCCACTGGCTTCTGGCAAGGACTCACTGGGTCCTGGCTTTGAAGACATTACTAGTGAGGTGTGGTGTATGCACTACCTACTCTAGTGTGGCCTACTAAACTCTCTTGAGTTGTAGAAAGGGTGTGCTGTCCCTTAACACACAACTCTAAGTTCAGTAGAACTTACTGTATACTAAGCTTGATTTACATGTACCTTAGGTACCCTTAGTGGTTTTCAGTTGATCAATTCAATTGAGATTATCTGGTAAAACAATAGCAAGCTGGAATCCCACACGCTGCACACCAATGTGAGAAGTTGGCCTGGCATATGCTGTCCACTAATTATAGTGGGCACCTTGCACCAGTCCAAACAACCCCTTATTGGAGATAGGTTAAAGACAACCTTTATTGAAAGCTATCCTAGTGGTAGCTATGGAGAGCAGCCTTCAGGCTAAGTCTTGAAGGAATGTAAAGCAGCTTGTTTTACCAGTCTATAATCTCTTGAGTGACCAAATGAAAGAGGACCACACCAGGTATATATTAAAAATATATGTATTTATTACTAAACACACCCCTCTAGTCTCTTTATGAGGCTAGAGTTCAAAGTATATAAATTATAAGTTAGTTATCTACAGTAATAGCACAAATAAACGTTTGAGCACCAGGGGCGTACCAAACCATATACCAATAAAGTGGTATAAGAACCACGACTGAGCTAGACACAAGGCCTAGAGCCTGTAGAAGTGCTTGGACCACAAGGAACCACCCAAGGCAGTGACACAGGGGACTCACGGGGGACGCGTGCAGTGTATGAACACAGCCGCGAACCACCGTTAACTTCTATGGGGAAAGTCGCGATTAGAATTTAAAAGAAAAGGGACACTTAGAGGAGGACTTGGAGCAAACCCTTTGAGAACTAGGCTGTTCTAGTGTCAATACCCAAGGGAGCACCGGAGTACTCGAGTTACCTCACCCAGGGGAGCCGGGTGCATAGGTGTCGTTCGGGGTCGGGTTTCGTCGTCGCTTTCTATGGCGATCTGCTGCAAAGTGCTGCTGGCGACCAAGTCGAAAGTGTTCGGGTGGATCCAAAGGTGGATCGAAGATCTGAAGAACCTGAAAGCAGAGGGGACAGAGTCTGGGTCACTAGCCAGTGACCAGGAAGGCGATGAGCAGATGCCCACCGATGTCGAGTGCTTCAGGTACGTTGACAGTCGTCTTGACTCTTCAGCCACGAGGTCCAGGAGGCGTCAACGACAACCAGGAGCTGAATTCGAGCTGTCCCACAATGTCTGTCGATTGCAGGGGTGTCGGCGACCGGATTGGACCCAACAAGCCTTGGCAACGGCAAGTCTCGTGGAAATAGAAGAAGGACGATGTTGCAGACCAGCAAGGTCTGGGGGACTCACCCAGCGAGGATAAGTCAGGGCACACCTGGAGCAACCAGGAAGCCCAAGCAGAAAAAGATTGGCCTTCGGGAGGGCCTACTAGCCAACGGACTAGCGACCGCGAAGGAGCCTCGAGACATTGCACGTGGAGCTGGCTCACAGGACACTCGTGGAGTGGAGGCCAGTGATCTTCGGTGCAGTTAGTGCTGGAGGCTGGGGCCCAAAGCACGACTTCGTGGGAGACCCAGAAGAGGATGCACTTGCAAATGCGATCGGTGTCCAGGGGTCACGGTTCCACATTACCCACGACAGCTACGGGCCTCAGCTTTGCTGGGGACTCAGGGCAGCCTCGGGGAAGTCTGGAAATCCACCTCTGGTGATGCAAAGACTTCGGCGTCCGACGGGAGCTTCAGCGATGCAGACTGGACAATTGCTTCTTTGGTGCCTGCCAAGCAGGGAGTCACTCCTTGACCCCAAGGGAGATTCTTCAGTCCTCTAATCTTGAAGTAGAGCGTCGAAGGTCCAGGATTCTGTGTCAGAGTTTCGTCCAGGTAAATCTAAAGTCCTAAGGACTGGGTTCCCCTACGTATACTAAGGTAGGGGGTTGGACATACTCTGTGGCCCCACCTATGGGAGGGCCAGGGCAGAGGGGTGGTTACACCCCTTTCCCTTTGTCCAGTTTCGCGCCAGAGCAGGGGCTGGAAGCCCCTGAGCCGGTTTGAACTGGGGTATGCACAGGGACACCAAGTGTGCCCCCAGTGCAGGATTTCAAAGCACCCGAGAGTGCTCCCGCCCAGCCCCAATACACACTATCCTGTCTGGGGAGGTGGTCACACCTCCCTGGGACAGGAAACCTATTGTCCAGGCCTCCCCTGCCGGAGTTTCGGTCAGCAGCAGGAGGCCAGACTCGTGTCTGTGGCAGCGGCATCCATTTTGTGATGCCAGGGCTCTGGAAAGTCAGTACCGGGTATACCGGTGTGTACATGTCTTTCCCTCTAGAAGGGTGGAATGCTACCCCCGCCGCCAGAACTGGCGGGGGGTAGTATTCCAAGATGTTTGACACCAAACACGACATGTTTCCGTGCAGCCATCCCAAAGTTAGCATTTAACGCGAGGTTATAATGCGCTTAAGAGTATATGGTCAGGCTGCACTACAAACAGCATCAGAGAAGGGTCTCCGAACGCTGCAGAGGGGCCCTGCTCATGCAGGGGCACCCTCTCACATAGGAACCACGCACTCTGCCTTCAGGATTGATAAGGCCTGCCATAGGAGTGACTTATAGGTTTTATATGTGTGTATGTATGTAGTGATATAGGTAGCCTATATCACAGTAAGGGGTGCATGCACCACCTTACCCAGGCTGCAGTAGCAGACCTGTGGTGTCAGTTTGGATGGCCTTCCAGGGGTGGCACAATACATGCTGCAGCCCCTGGTAGGCCTCTGAGGTACCTATGCCCTGGGTACATAGTATACCATATACTAGGGACTTATAAGGGCGCTCCAGATTCCAATCAGAGATGTGCCTAAGGCACATGGAAACCATTTTAAAGAGGAAGCAGCTAGGCTGGGGTTCTGATTAGCAGGGCCCCAGCCAGACTAAGGTCGAAAAACAGTGAAGCATCAGCAAAAAGTGGGGGTACCCATGTGAAGCAGATCCTACTCTCCTACACAAAGTGCAACACCAACACTGCAGAACAGGGGACACAACTGGGTCCGCCCATGCGCAGAAACAGGCCAATCACATCTGACAGAGCAGGGAACTGTGAGATGCATATGTACGGGTACAACCTCACAACAGTCATGTAGTCCAAATGTCCACTGTCCCCCCTCAAATTGCCAGCACCTCCCAAACAGTCACAATGTACATTGTCACACAGTCTGCATGTCTACAAGAACAATGCGCCAACAGAAATGTCAACATAATGTCAACATGCATCTCCCCTACACATTGCAGAGGGACCAACAACACCTCCAGCAGGTCAGACCAGACAACCCATCAGTGATGCAGGACATGACCAACATACCTTCGACACCGACGCCTTACAGCAGCCCATGGACATCCCACGCAACCCACCACCAGGACCAGGGCAGACAAGCCACATAGAGGAGAACCCAGCCCCTGCAACAGACCACACAGCATGAAGCACACGCAAGCACGGCTGGCCCACAACACTTCACCGACCCACACATGGCACCCCAATGCCAGGTGGCAGAACGCCAAAAGGAGGTGGCCGAACTTGTGCGGGTGTGGTCCGAACCCATGGAAGGCGAATTAGATCACATACGTGGGTGTCAATTACCCTTCAGGGACCACCTACACCCCACAAAGGAGACCCACACTGCCATAGAGACACACGCAGAAATTATGTTGAACTGGCTACGGGCACGTGTGCCCGGCCCCTTTATTGGAAGGGCCACATGTGCAGTGACGCCTGTGCTGGATGTGTGTGGGGTGAGCATAAGCCAGCCTGCACGGAGTGAACGGTGCTGGCAAGCACATGAACAGTGGACTCCAGTGCAATGGAAACAGAAGACACATGCATAACAGAGTCAACTACTGAGCAACATGGAGGGAGCCTGAGCAAGTACAGAGGTCACCCAACATACAAACAGAAGTGTCCGTGAGTTGCAGTGCACTGAGGTTGGGGCACTAGAGCTGTGCGCGCCCGTGAGATGAAAATAATTTGGATTGTGTCCATTCGGGATGTTCCTGCTGCAGATGCAGTGGGGTGTGTCAGACCTGCAGCAACTCCCTCATCAACGTCTCAGGTCTCCCACACTGCCTGAGGTGACATTGCTGCGCAACATCTCCACATCACAAAACTCAACCAGTAACGGTCCATTGGTTGCGGTGCACTGAGTCAGTGGCACCTGGAGTGCTGAGCAGGGGATCAGGCAGATGATAGCATCCACGACAGGTCTGAGCAACTCTGTCAGTCTGCCAGTACCACTGTCTCGATTCTGGCAGATGGTGGTTGGAGTTGGCCCTGGCGATGGTGGCGTGTGCCTCCTGCGGTGATGCGACGTCCGGGCCGGTCAGGACTCGATTCGATGTGTGAGCCCTGTTGGTCCGCAGTTGAGGCCGGAGGCAGCGGACAGTGCAGGGCCACATGCACATGGCGTCGATGACCCCAAGACCACCATCAAAGAGGTCATCCAATATTCATCCAGACAGGGTCCTGGACTTGAGCTGCACAGAGTCAGTGGCCCCGGGTACACATCGGCAGGCACAGGCACACCACCACGGGATGGTGACTTGCGGTCCAATGAGGTAGGGCCATGCAGACTGAGCGGGTCCTCATTGAAGTCAGAGGTGAATGTTGCGTAGTGTTTCGGGGGACAGTGGAAGGTGTTCTTCCAGGGCACGATGCAGAGGGCAGAAGCTATCCGGAAGCAGCAAATGGAGGAGTGGAAAGCGACTGCCTCGTTGCCACCACCAAATCGGTATCAGCTGCATGAGGATGAAAACTACCCCCTAGTCCATAGACTCAAACGCCACCAATGTACGACCAGAGAGTGTCCATGAATGTCGGGGAACAGACTTAGTGGCACTGGGGCTGAGTGGGGATGCAGTCTGCGATGATGCCGGTACACTCATATGAACTCCGGCATTGACGATTCAAGACTCTGTGACCTACTGGACCGCAGTGTAGGCTGGAGGCAGCGGTCAGCAGTGGGCCACAGCCATGTGTCGTAGGCTCGCGATGCACAGAGTAAGTGACATCAGGGCAGTTGTCGGTAGTGTTTGATCACCTCCGTAATGATGATCCTTTTTCCCTCCCAAATGCAACGCGTCATCCTCTTATGCCTCTCCTTGCCTGCATTGATTCGTACTCTGCCTTTGAATAATCGATGTTCAGTTCCAATCCTGAGACCTACTCGAGCGTAGCGTAGGCCGAGAGCAGTAGTCCGCGTGGGCCTACAGAATCTTGCGGCTGTGATGTAACACTAAGACCTGTTGGCACCACATCGAAGGGTGTATAGTGACATACACTCAGCCATGATTTATGTACTCTGCCATGGTGTAATCAAGACTCAGTTCCAAATGTGTGACCTACTTGTCCGCTGTGCATGCCGGTGGAGTACGTCAACGTGAAAGGAATACTGCGGGCCTGTGTTGCGGAGGCCGTGATGGTCTGAGGAGGCTGCCAAGGTTGCAGGCCTCGGGCTTGGAGATTGCACCGGCACGAGGTGGGCCCTCATTGACACACACTGGTGTCGGAAGGTGGGCATTGAGGCTTGGGTGCGCAGGGGCGGGCAGGACTGATTCGGGGACTAGCGTTCAGGGGTACAGCAGGCGCACAGGATCGCTGGCAACACCGCTCACGGCGTCGGCCTCGTGGCGGGGTGAGGGGCGCCGCCCTGGCAGAGACGTTGGGCATTCTGGAAGAGGACCACACCCAGGGTTATGTGCCTTTTATTCACACCCCTACGCTGGCCTGGCGTATGCCGGGCCAGCCCACTCCGCTCACGCTTACGGGGGGGGACATCACAAGCTACATTTCCGCGACTTCCCCACTGGCTGGGGTGACATGGTTGCGTCCACTGTCCACTATGCTCCAAACACCAGCAGTGTGTATCGATATGGATATGTGTGTGGTCTGCATACTTCAGTCTGGCCAGCACATCCACGCCACACTTGACATTGTGTACATTCTCATTCATCAGTCCCTTGCCTCCTTCGCACATGCCTCGTCCCCACCTCTTCCGACATTCTGCTATTGTGTGTCCGAGGTGCCATGCCGTAGATGGCTCATGTACATGGCTGGGCCAGGTTCCCACAGTGAGTTGTGCTGTCGTGTCTGGTGGGTGTGCATGTTGTATGTGAGCTTGTGACGTGTGCATTTCCTGTGTTGTGTGTTGCATGATTGTGGAGTTGAGGTGTGTGGTGTGAGCATTTGGTATTGGCCAACGGGCAGTGCATTTCCGTGGGTGCCATCCTGGTGGCGCAGGTCGATGATAGACTGTCGGGAGGTGCAGGTATCATGCACACTGCCTGGGTGAATGGCGACGTCGTTGGCGGAGATTCCACATTTGTCCACTATTGCCTGCACATTGGTGGGATCCGTGTGCTTTCTGTTGCGCTTATTGTGTGCAGTGTCGCCAGGGCCCACTAATAGGACATGTGTGCAGTCACTTGCCCCCTGACACGTGCGGAAAGCCAGCTGTGACGTACACGCCTTGCTTGGTCTCCGGCTGTTCCCGCGCAGTGTGTGAGGTATGGATAGTGGGGTACCAAGCTGATGGTGTCATCCATGACCGTTGTGAAGGACTTGGATTGGCCAGGCTGTGTGACTCCTCCGTCTCAGGCGGAGGTTGGTTGGAGGGTACCAGAGGCCAACACAGGCAGCATGGCCAGCAGCTTTGTCTGCGGTGAGATGTTGGTTGTCCGCTGTGTTGGTACCGTCAGCCTGTGGGCTATGGTGGTCAGGATGCGGAGGAGGGTTGTCCCTTTGGGCATATAGTGGGCAATGACATTCTCTGGTGTTGGGTCTGTGGGCTTGGTGCATTTTGGGAGGGTCGCTGTCTTTGTCTGCGCTGCCTCAGTGTTGGTCCGGGGGGGGCGGTGGGTGTCTGGGGGGGGTGGTGGCAGTGGGTGTTGTGGCCCTCTTGGGTGTCCGGCACGCATGTTCAGTGGCTCCATGGCATCTGTTGCCCTTCAGGGTGGCTCTGGGCTGGGCTCCATTTTGTGGTGCAGGCTGTGCTCCGACTTTGCACCAGGTCAGGCAGGTGCAAGATTCCTGCTGCTAACGCGCCTTATCGCCTGTTTTGTGGTCTCATTGCTGATCGGGCTGGTCGTTGAGAATGTTGAGGTGTGGTGTTGTCGCGGGTTTTTGCTCGGGAACGCCTACTCTGCATCTCATTAGCGATAGCTGCGGGGGTCCTCTGTGGCGATGTTTTTTGCGGATGCTATCGCAGGTAAACTGGTGTTATGGGCTGTTAACACCAGCTTGTGAATGGTGCAATGAATTTATCGCCACTTTGGCTGCAATAAAGTGCCGCTAACTACGCGATGTGTCCTTGAGAATATGCCCCTAATAGTACTGAGTCCCTTTGATATAATGGTGCAGTTTAACTAACAAAGGTGAGATAGTGTGTGTCAGAGAACGGGCATATGAATACAGTTAGAAGAATGTGTTTGGTAGCATAATTCATTTTACTCATTATGTTTTCTAGAATTCCTAGTCCTACTGTATACGCAATTCCCACATTCCTGAGATGAATCCATAGTCCTACGGTATAGCCATTCCCACATTCCTGAGATGAGAGGTTGGACACAAAGCACCTCATATCAATACTTTTGGAGGTAATTATTGGTGGAAGTGAAGGGGACATATATACGCTTGTTTTATTCCAGTATCATTATTATAGTGTGTGTATAACAGGTTCAAGACAAGCGCTAATCAGGCAGTCCCAGAGTTTGAATCCTGGCTGGCCCAGGTGACAGCAGAAGAGTAGCTGTGTCTTTTTATTTTCTCTATCTCTCGTCCAAATCCCCTTCCCTCTCGGGACACCTGCCGCAGCTCCTGTTTATTATAGTAGCTTCAAGAGGTGTTCTAGGAGGACTGGAGACAAGTCATCACCCCTGCAGACGGTCCTGGATTTCAGGTGAGTGGCTGAACTCGACCTTAACATTTAGTACTTATGGAATTGTAATGATAAATCCTCTTTAATCATAAAGTCAAATGTATCATTAAAATTTAAAAAATGCCACTTTTAGAAAGATGCCATTTTTCTGCTGTTAACGCTGCGTGCCTGCAGCCTGTCTCCAATACACATCTCAGGTGGGTGACAGCTGGTCTTTGTGAATTCCCTCTAGACAGCCACACACAAAGGGAGCTTAGGTGTGACTTGATAGGCCATCCAAATCCTGATGGGCCATCCTGAGCAGGATGGGACGGAGAAGATGGGCACAGCCTTGCACTTACACAGGACAAGCCTGTGTCTTGTTCCCACACAAAGGACTGCTTCATCCCCTTAGCGAGTCTGGAGCCAGGGCAAGAAGCAAGACCTCTGTGAACTTCAAAGCCCTTCGTTGAAGTTCCCTCGCTTCAAAAGAACCACTGTATAATAACTGAGCTTCTTATCGTACCCCTTCAGTACACTTCAAAACTTGTGGATACTCTGCCAGGAAGAAGGACTGCTGTGCTGCTGAAGGACTGCCACTCTACTGGACTGCTGCTCTGGAAGAACTGCTTTCTTGCTGTGCTGACCTGCTGCCTGTTTCTCTCCTTGCCTGGGTAAGAAGGACTGGACCTACATCAGTTGAACCCAGAACCAAATTCACTCCAAGGGCTAGCTGACTTGCCTCCTGTTTTGAAGTCTCAAGGACATCAACGAATTCCAACTCACCTGCCTCAACACTGGGACTCTACCATCTGTGAGTCTGCTCTGCCAAGTGGTGCCAATCCAGTCCTGGGCCTTTGAAAAGTGAGTTAAAGTGCTGCTCCAGCAGAATGCTTGCATCACTGTTGCATCTCCACATCTGTGAACGCATTGCTGCTGTTGCGAGGATCAACTCCAATGCATCGCCGACTGCGTGGGGCAGCAACACCATTCCGAAGCATCTTCGACTTTGTGCAGCTCAGAGCTGACGCAATGCTTTCATTCTATGGATCGATGACGACGCGTCGCCTCATCTGCATCTCGCATCTCGTCTTTGACGATGACGCATCGCAGCCTCTGAACCCTGCATCTTGTGTTCGATGATGACACAACCAAGGTGCTTTTCAGCAGGCCAAGGCTGGTCCCTGTATCCGCCCTGTGCTCCATCGAGTTTGGGCCTGAACTTTTGGATTAGACCCTTTCTAGTATGACCCGATAGCCTTGGTTATCGCTTTATGATTTAAAGCACTACATTTCACTTTATTCTTTAAAAGTTCATAACTCCTGTTCTACCAATTGGTTGTTTGTCACTTTGATCTGGTTTTAATCATTCAATTAAATTATATTGTTCTAACCAGGTGTCATATCTTTTTGTGTGGTGCTTTCACTGTTTTACTGTTTGAAGTGTTGCACAAATCTTTACACATTGCCTCTTAGGTTAAGCCTGACTGCTCTGTGCCAAGCTACCAGGGAGTGAGCACAGACTAATTGAGGATGTGTTTGTTACTTACTCTGACTAGGGTTGTGGTTCCTGCTTGAACAGGGTGCATACCTCTGCCAACCAGAAACCTAATTTCTAACACTGGTAATCAGCATTGAGGATAGGAATTGTGTTTGTGCAGTGCCATACAGTGACATGGTGTACACAACTGTTCCACATCTATAAATGACAAGTTTTTTAATACTTCCTTATTTTTTTCATTTGGCTTTTTCCCCCTTTTCTAAGTTTAAGTGCCTTAAAACTCTTTTTTGCACAATGGATGCCTGCACTTTTGATAACCTCAGCAGGTCTGAGCTGCTGAAACTTAGCACACAGAAGGAATATGCAGTTTGATCCTCCAGGGAACTTTCTACCCAACAAATGAGAACCGGTGATGCCTTGGGTAAGGTGGAAGGAGGGGCTTTTAACATATATGACTGCCATTGATGGTCAAAGGATGGGAGCAGAAAGAAAGAAAAGTATACTGCAACACTGTTTAGGATCAGATGGTCAATTTGTTTTCAGGAGCTTACCACAAGTAGAGGAACCATTACTTAGGATGGAACTAAGATTCAAACCCACTACCAGCATTGCACTTAATAGGTTCAAATTTTATACCAGGGCGCAAAAGGAGAATGAATCCTTTGATGAATTTATGACAGCGCTACGAGGGCTTTCCATGTCATGTAATTTTGGACAAATGACAGATGAAATGATTAGAGATCAGATTGTAGTCAATCAATCAATCAATAGAAACGTTATTCAATCTTTTAAATTAGGATCATAAAAGCACATATAAAAGGACAATGATCAGCATAAAGCTCCAGTACATATTGATTAAAAGGCCATGTTAAACAATTCATAGCAATATTCCAAGTATATTATATGTGTGCCCACATAAAATATAAGTTACAATACATAATATCTTTTATTGAATTGATAGTAGAGTGATTATTAAAAGGACCACAGCCATTGATGTGCCCCACTGCTTCCTTTTTTTTATGCAGGCCCACAAGAATGTCGCTACAGAGAAGCAGACTAGAGGATCGGGCAGTAATTTTAAGAAATAAAGTGCAACCCGACATTGTTTGAAATTATAGCGCTTTAAAATCAGGGTAATGTATTCCTTCATTTCCTTCTGATATAAACCACAAAAGAGTACTAAGTGCAAGTCAGTTTGGGGAGATTGCTTGTCACAGGGACACAAAGTCAGGTCTGAGTACTTAAACCTTCTTTCCGGATGGCCTAACATCAATGGTATCAGATTCATACGGAATCTCAATAATATAAAATTGTGTTGTGGTATGGGAATGTCCGCTAAGTAAAATACCCTCCCTCTATCATCAACAGAGTTAATTGATATGCAAGGACTGCCTGTTTGTTATAGTTCCTCTTCCTTCGGAAATATTGAGCCCTCAGCATAAATGTGTTAGTCAACTTCTGCCTAGACATCTTTCTACATGCAATTGGGTCCTTAAATAGTTCTTTCATCCCAATAGCAGTCAACTCCAATTTCACATAGTTCAACCATCTGATCCTTCTGTAATTCTCCAATTTTAGGCAATTTCTTATTATGTTTTGAGTTAGGGTCACCGTATCCCTACGCCAAAATGAGAGCCACAGTAGGATCGAGTCTAGTCTGATTGAATCTGAGATACATGGTAAGCCCAATTCTGCATATAGAGTATAATTAGAGTGGGATTGCGGGAGAGACACTAAGGACTTGAAGAATCTCTTTTCAATGGTTTGGAGCAAGTCGATAGATGCCATGTCCCAGACTCCTGCCCCATAAATTGCCGCTGACTTTGTTTTAGCGCAGTAAATATTTTTTATGGGGACTAATGGTCTGGCGCCCAGCTTTTTAGAGAAGGATTTTATGGCTGTCAGGCTCCTCTCCATTCCTAAAGCACTTCTTTGAACTAGATTTGACCATGTTTGCTTTTTATAAAAAAGGACACCCAGATAGGGAAAGGTGTCTACTACTTCAATTTTTCCTGATTCCATATGGAGGTACGGGGGTTTATCTCGTTTACCAGCCCCTGCTATGATAACAAATGATTTTGTCTGATAAACTTTCAGATCCAGTGATTCCATGAAAGCCGCGTATGCTGTGATAAGACGTTGGAGGCTAATATTGGTAACCGATGTGAGTCAGACACAGAGACCCCCAAAGTTGCACCCACAAGTGCATTATCAACACCGTTCGTGTTCGTATAGATAGAGAAAAGGAACGGGGCGAGGACGCAACCCTGCCTTACCCCCCTTAAGATCTTAAAGGGGCAGGTGCATTCCTCGTTTTTCCCATAGCGGACACATGCAGTAGCGTTGGTATATAATTGACGGATACAATTAATTATAGCTGGATCAATCCCCATTTCTTCCATTATATACCAGAGCTTAGAGTGGGGCACGCAGTCAAATGCTACTGAGAGATCCATGAAAGCCATATACATTTTCCCACCCTTCGCTCTTGTATATTTATCTATAATTATTGATAGGTTCAGACACTGGTCTACGGTGCCCTTTCCTCGCTGGAACCTATACTGTGCCTGCATTAGGATATTCTTCTCCTGAGCCCAGCACTCCAACCTGGATAAAAGAAGTCAGCCCATAAGCTTGGCTGTTGTGTCTAGGAGCGAGATTGGTCTATAGTTCTTTGGACATCCCCTGCCCCCTTTTTGTGGATCGGGACAATTACACTGGTTTTCCAGGAGGGCGGAGGGCCGTCTATGACTATAGTATTAAAAACGTTGGTCAATAAAGGAGCCCACAGATCTTCGTTCTCCTGGAAGAAAACTATCGGGACCCCGTCAGGGCCGGGGCCTTCTTGGTGCTACAAGCCGCCAGCCCACTCCTCACTTCTATAAGTGAAAAGAACAGTGTGTCCTGCAGGTTGGGATGTGTAGTGGTGGGAGGTAGCACAAGTGGAGTGCAGGAAGAAAAAATGCTTTCAAAGTGTGCCACCCATGCCTCTTCACCTACATTGGTATCTAAAGTAGGGTCCCTAGGACTTTTGAAGCAAGGTGCATTGATTAACTTCCAGAACTCTCTACTATTGCCCGTATTTGTTGCATGTTCAAGTTTGGCCCAAGTCTCCTCCCTCAAGACCCTCTCTCTTTTCCTTCTCGCCAACTTATAAGCAGTACAAAGTGAACTAATTTGGGCCGCATTTCTAGGTTGGATTTTCAGTGCTTTGATAAGAGCTTTTCTAGTTTTTGTGTAGGGTGAGTCAAACCAACGCATGCCCATTATACTTTTCTCTGATTTCTGACGAGTGAATGCCACTTGTATTTTCTCTAAAAGTTCTCTAAAACATGATACCAATACTGCTGGACAGGTTTCTAGTTCTAGACAGATATTAATATTATCCTGAATAGTCAGTATTATTTCAGGGACTAGATTAAGCTTGTCAATTTCAGCCCACTTTAATTGGGAACCATTTTTCCTTGCCAGTGAAAGGGAACCTGTTTTCTGATGCTGTAGGAATAAAAAATATGCTTTTGCATTGTTTTACATATGTTAGCATTCGCTGTGCCATTTTGTGTACAGGCGCCTTTTTGTATCACAATTGAAACTAAGGGGCTGATTACGATGGCAGAACGATCGCCACCGCTGGGCCGGCGGTGAGGTCCGCAGGCCCTGCGGTCCGCGATTCTCTGACCGCCGGATAAGATGGCGGTGGGATCCAGACTGCGACCGCGGCGGAGGCAAAGCCCGTCCGCCACGGAACCGCCACAGGCAATCGTCCGCCGAATTACGATGCTTGCGGAAGCCAGCCTTTCCGTGGCGGTTGAACCGCCATTAAAAGGCTGGCAGGGATTGGTTTCGGGGGCCCGTTGCGGGCCCCCCTTGTGTTGGGGGGAGGTGTGGGTGCACGGGGGTGTACCCATGGTACCCCCTGCATTTCACTGCACCATGTGGCAGGCACAGTGTAGTGCCTGCCACGTAGCACAGTGAAATGCACAACATGCACTTTTCGACATCGTGGCAGTGCTGCTGTCAGCAGCCACCACCGCAATGTTAACGGTGCGGAACCTGACCGCAGCGGTGGCAGTCCCATCCTAATCGGGTAGGCGGGACCGCTGCATGCATGGCGGACGGTCCCAAACACCGCTACGATGGCGGGCGGATCAAGTCCGCTCGCCATCGTAATGAGCCCTTAATTCTTTTCCATTTCCGAGAAACGGCCTTCTCTAGGTTATGTTTCTTCGGAGTTGGGTTTTGCCACACTAATGAATGCACTGCTCTTATTAGTGCATACCTTTCTTCTGAGATGTAAGCCTTCTCCCAATTGTCTAGAGGCGGGCACAGGCAGAGTAACCTTGAGAGATAGATAATATGTGCCAAGCCTCAGAATCGAAACTTACTCCTTTGTAATTTACTGCCCAGCTGCATCTCTCTGGAAAATTCCATGGTGGGTGTGTCTTCATTGATTCTGAATGTACATAATGTATCATTATGCTTGCTGATGCCAGACTCTCTCTGCAGCACTCTTAGCGACTGGGTAGACAGGGCTTTACTCCGAGCGAACTTTGAATAAACTGCTATTGGTTTGTATTCTCTACTGTCTGACCAACTCTTCATTTTAGTGGAAGGCAAAGAGGTGGTCATTGATGACCCGAGTAACCCGAATCGGGCCATCTCCTTCAGTTGGCGCCCGAACAGACACTCCTTCGGGTGAGTGGCCCTTCCCCTTCCGCGGACGGGGGGGAGGTCGAGGCCATCGTCGGGTCGGACGGACGGATCAGGGATCCCTGCACGAAGAGTTCCTGATACTCGCAGCTGCCCCTTCTGCCCTGCCAGATGGTGCCGCGCCCAGTGGTCATCCCGACTGGAGTTCTACACGGCGAAACCCTTGATCTGACCGTTTGGTCTGAAGAGTCGGCAGTGGAGAATAGATTTGGTTGACCTGCATATATCAGGTGATTTTGTTTTGGTTCTTTGTGGATATGGGACCATTTTGGTTTGTATTTGGTACGGTCTAAGGACCATATTTGGGATAAAAGCAATTGCAATTGTTTTGCTGGGCATAAATAGTGAATTTGTATTCTTTTGAGAATGCCCAGTTTTAGTAAATTGTTTGTTTTGTGCTGTCGTTGTTGTTCTACTGATGCTCTATTGGAAGAAAGTCAGCCGGCGCCTCCAGAAGGCACTCCAAACTTTGATATGTATGTGAAACATGGTCTTGGCCCTATTATGTTTAGTACATTATGGCACAAATATACGAGGGACAATGCCGAGTTGCAGTGGCCGTTGACGGGCACTTTTGATGAACAAAAGATTGAGTATTTGCAGGAACATTTGTTTAAGAAGCGAAGTAGGCATTCTATGTTTGATTCCCTCAGAACATGGCAAAAAGCTGCTGGACAGGAGCGGTTGAAGGCAGAAAAAGAGGCCCAGAAAGGAAGAATGCAGACGTTGACTCAGAAGGCTGTAGCATATGATAGGGAGAAACAGGAGAAGGGTGTTGAATGTGCAGATAGAAGGTTTCGATTACATATTGATATATCGTATGTGGATCAGGAAGAAGATGACGCTTTTGTTGAAGAATTATTAGATACCCAACCCCCGCATCCATATGCCCCACACAGAATATATCCTATTGTTCGGATGCCCTCACAATCGCTTGTTACAGTTGCTTCCACTGTCTCTATCCCTGCGTCTACTCCTGTTGTTTCGACGGCTCTGGCTTTGGCTCCTCCTCCTCCTCTTCCTTCTGTTTCTTTGTCGCCTGTGACAACTGTGACTGCTAGTACCCCTGCCACACCTATTGTCTCAGCATCGCTCTCACCAGCTCTTTCTCCTGCGACGCAACCCTCCGTATCAATAGAACCTGACATTTCCGTTGCTTCCCTTCTCTAGTTTTCCAACCTCCGGTTCCCTTGAGTGATGGGACGCCACTGCGTGGGTTTGGGGATGGAGATTGGACAAAGATTAAAGAGCGCAGAGCGGTCGGAGGTGGGAGATGAGGAGAAAAAGGTAGTGGCTAATCAGGCTGCGCAGTGGGGTCATAATCCTATTTACAGTGTGGAAGATGTTTGGGGTGTGATGAAAGATTATGAGCCCTTTGTACAACAGCATCCCCTTAAGCATATGTCTGCTACGCTGATTAATATTTGGGAGCAGTGTTTTAAGGATGCTGCACCACAGATTTTATTTGACATTAAAGATCGTGTATATGTTAGTAATATGGTGCCTGGCCAAGTTTTTGGCAGTGTTACGACATTGATTGCTTACAGGGGTAGGCTATTTGAGAAAAGTCCTAGGTCAGTATCTCAGTTTCCGATGAGAGAGGTGCATCCCATATACCACCCTGAGATACCGGAACTGCAAGATGGTCGTGGTAATGTTACTCAAGCGGCAGTAGCGGCCAGGTTTCAGGAACAATGGGTTTATACTCTGTGGAAAAGAAGTGAGGTTTTATCTCTGAAGACTCATTTACCAGATCCTAGGAAGAATCCCACTGTTTACTATAAAGAACTGACTGAAGCTGCTTCTTCTACGGTGATGACTCTTGCTGAAATTGAAATGTTTTTTGGTCTTCTTGTTCCGGTTGATATTTGGAGGCAGGTTCATACTCAAGATCATGTTACGGAGTTGGGTGGTACTTGGGACCAAATCAAGGCATGGGATCAGGAAAGGAAGCCCGGTGACAAGCCTCGAGCGGAGATTTTAGCGTTGCCAGGTCGCATAATTACGTATATGCATTCTCTTATTCCGCCAAGAAAGGTGGATTGGGATAAATTGTCAACCTGTCGACAGAAGAAAAATAGATGAGAGTGTGTCTGATTTCTTTACCCGATTCAAAGGTACATTTTTGGATTATAGCGGACAAGCTTTGCCTGTCGAGGGAGGTGTTCGCATGTTTGTTAATAGATTTGTTTCTAACTTGCTTCCTGAAATTGCGACTCGATTCAGGCTTCTGAGAGTACCTGGTCCACCTCTTCTCCCTCTGTTATTTTGAACATGGCACAATATTATGAGCATAGGGATAATGAGGAAAAGGAGAGGACAGAGAAGAGACATAGGGGCATATTAGCAAGAAGTTGCGATATTTATCGCAAAACGCGCTTAGCGCGTTTTTTGTTAACGCCGCCTATCGCTGGAAATTATCGCTGAGATAACACCCTATTAGTAAGGTTTATCTCCATAGCGATAATATTTCCAGTGATAGCGGCAATATGTGAGAATATCGCTGGAAAAGCAGCGATATTCTCGCATTATCGCTAAGGTGGATTCAGCATTAGAATCCACCTCCTATACTGTAAACAGGTAAGTCATCCTCACTAGCAGGTGATAAAATATAGCGATAAACGCGCTTAGCGCGAATTATTTTATCGCTTCGCCTGCCTTGCTAATAGGGGGTAGTGGAGTTAGCGACTGTTTCCAGTCGCTTTTAGTAGGGAACGCCTTCCTTGCATGTCATTAGCGATAATTATCGCTGACATGCAAGGCGATGTGAATATCGGCCGCTAACGCCTAAAAGCTGTCGCTAACGCCAGTTAGCGACAGCTTGCTAATAGGGCGATATAAATATCGCCGCTTTAGCGGCAAAAAGTGCTGCTAAAGCGGCGATAAATCCCTTGATAATATGCCCCACAGGGATTTAAAGATGAAGGTGTTGTTACAGAAGGCTTTTAGAGGGAATGGGAGAGGACGTGGTGGTCCTGCCCGACAGCTTACGCGCTCTAGTAGACAGCCAGTAACTACGCCTTTGGGTCCGAATCAGTGTGCCTACTGTAAAGAGGAGGGTCATTGGCGTAGTGAGTGCCCCGTGCTTTTGCAGAAGGTAGCGGTCCCAAGGGGACGAGGTTCTCATTGAAGGGATTGTGGAGCTAGTGGAGCTGATAGGGCACAGAGTGCTCCAGCCTCACAGGGTCGCTCTGATAATAATTACTTTGATGACCCTCGAGATGGACAGTACTATCATGATGATTATGACATGGAAGAAGTGACAGGGATGTCTCACAGTTAGGATATCCAGGGGCAGAGTGAGGGACCAGTTCTGATACTTGTAGACCAGCGTGGGCCTTATGTAACAGCAGAACTGCAAGGTTCGACTAAGGAATTTTTGGTGGACACAGGTGCGACAAAAATTTCTGTTTCTCAAAATATGGTCCCTGGGGCGGCTCTGTCTGGCCAAAATAATGGGTCGGTTGATTTCTCTGGTGTACTGGTTGTAAGCCCCATTTCAAAACCTCTTGCGTTGACTATAGGCCCTTTCACTGTGGATTCGCCATTCTTATTGGCATCTAATTGTGGTGAAAATTTGATGGGCTTGGATTTCCTGAAGAAATTGCATGCCACTATCTATTGTTCTCCGGCGGGTGTCTATATGACAATGGGTCCAGATGTAGCATGCGCTAAGCAGTGTTTGTCCAAAGAACACGCTCCTTCCTGTTGAATTTAAAGATGTGCCACCCACTCTGTGGGCAACGGGTGACACAGATGTGGGATTGTTGCAGAATTCACCGGTCCTGATACGGATTAGGGATGGTGCTATTTTGCCCCGTATCCCTCAGTATAAAATACTGCAGGCTGGAGAGCGAACCTTATTGCAAATTATACAGGATTTCATTAAGAAAGGAGTGGTTGAGGAAACAACAGCAAACATTTGCAATAGCCCTATTCTTCCATTTCTTAAAAGGACTCCCTCAGGTTCCCCTGATGACCGTGAAGATGTTTATCATTTCGTGATTGACTTACGCAAGGTTAATAAAATAGTGGTCCCTCAGTTTCTAGTGGTCCCAAACATCACTACTCTTTTGACAATGGTTCCCTCTACTGCTAAATTCTTTTCTGTCATTGATTTGAAAAATGCATTCTTCAGTATTCCTATTCATCCAGACAGTAGGTACTTGTTTGGTTTTACCCTAGCTGGTAGGAGCTTCAGATTCTGTTGAGCTCCTCAGGGCTATACAGAAAGTCCAAGTATGTGTAGTCAAGCTTTAAAAAGTCAATTGGATTCTCTATCGCTTCCATCAGGTAATGTATTGGTGCAGTATGTTGATGATTTGCTCATCGCTTCTGACACGGAACAAGGTTGCAAAGACAGTACAGTTAAATTGTTGTTGCATTTGGCCCAACATGGACATAAGGTGTCTCTTTCCAAATTTCAATATTGTCGACAGGAGGTTACCTATTTAGGTTACCTACTGTCGAAGGATGGTAGGAGATTGACCCCGGAGCGCATCAGTACCATTGTTAAAATGCCCGTTCCACAAACTCAGAAAGATGTGCGTGCTTTTATAGGTATCATTTCCTACTGTCAGCAGTGGATACCTGGCTACTCGTTACTAATTAGACCCCTGCCTGCACTAACGTTAAAGGATGTGCATGAGCCTCTGCCTTGGAAGCCTGAATGTCAGCAGTCTTTTGAGCAATTGAAAACTGCGCTTTGTTCGGTTCCAGTACTTGGCACCTCAGACTACACTAAACCGTTTGTGTTGCACGTCCATGCGATGGCCGGTTGCGCGCTTTCTGTTTTAACACAAAAGTTTGGAGATAAGCAACGGCTGTGTGGTTATTTCTCTGCCGTCCTTGACCCAGTCACACAAGCCCTCCCGAGCTCTCTAAGAGCGGTCGCAGCTGTAGCTGTATCTATCAGACAATCGGCTGGACACGTACTTGATACTGACCTGACAGATATGGTACCCCATGCTGTGGATAAACTTTTGAACAAGACCAAGACACAGCACCTCACCAGTGCATGTCTGACTGGATATGAATTAACTTTGTTTGCCAAACACATCACGATCAAAAGATGTGCCACTCTGAATCCACCCACGTTACTGCCCCTCCCTTCTGAGAATGATGAGATTAATAAACATGACTTTATCTTCCAGACGGAAGAAGAGACAAAAGGACTGGTAGACTTGACTGATGTTCCCTTATCTGACCCACAAAGGGAACTATATGTCGATGGCTCTTGTTTTAAATTACCAGATGGCACTACGACTTCTGCGTATGCTATTACTACACTGCGTACAGTAGTTTAGACATCACGAGTTCCCTATCAATCGGCCCAGGCTGCTGACCTTGTTGCTCTAATAAGAGCTTGTGAATTAAGTGATGGACTGGTTGTCAATATTTACACTGACAGCCAGTACGCCTTTGGAGTCGCTCATAATTTTGGGCGACTCTGGGCTGAGAGAGGGTTTCTTACTTCCCATGGCACTAAAATTCCGCACGGGCACCTCATATTGATGCTTTTGTCTGCTTTGACACTCCCTAAGAAATTGGCTATAGTAAAGTGTAGTGCACTTTGGAAGGTCATTGATGATGTAGGTAGGGGAAATGCTTTTGCAGACCAGACAGCTAAGGAAATAGCCCGGTCTAAAATGAAAAGAATGTTTGGAGCAGGCCCCGCTAGGTGGGTGCCTGTAGTTACTATGTTTGAGGATACACTTGAAAACCTGAAAGAGATACAAAGTGAAGCTACAATAGAAGAATTAGCAGTGTGGCAAGAAAGTACAGCACAATTGAATGATGAGGGATGTTGGATTGATAAGTCAGGGAAGCAGAGATGGATGTTACCAGATGCATATGTTCTTCCTGTAGTCACAATGGCCCATGGCCCAGCGCATATTAGTGCTAGGGGTATTTGCAAGTTGTTAGACCCTGTATGGCAGATTGACAACATTTCTAAGACAGCTGCACATTCAGTGAAGTACTGCATGGTGTGCATGATGCATAATCCTGGGAAGGGTACTCCTACACCCCCTGGTAATTTTGCACCACCCACCTTCCCTTTCGAAGTCCTGCAAATGGACTACATTGAACTGGAAAGGTGCAACAATTTGAAGTATGTCCTGGTGGTTGTCTGTGCATTCAGTAAATGGGTTGAAGGTTATCCCACTAAAGATAATACAGCCATTACGACTGCAAAAGTACTCCTCTTTTTGGCTTGCCCCATTTGATTTGGAGTGATAACGGAAGTCATTCTAATGCCAAGGTTATTCAGTTAATTTGTGATGGTTTGCACATCAAACAGAAGTTTCATGCTGCAAACCACCCGCAGTCAGCAGGTTTGGTTGAGAAGTACAATGGTACTCTCAAACTGAAATTGGTAAAGATTCAGGAGACCACAGGGTTACAGTGGCCAGATGCTTTACCACAGCACATTCTAGAACAGGATTGTCACCGTATGAGGTCGTGTTTGGACGCCCGGCAAATGTCTGGGGCGTCCCACTTCCTCGACGGTTTTCTGACATTGAGTACCCATTGTTGATTGATTGCCTTTGCCAGTTAACTGAAAATTTGCGTTCTATTCACCAACAGGTCCGTGAGTCCCTGCCAGCTATGCCAGAGGGGCCCGGATACGACATTCAGCCTGCGGAATATATCCTCATAAGACATTTTCAGCAGAAGAAGAGTTTGGAGCCGCGTTGGAAGGGGCCCGAGCGGGTCCTTTTGGCTACACACACGGCTGTCAAGGTCGCTGGCCGAAAGAATTGGGTGCATGGCACACATTGCAAGAATGTGCCCCTACCGTTACCCTATGATCAATGGGTGAAGGAGGGGGTGGCTGACCAGGAGTGTGAACAGATTCCTCGTTTTGTTCCATTCAGCGACGCTGTCCTTACATGGACACAAAGTGACAAGGAGAATGGCGACATCCTGAACGAAGCTGGCCCGCCAGAGATAAGAGCTATTCAGAGCCCCTCTTTACTGATCCCTCTGTGCCTGGAGTCACCAGGTACAATTTGCTTCCTCGGATGAGGAACAGTGCACCAAAGGAGAAGTCAGATTAGTTAGGGATGGAATGTTTAAGTTAGGGTGTACTTTGCTATAGTACCAACGGAATTAGTATAGGGTTGTGTGAGATTTGTGCACTGTTTGAACATTGGACAGGATAGATCGAACTTATCCCCTTGGGGGTACATTATCCTGATCGGCGTGGGATACATCAAGAGCTTAGGACAGAGCAAGCTCCACCGCCGGTGCTGAAGAGCACCAACGTTTCATGAACAATAGGAGCCTGTACCAGTGAGGCTCTGACAGACACTGGAAACTTGTATCTTTTTTCTGCTGACAATTTGCCCCCCTTGTTTTATCATTTGCTATGCACCCCTTTGGCAGAATGGTTGCCGACGAGGAGCAGCCAGTAATTCCCCTTGTTCATACACAAGAATTTTGGTCTACCAAGCAAAAAGCGCTATGTGCCGTTCTTGTGTTATTACTGCTGTTGGTTCTGGGCGGGGTGTCCTGGGTTTTGGAATGTAATCAGAATGCACCATCATGTACTAAACACCAGGTTGTTTCTCACGTTCGTACAAAAAGGGCAGCCCCGAGCAATGTGTTTCTAGACACACATCAAAGGTTTTTTGGAGAAGGTACTGCTTGCTATCCTAATGAGTCTGTTACTAGCTTCTGGACTGCATATCCATTATCACTTGTTAATTACACTTATACTCAGCCCCCTGATTTCGTAGAAGTACAAGGAGTATTTGGGTTTGGTTATCCAGGACCATGTCTATATCATCGAAAGCCACGAGGCACAGGCTATTCAGGATGTAATAACAACACTTACTGTGATAATTTCTATATGGAAAAACAGAATGTAACGCTGGTGGGTTGGCAGGAAAAAGAATTGACAGTACCCCGAGAGGCTGGTTATTACCCTGCATGTTGCCCAACTGTTAATTTTGCTGACCTCGTTCTATATGTCAACTGTTCAGGGATAATTCTGCATAAGGGCACATACTCTATGGTTGATCCAAAGGATCCTCGTACTGTTGGGTGGAATTCTAGGGATGCTGCTGTAGATTATGATAAGCCCATTTATGCACACCCAGGGTTTTTCTTTCTGTCTAATGGGACTTATTCTAACATGCATAATGGTACAGATGATGTGATCCTCGGGATGGTGTTGCCTTTAGGTGTGCCTTGCAAAAATGCGAAGCCTAAAGTCAGATGGGTGAAAAGAACACTGACAAAGGAATTTTGCGAAGGGGTGACAGACTTGGAAGTCAATAACTATAGCAATGGTATCACCTTTGGGAATATTCGTTCCTCCATTATTACATTTGGTGGTACCGCTATGGCTAGGGGTGAAAGGGCTAGGGAATATTTTGGATGCAAGCTGCAGATACTGTCTAATTCCACAGTAGCGGCTCTGCGTGACATCACCATCCAATTGGAAAGCATGCGTATATATTCAGAGCAAACTAGATATGCTGTAGACTTCATCCTAGCTAAGAGCTTTGGTGTGTGCGCAGTAGTAGGAGACCAGTGTGTAGTTGGGGTCACTAATATGGAAAAGAATATTACCCAACACATTTTAGACATCTTGGAAAATGTTAAAGGAATGGAGAGCGGAAATTGGAGTTGGTCCCTCTTTGGTGGTTGGGGTTGGATCCTTGAAAGGGTGATCTATTTTATTGTGATTTTGATTGCTTGTTGTGTTCTGGTGCAGTGTCTCCCCTTATGTTGCTCTTATTGCATCACTCCCAAGAAAATATCAATCCATGATACCAATGCGACAATTATGATCCAGAAGGAGGTGAACAATCTGATGCAGATCGATGAGAGTATTTTTGAGACTAGTTCCCTTTTTACTGTTTCCCTCCCTGAAAGTGAAAATGAAAATATGGAATGCTCTTAAAATCAATTTATTTATGTTCTATTGAATTATATGTCTTTTTTTGCTATTATATACCACTGCTTAGTTCATGCTAAAATGGGGGGTTTATAGGAATAAAAAATATGCTTTTGCATTGTTTTACAGAAGTTAGCATACGCAGCGCCATTTTGTGTACAGGCGCCATTTTGTATCATGATTGAAACTAATTATTTTCCATTTCCGAGAAACGGCCTTCTCTAGATTATGTTTCTTCGGAGTTGGGTTTTGTCACACTAATGAATGCACTGCTCTTATTAGCGCATACCTTTCTTCTGAGATGTAAGCCTTCTCCCACTTGTCTAGTGGCGGGCACAGGTAGAGTAACCTTGAGAGATAGATAATGTGTGCCCGGCCTCAGAATCGAAACTTACTCCTTTGTAATTTACTGTCCAGCTGCATCTCTCTGGAAAATTCCATGGTGGGCATGTCTTCATTGATTCGGAATGTACATAATGAATCGTTATCCTTGCTGATGCCAGACTCTCTCCGCAGCACTCTTAGCGACTGGGTAGACAGGGCTCCGCTCTGAGCGAACTTTGAATAAACTGCTATTGGTTTGTATTCTCTACTGTCTGACCGACTCTTCATTTTAGTGGAAGGCAAAGAGGTGGTCATTGATGACCCGAATGACCCGAATCGGGCCATTTCCTTCAATGCTCAATTACCTCCCTGAGGGTCAAAATTAACTCGCAACTTAGGATGGCATGGTCACTAAAATTCGTAAACTGGATGTCTACTTGGTTAAGGCTATTATTAAGGGGTTTAGAGAGCAATATGAAATCAATAGTTGATTCATAGGCATCTCGTCAGAAGGTTTTCCCTAGGGCACCCGTTGATATATTCAATTTATTAGCTATATCCATATTCCTGGTAAATAGGATCCTGTTCAGAGAGTTTCCGTAATCACTGTGGGCAAAATGATAAACCGGGTTTCCCGCAAAGTCTTCCAGGCCACAAACACGATCTTGATTGTGCTTACAGGGGTGTACATTAAAATCTCTCAGCCAGATAATGCTTAAAGCCTTATTTTTTTTATAGGCCTTGTGGCCTCATCGATTGCCCTGTTTACCTCATCAACCACTAGATGCATGTTACCCCCGAAGTTATTATTGTAATAGTTTATCAGAAGCCAGATACCTTCATTAGCCACCTCAAGAGTGAGGAGATGGAAATGGGCACTCCTGCCATACAACTTCTTCACCTTTATTGGTAGTGTATTAGGAATTAACATTAAGAGGCCCCCCTTAGCCTTCCCTGCTACTGATGGTGCTGTCATTGTCTGAAAAGACCGGTAACCATTTACAAAAATGGGTTCCATTGCCCATGTCTCCTGTAGGCACTAGATGTCCTGATCTTGCCAGAGTTTTAGCCAATGATCGTTACCTAGTTTTTGTGCGGTGCCCGCCACAAACCAAGATGGTATTTTGAATAAATGATTTACCCCTTCTGGACTTCAATGGATTTAGAAGTCAATTGGGTATTGGGTGCCAGGGTGTCCAGTATAGCGGAGCCCTCCTCATCAACTGGGGGTAGTCAATCACATGCTTCCAGGCCAGAAAGGGGGGTAAATCTATTCTCAAGAGTCAGCCCCAAGACGCCCGTGTTTCCTGCTAGGCTAGGCCTCGGTACTCCTCCCCTTGAATAGGCTCTGGATTCTTTGGCCAGCAAAGGAGGGGGCCTATAAAAGTATTCCAGTGGTAGTGCTGTAATCTGTGTGCCCTTAGGTGGCACTCTATGTAAGTGAACTAGGAGAGATCTAACTACAAATTCATTATTGAAGTTTATCACCACACAGTAGCCTTCCATCGATTTACTGGACGAACCCACAGACCCTACTGTTCTGGCCATGATAATTTGGTTAGACAACAGGGTGCCCCCTTCGCCAATATAGGTTAAGTGACGAGACAGCCGGTGGAGGGATTTGTCCATTAGTTGGTTTGTTGTTTCTGATGGCTCTTCCCTCAAAGTTGGAACATTTCCCAAGACCAGTACAAGGGGAGACGAGGTCGGTGGAAGATGCAGGAACTGGTACGTAGTAGCGAACTTCCCCACCTTAGGTCTTTCCTGCTGGCGGGGGTCACCTATCCCCCCGCCCCGAGAGTGTTGCCCTTGATATATTTGCGATACTGTTTGGGATGTTACCAGCATGTGACTTTGAGTTATAGCTTCCACTGGGTTTACAAAATGCTCATTTGGTTGTGAAAGGAGCGTTTGAGAGTAAAGGCGAGGGGTGGGTTCAGAATTGCCCATATTCGTATTTGGATGAAGTATCTGATGCACCTCATTTTCAGTTTCGATTTGCCGAGTCCCCACCTTCGAATGTCGTACAAGACCGGGGCCCGTCCCAGAACATGGGTCTTGTGAAGGGGGTAAATTATTAATACTTAAACCCTCAATATGTGCTAGTCTCTCTTCAATTTGAGTTAATTTAGGTAGGAGGGGATTCAGAAGCAAGGTGACCAGTGTTTCTAATTTCTTCCAGATGTCCTCATCGTTCACCCGAGGAGTCGATGTAATAGGGTCGGTAGTCCTCAAGATGGTGGTCAAGCCAGATTCACTTTCTCCGTTCCCCTTTGGTTTACCAGTTCAGGCAATTTTCAGAGGCTTTTGTTTCTGTGGACCGCCGCCCCTTCTTCTTTTCACTGCCCTTTCAATATTTTTGTCCGGCTGTGTTTTCGCAGTCTGACCCCTGGTAACTATTTTGGGGCTAGTTGTTTTCTCAGGAGGGGGAGGATTGTACAGAACAGGAGCCGAATGGAGTATAGGTTGAGTTTGGAGGGGCTGTGGGGGGACATTGTCTGTAGTTTGACCCCCCAAAGAGGAGCCGCTCCGTTAATTCAATGTTGTGAGTAAGAATGGACTCAGCCCTCATTAAAAAAGCATCAAAAGTTCCTGCTACTCCACTCCCTAGCTGCTCACAATGACACTTGCGCTTAACCATTACTATGTGGTATGAATTAAAACAACTAAATAAATAAGTCCTGTCACAGTACCTCAAGAAAGATCTCCAAGATCCTGGGGTAAAAATGTTAGAGGAGGGGCCCCGCCCAGCCTCCTCCGGGCGTAGTCGGGCTCGCCCTTGGCCCAGGCTTTGCTCGGGCATGTCCCCGCGCACGTCCCGTGCCACCGGAGCACGGCGTGCTTTTAAAGGTCCTGGGAGGCGGAAGCAGGAAACCGGAAATGATGTCAAATGGAGATGGGAGTTGGAGTCTACTCCCCAGCGGTGCTCTGTGAAGCACGGTTCTCCCCTCGGCTCCCCTCAGCACGGTAGGTGATGCACAAGTCTCCCCTCAGCTCCCTTCTGCACAGCAAGTAGATGGCCAGAACAAATACACAGGCTCAGGAGCGTGTCGCGCTTTTAAAGGTCCTGGGAGGCGGAAGCAGGAACCAGGAAACCGGAAATGATGTCAGGGGGAGATGGGAGTTGGAGTCCACTCCCCAGCGGTGCTCCATGAAGCACGGCTCTCCCCTTGGCTCCCCTCAGTGTGGTAGGTGGTGCACAAGTCTCCCCTCAGCTCCCTTCTGCACAGCAAGTAGATGGCCAGAACGAATACACAGGCTCAGGAGAGCAGCGCGCTTTTAAAGGTCCTGGGAGGTGGAAGCAGGAAACAGGAAACCTGAAATGATGTCAGGGGGAGATGGGAGTTGGAGTCCACTCCCCAGCGGTGCTCCATGAAGCACGACTCTCCCCTCGGCTCCCCTCGGCTCCCCTCAGCATGGTAGGTGGTGCACAAGTCTCCCCTCAGCTCCCTTCTGCACAGCAAGTAGATGGCTAGAACGAATTGTAGTCCATGTAAAGAGTAAAAAAATACAGGCGCAATTATGGGTAGTAGGGGATCCAAAATTGCAGGATGCTATTGCTATTGCTAAAGCGTTGGAGCAGTCAGGGAATTGGGTGTCTGTGGTTAGGAAGAATAATCCTAGTAGTGAGGATGTGTCCTCTGTGAATAGTGCAGAAGCCAACTTTTGTAGTGTAAGTACTGGACGGGAGAACAAAAAAAAAAGAATGAAGGGAGACCTACAGCATGTTACAGGTGTGGAAGCACTAATCATATTGCTTCTTTTGATCATTGTCCTGCCATTGGAAAAGAACGTGTGAAATGTGGGCGGACATGATATTTTGTTCGTGTTTGTAGGGATCTAAGGAAAAAAATTATGTAACCCAAAGAGGAAAAATGTCTTCTGTAGGTGACATTAGGAGACATGACATTAACTGTGAGTGTGGTAAGGTGGATGGTCATAGTAAAGGAGTGGTCTTGTCTATTAAAAGCAGTAATGATGAAGAAGTAGGGTCCAAAGGTCCACCCAAATGTATTGTTAAAGTGTGGGGTGAGGATCTGGAAATTATGGCAGATTTAGGTTCTCCATGAACCATAATCACAAAAAAATACTTTATGGAAAAGTTTGGAGAGCGTTTAGATATTGACAAATTGAGACCTTCTGATATCGTGGCTGGGAGTTTTGATGGCACTGCTATTGATGTCATTGGCTCCAATTCTGTTGAATTAAAATTTAAAGGTAGGAAGGCTCAAATTAAAATGTATGTGGCAGAAAAAGGGGTGAATGTACTTGGGTGGAAGGACCTGTGGAAACTAGGGTTTATATTAAATCCTAGGAGTAGTGAACCTGTTCTCATTATAGCGGCAAATGTGATGAGGAGACCATTAGTTTTCAATTTCCTAAGGTTTTCTCTGACAAATTGGGTAAGTTAACAGGATATTCTAACAAGATTAAAAATAAAAAGTGGGATGGTTCCTGTGAAGCAAAAGTTAAGGAATGTTCCGATTAATATTAGACAAGAATTGAAAGTGATGTTGGCGGACATGATCAAAGAAGACATAATTGAAGAGGTAGAATCTTCAGAATGGGTTTCTCCCATAGTTTTAGCGAGATAAAGGGATCAATCTTTGAGGTTGTGTGTGGATTTAAGAGCGTAAAATGCCAAAATTATAGCAAATTGCCATCCCCTCCCCAATGTAAATGAAGTTGTGAGTATGTTAGAAGGGGCTGCAGTATTCTCTACGTTGGATTTAAGATCCGCTTATCATCAAATAGAATTGACAGAAGATTCCAGGCATTACATTGCATTTGTTACGCCGTTGGGGTTGTACCAATTTAAGGGAGAGCCTTTTGGCTTAGTGTCAGCGGCATCAGTGTTTCAAAGGGCAATGCACCACATATTTAAGGACAATGACTCATTTGCAAAGTGTTTCCAAGACGATATACTCATTTTTTCTAAGAATCATCAGGAGCATTTAGCTCATCTGGGGGTGGTGTGCAAGAGGTTAGAGGATCATGGATTAACGTTGAAGAAAGCTAAATGTAAGTTATTTCGCACCTCTGTTGAATATTTGGGTCACACTTTGTCTGGTGAAGGAGTAGTTCCAAAAAAATCTTTGGTGGATGCCATAGTGAAGGCTCCGGCACCAGACACCAAAGAAAAGTTTGCAGGAATGTACAAATATTATAGTAAATTCATTAAGAACTTTGCAACAAGGATGGAGCCTTTACGTGCTTTGACAAGAAAAGATGTAAAATTTGAATGGTCTAATAAGCAACAATGTGTAATTCTAAAAGTCAAAAATTATATTTTGGAGCCTCCTACACTTAAGACCTTTTGTATGGGTAAAGAATGCATAATTACTGTGGATGCCAGCATGTATGGTTTAGGGGGAGTGTTTTGTCCCAGAAGTTCTTCTTTGCAAATGTGATTGCAAAGAAGAACGGAACGGTGGAGCATGCGAAATTTGAGCCTTCGTCACAAATCAAAGTGACTGTCTAAATGGTGACCGAACAGGATACTATCCCGGCACGCTATAAATAAACCGAAGACACTCCATAAATATTGCTTCAATGGAGGGATAGAATATATTTTTCAAAGGATCCCACTGATACGGCAGGGGAATAGTGCTGCCCCGTACCTGATGTACAATTTATTTGACTCCAATTGAGACTTGAGGAATATTCAGTCTTGGGATTCATTAACGCCACGAGTGGTGCAATGAAATTGTGTCATCAATAGGAGAGACAACTTATTAATCGTGTCCTTATGAAGGTGGTTTTATAAACTGTTTGTTACCACTGAAACGCGTCGACGCTTTTGTTTGTCTAGGTGTTATATCCAAGGAACTCTCGTGGTCCAAGCTTATTACTGAGTGGTGGACCTCTATAATTTCGACTGATTCTTGTTGGAATGACCATCTTATGATGTTTTTAATGTTTCACATGTCATTTGTCTCTCGGGTATTTTAACATTGTTAAATGTTTTTTTTATTACTTGCCGTAACAAATTGTATTTATGTGATTTGATTTTGATCAAAGAAAATTTCTATGATGATTTTTTAATAAAATAATACTTTGTAATATTAGTTACAGATTCTATTTGTGTGTTTTTATAATTGTTTTCTGGGTTCATGTTTGTGATCAATGTGAGGTACCTGAGTTCCTTTATGATTGGTGGTATGAATATTGTTGAGTGAAACTTGAGAAAAAAACTTCTTTTAGATCCAAGAGAGTTTGTTTTGATTATTACCTGTGGTACCCTGTCTCTTGGTTAGTGCGGTCACTCCCTTTTTTCTTCACGGATCGTGTTGTAAGACAATGTGTGGATTGTGTGAATAGTGAAAGAGGTCTTAGAGTTGTTCCGGCACCATTGAAGCCAGTAGGCTGGCCTGAGTTTCCTTGGCAGTAGGTCGCCATGGATATTTTAGGACCTTTTCATTCTTTACCGCAAGAAGCAAAGTTTGCTCTTGTCGTGATTGATTACCATTCGAAATGGCCGGAAGGCAAATTTGTCACTCATATTACCACCCATGTAGTTATTGAATTTCTCAAGGAGATATTCGCCTGAGAGGGGTATTGTGAACTGCTGATCACGGACAATAGAGTCCAATTCAAGTCTAAAGAAATGGAGGAATTTCTTGAGCATTGTAGCATTTGCCATATTACCACTGCTTTGTACGAACCTCAAGGGAATGGTCAGGTGGAAAGGTTAAACCGTGTTTTGAAGGAATGGATAACTGGAGCACGCAAGTGTGGAGGTGAATGGAAGAAGGAGTTAAGGGAAAAGATTTGGATGTATCGTACTACGCCCCAACTGTCACAGAGATTAGTCCATTCAGATTGCTCAAAGGGAGAAATCCAACCACAAAATTGTGTCTGTGGTGGTTCAAGAAGAAGTGGGAAAAGAAATGTGAATGTGTGAATGTGGAACAAGTTGGCAGAAAGGTGGGAAATAAGCAGAATAAAATGAACGATTGATATGATGACAAATGGAAAGTTAAAAAGGCCCAATTTTCAGGTCGGTGATTGGGTCAAGATTCGATTGCCAGGTATCATATCAAAAGGTATGCCTAGATCCAGCAAAGCTCTCAAAATTGTAAAGGTGAACATTAACAGTGTGGTCATGCAGGATGGTAAAGTATGGAATGTCAGACATGTGGCAGGATGCAAAGACAACAAAGGTGGAAAATTGGTTGAAGATTATGATCATGATGTGGAAGAAGAACATGGGAGTGAAGATTTTAGGTTGAACTGTAGAATGGTAACTGTACCATGTGAGTCTGTGGCATCTAGAGTCAAGGAGACCTGCAGAACGAGACATGCACCTTGCTTCACAGTTTATTAAATTGTTTGTTGTTTTTGCAAGAGGGAGATGTGTTGCATTCTGAATTGTATTGTTTAATCAAATACATATACATATAGATATTGTTTTGGTTCATGCTTTGTTTCAGAAGTATTCTTGTTATGCTTTGAATGTGTTATTACTGTTGCTAGGCACTGTTTATAATGTGGAATGTTCTTATAGGATATTTCTGCTGCGATGCCTTGAGTCAAGACATGCGATGCTGTGCTGCTCATTAAAGGGTGCAGAGACAAAATATTGACGTTGAAATATCGACTTACATGAATATCGAGTCAAGAATATCGATGGTGGAAAATATCGAAGTAAGGGGGTCATTATGATGGCGGATCGCCCCCGCTGGGCCGGCGGGGGCGATCCGCCCGCCATCCACACAGCAAAGACCCCCGCCATATTATGATGGCTGGGGGGTCCGCGGCGGACGGAAAGACCGTCTGCCGCTTTTCTGCCGGTCGACGAGTCGACCGGCGGAAAACAAGGATAATATGGTGGCGGTGTCTGCAAGACACCGTCATCCATATTTAAATGAATGCGGAGAGCAGCCTTTCCATGGCGGCGTTGCCGCCATGGAAAGGTATATGGTGTTTGCTAATGGGGGCCCGTTGCGGGTTTTGAGGGGGTGGGGGGTGCACATGGGGGTTACCTATGGTACCCCCCTGCATTTGTATGCACAAGGTGGCAGGCACCGCGCGGTGCCTGTCACGTTGTGCATGCAAATGCACGACGTGCATTCACAGCATTGTGGCGGGCGGTGCTGTGAGCCCCGCCCGCCACAATGCTGGGAATAGGGTGCCCTACCGCCATGGTGGCGGTGGCATTCTAATGTCAGGTGCGGGACCGCCACACCCCTTGCGGACGGTCCCGCATTCCGTTACGGTGGCTGGCGGACTTTGTCCGCCCGCCATCATAATGACCCCTAAGTTTTTTCGTTGTTAAAAATATCGATTTTTATGTAATGTAGAAATATCAATTTTGTAAATATTGATGGCAAATATATAGTTGTTGATTACAGCGATTTTTTTTTTGTTTAATTTTGTTTTTTTAATTTATTTATTATGTTAGTTATTATATATATATATATATATATATTTTTTTTTTTGTTGTTGTTAAAATGTTAGTATTTATTGTTTTTCAATTACATTTTAGGAGCCGGATGTTGGGATTATAGGGGATAAGGGTGGGGAGTAATTTAAAAATATTTAATGTGATTTTTTTTCTTTTTTGTAAAAATGTAGTAGCGGGATGTTGGTTTTATAGGGGATAAGGGTGGAGAGTAATTTTAGAATGTTGTTTAAAAATACATTTTTATTTAAAATATTTTTGAAATATTTAATAAAAATATACATTTTGAAAATTAAAAACATTTTTTTTGTATTATATACATTTTTATGTAGAAATATTAAAATATTTAAAACATATTTATTTAATTAGATTATTTAAAAAAAAAAAATATGTGATTAGTTTATTAATTTAAAATTTTATATAATAAAGATTTTGTCCAAAATTTTTGGTTTAAAAAAAAAAAAAATGTGGGATTTATTTAGATTTTAAATATGTAAATGTATTTGTAATTTAGATTGTAATATTTTTAATTATTTCATCTTTTGAAAAGTGGTGTTTCAAATGTGTAATAATAATTTTGTTAATTATTTACATTTATAAGAATTATGTTTTATTATTTAAAACATTTTGTGATAATTGTTTTTAAAAATTGTGTTACATTTTCAATTTTGTTTATGAAATGTAAACATTTTTATTTCTTTCGGTTTAAAATTATTTATTATTTTTCTATATTTGTATTTTTTTTTAAACCTATTCTGCAAGGATAGAGATCATCTGCTGAGCCGAGCTCGACTAAAAGGACCTCTCCAAATTGCGAATAGCACTGTGAGAATTTTCCCAGACTTCTCTAGAGATGTGCAGAAGCAAAGAGCATCTTACACTGCAGTTAAACGCAAACTCTGGCAGATGGGAGTCCAGTACTCTAAGGTGTTCCCGGCTAAGCTTCGATTGGTCTCGGAGGGGGCAACCAAATTCTTCACTACCCCACAGGACGTGTGGGACTGGGTTGACGAGCAAACACCAGCGGAGAGGAGAGAGGCGAGACGAGACCAAACCGGATGAGCCTCGGCACGACCTGCGGACTCCGAAGGGAACTCCAGGAGTTTACCTACAGCAGAGGAGACGTGGCTGGCCCGAGAGAGAGCAGTAGCGGCAGTAACCTCACTCAGCACACAAGCGACGCGGGATACCTCCTCTTTGTCCGGGGAGGACCCGGGGGAATCGGACTCAGACACCAGTTCTAGCACGGTGGGGGAGCCCAGCCAGACCCTCCCTGAAATGACTCCCAGACTGGCCAACGATATCGTTTGAAGACTACCGGGGTACGCAAGTATTACTGGACTATTGAAGAAGGGGGGCCCATGGCACACTGAACATGCAGTAACTTGAGGGGACGGGCCCTAGACATGAGAGGTATTTGCGGAAGATCACCAGGGCACGCACGTATCAACAGAACATTGCTGGAGGGGGGCCAATGGCACATGGAAAATGTGCTAATGCGAGACACAGGGCGCCCCAGTCGTGGGGATTACTAGTGAAATTCAACATGCACTGGGTGGGGGGAACCCGGGGGTGGGAGGACACAGATCTCCTCCAGGTGGTCACTGGCCTAGCCACTACCCGAACTTTGGGCAATAGTTGCATTAGCACACGAGTGCATTGTTTGGATGGGGGAGACGTTCTCACTTGTGCTGGGGGGGGGAGTTGGGATGTTATACCAGTTCTATGTTGGGAGAAAGGGGCGCTGCTGTCATCAACAGAAGGGCAGGAGATATGGCTGCAAACATGGCAGGGATCTGAGACGCTCATTGGGGGCCTGGTCCATGGCGAGCAGGGTTGGAGGGGAACGATAACTAATCATGATGAAACAGTCAACATATAGCATCATATCCTGGAACGTAAGGGGTATGCACTCCATGCACAAGAGATACAAAATATTCTCGCACTTGAATCGGCGGGGGGTTCATATAGACATGCTCCAGGAGACCCACACATTGGCATCTGAGGGTGCTGCATTACACCGCAGGTGGAGAGGGCAAGCATATTATACGTCGTACTCGGCGTTTGCAAGGGGGGTGCTCATCTGGGTGCGGGCAGTGGTCCTCTTCCAACACGTTGACCATAAAGTAGACCCAGAGGGTCGCTACGTGATCGTCCTGGGACGACTGGACGGAAAAGATATCACGTTAATCAACATATATGGCCCGAATACTGACCAGGCTAATTTCCTGGAGCGGATGTCTGGCGTATTGGCACCCTATATGACCGGCTCGGTCATCATGGGAGGCAATTTCAATTGTATAGCGGATCCTGACCTAGACAGGTCGCACCCTCCGCTCCGAGAATCCCCAATTCATAATATAGCCAGATCTTTTAGAGAATGGCAGACCCGATGGGGAATAATAGACACATGGCGACGAACGCATCACTTGACAGAGAATACTCTCACCTCTCACATGTCCATGACCTCCACGTCAGGCTAGACACATTCCTTTGCTCACCTGATATCCATACGCTGCTCCAGGGGGCGGAAAATCTGACTAGAACTATTTCGGATCACAACGCGCTACTGGTCAGACTACAGTGGGGCGCACAACCACAGCCTATTCCCACCTGGCGCCTCAGGCCGGAGGCGTTAGAAGACCAGGTGTTCTTGCAGGAGATTAGGGGTCACATCACAACTTTGCTAATAATGCTTTTTCTACTGATTCCAGGGGAATGGAGTGGGAAGCCTTTAAGGCAATCATTAGAGGGCGGTGTATGGCAGCATCCATTGGAGTATGGAGGACATTGGTCACGGACATGGAGAGAGCGGACCGAGCACTTAGGGACATAGAGTTGAGGCGACCCGAACATCCTGAGTTACGACAAGAACTCTTAGACGCTAAAGAAGAGGTGGCTATGCAGGAGGAGAGACTGCGGTGCTTCGACTTTAAGGCCTACACAGATAGGATCCACGCAGAGAGAGATAAAGCAGGTTGACTCTTGGCATGGCTTGCCAACCCGACCCGACGGGGAAATAACATACTAGAAATCACGGACCAGGCGGGGAGCCCATTACACAGACAGGCAGACATAAATAATCGATTCCGCGACCACTATGAGCACCTTTACATGAGCTCCGGACCTAGGGGGACGGGAGAGATAGCCAAGTACCTAATGGGGCTCCCCTTGCACACGCTCTCGGAAGAAGATGCAGAACAACTAGGGGCGGAAATCTCGGAACACGAAATTAGGGTGGCCATAAAGGCGCTAGCACGAGGTAGGACCCCGGGCACAGATGGACTTCCTCAAGAATTCTACGCTACTTATGTAGAAGAGGTAGCCCCTAGGTTGGTAGAACTTTATGCAGAGGCTGGGGAACGCGGAGTATTACCGCAGGCTACTCGGGAAGCAGTGGTGATCCCGCTACTCAAGCCGGATAAATCCCCTCTGGAGTGCATGGCATACAGACCCCTGTCCATGCTAAATCTAGACTTTAAAATTCTGAGCAAACTCTTGGCAACCAGACTACTACCACACATGACCTCCCTGGTCCATCAGGATCAGGCAGGGTTCATACCATGCAGGAACACGACCCTCAATATAAGACGCTTGCTTGCCATTCTAGAGTTGAGCAAGAAGGAAATACCTGAAGGAGCTGTCTTCACTATCAACATAGAGAAAGCATTTGATAGCCTAGAGTGGGAGTTTCTGTACGCTGTGCTGGCACGAATGGGAATCAGGCAGGGATTCATCAGATGGGTGAAACCGCTCTACGAGGGCCCGGTACCTAGGTTCCGCACGGGCCACACGATCTCAGTGCAGTACCGGGTGGAGCGGGGTACGCGTCAGGGGTGCCTCCTGTCCCCCCTCTTATTTGCCCTGGCTGTAGAGCCCCGGGCATGCAAGGCAAGGGCCGGGAACGCATACGGGGAGATACAGCTGGGTGGACAAACACATCATATAGCGCTATACGCCGATGATCTCCTACTATTCTTAAAACATACAGACCACGACCTGAAGGGGGCTAAGCACATGTTGGGAGCGTTTGGCGCCCTATCGGGACTCCGCGTGAACTGGTAGAAATCCCGGCTGTTCCCAGTGAATGAGGACACGCCACCCCCTGAAGAAATGGGAGAGCTGCAGTGGGAGCCTCGATGCTTCCGATACCTGGGAGTGAAGATCTTTCACTCCATGTCGGATGTGCAGGAGGGGAATGTGGGGGGAGCCTTACGATCACTAAGGGGCAGTATGGCCTTTTGGGGGGGCTTGCCTTTGTCTGTGGCAGGGAGGATTTCCTTGTTGAAGATGGTGGCTCTCCCCAGGCTACTATATTTCTTTACCACACTGCCGGTATGGATACCGGGAGCTTGGTTCCGAGAGCTGGACTCAAGTTTCACAGCTTTTATATGGGGAGCGGGCAGACGGAGGGTGGCCCTATCGACACTGATGAGGGTGCAACTCGAGGGGGGTTTGGCTGTCCCAGAGATGGAGGCATACTACCTGGCGGGACAACTGCAGCGGTTCACGCAGTGGGTGGCGGGAAGCCTAGACCCGGAATGAAGGAGGCCACCCTTTACCCCGGAGAGGGCAGAGGTACTGGTTACGCTGATGGGCACCATCAAACCGCAGTATGTCCGTACTAATGAACATAAGGTGATACAGTGGTGTTGGGGAAGATGCCTGCAAAAAACGGGGACAAGACGCCCATACTCACCGGAGATGTTGGTCGCACTGCTTGAGGCACTCCCACATGGGGGACAATGGAGGAGGATAGAGGAATGGGCACAATCAGGGGTTACCAAAATTGGAGACCTCTACAGAGACGGGGAATTACTCACCTTTGAGGCATTCCGCACAGACTGGGATATCCCGCAGGGGCACTTCCTGCTTTACGGGGCAGTCACGGGGGTAATGCGTAGACACTGGGGAGTAGGGACGACGGAACCACTGACTCACTCTACCTGCGAATACATAAGCTTGGCGGGGGCATCATAAAAGCTGTCACATGTCTATACAGGGCAATCAGAAGAGACTCCACACAACCGCTGGAGGGATTACGGACCAAATGGGAGGCTGACCTAGGCAGACCCTTAGAGAACAAAGATTGGGACAACACACTACAAAGGGCCACTAAAGTCTCTCGCAATGCAAGATTTAGTCTGATTAGCTTCTAAACACTACACCGGGCATACATCACACCGGACAGAATCCATCGGTTCTTCCACAGGGAGGATGCGGAATGCCCGCGATGCAGAGAAAAGCTGGCTAACTACATACACATGATGTGGAGCTGTCCCCTGTTAGCTGCTTTCTGGCAGGAAGTGACAAGGGAAACGGCCAGAGTCACGGGCGGATGGTGCCATGCACGCCAGAACATGTATTACTTAACGTGTTTCCCCACTCAGCTAAGACTAATGTAACGGCTAGATTTCAAGATTTGGCCTTTATATTGGCAAAGCGGGAAATAACCAGCAAGTGGAAAGCAGCACCTGGCCCCTGCATCCATAGGTGGAAGCGCGAGCTGGGGAATTGGGCAGGTTGTGAGGGCAGAGTATTGCTCCGGAATGTGAAAAGGGGCATAGGGAGAATTGAAAGGGCACAAGCTTGGGAGGCGCTGGTAGAGGACCTGAAAAATGTCGATCACGGATCTGAACCCAATACCCCCACGGGACCATCTAGACATGGGAGCCCCGGGAATCGGGAACAGGGCAAGAGACTGGAACTAGCATCAGGAGAGGGCAGAGCCTAAAGACATAGGGGCCGATTCCGATTCGGGCAGGAAATCTCTCCGACCGAGCCGGACCCGGAGAGATTTCCGACCGAATCGGACCCTAGCAGTCCGACCGAACGAGTATGATGCGTTCGCATGCTATCGGACTCGATTCGGTCGGACTCCCATTGAAGTCAATGGGAGCCGGTCGTACAACGTGTACGCGGGCTCCCATTGACTCAATGGGTGCGAGGCGAACAAGGGCGCCCCCTATAGCGGGTACACGTCGAAGCGGGTCGCGCCGTACACGCACAGGTAGGGGGACCCATGGGTGCGACTCGCGTGGCTAGGCGTACAGGGGGGTCCGACACGGACCCCCAAAGTGCGGCTCTGACTGCTCTTTCGAGCCGGACGGCGCGAGTCGGTCGGACTGCTCGCGGCGCGCATCGTACTTACCCGGCCAGGGAACGTCTCCATTGCGCGGTGCGAGTCGTGTCCGTGCGAGTCGGTCGAAGCGGTTGGGTCCCGCGAACGAGTCGGTCGGCGATTTCGCGTACGTTCGCATCGTACTCACTCGCCCGGACGCACGTCCGACTTGGTTGGAAACAGGGCGTCCGAATCGGATCCGGTAAAGCCGAATCCGATTCGGAGCCCTACCGGCCGAGATCGGAATCGACCCCTTAGATGCACACGAAGGGATGGATAGACACAAAACACTACTGACACTCCAGGAGACTGCCCGCAGCCAAAATCAGAGGAAGGGAGGACAATGCTCTAGTGGACAGCAGCGTGCGGGAGGGGGAAGTTGGGGGGAGGGTAGGGAGACACCTATGAGGATTGGGAGATGCTCGTTGTATTGAACACTCAAAAATGCTGACTTCATGATAATGATATGCGGACGGAATGGGAGAAAAATATGTTAAATGCATTTCTGTTGCGAAGTCTGTTGTAATGAATGCACATGCTTACGACTGAATACAAAAGACAATAAAATATGTTAAAAACAAAAAGTATATTGAATATTATTTTTAATAAAATAATATTTAATATTTTAAATAACTTATCATTTTTATAACAAATATATTTTTAACATATAGTTTATAAATAAACAATTTTATATTTTTGTACATTTACAGTATATGAAAGAAACATACATTTTAATATATATTAAATATTTAATTTTTTGTTTTTGAAAATATAATATTTAATATATATTTTACAATTTTTTGTATATTTTTTCAACATTATAAAAAAAAAATTACATTTATTTTTCAATTTTTCCTTTCATTCAGAATTGTAATTTTTTTTTACAATAAATAAAAATATACATTTACATTTTTGAATATTTTCTTACTATTTCTGCATTCCTTACTTTGGGGAGTAAGACTTTTTTTCATTTTTATTACGCTCCCATTTTTTTTCTCATTTCCTCACTTTTCTGTCTCTCTGTTTTGTTTTTAGGTCATTTTGAAGACGGATCCTCGCGGTTAGGAGCTGTTTTTCGTTGGTTAAGGTAAATTTGATTTAATTTTCTTTTTAGGTACTTTAGGGTAGGGGAGAGGTAATAGTAATGTAATAAGGTTTGTTAGGATGCTACTTGTTTGTTTTTGGTGTAGCTAGGTGTTGTTTTGGTAGTTTAGTGTTTCATGTGTTTTACGTAGTTTTGGATAGAAGTAGAGTGTTATGTAGTGTTAATTATGTGTTGTTTAATTATTTTATCTTGTATTTAATGTTATTATTAATGTTTGTGGGTTTGTATATGCTATTGTGGGTGGGTGTTCTTTTTTTTCTTTACAGGTTTTCCTTTTCGTGAACGGATGGTGGTGACGATGCGTTTATTTTTTTTTAAAAAGGAAAATGTATTTTGTTTTTTTAAAACAAGTTACTTTACATTTCCTTTCATTTTTTGGGCTTGTTGGTGAGTTTTTTTTTAAACCTACTTTTTGGGTTTTTTAGGGTTTCGTTATTGAGAGGATTGCGTCGTTGGAGCCTTTTTTAAACAGTTCTATTTTTGCGTTTTTTTAACTAATTTTGGGGGTTTTGAGGGTTTCGTTTTTTAGAGGATTGTGTTGTTGGAACCTTTTTTCATACAGTTGGATTTTTGCATTTTTTGGGGTATTTATTTTTGAATGGATTCGTATTTTGATTTACCTACTATGGATTTATTGCTTTTCCATGATCGTCTACTGCTACATAATTGTAAGTAATTTTTTATTATTATGGGTGGGAAATGTTTTTTGTTACATTGGTTTGTTTGTTTCTTTTTTATTTTAATAATTATATTATGTCATATATTTTTGTGTTTGTTTTTTTAATTTTAAATGACATAATTATAATTATTAATTTAAAAAGAGTAGGATTATGTTGTTTAAATGTTTTGTAATTTTAAAATGTTATGGTGTTTAGCACTGTTTTTTAGTATAGATTTAGCAATAATGAGTAGGTATTCTAGCCCTTTGGTGTTTGGAAATAGTTGAGTTTTGTGTTGTAGGTATTCATACATTGTTTTAGTTTGTTTACTGAGCTTAGGGCCGATTTTAGGGGCTCATTACGATGGTGGAACGATCGCCACCGCCAGGCCGGCGGTGGCGATCGTTTCGCCATCGTAAGGAGATTTACCCCCCGCCATATTAGGATGGCGGTGGGTATTGCGGCGGACGCAAAGTCCGTCCACCACTTTTCCGCCGGTGACAATCATTACGATTGCCTGCCGTGCAGAGCTGGGTCACTAATATAGTGGCGGTGCCTCACAGGCACTGTCCGCCATATTAGGATGTGTGTGTTGGAGAGACCTTTCCATGGCGGCGATGCCGCCATGGAAAGGCTGGCGGGGATTGGCTTTGGGGGCCCGTTGCGGGCCCCCTCTGTGGGGGGGTGTCGCTGCACCGGGGGGTACCCATGGTACCCCCCTGCATTTCCATGCCGCAAGTGGCAGGCGCCTCATGGTGCCTGCCACATGGTGCAGGGAAATGTGGTGCAAGCACCTTTCACATTGTGAACGGTGCTGCAGCCAGCTTCACCGCCCACAATGTTAAAGGCCCAGGATGCACCCGCCACTATGGCGGTCGCATCCTAATCGCAGTGGTGGGACCGCCGCATGTCGGGCAGGCGGTCCCAATCACCGCTACGATGGCGGGCGGACAAAGTCCGCCCCCCATCGTAATCAGCCCCCTTAGTTAGGGATTGCTCTAGTCTTAGCTCTTGATAGCTCTGCTCTTTTTTGATAGCTTCTATAAGTTTATATAGGGTTGGTTGTCCTCTTCCTATTGTGGCTTGGAAGGCATTATGCCATCCTTCCACTGCGTTGTTGGTTTTAGCTTTTTGAGCTAGACTGCTATTGTAGACGTTCCACCAGAGGATTTGGAACTTGGGTTGTCTACGGTGCCCTGATCTATGTAGCCTTCCCACCCAAGTGTCTTCAAAGCAGTCTAGGAAGGGAGTCAGTTTTGTTTTGTTTGCTTGATAGAAAGGGCTTACAAGAAGTATGTTATAATGATTGGCTACTTCAATTCTTGGTACATAGGCCAGGGCTATTATTTTTTTTATTTGGTAGGCAAAGTTGCTATTGGTGGCATAATCTATACTTAAAGTAGATTTGTGTAGGTGTCTCCAGATACTTTGGTTAAAGTTGTAATAGCAACCTTGTATTGCAGTGTGTGGGTATATTTATAAAAATGGATTGAATCATTGCTTGTTCAAAGTCAATGATAATTTTTTGTGGAAAGTAGTTGTCGGTGTATTGTTTTATTATTGTTGGGAACTCTATGTAGGTGGTGTTTTGTTTATTAGGTAGTAGAGCGTATTTGAAGGGGATGTTAGTGTCTTCATATTCGCCGTGGATGGTATAGAGTTGATAAAAAGGTTTGGGGCAAACTTTGAATGTGCCATCCATCAGCCATGATTCCCAGTTTTTAAGTTTTCATAAGTTGATGTTGGTGGCAAAGATGAGAATTCTTTTTTCATGACTCATATTTTCATGAAGAAGGAATTTTTCATCTTTGTGGGTGATGGTGTATTCCGGTAACATTTCTATTTCTGCAAAAGTTTGGGGGGTGGGTGGTGTTTGAGCTGTAGCTCTTTTAGTTCTGGCAATTAATCTGGGGATAGATGGTAGTTGTCCTGTGACATGTTCAGGTACCCTAGTTAACACACTTTTGAGTATTTGGGTACTGGTCTGTTGGGAGCTGGTACTTGCTTCTCTGATTTTTCTAGAGCATCTCTGACTTCGATTTCAGTCACATTGGGGGGATGGTTGTGTTCTCTGACATTAACTACATTTGTTTCTACTGTAGTGGCTCTCCCATAGCAAGAATTGGAGTAATATTTAGTGCATTTCCAATGTGTTTTGTTTCCAGTTAATTTTTCTTGCATATAAGTGTAGCCCATGTAGCACAGAAGTAGTTTTCCCTTTTGTGAAATTATGAATTTTGCTCCTTTTGTCATTTTTTGTCTATCTGCGAATATATGTATATATATATATTTGTTAATTATACGATTTTGAACAGTAAACATGTTTGTATAATTATTATATTTGAAAGTATACTTACATTTGTCCTGCTTTAATTTTCTTGATGTATATTTTATTGATTGTTGATGTTTATTCACTGGCTTTTTTCTATTGGTTGAAAATCAAAATGTTATTTTTATTAAAATGTTATATTTAATTAAGTTATTTAGGGGCCCATTACGATAAGCGGCGGTAAAAAATCTGCCATCTACTATAGCCTGAAAAAACCGCCCGCCTGCACCATGGGAATACCGACCGAGCAATTATGATGTCGCGAAGCAACCTCCGCCCACGGCGGTAAAAACACACAAAATTCCGCCCGGCCATGTCAGAGTAGAAGATTATCCATCCGCCACGGACGCAATCCCGCCCGACAACCCAAATCCGCCCGCTCTGACGACCGAGACACCGGCCGTGAAATCAGGATCTCACCGACATGAGCACGGAAAATCTACATATTTCCCGCCCGCCACGGTTAACAACAGAGATGAATAACTGACACAGTGGAAGGCCTGGCGGCCACGTCCGTGCACACAAATCATTGGCGGACCAAAGAAATACACACAACATGGCCAACAAGTCCACACAGCAAACTACGCCAAAATACCCAAACACAGAACACATCCCAAAGACACATCCCCCCTGGCAAAACAAAAAACTACAAATACCAGGACACCAGGCACAACACACCTGAAAACGACAGCCCATCATGACACACCCACATAGGTGAGTACAAAAGCAGCCCCTTCACAGACCACAATCCCTTGCACTACTACAAAGCGAAGACGACAGCAGAGAACCCAGAGAGCCACAAAGGAAAGCAGCATACCACACGCACGCACACATCACACTCATCACCATCAACACCACCACCATCACCACTGAAACACCGGCACCACTAACCCCCTGCACATCACACACCATACACCACACACTCACCACACCAGCACCACAAATACCAAAACACACACCATGGCAACACAAAGAATGCCTAAATACACTGCCACTGAGTTGACAGTCATGGTCGACGAGATCATCAAGGTGCACCCACAAATCTATGGGAACCAGGTCCAACAGACACCAGTAGCCACCAGAAACAGAATGTGGAGCAGGATCGTAGACCAGGTGAATGCAGTTGGGAACGTGCCACGCAACCGGGGTGAAATTACAAAGAGGTGGCATGACCTGAAAAGCGTGGTCAGGAAGAAGAAGACCAAGAATCGTGAGCTGGCTGACAGGACTGGCGGCGGAAATCCCACGCCATTCAAGACCTTCAAGGCGTGGGAGGAGAAGGTGCAAGGCATTCTACATCCGGAGAGTCTCACCGGAATACCAGGGGGAGTGGAGGCTGGTAAGTACAAACAAATGTATACCAGCACACCGCTATGTACTGTCATGCACTAGCTCCGAGGGCCAAACACCCCCATGTCCAGTACACAATACACAATACATCTCTCACACATGCAACAGACACTCCCACACACTAAGCCCAAAGGTACCAACAAACAAAACCATGGGGGCATGTGTACAGTCAGCCAGCACCACAACTCCCACCAGGTCCCCTTGTACCCCAGATGCGCCGGAAGAAGCACTCCCCACACCCACACTCATGTGTCAGCCATAGCTGCACTAACCAACAAGTAACAGGTAAGTAGCCTTACCACAGAGTCCGTGTATCGGAGGGGGACTGCAGAAGTACAACCCCCACCAGGCCCCTAGTCCTACAGCGCAGCAAGATGGAGCACTCCCCACACCCATGTGTCAGCCATTGCAGTGCACACCTTCACCCGACAGGTAGATATGTTTCCCTACATGGAGGGGTGTCTGTGGGTGGTAAGCCATCACCACAACTCACAACACGGCCCCCACTCCCACAGACCAGCAAGATGGAGCACCCCTCCCTCTCATAACCATGTGGTAGCCATTGCATTGCTCCCTCCAAACCAACAAGTAGGTAGACTACTGTACAGGGCGGGGTGTCTGTAGGCATGAGGACTGTACTACGACTAACATTTGGGACATGTCACGTAGCAGAGGAACAGGTAGCACTGCTCCCTGTCATAATCATGTGACTAATGTGCACACGGACATGAATTACAGAGTCATAGCCCACATGAGCCATCTCAAATACAGTAACATGTAAGGAGTCACGTCTGCATGCACAAGTCTCACTGGAGTACTGACCCACATGGCATGCACTGTGCCAGTCATCACACACATCAGCAACACCATCGAAGTCTTGTCCATGTAGTCGTGTCTGCTTGTTCCGTTGACATTGTACAACATTACCCATGTAAGTCTATCTTGTCTCAATGTAACAGAGTGGAACCCCAGTAATGTCACATACACCACTGGACCCATGAACCACACAGCTACACAATGCACATTCAAAATCTCATCCATCTCATCTTTCAGCCCCAGTGTCATGAAAGGTATATCATCTAAACAGTTGTCCCATATACAGTAGTTCAGCAAAGATTCCTGCCGATGACCAAAAATGTGTCTGCAGTGTCTGAAGCGCACGTCACACTGTGATTTACAACATACCTAATATAGTCAACACCCCAAGAGCACTGCATTGCTGCACATGGCTGAGGGTAGCACGCACACCAAGGAATTGTCCCATCTGCAATACGTTGTGTGGCACACAACCATTACTCACCCACTACAATGCTTGCAGTGTAATGTCCCTAAATGATAACAGTGAGCAGATGTGCAGGGTATGTCAGACATACACACACCTTTGTCTCTGCAGTGTCGTGTGGCCAAAACACATGTCCCCTTCTGCACCCATATTTCACAGTATGTACCACAAAACCATATTTCATATCAAAAGCGTTGATGGAGCTGTACTCCTTATCCCATCTGCATTTCTAAGCGGTTCATTTGAACCCCAAAACCATATTTCACCTCAAAAGCGTTGATGGGGCTGTACCCCTTTTGCCATCTGCGTTTCTAAGCGTTTCATTTGAACCCCAAAAACATATTTCATCTCAAAAGCGTTCATGGGGCTGTACTCCGTTTCCACCAAAGCCACAAAATGTAGGGGTACTGCAACACACACCGATTGGCATTCCAAATCCGTCCCATGCCATATGCACCCATCACACTATTCCATTGCCTTGATCACGCACACACATTGTAGAGCCATACACACGCATCTGGGAAGTCAGTGCACAACTGTGCACAAACTGTGAATGTCAAACATCTAACACAAACCTTGCAAGGTGCAACACAATAACCTTTCGTCTCCGCCCCACAGGTGACGAACAGCATGATGCTGGAGAGGGAGACAGCAGCCATCACAGCCAGTCCACAAGCCCTCCACCCGGACTCACGGATGTGGAAGACCTGGACACCTCTTCGGACGAGGACTCCCGACCAGGCACATCTGGTGTGTCAGGGCGCAACCGCTCCCCAGGACCCCTCCTACCCACCAACCCATCTCCCAGGGCTGGTGACCAGTCCCAGGCCCCTGCTGCCACGGTCATTGCGACCACCACCACCGCCACAACCACAACCACAACCAGCACCACCAGGGCCTCCCTGACCACTCACCCTGCGCAAGGGGTGGTACGCACGTCGACATCGACCCTGGGAGCCAGAACGAGGCCCCGGGTGACCAATGTGGCGAGTGGGCAGGTCGGTGGCAGCAGTTCAGGTGGGAGGAGCAGGGTCAGTCCAACGCCATCAGAGCCTGGGAGCCAAGCCCTGCCGCAAATCGCCAGAGTCCTTGGGGCCTATGAAGAGGCCCAGGGACAATGGGCCCGGTCAGCTGCCGATACGCGGGAAGTCCTTGGGGTGTTGAGGTCCATGGACACCCATATGGGCCAATTCGTGACCCGTATGGGCAAACTTGTCGACCTCATGGGCCAGCTAGTGGTGGCGGTGAGGGCCCAATCAAGGTCAACCACACCACCTCTGCCACCACCTGCTGGGGCGCAGGGTTGTGCAACATCCAGTTCCCCTGCGTCCACAGCGAGTGGGCAATCCTCAGCCACCACCAGCAGCCCACAAACACAACCCCCCCTCTCAAATGTGGAAGGGGTCGTCCGAAGAGGAAACAGGTGTCCAGAGATGACTTTGCACGCTCCGAACGCCAGTGAGTCAGCCAGCCACGGTGGCCATCTACTGCATTCACTTGGACTACTATCCTACCCCACACTGCCATGTGAATGGCATGTGTCTGTCGGACTGTGGACCCAGAACAACATGGGTACACCTTGACCATCACGCGGACATGTCCGTCAACTCATTGTTTCAGCATGCACCACTTTTGTGATCACCTTGCCCACAATCACGTCACCGCTTAAAATAAATACACCTGGATCACATTCTGTTTTATCTGCTCTGTGTTTAATCAAGGATGTACAACCGTCACCATGATCAGAAATGCATCTGGAGTGTGGTATGTCGATAGGCCAGGAGAGGCTGTAGGGACCTAGGGGTGAAAAACAGAACAAGAGTCCATTGAATGTGTGTGTCACACACTCATCACACAGTAGTTGTCATCAAGTTTAAGCAATGTACACACATCTCACAGAGCAACAGGGCACAATGCTACAGCCACTGTCAGTGGCATACTACCCTGGACATGGACCATTGCCACACAGCACTCAGTGAACAATAGGCCGCCGTGACAATGCACACATACACCTACACAACTACAGCAACATCAGCCGTCGTACATGGTCACTCACCATCAAGTGAAGTAGCGGGCGATGAGCTGCTGACGCTCATTCACTGCTTCCTCCTCTCCACTGTCCTCGTCACTGGACACTGGAGGCGGTGGCCCTGGCTGATCACCGTCATCCACTATCAGGGAGATCTGCCTGCGAATCGCGAGATTGTGCAGCATGCCGCATGCCACAACTATCTGGCACACCTTCTGTGGGGAGTATGCCAGTTCACCCCAGGTGCGGTCCAGGCATCTGAATCTGGACTTCAGGAGTCCAAAAGTCCGCTCCACCACACGTCTGATCCTCCCATGTGCCTCATTGTATCTGACATCAGCTGGTGTCCTAGGATTACGTAGTGGGCTCAGCAGCCAAGGCCCGTTAGGATATGCAGAGTCACCTGGGTGTGAGAAACACAGAGAATCGTTGCAATTCCAACAGGATACAAGACAGCATGTCACACCCAGCACGCTACACGAGTATGCATACTCACCAACAATCCATGCACGGTCCGGTTGAAGATTGGTCATCATTCGTGGGAGGATGCTGTGGCGCATGATGTGCGAGTCATGGGCGGATCCGGGAAACTTCGCACACACATGTGTGATAATCATGTCCGCCAGGCACACCACTTGCACATTCAGGGAGTGGAAATGTTTCCGGTTCCTATAGATGTGCTCCATGGCCTGTGGTGCAACAAGGCCAACATGGGTGCAATCAATTGCACCAACAACGTGGGGTATGCGTCCAAGGGCATAGAAAGCACCCATCACTGCCGCCAAATCACGAGCCCTGGGGAATCGGATGTACCGGTTCCTGTAGAGCATCATAGCTGACAGGACATCCGTAGCACCATGCTGAACATGGGCTGGGACATCCCACCTCCACTGCCCACCGTGTGTTGGAAAGATCCGGTTTCGAAAAAATGCAGTGCAGCCATCACCTTAGCTGTAGGGGTGAATGCTGTAGGATACACCCTGCGAGGACGAAGGTGGGCTTCCAACATTGCACATAGGTGATGCAGGGTGGGTCGGTCCAGATGGAATTTCCGTATAACCTCCACATCCTCCATGTCTGCCAGCAATTGGTAGGGGCGATGTATGTTTGGTCTCCTCCTAGGACAGATGGAAGTGGACACATGTCAATGCAACACACCACATGGCATTTTCACATAAACAAAACTAAAATTACTGACAAAGCAATAGAATCACAGAACAGCTGACAAGTAGGGACAGCACAGCTACAATACTCTTACACAGGTCCCCTTACCACTAGCAATGACCACTGACACAAACCATTGCTATGAGCATGCACATGGGGATTTAGGCCATAATAGCTTGAAAGGCATGATGATGATTTCAGACTGCATATGTGGCAAGCGGCAACACCACGGCAATATACCTAGCTGCTGTGCCTGACACAGCTTCCGAGGCTGGGTGAGTATGGCACACACCAACAACACAATGTACACAGGCTGAGCGGCCCAAACAAGTGGGTCCTGTTGCACAACAGGATATGAGACAGTCAATGATGTCCTTAGTTCACCCAATGTACAGCACTGTACGTATCACACCTCCAACACACATTGACAGGTGTACACATTGACAACTCCATGACAACACAGCTGTGTGAATGCAAATACACATCACAAGTGACACGTAACGTTGCACGTGCCAAGTGGGAGATGTACATTGAGAAATATGGCATGTGTGTGCATATGCACATCCCATGCTCCCATGCTAATGTGTACATGATGATGTGCCAACAGACAATGCCTATGCACACAGCATGAAGTGGCCCTGTCTAGTGTGGACATGCTCCAACACACAAATCATGGCCACACCTGCAAATGCATGGCGAACATTAAACTGTGGATTCCACATGGCACCAGCGGACTGTACCCGCCATGGACCAGGCCCTTGAGGCCAACTCTAATGGCCCTCGCGATTGCATCCTGCGTGTTCGACTATAGAGGTAAGCGTACCGGGACAGCTCGGAGCAGGCCATTGTGTGCATTTGAAGTAGGCAGACATGGTACACCAATTGCAGCAGCTTGGACCCACTGAAACAGCCCCAGGGGGCTATATGCGTGTGGGAGGGAGACCGGCATTACCACAGCTTCCAGGGACTGCTGCCTGGCATCCCTCAACAACACCTGCTGCTGCCACATGTCCACCTTCATGTCGACGACTCTGAAGATATGTCCAGGTCCACTCACCAGCGAGGAGTTGGAGATCCTGGATTCCGAGCTCCACGCACACTGCCCAAGGCTATTTCTTGCAAAAGTTGTGTGTGTAAGACAACTACAGTGTGTGTGGGAGTGCATGTGGGGGACACACGTCGTTGATCTGCAGCACTATGAGTCTGAGCCTGTCGGGTTCCAACATGCACTGCTTACCATGCTTACTACAGGTGGAAGGGGTATGTAGGCTCTCTGGCGCTTTCCCATGCATGTCCCTCCCGAGTGGTGGTACATGGCATTGTCATGTCAGACATCCAGTGACGCAGCCAGTTGGCAATGCAGGACTCAGGGCAGTTATTGCTTGTGTGAATGGCTGGCTGGGTCCCTGCTGGCCTTCTCAGTCTAAGCAGACCTGGGCTGCACATTGACCACCCAATCCTAGAAGGAAACAACACTGACTTTACAGTGGGTCACATGTGTCTTTTGTTCACAACTCTCCGGAAATGCGCAAACTCAGCCCTGTCGATTGAACACTCCAGGCCTTGTGATAGGGATGTGTGAGAGAGATAGTGGCACTGAATGTGACCTCCATTGCGGGGTGAGCCATTCACAGGGCGAGTACGTTGAGGGCTGCGCAGTGTTGGACACAGTGAGTCCACCAACAAAGATGTGTTGCCTTGTGATCTATGTGTTGGTCCACCTGACAATGGACAGTAGATGTGGGCAGACTACACATTGCTCAATGTGCTGGCATCCTGCATGTGAATGGGATGGACAGGTACTGTGTACACACTCCCACCAGCATGCATTCACGTGTGGTGTACACATGCTGTTAGGCCATGTCCGATTACTTCTTGGCTCTGTTACACATCTCTGAGTATTTTGGATGGGTCAGCATCATGCCACTGTGATTGGTGGATGTGGGTGATGATGAGAAGTGTATGAGTGATATTCCAACCCTCTTGTGTACCATCCCTGCAGTTGGAAGTCCTCCAGCCCAAGGCCTTGTGATGAGCCATTGCATCCAAGTTGATGCCTCTGTGTATGTGTAACCGACAGTGCAGCCAATTCCACAAAGGGTGTGACGTCATCTGCCGGATGAGCGACTACGTGGCAAAAACGAATCGGGGGATGCCCCCTCGTATTGTCAGGTTAGCACGGCGCTGCATTTCACCACTAATGGTCTGCATCTGGACAGTCACACAGCCTGTGCCGGATGCACGTTTGTAGGGGCATCAGCAGCAAGCAAGTGTACAGTATTGTGGGATGGTGTCTTTTGCTGTGAGAGGCAGCATGTGTCCACAGCCTACCCATAATCTGGGTAATGTGATGTTTGTTGTGTGATGCAGTGGGTTGTAAGTGTACTCTGTGCTGGGTGCATCTGACATGCATATGCGATTCCTGAGGGTCAAGATGTAATTTGAGCACTCTGCATTGTCAATGCATTCAGAGTCATAGCCCTCAGGAACAACCTGTAGTAGGCTGGAGTGGCAATTCACATGTATGTTTGAGGCACTGTGCCTACTCTGATTTCGTTCGGACATATGTGTGCGATGCCTCACCTCATATTCCTGGTACTTACACATCCGGCACACTGTGCAACAGTAGTTGTGCTCGTGCGAACAACAGGTGGATGGCATGGGCTCATGACCATTGTGGACTGTCATGTTGCAGTCTGTGTGAGTGGTGTCCCATTCTGCTCCATGCAGGTATGTCCTTGGCCTAATTATGTAGTGGTCATCCTTGCCACCATCAGGACAGTGGGTGTGCACACAGCGATTTGTGGCTATGGTCGCAGGGTGACACAGGCCGGGTGTTGTGCTATGTGCACAACACATGTGCCACTTATTAGCGGCTTCATTTTCTGTATGCCAGCCATTACGTGTTGATTGTGGTGGCTGTATACAATTGCACATGTCTGTTTAATTGATGCCAAATGAGTGAGGCCACCTCGCTCTCTCTCATGTAGCATCTCCCGTGGGTGCTGAGGGACAGGGGACGGTCAACAGTGGTGAGGCATCGGATAAAGCAGCTGCACAGGAGCTGAGTGAGACAGATGTGACCAGCGCCTCGGAGGGGCCAGACGTATGCTGGATGAATCACAGGCCGAGACGGCAATTTCTGCATCATCTGAGGACAGAGGTGATGCATCCATGTTTGCTAGCACAGGGGACGTGGACTCTGGCTCCTCTTCAGCCACGCGGAGGCCAATGCCCACCCTCCCATCTACTTCCACTGGTGCAACACGTGTCGGCACAAGGATGAAGGATAGAGTGTCCTTCACACCAGGCACAGCTGCCCCTGCACATGTGACCCCTGCTGCCCTCAGTGCTGGGTCTGTTGAGCTTGTGCGGCATCTCTGCGTGGGGCAGACAGCTCTCCTCAATAACTTCATTGCCCATGACATCACCTTGCCGCAGGTGACATAGTTCATGGAGGGCCTACATGTACGCGTGGGTGGGCTACACCAGACTGTCCAATGGTTGTCCTCCCCAGTGAAGGTGGGCCTTCAACTGGGCCAATCTCAGGCTGACATTCCTGACCCTTTCTCCACCCCCTGGAAAGTGGCACATCTGACAACAGCAGGGCACGAGTCCTAAAAAAGAAGTGGGGGACGCTGAAGTCACGACAGGAAGTGACATCACGAAAGGTGGCTTGCACCGTCAGACTCATTGCCTCCCCTCGCTCACCCCTTATATGCGATTGCATCAGAGAAGCCAGCGCGTGCACCAGCAGCTCCGATCTCGCCCCAGAGAGGCCAAAGAGTGAATGTGTGGCTCCATTTGCTCCAGTTATCGAGTTCGCGGTAAAATAAGTGGGGGACGCCGTCCACCCGCGTGGTACCCCGACTCGAGCCCTGGACAACAGTGACAATGCATGACAGTCTCCGGAGTCTGGATACACCACATGCAACACACAGAAGCTGTAGCTGCCCTAGCGGGCCAGGCCGCAAGCACCATCCCAGACGAAAGGTAGACCCACCCCGGCGCGCATAGTCATTACATCCGCTGCCATTGACAAGGGACCCATAGAGTGAGATATGGGCCTCAGGGTGACGGGCCTCCGAGCCATCCCCCACCAACGAGTGTCATGCAACTCACACATATCGCAAAACAATAGGACACTTTGCCTGCACCAGGGCTCGAGTCGGGGTACCACGAGGGTGGACGGTGTCCCCCCACTTATTTTACCGCAAGCTCGATAACTGGAGCAAATGGAGCCACACATTCACTCTTTGGCCTCTCTGGGGCGAGATTGGAGCTGCTGCTCACGCGCTGGCTTCTCTGATGCAATCGCATCTAAGGGGTGAGCGAGGGGCGTCAATGAGTCTGATGGTGCAAGCCACCTTTCGTGACGTCACTTCCTGTCATGACGTCAGCGTCCCCCCACTTCTTATTTAGGACTTGTGCCCTGCTGCATACTGAGAATGTGTTGCCTGCGAGATGTGACCAGGAGAAGGGCGCCATGACCTCCCACCCACCAAGCTCCACTGCCATCCCGTGCCCTGGGTAGCCTGTGCAGGTGGACAATGTAGGGGGTACACCTGGAGGACCGAGGATGTAAGTGCCTTGGCAAGGGCCTGGCAGACGCACAGCAGTATCCAGCATGTCCCCAGAGGGAGGTCTAACGTCTACACCTGATGCAGCATTAATCGTGTGCCCGCCTGTTGTGCCCACACGAGTTCACATTCATCCCCAGACAGGTAGGCTTTCCAAATACCCAACACAGTGGAAATCTACCCCTCCGGAATCCGCCCCACACAGTCTGTTTCAACACTGCATGAGTGCACCTACCGGTGCCACCCACCAACCTGGGCCAAGCAGCCCTCCCGCTTCACATGCCACATGTGTGTCTTCCACAGTTGTGCTTCTCTCTCAGGGGCGGACCTCCAACTCTCCCGTAGCACACAGACAGCACCGAGTCGGACTGGCATCCTGTTTGAATGGTAGGCACCCTCACACAACTACCTGTGACACAGTGGTGGCTGTAATGGCTATTGTGACTTCCATGGCAGTGTTGCTGGCCATGGCAGGGTACATTCACACACATTGCATACGCAGCTTTTCGTATCACAACTCTGCACATCGGACTGGCCACTGTCCCTGGTGTTGAACAATATTGCCACCTGTCTATGTAATCTGTGACTGGATGCTGTTGTTCCTGTAGTCGGTTGTGTCTGTGTAGTTGCTGATTTCAGTTGTTACTGTGTGTGCATAGTTAAGTGAGGCACATGCCGTGTATGGTACCTCAACAATTGCAATGTCTGGTCTCACATTCCAATGTGTTTTACACGTGGCAGGGACTTCACTTCTTTCAGACTCTGCTACTTGTGTGTGTGATGACGAAGTATTTTTGTGACACGGATTGTCTGCATGTATTTGGTGGTATTTCTGGGAAAATGTATACGTGTCATGTTTGCGTGCAAGCAAAGCACAGGGTGTGAGTCTAGCCACAGGTTGACAGGTAGCATGTGCAGAGTGTGCGGGTATGTGTGAGCTTACTTTCTGTGTGGCCAGCAGTGTAGGTGTATGTTAATCTTGTGATGAACATTGAGCCTGGGCACATGGCTTACTTTCAATGTGTGCATTTGGGAGGTGTAGGTGTGTGTGGTGTGAAGGGTGTGACTTTGGGGTAGTGTTGGTGTGTGTGTGTGCGCTCTGGCAATGTCGACTACACACATGTGTTACCCAGGGGCATGGTGAGTGTTTGTATCCGTGTTCAGGTCTGTGAATGTGAGCACATGTGTGTATTGTATGTTGCACAGTGTGCAGTGTGTGGGTGTGTCCTTGCAGTTCAGGATGACTCCTACTTGATATGTTTTGGCCATTGTCGGTCTGCAGGGTGTGTGACTGTCAAGATTGTGCCTTGTTTAATTAAGCATGTATGTGAATTTCTGCAGTTCGTACTCACTGTGCAGACCTGCCCACCCACACTGATATCGTGTGTGTGTTTTGTCATGCATTGCTGTAGCATGCTTCTTGCGTGGCTCCTAATTTTGCTTGATGAGTGTGATGTCAGACTGTGAAGGTAATTGTACACATATGTAGGACTGTGCTTTGTAATGACCAGGCCGTCAGTGTTAATGTGATGATCTGTTGGGCCACGTCAGAGTCTGACAAGCCAAGGCCCACAACCTCTGGTATTTCACTAGGTCCACTGTGGCGGCAACTCATATGCATTGACATCCAATGACACTAGACTACATGGTCATCTCACGACTCTCGTGTACTTCACACACTCTCATCCTCTCTCATTCGTACTTGTCTTCGATAAATAATTCTACATAGTCACATATTTGCTTCAAGGCATGTATTTGAACTTACTTCCTCTGTGATGCAGTATGATGGACACTACTGGCAGCAAAATGCATGTGGAGGATATACTTAGCATGATTACACATACAAAAGTGGGTACAGGTAGATGTGATTAGTTGTTGATTGTGGAATAAAGGCTTCAGAGTTACAACTGCCTTGCCCTTGCTATGCTAAAGTACATTTGCTCATTACTGAAGAGCTCTAGACTTTGACACAGACAGTATTCATTTTGCCTACCAGACAGCTTGACATCATAGGCACAGTACATCTCAGTTCCATGGTACAGGATTACTACAATAGTGACTCCGACACACCTGCTTCAGAGGTGACATCAGAGCATGAGCCTACATGCATGCAGCAGCGTCTCACTAGTTGTTGCAATGTGGTGGCTACTGATCATGACACAATAACTAGGGCCATGTTGTAGGGGGTTGCATTTGTTCTCCATGCAAAAGTCCTGGCACGGAAGTACAGACAAAGGTGAGGTGACAGTTCTCACGTAATACAGCAGACAGATAAGTGTGCACTGACAAGTGCATGTGCTCAGGTGCGCAGAATATATATTATAGCATTGTTGTTCGTGCAGTATTGGCCATGTGGTTACTGTACACAAGTCTCAATACCTCTGCCTCCCCCTGTTCATGCAGAGACACAGGATATGGTGAGGAACAGAGTGCATGTCCCGAAAATGTCAAATGTCATGGCAGTGGAGTTGATGGTAAGGTGTTTGTTGCAGATTGTAAGGTATAGTTGTTGTACAGCTAACTGCCCACTCTGTGCGAAAGCCAAGCATAGGTACGGTGTTGAACATCAATGTTCAATTGGGGGTATTGAGTCGGGGACCCATGAATTGACAAGTTGTCAGGTATGCGATACCTTCCAGCAGAGCATCACTCGCATTGGTGGTAAACATGGATGCCATCCAATGAAGCGGATGGTGGGTAGCAATGTGTTCATCGTAAGTTGTCCCTTGTAGAAGCATGATGGGACATGTTGGATGACATTCGATGAAACTGTGATCCAGAATACGTTGTGTGGAGGCACACTGGTCCCATTGCAGTGTGTGTCCGATTTCAGCCACAAACGCCATGCCCACATCCACTGAACAGCTCTTGTCGTGGGCGTCCAGGGGTGCAAACAAGTGTACCAAGTCCGCCTTTGGACATGCCGGGTTAGAGAGACATAAATCCACAGGCCAGTGGAACGGACACCTCCGACAGTAGAAAACGGGGATGACGCAGCTGAACATTGCAATGCGGTAAGTTACTCTGTAACTTACATTCAGCATAGCCAGATTTGCACAGCCCACTATCTGTAGCAAGCTGTCACTGTACAGCTGCATCTGTCCGGCGTAGTTGAGAAGCACTGGTGCAACAGCCATTTTGCTACAGGGTGATGTGATGGCGTGCTCCGGCTGCCTGAGCAGTCAGCAGAGTGCAACCTCCAACGATGCTGGGAATTCTGGAATGGATGTACGGCGGCAGGACTTGGGGTATAGCTTGGGCGGAGGACACAGGCCCTCATCCCACATGCTTCAATGAATGGTCAAGGCCATGGTGTCTGACTCTTTCCAGATTACTTGCATTTGACCCACAAGGAGGAGTGGTATAATTGTATTTTGTAGTATTATCTTTCTTTCATGTTAGGCGCTATCTGACAGTGGAAGGTTTACTCTGCATGGCTATGTTTGGCTTCTTGTTGGTACAATGGCTCCATTCTCCTGCATAATTTGTTGCAATGTGATTTCAGAGTAGGAATGGAAGGCCATTCAGTGCTATCTGCTCTCCCGTGTGTGGGCGGGACACTCCGTTTCCGCTATACATTGAGGCTTCTGTGTGGGTGTAGTAATTGGGAACACCTGTTCTCAGGCAGCAGGGTTTTTCTATTTTGTACATTGCATGGCTTGATATTGCGAGCAGGATGGAATAGATATTTTTTGATGTGACTGGCGTGCCTTTTGCGGACAATGTCCATATTCTGCGCTGTTATGTAGCAGCAGCTGTGTGCTTCTCCATGTTTTGCACACAAGGGTGTGTCCTATTTTGCCATCACATTACTCCCCTGTTTGGGACACTTGTGTGACATCCAGTTGACAACTGTGAGTTGTCGGTTGGGGACATGATTGATGCAGGAAGGCCACGTGACATGTGCCTTCAGGGTGGGGCTGGTGTGTGGGATGTGTAGTTGTGACCCTGTGCTGTTTGTGTGCAGCCCATGCGTGGCGCTGTCGTTGGCCTCTGCGTTGTGCGCATGTGTACCTGCGTCATCGCCGCTGCGCTGCAGTGCCGTGACGGGGACGTCACTTCCTGGTCCCGGGTAATGGGTGCCCAGGATGTTGCGAGTTGTTTTATTTTAACAGGTGGGACATGTGTGGGTACAGTGGTGGATGTGTCCTGTCCACACAGGGGTGTCTGGGGGCCATGTACAGTTTTTCCGCCCTTGCATTGTGTGCAGTGTTTGCGTGCCCTTGTTGTGTGTCTGCCTACCTGCGTCGTCGTGGCGCATTCACTCCTAGGTGGTGCATCAGGTACAGCATGGGGATGGCCTGGAGAGCAGGATTCATTTCGGGGTGGGCCGCCTTTTTGGTCTCCGTACTCAACAGTCGGGTTTCCGCCTTGGTATCTCGTGCGGTGTCTCTTTGCCGGTGAGGCTGTTTGGTTGTGGCATCGTAATTTGGACGCCGGGAGGTACGTCATTTCATCGGACGGTGTGTCTCCATTGGCTCGCGCCGCTACGTAGACGGGCGCACTTTGATGGCGGGCGGCGTCGCAGGCTTACGGGCGGTGTTTGGCTGACTTTTCACATCCTAATTTGACGGGCGTGTGGGCCGTTGCTGGCGGACGGTAACTAGCGGTTTTTGCCTCCGACAGCACGGCGGTAGTGCTTCCGCCCGACATCGTAATGACTTCCTTAGTTTATTTAATTTCTATATTTATTTAGTTGAGAAAAAAAATACTTACTATTTTTAGTTGATGAAGTTTTTTTCGTTGATGTTGTATTTTGAAGTTTGTAGAAGCTGTGAAGAGAAAAATATTTTTTAGTTATATTTGGTTTTTAATTTTTTTAATGGTTTTTTATAAGTTTGTTGTATTTGTTGGTTAATTTATATACTTGCTTTGTTTTACGATTCTCTTTAATGTTGCTTTTGTCCTTCTTTTTGAAGTTAATCCTTGTTTTGAGTTTTTTAGGTGGAGTTTTAGTGAAGTGTAATCTGTGAAATCTGAAATAAAAGGTTATAGTTTTAGTATATTTGTTTATTTCGCTTTTTTAGTCTATATCTTTTTTTAATTGAAGAAAAATAAAATACTTACTAATTGTAGCTGATGAAGTTTATTTCGTTGATGTTGTTGTATGTTGAAGTTTGTAGAAGCTGTGAAGAGAAAAGTATTTGTTAGTAATATTTGTTTTTTTATTTAATTTATCATTTTTTGATAGGTAGCTCTATTTGTTGGTTAATTTATATACTTACTTAGTATTATATATTTTTTTAATGTTGATTTTGTACTTGTTTTTGAACTTAATGTTTGTTTTGAGTTTTTTTGGTGGAGTTATTGCGCAGTATAATCTGTGAAACATAAAAGAAAACGTTATAGTTTTAGTTAATTGGATTATTTTTATTATTTAGTTTCTATTTTTTTAAATTTGTAAATAAACCAATATTCTTACTCTTTTTAATTGATGAAGTGTCTTTTGTTGATGTTGTGGTTTTGTTGATTTCTGTAGAAGCTGTTAAGAAAAAAGCATTTGTTAGCTATGTTTTGTTTTTTATTAAATGTATTACTTTTAAATAGTTTACTTTATTTGTTGGTTAAGTCATATACTTACTTTGTGATATATTTTTATAATGTTGATTTTATTGTTGTTGTGTATGTAAATCTTTGTGTTGAATTTTCTAGGTGGAATTTTAGTGAAGTTAAATCTGTGATATGTAAAGGAAAATATGTTATAGTTATTTTTAATATTAATTTTATTTATTTAGTTACAACGTTTTGTGCTTACCTTTATTGAGGGATTTTCGGAATAGTTGTATGTGTAGTTGTTTTTCGTTCTGTGTTCTCTCTCACAAAGGTTCGCTCTTTCTCCGTGGTTGTCCGTTATACTGTAAATTTTATGTTAATTAATTTATTGGTTTTATAGTGTTTATTTAATTAGTTAGATTTTTCTATTGGTTTGTGTTGGTGTAGCTTAAATTTATTGGTCAAGATAGCTTTTTTGAATTTTTTAGCTGTTACCATTTAATATGTTTAACATTTATTATGTTTATTTATTGCTTGTTTTTATTTTTTTTTATTTTTGTTATTAAAATTTATATGTAGATAAATGTGATACATTTTTTATATATGATATATATGTGTGTTTGTTTATTTTCGGTAGTTGTGATATATTTTTAATATTGTATTGTTTGTTTATTTATTTGTTTTGGGATTTTTAATTTATTTGTTTTAATTAATTTTATTATTTTGTAATAATTCTTTTGTTTGTTTAAAATATTTGGTATTATATTATTGCAAATAGTATTTTCAATATATTTTTTCAATTTATTTTTCTATATATATTTTCGATATATTATTTATATGTATTTTATCGATGTTTGTGTTGTCGATATTGTTTATATTGATGTTTTCGATGTGTTTAATTTTATTTTAATGTTATCGATATTTTTGAGCTCTTTATTTTTGTTGTCGACATTTTTGTCACCGAGATTTTTTAGACAATATTTTTTTATCGATGTTAGTGTCATTTCTGTTTTGTGTATTGTGTGTCGATATTTTTGTATACAATATTGTTGTCGATGTTGTATCAGTGATCCTCATTACAGACATATGTTTCCTACATCTTGAGTCTGAAGAGTGAATGTAACAGCTTTCCCCAATCTATCATCTAAAAGCTTTTTATTGGATGATAATTTATCTATGGAACCTTAGGTAGCCAAGGTTATCTCCACCTGTTTTGGAGAGCTCAAGTGGGTGAGAAACATTATCTGAATACTTCCCCTACCAGCTCAAAGGATTCTGATTCAACTCCTCATCTATCTATGCTCGAATATAGCAATGTGTTGTATTTAGGTATTGATAAGCCTTTGATTCGATGACTACAGCTTGTCCAGAAATCGGCCCCCAGACTTCTGTTTCAGCTGCCAAAACAAGCTAACTAATAATTATACTAGAGGTAGAAGATCAGACACTCCAATGAATGTCATACTTGTCAGCAAATTTGGGTCAACCCCTGAGAGATATAGGCAGAAGTTCAGAGACAGCCACAAAGTCCCTACACAGATCTGGGTTAATTTCTTGGATTACCCCAGGAAGGCACTGAAGGGCTGGGTAAGTGGCAGAAAGGTAGATGATTTTACTGGGCTGTACAACCTCATTCTTAGGGAACACATGTTTGATATTTGTTTTTCAGTGTTGTGCCAACACATAGTTGATAGCAAGCTGTCTGCACCAGAGTGTCCAAGAAGGCATCTGGGGGGACTCCCAAAAGGGTGGTCAGGGTTCCAACCAGAAGAAGGAGGGGAGGAGATAAAAAAGAAAGAGTTCTCTGAAGGCCCCCTAAACAGTTCTCAGGGAAAAGGGTCCCAATCCCACTATGGGCACCAGAAAAAGAGCTTCCCTGATAAGAATCAGAACAAGACTCCTAAGTGCTATGAGTGCTATGGGTATGGGAATTACAAGGGGGCCCCAACTGTTCCAAAAAAGGCACAGCCTCCAACTGGAGATAAGACACCAGGGTTGGCAGGTATAGTGCTTGAGGAGGAGTTTGTCCCAGTCAGCGGGGGGAGTGAGTTTGGTTACTCTACTGTCCCTGGGTGACATGGAGGTGGTGCCTAAAGCCTATATGCTGCCCAATATTGCAAGGTATATTCAGTGGGTCACCATTAATGGGCAAGGTGGTGTGGCTTTGTGGGACACAGGAGCCAGCATGACTAAGGTAAGGAGTCAGCTGGGGGCCCCAGAGCAGATTTTACCCAATACATTCCACTAGGTTGTAGTAGCTGACAACCGTCAGGGTCACTACCCAGTGGCCCTTGTTCCATTTGAGTGGGGGGGTCTCAGGACATCTGACTGTTGCAGTAAACCCTGCCATGCCTGTGGATTGTTTCTTATGGAATGACCTTGAGCACACTACCTAGAAGGAAGCAGAGCTCAGGTCACACCTGGAAATGTTAGGGTTGCCTGAGTGGATTTGTGCACCCACCAGATCCAAGGGATTAAGGAAAGTCTGGAGCCTAGAAAAATGGCCTAGACATGTGGCAAAAGAGGGAAGGGCAAGGGGCATGGCAAACCAGCTCCTGAATGTCTTCCAGGTGAGCTGGATGGGGCACCAGAGGAGGTTGCCCTGGAGCCCACTAAGGAGGACATTGCTTCCCTTGGTAACCTACCTGAACTTGCTGGGTGGCAAGTAGAGCGGGGGCACACCAGAGAGGAGTTCTACAAGGCACATAGAGAGTGCCAAACCGTGGAGGAGATGAGGCAACAGACTAAAGCCCAGGCAGCTGGTGATGCCTCTGGTAATCCCAGTATATACTCAATGCTTAATTTGTAAAAAAAATAAGTGCCAGGGCCTTTGTCAGGAGGCCACCGCAGTTTGCATAACACATTGCCACTGTACTTACACAACTAGTAACCATCACACTGCTGCAAGTGTGACAATTCAGACTGTTCAAGGCGGCCAAAGCTATAAGAATGACTTGGGTGGCAGGTATTAGTTGTTTAAATGTATATTGAATTAGCAAACAGCTGTTTTTCTGCTCATGTTTAAATTACACAAACAGCACCACCGTGTGGCAGCTGTCAAAAGTGCAGCTTCCGTCAATTAAGTGCCGGTGCCGGCAATTAAGTGCCAGTGCTGAGCACCAGAAACCACCAGCTCAAATAAAGCACTGTATTTACTGGGAGGGGAACCTCCTGTATAGTGCACCAAAGGCACCTATGCATGGAGCAAAAAGGGCACGGGTAGTTCCCCAATGTTATGTTATGTTATGTATTGGTTTTTGTTAAGCGCATATATCAACTGGAGGTCTCAAAGCGCTAGCCTGACTCAGAAAACGGGGAAGGGAAGAGAAAAAAAGAGGGGACAAACTGAAGAGAATACGGTCTCAAAACAGCCAGGTTTTAAGAGATTTACAGGACTTTTTGTGGTCAATCTCTGTGAGGAGATGAAGAGGGAGTGTGTTCCACAAAGTGGGGGCAGGACAGGAGAAAAATATTCCGCCGTTCCTAGCGGTGCGGATTTTCGGAATGATTAGAAGATGTTTATTGGCGGATCTGGAGGGCTGATACATTTTCCGTTTGTTAGCCAGATAATGGGGGCCGTGTCCGCTAAGGGTTTTGTGTACTAGACAGTTAATCTTGAATGTGATACGTTTTCTGATTGGGAGCCAATGAAGGGCTTTTAGACTTGGTGTCAAGGGGGAACGGGGTGGAAGATTTAGTACTAATCTGGTCGCCGTGTTTTGAAGGACCTGAAGTTTTGTTAGGTGCTTTTCGTTAATGGAGGCCAAAAGGGCATTGCCATAATCCAAACGGCTGATGATTCATCCTTGCACCAGTGGCATGCGAGATGACAATGGGACCCATTTAAAGATCTTACGGAGGCTGCGCATTAGTCCATAACAGATGCGAGCCACATGATTGACATGGTCTGACATAGAAAGTTGATTGTCAATCAGCACTCCTAGGTTGCGGACTGCCGCCTTAGGTGAAGGACATATGCCTAGATTTGGGGGCCACCAGTCACTTGACCACAACATTTGTGCATTGCCGAAGAGAATGATTTCGGTGATATAGGGCCTTCCAAATGGGTCTGGCTCATGAGATACCCCAGGCAGAATATTTGGGGCAGAAACTAAAAGCTCCCCTGAATCCCTTTCCTGTTGTTGGCACCTCCTGTGAAAGGGTCGGCATCAACATTATAGGGCCCATAGATCCCCAGACAGCTTCTGGCAACAGGTTTATTCTGTTACCGGTAGATCCTGTCACAAGATACCCACAGGCTAGACCTCTGAGGAATGGACTCATACCAGCAGTGGCTAAGGCCCTAATGGGGATTTTCACCAGACTGGGTTTCCCCAAGGAAGTGGTGTCTGACAGGGGGACCAAATTCATGTCTGCATATTTGTATGGAGTTACTTACAAGGTTTCCACACCCTACCATCCACAAACCAATGGGCTTGTTGAGAGATTCCACAAGACCCAGAAATGCATGATTAAGGGCCTGTTTGAGGCCATGAGGCATAAGTGGGTTGTCCTCTTACTCTTTCTCTTTGCTTACAGAGAGGTACTACAGAAGGGGGTTGGATTTAGCCTCTTTGAACTTCTGTGTGGTCATCATGTAAGTGGACCTCTCAGTCTGCTTAAGGAGGGGTAGGATCAAGCTCCCAGGAAACCTCCCCAGATTATAGGTTTTGGAAGCAAGCCTCTCTGAAAACTTAGAGGCCAGCCAGGAGGTGGTGAAGCAGTGGTATGACAAGACGGCTACCACTGTGGAATTTCAGACTGGGCAGAAATTGTGTGTGATGGAACTTGTGGAGCCCATGGCCCTCTAAGACTGTTGGACTGGGCCTTATGAGATTGATGAGAAGAAGGCCACCTACTTGGTGGACCTCAAGACCCCCAAACACTCCCTAAGGTTCTACATCTCAACCGTCTCAAACCACACTTTGAGATGTCTGAGGCCACCATGGTGTTGGTGACAGATGATGGGGACGAAGAGGATAGTGAATCTCTCCCTGACCTCCTAGCCTCCAAAGAGAAGGATGGGTCAGTGGAAGGAATAAACCTTTCTCCCACCCTCCCTTCAGAACAACAGAGGGACTGTCACCAGTTGCTGGGACAGTTCTCCTCTCTATTTTCCCCCACTCCTGTGATTACACAGTTCTGTACCCATGACATTGACACAGGAGACAGCCTCCTTGTAAATAATAAAATCTATAGACTGCCTGACAAAGTGAGGGTCATCATCATGGATGAGGTATCCAAGATGTTGGAGCTAGGGGTAATTGAATCCTCCAGTAGCCCTTGGTCCATCCCTATCATGCTGGTACCAAAAGCTGCCTCACCAGACACTACAAGAGAATTCAGGTTCTGTGTAGATCACAGGGGGCTCAATTCAGTTACCAAGACTGATGCTCATCCCATTCCCTGGGCTGATGAACTGATCAACAGCCAGGGGCTGCCAAGTTCCTGATTACTTTTGACCTCACTTCAGGGTACTGGTAGATTGTCCTATTGAAGGAGCCAAATAAAGGTCAGACTTCTGCAATCCAGGGGGCCACTACCAATGTAAAGTGATGCCCTTTGAACTCACAAATGCCCCTGCCACCTTCCAGAGGCCGGTGAATCAGGTTTGGGTTATTACGGAGGTCTGCCTTCAGTGCTGCTAACTTGGAGGACATAGCTGTCTTCAGTGGCGGCTGGGAGGACCACCTATTTCACCTGCAGGAAGAGCTTCTGGCCCTGCTAAATGCAGGCCTGACTATCAAGGCTAGTAAGTAAGTGCCAGATTGTCAGGACATAGACTGATAAACCACTAACCTTAAGAACCAGATACAGCGGGAGCGATGTACGATGCTACTTAACCCTATCCCTTGTCATGGAATGTCCTGAGAGTACATATCTTACACTCAAACAGGAAACACCATATGGGGAAAGGGAAAAAAGGGACAAAAGAAACAATAAAGATGCGACAGTGGAAACACACGAGGAAGTGGCTTGGAGTTGTAGGTTGCAGTCCTATTCTCTCTACTCCAGCTGTCTAGCCCCATGTTCCCTGTAGTTTCATGACTGCTGCTACCATGTGCTCCTCCCACCAGGAGTTCTGGGAGATGTAGTTCTTAACTCACACCACACATACCAACAATCCCTATGCATGTATACCAGTATAATGTATGTGGTTCCCCCTGCTACCTACGCATGATCGTGACACAGATAGGGCAGGGGTCTGTGGTGTACTTGGGACACCTGGTAGACGGGGGTAAGGTGTAGCCCCTCCAGGCCAAGAGCAAAACCATCATGGCCTGGGAGCCCCCAAAGACTCAAACTGAGGTGAGAGCCTCCCTAGGCCTCACAGATTGTTACAGGAGGTTTGTCAAGGAATATGAAACCATTGTTGCCCCCTTGACTTAGCTGACTTCTAAGAAGCAGCCCAAAAATGTGATTTAGACAGAGGCATGCCAGAAAGCATTTGACTCCCTAAAGCCGGCAATGTGCATAGATGCAGTGCTCAAGGCCCATGATTTTTGCAGGGAATTCATTGTACAAACTGATGCCTCAGAGCACGGCATATGGGCAGTACTTTCACAACTTAATGATGAGGGCCTAAACCTTCCTGTAACTTTCATCCCTAGGAGGTTACTTCCCAGGGAACAGAGATGGAGTGCTATTGTAAGAGAAGTCTTTGTTGTGGTCTGGGCACTGAAGAAGTTGAGACCTTACCTGTTTGGGACTCACTTCCAGATTCAGACAGACCACAAGCCCCTCAGGTGGCTAATGCAAATGGGGGGTGAGAATACAAAATTGTTGAGGTGTCAATCTCCCTACAGGGAATTGACTTTGCGGTAGAACATAGACCTGGGTCAGACCACGCCAATGCTGATAGTCCCTCTTGGTTCATCTGCCTTAGTGATGAGAACTCCCAGGAACTTGGGTAGTTCTCCCCACATTCAGCTGGGGGGATGCATGTTAGACTTGACAGCCTTAGGGTGGTCTTCCCCCAAACTGTTTGCCTGCTTGCCTCCTATTTTGCTGATCTTGTTTTTGCAGGCTATAGGACTCTGGGCATTTTACCACTGCTTAAGTGCATGTGCTCTCTCCATAAACATGGTTTAATTGACCTAACCACAATTCGCAGATTTAATTTACCTATAACTCCCTAATAAGGTGCACTACATGTGCCCAGGACCTGTATATTGAATGGTACTAGTGGGCCTGCAGCACTGATTGTACCACCAACTTAAGTAGCCCTGTCACTGCACAGTCTGTGTCTGCAGTTTACACTGCAATGCCAGCTTGGCATTTATAACCCCTTGCCAAACCTTAAACCCCCTTTTATTACATATAAGTTACCCTTAAGGTACGCCCTTGGTAGTACATAGAAAATGGTGCTGTGTAATTAAAAGGTAGGATATGTACTTTTAAGCATTACATGTTGTGGTAGTGAAAACCTCCCAAATTCGTTTTTCACTACTGTGAGGCTTACCCCTCCCATAGGTTAACAGTGGGGATTCCTTGTTATAACTAATAACCTTTAATTCCCAATTGGAATGAGGTAGGGCTGTCATGTTTAGTACCTATGGAACTGTAATGATAAATCCCCTTTAATGATAAAGTCAAATTATCATACCCATATTAAAGATGCCCCTTTTAGAAAGATGGTATTATTCTGCTGTTGGCCCTGTGGACCTGCAGCCTGTCTCCAATATATGTCTGGGGTGGGTGACAGCTGGGCTGTGTGCATTCCCTCTAGACAGCCACACACAAAGGGAGCTTAGGTATGACTTAATGGCCATCCACAGGCGAAGGGCCATCTGGGCAGGATGGGAGGGAGGAGCTGGACAAAACCTCACCCTTACACCTGAATAGGTTATGTCCTGAACCCACACAAAGGACAGCTTAACCCCTTGAAGTGAGTCTGGAGCCAGGGCAGAAAGGAGGGCCACTGTGCCTCTTAAAAGCCCATCTTTGAAGTCTCCCCGACTTCAAAGGCACTACTGGGTATAAGAACTGGACTTCTGACCCTACCCTTCAGTACACTTCTGGACCTGTAGACACCCTGCAGTAAGAAGGACTGCTCTATTGGTGGAGGACTGTCAACATGCTGGACTGCTGCTCTGGAAGACCTGCTTTCTTGCTGTGCTGACATGCTGCCTGCTGCCCTCCTTGTCTGGGAGAGAACGACTGGATCCACATCAATTGAGCTCACAATCAGAGTGACTCCAAGGGCTTGCTGGCTTGCCTCCTGTTCTGAAGTCCCAGGGACATCAAAGACTTCCAACTCGCCTGCCTCAGAGCTGGGGCTCTGCCAGCTTTGAGTCTGCCCTGACAAGTGGTGCCAATCCAGTACTGGGCCCTTGGAAGAGGGTAAAGTGTTGCTCCAGCACAATCCACACATTGCCGTTGACGCAGGAACTTGGAAACAGCACATCTCTACAACTACGGACGCATCCCTGCCTTTGCGAGGATCGACTCCGACTGCTCAGCACAGTGACACCATTCCCAACTGCATCTTCAACTTTGTGTGGCTCAGAGCTGACGCTTCACCTTCATTCTACGGATTGACGCCGACGCATCGCTTCCTCTGCACCTCGCATCTCATCTTCGACAATGATGCATCTTGTCTTCGATGATGACGCAACTAAGGTACTTTTCAGCAGGCCAAGACTGGTCCTATTTCCAACCCCCGCTCCACCGTGGTCAGTCTGAACTTTTGGATTTGACCGGGTCTGGCTGTACCAGATAGCCCCTGTTGTTGATTTTAAGCACTACATTTCAGTTTATTCTTTAAAAATTCATAACTCCTGTTCTACTTATTGGATTGTTGTCATTTTGGGCTTCTTTTGTTCACTAAATTAAGTTCTATGGGTGGTATCTTTTCAAGTGGTGTTTTTACTGTTTAACTGTTTGAAGTGTTGCAGAAATACTTTACACATTGCCTCTTCAATTAACTCTGACTGTTCTGGGTCAAGCTACCAGGGGGTGAGCACAGGTTAATTTAGGGTGCGTTTGTGACTTACCCTGACTAGGATTGTGGTTCCTGCTTGGACAGGGTGCATACCTCTGCCAACCAGAAATCTAATCTAATCAATCAAGCAGAATTTGTATACTCCTGCTAATCACCCACGAGGGAATCCAGGTGCTGAGATATAAGCTGCTCTGTGGCATCAGTTGAATAGCCAGGTTGTGATTTTGCTTCTGAACTCCTGAAGAGAGGTTGAAGTTAGGAGATGGAGGGGGGGGGGGCTGTTCCAGGACTTTGCGGTGAGGTAGGAGAAGGGGCATCCACCACTGTTGCTTCGGCTGATGCAGGGGGTGTTAGCGAGGGAGAAGGAGGGGGATTGCAGTTGGTGGAAGCTCATGCGGTGGTTGATGTATGCTGGTCCTTGGTTGTTCAGGGCTTTATAGGCATGAGTCAGAATCTTGAATTGACATCTCTTGTGGACGGGGGGCCAGTGGAGTTTCGGCAGGTGAGGGGTGAAGTGCGTCCATCCAAGGAGGTCGAGGATGAATCTGACCACTGATTTCTGGAACATCTGTAGTCTTTTCAGGAGGTGTGTGGTAAATCCTGCATAGAGTGTGGTGTTACTGTAGTCCAAGCGGCTGGTGATGAGGGCTTGAGTGAAGGTGGATCTGGTGGAGACTGGGAGCCATTTTAATTCTTTCCAGAGCATGCACAGTGTAAGGAAGCAGGTGGAGGAGACTGCGTTGATCTGGTTTCTCATGGTGAGTTTGCTGTCCAAGATGATGCCGAGGTTATGGCTGTGGTCCCTGGGGGTGGGCAAGGGTCCCAGTTCAGCAGGCCACCAGGAGTTGTTCCACAGGGAGATGTTGTTCCTGAAGATCAGTACTTCAGTTTTGTCTGTTTTGAGCTTGAGGCAGTTGTTTAGCATCCAGTGAGCGACGCTGGTTATGCACAGGTGGAAGTTGGCCCTTGTGGTGGAGGTCTTCGGATAGTGAGAGGAAGAGCTGGGTGTCGTATGTGTAGGATATACTTTTCAGTCTATGGTTTCAGATGATGTTGGGCAGGGGTGTCATGTAGGCGTTGAACAGAGTGGCGCTGAGGGAGGAGCCTTGAGGGCCTCCACAGATGATATTTTGGGCTCCGAGTTGAATAGTGGAAGGAGGATTCTCTGTGTTCCTCCTGTGAAGAAGGATGTAATCCATTTGAGGGTGTCCTCATGGATTCCGATCTGATGGAGCCTCTCGATCAGGGTGTGGTGGGACACAGTGTCAAAGGCCGCGGAGAGGTGGTGGAGGATCCAGGAGCAGCCACATCTACCCAGTCGAGGAGGGTACTGATGTCGAGAGTGGCTGCGATCAGAGTACTTTCAGTGCTGTGGTTCTTACTAAATCGGGATTGGGATGTGTCCAGAAGAACGTTGTTCTTGAGGTATTCCTTGAGTTGATGGTTAATGGCCTTTTCGAGGGCCTTGGCGGGAAAGGGGATCAGGGAGATGGGCTGGTAGTTTATGAGCTCACTGGGGTCGGTGGATGGTTTCTTGAGAAGGGGTTTGATTAGTCCTGGGCGGAGCTCACGGAGTTTCACTCTGTGGAATTCCATGGAGTTACCAAAAACCTCCACGAGATTCCCGACTGGGCGGAGTTCCGAGTGAGCACTGAGAACAGATATCATCCCAAATGAATGGCATCAAAAGATATCTAAGACTTTATTTAAAAATCCACTAGGAGTCAGAAGAGTTCTAAAGTACTTCCAGTTTTTTGTTATTTAGAACCAGAGCAGGGATGAACAGTCCAGTGCTGGCACACAGCGTGGTGGCGTGTGATAAATGTGCAGAGCGGCAGTGCAGGACGTACAGAGCTGCAGTACAGGAATATGCAAATCTGCAGTGTGTGAGTATGCACTGAAGTTAATGGTGCATACCTGTAGCTGAAAACACAGAGCAGAAACAGGCAAAGCTGTAGTGTAAAAACCTGCAGATCCCAGCGTGTGCCTGAGCTATGTTCCTAAAGGTTTGCGATAATGCATGATATATTTCCTATATATAGACGTCAAAAAAAGATATTCCCACAAAAATAGTTAACCAAATGACCTGTCTCTGAAAAGGGATTTCCATGTGTAGCGATATGGTGGCTAGATCTGCACAGCTGACATGGGCTTAAACAGCAGCCCCTAGGAGTCCTGGCCCAGACTGTGAAGTGAACCCACTCGTGTGCAAGCTCTGTGAACACAGTGTGGTTTCTTTTCAACATGCTGGCCCATAAGTTTCCTGACTCTGCTGTGATGTAGCTCGGTAGCTCGTGCTGAGAAGTGGATGGCTGCCACACAGGCGCTAGCCACAGAAATAGTGCATATCGGTAGGAATGTGCGCACTCTTCATTTAGATATCCAGAGGATTATAGTGCCTTGTGTCAGGCGGATTCTGTCTCTCGTGCACACGTTGTAGGGTCATTTGGTCCTAAGTGTTTTTCAGAGAACCAGATGTGTCCCAGAAGGAACCATGCTTTTCAGATAGAGGTGTGTGACAGACTGTATTCCTGTCTGCAATACAGACTGTAGGGCACTTTTTAATTCAAAGTTGTCGAGAAAGTTCGCTAAGCGTGGGTCGAGTCCACCTGGGAGAAAGTAAAGGCATGGAGTGAGGAGAGGGAAAAGAGCTGACACCGTCCTCCAAATGTACTAACTGTTCATGCAGCGTAATGCAGCTCAGCACTGCATTATACAGGGATAAACACATGCAGATGCATATGTGCAGAGAATGGCCTACTGCCCGCCCCTTACCCTGCACTGGGGCTCAAGCAGGACTGCCATGCAGGATACACGACCTCTCACAATGGTGCAGAGGTGAGTGTGCGCTGCCTAGCGTCAGGATTGTAGAGGAAACATAGCATGTCATTGCAAATTCCTGTGCCTAGACAAACTCAGAAAGATCCCAGCATTGGGTGTGTGCTATGCACCCCAACACACATGCACGTTGATTCGCCCCAATAATGCTCCCTTAAATCAAAGCAATGCAAAGAGATGCCTGGAGTTGTGCACTGTCACACATGGTTTGAGGAGTGTAGGACACGCGCGTCCTCTTCTGAAGCACGAAAAGGGCCGAGAACATGGTCACTTTTAACGTGTAAGAGACAATGTCACGGTTGTCGCTGTCATCTATAAAGATCTGTGCACCTCGCAGATTTGTACAAGGGGTGTGAATTTGTTGAAAAGGACTATTTATTTTTGTAAACTCTGTAAAGTACGTAGACATCCCAAAGGGAGAATAGCACCCTATAAAGTAAAGCTCGTACTGAATGCTATTCCATAAACACAAGTAATGTAACACTATATATTATTAGCACACTATAGAAGTGCCCTTATTGCATTATGCGCTTTACAGTTAATAAGATCTGTAAACACTGCAATTGCTATTACGTTGCATATTGTTGTTCTATGTACGTGTGGTATGTTAATGATATTATTATCATATATGCTCTATATATAGTGCTATTAGAATTATGCTAACTGTGTACAGATAATCTGATACACAAATACAACAACCGATATTAGCCTATGCATGTACATCTTTTTATCGTGTACACGTCCAGTAATAAATATTATACTATGTAGGTAAAACAGCTGCTATTATGCTAAGTGCAGATATTTTACTGTACATTAGGAGAGATCCTGCCATTCGCATAAACATGCATTATTATAATTATTATAATTATTATTATTATTGATATTTAGGTAAATCTATTATATTATCCTAAATACAGGCAACAATTATTATCTTTATTATCACTATTTTAATCACTGATATTGCTAGACTAAACACAGCATGCAATTGTTATTAAGCTACATTTTTTTTGTCACAGAACCACCGCTATTTCTGTTCAGCTCCATAAATCCAAATATTGGTATAGAGTGAAAGTATAGCTGCTGTTGTGACTGAGTGTGAGTTAGTATTTGGGGAGTGAGTAGTGAGTTAGGGACAGAATGAGATGCGAGATCGTGAGGAAGGGGTGGAGTGGGTGAATTTATTTGTGATACCCACACGTATTTATTTATGTGGTTCATAAAGCTCCGACTGTCATATTGCACTACACCGGGGCGCTATAGCACCATGCGCGCAACAACCATTGGGCTGAAAGGACTTCAGCCCCCACTCCCGTCAGGTGCCGTGGGCTGGGCTGAGGCTGCCAAGCAGTGATGAAAGTTCATCCAGGTTATAACTCTGCCCATCCTAAAGCCCTGGCATTCTCAGTAAGGCTCTGTGTTTATCTTTTTTTACCCCGTTCTTTCTTTTATTAGCCTCCCCGCCTTCATTGCTTATTCGGTGTATCTGCAAGCCAAAAGCGACGAGACTAGCAATGTTAAAGGGTTTACAGGAGTGAAGTAAAGCCAACCCTCCCCGTCCAGGAATGAACAACAAGGGATCCTGCAAACGAAAGGAAATACACCCACATCACAATATCCTTTTTTTCAGAGAATGAAGGGGAGAGGTGAATTTAAAGTGCCTCCAGCATTTGAAGTGTTAGCCCCCTCCCCGAAATTTGGGTTTAGTTGCGCCCCTGCCTATATATATACATGGCACACACAGCAGAGATTGGCTGTGACCCTACTCTGCCCCGGGTGTGAAGGTGCTAAGTGTGGCCGATATTGCTGGACAGTGCATACCTTTCTCCAGGGCCAGTGACGTGCAATTAGCCGCTAGCACAAGGTCTAGCTGCCCACCTCCCGGGCTTGTGTCTGGCAGAGAGGAAGCAGGCTCTGATCTCTGATGATCCACGCTCACCGGCCTCTATTCTTAGTCTGCAGACCCATCCTCTGGTGCTAGGCCATTTAGGAGGCAGGACTCCATTCTGCTGTTCTTTCAGAAAAGGTGAAACTGCCATCAAATAATAGATATATTTTATGTCATAGTACATGACTCAGCAATAGCTTCGGCAATAGGGGTTTGACTTGCATGTGCGTGTATAAATTGTGATTTCGTGAGCATAAATTACTATGGGGCCGATTCACAGAACTAATCGGAGATAAATTCCTAAACTTACTACTTTTGGAATTCACAGAAGGCATTTAGTAGTAGTAAAGTTAGGAGTCTTAACTTTACTACTACTAAACTGAGACAAAATCCTAACTTTACGACGTTTCGGTATTCACAAAAGGCATTTAGTAGTAGTGAAGTTAGGAGTCCTAACTTTACTACTACTAAATGCCTTCTGTGAATACCAAAAGTAGTAAGTTTAGGATTTTATCTCAGATTAGGTATGTGAATCGGCCCCTATGTGTGTATATATGTGTATATAATTTTTTTGGGTTTACAGTATACACATGAATTTGCAGCAAGTTACTGGAATAACACTTTTAGTTGCACGTATGTTACTTTGTAGTGGGTGTGCACCAGTAAACTCCACTGTGCAGAGGAGTGGCAAAACTCTGCGAACTCCACCAAAGGAGCTGAGTTTACCGCCCACCCTTAGTTAGGTTTGACTTCAGCGTGTTTCCACTTGACTGGGAAGGTGGCCAAGGTGATGGATGTGTTGAAGATGGCTGTGATCTTGTTGCTGATGGTCTTATTGCTGAGGTTGAACATGTGGTGGGGACAGGGGCACATGGGTGCTCCTGAGTGGATGGAGAGCGTCAGTGGTGCCCTGTGTGGTGAACTGGTCCCAAGCGGTATTCTGTTAGTCAGGGGTTGCAACTGTGTGAGCGGGGAGGCTGAAAATGTCAGCGGCGGTGGGCTGGGGTTCGAAGGTTTTGTAGATGATGGCGATCTTTTCATGGTAGAAGTCCGCCAGGGTGTTGCAGAGTTCCTGGAGAGGCGGTGATTGTGTTTCCAGTCGCTGAGGGGTTGCAGAACTTCTTGGAAAATGCTGGAAAGTTCTAACATCCTCCTTCAAGTAATCTTTCCCCACAGTTTCCGCAGAGCACAGGACACTGTGACGCAATTGATTATTTTCCTTAGAAAGCATGTATTGTGAATTGACCTTTCCATTCTGTTGTTGATGCCTCTTTCTAAAGAACACTTCTGCTGGAAGTTTTGATGTAGGCTTGCTAGTGCAGTAGTGCAAGGGTCTTTGTTTGAGAATGTTTCATCTTGTATTTTATATCTCCGGATTATTACTGTTGCTGTGGAAGCTAATGGAAGATTCCTGACTACTTCAGAAATGGGTTAAATAATGATCTCGCTTTTGATTTGTCCAATATGTGCTAACTATAGTGATGTCATGCTGAATCTGCAGTTTTGCTCATCGTTTATCCATAAAATGTGTATAAAAACCCCTGGTTTTGGTGGTGAGTCATGAGACTTTCAATTTTATTCTGAGAGCTCTGTGTTATTATCTAGATATTTTTATGTTCCCTAGAGATGCTGGCAGAATTCCTTATGAGTCTGACCTTTTAATTGTAGACTTTACTGCTTATTTGAATTTATATAATTATTTTGTTTCTGTTAGACCTGGCATCATTGGCATGCCCTTCCATTTTTTTGCCTTTACCTCCTGTGTTTTGCTGTGTGTTGGACTCAATTTGTGCTGGTCTAGATGCTTTGGCCACTTTGCCACTGCTGTTCAGTGCCAAAGTGCAAGTGCTCCCTTTGTAAATTATTGTTATGGATTAGTGATTCCATTATTGGCTTATTTGATTTACTTGTCAGACCCTAGTACAGTGCACTATGTGTGCCCAGGGCCTGTAAATCAAATGCTGTTGGTGGGCTTGCAGCACTGATTTTGCCACCCACAGAAGCAACTTGTAAAATGTGACTCAGGCCTGCCATTGCCGAGCCTGTGTGCAGTCTGGGACTGCCATGTCGACTTGGCAAGTGCACACACTTGCCAGTCCCTAAACCTTCCCTTTTCTACATATTAGTCACCCCTAAGGTAGGCCCAAGGTACCCCTGTGGGCAGGTTGCATTGTGTGTGAAAGGTAGGACATGCCCTGAAGTGTGTGGCATGTCCTGATAGTGAAATACTGCCAATTACGTTTTTCACTATTGCAAGGCTATCTGTTCCCATAGGACAGAATAGGGAGTTAGTTTATAACATCTTATAAACATAACTGACTCTAGGAACAATATAGAAAAGTAAAGTTTAGTATGCCTGAACTCAGAGGGGCCGATTCCGATTCGGGCCGGAAATCTCTCCGACCGAGCCAGACTCGGAGAGATTTCCGACCGAATCGGACTCTGGCAGCCCGACCGAACGAGTACGATGCGCACGTATGCCATCGGACTCGAGTCGGTCGGACTCCCATTGAAGTCAATGGGAGCCTGTCGTACAACGCGTACGCGGGCTCCCATTGACACAATGGGTGCGAGGCGGACAAGGGCGCCCCCTACAGCATGTACACGGCGAAGCGATTCGCGCCGTACACGCACAGGTAGGGGGGACCCATGGGTCCCCCCTGTGTGCGACTCGCGCGGCTACGCGGTCGGTGCGGTTCGAGCCGGGAACGAGTCGGTCGGAGCGGTCGGGACGCCCGGACGAGTCGGTCGGCGAATTCGCATCGTACTCGCTCGCCCGGACGCGAGTACGAATCGGTCGGGAAATAGGGCTCCGAATCGGATCCGGTTAAGCCGAATCCGATTCGGAGCCCTACCGGCCGAGATCGGAATCGGCCCCAGAATGTTAAAGTGCATCTTTTATGAGGGTGATTTTTACATTCTGTGTTTGAAAATACCACTTTTAGAAAGTAGGTATTTTCTTGCCTAACCATCCAGTGTGCCTCTGCTAGGGTTGTGTATTGCATGTCTAGCTTTTGGATGACAGGGGCTGGAGAGGGGCAGCGGCTCCAGAAGTCTGATGAGTCAGGGCTGGGCTGAATAGGCTTGGGCTGCATTTGGAGTGGTGGGAGGAGTTGCACCTTCAACTGAATAGGGCTGTGCCTGCCTTCCACAATGACGGCTCCGCCCCCCTGTGGTGTGTCTGGAGCCAGGGCTCACACTGACAATGGAGGTTGTTGTGCACTTGCAAAGTGCCCCACAGAACTGGTTTTGGCTAGGTACAGACACTCTCTGCCTTCAGAGAACAAAGGATTTTGGTGTATAAAAAGAGGGGCCCAGACCCCAGACTTTTAGATCACTTCTGGGAAATCAAGAGGAACCTTTGCCAAGGAGAAGAGCCGGATAAGCTGAGGAGGAATACTGCCCCTGTGCTGTTTGCTGTCTGGGGTTGGCCTGCAGTGACTGCTTGCTGCCAAGCAAAAGAGAAAAAGGACTTTGCTGTTTGCTTTGCCGCCGGCTTGAAGAAAAGATCTCCAAGGGCTTTAAACTGAGCTTGCCTCCTGTTCTGAAGTCTCAGGTACACAAAGACTTCACCACCAGCTCCCCTGAATTTCCTTGCTGGGAATTCCAACCTGCATAGAGGTGCCTGCTGTTTGTCGCTGGGAGCTGGAAAATCGACGCAACATCGAAGAAGCGTGTCGCATCCGCACCTGTTTTCCGACGCATCGCCAAAGAAACCATTGCAGCGCCTGCCGCAGCTCGAGAAATCGCCGCACGATGCATCGGGTGCAACGATCTCCGAAGTCTGAGATCACCGCACCGATCCCGACGCAAGCCTGCTGTGCGGCTGCACGAAACCACGCATCAAACCGGATCGGCGCATCGCATCGAGGCGCCAAGACTGTGGCATCGTTGGGGGCCGCAGTAAGAAACAGACGCATCAACTTCCCACGCAGTAAGAAAACGACACATCACCTCCTCTCCGGTAAGGAACCGACGCATCAACTCCCCTGCGCTGTAGTAAGGAAACAACACATCACCTCCCCCGGAGCAAGGAATCGACGCATCAACTTCCCTGAGTGTAAGGAACCAATGCATCACCTTCCCTGCGGCCATTTTGTTTGTTTTGAGTGACGCATCAAAGGTACTTTTGAGAAAAGTGTCGCATTTACAACATGCATTGAACTGAACTATTTCTACCATCTGAAAGTCATATTTTTATTACTCTATTGTGGATTTGTGTCGTTTGCTCTTGTTTTGGTTTAGATAAAGATTACTCATTTTTCTAAACTGGTGTGGTGTCCATTTGTAGTGTTTTCACTGTATTACTGTATGTGTTCACAAATGCTTTACACACTGCCTCTGAGATAAGCCTGTCTGCTCGTGCCAAGCTACCAAGGAGGTGAGCAGGGGTTATTTTAGGAGTGTATCCCTCTTACCCTGACTAGAAGCAAGGGTCCCTATTTGGGCAAAGGTACCTACCTCTACCAACTAGAGACCCCCATTTCTAACATTGGTGGTCAGCGGTGAGGATCTGGACTTGCATTTGTGACTTACATACAGTGATTGGTGTACACTACTAGTATAGTGCAGACCATTACGCAACCACATACATTTGGTAGAGTTTTATTTTTGGGAACTTTTTGCATCTTGAGAGCTGCCAATTTTCACCCTGAGCAAAGCAGCATCACTTGCATCTGTGGATATTGAATTTGAAGAGGAGAGGGTTGATATCTACACTGTGCCACAACTTAAAGCCATCTGCAAAAAGATTAAAATCTCCATGAAAGGCCTCACCAGAAAGGAGGAATTCCAAAAGGCACTGAGGGCCTGGTTGGAAGCAAGGAATGCCAATGGGCAGACCGAGGAGCCTATGGTGAAGGGGGAGAATTTAGAAGGGCAGCAGGATGGGCTAGAGACCCCCATTTCTAACAGTTTCTGACTATGTACTCTGTACCTGAGCCTTGATTGCATGTACTGCATTTTGCATTTTCCTGTACCGCCTTTTCAAGATTTTTGTCATGAAACTCTTTAACTTTTTATCGATCTAGAACTCAGGTCCAAGTCACTATTTATTTTATTCTGCTAATTTATTGTGCCTGATGTTGCAGACGGTGGTGACTCTTATCACAAGATTAAGGGATCTGGAGCTGAACTGTCTGAGGTGAATTTTGGTGTGCTCAAATTATTGGGGTTCAGTGTATTATTGGTGTTTATGTTTATGTATAGCATAGAGTAAAATGCTCAATCGGTGCTCAATCATAATGATACAGAGAAAACAAAGCAATTTAAAAGAGGAAGTCTTAACTATTTTGTAAAGGTTAATGGTATGTGCTGTACCAAGATTATCCAATGCTCTCCCAGGCTTGTATATTGTAAAATGAGAGGCAGTTTAGTCTGACAGAGCCCCAAAGTGGCCATAATAATATGACCAAAATATCAAAAACAAAAATAATAGAGAAGTACGTGCATTTAGGTAAGTATAGATTTACTATTCTTAACTCTACATTTACATACCTTGAAGATATATATTGACAAAGAAGGAGGTGGGGGCATGGCCGAGAATGCATCATGGCAAAAATGTGCTTTTAACTCAGCTCCCATCTGCAGCTCGCTGAATCTTGCATTATCCCAGCTCACCGATTCTCTTTTCTTAATATCTGGAGGGTGTGCTTGCCAGGAAACAAAAATGGACTGAGGGCAATCAAGTAGGAGCAGATTTGAGGGTGAAGGTGGCTCTGGCAGTAGTGCAGCCTGTGGGAGCTTGGGTCCTGCTGGTGGGCCTTTGGTGTTCATGCCCTGAATGCAGCATGATCCAGAGCCTTTGTGGGCCGAGGTTTGGTGCCTGGTGACCCCATGTCGAACTGTTTTGGCCCCCTAACCCACATTTCGGGGAAAGGACTTCCTGCTCAGGCCCCTAAAGACTCACTACCATAGGCCCAGAATTGTCCAGATCCTCAATGGAGGGAGTAGTGCCCCAATCAACTGATTTCACTGAGCAAGAACTGGCATGATTACTAAAGTATGTGTCCCCAGCTATGTACCCAGAAGCCTGTACACTGAGTCTTAATTCTTACAAAAGCCCCCGATGTAGACTCCACGTTCATTCATCAACCCATGAAGGGGCTTCAATGGCAGAAGAATTTGGTGATCCTTCTTTAAGACTTAGGCACTCCATTGAGGGTGGTCAACAGAAGAATTTGTGTTCGAATCTCATTGTTACCGAACTTTTCATGCTGCCACACCAAATATCCAGCAGGGGCAAGCGGTCCCCAACTTCTCAGACAATGCCCAGATTGACTTGTGGAGACCTCCTCTACTACCTGGAGCATCACATAGACATATTCTTTCTGGCCAACCACTAAATTTACTCCAGGGATGCCAGAGGCAGCGGTGTGCAGCAGCTGCTAGCACCGGGAATCAACATGCTGCTCTGCAGACTTGTAGTCGGGAGGCCCAGTTCCTGACTTACAGCCCACAATAAATGGAGATCAAAGTCATGGGGCAAACAAGACTAACTAAACCAGATGTTGCATCAACACAAGACATGCTATAAAGCAAAAAGATGGCTCCCTACTACTTCTGAGAACGATAAGGTAGATAAAATTCTGCTGACCATTGAGCCATCAAAGGCTTCATTGTATTCTGACGTTGACACTATCGACACTTACGCCAACTTGCTGCAAGTTGATCTTAGTGAGTTGATCCATAGAGTCCCTCAGGAAGAAAAAAAGATCCTGGAAATGCAACCTCAAAACTCAGATTTTCGCTAACATATACAAGATCTCACAGAGCAGGTTTGTTTCCTGGGGACCAGGGTGGAGGATGCGGAGCGGTGTTCATCAGGTGGGCAACCTTGAAAAGGACAACCACCGGAATATGATGTTTCCCGATTATTCCCTGGCAATCCAGCACCAATGAGCATCCTTCTTGGGTGTTATTCAGAGACTCTGAGAACTCAGAATGCAATGCTCCCTGCTATTCACAGTGACGTTGTGTCCGTTGGTTCTCCAGGCAAAAGTTTACAAAAAGTTTTAAGCCCCAGCTTTTGCACTTTGGACAGGAGGAGTACAATTTAACACCAACCAAGAGTTCCAGGACCTTAGGACCAGTATTTGTAGGTCAGGACTCACTCCAATCGTAGCCACCAGCAGGATTCCGGGCAGGTCCAGTTGAAACTGGTCAGCAGGACTCTTTGAGGAAACTGGGCTTCTTGCAGTTTTTGTGCCCCTGTAGCTTTAGTAGAGGTCAGCCAACAGGACCTTGGAGTCCACTTCTCTGTGCTTGGTGCAAGCGGAAACAGGTCCAGCCCTTAGGATTTCCCTCACATGTCTCAACAGCAAGTGAAGTCCTTCTGACTTACACTGGTCCAGTAGCGTTCTGCAAAGTGTGATTAAGGGTGCCAAATCTATGAAAGACACAAGCCTGTGGGTGGGGGTGATTCCTGGTCTCTCCCTAACCAATAGTGTAAAATTTCCCAAGAGTAACCCTACCCCTTTCGCAGCAGTTTCTGCTGTTGCTGTGTGCCCTACTGCAAAGAATTCCACAGTTCCCTAATCTCCCTAAATTCAACATGGCAAAACCCTTCTTTCCATGTGCATAGCTCCTAATTCCATCCTAGAGGAGTGGGCAGGAAAATTAGCAAACTCTCTCCTGTGGTCTCTCAAAAAGCTTGGACAGCTCTTCTTCTACGGAGAGCAGTGCCTGGCAGGATAGAAGAGTAATAGAGGAGATAGGCCAGGTGTGGGCCACATCTGCCTCTGATGGGGCAGGCCCCTTTGAAGATAATTAGGTTCCTGGGTGCAGCCCATATGATCATTCTGTCAGGGGAATGGGACACCTTCCCACACCCAAACCCTTTGTCTAAGCACTGGGAGCCAATTCACAGTTAATTGAGGAGCTATCCAGCTCCTGGGTGACAGTTGGAATATCAGGAAAACGGACTTCTAGTGCCCTTAGGCAGGCTAAAGGCAACTTTTTAAAAGAACCTTTTGTAAAATATTTGTTACATATACGACTTTACCAATGATTCACATTTGTAATAAACATTTTTAAAAGTCTTATAATTAACTTTTTATCTGGTTCCTAGGAGGAGACAACTTTATTAACTTTGATATAGTATCCCAATGTTTTCCTATGGAATAGCTAACCCTGCCACAGTGAAAACAGCTTTTCAGGCATTTTCACTGTGAGGAAATGTTTAAAAAAAATTACTTTTTGCATGTCCTACATTAGATACTGTGCACCCTCCCTTGTGGGCATGTAAAGACTATTTAGGGGTGAGTTAATATTTATGAGGAGGTTTTGGGCCTATCAAAAGGGGTCCTCAATGTTGGTCCTGTTTTTACCATGGGCCTCCCATGAGGCATGGCTCCTCCTTTGTAACGTCTTCAGCCAAAGCAAGAAGCTGCTCTTTGAAAATGTGCGCTTCCTTACTCTTTCTAAAGCCATGGTACGACAGTCTAACAAAAAAAAAAGAGTATGGTTGTGGATGAAAAGAAGTATATTTTCCCCTTGATAAGTAAAGAGAAAATGGCTGGCAATTGTTTATTCTGCTCTAGGATGCAGGGGGTGAGTCATAGGCTTCTAAATGACCAAACATCACTGATGTTCTATGACACAACCTCCAGTGTTAGTCTCACAAACATGATGTATTTCCTTGAAATCATGTGATTTGTCAGAGTGGGATACTATATGCAGCCGCAGTAATTACACATGATTTAACCATACCAGGTTTTTCTGTCTTCCAGTCCATATTTAAGAAACAGTAATTTATTTACTGTGTGCTGTTTTTGTGAAATAATTCATACTGAGAACCATAATGTGATGATGTAATACATGTGAATGGATATTTTATAAGAAAACTGACTAGATACTATATAAACTGGAGAATTGCCATTTTGCAACAAAAATACTGGTTATTTTGTATGTTTCCATAATTGTTAAGTGTTTGGGATTGTTAACATCTAAAACAAAAACAGCACAATGAACCCCAAATAAAATTTTAAGTACAGTATAATGGTGGATCCTGTGGAGGCACTCCAAGCTTGGTTGTTGAGGTTGACACAAGGGCTAAAAGCCCAGGAACACATATGGCTTGCAAATGACCTCCAAGATCACTGGATTCAGCAGGTTGCCTAGGCGACGGAGTGCTAGACTGTCGCAAACAGCAGATCAGAAAAGGTTGCAGCAAAATAAATAAAGCAAGAAATGTCAGTGTGCTTCAAAAGCAGAGTCACTAAGAGTGAGTAAGGCAGAGTCAGTAAGGAAATGCCTCTTTTTGTGTGGTTAACCTCAAGTTTATGGACTGATGCTTCTGTTTTTTTGACTCTGAGAGTGCACTGAGGCCTGCTAACCAGATGTCTGTGCCAGTGCCCTGACCCTAAAGTGTAATGGCTGTACCCAATTTAAAAAGGCTAACTTATCTGTATGTCCCTAGTATATGGTGCCCAGGTACCGAGAGCATGTAAGTTAAAGGGATACCCCAAGAATTGCAGCATTGGTTGTGCCACCCTGGAAGTCCCCCAAGTGAAACAAGTCCCCCAGTCCTCCACTGAGAACTGGTAGAGCAGACATGTACTGCTGGCCTGACTTTGCCATTGAAAGCAGTGGCAAGCCCTCCACTTCCTGTGTGCATCTGTGAAAGTCACCCCTCTGGCAGGCCTACTGAGTCCTATGGCAGGGTGTAACCAATGACACTGGCAGGACATATAGTCTACATGTTCTGACAGTAAACGTGCAAAATTGCCATTTGTACTGTGGAAAGGCTTGGTTGCTCAATTTGTTAGTGTAGGATTTCAGCTGACTCCGCAGCCTGCTAACTCCTGAATGGTGCAACCAAAGTGGGCACTCCAGGGTATCAAACAACTCGTTACATTAAGCTTGACGTGAAATTAATGTAACAAGTTGCCGTGTGCAGCTTCTACAAAGCTGCCACTATGTTGCCATTAAATCTTCTGTGCCTTCCCTGGCACACTTGGAGCTTGCTCCATGTTGCAGCTTTCTGCCCTCATTGGGAGACCTGCCAAAGGCTCTTAGGAAGGGAAACAATGAGGGATTGCAGGGCAGGGATGTGTTAGCTCCCTCCTGCAGGAAGCCAACAGGTATTGGCCCCAAAAGGCAGGCTTCAAAGTAGAAGGTGCCTTTGAAAGGCAAATGGGTCATGCTAGGGTGGAGAGCTGCCACATTGTTTAGGCTGACAGGCTGACACGGGGAGCAGAGAGGGGAAACCAGTTGCCAAACCGGTTTACCCGGGGGTGTGTAGCCCTGGGAAGCCACACCCCAGAGGTTGGCTGGTGAGGTCAACATCAGAGAGGGGTCTTGTCATCTTGGGAGTGGCCAGAATAGCGCTTCCTGGGATATCCAGATGCCACATTCCACAGGTAGTGGTCACCAGGTGGGAGGGAACCCACTGTGGTATCAACTGCATTCTGTCGTGTGGCCATTTTCTGAGCATAAATAGGGCACCCCTAGCACCCCGACCTCAGAACTCAACTGACCTAGAAGGAGGACCAAAGAAGGATTGCCCTGCTGCACTGAGGGACCAGCAAAGAGAGGCTGTGCCATCGAGGACTGCACCTGCTGCACCTGGTGGCTATCGAAGAGAGGGACTCTCCCTGCTGTGTCCTGCTCAAGGAGAAGTTATCTCCAGAGGAGCAGTCACAGCAAGACCCCCATCGATCGCATCACATCCACAGCATCCTTGGAGCATCTTCAGCACCCTTCATCCCTTGCATCAGGACAACTCCATAGAAATCAATTGCAATGTGGATAAAGTGCCTAGAACTGCTTGAAGAGCATCTGTGGAGGTAGCTGTTTCTGAGGACCCTGTTGGTCTTCGAGAGTTGGTCACCACGCGTAACTCTACCCTACCTCCTTGACACTTGCCCACGTTTTCCTTGAAAAGATTTGTGCCAAATTAGTTGAATTTGCCAATGCTTGTTCGCAGTTGAATTAAATGCTTTGATTTATTATTTCTTGTAACTTCGGTATCTCCAGTACCCTCTAGTGGATATTTTTCATTTAGTTGTCTAAATTCTCATACAAATACAGTCTATTTTTATAAATTGGTGTCAATTTCGTCTCCAATTGTTTTGGTGCTCTTTAAATGTTATACACTTGTTCCTTTCTATCCAGTATTGAGCTGAAGGTTTAACTTACAAAATCTAAGGATCCTCAAGGGATTCATAAGTATATTACACACCATTTCCTCACAACTATCATGTCAACTGCACTTCAAATGGATCAATCTCTTGGACGGCCTTCTCTGGAGATGGGCTCAGAAGATGTTCACAAACTTCTGATGCCTCTGAGGTCAATTATTTAGGAGCCCACTCTTGTCTGAATGTAACATTTATGCAGACTCATCCTCTCTGGTTTGACTGGGGAGTTTCCACAGTGGACAAAGATAGTAGAAACATGGCAGAACAGAACAACTTCAACAAGGTTAGCAGCGTTGTCCCACTCTTGAGGAAGTGGGTTGGCTTCTCATTTTGGCATGCACCATTTAACAGCAAGGACCATGCAAGTTGAGTAAAAGTTGGGTTTTAAAGCCATCAAGGTTCATGTCATTTAGCCATGGTTTGTACTTTGTGTTGCTTTCTTGTCTTGGAAAATAACAGGAATGCTGCCTTGGGTGGGTTGAGCTTCAGGTAGGTGCTTGACATATAGGTCTGATTGAGGTGCAAGCAGTGTTTGAGTGGATGTCATTGGATGTCTGGAGCAGAGTAGACATTCAATTAGAGTTATGTATCATCAGCATTTTGGTGAACATGATGCCGCTATCTAAAATCTACGGATGGTTCTGTCAGATAAACCAATTGCTTAGCATTCCATAATTAATATATAGTAAGAAACACACCACGGACAGTATTCCGCAGTTTAAATGTAGTATATTATTTTTTTTCATATATGGTTTTCACATGAGCATTTTCATCAACACGTAAACAAACAAGTGACTTACGTGAGTAAGTGAGAAAGAGTGACAAGGTTATGTTGTGGGTGCAATATATACAACAAGGAAGGATTACAAACATGTATTGTATCATTCAGTAAGCATCTGTCCTTTCACAATTTATTTCTCAAGCTTTACTAAATGGCCTAATGCAGTTCCTATTTCTGGCTTTTGGCGTGAGGAAGCTGTAGGACATGGACTTGATATAAAGCGTCGACGTTTCGACCCAGAGGTATGCGCTATTGAACCAGCGTCACGGCGGGTCTTCTTCAGGACAATAAAATGGAGGTGGACATCCAGTAGTGGATATTGTTTTGTTATCCACACAATGATTCCTTAGAAGTGAGGATATGGCAAACCGCAACGATTTTGCAGTAATACCTGCAGAGAATCCACCATCCGATTGGACTCCTTGACAGGGAGATGAATGTTCTAGATGAATCATCGAAGTAAGCAAACCATGCAGACAGTAATTACGTTTGTTCCACCCTCCGGTTAGAATCTGTACTTCAGGTTTGTCGAGTAAAACTGGATTCAACTAGTTGGATAACCCCATGTTTGCATTATTTAGATCCACCCTCTGGTTGGAATCTCCTTCTGCGTTCGGCAATCAATGCCCGGAGGGACTCCAGGTGGATGTTGAAAATGTCAGGAGACAATATGTAATCCTGAGGTGCTTTAGAGGTGACAGGAATGTTTTGGAGCTTGGAGGTGCCCCTGTGAGCAAACTTGCTCTCATGTTAATATGTCTCAGTTATCTGTCTCTGCAATGGGGACCAACCCAGTAGTAGAATGCTCTCTGGTGCTACAGACTCAAAGCATCTTGTTAAGTGCCAATTTAAAGCAATTGCTTGTACTAATGCAACAATCTTCAAGACCAAATTATTCACCCGTTCTTATTTACAATGAGATCAAGGAGCACTCTCAATCTGGGGAATTATGCATGAAATGAACTACTTTCTTATTAATCACAATCACCATATCCTTGTTGAAGCGTTTCTCGTTATATATTCCCCAAAAGTTCAACAACCACTTTTGTATTACCATGTATTACAAAAGCAACTTAAATGTACCTGGAAGATTAATCAATCAATACCTCTATCTGTGCAACATATCTAATGCAACCCTTTCAACCACCACTAGAGGCATATCAGTAACTACACCAGCTCTCCATTTGTTTTTACATAGTGGACCGCAAATAGGACCTCAAGAAAAATATGACTTCAAATGGGGACTTTTTTGCAAAGGTCTATAATTTGTCCCTCACTTTTATGGTGTGGTCTGACAGTGTAGCTTTCGTCAGACAATTATATGGGCAACAATAGAGAGGGGCTTCAGCTTCACCCACATGTTGAGAGTGAGGAGCACATGTTTTGATTAGGCAAAAAAGAGCTTGCCCTCCATGCAACTGTGATCATTTTGTTTATTCATCCAGATGTCTAAGATTGACATTTCAGGAGCACACACATAACATTGATGTAATGCTGTTAAAGCGTATTAGATAACTAGATAATGTATAGTGTTTGTTTTTCTCTGGCAGCAGCACAGATAGGAGGAGGGCATTCATTAACCTACATGGATTTTTAGATCTGACTTGACAGTGAAATTTCAACTGACATTTTAACCTACAGCATTATCATTCTACAATTCTTTCCTTCCACACATATACATAGCCATCCCCATACTGTCAACTTGTAACTTCACATCATCACACAATTGCCTTTACAGCCAGACCTATTGGCATTGCCAATGTTTACCTAAATGGTGGCAAGTAATCTCTCTCTATGACCATAGCACTAACACATCTTTATCCATAAAAATGTATTATGTACTTCCCCTTCTTTCAACCATCCATTACTGACTCAATCCTAATTTAATACAAAACAGTAATTTTATTTATCAGTTGATCACGGTCCTTCTTGGTTATGGCAGATTCTTACATTGCAGCCGCTATGCCATCCTAAAATTCTTTTCACTCGAATAATTATCTCTGTCTTCACCTCTCGGCCCTCTATACAGTTATCCAGCGACGATTTCTAAGCACATTGCATGAACAGGGAAATAATTATGTTATTTCATGAATGTACAATAACATGTCACAGTATTGCATGTCCTCACAGTAGATCCAGAACTTCACAGTATATCTTACTATATTTAGTTGAGCCACTTTGCGAGCTCTTTACGAATGTGTGACTGACAAATTTACTTATTGTTACACCTGTGATACCGCCACACCTAGCTTGTATGTCCTGGTGCCAACTGTGAAGATTGTTTCATGTTTCATGATGAAGTTATTCTATAAATGTTGTATTTTACAGACGTTCTTCAAAGTTTGTAAAGCTTTACAATGAAGTTTGGGGTAATTTGTGTGTAATATTCTATCTACCCCAGAAAATGACTTAAAAGATATTTGACAACAGCGAGCCAGGTTTCCACCAAACTTTGGAGTGAGTATACATATAGCCAAATTTTGCTTTTGTATCGTGTGTGTCCCAACTGACTTACCTGCATAACCTTGGTTTGTGTATTTTTAAACATTCCATGTTATTCCCCAATTCACAATGATGACTGGAAGCTCACAGAACTTTACACAATGACTGCCTTCAGTTATTCTCAAAAATATATGCTGCTTTGAACTTTACAATACAGTCATCCAATACTGTCTGAAAGGCTAGGGACTGGCACCAACCCAAATGGAATTTTCCTGTGAATAGGCATTTCCTACTGCATCACCAATGAGGATTTGTGACATATGCGGTCACTGAGGTCAATTTGGTGATAAGTGAATTATAGAATATCTAGTGAACATATTTGGGACATTTGTCAACAGATGGAAGGGTCTGCCCATATATTCCTATTTTGATTATCAAGTCTCACACTCAATAGGTTCTAGGACACAATCACCTGCACCATCACCAGCGATGACACCATGCCCACCATGGAACACATGAACTTCCAGCTCCACACAGACGCCAAAACCACCATCAAAAGCACCCTCACATACAGACCTCCAGTACCACGAACAGGAGTCTGTGACGCCATAGCTGAATTCACCACCCTCCTCGCCGTCTAATCTGAAACTACATATTCCTGGGTGACTTCAACTTCCACCTGGATGACCTCTCTGACACCAACACCACGACCTCCTCAGAAGACTAGACAGCATCGGCCTCAAGCAGATCATCACCGACCTCACACACAGAGCAAGACACATGCAGGACTCTGTCTTTAAGTCCAGCAACAGAATTAGATACAGCCACACTTCTGAACTCACCTGGACAGAACACCCCATTGTGCATTTCACCCTCACCGAACTACCGCACAATACCCCCATCCGAAACAACACACCCTACCGCAGCTGAAACAAACTAACTCTGCAACAATGGACAGACGCTCTCAGCACCTACGAGCCTAACACCACTGCCAACCTGGACCTAACGGTAGAGAAACTCAATGCCTGGATCACAAATGCAGCTAACCAAGTCACCCCCACCAAACCACCAAAGAGGCACAAACCAAACAAATGAGCCACCTGGTACACACAAGAATAGCGTGCAACACGAATGCAAACAGCTAGAAGGGAGACAGCGTACCAACAAGAGCGGCACCGACTGAGCCACCTACCAAGAAACCCTCAACAACCACCACTGCCAAATCAAAGCCACAAAGAAGGAAGCCCTCACACGCCGCATTGAAGCCAGCGCCAACCAAACCAAAGAAATCTTCGCCATCATCACAGAATTCTCCAACCCTGTAGCCACAGAAAACACACTCCCTCCCTCACAAGAACTCTGCGACTCACTCGCCAATCACTTCCACTACAAAATCACAACCATTTACAAAAACTTCAAACCCCAACCCTCAGACATCCTCAGCAACCAGTGAACACAAGCAATGACCACCCACTCACCAACTGGGAACAACTCAGTTCACCCACAATCACCATCCTGATGAAATCGATCCACTCTGGAGCACTGATCCCTGCCCACATCGGATATTTAACCTTGGAAGCAACAAGATCAGCCACCAACTTACCACCATCATCAACGCCTCCATCAGCACCAACATCTCCCCCGATGCATGGAAGCACACAGAAGTCAGGGCCCTCCGCAAGAAACTGTTGGCAGACCCTAGAGATCTCCAGACCTACCGCCCAATCTACCTTTTGCCATTTCCCACCAAAGCCCTGGAAAAGCCATCAACACCCAACTCACCAATCATCTGGAAAGGAACAAACATCTGGATCCCTCCCTGTCCAGATTTAGAGCTAACCACAGTACCGACACAGCCCTGATAGCTGCAATGGATGACATTCGAGCCCTACTCAACAGAGGAGAAAAGTCTGCCCTCATCCTCCTGGACCTCTCTGCAGCGTTCAATACCATCTCCCACTACACATTTATCTAACGACTCCACCAGACCGGAATCACAAGGCAATGCACTCAGATGACTGCATCCTTCCTCACAGGACGCACCCAGAATGACCACCTCCCTCCCTTCACCTCACACATCAAACATACGATCTGTGTAGTACCACAAGGTTCATCACTCAGCCCTACCCTCTTCAACATCTACATGACCCCTCTAGCAGACATTGTCAGATCACAAAACATTAACATCATCTCATACGCCGACGACACCATACTCGTCCTCTCTATAGACACAAACCCTACTCAAACCAAGACCAACTTTCACAACTGCCTGAAGAACGTTGCAACATGGACAGCTGCCTCAAACTTAACACGGACAAGACCAAAGTCCTTATCTTCGACAGAAACACCCATCTCTGGAATGACTCCTGGTGGCCCATGAAGCTTGGACCCACCCTCACTCCAAAAGACCACACCCACAACCTTGGTATAGTACTGGACACCAAACTCTCCATGAAACGCCAGGTAAACACTGTCGCCTCAGCATGTTTTCACACCATCCTCATGCTCCAAAAGATTTTCAGGTGGCTCCCCATCAGCATCAAGAAATCAGTGACATAGGCCCTCATCACCAGCCACTCTACACCAGCACAACCTCCAAACTTTTGCAGAGACTCCAGAAAATCCAGAATGCAGCAGCCAGGCTAATCCTCAATCTGCCCAGGAGGACACACATCATCCAACACCTGAAAAAACTCCACTGGCTCCCAGTCGAAAAAAGATGGCAGTTCAAGCTCCTGGCCCACGCATACAAAGCGCTCCACAACAAAGTACCACAGTTCCTAAACTATCACCTCACCTTCTACCAACCAACCAGAAACCTCCACTCCGCACACCTCTCACTGGCACTGACCCCATGCATCCACTGCAGCCGCACAGGAGGACGTTCCTTCTCTCATCTCACCCCCACAGCCTGGAACACCCTCCCCCTCCACACCGCCCCCAAGCCACTTCAGGAAGAAGCTCAAGACTTGGCTCTTCAACTGAGACAAGCAGCACAGGGCCCTGAAACCCTCCAGGGTGATAAGTCGCGCTCTACTGATTTATTGATTGATTGACCTTTCATGCACTTTTGCAATTCATCCTTCAATAGCTCTTCAGTTCCTGTTAGCTTCCAGGCTATGCCTCGTTCGTCAACACAATGTGATTTCTGAATCCTTTAAACAGCTAAAAATTGTCAGGGAAAATCAGTTAATTGGACTTATCTTGTGGTTTCATGGACACTCCCTCCACTATTTCTTTTCTATTTTTCAGTGATATTTTCCTAAAAGTCTGAGTCTGAGTTTTTGAGGAATTGACATTAAAGGTCACATCATGATTTATGAGCTTGTGGGGCAGGGACTTGCGTAGCGGGATTGCAGTACTGCATATTCCGGTACTGTAGGTTGTGTCTGAAGAGTAGAATTAGATGTAAAACTACTGCCTATAACCTTTCCCACACAGTCAGGCCTACATTTAGCAGATTCCACTTCTAATAGGTGGAGCAGTGCAATGTTAGTGCATTTTGTGACCCAATAGGCTAATATCTTCTTTCTCTTAACAAAGTGGGATGATCAATTGATGTTCAGGGAAGAGACGGTATCTCAGTGTGGAGTGGGGTAGGTACAGCCATGTTGGTTGAGGATAATATAGGTCAGGGACCGTACAATACTATGTCTGTAGTTAGACAGGCCTCAGAGCAGGAGGGATTTTTAAAGGTGATAGGTACCCAATGATGGCCGAGTGGGGTGTGGGAAGAGAAGGACTGGGTAGAAAAGATCGGTGATCAAGGGTGATCGATGACTACAGCTAACAGTTGGGGGTTTACTCTAACTGTAGTCTGTGGCCTGGTTCCCCACTCCTTTGGGTAATCATATCAGGGCCTGTAAAAGGAAAGGACAGGCGAGTAAGGGCTGGGAGGGGCTTTTGCATCTGCCCAGTCTTATAATTTCCAACCCCGATGACTAGGAAAAGACCCAGACTGGGGAATGGGGGCGAGCCAAAGAAGAACAAACCTGGTAATCCGGGGGAGGTCAAGGGCACACAGAGAGCACAGTGGTTTCTATACATGCTTCTTGCCACAGCAGAGAAAGAGAGGGAGAAAGGATCTACTTGTTTATCTACATCATTGCATCCCTGAACCCTAAATGGAGGTATGCAAATTCAGCTGAAGGGGTTTAATATGTAGCAAGAAACATAATCCTGAATTTAACATCATCCTCATCCTCGTCTATCGCTTTGTGATGGAGGCGAATTGCGAGTTCCGAGCGTTTCGAGGAGCCACTCAGCATTGCTGCAGGTGAAGCAGCCGCAGCTGACTTGCGGGCCTAACTGCCCTGTCACAGAGTTGAGAGCCCATAGAGCTGAGAGCCCACAGGGGAGAAAGAAGCTTCTGGTACCTGCACCTGGCTTACCAAAGTGGCTTGGGTGTGTGCTCCATGATTGACCACAGTGAGCCTGACCTCTCCTTTGCTCATCTCACCTCCTGCTCTGCTCTGCCTCTGCCTGGGCTTGTTACAAATAACCAGATGGGAGCAGCTGGAAATGATGAACAGTACTGAGCTCAGCCTTAATGTGATCAAGGAAGAACTAAGAACCATCCGCCTCATGGTGATGCAACATTGATATGTATTGGACTTGATGACCACAATGGAGGGATAAAGGGACGCTCACTCTTGCCATCCAAACACTGCATTGATTACAAATTGACAAGTGTAAGGAGGGAGGTGGGCTCGACCAGGAACAATATGAAGGCTGGTTTGCCGGGCTTCCCTGGTGGTTTGCTGGACTGTGTAAGTCATTGCTGCTGGTTCTCATTCTTGTACTTTTTTTGTGTGGTCTCCTACAATTGGAGGTTACCTGCTATAAAAACACAGTCCTCAAATTGGGTAGAGTCAGACCTGTCAACCTTGGGAAATTTTCCACTGTGTGATCCTTCAACTTATTCAAGGGAGTGGGGATAATGCACGAGGTGGGGGCTTATTCTGGGAATTACCAGATAGTTTATTAATTGCTGCATGTGTATTAAATCATAACATTATTGTAAACATTTAAGTAATTTATATACATTAGCAGCTTTTCAGTGTTTCATTTGCTATCCAATACTGGTCTGGCAAATAAAGTGGCAGTTCTGTTCTCTTTCCAACTCCAGCCTAGGCTTTTAGATCCAAGTTGCTGCTTTTCCATATTGGGAATGAACAATGCAAGACCTTAATTTTGAAAGCTCATTGTCAGGTATTAATAAATATTTGCATGAGAACTGCCTAATAGAAAAAATTATATTATCAGCAATTACTTGAACAAAATGAACATGCCCAGATCTGACTTTAAGGAATGCACCCTTTTATATGTCTTAGTTGTTGACTTGGCTTTATGAAGTAATTCACTGAATAGTTCCCAACTGTAACATGGAACTCTACTTTCTAGGTAGGCATATTTTACAAATAAAATATTGGCAGTGTCCTATCAACTTTTAACGATTCTCTTGAGTCACTGTTATTTTTCCTAATAATGCTAAACACTCTTTCGAGTTCTGCATTTGAATGAGGTATTAATAGTACCAACTTTGCAACCTTAAAAAACAGTTTGAATTGCTTTTCATTATTTGTGCCAGTTACAATCATACGCTTCAAGTGGTGCCAAAAAATATCCTTTCGATTATGACACCTGCCATCTCCATCTTTTATAAGGGCCTCTGTGAATGCAGATCGTCTTCTTTCCTGTGTTAGAAATGCTTTGATAATCTGAGAAATCACCAAAAACCTCAGGACCTCTTTCTCATAAAATCTGAGAAGGCTGGAAAATCTTATTATAAAGTATTCAACATTTGACCAAGTAGCATTAACATGGTTTGTAATATTAAACATTTGACCAAGTAGCATTAACATGGTTTGTAATATTAACCTATTTTGCATTGATACTTTGAGGATTATTAAGTGCATATTTATTTTCAATATACTGAAGACTACACCTAAAGTACTGTTGTGCTGCCATGCAAACTTGCTTAAACTTTGCTTCCGCGATGTTTCAATCATTGAGAAGTTGCAGAAGAATAGATTTTGTAGCTCACCCAAGGAAAACATCTTCTGGTGACTTGTAGATATTTTCATCATTCAAATCAATGTCCCAGAGAGGAGTTGTCTTCAGGATCTCTGGCAGTATGATATGCTGTGCCAGCTTCTTGCGAAGATCCAGCATGGCTTTGTATAAAATATGGATGCATGGTTCTTGCCACTATAAAAGAGTGTTGAACTACATGGAAATTGGCAGTACTGATGAATGAAAGAGTAGGTGGACCTCTGTTAATGGATCTTCATACAATTTGAAGATGCTGAAATCTTACTTCACTGAAATTCTGACTTAGGGCCAAATTGTGAGTTTTGCGGTCCATATGACTGCCAAACCTGCAGTGGCGTAGTGGCTACCGCTGCATCGGCAGTCCGACCTCTGTATTACAACTTAGGCGGTCGGACCGCCATGGTACCGCAGCAACCGGCGGGGATCCGCAATCACGCGGCAGTCTGGGGCAGTAATATGGTGGTGGTGCCTCTGTGGCACCGCCAAGCATATTATGACTTTCCTGACTGCCAAACTTTTCATGGCAGTGAGGAAAGTAAGGGGGCCCTAAGTATCACCTGGTGCTCCTGTGCATGGGGGTGCATGCAGGGGGGCACATGATGTACCCACCTGTGTGCATGCAACCCAGTTCCTGCACTGGAAAGTCCATGTCACGAAGGAACTTGCTTTGCGATGCTTCGTCGCTGCAGTTCATAGGCTCACATATGAGCCTTTGAACTGCACTGCCACAGGACAACTGTGCTGTGCCAGTGCCAGCTCCAAGAATGCCAAACGTGACTGCCGCCCTCCACCAGATAACAAGTCATTTCGTGGTCTGGCGGGCGGTACAATAGCCTTTGAACTGCAGAGCCGAGGGAGCACCAAAGAAAGATCCTGCAAGGCAAGGACTTTGCAGTCCATGCCGTGCAGGAACTGGGTTGCACGCACACAGTGGGGCACATGCACCTCCATGCACAGGGGCACCAGGGCACCCTGTAGGGCCCCCTTACTCTCTTGATCACCACACTTTTCATGGCGAGATCACCGCCATTAAAAGTGTGGAGGTCAGGAAAGTCATAATATGCTTCACGGTGCCACAGAGGCACGCCAGCATATTACAACCCCAGACTCGCGGCGGTCCCATGGCAGTCGGACCGCTGAAGTTGTAATACAGTAGTCAGACCACTGATGCTGACCATGCAGACATGTGCCTTTTAAAGCAGAAAATATGGGTTCAGCTGCTGCTTCATGTTCTGCAGATGTATATGACATATCATGAAAATGGTTTGTGACAACATGTGCTCTTTCCATATCAAATACATTTAAAAACACAGCATTCATTTTCTATACCCCTGTGCCATTGGAGCAATCAAACACGATGCTAAAGGGTTCATTACGACACAAGGCTTTCAAATAATTTTTACATACAGGGCCCATGGCACCATTCAAAATGAGATTGTTTTTGTCCTTGCTGATGTACACTTTTTTGCAATTGCTGAATCTGGAAAGATTGATTTGAATAAATGGCCAATATGGCCTACGGTAGGAAGCGGTAAATTATGCTGCATAAAAAATTGCACTAGAATAGGCTCAAGCACTATGCAGGGCTGACTAAAACAAAACCACTAGTATTACATTGAATTAGTTGAGGGCATGCAGTAAGGTATCACTTTCTGATCCAAAGCATGAACAACAAGCAGGAAAAGTGCTCCCCCGTAGAGGGAAACATCCCTTATCTGCACTGCTAGGTTCCCAAAAAGAAGTAACTTGATCCAATATTCATCAATATTAGGCATAAAAAAAAAAAACTGTCTGTTGATTGATTCATTTAATCAATTCAAGAATTAATTCATTCAAGAATAATCCAATATCTTCATAATAAATTTTGTTTCTTTGACAATATGTTAATTGATCCAAAGATACATATTACACATTTCTACTAATCCCAATGCATGGGTTTTGTTCCCTTCATCAGGAGATGTAGGTTCTAAAAAAAACATATATAGTGAAGTCAGAAACGTCTGTCCTAAAAGGAAATCTATCACCAGACATCAAGTGTCAACAAGCCCTCGAGTGTCAAAACAGTGAAACCTAATCAGGGTGAAACAGGTTCATGCCAAGAGTATAAGTGTAAAGTAACCTAGAGATTAATCAAACTCGCAATAGATAAAATATAGTGCACGTATACAGTGGAAAGCATTGAAACACATGACTACCCATATCCTTCTGTAAATAAAGGAATCCAGGAAGTTGGAAATATGAAACCGCAAAGACTAATTACGTGCGTAAATATACCAAGTGCGGTGGGTTAGTCTACAAAAAAAACGGATCGCCAGAGAAAAGAAACATGCGCTAAAACAAGATGAAACGAATAAGTAAGAAAAACTTAGAAGAACATGTATCAGTCGGTGCCGCTTTTACATCGGCCGCCATGATAGTGTGTGAGGTCTCTCAGGACTAATGAAGGGTGTCGGAGTCAATGAGAAAGGACAACCATGTGGTTTGTGCTGGGGGAGGCCATATAGAAAGAGTGTAAGTGACCAGAATCATGCAACAAAAGTGTTAAAATAGAGAGATACAATAGTGTGACACCCCCGGGGGCATCAATGTAGGGAGAATGAACCTGCGAGTGGTTCCGGTGTTGGCAAAGAGGTGGCCATATTGAAAGGGAAATGTCCCATAAACTTAGTAAAAACCATGTGAAAAACAAATAAGGGTGAAACAAAAAGTGGAGGAATATGACAATTATAACACCAATAAATACAATTATGTGGGTACAACTAAGGAATTGAATAGAACGAGGGAAGAAAATAAAGTAAAAAGAAGGTGATCGCAACAAATTAAACTTCTCCGCTTCAAAAAAAAAACTGTGTAGAGTACGGTCATGGCGGTCATGGAGTCCATGATATGGATAAGGGGTAAGGCAAGAATAGTGAAGGGACGTGACCATATTATAAAAATAATGAAAATATAAAAAGATGACCTACCAAAATCAAGAGTTCAAACTAGAAATTGAATGGCCAAACAATAGAGAACATGAGGAATAGTATAACAATTAGAAAAAGATAATGTGACAGAAAGAATGGATAAATGAATTTGACTGCGACAAAATAAACGCCACCGCTTACAAGAAACAACTGTATTCAATGCGGTCATTAAGTCCATTAGGCATTAATAAGTCTAACTTTTTTATCCAGTACGTTTCACGTTGTAAAAGGTGTTTGCGGTTATCTTTGCCTTCCACAAAGTCAACTGTTTTCCAATATCATGTACTGCAGTTGGCAGATATTATGATTGCATTCCAAAACATGGGTAGCAATGACAGATTTGGCATTCTGTGTTCTGATGTTGCTCTTGTGCTCGTTTAGTCTGATTTTCATTTTGCGTTCAGTTTTCCCCACATAACCAAACCACAAGGACATTTTAACAGATAAACTACATTTTTAGAATCACAACTAGCCATAGTGTTTATCTTGATCTTGGTTCCTTTTAAAGGATGGCTGATGTAATTACCTTATAAAATGTTGTTGCAGCTATTACAATTCAAACAGGGAATGGTACCTTTGAATTCAGTTCCATCGTTAACTTTTCTTCTCTTACTTAACAGATCTTTTAAATTTTTGCTTCGTTCATAAGCGAATAAAGAAATATCAGAAAAAATCCCTTCTAAATCAGGCTCAGTTTGGATCATTGGCCAATGTTTATGAATGATTTTCTTAAATCCAGGACTTTTTGTTGAGAATTTAGAGACTAGGATAACTCTGTTGAATTTATCAGGTTTCTTGGTGGGAATTAACAGTTGTTCTCGAGTTTTAGTGAATGATCTGACCAACGCGTTGTCAAGTACCTCAGATGGATATCCTCTAGTCTTGAATCATTCAATCATGTCATGGGTATTGGCTTCTAGTTTCTCCGGATTGGAGACAATTTTCCTGACTCTCAATAGCTGTGAATATGGTAAGTGTGTTTTGAGGAAAATTTGATGAAACCTGCTGAAGTGTAGTAGGTTATTTTGATCAGTGTCTTTCCTGTGTATGTCTGTTTCAAAATTGTTGTTCACAATGAATAAATACACATCTAGGAAGGAGATACATTTGGCAGTTCCAGTGGTATGTGCCCAAAAGAACACTCCGTTCTCTTGGAGCAAAATTGGTGATAGTACCACACACAAAAAAGCAATGTGGGGAGGCAGAGGTTTTGTTGCCTGTGCGGCAAAGGCCTGGAATGACCTTCCTTTCCATCTGAGGAATGCCACTGATCTATTGGCTTTTAGGAAGGCCTTAAAAACCTGACTGTTTGACATATAACCTGTTCACATCACGCATCATTCGGAGGACAGTAGCTAGCGCCAGGACACCCTTGGGTCACCACTGCGCTTTACAAATGTTGCTAACATAACATAACTATTAATATAAGTAAATTCAACCCTGTCATTGACATGATTCAGTTCTTCAATGGCAGAGATGAGCTTGCCTCTGGTTCCCTTCCATAACACGAAGATATTGTCAATGTATCTTAGAAATGTAATAAGATTGTTCTTCCAACCAACATTGGAAAGGATGTGGTCATTCTCAAATTTGTGCATGAACAAGTTAGCGCAGCTGGGGGCAGCACAATTGCCCATAGAAGTGCTGGTGAGTTTTAAAAAGAATTTGTAGCCCCAACAAAAATAGCAGTGATAGAGTGTAAAATGCAGGATTTCGAGTAACAATACTTTCAGATCTTCATTCAAGTTAGAATGTATCAAAAGGTGTTCCACAGATTCGATCCCTAAGTCATCCAGGAACAACGTGTATAGAGACTTCACATCAATCGTACATATGAGTATAGCCTGGTCATAATCAATTTCCAATTGTTGACGCTTTTGTTGAAGCTTTTGTAGGAAATCAGTGGTGCCTTTTGTATAAGTAGACATCTTTTGTACAAAAGGTTGTAGGTGGCAATCCAAAAATGTACCCATCGGTTCGTGGATGGATCCCTGAGTATCTACAATTGGTCTAAAGGGTGGTGCGACCAAATCTTTGTGAATTTTCGGTAACATATAGATCGCAGGGCATCTCCGGCGTTCTTGTATTAAATAACGTTTATCTGTTTCAGTGATAGTCCCATTTTTGTTAGCAGTATCTAAAATGCTTAGTAGCACCTTCATAAATTCGACTGTGGGAATATACTGCAATTGCTGATTTGTACATGTGTCCAAAACATGATCATTGACACTCTGATTGATTATAGTGCGTGGAGTTAATCACTACAAGTGCACCTCCTTTGTCTGCTTTACAAAATGTAATGTCAGGGTTGTTGGCTAATCAATGGATAACGGCAATTTCTTTGTTGGTTAAGTTGGCATGATGTGATCTTTTACCTTTAAATAACTGTTCAATTTCCTTTTTGACAATGGTTTTGAAGGAATCAATAATTTTATGGCTAACTGGAGCCATGTAAGAGCTTTTGGGTCTTAAACCTCTAAGAGTACATTGGATCGCAGACAACATTTTCAAACACATTCTTCAGGCATAAAGTGCGCATGAATTTCAAAAAGATCACTTCCATATAAAGAACATTAGAATCATAAGTAGGAACAAAAGAAGTACCCACTTGCAATGTCTTGATGTCGATTGGACTCAAAGGATAAGAGGATATGTTGATCACTAGGTTTTTCTCTTTATTCTTGATTTTTGAATTCGGGTCACCATGTGTTTCCTCATGTTCATATTTTTGGCCATTCAGTTTCTATTTTGAACCCTTGATTTTGCCAAGTCATCTTTTTATATTTTCATTATTTGCATAATATGGTCACATTCCTTCACTATTCTTGTCTTACCTCTTATCCATATAATGGACTCCAGGACCGCCATGATCGTACTCTATACAGTTGGTTTTTTTAAAGTGGAGATGTTTAATTTGTTGCAATTACCTTTTTCCTTTATTTTCTTTGCTCATTCTATTCTAAACTCAAAACAACTGTTAACTCCCACCAAGAAACCTGATAAATCCAATAGAGTCAACCTAGTCTCTAAATCACTACAAAAAGTACTGGATTTAAGAAAATCATTCATAAACATTGGCCATAGATCCAAATGGTGCCAAAGCTGTCATTGCTACCCATTTTTGGAATGTAATCATAATATCTGCCAACTGCAGTACATGATATTGGAAACGGTTGAGTTTGTGGGAGGCAAAGATAACCACAAACACCTTTTACAATGTGAAACGTACTGGATAAAAAAGTTGGACCCATTAATGCCTAGTCACAGTTGCTCATTCTATTCAATTCCTGAGTTGTACCCACGTATGTTTTAAGTTGATTCCTTATTGGTGTTACAATTGTCATATTCCTGCACTTTTTGGTTCACCCTTATTTGTTCTTCACATGGTTTTTACTAAGTTTATGGGAATCTCCATTTCAATATGGCCGACTCATTGCCTACACCGGACCCACTCCCACGTTCATTCTCTCTACATGGCTGCCACCCGGCGCATGTCACACTATTGTAAATCTCTATTTTATTATACTCCCCCTTACTAGGTTTGCTTTTGTTAACTTTTTTGGTTATTTTTTCTAGTATCATTGGCCTTTTGTACACTTTTTTTGCATGATTCTGCTCACTTACACTCTTTCTATATGGCTGCCCCTGGCACTAACCACACGGTTGTCCTTTCTCATTGTCTCCGACACCCTTCATTAGTCCTGAGAGACCTCCTACACTATCATGGCGTCCGATGTGAACGCGGCACCGACTGATACGCGTTCTTCATACATTTTTACTTATTCATTTCATCTTGTTTTAGTGCGAGTTTTTTTTCTCTGGCGATCTGGTTTTTTGTAGGCTATCCCACCGCAATAAATACCGCACTTGGTTTATTTAGGCACGTAATTCATTTTTGCGGTTTCACATTTCCAACGTCCTGGATTCCTTTATTTACACAAGGATATGGGTAGTAGTGTGCTTCTATACTTTCCACGGTATACGTGCACTATATTTTATCAATTACAAGTTTGATTAATCATTAGGTTACTGTACACTTATACTCTTGGCATGAACCTGTTTCACCCTGATTACATTTTACTGTTTTGACACTCGAGGTCTTGGCACTTGATGTCTGGTGATGGATTTCCTTTTATGACAGACGCTTCTGACTTCATCATACTCGTTTCTTTTTGGAACCTACATCCCCTGATGAAAGGCCCAAAGCCCGCAATGCATTGGGATTAGTAGAAATTTGTAATATGTATCTTTGGACCAATTAACCTATTGTCAAAGCAACATCATTCATTATGAAAATATTGGATTATTCTTGAAAGAATTAACTCATGAATTGATTAAATGAATCAATCAACAGACTGCTTATCTTTTAATGCCTAATATTGATGAATATTGGCTCAAGTTCCTTCTTTTTGGGAACCCAGCAGTGCAGATAAGGGACGTTTTCCCCTACGGGGAAGTGCTTTTCATGCTTATTGTTCACGCTTTGGATCAGAAAGCGATACCTTACTGCACGTCCTCAACTTATTTAATGTAATACCAGTGGTTTCGTTTTATTCAAACCTGCAGAGTGCGTGAACCTATTCTATTACGTATTTCCTCCCTCTGATCAAGGCACACGGCACATCAACGCAAACATGTCTAATGAAGTTATTTCCAACCTTACGGACAAAAGAGTGAATACATTTGCTTTTACAGACAATGAAGCTCAAAGAATTTACGTCTTCATTGGTGAAGTGGAAACTACTGTCTCCAGTACAGGTTCGATCCAAAGCAACATCAAACAATTACTGCACCTCACTAAAAGAGAGATCAGTCAACGATTAAATGCCAGCACACTTATCAAATACCATCGCGTACAACGGATACCAAGAGGTCTCAGAATCCCACTTAAACCATCATTATGTAAGAACAATCCTAAATTTGAGGACAGGTGTTATGAAATTTTTAATAAATGTTCCTTGGATTTAATCCTTCTAATAGTTAAAGAGTTATCGAACTTCTTGATGAACTCTCTAGTGAAATCAATCAACTTAAAAGTGACCTCTCTTCTTTGGCTGATATCAACAGTCAAACATTTTGTCAAAGAAACATCAATCATTATGAAGATATTGGATTATTCCTGAATTAATTAATTCTTAAATTGATTAAATAAATCAATTAACCAACTGTTTATCTTTTGATGCCTAATATTGATGAATATTGGATCAAGTTCCTTCTTTTTGGGAACCCAGCAGTGCAGATAAGGGGCGTTTTCCCCTACGGGCGGAGTTTTTTCCTGCATAAAAAATTGAGCAACTTTTACTTCAGCCGGAAGTACTTTTTCATCTATGTCATTGGGAGCCGCACTGACACCAAATTGCAGTGTTTGCTGTGATTTCATTGTATTTAGTCACTTTCTGTGACCCTCCATGTTACTGTGCATTTGTATGTCTCTGACTCCTTGGTGTTCACATTTCATTATTTTTAAGCAAGCAAGACAGGTATATGAAAAAGGATAATTATTCGCTACACAGACAGGGTACTCTTCACCCTAAGCTTGTTGAAATGTTGTTTTGTATTTATTTTCTTCCGCCATTCAAACTCCTCATCTTAATAACTTGACCACTTAATTCCTGGCTACTCCTTCTCTTCTTTGGCATAGGACACCGATCTTCACCATCAATCAAGATTTCAGAACTGAACAAATATCCTCCTGTAGTACCCTCTGCTACTGACATTCTCCGCCAAACTGAAATAAAGTTAAAAAGATATTGGTTACACTCCAAGAGTCATCCTCTTTTAAAGCTCATAGTGGAGGAAGAGCAAGTGGTGTAACAGAACTCACTACCCCGAAAACACACTCACTGTGAATAAAACAATAAAGGAAAATACTGCAGAAAAATAAGAAAATAAAAGAAATAGCAAACCTGCCTTCCCCAAACCCACACCTCAACAGTGTAACTGCATATATGATAGTTTCATCACTGGTGCCTGATGAAAAGGACTAGGGGTAAGAAGCTGGAAGATGACACCTGTGGAGCAAACCACTATACCTTAAAAATGCAACCAAAATAGATGCATGTATGTGTAAATGTATATGGAAAATGAGCTCATCTTGCAAAAAGTAACCAGAATGGTTGCACATATTCCCAACAATAAGATGGTTTAAAAGGGGAAGGGCATAAGGCTGTGGACATTGATAAAGTTGTAGAAGGGCATGAACCTCGTGCAACTCACCCAAGACCCCATTTTTTAACCAAAGCTTTATATCTGGGTACAGCCTGAATCATGGGAGCTAAAATCTTGTGCTTCACACAGAATGCAACATGAGCTGTGTGTAAGTTTTCTGATTAATGCTGCACCCAAGCATATCATGCAAGGACAAACAGATACCTTATATTCCAGACCTGCTTTGCCAGTGGTTGCTAGCAGTATCCGATAAATGAGTAATGCAAACAATATTGAGAATAACTAGAATTGAAAGTGATTTCAATCTGAAAATGTGAGACTGAATTACACATTATTAAGGTGTGTGGAAGGAGTAGTGTCACTCCCATTTTCCCCTTCACACCTCTTTCCTCTGTAATATCTCACTGTATATCACTGCGAGCCAATTACATGCATTTTCTGCCCACACATTTCTGAAATACCTCCTTTTCATCAATACGTTTTTCACTAGGTCCTCCTTCATGTGCTTCCTTGCATTACCACTCACCTCCTATTCACCATTCCCTCTCTCTCATGTTACCTTTATACAGATCCACTAGAATTATGTGAATTATGTGATTCTGCAGCTGCTGCTTTTTTTCACATAGTTATGCGTTTGCCTTATTTGCATTATAATTCATCATCTGCTGCGTAATCGGCAGATTTTAACAAACACAAATATTTCTAGCTCAAATGAATCAAACGTTACTAAAAAAGTGTAGATGTGTTTGTGCACAGTGGAAGGCCCACTGCAAATGTCAACTGGTCATCTTTCAGCTGGTCATTTCTCTATTAACTTGTTAAACTGGTACTCATGAAGAAACTTTTTTGCCCAGCTAGTATTATCATGTAAAAATGACAAAATAAGTAATACTATCAGAAAATGTGCTCTGTTATGCTGCATAATTTAGTCAACCTTGCAGTATAATTTGGTATTCCCCTGCTGCATAATTGCAGTGGCTCTGCCCATAAACATAGAATTTTCTTTTCCTTTGGTGCAGCCAATATTTAAGTTGCTGTGTATACCTTGTCACACAATTTCCCATAAAATTTAAATTACAATTGGCACAAATGGTATCATTACTCTGTGTGCTCTGCTGAAAGTCTAAGGATTGGATGAGCATTTATACTCCTGAATTCTTCAGCCCAAAATGGGTTTATGTTAGCAGTCTGCAACCTGACATTGCCTCTTTTACAATGTTAGTTGGTCATGAAAATAGATAAGCGAGACACACTTATTCTGGTAAACTTTTATAATAATGTACAAAGGGAACACATAATTCAAATGTTAAAACAGCTCAGAAATGCAATGCAGAACACTATGAATGATGAAAGGGAAAATGGATTATTAGTTTGGGGAGGAGATTTTAATACTGCTTTGTGTTCGCATAATGATGATGCACTATGTGGCAAAGTAGATGAAAGAGAATGTAACCTCCCTCACTTTTCCCACAACTTACAGGGTGATGCCTTAAATGAGATCTTATTCTTCCTAGATATGAGCTTTGTAAACATGTTGACCTCGCCTCCAATCCAGTTTACACAGACTTTCCATGGAAGGGGGGCGAATACAATTATAGACTTTATAATAACAACAATTCGCCTCCAGGGTTCTAAGTTTTAAAACCCATAAAAATGTCTTAAGTGACCATTTCCCTCAAAGTATGAGTATATCAGTGGCATCAAAAACACGGATAGTATATCCCGAAAGGATCCAACAATTACAGGGTCTAGCAATAAATAAAATAAACGGATATTCCTTAAAATGGGCCCAGGTAGAACCATCTGTAGTTATGAAAGAAGTGGTGGATAACAGCAGGGAAAATATTATGAAATGTCTCGATGAGACTACGTCACACGAAGACATATTGGGATCCTATATTTGTATAACAGATACTATCAGGAACACTTTGAAAAGGGAAATGAGAAATAGGAAGGAGAAGAAGGTTGGATGGTTTGATAATAACTGTACAAGAGCATATACCACCTTGAAGAATGTCCTACATAAAAAGAAACGGGACAGAGAATAAATAGCCCAATCTAGGCGTGCATACAACCTAGCTTTAAAAACTAGAAAGAGGGAAATAAAAACGAATGCTTGGGCTGACTTGCATAAGGCAAGTACAGAGGGCGATACTATTGCATTTTGGCGTGTGATCAACTCTCCCTTCCTGAGACCCGAGACAATGCCAAGAATAGAAATCGCAATTGATGAAGGGCAATGGGTAGAACATTTTACTAAAATGTATGCTAAGAAACAGGATTTCAACATCCAAACTGTTTGCCCCTTTGTTCCTGGCCGTACAAACGAGCCCTTCCCAATTAAAATAGACTTCACTCTAGAAGAAGTTGAACTTGCTGTGAAAGCTAGTAAGGGCGGAAAGGCACCGGGACCAGATGGGGTACCCGTGAGACATATTCAAACAAAATTTGGAGCTATGGGGCCCCTTAATAAAACAAGTCCTCGCAGCAGCATGCAAGGTAGGACTCATAGGAACTTGGTCTGAGTCATTAATGGTCCCAATTTTTAAGAAAGGTGACAGGCAAAACCCCACATGTTATCGCCCAATTTCCTTATTAGATTCGGTGGGAAAGGTCCTAGGCCATATTATTTTAAACCGTCTCCAAGAATGGGCTGAAGAAAATAACGTACTAATGGATCTACAATTCGGATTTAGGGAAGGATTAGGAACATTAGAACAGGGCCTCAATTTAACAATCCTGACGGAAAAATATGTTACAGCAAAAAAAGGAAAATTGTACCTAGTCTTCGTAGATCTTTCCACTGCGTTCGATTCTGTATGCCATAATAAATTGTGGAATATTCTTGAAGCGATGGGAGTTGAACCAGCCTTAATTCAAGTTGTGAGAGAATTATATTCTGATGCTAGAGTACGGTATGGACCAAATGGGGAATACACAGCTTCATTTGCAGTAGAGAGGGGGGTAAGACAGGGTTGTGTTCTGGCACCCTTCTTGTTTACCCTGTATACCAAAGGCCTTGAGCAGGTGATGCTTGAGGGGTGCCAGGATCTACCACAGGTGAAAGATCGACCCATTCCCATCTTACTCTATGCCGATGACGCGGTGATAATGGCCCGAACACCACTTGAGCTACAGCGGGCTCTAATTAAATATAATCTCTACATGGAAAGCCTTGACCTAAAGATTAACGCTACTAAAACCTTTATAATGAGCTGTGGGAAAACTAGCAAGAAAGAAAGATCTATTTTTATTGGAAACAATAAGCTAGAAACCACAAAAACATATCCATATTTAGGTATTCTTGTGGATAATAAGGGCACATGGCTGCAGGCCATAAGGGCAAAAAAATTGATATTTATGAAAACAACAACAGCCCTTGTAAATTTTGCTCAGAAATTAGGTAAACGGCCACCTTTGGAATTGGTTAAAATCTAGTGTGTCAGTGCAGTACTGTACGGGGCGGGGATCTGGGGATACTGTAACGTAGTAGACATACAGAAAGTGGAAAATGCTTTTATTCGCTATATATTGGCTGTCCCTCGTTCGACTTCAACCTTTGTATGCCATAAGGAGTTGGGGCTAGAATATATTACGGATAAAATAAGGGTCCAGCCAGTACTATTATGGCACCGAATCTGGACCTCAACAAAAACAACATTTAATCAAAGGGTCATAAAAGATTCTCCTAAATTGGACCAAGCCCTAACTATTAGATGGTTGAAGTATATTAAAGATTTTATGGGGGACTTAGGACAGTCAGAATTTTTTGAAAATCCATTGAAGATGATTAATATCTCTAGGAAAGATTTAAAAAAACAATGTATGTCACACTTGGAAGAACTTAGATATGAAAGCGAAGCCCACAAACCGACAGTTCTCCAAAACCAGATGATCCTTGTTTCTACTGAAATGCAACCCTACTTGACTTACCATGGAACTGGGTACGATAGATTCGTGCTTGCACGTTTTAGATTAGATTCCTTTTATCGTTTAGTATCGTTCCCTACAATAAACGATTGGTCAAAAAATTTAGAAGCTTTCCCTTGTGTTGGTGATGCGTCCCAATCGACAATTCATATTGTTTTATTCTGTAAATATTATAGGGAATACAGAAAAAGGTGGATCCTCCCGATTTTAAAAATTTGGGGTTTGAGGCAATGTCGCACCGCCTATCTTGCATTGCAACTATTGGATAGTGAATGTTATACCAGAAATATTGCAATATTTTTAAAAGCGGTAATCAAGTTTAGTAAACAATTGTACATTTTAATGTATTGGTTTTATCTGTATAAACTGCTATGGACAGTCGCTTTTTACTTGGAAAAATTGAACAAAGAAGTATTATTATTATGTGGTTGGTCTGTAGATTTTAAATAGAATATTTAAAATGTATAAACATATAATTTGTATTTGTGTATTGTGCTTTTATGATTCTTCTTACCTTAAAATGAAAATCGAATAAAGCGAATTTGATTTGATTTTACAATGTTAGTTATTGGGGAAAACAAATTACCCCATTTTTATTTCACAAAATCCTCCTCTTAACAGTTGGAAAATGTTGGCATGTATGCAGTGATGGGCACAGTAATAAACTTGCACTACCTTTAGCCTCAGCTTCAATGCTCACACTCATGCATCCACATTCCCTTCCATGAACCCCATCCACAACCTGAACTCACACTGGGAACTGAGAACAGGCACCAAGAATTGCCTCAGTCACAGTATATTTGCTATACAAAAGTTCTCTGTTGCATGAAAAAAACACAGAGACACAGCATGTGGAAAACGCAGATACTCTTAGGGAAAACAAGAGCGAGTAACACATGAAACGTAAACAGGAGTTTTAAACTCTCATGGATTAACATGAGGGATCCTTTTACTGTCATTGTTGAGTACTTAGACATTTGGCCTTTAAAATAATGGACATGAATATAGAGCCATTGATTGTTTACCACGGGCCTGTTTCTTTTGAGCCTTATGGGACCTGAAGTTTTTTTCCTCTTGCAGTCTTGCCTGCTGTTAAAATTAAAGCAAGAAAAGACTGTATAAGATGAGCTTCTCATTTTGCTATAAAACTAACTAGACGATTTCTTTGGCGTTCAAGCCACTAAAAGGGCCTATTTGAGATCCCTATCATGACTGCACTAATTGTGGTCATGATGGGTGCCTAATAGATTAATTCCAGTGCCTCCAATAAAACTACTGGAATTGCTCTAGCAATTTTTAGGTGGAAGAACTGCATCTTGGGAATTGTAGTGCACAGGGGGTTGCTTTATCTGCATCTTGTAAGGACCTACTTTAGATTCCAGTAGTTCCTAACCGTTCTTCAAAGATGTTTACCAGAGTCTGTGGACTTTGTGGTAGGTCATCCTCCCTCACAACACCACACAAGTCTCTCCTCCTTTGCTCCAATGAGGACAAAGGCAGGTCTTCCCAAATGATTAATTTAGAAGAGCCCTGGCATGCTAAAGATATTCTGTAAGCCATTAACACCAAAACTACAGGGTAAATTAAAGTATTACATTCAAAAGCACCACATTTCTGTTTTCAAATGGTTTCATAGAACATTATGACTGGAGATACTGTTGGTCTTATGAAAAGTGGCATTCATCTGCCACAAAACAACTAAATGCAGTTTCAGACTTCTGAGCCCATATCTAGTTCAGGGATCTCCAGCACTGGCCCATGAAGACTGGAACCATGTCTTATATTTAGCACAGCCACATAGTACATACATTTATATACAATTAATCAAGATATAAATAATTTATATATGCATTCAATTGCCTGATAACATGGCTGCCTGGCACTAAAAGGATTTTTTCTTTATAGAAACAGCACACTTCTCTGTACATGTCTCTAACACCACTGATATACTTTATGGCTGCGCATTAAACTCATAAAATTCTCACAGACTGACCATTTGGAGCTAGCATGTGCATTTTTACCAAAGGCTCACCAGTCTCAGATGTAACTTTGGCTGTCTGGAGCCATTTCAAACCCAGTAAGTGTTTAATTGAGCAGTCATCGGACAGAGCAAATAGTGTGTATTTATCCCCGGTACACAAAAGAAACTGTCCACAAAGAAGGAGCCTAGGAGTACAACATATCTCCTCTAAGAGCCTGGAAGCCGATGTTATGTTTCATATAGGTACTCTAATATAGGCCCAGGTAACATCATACCCCTTCACCTACATTACCTCCCCTACACTACACTCTAACAAGCCTAGGATTAAACCTTTACCTAGTTCTAGTCCTCGGCGCAGAAGGAGGGTTTCTCCTGAACAATAGAGTCCTATAACTCCATCAATAGACTCACACAGTATGAATGAATATTCATAAGGGTTCTTAGAAACTAGGCTGGGGCTACACCACCTTCCTCCCCTTATCTACGTACACGGTCCATCCCATATGTCATCCTCAAATCCAACAATGGCTAATACAAGCAACAAGGGACAAAGGAGCCCTAGATACTTTCTGTATAAATATAGCACCTCTTGCTAATGTTAGACAGAGGGAACCAAGACTTCCAGGCCGACACACTGACCAGAGACACTGAGGCTCCTGCATGCAGACGCTCCAGCTGACAGTGGTCTGAACATCCCTTGTGGGGTGTCCAGCTCGAGACCAAGAAGGGCTCCTACATTCTCACTTCAGGTAATGGGGTTCGACTAAATCCTAGAGGGATTCTTGGCTTCACACCTACTCACATGCTAGGTATACTTAGGTACATCTAGATAGGCATCGTAGGAGTACGCACTTTCTTTTATCAATGCATTTTATATTCATGTATTTATTCATGCTTATTGCAAGATGGTAGAACTGTACTATCCTTTTATATTCGCTGTTCTGCTAATCATATATCTCTGCTACTGTCTAATGGTTGTTGCAGCTCATATATTCTACACGAGAATAACAACTGTTCAATAAACCCTTATTGAAATGCCCAGGATGTTTATTCTGTGTATCTCTGAGACAAGTTAAATGAGCACGAGTGACTGAGCGAAAAGTAGTACATTGTTTCCACGATCTTGAGGGATCAGGGTTGTCATGTTCTGTGGTTGCCAGAAACTATTCTCTCCCCGATAAGAGGAGACACTAGTGGCACTGTGAGCTAGCTTATGCAAACAGGCTAACATTTCTCGGTGGGGGTGCTCAGAGTCAGTCTGCCACCAAACCCACAGTTTATGTTATCCGAACGCGCAGGTCCTGCATGGACAATATAGGAACTACACGACATGGCGCCACCAAAGATGGTTGGGCTCTTATTTAACAGTAGAATCTGAGTAGTTCAGTCGTGCTATTCTCAGAGACCCCTACTCACAAAATGCCAGAGACGTCTGGAATGGGTGGGCACAAACTCCGCCACAGCTGAGTAGGCGAGAAATCCTATTTATTGGCTGTTGGTTACTCAAGCTTGAAGGACATTTTGTTCCTAAAATTGTGCATAAAACCTCATCATAGTTTCCTTGGAAAGTTAGTTTGTGTTCTGTACACAATGACTAACCAGCTCTTAGACCCAGTGCAAATGCCACTGCCCCTCTCAGACGAGGAAGAAGATGCAGATGCAATACAAATCGCACAAAGATTCCGACGTACTATCACCCTGAAACTATTAGAATATGGTTTAGCACCTAGGGGTGGCTTAGTAGCGTTCGTGATTGAGGCACACAAATCAAACAAAACGGAGATATTTTATTCGTGAGTTACATTCCCAGCAGCAGATGCAAGAACACAGACATTTCACTACTATACAGAAGGAGATACACCACAGGAATATGGTCCTTGCGAGGACATAGAAGTTCCACTTACTTACCAGGAACACCTATACTGGTTTAAAGGCGCCCTACCCCATATAAGACACAGAGTAAGATTAGGTCCGCTCGGAGGAGACGGTGCAACATGGCCAATATTAGCGGCCGACACACCACATCCTGACATTGACACAATGCCACAGGCAGACTTACTCTTACAACACAAGGATGTAATTAAAATCTACAGAAACCTGACACAGTTTGTCATGAGGACTTTCCCAGTCCAACCAACATCAGTTGCAACAAATGGAACTCAAATTCAGGGTACAGCAACTAAAATTACACCACAAACATTACACGCGGTAATGGGCAAAATGCCCACAAAACGTGAAAAAATGCCATTCTGGATAGCTCAGAAAATAACTCAGCTGGAGGCAGTATTCCCGAATACTACCTCGTTTGAAAAACACAGAATGCTAACAATCTGCTTGCCCATGGGGATAACATCACAAGTAGAGGACTGCACCTCTTGGGGTACAGTATTTGCTGCCATATATACCAGAACACTTGATATTCCTTAATTAGCAGTAGTACCAGACGTATTGAGACAAATTCAAAACGAGTACGGAGCAAAACCTGCCCTGAACTTGGGGATGAAGTTATTAAATAACTATGACCAGGTATCAGCCATAATACTAGCCAATATTAAAGGGGAAGCAGCTTCAGTGGCAATCCGCCAACGCCTAAGGGAGTTCGGCCCGTTAGAACAACAACACGAACTGCCCAAAATAATTGAAACTGCATATGCAGAATTAGGCAGAGACAGTTTGGGTGGGAAAGCATTAAAACCACAACTGATGGGCAGTCCTGAAAAGGATACTACAAAGCAGACACCTGCTTCTTCTAAAAAGAAGTGGGATAATAAAAAAGAACAAAACTTTAAAAACAGATCTCAATCCCGAGGCAGATCTCCTCCACAGGAGCCCTCTGAAAAGAGGTATGACCTCAGGAATAGGGATAATATTAGGAAACCTGACAGGTATCAGGATACTGATACACGTTCCTCTTGTTCCTTTCAGGGCTCGACAAAAAACTCTGAGAGAGAAGGATGGTCAGAACACAAAGAGTACAAAGTCCAGAGACAAGCAGCACTCAAGACTATACTTCCAAAAAAGAAGACAAGCCAAAATCGAAACCTCAGTTTAAGTAGAAGAAAGTTGCAGGCATAAAGATCAGCCATGCCCAGAATTCTGAGGACACAGCTTCTGAACGGGGAATGGGCTTTGACGATGCTAGACAGTGTGGCAGAAGTAACAATAGCTCACCAGAACCTGATGGAATTTCTGGTGACAGCGGACTTGAATGATTACATCATGGTGGAAACACCAGACACCAGGGTGAGCGTCCCACATAAGTTACACGAAATATGGATGGACTGCATCTTACCTGTTCTTCGATGCCTGTTTTGCGGTGAAGAATGCGTGTTGGACCTCTGTCTGACACTTGCAATGGACACGCCTGCGGACTTGAATACCCAGCTGGAACCCCTGAGGGCCCATGCTCGGCTATGTCCCCAGCGTATTCCCAACTTGATGGCTGCATTCCTCGAGAATCCGCAGGTGCCGTTTACAACTGGGGTGAGCTTTAGCTCCACCACTAGCACCACTAACACCCAGGTATCGACTACAGCACCGGCTGCCTCTACACCGGCTATCGGCAGTACTGAATATCATCTGTGCTCCATTGACGTACTCTGCGAGGTGTTACAAGGACCGTCCCCTGCAGCAGCAAGCAGCGATGATGTTGCATCTCCCAGTCAGGACATTTAACCTTTTAATTGGCTCATCGTGTGCTGGGAAAGAATTCGGATTTTTCATTTTTCTAAACTTAACTAAATTTGGAACACTTCCTAAAAATTGACACTTTCTCGCTGAAAAGCATGGCCTTTTTTACACATATAGACATTCAACTTATATAAACAAACTCAATTAAGACTGTGGCTTAAATGACAATTCCAAAAAACTAATTTTCGTAGTACAATCTTTTTAATTTTTCCCTTTTTAAGCAGTTTTTAAGATGATTTTAAAACAAGATTTCAACGAAGCTCATTTAAAAATGTTCTATGCACTACTATCTAGTAAAGAGAATAGTCCACTAGCATTTTTATCATTGTTGACTGTTCGGAAGAGGAGTGGGTGTTATGTTTCATATAGGTACTCTAATATAGGCCCAGGTAACATCATACCCCTTCATCTACATTACCTCCCCTACACTACACTGTAACGAGCCTAGGATTGAACCTTTACCTAGTTCTAGTCCTGGGTGCAGAATGAGGGTTTCTCCTGAACAATAGAGTCCTATAACTCTATCAATAGACTCACACAGTATGAATGAATATTCATAAGGGTTCTTAGAAACCAGGCTGGGGCTACACCACCTTCCTCCCCATATCTACGTACACGGTTCATCCCATACGTCATCCTCAAATCCAACAATGACTAATACAAGCAACAAGGGACAAAGGAGCCCTAGATATTTTCTGTATAAATATAGCACCTCTTGCTAATGTTAGACAGAGGGAACCAAGACTTCCAGGCCGACACACTGACCAGAGACGCTGAGGCTCCTGCATGCAGACGCTCCAGCTGACAGTGGTCTGAACATCCCTTGCGGGGTGTCCAGCTCAAGACCAAGAAGGGCTCCTACGTTCTCACTTCAGGTAATGGGGTTCGACTAAATCCTAGAGGGATTCTTGGCTTCATACCTACTCACATGCTAGTTACACTTAGGTACATCTAGATAGGCATCGTAGGAGTACACACTTTCTTTTATCAATGCATTTTATATTCATGTATTTATTCATGCTTATTGCAAGATGGTAGAACTGTACTATCCTTTTATATTTGCTGTACTGCTAATCATATATCTCTGCTACTGTCTAATGGTTGTTGCAGCTCATATATTCTACACGAGAATAATAACTGTTCAATTAACCCTTATTGAAACGCCCAGGCTGTTTATTCTGTGTATCTCTGAGACAAGATAAATGAGCACGAGTGATTGAGCGAAAAGTAGTACATTGTTTCCACGATCTTGAGGGATCAGGAATTCAGAGCAGGAACAGGCACCATTTTCAAAGAAGTTATTAGTATAGCTATCGTTTCATCTCCAGATCTGGAGAGAAAGCAGGAGTCTTTTTATGTTCCCAAGTTAGGCCCATGTAGCAAAGCAGCTTATTTCTCACATTGTCCAATTTTTTCAGCAGTAACCTTTTGCACATATTTGCGTGAGCAACAATGTTGGATTAGTTTCCCTGAAACTAAATCTGTTTACACATCTAGCTTCGCACAACTTCATCACAATGCCCTGATCATCATGTACAAGGTCTCTTTTCACACTATGGACAAATTGCATCTCTATCTTCATCCACAGGGCAACAGGGCTATCTGCATATCCATAAAATCCTTAATCTATATGCACATCGCAAGGCTGCTTTCTATTATAAAAGATGAGCATCCCAAAAGATTAGCAGAGGAGGCACTACTGCTGACACCAGAGGTCTGTGCATGCTGACAATTCACCACGAAGCGGTCTGACATCTCATGAGGGGTGTCCAGTTCATGACCAAGACAGGGTCCTTCATTCTCTCCCACCAGGTAATAGGGTTGTATCATCCCTTGGGAGGATTCTTGGCTCTACACCGATGCAGACTCTAGGTACACTTAGAATAGGGTTTGCATAGTAGGAGCACTTTCGATTACTGCCTTATTTTATAAGCCAGCATATATAAATTGTTTTAGCACCATGGTAGAACTATATCTACTATTCACGCTTTTGGTGCTTGGAATGACTTTTATCTGCTTCTGTCTATTAATCATTCCAGCACATGTATTTTATACAAGAATAACGCTGGTTCAATACATTTATTGAAAGCGTCCCACTGTGTATTCTCTGTATACTTCTCTGAGAATAAGTAAGCATGAGTGACTGAGCGAAAGGTTCTGTACTGTTTCCATGATCCCCGAGGGGTCAGGGTTGTCATGTTCAGTGGTTGCCAGAAACCATTCACTCCCTGGTAGGTTAGTCTTGGCACCAAGCCCCTACTTTCTGTTGTCCAAACAATGCGCAGATCCTACGAATTAGTAGGATCTTCATGACAGTCTATTATGCAAAGCAGGGGTCAAAATCCTTACATATCCCTGCAGCAGCGAGAGTGACCCTCTTTTAATTGAGAACAATTGTGCCCTGACAAAGAACCAAATCATATCTGTAGCAGCTGTCCATAAGGACTGTGACACAGGGGGACTAGTAGCCTTAAGCCAACAGCCATATTATTAAATTCTCCATCTGAAAAGATCAACAAGACTGAGAAGGGCAGCCAGTGCTCATGTATCGGCCCCATACCTTGGCCTAATAGACACATATCATGGTGTGTTTGGGTCTGATAGCATTTGCCCAAACAGCACTGTGAAAATAGATTCCCTGGGTTACTGTCACTCAAGTATAGTGACAACAATGTTACAACCCGCCCCCAGAGCAACTCATTCTTGCCATTATGCACAGTATGTGTTGTACATTGGATATCATGGCACGTAACTTAGAAGCACACAGCCTAAAACTGGCCGATCAAACTAAAATCCTTTGCAAAATATCATCAAATATCACAACTATTGACTCGGGTATACTTGTTATGTAGTGCTGGGCGGTGAAAGAAACGTTCAAGAGTAATACATTCTCTAATGAGATAAGAAACTGCTCAAAGATCGTTACTAAGCTCACAGAGGTCCCGGAAGTTATTAGTAAAATCGTAGATAATTGTAAAAAAGGAATAAGCAGAGTAAAATCTGCAGTAAAGTTGAGCTCTAACAACATGAGTTCTACTATGCAATGGCTGGATCAAGGTCCGGCTTTGAAGGAAGTCCAGAGGACACCAGTAGCTTCAGAAGGTAGCATAGACTAGCCGCTTAATGTTATCCAAGAAATCTGTACTTCACCCCAAAGACCAAGTCAAACAGCAGAACCCCAGAAAAGGAGGCAACTCACTAAACAATGGCTGTACAAAATCTTTAAAAACTCACAAAGGAGAAATCGGAGAAAGACCAGCTCTACAGCTTCTAAGACTCCAAGGTTAGGGGAACAACTATTCAAGGAGGAAAAGGTGTCAAATTCAGAAGAATCTATTGATCAAAATGTGCAAATTGGTAATAAAATAAAGTTAGGGGAGAACAACATAGAAATGGAAAATGCACCAGCAGACCTCCAAAGCTTGAAATGTGATGCTTCTTGCCAAGAGCACACACATATACAAAGACTGCCTGCTGGCACCAGGATGGCATCTAGAATAGTCGACAATGCTCTGTCTACTTCTGCTTGTCTACAGAATCCGGCGAGCTATGTGACTGATGGTCCATGAAATGATGCTCCATTAATAACAAGTAGCAAGATTAAATCAAACCAGTTGCCTGGGTCATTGCCATCTCCTCCTAATGGCACCAGTATTAAACCATACAAGGTTTGTTTAGGATCTATGGATAAAATTTCAGAGAAGATTCACTTTTATAGGAGTAGGGCCCACTGCTAGCAACGTACCCCAGCTTAAAACTCTTCCTTTTACTGAAGACCAACACCACAAGAGTCCAGGGCATGCTGTTACTGAAGCTTCCCAGAGTGAAGTATTCCCTCACATAAGTTTTATTGCCAATATTCATGATAACTGTTCATGACACTGGAGTACTGTCTTTCCAGCAAATAAAGATCGTAAGTTAGAAGTAAACTCTTGCCTACAGAACTCTCCTAAAACTGCTACAGTTAATGCACCATTGGCCATTAAAGGCCCGATTCTGATGCGGTTTGGAAAGCATTCTGACCAAATGGGTTTGGGAATGGTTTCTGGCCGAATCGGATCGGGAGAGTCCAACCGTCCAAGTACGATGCATCCGGATGCTTCCAGATACGATTTGGTTGGACTGCCATTGACTTAAATGTTCCGTCCGAATGCATAGGCTCCCATTGAAGAAAGGGGTGGCTGGGGAAAATCGGGCACCCTGTGGTGGGCACCTCCTGGTGCCTGCCACACTGTGCATGACTGGTAAGGGGGCACCGATGGGTACCCCCACGGGCCCGATTGGGAAGGCTCTGGGTGCAGGGTGTCCCACTACGGCCCCCAAAGTCTGATTCTGACTGCCGATTCGAGTCAGATGGCACGATTCGGAAAGGCTGTCCAAATCCAGCATCGTACTCGGTCATTCAGAAATGCGGCCCATAGAGACGTATGATTCTGCTCCGTATGGCTCGGTCATTCCAAATGCCGTGGGGTTCGGATTGGGATATTCCTAACGCCTAACTCGCATCGTACTTGGTCGGTCGGAAACCTTTCCGAGTCGGTCGGAAAGACACGTTCAAAATCCGATTTGGACGGAGCAAATGCCGTTAGGAGGCCTTCCTAAACACATCGGAATCAGGCCCTAAGTCTTTTCATAAAGCAAGAGCCCTTAACACTGTTGCACTTGGATCAGTTCAGACTGGAGCAGATACCACACTATTGGGAATATCACGGACGAATGCCCCACACACTACAAGTAATCCATATGAACCTGGATAAAAACCAGCTCATATCAGACAAGTATGATTAGTGGCCTAGTGCATCGGGAATTGCAGGCACAAGTATATCATGCTCCAGACCACTGAATGTGGGTATTAGGAATATGTAAACAAGGCAGGGGCGAGATGATTTGGATGGATCCTTAGATAAAGCACTAGGGTCCAAAGAGATGCAGAGAATCTTTGTAGGCAAACAACCAGCAATTGTGTTAATCACACCAACTTATCTCTTGTGGGAACACCACCACATCTTAAATAGATGTGATCTATTGAGAGTCCTGCATTCTTTGCAAGGACTAAAAATGTTTCCTCCCAAGAACTGCTTAGAGTTGGTTTTATTTCATCAAATCCTATGGAAGAGGGGGAAACCACAGTAACATGGTGGGCAAATAAGCATACAGCAGAGATGATACTTAGTAATAGTGATATACTAGCCAATTGGGGTATACTGGTATGTCAAGGTCTACCTGAACCATATCCAACTCTGGAATAATGTCAAGAAAAACCAGAAGCAAGATGCAAAATATGAAACTGCATGACTTGAAATAATGTTCACCTAATATGAATACACCCACTGAGGGCGTCGTTGAGGATAGAATGGCCCCAGAGATGACCGAAGTTTCCAATCCAAAACTTCCTACAATTGTTTCTGAAGAAGTTTCCACATGCACTCCAAAAACTACATATGACCTTGCAACTAAAAGATCCTTGCCACCTCTGATGTTGAAAAAGCCTTGCCAGAAACATTACATTGCCAGAGGCTATTTCCAATTGTGTCAGGAAATCAGTATCCTGAAGGAAGACAGAAGTCCTACCCTAATTAGCTCGCCTGTAATCATTTCATCTCCAAAAGCAAGGCACTAGAGCAATCCACAGCCAGACACAAAACAAGGCCCCTGGCCTTGATGGGGTACAAGTGGATAGATTTAGATCAGAGCTCACTACATAGCTACCGATTTTAACTTCATCTTAAAATGCTATTTGGCTCCAGGGGATGGTACCGGTATCGTGGAAAGCCACCATAATCGTTTCTCTTCATAAGAAAGGCTCACGGAATGATCCCGCTAATTATCAACCAATGTCCCTGCTCAATGCAGTAGGGATAATTTGTGCAAAGCTCCTGGACTCTCTTGTAGATAATTGGATGCGTGATAATGGGATCATCAACGTATCACAGACAGGTCTTAGGAAAGGCCAAGGCACAATTGAACAAGCGATACAGTTATTCAACATCGGCCTGAAATATACCAGCAGTAAAATATCTAAATTGTATGTGGCATTTTATGACAAACATTAGCCTTGGATACCATAAACAGTGAGTTGCTTTGACAAACACTATCATCCCACGGCTGCCAGGAAAAACTGGGATAGGCAATCAAATTTCTATATAATAATAATATGTCTTCTGTCAGATATGGCTTATGGGGAGAATTAACTGAGAGCTTTGATGTCAACGTTGAGATCAGGCAGGGTTGCATTCTGGCTACAGCTTTGTTTAATATTTTTATCAATGATGTTCACAGCTATCTGAAGGCCTTAAACCTTGGTGTGCCGGTTTGTGGGGTTAAAAAACGGCAATTCTGCTTTTTGCCAACAGTGCAGTGCTCCTATCTCGTACTGAATTGGCCATGCATACGCTCTTAAAGGCATTCAAATATTACTGTGATATAAAGAAGTTACAGATTAACTTTTCAAAAACAAAATATATGATTTTAAAGGGCAGTTCAAAGCTGAGGAGTTCCTTTAAAATCTATGGAATTCCTTTAGATCATGTAGAGCATTACGGTTACCTCGGAGTGAGGTCTGACTCAAAGCTGACTTGGTCAACCCAACTATTAAAAGGCGAGGCCACACTGAGTCGGCGGAGTCCTCAGCTGTACTAAAAGCCAGGGCAGCAGATTGATTGGCCCTGCCCTTGAGGCATATAGAGAGCAAGCACTTGTGTCAGGGTTTTATGGAGCAGAGATGTGAGGCTATAAAAAGGCCAAGATGTTGGTAAGGGCAGAGAAATCATTTTTTTACGCCAATTACTCCTCCTTGACCCAGGGACTCGAATGTGTGCACTGAGGCATGAGCTGGGACTTAAATCGGTTGAGCAGTATGTAGCACTATGCCCCCTCCGATACTGGGCAAGAATATGGACAAACCCTGAGTTGATAATCTATTTGGTCATCGTGCAAGAAGTTTGGTTGCAAGCTAAACTAGTAAAACTACCCTGGCTCAATCATGTGGCAACTACTTTGATAGCTATTGGCTGCACCGAATGCTAGTTTGAACCAGAAAGGATGACAGTGGAAAGTGGAAAGGTATGAAAGGAAAGGTTTTGGCATTATATTTTCAACAATCAGGCAGGGAAAAATGTATTTCAGCTCCAGATTTATAAACCCATTCCTACTTTTGAACCATACCTGGACACTTTATCCAGCTCCTAAAAGATACCTATATATGAATATGCCGTCGAAAACAGTACATTAGCATCAGGAAGAAAGGTGTAAATAGTTCATCCATCTGTTGGTGTGAGTTTGAGAGGATAGAATCTGTGATGCATTTTATGTTGTTCTGCACCTTTTCCTTGAAGGCTAGAAGAGACTACCTCCATCCGTTTTATTGCTCATTGTATGAAACACTGCAAGAATGTCTTGATTTTATGTATGTAGATAGATTCGGAATTAATTTTTAAACAGGTCACTTTAAATATATATGTGACGTAGAGAGCAACTAGAACATTTTATTAAACATAATTATGTGTGGTATCTGGTATTTATCTCGTGTGCACATGCTGGGTTTATCTGGAACTTTACAGAATGTGATGGTGGAGTGTTCCATTAGAATCTCTACTAGTGTATTTTTTAATGGAATGTATTGTTATAAAAAAGGGAACCACTCAGCATTGCAATCACGCCATACACCTTAACATATGCACTGTGGAGTTTCTGTCCACTTACTGAAGCTGTAATTTTCCTCATTAATCTTCAGCAACAGGCACGCTTTGTCTCCTTTGGGGTGCTTGTGATTCTCCAGCAACAGGCACGCCCGTTTTCTACATCTGCCTGTCATTCTTTATCCTGGCGATAGGCACGCCTGATGCCTATTTTTTGCTTAAAGCTGTGAGTTTGCTCTGTGACAAGCACACTTTGTTTGAAAACAAGTTTGCTTTCATTTCTTGCAAGTTTTATAAGTTGGGCTTCGCATATTCAGCGATAAGCACACTTAGCAACACATCCTTGTTTTTCCATCTTGGGGTGTAATATTTGGTGTGATAACAATGCAAAATGTGCCTGCGCCACCTTTTTACTTGTCTTTGCCTGGGGAGCCTACGATTAAATGGAGCAAATGGAAGAAGTTTTTCGAGCATTATGCTAGGATATGCGGAGCTTCTTTAAGTTCGGATCGCAAGACTGCATGGTTGTGGCACTGCCTGGGTCCTGAAGGACAAGAAGTCTTTGATCATCGACCTTCTGTCTCTGATGGTGATGCAGAGGAGCTACATTGCTATGAGTTATGCATCAGAGAGTTAGACAATCACTATTTAACCAAAAGTTAGTACTATACTTAAGTGATACCATTTTGGTGGACGAGTACAGAAAGAAGGGGAGTCCATAGAGAACTATGTCACAAATTTGCGAAAGTTGGCTTTGTCATGTAAATTTTTTAGCACAATGTCTGAGTGGATAAGGCATCAAGTTATGCTGAGGTGTAGCATCGAAAAGGTCATGGATGAACTTTGGCTAAAAGATGATCCATCTTTGGAGGATGTTTTAGGAACAGCTTCAAAATTGAGCACTCTTTGAAGTGTGTAGAAGTCATAAAAAAGGACACAAAAGTAGATCTACATGCTGTAAAAATAAGACGAATGTGGTAAGAAGTAATCAGGGATGGTTGGTAGATCAAAAAGTTGGCGAAAACAATGACGGCAAATGTTACAGGTGTGGAAGCATTAAACACATGGCCTTTTAAAGAGAGAGTTCAGCACTTAGAGCACTGTGCAGGGACTGTATTAAGAGAAGTCATTATCAAAGCGAGTGTAAGACTGAAAATGTCAAGGGAAATGTTAAAGTAAAAGAGGTGGAGGTGGAGTAAAGTGATGATTCAGATTTTGAGTGGGGACAGATGGTCTTGCAAACGGGTTGTGGTGTGCAAGAGTCTGTTGATGACATATTAGTAGATGAGAAACAAACTAAAGTTTTGTTTGACTCTGGGGCAAAGATAATGTTGGTTTCTAATGAGTTCTTTAATCAGAACCTGGAGGAGAGTGTGAAGGTGATGAAACTTGACATCAGACCTTTGGCTTATGGTGGGGAACCTATAAAATTGAGAGGGTATTTCATGGGAATGATTGAGTATAATAGAAGATGGGTTGCTAAATGATTTATGTTTCATTAAGAGGTGACACCATTCTGAGCTGGTTTCATCAGCGAGATATTGAGGTCATGCTTGATTCTAACAGTGATCCTCCCATAATTGTGAACGGTGGGATACAATCAGTCCTACAAGTTAAGAATGGGTTACCATCAGAGGAATTCATGCAGAGATGGTAGAATCCATCCGTCTTTAGATCTGAATTAGGGTGCCGTGGTATAGTCAATTAAGTTGAGAGAAGGCACACAATCTCAATGCGGTAAAGTGCATGGAGTACCATTTGATGTGAGGAATGAGATGCAGTTGTAAAAATTGTTGAAAGAAGGAGACATTGAAGAGGTGGAAAGGAAAGATTGGTTGGCTCCAGTGGTTGTTGCCAAAAAGAGCAGCGGAGAGTTGAGACTCTGTGTTGACTTGCGTGCCAAATATTGCGGAGATATTGACATCATTGAAGGGAGCTGAAGTGTTTTATTCAATTGATTTAAAGTCAGTGTATCATCAAATAGAACTGGAGGAGAATTCAAGGGACTTCACTGCTTTTATAACACCATTTGGTAATTTAGGTATAAAAGAATGCCGTTCATATTAGTATCAGCAGTAACCCTGGGCAAAGCACTACGCTACGCTCGCGTAGTTTGCGAAGTTTGCGTTACTTCGCACTACGCGAATTGCACGTAGCACAGTGCAAACACGCGTAGCATAGCGTAGCGTAGTGCAGTGGTCATTTTTTGCTTGCTCGCGGTCCTCAACGTCAAGTTGGCGACCGCAAGCAAGCAAAATGACATCCCGGCAAGACTTTTTCCTCGTTCGCGATCAGCAACATCAAGTTGTCGATCGCGAGCGTGGAAAATAAACCTCCCGGCGAGATTCTCAACGCGGGGAGGTCAGGTTTCTCATTGCGAGTGGTCGCGTATGCTCGCGACCGCTCGCGATGAGAAACTACCAGTCCGCGTTGAGAAAGCTGCCGCTCGAGTACAAATCTACTCGAGCGGCAGTAAAAGACAGCTCGCACTGTGCAAGATGCCGTTTTCAATGATTGCACAGTGCGGACAAGCATCCGGCACTGTGCAATCATCGCGAACAGCGCACTACGCAGTTCGCGTAGTGCTACGCGTAGCTCGCGTAGTGCGAACTGCACTTCGCGTGGCTTCGCGTAGCGCTACTTCGCGAACTACGCCCAGGGTTAATCAGCAGTCTCTGTTTTTCAGAGAGCTATGGAGAAAGTGCTGAAGTGATTGGATGGCATCAAACTATATCAGGATTTGGTGTGCACGATGAGAGAGTGAATATGGCTCTCAAGAGATTGGAAACAGTTAATTTGACAATAAAAAGGCAAAATTTAAATCTAGGCGGACATTCATAGAATACCTAGGACATGAAGTTTCAAAGGATGGAGTTGAGCCAAAATTTAGCTTGGTTAGTGCTATAAATGGTTTGTCGTCCCCTTCAAATAAAGAGGAGCCTTTCAAATTCTTAGGGATGGCATAGTACTATTGTAAGTTTATACCTAATTTTGCAGCTAAAAGTACAGAGATGAGACTTGTGTTAAAGAAGGGGGTGACATTTCTCTGTGACAGGGATTGTGAAGAGTAATTCAAAGATATAAAGAGAGGGCTCATTGAAGCTCCAAGTTTGTGATGTTTCACCCCAACATGAAAACGACCATCATTACTCATGCAAGTGTCGAGGGGATAAGAGCAGTTCTTTTGCAAAGGGGTGGTCCTAACAATAGAATTATTTTGTTTGCGTCCAGAAGCTTGCGAGGTCCAGAAACGAGGTACTCAGTGATCTAGAGGGAGGCCCTGGCGATATATTGGGAGGTCAGGAAAATGAAGACATTTTTATGAGGGGTGAATTTAGAGTTAAGACTGACCACAAACCTTTGAGAGATTTATTTCAGAGCAAGGGGATTGAAGCAGTGTCAGGAATAATTACTCGCTGGGTGGTGGCATTGGAAGAGTGCAATTTTGTAGTGGAAAATATCTTGGGGGTTAGAAATGTGCTTGCAGGTACTCTATCTAGATTCGTGTCAGAACATGAAGAAGTTGAGTGCTAGGAAGATGATGTGGATGAGGAAGAGTGTGTAGGTGTCATTGATGGGGTGGCTATTTCTGAGGAGGAATGGAGAAAGGCTTCATGTGAAGATGGTAGTATTCAAAAAGTGTTTGAATCATTAAGAGTTGGTTGGAGTAAGAAGGGGTGTGTTTGAAAGGAAAGTCAGAAGTTTTGGACTGTGTAACATTATGAAATTTGGGGTCTTTGACAAACGTTTTGCCTACCTGTCCTGTGACTGTATTGCTCATAGCTCACAATGTCCAAATTTGTTTATACCAGGAAATGGAGAACTCTGGGGAGCACTTTATTGGTAAGTTCAAATTCTCTTAGATCCATCACAAGATGAACCATAAAAATCTTAGCAGCACTGACTTCTAAAATATTACTTTTGGGATAATCTTTTTATAGCGTTTTAATTGTGGCCTCTTCTATTATTAACAAGATGGTCCTAAAAGTACAAAGCATCGCTCACGGTTATCTGGTCTTGTGAGACCGAGTGAAAGCAACAAGCTCTGGCTTACCCCAAAGAAGTGTGTGCTAGATTCAGGCACCAGGGTAGTACTGCTGAAAAAGTTACCTTCAAAAATCCAGCGCAGAGTGGAGGATGTCGCTAGAAGCAGGGAGAGCGTTGCGCATGGTCGTCGCTGTAGCGCGAAGAGCAGGCCAGCCATTTCAGACGATTGTTGCTGTAGCACAATGATTGTGTCGAGTGTCGTGGACGGTCATTGCTGGAGATTTGTGTTCACGGTCTCCGCATGTTGTCGATGCTGTAGTGCAAAGTGCAGATCACGTTGGCGGTCGTCGCTGACAGTTGCTGTAGTGTGAAGAGTCGGGTTCACTGGGCTTTGTGTTGGCGGTCAACACAGGTGGTAAGATTTTGGCACAAATGAGCCTTTACGTGGTCTCGAAGACCCCAAAACTTTAGGATTTCTCCTTTCCTTCAAGGAGGACCTCAACTGATGGCACACCATTGGTCTAGAGCCTTAAGGGCACTTCTTGTTGATCAGAAACTCACTCCAGCAGGTGCCAGCAGGGCTCATGGAGGTCTGGCTGCAGGTCCAGGCTGGTCCAGTGCTGCAGATCTGCAGTGAGTCCTCTGGAGCTTGTTCTGTCTCCGCAGCTCAGAACAGGAGGTCAGTCAGGTGACCCATGTAGTCACTTCAGCCCGGAGAGGAAGGGTGCAGGTCCAGTCTTCCTTCTCAGCAAGCAGGGCAGGTCTCCAGAAGCAGGGCAACAGGAAGTCTTTATTCTGTATTATCCACAGGTCCAGTAGTGTACTAAAGATTGGGTCTGAGAGTCTTCTTTTTGTACATGGGGCCCACTTTGAAGCAGGCCCATAGAAAGAAATGTATTTTTAAGGGGGCATGGACCCCAGCTATGACCAGACATTAAAGCTGTGTTCTATAGGTGCATTCTTTCCCCAATACTGGTTACACTATTAAAGATCAATCCCACAAATGTCATATTACAAGAATATTTTGGGCAGAATACCAAAAGGTAAGTGTATATAGGGATGTATAGATTCACTATTCTATCTTCACATCTACATACCTTGAAGATATATATATATTGCATATGTACATATATATGGAGTAAGGTACAGAAAATCTACACTTACATACCTGTTGATATTTTGAATTCAATACTCTGTACCATCGATATTCAGGTTCCGATATTCAGAGCGAACACCATGTGATTCTATGTGGAGGAATATTTGGACTTTTATAAGGAACATATTAAAGTACACGCAATCAACTTTCCGCAATCCAACTTTACATCCCATCAATTAGATGAGATTTAAAGTAGAGGGGAGTAAAGTTGTAAAGTAGACCAGGTCACTCTTTGTGTATTTTCTAAACTTTCCAAGCTTTGTGAAATGCAAAGCTTATGAAATTCTTTTTTGAAACAAAATAAGCTGGCCTCATCTCAGAGCCCTCCCTCCCACACCTCTTACCTCAGTAGGTGGATGCCCAGCCTCTACACTCAGGATATTTACCTGGTACATTCTGCATCAGGAACTTATCACACGTGGAAGGCCCAAAATTCTAATTTGGCCTACTTCGGTAAGAGAAGTTTTAGTTTAATTTGCCACTAATTTAAAATAACTTTGAAGAGAATATTGAACATATCCAACAAGAACATTTTGGGAAATTCATGGCAAACAGAGTGTTTTAAATATTTGAGGGCTGCAACTATGGTGGAAACTAAATAGAATGTAGATGTATTTTACAGGGGAAGTTCAGAAGATCCCACAATTAATTTCACTATAAGGTTGTGACAAAATATGGATAGCTCAATTATATGAATGGACCTATTCAAGTCCATTGTATCCCTGTGGGCACCAATATTGACTATCCACTTTAACGGAGCCCTTAAACATAGTCTACCTTGTTCATGGTCTAATTCAGTAATCGTCCCGTATACAAAAAAAGCTCGAGAGATAACCTTCAGTGCTATCGCTCATTCTCTCTGGCAGACTCTGAGGTCAAATTTGTAGAGAAAATGCTTTAATCTAGACTAACGTCCTGGGCTAACGACTGCGGAGTGCTCCATGGAGTTCAATATGGTTTCATGCCGGTTAAGGGCACAATGGGTCAATGTTTAAACCTGTATCTTTTAGTTAACAAGTGCACTGTGGCTAAACACAAAGCCATGCACTTGGCCTTTATGGACTTAAGCTCTTCTTTTGACAGGGTCAATAGAGAAAGTCTGTGGCCCATAATGCTGGGTTTGTGGATCGACAAAAATATAGTACTCTTTCTACATGATTTGCATCTTAGTTTGAGTGTGTCTGCCAGGTATGGCTTGATGGGAGAATACACTGAGCACTTTTCGCTCAATAGGTGGTTCAAGCAAGACTGCATTTTGACCCCCTTTTTATTCACTCGTTATATCAACAAGCTGGAACAGCTCTTAGTTACTGGGGGCGAGGGGGCGGGGTGGGAGCGTGATCTGACTATTTTAGATGGTCAGCCTGTCCCAGCTCTCTTATATGCTGATGATACTTTTTTAATTTCCAGGGAGGCTCGAGGCCTCCAGATTCTATTGGAACGTTTTAGTAATTATATGGGCTCTCCTGACTTAAGTATCAATCTCATCAAATCTCATGCTATAAAATAGGCCTCAGAAACACTAAATGCAGAACCCATCTATATAATGGACATGCACTTACCAAAGCCAAAACTTTTCCTTAACTCTGCATTCTGTTTGACTCTCACATTACCTCTTCGCCATTGATTATGCAAAGAAAGCATGTCTTTGCCTGTAGTATTACTTAGGTTTTCGACTTTATTGCCAGATTAGTGCACAAGCTGATAGGGGCTATGCTTGAGATCTATAAAGCCAAGTGTGTGACTATGGCGTCTTATGGCTGTGACATTTAGGGGTATGCCAATTTACAACCCTACAATGTGTTGAGAATATGTTCATGAGAAGGCTTTTTACACTCGCTATCAGCTCATCTACATTTATCCTCCATGATGAAATAGGGAAGGGTTTTGTGTGACTCCATCTCTCTTTCTATGGATGTCCATCTGGCTCAGACCTGAGTTGGAGCTTAACAGGATGTTTTTGAAGGACTGCCTAGGACTGTACCATGCTTTACACATACCATGGGCTTCCTGTGTTAGAAAGTTTCCTCAAATTAGGTTGACCCTTTCTTTTTCGTAATCCAGAGAGTATCGCAAAAGCAGACATCACTTAGGTAAAGGATGCCTTTTTTCAGTCAGTTATGGAAGGAGAGAGAATCCCTTGGCCTGCACAAGGTCTTAAGTCGTATATACTAGTACAGTCTACTTTGTCCACAGAGTCATATCTCCTATATGATGTGTCCACCTCTCATCGTTACCTACAAACACATTTTAGGCTAAACATGGTTAATTTTTATTAGGCTTTCCTGAAGGATGGTGCTGGGCCTTTAATAAAAAAAATAATGAAACTACGTACCTTGTGCTCGCCGCATCGCTGACTCGGTAAGGTAAGGAAAGGCGTTTTATTCATTTTTTAAATTTTATTTTAACTTACACATCTTTACCCCCTGCCCCGCACCAACGCCCGCCACTCTTACCTGTGCCGGCCGCCCCTGTTCAAGGCACTTTGCATTGTTCACAGAGCCTCCAAGGAAAAGGACCACTATAGCTACAAGCTAAATTCAAGCAATACAAACAAAACAGTACACTGCGCTCCAGGCTTGCACCACTTATCATCATACCACCTTACCACAAGAAATCTGTAGGAGGCACTGTTTTCTCAGTACAAAGCTCTGAGACTCACTACCAGCCAGAATTGAAAGCATCCAGGAGCACATGCACTTCAGAAAACAGTTGAAAGCATGGCTATTTCCAAAACAACTACCACACATGACAACTGTACCCAGAAAGGCATTCACACCCCCTAGCTCAATTTACAATCCACAGATTTGACTCAACCCAACCAACAAACTACTTTTGGCAGGTAAGTTAAGATGGTCTGACCTATGGTTCACCAAGGTATAATATAGTTATGGAGTTTCCTATCTAACATTTGTGGAACACACTAATACCATTGCCATAAAACTCAGTGGTGGGCAGCCAACTGTAATGTACACCTCTTACATTCACATAGGACGGTTGCATGACATTACAACACATGTTTTTACAATGCATACTATTACAATGCATTCCCATAGAACAACATTATAACTACCATTACAACGCATGCCATTACACGCATGTCATTACAATGTGACTTTAGAAACCATGCAGAAATAGTGTATTTTAGCCCTAAAAAAATAATAATATTGGAGCACTACTTTCTGAGATGGCAGTAGGAATAAGACTTCAATAATGAATATTTTCTGTATATATCAACGATAAAAAAAAAGATCAATGTAACCCTGATAGCAAAAACAGCAGGTGCATTACAAAAGCAACATTTCACGTGTCCTGTCCCTATTTTTACAATATGTCTGCATTCTGTGACCTATCAAAATGGCTGTCATTCTAAACAGGAAATAAAAGAACTCTGTTTCTAAACATTTCATAATAAATATAATTTCTGTCAGAATTAGAATCTCAGTTAAAAATACATTAAAAATCATGTTTTTGTATTAAATTACCATTCACAACACAAAAAACGTATAAATGGAGCTGTCTGCCATTTTGTGCTCAGTGGAACGCTGAATTCCCTGGTGTCCACATGCATCGGAGCAAGGAGGAAAAGAAAGAGACAGTTTGCTTTTGAACAGATCAAGTAAGTAAAACAGTTACAATAAACACATGCAAATGAAATAGTAAAGCCCTAAGCATTTTGTAATAATATAAATATTTTTTTAAATCCATAGACTTTTGACAGACCATCTGCAGTCCTGAAAATAGCAGTATTCAATGAACACTTACAAAAGTAAGTCTATGTTATGAAAATCGATTAGCATTATATAAAGTTTTTTTTTTTTTAAATTAGATAAACTAAATTACTGAGGTGTTGTTAAAAATTAATAATAGTACTATGCCAGGGGCTGTCATTATGAAAGTTACTGCTCACGATTTACCTATGGGAGGGTGCTGGATAGTGGCAAGGGACAAAATTACTATTCCAACTTCGACAGGTGTTTGCCTCAGGGAAGGTGCTGGATAGTAGTGGGGGCAAAACTATTATTCCAACAGGTGTTTGCCTCAGGGAAGCTGCTAGATAGTGGTGGGGGACAAAACTACTATTCCAGCTCCGACAGGTGTTTGCCTTAAGGAAGGTGCTGGATAGTGGTGGGGGGCAAAACTACTATTCCAGGTCCGACAGGTGTTTGCCTCAAGGAAAGTGTTGGATAGTGGTGTGGGACAAAATTACTATTCCAACTCTGACAAGTGTTTGCCTCAGGGAAGGTGCTGGAAAGTGGTGGGGGCAAAATTGCTATTCCAACTCCAACAGGTCTTTGCCTCAGGGAAGCTGCTGGATAGTGGTAGGGGGCAAAATTACTAATCCAACTCCGGCAGGTGTTTGCCTCAGGGAAGGTGATGGATAGTGGTGGGGGCAACATTATTATTCCTACTCCAACAGGTGTTTGCCTGAGGAAAGGTGCTGGAAAGTGGTACTTTCCCCCTTCTGGTCTGCCTTACTCTATCTACTTTCCTTTCCCCCCGTTTTTCCTCTCCACCTCTTCCTTCCATTCCCCTTAAGATGTCAGTCTTAGCTATGCAACGCGCTAATAACCTTTTTATTATGTATTCTCATGTCTTTCTCCTATGCCTATACTTGTAATTGTGTAACTGATTTAACTGATGTAACTTATGTAACCTGTAACACACTGATCCTCATGTAAAGCGCTCTGATACCTCCGGATCTAGCCAGCGCTATATAAAACTCTTCAAATAAATAAAGTGGTGGGGGAAAAATTACTACTCCTACTCCAACAGGTGTTTTTCCTCAGGGAAGGTGCTGGATAGTGGTGGGGGGCAAAATTATTATTCCAACTCCAACCAGTGTTTGCCTCAGGGAAGGTGCTGGATAGAGGTGGGGGCAAAATTACTATTTGTACTCCTTCAGGTGTTTTCCTTAGGGAAGGCGCTGGAAAGTGGTAGTGGGCAAAATTACAATTCCAAATCCAACAGGTGTTTGACTCAGGGAAGCTGTTGGATAGTGGTGTGAGCAAAATTAATAATCCAACTCCGACAGGTGTTTGCCTCAGGGAAGGTGCTGGAAATGGTGGGGGCAAAATGACCATTCCTACTCCAGCAGGCGTTTGCCTCAGGGAAGGTGTTGGATAGTGGTGGGGGCAAAAGTACTACTCCTACTGCAACAGGTGTTTGCCTCAGGGAAGGTGCTGGATAGTGGTGGGGCAAAATTGTTACTCCAACTCTGACAGGTGTTTGCTGCAGGGAAGGTGCTGGATAGAGGTGTTCGGCAAAATTACTATTCCAGCTCTGACGGGTGTTTGCCTAAATGAAGGTGTTGGATAGTGGTGGAGAGCAAAATTACTATTCCTACTACAATAGGTGTTTGCATCAGGGAAAGTGTTGGATAGTGGTGGGAGGCAAAATTATTATTCCTACTCTGACAGGTGTTTAATTCAGGAAAGCATTAGTACTCCTCTGGGTGCTGTCCACAAAGAATGTGTGCAACTGTACTTAAATATTAAAACAAAAGTATGAACAATAAATAATACCCACAGTACCCTTTTCTTAACAGAACTTTGAATTTCTACCACTACAGCAGAACAGAAATTAAACATTCCAAGTGTTTATGAATATTGAAAGAGGTCAACAGGTAAAACTTATGTTAAATACTTTTTAATTCCAAAAAGTCTGCAGTAATATATAAAGGGAAATGTAAGATCTATCCTATTAAAATCTGCCTAAACAAAATAAAAGCATGTGTCACATCTAAATGAAGAGTGTAAAAACTAACCATTGCAAAGACATTGTCTCTTTAACAGGTGTAATGCAAACCCTACATCCATAGAAAGTAGGAGAAGAAAATATTATATGTCCATGTCTTCTTAACATTTCTCTACAGATCAAACCAAAGCACACCGTCTATCTGGAGGAACACATACCCCCAAAAAATCAGAAAATCAATCCATCACCTTCAGAAGTTGCTATTCACACAATAGGAAAACCCATTTAAGGTCAAATTCAACAAAAACTCATTTATCACCAATAACAACCTTCTTTTCACAGGTGTCAAGTTAAAATACATTTGAATGCAAACATAGCAATTCCTAAGGAATATGACCTTTGTTATCAAAAAGAATTGTATCTAATAAGTAATTTCTAAACATTTTCCCTTGCAGGATAATATAAACAACACATTTCTATACCAAATCAATAACACATTTTTGTATCTTTTTCTACTTTTGTACATGCAGATAAAGAATGGCATCAAGAAATTAGGCAAGCTATATCAAATCAAGTGGGGAAACAGACTACTGAGTTATGGTGTCTACCTTTATTGTAAGGAGTGAATAACTAAACCCAGGAGACATTGGAAGTGTTTTGCAATATTATGCATCCCATTGCACAGGCAGAGCAGTTAATCTTGGTGACACTGTTGAAAAAACTACCGAGCATAACCACTATGCCTCTGCAATAGAGATTGAAGTTCGACAGAACACTGAAGAAATGAAAACCCTTGCTTCCACCTCCAATGAACCTTGTGGCTCTGTTTTGAGGAGGCTTCCCAAAACATACCTATGCATGTAGCAAGTTGTATGCCTACAATTCCTATTCTACATTGAATTATACAGAGACAAAAACAGGTAAGTAACCCACAACGTGTAACACCTAAAACCTACTCAGATATTAACCTCCCTGAAAATTAACAGTAACCATTACTAATGAATCTTTCCTTTTGCATGATAACAAAAATTCCTCAAAAATTAATACTAATTTTTAGCACCCCCCCCATAAATTGTTAAACTGGAGAATAGTGATATTTGGATGATGGATGGCACCTTTAAGTCCACCCCATCCCTTTAGCCAGATATACACTATTCATGCCAACATTACTAACTCCACTGTTCCTTTAGTGCACAGTTTACTGCCTGATAAGCAAGCTTCAACCTACACTGAAATTTTGTCAGTGATAAAAACTAAAACTCTAAATAAAAGTGCTAGAAAAGTAATTTTTGATTTTGAATTGTCTATGATAATTACCATTACTAAATTATATCTGGAAATCCAAATTCAAGGATGTTTTTTCCACTTTTCACAGGCATATTGGTGAAAATTACAAAAAACATCCTTGGTTGAAGATTACATATCAGACAGTGAACTACAGTATCAATTGCAAAAACTAACAGCATTATGCTTCTTACTACCTGACAGTGTAGATGAATACTACCATCAATTACTAAATCTGACTACTTTACACTAAACAATTAGAAATTGGGACACTTACAAAATTATTTTTAAGACACTTGGATTGGCCATCTAAGCAGGTCGGGTCGCAGGAGGAAGCCAAGATACCCTATTGAATGGTGGAAGTGTTACTCTACCTGCTTAGAGGTTGGTGCAAAGACTAATAATGCAATTGAGGGATGAACACAACTCCTTCAACAAATCCATTGGAAAAACTCACCCAAACTTTTATCATTTTTTGGAAACCTTGAAGAAGGAGCAAAGTTACCAAGAAATGAGAATAGCGCAATCTTTAACAGGTCGTCTCAATCCACTTGTAACCCAAAATTTTAAAGAAATGTCAGAGTGACTATTGGCACAAAAGCACCAGTTTATGTTGTTGGTGGCTTCAGACTACCTGGAAAAAAATTGCAAGCATACTACATTTCTAGTACAAACTAACCATTCATTCTAACTTACTTGCCTGGTTGCTTTTTACATTTTAATTGCCGTTTTTGACATATTTTTTTTAATTAATAGGAATGATGGGGTTCATACCTGCAGAAGTCTTCTGTCTTCAACTTTTGGTGATGTTTCAAATCCTCCTTGCACCAAAAGTCTTTTGTACTCCAATAATCCACAGTGATAAACCATTAATCCGAGAAATTCCCAAATTCCTGTTAAAAAATTGAAACACGGAGTGGTGTAAACACCAGTACCAACAACGTATTAGTTGGTAAAATGTCTGTGCTTTAAGTAAAAAAACAATCCCAAAACAAAATAAAAAACCTGAAAAGCATATGTGTTTTATAAAGAAACAACAATACTAATCAAGCTTGAAATCCTCGTCCCAAAGTGAAAAATAATCATCCAAATCCTTGTTGTCCAAGATCCGAAAGTAAGAAATCCCAAAAACCAGTTGCAAAAAAAAATTCTTCTTCACTGTTGTGAAAGACCTGCATCCGATCCTATTAAATCCATTTTCCTCTTTAAGGCACGTTGCATGTATCATGAATAAACACCAACCATTACTAAAAATACACATCGCAAAAAATAAAAAATAAAGATTATTGCATTTAATTCAAATAAATATACTTAAAAAAATCTATCTTGCAATAAAAGCATTCGTCCCATCGTAGGCCAATAACACCTACCTGCATAGGATGAAAAATGAGTTAAATCATACATCTCATTGACTTTTATACTAACTTCCTTACAACTTCCTCCCTCCTTACAAAAAAGTTGGCCACATACAACTCTAAATTAAAAAAGTAAAAGTTCTTACATGTCCACAGCTCTCCCTTGCATCCGATCTTGACCTCGACACTGCACTGACTGTAGAAACAGACGCACAATTGAGTACATCAATGGCCATTTCACAGACTGGAAGTGATTCCGCCAGTTTCAGGGGTTTATCAAGGTTCCCAATTTTGGCTTACATTACGTCTTGACTACTTAGTCCTTTATCTGTTGTCCCCAACGCTTTAGAGCCGTTATTTGACTTATATCAGAAGATTTGATGTCCATTGTAGATTACATACCTTTTGCCTCGTGTATACTGTTCTTAGTTGTTTGCAACCTTGCGCGACAAAACATGTGCCGGCTGTCATCCAGTATTAAAAAGTGAAGAGTATGAATTTGTGAAACATGAATGTACTTTAGAACACCGAAACTACATGTTTCTACAATAAAGAAAACCTCTTATTCAACACAAGTTCTTACTGTTTGGACCCTACATGTTTTCTGGGATCACTTACTGAGTGCTATGGTTTTCCCTTTTTTCAAATATTGTATTTATTCTGTAAAAATTAATACTCCGGTATTAAAATTAATACCTGATTATTAATACACTTCCCCACCTAAATCCCTCTGTTATGCACGCAGGATAGGCCCATGTAGCGAAGCACATAACACAACTGCTGTGACCTTTTGCAAATTATTGTGTGCGTGACAATGTTGGATTTGTTTTTCTGAAACTACTTCTATTTACACATCTGACTTCGCACAACATTATCGTCACGCGTCGAACACCAAGTACAAGGCCTTTACACACGAATGTACAAATATCGTTCTGTCTTCATCCACGAGGCGACAGGGCTATCTACATATCCATAAAATTTGCTAATTTATATGTATATCGCAAGGATGTGTTTTATTATAAATAATCAGCATCTCATAGGATTAGCAGAGGAGACACTTTAGCTGAAATTGAGGGTCCCTACATGCTGAGACTTCACCACGCAGTTCGTGACCAGGACAGGGTTCTACATTCTCTTCCGTCAGGTAATGCGTTTGGATCATTCCTAAGGGGGCTTCTTGGCTCTACACCTACATACACTCAAGACATACACAGACTAGGGTTGCATAGTAGGAGTACGCCTGATTACTATCTTGTATTATATGACCTGCATATATACACTGTCTGAGCACCATGGTAGAACTATATCTGCTATATACTGTTTTGGTGCTTGTAATTACTTTCATCTGCTTCTTTCTACTGATTATCGCAGCGCATGTGTTTTATACAAGAATAACGTTGGTTCAATAAATATATTGAAAACATTCCACTGTGTATTCTCTGTATATTTCTCTGAGAACAAGTAAGCACGAGTGACTGAGCGAGAGGTTCTGATCTGTTACCATGATCCCTGAGGGGTCAGGGTTGTCATGTTCAGTGGTTGCAGAAACTGTTTGCTCCCTGGTAGGGTTAGGGGGCTTATGCTGGTACTGTGAGCTACCTGGTTTCGAGGCCAACATATCCTGCGGGGGTGCTTGTAATCAGTCGAGACACCTCACCCAAAGTTTATGTTGTCCAACAAAGATGCACATCCTACAGATTAATGGGAACTACACAACACCTCACATCCCAAGCCACTCTGACTTCACACTTCCTTGGTACATTGAAGTCCTGCTTCATTAGAGCTCTAGGTACTCCTACTGACCAAATCTTTAACCTCGATGGACCTTTGCAATAACGAAATTATGCATTATCTGCATAGCTAGAATGCTCTTATCTGAATGAATGCCAGCCTACAGCACCTTCTAAACTCGATTTTCCATGTGCCATTGTTCTGGACAGACGACACACATCTTAGCCATGGAGAAGTGCCAGGCCTGCACACCATTGAAGGCACAAAACACATGATGGCTGTCATATGTCTAGATGGGAATTACACCTGAATACAGTTAATACTGAAAAAATAATTAAACGTATCTCATAGAAGTTTCCATTGACTCTGTAAATCAGGTGGATGCTTTTTGTGAGTATGCTTGTACAGCTTTGGGATAGAGAACCCTACCCACAAACTAGACGGAATGCATGTAGTCACCAAACTTATAGTTTATTCAGAACAAAATTGGTATCCAGTGGGAAATGAAGATTATGGGGCCTCTCTCCTTTTCTGTTGTTTGTTCCTTTAGTCACTTTGTCCCTAACCCCTTAAGTGTGGAGGTCGTGACCTGAGGCTACGCTTTTTCAAGCGCCCACAAGAGACTGATATGGTAGTGCTTCGGCATCAGCCTTTGCCCACTTTCTTGGCAGACTGATGAGTTGAACATGACAGTGGTGCACTGATATCATCAATCAAGAAGAAGACACAGCCACTGGAGTCAGGTGAGTCTTGAAATTCAATGTCTTGAGGTCTTTCTAATGGTGTTTGTTTACAACGGATTCCTACTTGGCTGTTGTAACAGGGCCGCAAGCAGGAATCCTACCAATATACCACCAGGGATTTTTTAAATAGGGGGAGCAGTCCCCTGGCATAGAGGCTTAATCCTCCCAAGGTAAAATATTTGAAAAGTGTTTTCCCTTACCTGGGAAAGGTGTAATCTATTGCTAGGTGCACAAAACACCATTTGCGCTCATAGCTCCTATAATGTTTTACAGATTTTTCCTGCTACAAATTATTAGTGCACACTCCTGCATTGGACAAAATGTGCAGCTGAATTGTAATCCCATTTTGAGTGTGATGGAGCAGAGTAAATAAAAATTTTTAACCCCTAACAAATTTTATAAATAATTAATAAATATGTTCGTTTAAATGTATTAATCAACAATGTACGTGAGGGAAGGGTAACACGCAAGTATATGGGCCGAATAATCTATTTACAAATGTCTGTGTGTCTAATTATAACATAAAATAATTGCGTACTAAATAAATAATAAATGCATGATTTGTGCTTCATAGAATATAAACGTGACGTTGCAAAAACAATAGTGATGGTAAGTAAGGAACAGCTTAAATGTTGCTTTCTGCTAGGTAATAACTAATTGGGGTACGTAGATGACGGGAGGGAAACGAAAAGGCTATGTTTCTCTATTTTAATTATGTTTTGTTTATTTCTAAATAGTGCTTCTAAGTCTAATCGAGTGGCGATATAAAATGGCTGCCGTTTATTAGAGTACGCATGCGCTGAGAAAACGCATGACAAGGGAGAAAAAGTTGGAGAAAGACTGACCACGTGATGGTGCTGAGAGGCTAGGATGCAAGAATGGTCAAGGCTGATGTGACCTAATTGAACTGATAGTGTGCCGTGGTGATCAGCAGAGAATCGTGGGAAACAGTTTTAAGAGAAAGGACAATGCCTGCAGAGTTCTCGAATGTATCGAAAGAAGTTACAAATGTACTGATCGAAGCGGATGGAAACATGTCTTGAACTGTGAGAAAGGAAATGAACATATGCATTCCAAAAGAACAAGCTGGATCCGGGAGAACTTGATTAAAAATGAATAAATGAAATGAGTGGACCAATGAAAGAAAAGCGCGTTATTAATGTTGCAACAATTTAGTTAGCAAAGTTAGAATTAGGGTATAAGAAGGCCTACTCTTAGTGGGAGGGGTAGTTGGTGTTGGAGTTGGTGGCTTCCAGTGCTTGGTGTTCCAGATCGATCCATTTTACTGAGCGGGAGATGCTGAAAGACTGTTAGATGAGACGGGTGGCGGTAGCTGATGCTGACGAGCTGAAGTTTCTGTTGCTGTCTTATTTTTCCAGTTGAGTATGAGAATCAGGTTATTTTTAAATCTTAAACTTAGGTTAGAAATCATTAGGCTAAATTAGGAAGATAGGCAGGTAATTAGGGTTTTGCTTCATGACAAAATTTCCTTTCTGCAATAAAATTGATTTTGCTTAATAAATATTTGAATTAATAATGAATGAATAATTGAATAAAAAGTCTAAATTCTTTTCCATGCCTTTAAAATTATATAAAATTTGAGATTCTTAATCAAACGACTCAGTGGTTATTTACTAAATGATTGTGAAATTGGTAATTGGTTATTGTGATTTAGCTGGTCTTAATCACTATGAACTGATTTTTTACTAGATGATCCATCGACAAAACAATGAGCAGGAATATCTTAAGAAATAACTAAGAAAGCGATAGGTTAAGGTAATAAGGTATCCCGGCTCCTTCCAGCGGTACATCATGATGATTTTCATTTAGTTTTTCTTTTTTCCTAGGAGTATAGATTTCGTAAAGGTGTAGAGGAAATCCAGGTGTGTGTGTGTTTGATAGGCGATGTTATGGGCCCCATCGTCATGTGGATGTGAGAAAATATAAGTCGCCCCTGGATGACCGATAAGTGACCTAGGAGGAAAATAGTTTTCATTGTATCCGCTGCATCAGATTTCTTGGTAGCAGAGTTATGGTTTCTATAGATTAGTTTGGTGATTATTGATTATTGATTATTGATTATTTTGATGACTAATACTATATGTTGAGTCGCGTTATGTTATATGTGAGTTTTCACGCTTCTGGGATGTAGGAAGTGGAACACGTGTGTCAAGAGAAGTCACATGGAATTTGGTACATGGTCTGAATTCAATTTTTGGTAATAACACAGGTTGTGTTATGTTAGGGATTTCTGTACGAAAGGTGTGTAACTGAGATAGCAAATCATGTCTTCTTGTGAAACTCTGGCCTTAATTCTCAGGAGCATAGTCTCCACATGTGTCTTATCCCCAGAGAAACGGGTTTACTGTTTGCTTGAAAGAAGGGTAAGGTAGAGGGAAGTGCTACTTTATCGGCGAAAGTTAATAATTCTGTGGTAGGGTAGAGGTAAGCACTGCCTACTGGAAATACAGGATTCTTGTGTAAAAGGACAAAGCTGTCACTTTTGTTTAGCGAATCAGACTATGGAATTGTTTTAATTGTTGTAACTAATGAAGAAACAGTAAAAAGAAAAATTGCCGATAATTTTTGTAAAGGAGGGGTAAAAGAGCAGGAGTGACATCGACAGTGCCGCGCTAGGATTGGATAGTGCGCTAGTCATGTGAACGCAAAAACAGGAGTGACGTAGAAAAGTGCTGCGCTAGGATTGGTTGGTCCGCGGACGAAGGGAATCGTTCTGATTGGTGTGTTGGTGTGAGTCGCGCTGTGATTGGTTGAAGTTCCGTACACGGAACAGTGCTGGTTTGAAGAGAAAAACCAATCGAAAACATGCCGTATTATGAGTATGAAAGGGAGAGAACGTCATGGACGACAAAAATTAAGAATTTCTTTAAGAAAGACAAAAAGGTTGTGACTAGAGAGGGACAAGTAATTCCTCCGCCGAAATCAGCAGCTTCACATATGATGCTGAAATATGGATATCATACATGCATATGGTTAGAAAATTGGGCAAAGTATACGAAAAATGATGGTGCATTAGCTTTCCCTGAGAATGGTTCATTTAGTGTAGCGGTTTCTGCGAAATTTGAGAGAAAAGATGACAAATTTAGAACCTAGACCTAGACCGACACAGTTTGAAGCGTTGACGGAATGGGAAGATGAGATGTATGAGCGAGAGAGATTCAGAGGTTTAAGGGATCATGAGTTCATGCCTGGAAGAATGTGGGGAATAAATCATGAGGATAGAATAAAACGATGGAGATGTGCTAACATGACAGGAGGTTTGTTTCCGGCTTTTACAGTTGAGGAAGAGACTAAGAGAAAATGTACTGAGAAAAAGAAACATATGGAGAGGGAAAAATATATGCATGAGAGTGAAACGGATGATGAATTGCTGGAAGATATTTTAAATAGAAATCCCCCTCCGTATCAGCAGAGTTCTACAGTGGTGACACCTAATGCGCCGCAAATAGAGACTGTGCGAAATAAAAGTCCGGTAAAAAGAATTGAAATAAATAGGTCACAAGATCAAATAAGAACTTCACAAAATGAAGGAGTAGAAAGTGACAATGCAACTGAATTAGCAAGAACAACAAAAGAACTGACTGAGAAAATTAGGGAATTAACGAAAAACATGGAAGCTGTGACTGTACCCGTAACAAAAGGTCCAGTAATACCAGTTTTTGAGAATCAGAAAATTGATGAACGGTCTTTAGTGATTCCTATGAGTTCACAATTTCAGAGAGAAAAAGAAAGGATGGAACAAAGTGCAAGTACAAGTAATTTGGCTAGTACCTACAGACCAAGTCCACCTACAAATTTGACTGTGAATGAGTGTAATGGTAGAAAAATGCATATGGTAACAGAATCTGCAACAGTGACCCCTGAAAAGAGTGGTAATTGGATAGAACTAAATAATACACCCATAGGTCCGACTCCTGATGAGTTAAATGAATGGATGAAGGCATTTAAAATAAAAGAACCAGAAGAAAAACCATTAGATGTAATTAGGTTAAAGATTGACATGGAAGAATGAATTTTAGGGACGATTGGTACAGCAAGGCTAAAACATTACCAGGATGATGAAATCATGTTTCTGTGCAAAAGTATTACATGGAGAGCTAAAAATTTACATGACAAACTAGAAGAGATAGCAAGTGAAATGGAGTAGATTTTGCGAAAGTGAAAACATTGCAGAAACCGTACAGAGTAGACTTTTGTGAGAAAGATATTGAAAACTTGAACACAGCAGGAAGGCTGACACAGATAAAAGAGTTAATTGTGTTACTGAGAAAATGGGGTGATGTGGACAGATGGAAAGTTAGATGGACAAAAAAGTATGAGAAAACTGCAGACAAAGCTTCTTTGGCTTTTATGATAACTGAAAAAGAACCTGTTGCAAGAGAATACCCTATGAGAGAAACTCCAGGTGGTAGTTATGTGCATGTTCCCTGGACTAGACAGGATATACTGTCATTTACAAATGAATTCCCGAAGCTGAGAGAGAAACCAGTTGAATGGTACCGACAAGTGGAGAGGTTTGTGAAGGTTTCAAAAGTGTTGTGGATAGATTTAGATGGATTGTTTGACATAGTGGTGCCAACTGATTTGTGGTCTGAGTGTAAAATTACAGTTGACTGGCCAACTACAGAATATCCAAGAGATCCTCAGACAGGAGCTCCAGGTCCTGAGGTGATGAGGAAATACGATAAGGTGATTACCTTTTTGAAAAATAAGATTCCTCCTAAAGAAACAGATTGGGTAAAAATCGATAGAACTACACAAGAAAGTAAAGAGTCTGTACATGCCTACTATGAGAGGTTGTTGTTGGTTTTCAAGCAGTATAGAGGATATGAGGAGTTGAGTGAAAAAGATATGAGTCATTTCGTATATAGATTTGTGTTTGGACTGAAACCAGAGATTAGTGAAATGATTAAACAACATATGATTAACTGGCAAAATGGCACTGTAGATGAGGTACTGAGGTATGCTAAGTATTGTAGTGATGATATCGAGAGTAGACAGCGTAAATTGAAAGAGAAGGCAATGTGGGCACATGTGAAAGTGGCAGAAAAGCAAGAAGCTCAATTGGACAATAATAGTGGGAATGAAACAGGACAGAATAAATCCCGACCTAACATAGGTAAAGGGAAAGGTCAAATGAGTCTAGAGGAGGCAAAGAAAAAATGGCCATGTCATAATTGCGGAAAATTAGGGCATTGGAGAAACGAGTGTAAGTTCCCACCTAAACCTAATCCGGAAAATCAATCATTAACTCCACAGGTGCAGAATGAGGTAGTTGTTCAACAAGGTCAGGTGCCACAACCACCACTTCCCAACACTGTTAACCAGCAAAGATACAGTACAGAAACAGGATTCTACGGAGGAGAGCAGGTAACACAGTTGCCGCGAGCAGCTAACATTTCTCAGTATTGGTTGCGACAGAGTGAGGATGAGTCGGATGAAAGTTTCTGACGGTGCCTAGGAGAGGGAAAAGAGTGCGTACTTGGCGCAACTCTAGAGGTAGATCAATCTGGTCCCTTTGTGGATGGAGAAGTGAATGGTGCAAATGTAACATTCCTTGTCGATACTGGAGCTACCCGTTCTACTGTTAGATCAGTGGAAATTCCAAACCTTCCTCTCTCAGGTGAATACATCCAAGTAGTTGGAGTAGCGAATCAGCAGATTAAAACACCACTTACTGAATTAGTGGAAGTAAAAATTGGTTCTTTTAGCAAAATGCATAGATTCGTAGTGTGCGATTGTAGTCCCGTAAATCTCTTAGGTCGTGACCTTTTGTGCAAAATGAATTGCACAATTTATTGTACGCCAGATGGAATTGGATTTCAGACCCCAGATGAAGATGTATTGTATAAAGTAACATTGATGAATCAGGAACCTGAAATGAATGGTTTGTTTCCTGCATTTGATGCAGAAAAACTTCCAAAAGAACTGAAAAATGCAGTGAAAGAAAATGTGTGGGATTTTACAGGAGAAGATATTAGATTGATGAAAGAAGTAGATCCCGTAAAAGTAACAGTAAAAGAAGGAACAACTTACCCAAATACGCCACAGTATAAATTGACTCCAGAAATAATTGAAGGAATAACTCCTGTAATAAATAAAATGATCGAACAGGGAATTCTAAAAGAAATAATGAGCAGTCCATGTAATTCACCTAAAATGGGACTGAAAAAGCCAAATGGAACATATAGAATAGGACAGGATTTGAGAAAGGTCAACAAAATAGTTGTGCCTTGTTGTCCAATAGTGCCAAACCCTGCAGTAATTCTATACGAAATTCCACATGAAGCTGAGTGGTACACAGTGATAGATTTGTGTCACGCATTTTTCTCTATTCCTTTACATCCAGATAGCCAGCCATTATTTGCGTTCCGGTTCGGAGAACGTATTTTGGCATGGTGCCGAATTCCTCAGGGGTATACAGAAAGCCCCTCAATCTTTAATCAGATTTTAAAGAAGTCCCTGGAAGATTTGAAAATGCCAGAAAAGTCAGTGATGGTGCAGTATATCGATGACCTATTGGTGGCATCGAAAACCAAAGAAGCATGTGTAAGCGATACAATTGCTTTACTGAACCATCTAGAGAAAAGAGGACATAAAGGGGCCGATTCCGATCTCGGTCGGAGGCGCACCCAATACCATTCGGTCGGGAAAAAAGCCATGCGAAAGCCTGTTTCCCGACCGATCCGTACAGCACACCGAACGAGCAAGTACGATGCGCACAACAGCAAAGAATCCGCCCGAGCCGCACTCACCCAAACCAGGTCCTGTTCTCCGACCGAGGCGAATCCGGAAACGCCGAATCGAGTCGCACGGAAGGAAAAATGCAGCCTTGTCCGGCCGGACAAGTACGATGCGCTTTCCGTACGCGCCGAACCCGTCGCTACGCACGGCACGTCAAAGCATCCGGGAGAGGCGCACATAAGCTCCGATTCGCGCCACAACACGATCCACGGCTCCGAGACGAACACGGCAGCGACGAGGACGAGGTGAAGCGACGAGGACGAGGCTAAGCGACGAGGACGACGCGAAGCAACGAGAAGGACGAACGACACGAACCAACCATGAATCCCTTCGTCCCGATCATACCAATATTCTACATTTACTACCGGAACAGGCACGGACGTGTACGGCGCAGAAGGTAAGCCAGACACCAACCACAAAACACATACAACACGTACACGACACATCACACACACACACAGGGATGCAGAATATACTTACACCAGCAACAGCAGCACCATAGGGGCGGGATGCCCATCACCAATGCCACATATGCACACAGGGGCCTGAATGCGCACCACCACCCCTACCCAGGGGTGGCATGATGCCTACCACCACTACCACCCTTACCCAGGGGGCAGGATGCCTACCACTACTACCACCCTTAGCCAGGGGGCAGGATGCTTACCACTACTACCACCCTCAGCCAGGGGGGCAGGATGCCTACCACTACTACCACCCTCACCCAGGGGGCAGGATGCCCACCACTACTACCACCCTCACCCAGGGGGGCAGGATGCCTACCACTACTACCACCCTCACCCAGGGGGGCAGGATGCCTACCACTACTACCACCCTCACCCAGGGGGGCAGGATGCCTACCACTACTACCACCCTCACCCAGGGGGCAGGATGCCTACCACTACTACCACCCTCACCCAGGGGGGCAGGATGCCTACCGCTACTACCACCCTCACCCAGGGGGGCAGGATGCCTACCACTACTACCACCCTCACCCAGGGGGGCAGGATGCTCTACCACTACTACCACCCTCACCCAGGGGGCAGGATGCCTACCACTACTACCACCCTCAGCCAGGGGGCAGGATGCTTACCACTACTACCACCCTCACCCAGGGGGCAGGATGCCTACCACTACTACCACCCTTAGCCAGGGGGCAGGATGCTTACCACTACTACCACCCTCAGCCAGGGGGGCAGGATGCCTACCACTACTACCACCCTCACCCAGGGGGGCAGGATGCCTACCACTACTACCACCCTCACCCAGGGGGGCAGGATGCCTACCACTACTACCACCCTCACCCAGGGGGGCAGGATGCCTACCACTACTACCACCCTTACCCAGGGGGGCAGGATGCCTACCACTACTACCACCCTCACCCAGGGGGCAGGATGCCTACCACTACTACCACCCTTAGCCAGGGGGCAGGATGCCTACCACTACTACCACCCTCACCCAGGGGGCAGGATGCCTACCACTACTACCACCCTCACCCAGGGGGCAGGATGCCTACCACTACTACCACCCTCAGCCAGGGGGGCAGGATGCCTACCACTACTACCACCCTCACCCAGGGGGCAGGATGCCTACCACTACTACCACCCTTAGCCAGGGGGCAGGATGCTTACCACTACTACCACCCTCACCCAGGGGGGCAGGATGCCTACCACTACTACCACCCTCACCCAGGGGGGCAGGATGCCTACCACTACTACCACCCTCACCCAGGGGGCAGGATGCCTACCACTACTACCACCCTCACCCAGGGGGCAGGATGCCTACCACTACTACCACCCTCACCCAGGGGGCAGGATGCCTACCACTACTACCACCCTCACCCAGGGGGCAGGATGCCTACCACTACTACCACCCTCACCCAGGGGGCAGGATGCTTACCACTACTACCACCCTCACCCAGGGGGGCAGGATGCCTACCACTACTACCACCCTCACCCAGGGGGCAGGATGCCTACCACTACTACCACCCTTAGCCAGGGGGCAGGATGCTAACCACTACTACCACCCTCAGCCAGGGGGCAGGATGCCCACCACTACTACCACCCTCACCCACGGGGGCAGGATGCCTACCACTACTACCACCCTTAGCCAGGGGTGCAGGATGCCTACCACTACTACCACCCTCACCCAGGGGGGCAGGATGCCTACCACTACTACCACCCTCACCCAGGGGGGCTGGATGCCTACCACCACTACCACCCCCACCCATAGGATGGACAATGCATGACACAACCAGCACACCACAACCTAGGGAATGCAAGAAGAAGACATCCCCCAACACCATGACAAGCGTGTGTAGACTGTGTCAAATGCCTACAACACCGAACATGACTTCTAACATACAATGTGACCCCCTAGCACATGTGCCACACAAATATGTGTGTGGCACACACAACGCAAGCAGGCCATGACCATTGTGGCAATGGGGTCCAAACCCCCATCATCACAGTGACCAAAAGGCAAGTGTGGGGTCCATAGCTGCAGCACATTTTGAACATTGTGGCAATGGGGTCCAAACCCCCATCATCACAGTGACCAAAAGGCAAGTGTGGGGTCCATAGCTGCAGCACATTTTGAACATTGTGGCAATGGGGTCCAAACCCCCATCATCACAGTGACCAAAAGGCAAGTGTTGACAAAGTAAGAGGTGCAACTGCCAAACTGCATGGATGATTCCTGGTCACAGAACAACAAACACATCAGTGGCAAAGTAGTGTATGTGTCCCATTGCAACATAAATTGGGGGAGCCAAATCCTGCAGTGCAAATAAGACATAACTTTGGCCATGTGCAGACAAACAACACCCATGGGGGCTGACACCGTCAACAATCATCAATGACACAATGACAGAAGTGACCATCCGAATGCAGACCCACATATTTGCACCAATGGGCACACACATGCAGATACCCTGTGGAGACTGCAGATGTGAGGCGAACAGATACCATACCATGGCAGCAATGGGACACACAATCAACAATTAGCACCAAATGAGGGCTCCCGTCCCATCAGCCTGGTCATGGAAGTGCCAACGGAATCATCAGCACAGATCCAACACACTTGTATAGCAATGTTGCACTGACAACACAGATGAGTCCTTCCCCATTGATGCCCAAACCTGCATGTTCACTGGAGATGGCCACACGGTCAGGGAAGTAGACGAATAGAACAATGGCAGGCACAACAGATGTGCAGGGGTGGAAGCCACAGATGTGAAGTTGCCAATCTAAGTAGGAAATCTCATTGCCAAATACTGAACACATGACACCCTCAGATGCTGCTATGGATGACATGGATACACCACAGGATAGGACACATACCCCCTGGACCACATGGGTTCCTGCACAGTAACACTTCATTATCATGAGACCAAATATCACCATCACTGCAGCAAGGGCATTGTTAGCATCATCAACATCATGTACATCAGAAGCAAAAGCACTAGAGAACAGAAAGTTGCTTTATTCAGCATATGTGGCATTAAAAGTAGAAGTCCGGTAGAACATAAACAAAGGCCAATGGCCAGTCCATCAACAAAGTCACAAGTGGGTGACAGTGGCAGATGCCACCCTACACATGCCTGCACAAAACCAGGGACAATCCACTAGGAGGGGCAACCGGGGGGTAGGCCAGGCACCGCAGGGACAGGATCAGGGCTCACCAGGAGGAAGCAGGGAAGGGGTGGTGGGTGGTGGAGAGCCACTGACAACTGCAGTGGAGGTGTCTGACATGGTGTGTGCCGGCACAACTGGGGGCATGGCTCAGATGTTGTGGGTGCCGGCACGACTGCAGTGGACCCTGCAGATGGAGTGGACAGGTCCGCCACTGCAGTGCCCAAGTCAGACAGGGTGGTAGTGGACTCCACTGCAGTGCCTACCACCAGGGGAGGAGAATGGGGAACAGGCAAGGTGGGCTGGACAGAGGGGGAGGACACCCTCACCACATCAGTGGCACAGACAAGCGCAGCGGGGTGTGGTGCCGGGAGAGCAAGTGGCAGGGGAGAAGGCCGGAGCCTCTTGGGGATGGTATATCTGTGGGTGGGGGAACCTGGGGCAGGGTGTGGTGGGGGCACCTGTGGAGTGGGGGCCTGAGGGATGGAGGAAGGTGACCTGGTGCTTGAGCTGCAGGGCGGCGGCGGGGTCTTGCTCTTACCACTCCGGGGGGACTTGCGGGTGGGGGCCTCAGTCTGTCTGCGCCTGGGGAGGGTGTCTGGGGGCGAGGGCACTCTGCTCCGTGTGGGGGCTTCCTCTTCCCCCTGGATGCTGGGGCAGCTGGATCGGAGGGGAAGAGGCCGAGGTCACTGAGGAAGAGGCGCTGGGTCTTTGGGGTTGCAGGTGAGGCAAGGGAGGGTGCTTTGGAGGGAGAGGCAACTGAGGACTGTGCAGTGCCCGTGGATGCGTGTGTGTGTACCAGGGCCCCATCCCCTGTGAGTCTGGTTTCAGTCCCCTGACTGTGCGTGCGTGTGCGTTTAGTTTGTGGCGTGTGTGTCTGTGTGCTGGATGTGTGTGTGCTGGTGTGTGCCTGTGCCGGTGTGTATGTGCTTGGGACGGGCAAGGTGCTGGGGAGTGTGGATGGAGCAGAGGCAGGAGGGGTGAGGGACTGTCTGAGGAGGGACACTGCTGCCGTCAGGGAGGAGTCCATGGACCTGTTGCCCCTCTGTAGGTCAGACATGCCCGATGAGATGCCCTCCATGAACGACACCAGCTGAGTCAACAGTGCGGTGTGCGCATGGAGGACACTCAGCATGGCTGTCTGCCCTACATGGAGCTGGCGAAGGAGGTACACAGACTCCTCACTCAGGGCAGCAGGGGACACAGGGGCAGGGGTGCGGTGCCTGGGCCAAAGGAGACACGCTCCCGAACATGGGAGCCTCCACGGACCTTGGGAATGGGAGCCGATGGGAGGGCGGTGGTGGTGCTGGTGGTGGCGGGGACAGCAACACTAGCTGGGGTGTGGTGGCTGCTGACACCCGCCTCCACAAGGGAGTCATCCTCCGAGTTGCTCTGGTCCTCAGCTGAGGTGGATGGTGCTGAGGATTCCTCGGTGTGGCTCCCCTCGCCCTCCGTGCCACTGGGTCCCTCCGACCACTCCTCGGCTGCTGACCCAGTCTGGCTCTCTGGCTTCTCCTGGTCCGTGGAGCTGTCCCCTTCCGTGGCCGTGGATGTATCTGCAAACAATGGGGAAACAGACAGACATCAGTCACCTGCACCAAACGCACACACCACTGTGAGCACAGCACATCACAGAGCAAGCCCTGGCATCATTAGTTGTACATTGCTAAAAGTGCCCTAACTGAACAGGAGAAGCCAATTGTCAGTCTGATGCCAAGCATGGCACTCACATCCCACATGGCCTTGCACCCATCTGTCTGGTGTCTGTTGGATTGCAACACCCCAGTGTGGACACATGCACCAAGTACACAGTAGTTGGACAGTGCAGAGGACACGGTGTGGACACATCACAGCTCTTGCCACTGAGTGAGTACAGGTTTCCGGATGAAAGGGATGCCCAGAGTCAAATAGGAAATGCATGTGATGCATACCAGCGACAGACACCATGATGCACCCATGTCCTGATAGCCAGCGCCACTATGGTGTGCATGTAGCACATGTCACTCCCCTGCAGGACCACAAATAAGTTGACACATGCCATGGCAGAGGCATGACTGCTAAGTCATACATCACTGTCTCAGTGATGTATGACTTGGCAGCCAGACAACAACACTATGCACTGTGTCACAATAGTAGGTCATGGGGAATGCAAGTCCTGGAGCTGCACAAGTGCACATGTACATCCCCCACACAACACATCATCTCAACCCTCATCTGTCCAGGTCACACCTATTGGACATATGGGAGACCTGTGACACTACCCTCTGAACCTGAGCCCCTCACAATTTGCTGTGAATGGGGAACAGCTGCCTGAACATCACATTCGCATACCCCAGTCTGCACGGGCAGCTGATCAAACACCTATGTGACACACAAGTATCGTCTCCTATGGTCACATCTCCAGGGGCATGCTGAGCCCCTACCAAGAAACACCCCAGCAGTCCTGGCAACTAATCCACAGCACACTGACACAGAGGCAGACACCGGAGGGGTCAAATCACTGTGCACAATGTGTCAGCTGATACACGGGAGTGGGAGTACAGAGTGCATTGCATGGCCTGGAGTAGGCATGACTGTCCTGCTCCACATGAATGAGGGATGTGCCCTGGACAGTGGATAGCTGGCTATGTATGTGTGACACACGTAATCTGCACACTCCTGGGGCACAAACATTGTTCCCACCCGCTGCATGGGCGTGTGCCACATACCCCAGGCACATGTGGTGGCTCAGCTCAGCAAGTGGACCGCATATCAAAGCAACACGCAGATCACATGTCCAAACCCAGGCGTTGTGTGAACAATGGACCCACCCATGATGCCCACAACAGAGTTAGGGAAACAGATGCTGTCCCCCACCTTTAGTGAAGCAAACTGCAAGGACACAGTCCCAAGTGACACAATTCCCTGACTGTAAGGGCCACACCTGGGTATCAGATGAGCAGTGGGCAGTGCACAATAGAGGGACATGGCTCCTGGACAACATGACTGCTGCACTGTGGCAGTTGAACCAGGCCAGAGGAGGGCACAAAGCATGTAATACAGAGTTCACAGTGCAGTCTTTGACTCACCCCCTCCTTGCTGCTGTCTGGCCTTCAGCTGCCCATCCAGGTCTGGAAAGACCACCGCCAGGATCTGGAGCATGTGGGGGTCAGGGTCCGTGTTCCGCCCCTCCTGCGAGGAGGCGACAGCTTCAGCTGGACCCGTGCAATCCTCCGGGTCCAGCCCCGAAGGTCCTGCCACCTCTTCTGGCAGTTGCGGATCCGGCGCTTGTAGACCCCCACGGACCGGACAGCCCGGACGATGTCCTTCCAGATTTCCTGCTTCCGATGGGCATTAACCTGTCAGGATGACAAAGTGAAAAGGCCATTACCACACATGCAACATATCCGTGCATGACACAGTTGTATATACATGTCTCAATCACAGGGGCACATGATGTACACAGGCAGTGCAAAGCTGACCATGGACAGTTTGCCAGACGTCACTACATGGTATCATTGCATGGGAAGTAAAACCATGTTCAAATGCACTGTCACTGCACCATACCTGTCCAGTGCAAGTCACTACACACTATGGGGGTGACAACTACTCAGTGAGCCTGCTAGCCAGTGGCGTGCAGACTTCCAGCCTTGCTAGTCACACAAAATGCACATTCAGAAAGGCAGTGCACAGAACACTCACCTGCTCCCCTGGTGTCCCATACAGCTTGCTGTACTGTGGAAGTAGGCTGTCCAGCAGGGCCTGGTTCTCTTCAAGGCTGAAGGCTGGGGCTCTCTCCACAGTACGTGCCATTGCAGGGTCCAGAGGGGCAGAGACAGCAGCAGTGCAGTGGCAGATGTCGTCCTGGAGCATGTAGTGCAGGCAAGTGGGCTCTCAGGGGAACAGCCAGCAATATATATGTGCTGGAGAGGCAGATACTGTCCCTTGTGTCCAAAGTGATAGGTCCAAGTCGTTTGCATCTTCTGAATCTGGCCAATCCATGGAATAGCAGCACCAAAACACGCCCACAGCATCCTTCAAATCTTCAACTTCATGACATACATGATTTTGCAACATTGTTGTGGGTGACCAACTGATTTTCCAGCAACCGACTCGTTCGAAATTCGAAAACGCGTCCGTTGCCAGGCAAGCCCATTGTCAATGGGTGCGCACCGATCGGGTCCATTGCGGTACAACGCGTACAGGGGTACAACGCGTACCCGACACATTGAAAGCAATGGGCCGGCCGGAGGCACCGATCGGTCCATTGCGGTACAACGCGCACAGGGGTACAACGCTGTACCCGCACACATTGAAAGCAATGGGCCGGCCGGAGGCACCGATCGGTCCATTGCGGTACAACGCGCACAGGGGTACAACGCGTACCCGCACACATTGAAAGCAATGGGCCGGCCGGTGGCACCGATCGGTCCATTGCGGTACAACGCGCACAGGGGTACAACGCGTACCCGCACACATTGAAAGCAATGGGCCGGCCGGAGGCACCGATCGGTCCATTGCAGTTCAACGCGCACAGGGGTACAACGCGTACCCGCACACATTGAAAGCAATGGGCCGGCCGGAGGCACCGATCGGTCCATTGCGGTACAACGCGCACAGGGGTACAACGCGTACCCGCACACATTGAAAGCAATGGGCCGGCCGGAGGCACCGATCGGTCCATTGCGGTTCAACGCGCACAGGGGTACAACGCGTACCCGCACACATTGAAAGCAATGGGCCGGCCGGAGGCACCGATCGGTCCATTGCGGTACAACGCGCACAGGGGTACAACGCGTACCCGCACACATTGAAAGCAATGGGCCAGCCGGAGGCACCGATCGGTCCATTGCAGTTCAACGCGCACAGGGGTACAACGCGTACCCGCACACATTGAAAGCAATGGGCCGGCCGGAGGCACCGATCGGTCCATTGCAGTACAACGCGCACAGGGGTACAACGCGTACCCGCACACATTGAATGCAATGGGCCGGCCGGAGGCACCGGTCGGTCCATTGCGGTACAACGCATCACTGTACATGTGACTGGCATATGTCAGCATGCCTGTCTCAGATGGACATATGCCAGCCACAGATAGCTCCCAGGGAGTGAGGGGCACACCTACATCACGACAGCCTGTCCAAACCTTATCATAAGGCATGTAAGGCTGCATTTCCTATTGTGTGTATGTTGGTGTACATGTTGTCCTGTGGGTGTCACCTGTGGGCAGCCACCCCCAGGCTGTGCACGTGTTCATGGGGACAGGATCCTGGGTGTTACGTGTACGTGACCACTGTGATGTGCAACTGTTCATATCTGTGCATGTGCCATGGTCACATTTCACAGTGGTGTATGTGTATGTCATGTCACATACCCTGTGAGTCCCATGTGGGACGGTATGTTTGAGCCAGGGTGTCCCAGTGGCACAATAGTGATGGTCCTCCACAGTCTTTGTGCATGTAGTGTTTACAATGTCTCTGATTTCATGTGCACAATGGGAGACAGTCTCCACATCCACGTTGTGTGTGCATGGACTCTGATGTTGTGCGTGTGTGTCACAGACGTCCATGTCTGTCCTGCCGTGGCAAGTGGGGCCACTACCTGTGGGGGTCATGGTTGTTTTACTGTGGTGTATACATGATACTCCATTTAATGCCAGTGTCCATGTGGCATTACAGGGTCCCTGGGAATGTACCTGTCGTTGAGCTGTGGTGCCTGGGGCACATCTGTCCTCACATGTCACTGTGGGGGGTTATTGTGACACGGCAGCAGGAGATGGGAACTGTGACATGGCCTCATGATATCCAATGGGCCAACCTGGGACAAATTGATGCCACCTGTTGGACCGTGTTGACAGATGTTGGCCATGTATGTACCATACATGTCCTTCCGGTACTGCACACTTCATGTAGTTGTGCCTCATAATGATGTATGTTGGGATCTTGAGTGTGTTCAATGCCGCATATGTGGGGTGACTGACAATCTTGCTTACTTCTCCTCTGCACTGCAGGGCTCCTGCTGTCCATCGGCCATTCCCAGACCTGGCAACGATGGTGGAACGGGACAGCATCCGACGGTACCGCTTCACCAGGCAGCTGATTGAGGATTTGGCAGTGCAGTTGTCCCCACATTTGCAGCCTGGCCGGCCGTATCCTACAGCGCTGACCCCCAAGGTGAAGGTGATGGCAGCCCTACACTTCTTTGCCACTGGTACCTTCCAACATACTGTGGCGACTGCTGGTGGGATGTCACAGACCATGTTCAGCCGTGTGCTCCGCGATGTTTTGGCGGCAATGTTGCTCTTCCTGAACCGGTACATCTATTTCCCTAGACTACGACGACTCACTGACGTGAAGAGTGACTTTTATGCCCTGGGGAGGATGCCGCATGTAATTGGCTCCATTGATGGGACACATGTGGCTTTGGTACCACCACAGGCCCAGGAGCAGGCCTACAGGAACCGCAAGCACTACCACTCGGTCAATGCACTGGTGGTGTGTCTTGCAGACATGACCATCACACACGTGTGTGCCCGTTTCCCTGGTTCAGCACACGATGCCTTTGTGATGAGGAGTAGTCGCATCCCCAGGATGATGGCACAGATGCAGAACCAGCGTGCCTGGCTTGTCGGTGTGTACTGACTTTGTGCCATTGTGTGTGATCTGATCTGTAGTATTCCGCCCACTTTTCCAAGTCAGCTAATGTGCACTTGTCTGTCCGTAGGTGACTCGGGATACCCCAACATGCCGTGGTTGCTGACACCCCTCAGGAACCCTGTGACACCTGCCCAGATGCGCTACAATGAGGCACATGGTCGGACCAGGAGAGTGATTGAGCGGACCTTTGGTCTCCTGAAGAGCCGCTTCCGCTGCCTGGACAAGACCGGAGGGTCCCTCCCATATGCCCCTGCGAAAGTGTGCAAGATTATCATCGTCTGCTGCATGCTCCACAACCTGGCAGTGCGGAAGGAGTTGCCTCTCATCCAGGATGACAATGACCAACATCCGCCACCTGTGGAGGATCCTGGCCTGGACCACGATGCCAGTGACGATGATGATGATGATGGTGATGGTGATGTCCGCACACAGCTCATCACCAACTTCTTTAGCTGAATGTGAGTATCCTGAGGTGTCATGTCAATGATGTGAGTTGGCATGATGTGTGGGTGGTGCTCTGGTGCTGTTGGAGTGTGTCCATGGGCTACTTGACTGGATGTGTGTTGCGATGTGTGGTGACAGGTGGGCTGTACTCCCCAACAGTGTTGACATGCTAACTTGGTTCTGGGTGGGTATCTTGTAACATGTATTGTGCATGAGTTTTGCTGTTCTGTCCTGTACTCCATTGCTTTTGACTGTGTGTCATTTCTGTCCTTCACAGGGTACTTTCAGAATCGTTTGGTCAACTGTGTCCACCGACGACGTGATTGCACATCCAGGCTGGTAGCTGTTGTGTCCCTACAGGTGATGTGCGCCACACCCATGGACTTCCTTCCGTCTACAGTTGTTGACTGTGTGCCCGCTGCCAGGTGGGGTTACCTTGCATCTGTAGTGGTTACGGCATGTTGCAACTGTGTAATAAACCTGTGCTTCACTTTGTGATGTGCGTTGTCTGTGGTCACACATTTGACTGCCATTTGCTTACTGCACCTGTGGGCTACTTGACTACAACTGGGAATGGGTGTGGTGTCTGTGCATTGCACCGTCTTCCCTGGCAACATCAGTGTAGGCAATGAGTCAGATGGCCTAGGTGTGTATGTGTCGTGTAGCCCTGGTGGTGTGTCTCCCTCATGTGTGTCACGTTGCCTGTACTCACATGCCTGTGTTGTCCTTGCTGTTGCAGTTCGCATACACAGTGTAATTTTGCAGTTCATCATCCCCATAACAGCACCCACGTTGGAATCACGACAGAGGCAAGTATGGTGTATTAGTGTGTTTATTGTGATACATTTGTGTTAATAGTGCATAGGATGGGTTGTGCTGTACATAAATCTTGCAATCCCAAGTTCCTAGGTGAATTGAAAGTCCGGGTAGACAGGATCCCCAGTATCGGGGCCACAGTTGTCTGACACATTGGTCCAACTTGTACTCCCCATGCAATGTGTGGGAGTAGTGTTGCCGTCAACAGGGTGAACAGTCTGTGCACAAAGGCGAACATCCAGAACAGGTTCAGGCTTCCTGGGAGTTGCGCTTGGCCATCGGCCTCTCACTTTTCCCTCCTCGGACGACCCCTCTTCTTGGGGGGCCCTCAAGTGCAGGCTGCTGCGGTGCAGGGGACTCTCCGCCAGAGTCCTCCTCCCTCCCTGTGGCAGTTGCAGTTTGTTCGGCACCAGATGTTGTTGGCACACAGGGAGGTGTGGACTGGTTGCTGTTCATCTGGCGGAGGCATTGTAAAATGTCCCTGTGCACCGCCGTCATCTCATGCAGTGCATCCCACTTGGACTCCACGCGGGACATGTGTGAGTCCACACGGGACATGTGTGACTCCACGTGGGACATGTGGGAGTCCAAGCGGGCATGATGGGCAGCCTGCTGCTGTTTAATGTCTTTGAGGAGCCCCACTACCTGGCTGAGCTCTCCGGTGCTGGACTGGTACGCATCAGCTATGCGTACCAGTTGTGGGTCATCATGCACACCAGCAACGTCTGCAAGCAGCGACCTCTGTCTCCCACCCTCCCACCACCCCTGCTGACATGTACAGTGTGTGCAGTGGCATGCACAGATAACCCTGGTCCACCTTGGGGGTTGGTGGTGGTGGTGGTGTCCATGGCCCCAGGTTGGTCCAGGGTCACTGTGCTGGTGTTGCTCCTTATTCTGTCCATGTCGGCAGGGATGGTATTCGTGGTGACAGTCGTTGTAGGGGTGGGTGCAGGGGGTGCAGCTGGTGGTCCTGCTGGTGCTGCAGCTGGTGGTCCTGCTGGTGCTGCATGTTGACTTGCACCGGATGTGCCAGGTTGTTCTTCATCGTCCGAGGAGGACAGAGGCTGTACGACGCCAGTGAGCTCGGCATCCTCTTGAGCCTGGGACTGGGACTCCTCAGCGTCTGCTGCTGTGTCCCCATCATCACCTGTTTTTGGGAGACACAAACAATGTATGTCATGTTTCTGCAGGCATCAATGGTTGACACACATGACAGTTGTGACTGTGCCTCTGGGTGCGGGCCTGTACATTGCATTGTCCTAAGTCGTCACAGTCAGGGGTTGATATTGGTGTGGCACATTGTCCTGCATTATTTGGGCATTTCTATGTATTTTCTGGGGTGTGAACATGGTCAGCATTGGTTGTGTTTGGTTGACAGCCGGCCCTCCTTCCCACCCAGCCAGCCAGCCAGTTATCCCACCATGGAACGTGCTTGCGTTGCAGGGAGTGTAAGTTGTCTCTCAGGATGTCAGTCAGTGGTGTCCTGCTGTTTGTTGGTGCACAGTTGCCAGCAGGGCCTTGTGCTCCCCACAGCAGTAGCCAGTGTCAGCCATCTTGTGAGTCCTTCTCCACTCCCTGTGATGTGAGCATGGTTCAGGGTGGTGTTGATGGGACAGTTGTGGGGGTGACCAATATCAGTGACTACGACTCCCATCATGCTATTGCCTCCACCCCCCTTCCCAGCATGCCCATGCTTCCTTCCTTTTGAATCTGCTTCCCTGTGGGGTGGGCTGGCTGTGCTGGCAGGAAGGCTGGGAGTGTTGTCCTGGCAGTTGTTTGGCTAAGAGTCCCAAGAGTGTCCCTGTGCTTCACACAACATAACCCAGGGTGGTGGTTCTTTGTGGGATCTTGTGTTAGGATGGGGGGCATTGCATTCTACCAGGTGGGTACTGTGGAGTTTGTGTTGGGGTGTGTGTGAGGGGAGGTGCTTGTGACTATGGTTAGTGCTGCAAGTCCTCCTTCCCACCCAGCCAGCCAGCCAGTTATCCCACCATGGAACGTGCTTGCATTGCAGGGAGTGTAAGTTGTCTCTCAGGATGTCAGTCAGTGGTGTCCTGCTGTTTGTTGGTGCACAGTTGCCAGCAGGGCCTTGTGCTCCCCACAGGAGTAGCCAGTGTCAGCCATCTTGTGAGTCCTTCTCCACTCCCTGTGATGTGAGCATGGTTCAGGGTGGTGTTGATGGGACAGTTGTGGGGGTGACCAATATCAGTGACTACGACTCCCATCATGCTATTGCCTCCACCCCCTTCCCAGCATGCCCATGCTTCCTTCCTTTTGAATCTGCTTCCCTGTGGGGTGGGCTGGCTGTGCTGACAGGATGGCTGGGAGTGTTGTCCTGGCAGTTGTTTGGCTAGAAGTCCCAAGAGTGTCCCTGTGCTTCACACAACATAACCCAGGGTGGTGGTTCTTTGTGGGATCTTGTGTTAGGATGGGGGCATTGCATTCCCCCAGGTGGGTTCTGTGGAGTTTGTGTTGGGGTGTGTGTGAGGGGAGGTGCTTGTGACTATGGTCAGTGCTGCAAGTCCTCCTTCCCACCCAGCCAGCCAGATATCCCACCATGGAACGTGCTTGCATTGCAGGGAGTGTAAGTTGTCTCTCAGGATGTCAGTCAGTGGTGTCCTGCTGTTTGTTGGTGCACAGTTGCCAGCAGGGCCTTGTGCTCCCCACAGCAGTAGCCAGTGTCAGCCATCTTGTGAGTCCTTCTCCACTCCCTGTGATGTGAGCATGGTTCAGGGTGGTGTTGATGGGACAGTTGTGGGGGTGACCAATATCAGTGACTACGACTCCCATCATGCTATTGCCTCGACCCCCTTCCCAGCATGCCCATGCTTCCTTCCTTTTGAATCTGCTTCCCTGTGGGGTGGGCTGGCTGTGCTGACAGGATGGCTGGGAGTGTTGTCCTGGCAGTTGTTTGGCTAAGAGTCCCAAGAGTGTCCCTGTGCTTCACACAACATAACCCAGGGTGGTGGTTCTTTGTGGGATCTTGTGTTAGGATGGGGGCATTGCATTCTACCAGGTGGGTACTGTGGAGTTTGTGTTGGGGTGTGTGTGAGGGGAGGTGCTTGTGACTATGGTTAGTGCTGCAAGTCCTCCTTCCCACCCAGCCAGCCAGCCAGTTATCCCACCATGGAACGTGCTTGCATTGCAGGGAGTGTAAGTTGTCTCTCAGGATGTCAGTCAGTGGTGTCCTGCTGTTTGTTGGTGCACATTTGCCAGTAGGGCCTTGTGCTCCCCACAGCAGTAGCCAGTGTCAGCCATCTTGTGAGTCCTTCTCCACTCCCTGTGATGTGAGCATGGTTCAGGGTGGTGTTGATGGGACAGTTGTGGGGGTGAGCTATGTCTGTGACTACGACTCCCATCATGCCATTGCCTCCACCCCACTTCCCAGCATTCCCATACTTACTTGCTTTTGTGTGGAGTTCAGTGTGTGTGGGTGTGAGAGCAATGGCAAGATGGCTGACAGTGGTGTCCTGCTGTTGGTTGGTGTGCAGTACCCAGCATGCCCTTGTGCTCCCCACGACACAGCAACAGTGTCAGACATCTTTGATGGGCCTTTCCACTCTCTGTGGGATGTGCATGCGTGAGTGTGAGCTTGCTGGGCCATGTGGTGGGGGATGTGGAGCTGTGACTACGACTCCCATCATGCTATTGCCTCCTCCCCCTTCCCAGCATGCCCATGCTTCCTTCCTTTTGACTCAGCTTCCCTGTGGGGTGGGCTGGCTGTGCTGACAGGATGGCTGGGAGTGTTGTCCTGGCAGTTGTTTGGCTAAGAGTCCCAAGAGTGTCCCTGTGCTTCACACAACATAACCCAGGGTGGTGGTTCTTTGTGGGATCTTGTGTTAGGATGGAGGGCATTGCATTCTACCAGGTGGGTACTGTGGAGTTTGTGTTGGGGGTGTGTGAGGGGAGGTGCTTGTGACTATAGTCAGTGCTGCAAGTCCCCCTTCCCACCCAGCCTGCCAGATATCCCACCATGGAACGTGCTTGCATTGCAGGGAGTGTAAGTTGTCTCTCAGGATGTCAGTCAGTGGTGTCCTGCTGTTTGTTGGTGCACAGTTGCCAGCAGGGACTTGTGCTCCCCACAGCAGTAGCCAGTGTCAGCCATCTTGTGAGTCCTTCTCCACTCCCTGTGATGTGAGCATGGTTCAGGGTGGTGTTGATGGGACAGTTGTGGGGGTGACCAATATCAGTGACTACGACTCCCATCATGCTATTGCCTCCACCCCCTTCCCAGCATGCCCATGCTTCCTTCCTTTTGACTCTGCTTCCCTGTGGGGTGGGCTGGCTGTGCTGACAGGATGGCTGGGAGTGTTGTCCTGGCAGTTGTTTGGCTAAGAGTCCCAAGAGTGTCCCTGTGCTTCACACAACATAACCCAGGGTGGTGGTTCTTTGTGGGATCTTGTGTTAGGATGGGGGGCATTGCATTCTACCAGGTGGGTTCTGTGGAGTTTGTGTTGGGGGTGTGTGAGGGGCGGTGCTTGTGACTATGGTCAGTGCTGCAAGTCCCCCTTCCCACCCAGCTAGCCAGATTTCCCACCATGGAACGTGCTTGCATTGCAGGGAGTGTAAGTTGTCTCTCAGGATGTCAGTCAGTGGTGTCCTGCTGTTTGTTGGTGCACAGTTGCCAGCAGGGCCTTGTGCTCCCCACAGCAGTAGCCAGTGTCAGCCATCTTGTGAGTCCTTCTCCACTCCCTGTGATGTGCGCATGGTTCATGGTGGTGTTGATGGGACAGTTGTGGGGGGGCAATATGTGTGACTGCGACTCCCATGATGCTATTGGCTACACTGACTTGGCCAGCATACACAGAATTCCTTCCTTTGAGTGGTCTTCACTGTGTGTTGGTGTTGTTGTGGTGGCTACATGTGTGGATGTGTTTGTTAGTTCTATTTGTGCCACTGCCTAGCTGTAGTTGTGGTTGTGTTTGTACATGTGTTGGCACAGTTGGATGTGACTTTTTTGATGGCATGTGTTGTGTTTATCTGACTGACATACACATTTTGGGATGATTCTGTTCTGGTTGCTGTGTAATTGTTATGAGTGCATGGTTTGACTCTCCCTTGACAGTGATGTGTGTGTTTTGTGGCAGTATATTGTGTACATTTGTTGTGTACTCACCAGGCTCTGGGATGTCCTCTAGTCCATATACGCTCACTGGCGGAAGGATGGCCCGCACCTTCTCCTCCCAGGGCCTGAGGTATATTGGCTTGGCAGGAGGGCCACTGCCGGTGTGTTGGCTCTTGATGTAGTCTTTCTTCAGCATGTCCCGTACCCTCCTGCGCACGTCATACCACCTGTTCTGGATGTCCGTCTTTGTGCGCCGACATGGTGATTGGGCGTTCACCCTGTTGATGATCCTCTCCCACATCTTGGTTTTCTGCGACATGGGGGTCTGTTGGACCAGTGTGCCAAACAGCTGTGGCTCCACCCTGAGGATCTCGTCTACCATGACTTCCAATTCACTATCTAGGAACTTGGGATTCTTCTTGGGGGCATGGTGATGGGTGGTGATGGTGGGTGATGTGTGTGTTGGTGTGCAGGTGAGGGTGTGTGAGTGTGTGTTTTGCTGGGTGTATGTGAGGTAAGTATTTGTTGGTGTCCTGATGGTGTGTGGCTTGTGTGAGGGATGAGCTGTGGGTGTGTGGTTGCTTTCTCTTGGGTGCTGGCAGTGGAATGGCATTTGCAAAGGCTCATGGTAGTGATTTGTGTTCTTTATATAGGTGGAGTTGTGGGTGTGTCTTTGTTCTCTGTCCCCACCCCCCAGTATTTATTGGCTTGGTAATTGCTTGTTTGGCCTTTTTTGGGTGATTTTTCCTTTGTGCTGTTTGTGTATGTTGGAAACGTTCTTGTGACCGAGTCGGACCCTGCATTGGTCTCGTACGGTGTTCTCCGTTTCGTTCACGCTGTGTTTGTGCAGTTTTCTATGCTGCGTACGCGTCGGTCGCGGTGTTTTGTGTTGCTTCGGCTCGGTTTTGTATGCGTGTCGGTCGTACGGCTTGTCCTCCGTCCGACTCGCTCGTGGTTTTCGCGCCTTGCATCGTACTTTGCGGTTTGGAGTTCGCGTGTACGTTTCGGTCGGATTTGTTCCGGGTGCGTGTCGGTCGGTTGGATTCGCGTGTTTTTCCGGCCGGATTGCTGCTTTCCGTGCGGCTCGGTCGGTCGACTTTGTTTCAGTACGTGTCGGTCGGATTTTTCGCGCCTTGCATCGTACTTGGCGTGTCGGGCGCCACAGGTACGTGTCGGTCGGTATTATTTCCGGATCCGAGTCGGTCGGTGCTTTTTCCGGCCCGAATCGGAATCGACCCCAAAGTGTCCCCTTCGAAATTGCAGTTTTGTCAAAAAGAAGTCCAATATTTAGGGCATAAAATTGAGAAAGGAGTGCTAAAGATAACGACAGAAAGAATAAAAATGATTCAAGGAATGAGAGCACCAATGACGCAAAGAGAGGTAAGAATGTTTCTGGGAATGGTTGGATATTGCCGACAATGGAAAAGTGGGTTTTCCTTGATTGCTAAACCATTACAAAAACTGACCAAGAAGGATGTAAAAGACCCTTTTGAATTGAATGACGAAGAAATTAAATCTTTCAAAGAGTTGAAAAAGAAATTGTGTGAGGCCCCTGCTTTAGGAATGCCTGACTATGAGAAGGATTTCGAATTGTACTGTAGTGAAAGAGATGGATGTGCATTTTCAGTACTGGTACAAAAACATGGAACAATGAAGAGACCAATTGCTTATTTTTCAGCTGTTTTAGATCCTATAGCAAAAGCGTTGCCCGGATGTCTGAAAGCAGTTGCTGCTACTTGTGTAAGTCTGGAACAAAGTGAAGGTATAGTGATGGGGTATCCACTGAGAGTATATGTTCCCTATTCAGTAGAGATTCTTTTGACAAGAACAAAAACACAGTACATGACACATAGTCGGCTGACTAAGTACGAAAAAGTAATCTTCAGTGCAGAAAATGTGACCATAGATAGATGTATGAATGTGAATCCTTCGACATCATTACCAGATGAAGAGAGTATAATTGAACAAGATGAAATAGATCATGATTGTCTGAATGTGCTGGAATATTGCACAAAACCAAGAGCTGACATAAAGGATGAGCCTTTAAAAGAATCAGATTATGTCATGTTTGTGGATGGCTCATGCTTGAGAACGAAAGAAGGAGTTCTAAGCGCAGCTCACGCAGTGTGCACAGTGGCAACTGTGATGGAAGCGTCTTGTCTGAAAGGAATAAGGTCTGCCCAAGTTGCAGAACTGATTGCTTTGATTCAAGCATGTAAGTTGGGAAGAAATGTACGAGTTACGATTGTGACCGATAGCCAGTACGGTTTCGGTATAGTGCATGATTTTGGTCAGATTTGGTCACACAGAGGTTTCTTGACGTCTGCAGGAACACCTATCAGAAATGGAGATTTTGTTAAGAAACTGCTTGAGGCGATACAGCTGCCTAGGCAGATAGCTGTAGTGAAATGCAAAGCACATAAGAAAAATGAAGATTACATAGCTGTTGGAAATAATTACGCGGACGAGATAGCCAAATATTGTGCAGAGAACATGGTATCCCTGAATAAGAATCGCGAAAGGGAGCATATCTCTTCTCCTTTGCTTTTACTAACACTGTCGAGACATGGGATGAGGTGAGACAGTTACAGGAAGTTGCAAATGATGAGGAAAAAGATTACTGGATAAAAGCAGGGTGTAGAAGACAAGAAAGCAATGGTGTGTGGGTTTACAGAGATGAAAGACCAGTTATGCCTGATAGCATGATTGCAGACATGGCACGGATGTACCATGGACAAGCTCATATTGGGAGAGATGCAATGATCAGACTTTTTAGACAAACATGGTATAACCCAAAATTCAGAGCCATAGCTGAAAGTCTTTGTCAAAGATGTCTTATTTGTCAGCAGTTTAATCCAGGAAGAAAGACAATAGTGAGTCTAGGAACAATAGGACGAGAAGGAGGTCCGTTCACTAGAATGCAATTAGACTTCATTGAAATGCCCCCTTGTAACAGACTAAAATATGTTCTAGTGGTCGTCTGTTTGTTTTCTCGTTGGGTGGAGGCATACCCCACTTGAAGGAATGATGGAATAACGGTAGCAAAACTTATGCTGCGAGAGTTCATTCCAAGGTATGGTTTTCCAGTCACGGTGGAGACAGATAGAGGAACACATTTTCAAAATGAGTTGATTCAATTAATTTGTGAAGCATTAAGTATTAAACAAAAACTGCATTGTGCATACAGACCAGAGGCTTCTGGGGTAGTAGAGCAAATAAATGGAACAATTAAGAACAGGTTAGGAAAAATGTGTCAAGCTACAGGACTCAAATGGCCCGATGCACTGCCCCTTGTCCTGATGACCATCAGAAGCATTCCTGAAAAGAAAACTGGACTTAGTCCTCATGAAGTGATCATGGGACGAGCAATGAGACAAGCACAAGGACCTGTCAACAAGTTATTGACTATAACTGATGATCTAGTACTGGATTATTGCAAAGGACTGGCTGATGTGGTGCGTTCTGTGTTTCATCAGGTTGGACCGGATGCGACCACTCTTGAAAGAAAACCAGCCCACGACTTGAATCCAGGAGACTGGGTCCGCATAAAAATCCAGAGGAGAAGAAACTGTCTAGTTCCTCGCTGGGACGAGCCACGACAGGTAATCCTAGTGACAACAACTGCAGTCAAGTGTGCAGGAGTGAAAAACTGGGTCCATGCCAGCCACACAATCAGAGTTCCAGAACCTGCAGATCGACATGTGAGTCGACGTCTGGAAGTGTGGGATAAGAGTTCAGCGACTGAGACAGAAAGAATAAGAGAAAGGGTGCCAGAACTTGAAGATCGACCTGAAAGTCGACATCTGGAAACCCTAACTGCAAGCACCTCTAAAGAGGAAGAGGAAGAAGAAGAAGAAGAAGAAAAATTACAGAAATTCCAGAACTTGAAGATCGACCTGTAAGTCGACATCTGGAAATATCTGACACGAGTTCAGGATCTGATGATTCAGTTGAAAACTGTGAAGAATTTCGAAGGAGAACTTGGGGATTTAAACCAATTAGAGAAGAGAATGAACAAGAAAATGATCTAAATGAGCAACCAAGTACAAGTTAAGGTGGAAATCCTTCAAAAGTAATATTAATAGACAAAGAAGGGAAAGAGACAAATAAAAAGTTAGAAAATCGAGAAGAACCCCGAGGAGCAATAGGGACAGATAGTGAAACAAAAGAACAGGGAAAATTAGAAGCAGAGAGTGAGATAAATACCAATTCGGAAGAACATCGAGGAGGGACAGTAATAAGGGAACACAAGAAGGAGAAAACAGATCCACCAGTAAAAGAAGATGAGATCATAAGTTTCAAAATAAGAGACAATTGTGAGAAAATTGAAACAGAATCTGAAGAAAGCGGAGAAGAAGAGAAAACAAGAACTGAATCAAGAAAAAGAAACTGGAAATCAGAAAGAGGAGAAAAAGAAGGTGAAGCCAAAAGGCCAAGAAAAGGAGACAATTGGCCCAGCAACTATATAAGAAAATTGAGATACAGAATAATCAGAACAGGAGAAAAAAGTGCTGAATGAAATAACAAGTCAAAAGGAACAAGAAGAGCCAAGTGGAAAACGATTGCAAAAGTCTAAAAGAACAAAGAAAGTGAATTCGAAATACAAGTCACCTGAGTGGTTGTACATCGCTCTAACTGATTACAAAGAAGAAGGAAACACTCATGAGAACCCGAGACTAAGAAACCGAATGGGTAAAGGTGAGATGCAACAAACCTGAAGTGAAGACTTAAAGTGCTTCTGCCGGATGTGACAATTTTACTGGATATGACAAATCACCGGATGTGACAACGAAAGAATTCTGAAAAGAATTAAAAGAAAGTACCAAGCAAAGACTTTTTGAAAGCAGAGTGGCATCTAAGTCATTTCTGAGGTGTAGTGACACAATTTTCTGAGATTTAACAAAAGATAAAAGCAAAATGGAGAATACTAGAGATAGAAGAGATAAATGTGAGTTTGTAAAAAGATGGTGTAAAATGTGCTGCTTTTGTACAGGATTATTAATGACAGTATGGATAGTTTTAGCAATCACAATTCCTATTAGTATAGCTGTAATAGAAGCAAAGAATGATACTAAACCAGAAAAAGAAACTAATATTAAAGAACCAGTTATTTTAAGAAGTAGTGCAGAATTACATAAGGATAAGTCAGTAACAGACTTTTCTAAAAATGTTTTTACAAAATTGTTGTACGAATATGTAGAGACAATGGATGTGAGAGATTGTTATGTTTGTATGAAGTTGCCTGCATCAGTGTCAGAAGGTGTGACTTATCATCACCTACCTCTAACTTATGGAATAACATGTAGTGTTATAGCAAGTTTATTTTATAAAACAGGTAGATTAGAGTTTTATTACACTGATATAGATAAGATTTTTGCAAATGTTCCTGTAGTTCCAGAACTTAACAAAGTAAAACAAGCAAAGGTTTTAGGAGAATTTTTTTAGAACATAGAATTTTAACATTAGAAGAAATAGCTAAAAACAACCTTACCTGTGAGTTAAAGAAAGAAGAAAAGGTATTTTTAGAAATGGTTGAAGAAAGAAGAATGAAATTTCAAAGAGAAGCAATAAAAGAGAAAAGAACACATCTATGGACATTTGAGGAAGAAAATCATGAAGGGAAAAGATAAATGCAGCAATGACATTAGATTGGCCGCAAACAGGAAAGTTGTGTATTAGGAGAAATAAGACAGTCTATGACAATTATTTTGTAGGTTCCAGTATCTGCCATGACAATTATCAAATTTTGGGAGGTTGGGGATTCAAAGGTGGAAAAGATCCAATATTTCCAGGTATCTATTATATTTGTGGGAATAGAGCTTATTACAGGTTACCGGACCATTGGTATGGAACTTGTTATGTAGGCCTGGTCTTTCCAAAATCTTTCATATGGACAGAGAAGAAAAAGGAACATACAAGATGATTAATAGCTTTACACGTAGAAAGAGGGAGAGTTTTTCAGAAATTGTAGGGGATATTTTTGGAGCATTCATACCAGCAGTGGGAATATCTTTGAATGCATTTAAAATTCGGAAGTTATCCACAGTAGTAGATCGTTTGTCTACAGATACTGCAGGAGGGTTCTTGATGGTAAATACCGAAATGGTTGCCATGAGAGCTATGGTGATGCAAAATCGGCTTGCCCTTGATATTCTTTTGGCAAAAGAGGGTGGAGTTTGTGGAATGCTGAAAGTCCAACATTGTTGCACTTACATTCCTGATAAAAGTGAAAATATACAAAAGTATATTACAAATATTACAAATTTGCACAAAGAACTAGTTCCACTGGAGGTTGAAAGTGTCCTGGGAAAACTTGGTAGAGGGTTTTCTTCAGTAGCAAATTGGTTAACAAGAATGAGTAGACTAATGATAGGGAAAGTTATAATAATAGCAACTGTAGCAATATTGTTAGCCATGGTGTTGAAAATTGTAATAACGTGTATAAAAAGGAAAATAAGACAAAATAAGATAAAAAGAAATAACAGAATAATGAAAGAGAGAGAGAGAGAAATGGGTGAAATTGAGTTAGAGAAAATGAAAGAAAGCATGTATAAAGAGACAAGAAGACAAGATGAAATGGAAACAGATGTATAACTAACAAAAAGCAAAAGGATGAAAGACATATGCTGCCTGAAAAAGAAGTATAACTTGGGTTTTATGTGGTGATTTAAAAAATCACCAAAGGGGGGAGTTGATGGAGCAGAGTAAATAAAAAATGTTAACCCCTAACAAATTTTATAAATAATTAATAAATATGTTCGTTTAAATGTATTAATCAACAATGTACGTGAGGGAAGGGTAACTCGCAAGTATATGGGCCGAATAATCTATTTACAAATGTCTGTGTGTCTAATTATAACATAAAATAATTGCGTACTAAATAAATAATAAATGCATGATTTGTGCTTCATAGAATATAAACGTGACGTTGCAAAAACAATAGTGATGGTAAGTAAGGAACAGCTTAAATGTTGCTTTCTGCTAGGTAATAACTAATTGGGGTACGTAGATGACGGGAGGGAAACGAAAAGGCTATGTTTCTCTATTTTAATTATGTTTTGTTTATTTCAAAATAGTGCTTCTAAGTCTAATCGAGTGGCGATATAAAATGGCTGCCGTTTATTATGTATGCATGCACTGAGAAAACGCATGACAAGGGAGAAAAAGTTGGAGAAAGACTGACCACGTGATGGTGCTGAGAGGCTAGGATGCAAGAATGGTCAAGGCTGATGTGACCTAATTGAACTGATAGTGTGCCGTGGTGATCAGCAGAGAATCGTGGGAAACAGTTTTAAGAGAAAGGACAATGCCTGCAGAGTTCTCGAATGTATCGAAAGAAGTTACAAATGTACTGATCGAAGCGGATGGAAACATGTCTTGAACTGTGAGAAAGGAAATGAACATATGCATTCCAAAAGAACAAGCTGGATCCGGGAGAACTTGATTAAAAAATTAATAAATGAAATGAATGGACCAATGAAAGAAAAGCGCGTTATTAATGTTGCAACAATTTAGTTAGCAAAGTTAGAATTAGGGTATAAGAAGGCCTACTCTTAGTGGGAGGGGGAGTTGGTGTTGGAGTTGGTGGCTTCCAGTGCTTGGTGTTCCAGATCGATCCATTTTACTGAGCGGGAGATGCTGAAAGACTGTTAGATGAGACGGGTGGCGGTAGCTGATGCTGACGAGCTGAAGTTTCTGTTGCTGTCTTATTTTTCCAGTTGAGTATGAGAATCAGGTTATTTTTAAATCTTAAACTTAGGTTAGAAATCATTAGGCTAAATTAGGAAGATAGGCAGGTAATTAGGGTTTTGCTTCATGACAAAATTTCCTTTCTGCAATAAAATTGATTTTGCTTAATAAATATTTGAATTAATAATGAATGAATAATTGAATAAATAGTCTAAATTCTTTTCCATGCCTTTAAAAATTATATAAAATTTGAGATTCTTAATCAAACGACTCAGTGGTTATTTACTAAATGATTGTGAAATTGGTAATTGGTTATTGTGATTTAGCTGGTCTTAATCACTATGAACTGATTTTTTACTAGATGATCCATCGACATACAATGAGCAGGAATATCTTAAGAAATAACTAAGAAAGCGATAGGTTAAGGTAATAAAGTATCCCGGCTCCTTCCAGCGGTACATCATGATGATTTTCATTTAGTTTTTTCTTTTTTCCGAGGAGTATAGATTTCATAAAGGTGTAGAGGAAATCCAGGTGTGTGTGTGTTTGATAGGCGATGTTATGGGCCCCATCGTCATGTGGATGTGAGAAAATATAAGTCGCCCCTGGATGACCGATAAGTGACCTAGGAGGAAAATAGTTTTCATTGTATCCGCTGCATCAAGTGCAAAAGTGAGTTCTGGTAAAAAAAATGATTTGCTGCCCAATCAGAAATGCTGTCATTCACACAATATGCACACTTTTATGAGTTCCCCTGCTACATACATTGACATAATCTTTGTTTAAAAAACAATTGCTTACAAAATCAACACAGCCTTTCGCATATTGGCTCCTGCCAAGGCCGTAAGCCTAATTGGTTCAGATACTGCACAAGCATTTGAGGATGGGGAACATGGTTCAGATTCTAGAAGTGAATGTCCATATGGTGGAATTACCTCAGATGATGAATCTTCTTCAAGTGAATTTGAAGGAGGCTTCCATACAACACAGCAAGGCAGGTGTCAAGTTCCTTCATAAGCACAGTCTGTGCCTTTGAAAGGCATTGGTGTCAGACCAAAATCCACGGCTAATTAAGGTGCCATGCAGATCACATAAAATAAGCTCGGTTGGCAACCCCCTGATAGTTATCAGCTTATAATTGTTCTTTTTACTAAAGGTGCAGCATGTAAAGTTATACTTCAAATTCTATGCCCATTAAGTACTTCCAACTTTTTGTGGGTGACAGGTTCAATGAGAGAATTGTGCAGCAAACTAAATTGCATGCAGAACAGGTTTGAGAAAGAATTCAGGCACTCTGGTGTCTCATTTTAGGCCCACCTCACTTAGGGAGTTGAAAAATGTTTCCGTCCTTTCAATGCACTCTGGAATTTTGCTAAAGCCATCAGTACAAAGTTACTGATCTTCCACCCTACTTTGGCAACATCCATCTTTCCATCTATCATAAGCAAAGATCAGTGTTAGGTCTCAGCTACATACACTTTAGCTTTTTGTCGTCAGGCCTATGGTTTTAATAGATAACACATACTTAGAGTAGCCTTTGGGGCAGTCTCTTACTCATGATTTGTATGCCTCTGTTGTCTGTCTCAGTATTCTGCTCTTGGTTTGATGGCTTATCTTGTGATTATCTGTCCTGCAATGGAGCATTTCAGTCTTACAATATTCTGATCAGCTGAAGTGTATCCTTCCCCAACTAATTCAATGGCCTTTTTCTTTCTTTACCATTTGGCACTTCTACGGAGTGCATGTTTCCTTGCTTTGTCCTTGGTTGTTCCTCTCCCATGAGCTCTTTTTTGGCTCCCTCCCCACTCCATGATGTGTCTGATCATTCTCGCTCTTCTTATATTTTATTATTTTTATAATGAAGCTCTAAACCTGGTTTGAAGGGTGATGCATCATCTACTACTACAACTTATAACAGGGTTAAAAAAAGATCCACCTTCGTCATTGAAATCTCCATCTCCCATCTGAATGTAGACCCTGTTGGATGAAATAAGAGCTCTTAAACCTTACATGGAAGAATAAAATCACCAATTTCAGAGTCTACATGATAAATGGTCGTTGATAACAGGGTCACTAAGGTGGAACTCAGAGTTGGAGACATACAAGATGTTAGTCAAGATATCAAACACCTCCAAGTCGAGATTTCACATCTCAAAAAATGCTGAGGACATTGAGAATCATAGCCATAGAAACAACTTTCTCATCTATGGTTTGGCAGAGGGTCTAGAAGGATCTGATCCCATTACCTTTTTTTCTGGGTTTTTATTCCCAAAATTCCCAATATTCAATGAGATCACAGACTAGGCCATAGTGCTAGAGATTCCTCTTCTTCTCAGAAACCCAGAGGAGCCATAATTCTTTTTCTAGAATACACTGATTTACTTAAAGTGATCACAGTTCCTAAAAGTAAAGATAGTGTTTCCTGGTCTGGTAATAATCTATCCCTTTCTTAGGATTTAACTAAATCTACTGCTGATTGTTGAAAAAGATTTCTTGCAATGCACCCTGCTCTGCAGTCTTTAAATACTAGATTTGGCATTTCAGCCATGCATATTTAAGGTAACTGACAAAAACAAAACTATGACATACAAAGATCTGGGTATATTACAGAAATTATTTGATAACTGTTAAGAATAACAACAGATATGTTGAGACTTTCTTCCTCCTAAACTATTTGATCCATGATTCTTCTAATATATACTAATATGCATTAATAATAAGTGCATTGTCTATAACTTCTTATCTGTTTATATAAAAAAGTGTTCATTAGTTAACTTTAATTCTCTTGTCTCCCCTAAAGTGTATCCCTTAATGTGCTGATTTCATGTCGTGAGTCTGTTTCCCCTTGCAACTTGCCCCGGACCTCCGTTGTTGTGTTCTACCTTCCCTACTTATTTGTTTGTCAGTAGGTAATGTTATGCGTATTCTTTATTTGTGTTTCTTTCTTCTTTTGCTATCTTATTTTTCTTTATCTCTTTTCTTTTTTTGGCTCATGACATGCTCTTCTATGTATCTAATCTCCATTTGAATCGGTCTTTGTACTGTACAAATTTAAGGCATTTCGCTTTTTTATGCTTCTTCAAAATGTAATTATATTATCAGTATTGTGAATGCATATTAGTTGGAGGGTTGGGTTTGCCTATTAAAAGGCAAAGAGCTTTAATTCACTTGGCTAATTTACAAACTGATGTGTCTCTCTTACAAGAAACTCATCCTACTGAATCTGAAGTATAAAAGCTTACATATAATTGGTGGGAAAAGTGTTTACTTCTCCAGGTTCTTGTAAGAAGAATAGGGTTGTTGTTCTCTGTAAAAACTCTTCAGATGCAAAGTTGATATCTCAGGATTCTGATATGAAAGTGAGATTGCTTATTGTAGCATTGCTTGTCAATAAAATTCCTGTCTCTATGTTTAATGTTTATGGACCTACAAAGACTGACAAACATTTCTGGCCCGACATTTTACACAAATTAATGTCTATTTTGGATGAATATTTGATTTGATTTTGACAGGGATTGCCATGTTGTCATCGACCTTTTTATTGACCACAATTCTAAGGTTACATTTGCCCCTTCTACTATTCACAAACAATGTATTCCAGCTATAAAACAAAGATCTCTGGTAGATGCTTAGAGGCTCTATGATCCTTGCCTGAGGGAATTTACATTCTTTTCTCCTGTACTTTCTTCTCAGTCCAGGGTAGATCATTTTCTTTCTTTCAAAATCTTTGTCTCAATATCTTTTGAACTATGATATTGGTTCAATAATAATCTCTGATCATGGTCCAGTTACTATTGACTTAAATCTTCTCATTGTCTCTAATGGCAATAGGAGATGGTGGTTTAATGATTCTGTGTTATTGGATAAACTGTTTACTCAAAAGTTTTGAAGCTTTTGTAAAAGAGGTTTTTTTTCCAATGATACTCCTGATTTATCCCCTCAACTTTTAAAGTAACTGCTAGATTACACCATCTCACATGTTTCTAAAAAATAGAACTTAAATATTCCAAAAACATCTAAAGTCTTAAAAAATATTAAAATATTAAAATATGGAAACATTTATATTATACTAAAAAATCCAAATCCTGTCTTCATGAGTTAAATGTAAATTTAATGAGATTTCTACAGATGATGCAGCATCTCATTTACTCAAATTCTTGTGAGAAATATAACATAATTGTAATTGCAATTCTATAGCGCTTACTACCCCTGAAGAGGTGTCGAAGCGCTTTACACCGGGCAGCACGCTGCTCCGGAAGCCAAGGTTAATGGTTAGTTCACTGTTATTGGTTACTGTTAGTTATTGGGATTTGTCTTGCACGCTCAAAGCAAACCATTCCATGCAGTCATTTCAGGTTTTTATGGTGGACTAAAGTAATAGTGGCTGGTTGTGATCATAAGTCGAGGGGTGGGGGAGATCAAGCACATGGTTGATGGAATTAATACAGGAGTTAGAGGAAATTAGGTATTGTTAGGTTGCATAGGTATGACTTTCAGCGGAAAGAGAAGAGATTGTGATCTTGTAAATGAGTTGTGGGAAATTTGCTGAAATTGAGAATAGTCAAACATGCATGTGTCAGAGTCAGTTGTGCTCAGAGAGAGTGGGCATGCAGAGGAGAGAAGGATAGGGACATTTGAAAGAGAGAAATAAAAAGGAGAGGTGACAAACAGAAGTTTTAATTAAAGGACAGTTTTTTAATGCCAGATTTAAAGAATGTAGTGAATATTTTTGAGACAGCATGCAGAAACATTATTTACTTGTGAAAATTGTGCTATATTGGGAATGTTTAATAGGTACTAGAATCAGGTAAACCATCTCTCCACTGCTAGGCTACTGCTAGACCACCGATCCAGCCAACTCAGTTGATCAGTTCAAGGGTTAAAAGTGAAAAATAATGGCTAGACGCAAATGTCAAGAAAATACATGGGAAATAATGTACACAATGAAAAAGAGATTCTGCTGTTAATCCTCAGATTTAACTCAGAGTATTAATTACACAGCAGAGCGAGCTACATTTAAAAGCCTATGGTTTGAATTGGCTTCAGATAAAAGGTGAGGACAGCTTCACAGGCAGTGGAAGTGCACTACTCGCACTCCAGTGACTGGAGGGCAAGGGATGCAAAGACTGGTGTGAGTGTGGGGATGGTGAAAAGCTCCCTTTACAAATTCAATGAACACTTTTGTAAGCAAATGACTAATGATTAGACTTCCTGGAGCACTGCCCCTTTTGTAGATGCTATGGGTGAGTAGGGATGGAGCTGCAGGTTGAAAGGGGCCCTTCAGGTGAGGCTAAGCCTTTTTTCTACCTCAATGACAGTTCAGTGCAGAGCCCTGACACCTCTTTGTGCCTCTGTAGTGGGTGCGCCAGGATGGAGACAGCCCTGCTATGAGGGGCATCACTGCACAAAGGCTGTGTCTGGAGCGCAGCCTGGAAGACGTTTGAAATGTAAATGTATTGAAATTTACCTTTCCTTATCAGGAAAGTTAGCTGCCTTATCCTCGTGTTTTCGGATATGGGAATTTTAAAGGCCGGATACCAGTGTAAACATGTGGTCACTGTTTTAGAACAAAGCGACCAGATTTTTCATTCCAGATTACCCCACTCAATGAAACAGTGTGGTCCTGGACACATTCCCAACAATAGCTGAATATGCAATAGATGTGCTTTTTTATTGAAAGAGAAATTATTTACTGGCTCTGTTCCACAAAAAGACAAAGGCTGGCGGGTGGGTGTACTGAAAACAGCTCTGGAGAGAGTCGCATGCAAACAGTGTTGTAAAGAGTTGCATAATGTGGACTGCGGTCTCTGTTGGGGTTATGAGTGAAATATAAAGATGATGCAGACAGTGCTCGATCTTTCAGGCACATCAGGTTACTCCGATGGGCACCCAAGCACATCTGAGTTTAAATAAACTCTCTGCCACAGGCATGCTATGACATAGCGGGGCATATTCTCAAGGACCCATTGCCGAGTTAGTGGCACTTTATCGCAGCCAAAGTGGCGATAAATTTATCGCACCATTCACAAGCTAGTGCTAACAGCCGATATCACCAGACCACCTGCGAAAGCAGCCGCAAAAAACATCGCCACGGATAACACCGGCAACTAACGCTAATGAGATGCAGAGTAGGCGTGCCCGTGCAAAAACCCGCAAAATCACCACTCCGCAACATTCCCAACGACCAGCCAGATCGGCGATAAGATTCAAAAGCATGCGATAAGGCTCGTTAGCAGCAGGGATTCAACACCTGCTCCTACCTGGTGCTAAAGTGGACGACAACCTGCACCATAAAAGGGAGCCCAGCCCAAAGCCACACCAGAAGAACAACAGATGCCATGGAGCTACTGATCATGCAGCTCGGAGCCCCAAGAGGGCCACAACACCCACCGCCACCACTCCCAGCCCCCCCCCAGGACCTCCCCCCCTGGACTACCACAGAGGCAGCACAGACAAAGACACTGGACCTTCCGAAAATTCACCAGCCTCCGAGACTTAACGCCAGAAGAAGTAATCGCCCACTACAGGCTCAAAAGGACAACCATCCGCCGCATCCTGACCATCATTGCCCACAGGCTGACGGTACCAGCACAGCAGAGAACCAACATCCCTCCGCAGACAAAGCTGCTGGCCGTGCTGCACCTGTTGGCCTCTGGGACCTTCCAACCAACAACTGCCATAGTCGGAGGAGTCTCACAGCCAGCCCTGTCAAAGTTCCTCACACCTGTCTTGGATGCCATCATCAGCTTGGTACCCCAGCAACTTTACTTCCCACTCACTGCGCAGGAACAGCTGGAGATCAAGCAAGGCTTCTACGCCATAGCTGGCTTCCCGCACGTGTTGGGGGCAATTGACTGCACACATGTACTCCTCGTGCCCCCATGCCGCCACTGCACACAATTACCGCAACTGAAAGCACACGCATTCCATCAATGTGCAGGCAATAGTGGACCACCGGGCTCTCTTCACCAATGTCGTCGCCAACTACCCAGGCAGTGTGCATGATTCCTTCATCTTCCGACAGTCCATCATCAACCAGCGCTTCCAGGATGGCACCTATGGAAATGCACTGCTCGTCGGTAAGTACCAACGGAACACACCACACACCTCAACACCACAATCAGACAACTCACAACTCAGGGAATGTACACGTCACAAAATCACATACAACATGACAACCAACATCCCCACATTCCAAACATGGCAACACAACTTACTGTGGCAACCTGGGCTGGCCATCTACACAAGCCATCAACGGCATGGCACCTCAGCCACACAATAGCAGAATGTGGGGAGAGGTGGGAACCCGGCATGTGCGAAGGAGGCAAGTGACCCATGAATGTGAATGTAGACAATGCCAAGTGTGGCGTGGATACGCTGGACAGACTGCAGTATGCAGACCACAGACACTTCCATGTCGACATACACTGCTGGTGTCTGCAGTGTACTGGACAGTGGATGCAACCATGTAACCCCAGCCAGTGGGGAAGAATGCGGAAATGTAACTTGTTACGTCCCCCCCTGTTAGCGTGAGCAGAGTGGGCTGGCCCGGCGTACGCCAGGCCAGCGTAGGGGTGTGAATAAAAGGCCTGTTACACTGGGCGTGGTTCTCTACCAGAATGGCCAACATGTCTGCCAGGGCAGCGCCTCTCACCCCTCCATGAGGCCGACGCCGTGAGCGGCGGTGCCTGCGATCCTGTGCGCCTGCTGCACCCCAGGCCGCTGGTCCCAGGGCCCGTCTTGCCCGCCCCAGATCACCCAGGCCTCACTGCTCACCTGCCGACACCGGTGTGTGTCAAAGAGGGCCCACCACGTGCCGGTGCGAGCTCCAAGCCCGAGGCCCGCGACCATGGCAGCCTCCTCAGACCATCACGACCTCCGCGACACAGGCCCCCAGTTCTCCTTTCTCATTGACGTACTTCACCGCTGCCTCCGGCCTACACTGCGTTTCAGTAGGTCACACATTTGGAACTGAGTCTTGATTATACAATGGCAGAGTACATACGTTCATGGCAGATTTCATATCACCGTACTCCCTACGATGTGGTGCCACCGACTCTGTGCATAGCATTCCAACAACACGTGTCTGTGAGCCCTTGCTGACTACTGCCCTCAGCCTACACTGCGGCCCAGCAGGCCTCACACCAATCCAATCCAATCTGTACCAGGCAGGACACGGCATCGTCGCAGGCTGCACACACGCCCAGCTCTGGTGCTACTACCTCCGTCAACCACAAATCATCGCCACATGGCATTCCAACATCATGTGTGAGAGTACCAAGAGGAGCTGCCTGGACAGCGGTTGGCCCTTGCTGACCGCTGCCTCCGGCCTACACTGCAGTCAAGTAGGTCACACATTTGGAACCAAATCTTGATTTTACAATGGCAGAGTCCGTATCATTGCACGCCAGGAGAGGAGTAAGAGGAAGACGCGATTCAGTCCGGATGAAAAACAGGATCCCCGTTACGGAGGTGACCAAACACCAACAACAACTGCCCTGGTGCCACTAACTCTGTGCATCGCAAGCCAAGGACACGTGGCTGGGGGCCCCTGCTGACCACTGCCTCCGGCCCACACTACGGTCAAGTAGGTTACACATTTGGAACTGAGCCTTGATTTATTTATGGCAGAGTTTATACCATTGTACAGGCCTCATCGCAGACTGCATCCCCTTTCAGCTCTGGTGCCACTAACTCTGTGCCCCGAAATTCATGGACACCCTCTGGTTGAACTGTGGTGGCGTCTGAGTCTATGGCCTGGGGGTTGTCTTCATCATCATGTAGCTGATACTGACTTGGTGACAAAAATGAGTCTGTAGCATTCATCTCCTCCATATTGCCTGTGTCTGCTTGGTACTGCCCTCTGTATCATGCCCTGGAAGAACACCTTCCACTGTCTCCCAAAACCCCCTGCGACATTCACCTTGGACATCGACGGGGACCCGCTCAGCTCTCGTGCCCCTACCTCAGTGCACCGGTAGTCACCGTCCCGTGGCGGTGTTCCATGTGCCGGCCGCTGTGGACCCTTGCTGTTTGAACTGTGAACTTCTGATTGTCTGATCACTGTTGTAGTTGTTGCCAGCACCAACCACCCGTTGAGGGCTGGCTCACACTCACCCCACACCCATCCAGCACAGGCGTCACTGGACATGTGACCCTGGCAATAAAAGGGGCCGGGCGCACGTGCCCAAAGCCAGTTCCACAAACTATCTAAGTGTGTCCGTGTGGTCATTGTGTATGCATGAGGGACCCGGACCCTACCACATTGCATTGTGCTGTGTACAGCGGACGCAACCATATCACCTCAGGCAGTGGGGGAGACCTGGGACTTGTAGCTGTGTCGCACCCCCCTGTAGGCGTTGCCGGAGTGGGCTGGCGTACGACAGTCCAGCGTAGGGGTGTGGATGATCACCCCGGGGCTGTGGGCGTGGTTAAGTGTTGGGCTTGCCAATGAAGTACCTAAGGCGTGTGTCTCTGTTGTAGTGTCGGCGCCACCCGTCCCGCAATGGACAATGATGCGATGTAGCATGCCCCCGGAGTGCGGGCTCGGCCGAAGGGATAAATGTATGAGCGCAAGCCCGCTCGAGGCCCGGGATCATACATGCCAACTGTTGTGTGTGTGTCCCTGTTACCGCAGCATAGGCCAAAGGTATTGCCTCGACTGCATTGCGAGTTCAGCCAGCCATGCCCTCTACATCTGTGTCCGCCCTATCCTTACCATAGGCCTACACACACGTGGCCGCCCACCTTCAATGCACAACGTCACAGTGTCGTTGTCAGGCTTGTGGACATGCACAGACAGGCATGACGATGGTGTGCCGTAGGAGTGCAAGTGATGCAACCGCGCAGCGCACACAAGTAAATGGGCTCGGGGGGAGGGAGGAGCAGCAGTGGGGCTACGTTGTACACATTGATGGCACTCATTTGCTACAAGCAGTACATGTCAAACAGTAATCACCATGGCACACATGTCACACGCCAATTAACTAGTGAGCCTGCCTTCACATCATGCAGGCCCAAATGTTGATTCATGTCTCTCTGCACTGTCACAGGTGATCAAGGATATGCACTCTGCACTTGGATGATGACACCCCTCCGAGCCACGAACACACAGGCCCAGAGGCAGTACAATGCGGCCCACAAATGCACCAGGGGCATCATGGAATGCACATTTGGCGTGTTGAAGTCACGTTTCAGGTGCCTGGACATCACAGGTGGGAGGCTCCTGTACAGCCCAGGCATCGTGTGCAAGATGATCGTTGCATGTTGTGTGCTGCACAACATATGTGTATGCAGCAATGCCCCATGGTTACGAGTGCCAGATGCACCGGACGATGATGAGGAAGATGAGGCAGGTGGACCACACCCCACTCCACCTGCAGCAGGAATAGCCCGTAGGAACACCATCATTGACAATTTCTTCACATGAGGACATCACATTGTGGCAGTCCTTAGCAATCATGAGACAGTACAAAATGACCACAGGCACCGGGGGCCTTATTCACAGAACTAACTTACGTCAAAAACGTAAAGTTAGTACTTTTTGGTATTCACAGAATACACTTACTCATTTTGGTATTCACAGAATGAACTTACTCATTTCGGTATTCACAGAAGTTAGTAGTCCTAACTTTAGGACTCCTAAATGCCTTCTGTGAATACCGAAAGTCTTAAAGTTAGGATTTTTCTCAGTTTAGGAGTAGTAAAGTTAGGACTCCTAACTTTAGGACTCCTAAATGCCTTCTGTGAATACCGAAAGTCTTAAAGTTAGGATTTTTCTCAGTTTAGGAGTAGTAAAGTTAGTCCCGTCTTCCTCTTCCTCTTCTCCTTGCCCTTCCCCGGCCCCGAGGGTGCTGGCTGGTCGTCTGTGGGGCTTGTGGAGTTCGCGCTGTCCTCTGCACTCGGTCTGAGTGCGTCCATGGTGCTACGCAGTTGCATTTTTTTCTTTTCTCTGCTTTTATAGTGCATTTTTTCGCATGTCGCGTGGGATTCGCAGGCCTGTAGCTGGTTTTCGCTGCTTTTTGTTTTGCGATTTGTGACTTCGCAACTTTTTGGGTGTTCGTGTTTCGCATTTTTTCGGCGTTGTTGATAACGCGCTAACCGGGCGATAAATCACAGAGATAGCCGGCGATAAATATGCAAGCGCTAAGCGCGCTTTGCGATATTTATCGCCGGGCCTTGTTAATATGCCCCAGTGGGCCATATTATCAAGAACGGGCAATAACATATCACCGCTTTAGCGGCAGGAAACTGCCACTAAAGCGGCCATAAGGGGCTTGATAATATGCCCTATGAAATTCCAATAGAAGCCCAGGTTCTGGTGTGAAGGACATCAAACCTGGGCTTCTATTGGACTTCTATAGGGCATATTATCAAGCCCCTAATCGCCGCTTTAGCGGCAGTTTCCTGCTGCTAAAGCGGCGATATGTTATCGCCCGTTCTTGATAATATGCCCAGAGTGTCCATGTAGTCCTTACGAAAAAAAATTGATAGTTGGAAGGTACTGTGACACAAAGCTTGGGAGCAGAGTGTGCCACACAAGTTATCTGGATGACGGTAACACGTATGGGAGACACAACCACTATAAAAACCCAATAACAACTCTAGAGAAGTACACCCTGATAAATTTCATAGCTACTGCCCGCACCTTGAAAGCCTTGCAATGTGCCTTCGTGTTGAGAGCCTTAAAATGCATCTGCACACTGAAACACGTACAATGCATGCACCCTCAATCCCACCAAGAGATGCCTGCTGCACAAAACATTAACTTTGTGCATTGCATGCCACTCTGTTCTTGTGTACTAGAGTATGTGTACCCGATACACACCTCGCTCGCTGCAAGTTGTAGCCCCCTTCGAGTCCCCACACTCACCTCAAACCTCCCCTTAGTGACCCCGTTCATCTGCCTCTCCTCATAGTCCGGCTCTCCGTATGCAGCAGCTTTGCCTCCTGTGGTCCCCTGGCTTTTCTGTTTCTCTGCACCAGGGTTTAGGGGTATGGACCGCTGCCCACTCAGGGCTCAAGGTGTGTCGTCCACCCTCGTTGTGCAGCGTCCTGGCAGCGCAGCCTCCCAGTCACCAAACGTAAATGTGAGTCTCTGACACAGCTGGCACAGTGCGAGGGCGCACACCTAACGTGCTGCTCTCTTTCCATCCTCTATGGGGGCCTCTTGGTCTCAGACCCTCAACATTATCCTTGAATGCAAGAGGGAAAGCATACATGTATATAGATAATGAGGTATATACAATGGGCCTATGTATAGTGCACACAGACTGGAATCTGTTTTCAGATTGTTCGAGTTGCATCTTCGATAGTGTGGGTGTGATTAATATGCTGCTTACGCTTTTCTATGTGTGTTTGGCTGTTTGTTGGCTTAGTGTTATTTAAGGTTGTGTATCAGGAGGTCTTTACAATCTGGGTGCGTGCCATCTAGGAGGATTCAAGTGTGCATTGCTCACCGTGAAGTATGTGCCTGAGGTGGTAAAGCGCTGTGATGGTATTCTAATTGGAATATGGCACTACACAAATGTCCTGTAACATTAAAAGCCAGTGCCTCGGGGCTGATGACCCTTGCACCCAACTCCGCCATATGGCCCCCTCACACTTCCCGCACCATCACAATGTGTGCACGAGTTAATCCTGGACACTCTTGCAATAATTAAAAGGCTTCCCAGTAGAGCTGAAGAGAAGGTAAACAGTTCAGATGCACCTCTCAGGCGACCCTGTGGTACCTTGGTTCAGCCACAACTCCTAAGAGACGAGAGGATGCAAGGACCTGGGCAAACTTCAATGGGGGAAAGGGGCTACGCAGCCCCCCTCTCTGGGCTGATTTCATCGCCGGGGACCCCATCCCCCAGGGCCCGGCCATGTGTCCTTGGTTGCCCTGGAGCCTACCCAGGACACCCAGTGTGCTATGGGACCCTGGGGAGCCTAAAGGCCCCTGCAGCCGCAGCCAGCTTCCCGCCCCCTGCGGGAACCAGCATTGCTGCTGAATGTAGGGAGCTGCTGGAAATGCAGCTCCCTGTGTGCAAGAGCAATAGACTTTTCCTTGTGAATCCGGCCCAGACACGAAGCTCAGGTGTGGAGCATCAGAGTCACCCAGTCAGTCCATTTCCCTGCTTCTGCCACTACAAAAAATAAACACATAGGCAATTTGTGACCAAATAAAATCCAATGATGATGGGACGATTTCATAAGTTTTGTCTGTAGTTGCAACAGTGTGCATCCACAAATGCCAGTTTTAGCCAAAACACTAAATACAACAGACTTCTGCCACTACAAAAAATAAAAGCATATGGGCAAAACATTTCTGACAGCTGGCTACTGGAAGAAAACATTTAAAGGCAACCAGTAATTGACACCACCATGGGGGGCGGGGGACAGAGTTTAATGAGAAGAATTCAGGCATTAAAGCAGGTACAAAGAGGCGAGAGATTTTTTTTTTTTGTAAATGATTTTCATTGATTTTTGCCAAAAATGACATTGTGAGCATCTGTGTAATGACATAATTCAGCATTAACAGTACAGTGACAATAACATAGGTGGCTTAGGCGGGACGCTAGGAGAATCCATTGCAATGAAAGAGAAAATACATTGTATTTAAAGTGTCGTCTTACATTTTCATGACATAATACAGTTACTGACAGTTGCATAAGTCATGGGAACAAAAAGGAAAACCCATTGATATTTGCACAGATTAACTGCATCTTTGAATCATTTGTGAGCAACGAAATAACAACAACATAAAAGGAAATAAAAGATAACTTGAGGTCGATCTCTATGCATTGGCACGGGCCAAAGTGTACATGTCGGTGGATTGTGTCAGTGGGCTTCACGTATATAACTAGATAGGTATCATAGTCTGTCCAGTGGGGAATGAGCCAGGGGGAGGGCAGGGGGGCGCCGCACAAGGAGGAGGAGAGAAAAGAGGGGGAAGGGAGAAGGGCAGAGTCCCCGTGCCTCCAACAGGCAGGAGTTTGTATGTGCGTGGTCACTGTTACCATGCAACTGGGGGAGCTAAAGGCCAGGAGCCTATACCAGGGATTAAGGGATTAGGGGAGGGGGGCCAAACCGCGGCATGCTTGGCCTCGACCAGTGTCATGTAGTTCTGCCATTGTATGGAGTTCGGTCGCGGGGGTGCTGTCGCACGCGCTGCATCTGCTAGTTGATTTGTGTGGTCCAACACCAGTGCCCTTCGGAGATCAAGTAGCCACGTGTGTATGTTGGGACCCGTTCTCGCCTTCCATGACATGGCTATTCTACGCTTGGCGCGGCCCAGAGCTAGATCCAGAAACTTATTCAGACCCTTACAGGAAGCGCTACGTTTCGTGATACCCAATAAGAAATGGATAGGCTGGGCCTCCACTTGGGCATCAGCTGCCTCAGTGAGTATAGTACTTGCGGTGTTTTTAAAAAACGGTGGTGATTAGAAAAAAGGAATACCTTCTCATGTTTGTAGGAAGGACCTCCGCAAGTAAGATTAAGCACACACTTACGTGCGTTTATATGTTTATATGTTTTTGTAGTAGAATCTCTTTGTTGAATTGCGATACTGAGAGGAGGACGATTCTACTTTTTTCCTCTTCACTCCCCCTCATGATATTTTTGTTCAGTGAGTATAGTGCCACGTCAGTCCAGTATGTTTGAATACTTGTGCAGGTCCACACCATATGTGTACTTGTGTCCCCTGGGTCGCGGCATCTAGGGCACTCATCAACAGTCGTCCGGTACATACGCGCCAGCCTATGAGGTGTGAGATACGTATGATGCAAGTAATTGAATTGGGTGTACTTTAACCTGGCGTTGGTCAAAATGGTTTTTGGGAGGCTGATGCATTGCACCCATTGTTTGTCAGTAATATTGGTGGCCAGCTCGGTGTCCCAGTACGCGCGTAGGGTTGTCAATGCAGGCGTATCATCCAGTCTAAAAGAGGTGTAGATGGCCGTTACGGCGTGCCTGCCCCGTCCATGTGTCAGCAGCGTTTGCAAAAGGATGATGTGGGGGGTTCGGTGCGATCATTATCCCATGTTTGTAGTAAGTGACATGTAAGCAATGCATGCGGTACTTCATAAGTGTCCACTAACTCCTCGAATGTTTGTAACTGCGAGTCTACATACATATCTCCCCATGTGGTCAGTCCCTTTTTCCTCCAAGGCCCGAGCTCCATACGTCCATGACATACAAACGTGCCTGGCAGTACATCTAGTGGCAGGTCAGGGTCATATGGGGTAGTCAGGCCCTTGGGTAGCACATATCTGGACCAGCTATGCCTGGCCGTTGTCATTAGAATGTTGCCTTGATGTTTTTGGGTCAAGGTAGTGGTGCCCGACAACCACTCCAATAATGTCGGTTGGTCCCAGGATATGGTCGCCGTGGCCAATTCAGTAAGGTTACTCTTTGCTAACCATCTCATTGGCCATTGCAGCTGTGGTGCGGCGTAGCAGCGCTCATAATTCGGGGCGCCTAGACCGCCATCCGACAGTGGTAGATATAATTTATGAAGGGCCACCCTGGCCCTAGAGTTTCACCATATTAGGGAGACTAAAAAGGACTCCAGATCCTTAACGATTCTCCGTGGCAGACGGTAGGGGATTGTATAGAAGAAATATAGTAGACGCGGGAGGACCAGCATCTTGGAGATAGCCACTCGCCCCATAGGGGACAGAAGGAGGCCCAGCCAGAATGGAAGAGACGATCGGGCTCTGGTTATGGCACACCCCAGGTTGCCGTCAATAGTGTCCGTTCCTAAATGATAAACCTGGACCCCTAAGTATTTAAAAGTGTCAAACGCCCACTTCAGCGGTGTGTTCGGAAGCAAAGAGCAGAGAGATAAAAGACAACCACCAGAGCTTTGGAGGTTCAAAGAGGGCAAGTCACGCTCAGCTAGTGGTACCCCTCACCCTTACAAGAACATCCTGGGGCATATTTACAAAGAAGTGGTGGAGCGTGTCGTTAGCCTCTTTGGCTTAACGACACGCTCCGCCACTTCTGAAACGCAGGGCTGCACCATATTTACAAGAGGCGTTTCCCCCTGGGCTGCTGCTCAGTTTAGCAGCCTAGCGTCAATGCAGGCACCCTTGCACCAAGTGTCTGTGTTCAGGGGAAGATTGTTTATGTACAGGAAGGTTCCCCTTCCTACACATAAACAATCTTTAAATGTCGCTTTGTAACTTCTATGTGTGCTGCTTAATGCAGCACATACAGAAGTTGCAAAACAGCATTTTTTAGAAATGATTGTTTATGTGCAGGAAGGGGGACCTTCCTGTAGATAAACAATCATTGGCCTTTCGCTGTTTTCATGTGTGCTGCACACTGCAGCACACATGAAAACAGCAAAAACGAGGAGAAATGAAACATTTCTCCTCATTGCGCCAGGGTAAGATCAGGTTTTCTCTGGTCTCAATTTTGGCGCTGCCTCCTTTTTACGCCTCCCTTGTAAATAGGAGGCAGCGTCAGAATCAATGGGTGTTTCGGTGGAACCCCCCAGAAACACCCATTGTCCTCCCCTTTCACGCTAAGCCTAGCGTGAAAGGGGGCCCTATTTACAAAGCAGCGTTAAGCCACGTTAAGTGGCTTAACTCTACCTTGTAAATAAGGCAAGGCCCCTATCGCCATCATAACATCACTGAAAGTGACATTGTGATGGCAATAGGGGCTTGTAAATATGCCCCCCGGTTCCAATAAGGTCCAGAGCTGTTGACCCTGGAGCTGGGGAGCCAGGTTTAAGTCTCGGCATCGGCCCAACATCCTGCGATTCCGGGCAAATCACCAAAATAAGGTGGGCAAACTCTTAGCCAATTATCTTAAGATTTAAATTAACGTCTTAAAATTGAATTTATTATGAAGAATGATTATGTTGCTCTGTTTAAAGATGCTGAAGCCTTGGATAAATTCAAGTCTTATTTTACTAACCTGTACACACCTGAATCAATTCGTTCTTCTGAATCTTCTGCACACTATCTAGCTTGTATTCTAAAAGAACATGATTCTCCTATTAATTTCTCTGCTGTGGAAGATGAGATTAATAAAACTCATCAGATTTCTAATGCAATATATTTGATCTAGAGACGGGATGTTCTGGGTCCCGATGGATTTTCAATGAAATTCTGTCTTTTTTTTCCAAACCGTATTGCTCAAAATGTTCAACTTATTTTAATTTTTTATAACTTTCCAATCTAAGGGGTAAACAGTTCAAGAAGCCTTAATTTGTCTCATATGGTGCGGATCTTAAATTGTGTAAACATTATAGGCCTATATCTCTGGCCAATTAGAGTATGAAATCTTCGCTCTTCGCCTTGATCCATTATTACCAAAATTTATGAGACACGAGCAAATGGGGTTTGTTAGGGGTAGACATATATCAGACAATACCAGACTATTTTTTAATGTATTAGGTAAGTCTAATAAACATAATCATTCATTGGTGGAGATTTCCCCTGATGCTGAAAAAGCATTTTATTGCATGGAATGGATTATTTTTTCATTTTTCATTCCTTCAAATGGTTTGGCTTTGGCCCTAACTTTATTAATTGTGTTTCTCTTTTGTATTCTTCCCCTGAAGCCTCTATTTTTGTCAGTGGTTTAGTATTCTCCTCCTCTTTTCCATTAAATAGAGGAGCTAGACAGCATTGCCCTCTTTCAACACTGATCTTTATTCTTGCCTTGGCAACTTTCTTAACCAAAATTTGTCAAAACTCTCTTATACAAGAAGTTCAATACGGTGAGAAACAGGTGAAATTGGATGTAAAGTCTGATGATATTCTACTTTTCCAATCTAATATGACCTCATCCCTACCTGAGTTTTTATAAGAAGTAAACAGTTTTGCTACTGTTTTGGGTTATAAACTTAATTTGGATAAGTGTAAAGTCCTCCTTTTTAATAAATTCTGCTTCAAACAGGACTTTGCATGTACCAACTTTACTTGAACCCCTCAGATAATATAATACCTAGCACTTTGGTTTTCAAATAACATCAAGAATACAGTTTCTTTGAATCTAAATTCAGTACTTACAAACCTGTTATCGTTAACATCTAGGTGGCATCTATTGTTTCAATCATGGCGGGGCATATTGGATTCCATTAAGATGATGCTAGTCCCTATCATTATTTTTTTTATCTAACATTTGTGTGCAGATCTCTTGTTAATATTTTAAATACATATACTCTAGCTTATCTATTTTTTTGTGACATAATAAAAGACCTTGAATGTCTCTTTCTGAATTACAAAGGCCTAAAGAGTCAGGTGGAGTCTACTTCCTCTTAGGAAACCTTGTGGCACATGTGTCCACCAAGTAATTAACTTTAGAAACATTCTTAACTACCTTAATTAGCCCTTACCATTTATCCTCCGAAGCCCTAGGACAACTAGAGTTTGGCACCAACACCTCATGACCTTCCTGATACCCAGTCAGAGAACCTTTCTAGTCGTACCGCTTCTTCATCAGTGCTTGGCCAGTCTGAACTTTTTCCTCTGCCTGACTCATGTTTTGCGCCATGCACTTCCTAAGGTTTGTCACATAGTCCACCACATCCTTCTGTGGAGCCTCTGAGGCTCATTCCCACCCTTGTCTGACTAAGGTGAGTGAACCTTGCACTGGGTGTCCTTCCAGAAGCTCAAAGAGACTGAACCCTGCACCCTTCTGTGGAATCTCTTGGTAGGCAAACAAAAGGCATGGCAAGAGAAGATCCCACACCCTCCTGAGGTTTTCTGGTAGATTTTCCATCATGCTCTACATTGTTTTGTTAAACTGCTTCCCCAAACCATTGGTTCGTGGGTGGTAAGCCGTGGAGAAGTTATGTAGTTCCTATAAATCTATATAGAATCTGCGCGTTTAGACAATATAAACTGTGGGATTGGTGTCCAGACTGATTCCAGACACCCCCACCGGATATGTTCGCCTGTATACCAGCTAGCTCACAGTGCCACTATGAACCCCTCTTACCAAGGAGAGAATTGTTGTTGGCAACTATCGAACATGACAACTCTGTCCCATCAGGGATCGTGGTAACAGTACAGTACTTTTCGCTCAGTCACTCATGCTCACTTTGTCTCAGAGAGATACACAGAATAAACGGTGGGGACGTTTTAAATAAGCATTTATTGAACCAGAGTCATTCTAGTGTAAAATAGGTCTGCTGAAACATTTATAAGACAGAAACAGATATAAATGATTATAAGCACCAACAGAGTAAATGAATGGTAGATTTCTACCATAGTGCTAACACAATAGATATTTGTAGGTATATAGATACATGACAGTAAAAATACGTTCTCCTATGATGCTTACCCTAACTAGATGTAACTAAATGTACCTAGCATGTATGTAGGTGTATAGCCAAGAATCACTCTAGGATGAAGTCAACCCCATTATCTGAAGTGATAGACTGTGGGACCCCGTCTTGGGCTCGAGATGGACACCCTTAAGGGATGTCAGACCACTGCGAGCTGGAGTGTCTGCGTGCAGAAACCTCAGAGTCTTGCATCAGTGTGTCAGCATGGAAGTCTTTTCTCCTCTGCCTGCCCCAGCAAAGATATACAGGCACATGCATCAAAAGAAAAACCGGTCGCAAACGGGCAGATTCTCAGAATCTGCCCCTTTGCGACCGGTATTTTTGCATTTGGGATGCATAATCCCAAATGCAAAAATCGCAATTTAAGTAATCTCTAAATTGCGATTACTTAAATTGCGATTGCATTTAAGGAATCGCAAATTGAGATTCCTTAAATGCAATGCAACAAAGTAAAAAAATTAGCGATTTCGCTACTAGGGGCGCAATTTACCATGAAGTTGAACTTCATGGTAATTACAAAACTTTGAGAAATGCACTAAAGTGCATTTTTCAAAGTTGAAGGTTACACACACACATGTGCTTGGGACATGTGTGTACGCAACATATGTGCACGGATCAATTTCAGGGTGCAACAGGGTGTCCTTTTGACACCCCTGCACCCTTGAAATTGCATGCGCAATTTGCGAGTACCTATTGGTACTCGCAAATAGCGTCATAATTTCCATTCATTCCTATGGGCCTGTAGGCCCATAGGAATGAATGGGAAGCCATCCTTATTTGCGACTCGCAATTTGCGAGTCGCAAATAAGGAATGTGAAGGAATCGCTATTATTATAGCGATTCCTACATGCATAGGATTTTGCGAATCCTTAATTGCGAATCCTTAATATTCGCTATTAAGGACTCGCAAAATCCTAGCTTGATGCATGTGCCAGAAAGTGTTTATATAGCCGAAAAGTGCCCTCCGGGGTTCTACCTTGATGTGTCATGTCGGCCGAGGATGATGGAAGGGATGATCCTTATACATAGTTATTATGCAGAAGATGGTAACCCTGCTGCGATTCTGAGAATACTCATGCATAATAAATGAGGCTAGTTTTCTTGGAAAACCACACGACATTTATGCAGCACCTTAACTAGGTGAGAGGTCAATACCAATAACCGTTATGTGGTACAATGGCAGGAAAAATGTAGGTGAAAGGTTAGGTGACTACCCAGCACTATATTTGGGGTGCATTTAAAAACATAACAGTATCACACCAGCTTGCTCCCACATCTCTCTCATGTAAGAGGTGATAACATTGGTTCTGCAGTCATAAATCACCGTTCTTGGGAATCCAACTCTAGAAAAGATCTCCAGGAGAGCTCACGTTTTTAACCTTGTGGTCATGCTCCTCAGTAGTACAGCCTCAGGGTACCTGGTGGCATTGTCCATCACAACCAAGATATACTCATTGCCTGACTGTGAGGTGGGTCAAATGGACCAACTATGTTTATTGCCATCCACTCAAATTGAACACCCTACAACTGGTAGAGGCAGTAACAGTGCTGCCGTCCTCCCTCCTGATTTACCACTCATCTGCCAAGTGGGACAGGTTCTACATATTATCTCTGTGCAACTCTAGCCAATAGAACAGAGGGACCAACCAATCTGGGGCTTTCTAATCCCCCGGTGTCCTGCCAATGGCACTTCATGGGCCAATGACAACAGGAAATTCCTGATCATCAATGCAACCACTAGCCTTCTGCTAATTCCTAGCTCAGGATTCACTGGCTCACTATAAAATAGGCCATCCTCCTAGCCAGCACAGTGTTTCCCAACCACTACTTGCTAACTTGTTCCTGGGCTTCTTTCTGAAGTCCCACAAGTGTAGGGCATTCTTACTGTGCCTTGTGGAAATCTTCCCGGGTATGTCTCCAGCAGCTAGCAAAACCTGCAGCTCTGGGAGTGACCCAGACTCCAGCACCTGGTGCACTTCAGGAGCCTCATCTTCCTCTCCCTTTAGAGCAGAAGCAATGACCTTCATGGCCACTGCCTTCCCAGGGACTACCCTTTCCTGCAAACTACCTTGTCCTAGTCCCTGCAAATCAGGAATGATGCCAGTCTCGTTCGGAGATGGACATACAGCCTGTGCTCTGGTCAACATAGCTTATGTGGGGAAAACCATAAAGGCTTCCGGTCCTAGCGCTAAGCCAAGGGCAATCAGGCCATTGCCCAAGAGACAACAATCACCTTGCTTTACCCTTACCCCAACATCAATCATGCCCTCCTTGCCATTGAGCTCTATCTCAAACCGGACAAGTGGATACTTCATGCCCTCTCCACTAACTACCAAACCTGTATCCTTGATAATGGGGAGAATTTCCTCAGGCTTAAGGTACTTCCTCTCAACTATGGTGTGGAAGGCTCAAGTATCTCTCAAGGCGGGAACTTTCCTCACAAATATGCTAACTTTCTGCACAAACCCCATTGTGTTTGAATGAATGTGCTTCAGAGCATTTCGGTCCCTCTCCTAGATCTCCCTAGCTGCTAGACTGAGTGCAACCATGCCTTTTAGGATCCCTTCACCCACGTGTAACATGCATGCTATCATGCATGCTGCTGGGTCTGGATCTTTTGCCTGACAATCCCTCTTGAAGTGCCCCACCTGACAGCACTTATAGCATGTCACCACCCTGGACTTAGAAGAGCTTCCCTGTCCTCGATTCTCATGATGCTTCTACCCTGAAACATCATTTCCATTACCATTCTGCTGGGGTCCTACTGGGGTCCCATGGGAAGTACCCTGGCCCTCACTCTCCAGTTTGGAACCAATCTATGGCGAGTTCCTCTTCCCCTTTGGCTTAGAACCATGCTGTTCTAGCCTCCTGTGAACCATGTTAGCTAACCACTTGTAGGCCAACCCTGCAAGGTTCTCTGGATCACTCTCTGTCAAATACAACAAGTATTGCCTAAGTGGGGTAGAGCCCTACTCCTTGAGTCGCTCTGTCACCATCAAGTGGTTAAGGGACTGAAAGTGTTTGGCTTCCATCCCTCACATCCAATCATTGCACTCATGCAATACTCCATCAATCCAGGTCTAGAAAGGAACACCATCTGCTCTTCTAAAGTCCCGGAACCTCTGAAGGTACCATGCTGGCTTGAGCTCAGACCATCTAGTTAGAGCCTGCTTCATTCACTCGTAGACCATCTGGTGTGCCACAGGCATCCTTCCAATGACGGCTGTCCCCTCCAATGACACGCATCCCATTAAGACAGCTGCTTTAAACACCTCACTCAAGGTCTGTGCCTTATAAGTGACTGCAAAGCTCACAAACCATTCCAAGATGTCCTGACCTTCCACATTTACATCCACAAGATCTCTTGGAACCTTGACCACAATCGGGCCTGAACTGGATGTAGAGTTACTTATCCCAGATGGAGTTGTCATTGCTGCTATCCTAAGCTTCTCTCTCTCAAGGAATATCTTTTACCTCTCCATCTCTCTTTCCTTTTCCTTCTGTTTTTTCTCCCACTCTCTTTGTTCTTCCTCCCTTTCTCTCTATTTCTCTCCCCCCCTATCGTAATTTCTCTTCCCGGGCTCATTCCTCCTGTGTCTTCTGTCTCCACCACTCTTGTTCCTAGTGAGCAAGTCTTAGCTTCTCCCTCTTGAACTCTTTGACCACCTCCTCTTACTCAGCCTTAGCCTTCTGGAGACCCAACTGCAAGTTCATGGTCTCTGCTAAACTCAACCCACTAAGGGCTTTACTCCTGGTGACAGCGGTACCCTATAAATTCGAGATGGTGTACATACCTGAGATGTTCTAGAAATTATAAGTGGTGAGTGTCTTGGGGAAACTCTAGAATATGCTTTAGGGGACACTCTCAGCATGTGTCTGAGATAGATCTGTCCTAAGGGGATCCTAGAGCCTGAATCCACAGCACTCTTTTCCTGGGTTCCTATCATGGTTGCCTCCCCTTCTTCAACTACAGCATCTTCCCTTTTACCCAGTGTCTCAAACTGATCCCTAATGAAATGATCAATGACCTCTCTTTCCCTACTCCTGGGAACCCACCACCCACTGTCTGTACATAAATCCTTCATTTGATTAATGGACATGGCTATGAAGTCTATTTGCAAATCTGTGTTCTCCAATATCTGTGTGCAGACGTTGCTCATAAAAACATGGACTTATTTGCTTGCATTAATTAGAAATTGCCATTGCCCCACCTGTACCTAAGGCTCCTAAACGTTAAGCACCCTACAACTTGCTGACAATTGTCAAAATCTCTTTCAGAGGGCCATGAGGCAAGGATGAGCTACTGGGCCCAACCATGATGATTGAGGCATTTTACTCCTGATGTCCTGGGCCGATCCTGAATAACTGGGCCAAGCACCCCTTCAGCACTTGACTCTCAGTGGTAGGGTGAGTCGAACAGTCCAACGCTTCTAGGATAGGAGGTAGATATAGGGTGGTTAGCACAGGCTCACAACTCAATGTGCATTCAATGGCAGCAATACATGATTGTCTAGTCAAATACTAGCTTTTAAGAAAAAAAGGAGTATTTATATACAAACTGAAAGTAAAATGCAGAAAGCACAAGCATTACATGCAGCCTCCTGAGGTCAGGGCTCTAGTGTTCAATAGGTAGGTCCCTGAGTCCCACTTCCCTCTCACTAACGGTAGTGGTTATTCTCCATTCACTAGAAGCAAAATTCACATTAAGCCCCACTAGCAGTCTAAGTCTCAGGAGTCCCATTACGACTCTTTCAAAGTCAAAAGTGTTCCAGCGCCTGAAGCGATATGTGGCAGAACAAGTTCCTCCAGGACCTTCTGGCCCTATGATCAGTCGTACCCACCCCTGCTGCGATTGTGCAACCAGACTATCTGGGAGCGTTTCACTCATGGACATCACAGAGAGCTGCAGTAGCTTCTGCTGGAGAATAGCACTCTTGACTCAATAAGGGGCAGCAGCTGGCCGTCCACGGCATTTCCTCTATTGAGACGGTAAGTTCCTCTGATCCTTCCCACAGGTAGGAGGGTTGATTGCTCTGGTTCTGATCCTCAGTTGGGGGCTCAGGCCCGCATGGGTCATCATAGCAGCCTCTCCTCTTGATGATGGCTTGAACTAGGCAGCGATCCTTGTCCTTTTCGGTGCCCCCCGGCATACTGGGTCACCAACCTTACTCCTCACAGGGGTGATGGCACGATTAGCATGACTGTAACTTCCTCTTCACAATGGACCCTCTGGCATACGGGGTTACCAATTTCACTCCACACACGGGCTACTGCCCGATCGGCATGGCAGTAATCTTCATGGCAGCCCCCTCTGTCATATGTGGTCACCGACTTCATTCCACACATGGGCCTGATCGGCACAGTAATGATGCTGCTATAGCTAACTTCATGGCAGTCTCATCTGGCATGCTGGGTTGCCAATTTGAACCTACATATGGAATGATTACATGAGTGGTGTAGCAGCCATCTTTTCACACTTTGCTTCAGGGATCCATTCACCAGGATCCCCACTGGACCTTGCACCCTCCAATCGCTCTCCTCATTCCTCACAGGGAACACTAGTCTTGGCAAGCAGGCAGGCACTGGCGCTCAAGGGGTAGGTCATGATGGATTTCCCTGGGCGATGTCCCTTCACCCACCTAGGAGGCTGGCAGGCCTTAGCCCCCAGTCTTGGTCATAGGCAGAAGTCTTGCAGAGCTTCTCCTCCTCACACAGCCCAATTGGATGCTTGACAGTTGACAGTTTTAAGGGCCCGAAGCTCTCTTTTCCTGAAAGACCATTTCCTGACACCAAATGTGATTAGGGTCTGAATATTTGCAGTTTGTGTTGGGGGTCTGCTTCCTTTATAAGTGCCCACTCCTTTGCCTTACCCTTTCTCCAGAAAGCTGTCTGTCACAGCAGGAGGATTCTAAATCTGATAGCCCCACAACACAGGTCATCGGAGTGGTGACTAGAGGTTCACACCTATATGTCAGTCTCAGTGGTATGTGCATCAAAAGGTTACCCCAGGTCCCCAACCCTACTCTTTATGATTCACTTATCAGCCCCACTGCCTTCCTGAGATGTGCACAGGCCTCATTCCAGTGACCTCCCCCTGAAACAAAGAGCCCCCTTTGAAGTGTGTTGAAGGGCCTGGCTCTCCTTCCTTTAGTTTATGTTCCACCCAGTTCACGGGAATGTAGCAATCCACAAATCTGTCTGCGGGATTCCTCTACCTACTCATGCTCCTCCAGTCAACCCTGAGTCTCCCAAAATGAAACCCAGAATCTTCCATGTATTGTACCATTCACAGGCACACATACACCCATTACTTGTATACAACGCACACGCGCTGCAGAGCTCTACATACTAACTTGATGTATGCCACGGGTGAGTTAAGCATCAAGAGACAAAACTTTACACGAGTGAGCCTGTAGCCTCACTCCAGTAACACAGGCAAAAAGGCCTGTTCACTTCTATTTATCACAACACAGTATGCTGGCACCACAGTGCTTCTGCTACTTAGCTAAAGTTAGTAGCCATTCACCACTATGAGGGTAGTACATTGGACATCCCTCCTGTTCCAACAAGGTATTTGGACAAAATATCTGATCAGGAATATTGGGCTACATAAATATCAAGTTTCTAATATCATGACACATAAATATTGTGAAACAGAAATATCGTTGACGAAAATATTGATAGTTTAAGGTAAGTACTATTGTTTTAAAAATATCTGTGTTGTTAATATCATTTTCTGATTTTTTGTGTTGCAATCTTTTATTTAAACATCGAAACAATGATTCATGAGTCCAGGACATAATACAGAGTGCAATATGGGGGAGGGGCGGGGGGAGTAGCCAGGGAGGAATCATTCAATCAATCAAGTGTCTTGTAAAGCATGACTACTCACCCGTAAGGGTCTCGAGGCACGGGGTGAACAACTGCAGATCTGTTGCAAGGCACTGTGGTGTAGTCAAAGAGCCAGGTCTTGAGGTCTTTCCTGAATTGGGGCAGTGACAGTCTTTGCTGTGAGGTAGGAGAAGGATCTTCCACTGGCCATGGTTTTGCTGATACGTGGGATGGCAGCCAAGGTCAGTTGAGAAGAGTGGAGGTCTATGGTGGGTGCGTGGAACGAGAGGTGGTGGTTGAGGTATGCAGGTCCCGTGTCATGTAGGGCTTTGTAGGTGTGTGTGAGGAGATTGATGGGGATTCTTTTGTTGACTGGGAGGCAGTGGAGGTCTTTTTCAAAAAGGAAATGTAATGACTGTAATGTCCCTTATAAATTAACAATGGAAAGCGAATTGCAGTCTAGCGAACAAAACAAAGCAAAATGACTGTCAAGGTGCTTTCTGGGGATTGCAGTATTGTGAAACTATGTTGAGATCCAGTAGTTTCACTTGGGCGTATAAAAACAGGAAGTTACGCGACAATCATGTGGATGGCTCACCTGTGATCAAGGCTGGATAGAAGCTGAAACGTGTCATGACTAATTAAGATTCTAATCAAGCTGTCCTCTCTGTTGCGTATTGAATAAAACTGGAAACAGCCATTACAACGCGGCTGTTTCCCCGCATGCCATTACAACATGGCTGTTTCCCCACATGCCATTACATCACAAGCGTTACAACGCATAGCCATTACTGCACATTTTTTACATTGCATGCGCTTTTACAACGCATGCGATGTAAAAAAAAAGGCAATCAACCTCGTTGTGAGGAAACAGAGGCTCTTCAATTTCCTCACAATGACGTGCACCGCCCCTCAGAGCCGACGTGAAGCAGGAACCAGGAGGAGAGAGGAACCACGAGGAGAGAGACGTAAGGGGGATTGGGCCTGGGGTGGGGGTTATATTTTAGGGTAAAAGGGGGTCGGGGTAGGGTGTGTGTGTAGTGCAGGGTAGTGTTTTAGGGTTTAGGGTAGTGTTGGGGGTTGTCCAGGGTAGTGTTTAAGTGTAGGGAGAGGACTGGGGGTCGGGGGAGGGCCATGCAGGGGGTAGTGTTTTAGGGGTTAGGATAGTGTCGGGGGTCGTGCAGGGTTGTGTTTTAGTGTAGGGAGAGGACTGGGGGTTGGGGAGGGTCATGTTGGGGGTAGTGTTTTAGGGTTTAGGGTAGTGTTGGGGGTTGTCCAGGGTAGTGTTTAAGTGTAGGGAGAGGACTGGGGGTCGGGGGAGGGCCATGCAGGGGGTAGTGTTTTAGGGGTTAGGATAGTGTCGGGGGTCGTGCAGGGTTGTGTTTTAGTGTAGGGAGAGGACTGGGGAAGGGAAGGGTCATGCTGGGGGTAGTGTTTTAGGGTTTAGGGTAGTGTCGGGGGTCGTGCAGGGTAGTGTTTTAGGGTAGGGAGAGGACTGGGGGTCGGGGGAGGGTCATGCTGGGGGTAGTGTTTTAGGGTTTAGGGTAGTCTTGGGAGGTTGTGCAGGGTAGTGTTTTAGGGTAGGGAGAGGAATGGGGGTTGGGGGAGGGTCGTGCAGGGTGTACTAAATTAGGGTATAGGGTAGGGCAGGGTAGTGTAACTTACCTTTCATACTTTTACCATGAGTATACTTTTACCACACATGCCTTTGCTTTTTAATGGCATACGTGGTAAAGGCATATTCGTGGTAAAAGTATGCAATGTAATGGTAGGTCGTTGTAATTGACAACACGTAGTACTACCTGCGTTGTCACGCATGGTATTAGTACGCGTTGTAATGAGTCATATTCGAATAAAACACCTGATTGTCTGAGGTCTAGTGTGCAGCATTGTTGTTTAAAAGACAACAAAGGTGTTTTGTGATGAATATATGCGGGGTGCTCCGTCCCTGCACGCCGAGGCCACCCTGCTGAAATGGAGGCTCTCTTCACAGAGGATAAGGTGGTGTATATATATATAGATATATATATATATCTATATATATATATTACCTACTGGCGGTCGCCAGTAAGTAGTTATAGTTAGGACCTCGTTTCTATTCAAAAAGCGTTTTTTGTTTTGCCAATATCTTTAGCGCCGGTTGACGAAACTTCACGAAATTTTGAAAACTAATGGGGCGCTCTACTCAGCTTCTGTCTTGAAAGTTATGGGGAGATTCGTCAAGCGGAGGCCGAGAAAAAAGGGGGGTCCCAAAATGCGTTTTCCCCATGTTAATTTCCATAGGAAATTTTAGACACGGCTACAGCCCGAACTGCTGAACGGAATTACACCAAATTTGGGAAAAAGGTAGGTTTTGGTTCAGAAAGCGACCTTTTTTTTAAATTGTGTAAACCTGTTCAGTAGTTCCTGTGAAATTTAAAAAATAAAAATATCGATATCTGAGCACCAAGGAGGAGTCGCGACTCCTCCCGAGCACGAGCTGACTTCTGATTGGCTGCCAACACTCCAAACCAGGAAGTGTTGGCAGCTATCTTGTGACTCGGTAACCCAGTCACAAGAAAACAGTGAAAAAAACATTAAAAAACAAGAAAAGGGGGCAGGGTAGAAACACCCTGACCCCCTAGGCCTGCTGAGGGCCCAAAAAGCATTTATTTTTTTAAAACGGCAGAATTCGCGCTGGGTGCGTGAATCCTGTCGAGAAAATTAAAAAAAACGAAGCTCGGACTCCCGCGCCTTGTTATTGTTAAGCCCCCGGGTGGGCCTGGTCCCGGGGGCAATCCCAAATTATATAGCGGGGGCCCGCGGGGATCTCTGCAGCCCCAGGGACCGCCACCTCCCCAGGGCTCTCATATTTTCTAATATTAAAATGTGTGTGAGGGGGCTTGAGCCCCCCCACACGCCCCGGGGACCACCACCTCCCCGGGGCTTTGCAAATTAAATGCGGGGGGCACGTGGCCCCCCGCAGCCCCGGGGACCACAACCTCCCCGGGGCTCTGTTTTTTTTATAAAAAGATGTGTGTGGGGGGCTCAAGCCCCCCCACTTGCCCCGGGGACCACCACCTCCCCGGAGCATGCTATATTTAAATTTGGGGGTCCGTTACAGACCCCCAGGCCCCAGGGATCACCACCTCCCTGGGGCTTTACAAATGAAGGGAGCGCAGCCCCCCTCCTGGAGCCCTTGATGGCCCTGGGGACCGCCACCCCCCAGGGCCGGGTCCTGCAATGTCCCGGGGTGCCCACCCCCGGGACATTGACATTTGCTATGGCAGGGCGGGAGCACGGCTCCCGCCCCGCCATAGCAAACTCTGCTTTGCTTCATTGATGTGAGAGCAGGAAATCCTGCTCTCGCTTCAATGAAGCAAAGCAGGATTGCTTTTGCACAAGGGGAGCTGCATGTCAGCAGCTCCCCTTGTGCAAAAGCAATGCTGGTGCCCGCAGGAGGCGGGGAGCCGGCGGGACCGTGGGGGCATTGGGGCTCCCCCCACGGTCCCCAACGGAGAGGCCAGGCCCCGGGGGATGCGGTCCCCGGGGCCAGAAGTGGCCTCGGGAGGGGGGCCATGCGGCCCCCTTCCCCAATAATTAAAAAAAAAACGGAAAGGCCGGCCTCAGGGGATGAGGTCCTCTGGGCCATAATTGGCCTCGGGAGGGGGGCCACACGCCCCCTTCCCGTTTTTTTTATTTTTTTTTATAAATAGGAGTCAGGCACTGGGTGATGGGGTCCCCAGGGCCCAAAAACTAGTAAAAGAAGGGGGGCCACACAGCCCCCATTCTAAAAAATAAACTAAAAAAAAAAGCCGGCATCTCGCCATAGGCCCCGCCCCCTCCCTGCACCACTCTGCAAATGAGCCCCATGGCGCGTTGTAAGTTGGGGAATTAATTCCCCTTGAATACTGGGGGTCCCTGGGGGCCAACTAGCCCACCAGGTACCTTCAGTATGCGCCACAGAGCTGCGTTGCAGAGAGGTGGTCCGAGGCCACGCCCCTTTTTACACCACTCTGCAAACGCACCTCTTGGCGCACTGGTGGTGGGGCGATGAGGTCCTCTTGTGTCCTGAGGACCTCAGGACACAAATGGACTTCCTCCCCCGAGCAGCAGTGCACCTCTGTTGGTTCTTTCTGCACTGCTCTTGCTTCTTTCTGCACCTCACTTATCTCTTTCTGCACTTCTCTTGCTTCTTTCTACTCCTCTGTTGCTTCTTTCAGCAATTCTCTTGCCTCTTTCTGCACTTCTCTTGCTTGTTTCTGCACCTCTTTTGCTTGTTTCTGTATCCCTCTTGCCTCTTTCTGCACCCTCTTCCCTATTTCTGTACCTCTTTTGCTTCTTTCTGCACTTCTCTTGCTTCTTTCTGCACTGCTCTTGCTTCTTTCTGTACCTCTGTTGCAAATTTCTGCACCTCTCTTGCCTCTTTTTGTACCTCTGTTGGTTCTTTCTGCACTGCTCTTGCTTATTTCTACACCTCTGTTGCTTCTTTCAGCAATTCTCTTGCCTCTTTCTGCACTTCTCTTGCTTGTTTCTGCACCTCATTTGCAAATTTCTGTATCCCTCTTGCCTCTTTCTGCACCCTCTTTTCCCTATTTATCCACCTCTTTTGCTTCTTTCTGCACTTCTCTTGCTTCTTTCTGCACTGCTCTTGCTTCTTTCTGTACCTCTGTTGCAAATTTCTGTATTCCTCTTGCCTCTTTCTGCACCCCTGTACCCTTTTTCTGCACCTTTCTTGCCTGTTTCTGTACCTCTCTTGCCTCTTTTTGCACCTCTGTTGGTTCTTTCTGCACTGCTCTTGCTTCTTTCTGAACATCACTTGTCTTTTTCTGCACTTCTCTTGCTTCTTTCTACTCCTCTGTTGCTTCTTTCAGCAATTCTCTTGCCTCTTTCTGCACTTCTCTTCCTTTTTTTTGCACCCCTCTTGCCTCTTTTTACACCTTGTTGGTTCATTCTGCACTGCTCTTGCTTCTTTCTGCACCTCACTTGCCTCTTTCTGCACTTCTCTTGCTTCTTTCTACACCTCTGTTGCTTCTTTCAGCAATTCTCTTGCCTCTTTCTGCACTTCTCTTGCTTGTTTCAGCACCTCTTTGCAAATTTCTGTATCCCTCTTGCCTCTTTCTGCACCCTCTTCCCTATTTATCCACCTCTTTTGCTTCTTTCTGCACTTCTCTTGCTTCTTTCTGCACTGCTCTTGCTTCATTCTACAACTCTGTTAATTCTTTCAGCATTTCTCTTGCCTCTTTCTGCACTTCTCTTGCTTCTTTCTACACCTGTTGCTTCTTTCAGCAATTCTCTTGCCTCTTTCTGCACTTCTCTTCCTTCTTTTTGCACCCCTCTTGCCGACCTTTTGCACCTCTGTTGGTTCATTCTGCACTGCTCTTGCTTCTTTCTGCACCTCACTTGCCTCTTTCTGCACTTCTCTTTCTTCTTTCTACACCTCTGTTGCTTCTTTCAGCAATTCTCTTGCCTCTTTCTGCACTTCTCTTGCTTGTTACTGCACTTCTTTTGCAAATTTCTGTATCCCTCTTGCCTCTTTATGCACCCTCTTCCCTATTTCTCTACCTCTTTTGCTTCTTTCTGCACTTCTCTTGCTGCTTTCTGCACTGCTCTTGCTCCTTTCTGTACCTCTGTTGCAAATTTCTGTATCCCTCTTGCCTCTTTCTGCACCCCTGTACCCTCTTTCTGCCCCTTTCTTGCCTGTTTCTGTACCTCTCTTGCCTCTTCCGGCACCTCTGTTGCTTCTTTCTCCACTTCTCTTGCCTCTTTCTGCACCTCTGACTTAGAGGTAGTTTTAATCCCCCTGCCCTATTATGTACTAGGGCCTTACAGGGGAGGTCATGCCAATCAAAGGGGTACCCCAACCCATAGTGTACCCTAGTGTATGTAGTTGTTTTCACTGTATTCTAAGTGTCTTTCAGGATAGCACTGGCTCCGGGCCTGGTTAGTCAGAGTCAGTTACCACCAGTACCAGTCAGGAAAACGTTGTGGGCACAGGATGACTTTGCAACAAGGCCTCTTTCTGCACCTCTGTTGGTTCTTTGTGCATATCTCTTGCTTCTTTTTGCACCTTTCTTCGTCTTTCTGGACTTCTGTTGCGTCTTTCTGCATTTCTTTGGCTTCTTTCTGCGCATTTCTTCCTCTTTCTGCACATGTCCTACCTCTGTAATAGTTAGAAATTAGCATTTAAAAAACCTTTGAAATTCACAGAAAAAACAATAGGTTTCAGGGACATTATAGTTAGAAATTATCATTTAAAAAACCTTTGAAATTCACTGAAAAACCATAGGTTTCAGGGACGTTATAGTTAGAAATTAGCATTTAAAAAACCATAGAAATTCACTGAAAAAACCATAGGTTTCAGGGACGTTATAGTCAGTTGGACATTTCACTCGTACAAAACCAGAGAAATTCGGCCGTTATAGTTAGTTGAGCTAACTATAACTCGCGCCCCCGCAATGCACTGCTGATGACGTCACATATTACATCATTCATGACATGGTCAGTGACATCACTGATGACATCACTGATGACATCTCAAATGACATCACTGATGACATCATCCACGTGATCATCTGATGCACCTCCTCACACCCTAATATAACCTTTGATACACCCACTCTAAAATACAGACTACCATTTTCGAAACCATAGACACACCAATACCAGTTACTACATACCCACTCACTGATTCCTAGGTCTACACACACGTCCACTCATTCACTCATACAGTCACTCATACATGCAGTCACTTATCAATACAGCACTATCATTTGCACTCATACACCTATACAGACACTCACACATCGCCACTCATCCATAGAGTTACTCACACACCTAGTCAATCATGCAAAGAATCATTCACACTTCCATTTACTCACCTATACAGTTATACACACACCACCTCACTTATTCATACAGATACTAACACATACTTACCCTCTTATACAATCACTGATACAAGCACACACTCATCCATACAGCCACTCTCACAATCACTCACTCTCACATATAGTGATTTATATACCCCAACACTCACATATACTGCCTTTCACATATATAGTTACTCACACATGTACTACTGAGACAACCATTCACTCACCAACACACCCATACTACTGACCCACCCCTACAGCCCTTCACAGATGCACTCTTGATCCCACACACCCAGTGAATTACCCACTCACACATCTATGCACAGAGTCACACACCCCCCACCCACCCACATAGACACTCGTGCACCCATACAGATACTCAGACAATCAATCAATAACCCATATAGACACTCATGTAGCTACTCTCCATCCCATGCAGCCGCTTACACACCAACTGACAGACTAATATAGACATTCACACAGTTTAGTCACTAACCCATGCATTCAGTAAGACACAATTAATCACTCACTTATACAGTCAGTCACGCACCTACTAAATCATCCATTCAGACACTTATACACCCACTCATTCTTCAATACACCTTGGCATATATATATATAAAACATATTTAAACTTTAGAGAAACACACATTCACTGGATGATGTCATTTGAGATGTCATCAGTGATGTCATCAGTGATGTCACTGACCATGTCATGAATGATGTAATATGTGACGTCATCAGCAGAGCATTGCGGGGGCGCAAGTTATAGTTAGCTCAACTAACTATAACGGCCGAATTTCTCTGGTTTTGTACGAGTGAAATGTCCAACTGACTATAACGTCCCTGACTGAAACCTATGGTTTTTTCAGTGAATATATATATATACATATATATACTTGCTATATTAGCAATTTATAAAAAATTTGAAAATCATAATGTAAATTAAAATTAATATTTTTAATAATAGTTTTAAATTATATATCTGTACATAAACATACTCACATATACATATGTGTTTGTTTATATAAGTAAATATTTAGATTTAGTTTTAAATATTATTTAAAAATATTTATTTTGCATTCTATTAACGTTACATGTTAAAATATTTAATATTTACTATTTTTAACTATATATATATTAAAAAACAATATTTTTGTATATATTTAAACAATGTTTGTGTAAAATTATATTTATTTCTCAATATTATTGTACTTACCTTTATAAGAATAGGGAGATGATATTTTTGACATCGATATTTAGGGGCACATGCATCAAGGCAATCATTTGCGATTACCAAATAGCGAATTTTAAGGATTCGCTATTTGGTAATTGCAAATGCCTATGCATGAAGGATTCACAAATAATCTTGCGAATCTTAACATTCCCTAATAGCGATGCGCAAATTGCGAATCGCTATTAGGGAATGCATTCCAATTCATTCCTATGGGCCTACATGCCATTAGGAATGAATGGGAATGCATCCGCAATTTGCGATTACCAAATTGGTAATTGCAATTTGTGAATGCAAATCCAAGGGTGCCTGGGGGCCTAAGGCCCCCCTGAGGCACCCCCAAAAAAGGTTAGTATGCACACGTGTAGCCCACATGTGTGCGCTACATAGCGCATTGAAAAATGCATTTTTGTGTATTTTTTAATGCATGCACAAATTACCATCAATTTGAAGTTGATGGTAATTAGCGTTTCCTAAATGCAAACTCGCATTTAGGAAATGCTACATGCATCTCAAATAGGAAATCGCAAATTGCGATTCCCTAAATGCATTCGCAATTTAAGTAATCACAAAAAATTTCGATTACCTATATTGGGAATGCAAAAAGGTACATGCATCAGAAAACGCATTTTTCCAGTCGCAAACGGGCCAATTCTGCGAATTGGCCAATTTGCGACCGGTAAAATGCTTGATGCATGTGCCCCCTAGACTTGATATTTCCTTAGGTTGATATCTGTGGTATCAATATTATATCATGGATCCGTCCAACAAGTCTGCAATTCGTTACACTGGCCTATGTCATGGCACACGCGCATGACCCATGTTCGCCCATGATAACAAAAATCAGCACCAGAGAGGCAGACATCATTTCAGCTGGGGCACTCAGGTCAGGGGTGCACGTCTGATACCATAGAAGGGACTTTCGCATCCCAACAATGCACTACTACTATTTTATGGGCAGATGCATGCATTCTGATCCATCTTTACCTATTTACACTATTTTATTGCAACATCCTAATAGATGTCGACAATTCTGATTGAATCCTAAAAGCAATACTTGACACAAGGTGCTGGACTAGTTGAAATCTTACATTTCAACCATCAGAAACTCTGCTTTTCTGTTGTTCGACTTCTGGAGCCCATTAGTGTTCCTTTGTCATACCATCCTCTTAATTTTTTATGTGTAACCATTTGATGATCACTGTTGTGGGTGCCATTTTTATTCCTGTGCTGATGATACCCAGCTGTATCTGAGGATAAACCACATGCTAAACATTGTATGAGAAATGAAATTCTGAATGTGTTAAAGTAAAACTCAAACTAAACCTTACAAAAGCTGCATGCCACACTTTCTCGCAGCTACTGAAGTGCATTTGATTGTGAACTAGATCACTTAAAAAATTTCCTACAGTAGCAGATTCGTTGGTTCCACCCTTGATTCCCAACTTCATATTAACTGTCACATTTAAAAGCCTATCCAAGGCAGCTCATCATCAAGGACACTGTAAACGTCTATCAAGCCCTTCCTACCTGAGAAAGAATTCATGCTGATGGTACAGCCCTGGTCATCTTCCACATAGACTATAAGAGTAGCTTGTTACATTGATACCCAAAACTCACTAGCCCTGTTAAAATTAGTCCCGCATATCACTGCCTGTCTCATCTCCTTCAAAAGGAACTTTAACCACATCACCAGTGGATAAGGGCCAGAAGCTGTCCGTATTAGTGCTTAGAAGTAATAATTTGATCCTCACTACGATGCCGGTCGACCACCTTTCACAGCCTCATTAGCATTGGTCGGTCCTCCGCGGTCTCGTCGGAAGCAGTCCGACTGTCCAATTACAATGATTGAATGAGTTGTTTGATACCGTACATGAAACGATCAGTACAATAGATTGGAGTAGATTTAAAATAGCGCCATTTTTAGTGCTTTCCTGAATTTATTATAGTCGGTGCTGGTTCTAACATGAAGTGATAGTTTGTTCCAAAGGGTCGAAGCCAGATAGGAGGAAGATCTCCCGCCCCATCTGGCACGGTGAATGCAAGAGACTACCAGAAGTTCCTCCTGACTGGATTGCAGGGTTCTGGCGGGGTGGCATCGTAGGAGCCTCTGACAGAGATACTCGGGGCCCTTGCCCAGCCGGGCTTTAAAGATTAAACAGCACATGTTGAACCTTATCCTGTTTTTTACTGGCAGCCAGTGGAGAGATTTTAGGAGGGGAGCAGACGCTGATCTAGGTGGTAGGTTACGGATCAGTTGTGCTGCTGTGTTTTGGGCGATCTGTTGTTTACACAATATGGTCTAATTTGCTAAGGCGAGAAGTGCGTTGCCATAATCTAGCCGACTCACCACAAGAGCCTGCAACAAGGTCTTTCTGGTGGATAAGGGAAGAAATGGGAAGACTTTTTTCAAGAGGCGCAGCATGTAGAAGCACTTGCCTGTTGTAGATTGGACTTGTTCTTTCATGTTAAGTTCCTGATCTAACTTAATTCCTAAGTTTTGCCCTCCCTTGCTAGGGATGGGAGTGTGCCTAGCTCTGGTGGCCACCAGTCTGGAATCTACAAGGTTTGGGCTTTTCCAAACAACATCATTTCTGTTTTTCCAGGTTTAAGCTGTAAAAAATTATCAGACATCCATTTTACAATCGATTTCATACCCTCCACAAAGCGACCCTTAATTTGGTCTAAATCCTTATTAAAGGACAGGACCAGCTGTGTATCATCTGCATATGACAAGATCTCAAAGATAACTTTTGCAAGAGGGGCCACGTAAATGTTAAACAGTGTGGGGCTCAGAGAGGACCCCTGAGTAACCCCTTTATCAGCTATCTGAGGCTTGGCTTTAAAGTCTCCCAGCTAGATGCACTGCATTCTGTCATTCAGAAAGTCCAGGAACCAACCCAGGGCAGGCCCTTCGATTCCGACATTTCAGAGTTTTTGGAGTAGCTTAACATGGGACACAGTGCCAAATGCTTCGGCTAGGTCTAAGAGCAAGAGCATAGCATGCGTACCCGCATCTAGCGACCACCTGATAATATCTGTTACAGACACTAGTGCCGATTCCGTACTATGCTCTGCTCTAAAATCAGAATGTGAGGGGTCCAAGATTTTATTTATATCCAGATAATCAATCAGGTGTTTATTGATTAGGCTTTCCAGCAGCTTGCCCAAGTATGTAAGGAGTAAGATGGGTCTATAGTTTGAGAGGATGAAGGTGTTCATGTTGTGCCAGTAATGCTATGATCCTGGGAGGGCACGGGTCCAAAGGTGATGCAGATTTCACCCTTTCAAGCCGAGTTGAACTTCTTCCAGAGTGAAGTTCTGGAAATTTTCCAACCTGGGGCCATTGGTATTCAAAGGGTGCTTGTTGACTAGCTCAACAGTCGGTTGAAGTTGTTTGTTGGTAAAATGTTGACAGATCAAGTTTATCTTGTTGTCAAAGTAGTCGGCAATAGAGTCACAGAGTTACTGCATTGCCTGGAGTGGCTATGAGCAAGCAGAGGGATGGATAAAAACGTTGAGGATTTTAAACAATTCCTTGGAGGAATTGTCCGCTTGATCAATTTGATTGGAGATGTATTTTTTTCTGGCTTTTTTTAGGCTATGATAGTAACCAGAGAGTGCCTCCTTATAGGTAGTTTTGTCGTCAAATTCATAATTGCGGCGCCAGCGTCTCTCCAGCATTTTGCATATGGTTTTCTCTGCTTTCAGCTCTGTTGTATACCAAGGTGCCAAAGATCTGAGCGAAGTGTTGGGCCTCTTTCTTAGAGGTGCAATTATATGCAAGGCTAGGTTGATGGTGGACTGAAAGTCGGCCAATGTTTGGTTGACTTCAGGGACTTTCCTGATAGTGGAAGAGGAGAAAACTTCTGAGAAGGAGTCGGGAGAGACAAGACGCCATTGTTTGGTGGAGTCTTTGTCACCAGGTTGTCTCATACTAGAGTACCCAGAATTAGCAATCTGGAAGCTGATCAGGGTGTGCTCAGTCCTGGCGAGGCGAAGGGGGGATTCACATAGTAAATTGTTCGAATTTGTAAAAATCGCTTCTAGTGTGTGGCCGGCTGTGTGAGTAGGACACACGTTTTAAAAATATAGGCCCAAAGCCTCTAAGTCCAATAGCAGCTGGGATGTATCTGTGTCTAAAGGGTCATCAAAGTGATAGTTGAAGTCCCCATATAATATAACTTTTTGAGCTGATAACACTTGGGTGGCGATACTTCCAGTAAGATGGTAGCGAAAGTTTTTTTTTGGTCTTGGAGGGTGGTAGAGCAAGGCTCCTTTCCAGTGGGATGCAGTGGAGAATTTTATTTTAAAGAAACACGTTTCTGCTCACTCTGCAATAAAGGAGTCAATGAGAGAGACTTTAATGGAGTCTTTATACAGAATGGCGATGCCACCCCCTGGTCTCCCTTCTCTATCTACTTTCAGTAGTTATCTGGGATAGCTAGCGTTATTGCCAGTATAGCACTAGGGTTTAATCAGGTCTCCGTCAGAAAACCCACCTCAGGTTTGAGCGAAGAGAGGAGCTCCCAGCATTCTGTAGCATGTTTTGGTAGAGATCTGACATTGCATAAGAAATTGTTAATGACATGCGGGAAACCTGGGGGCAGAAGAAATTGCAACTGATCAGAAGGGCCTTTTCTACCTTTTGAGTAGGTCAGGATCCTAACAGGCTTTGTGCCTGGTGACCGCGTGTCCGACCGAACGTTGAGTTTGTAGTTGTATTTACATGTAGGGCAGCTCATGGGGCCCTCTAGCATTAAAGGAAAGTTATTATCACAGTTTTCTTTCATTATTGTCAGCGGGAGAAAACTTTCCTGTATGTTTAGTAGGGTCTTGAGGGGGTAGGTGACCATGGGGGTACTAACCTTCGAGGGCAAGGGAGCAGGGGTCCTGGCTCCTGGCGTCGTTCGGGCACGGACGGGCGCAGACAGGCTTGCCTTAGGCTCCAGGCAATGCATGCTGAATGCAGTCCGACCAACCGCTGGAATACTGCTGCCTCCGACAGCCTTTCTCCGACTGTTGAGACAGCGGTCAGAGAAAAGCAGCAGCTATAGAGCTGTACAGTGAGTTCCAACCATCGTCTGGATAACGATGTGCATTTCCAACGAGCCGACCGTGGATGTCCGTCTGGCTGCCTTGACTCATTGGAAACAAAGGATTTGGGGTGCATACTCACCCAAATAAGCTTCTCCCTGACAGTCTCTGGTGTGGATCCCTTTCTCCAGGTCCCCCCTACACCATGGCAGCTGAGCACCAAAGACTACAACCCTTTAGGCGCTGGAATGCAGGTAAATCTGTAGGTGGTATGTATCCCCATTGAGTGGACTGTGAAAAGAATGCCACACTCCAGCAATGGGGTACATGCAGCACAAAGCATATCCCCACATATGTCATGCAGTGTGTACATATCACATGATTCCTGTGAGTTTGTACACCCTTGCAGCAACATATTTGGGGATATGTGCACCGCCGCACATGAGAACGCCGTAGTAGCAGTGGTTGCATCGTAAAATGACAAGGGGAACTTTTACGGCCTAGGCGGTCAGAATCGGATCGCGGATGTGGCGGTTGGACGGTCGTTCCGATTGGAATCTTAAGGGGGACCTTCTTGCACAATAACAATTCCAAGAGGCATTTTCCTCTCTCTATGTGGAAAGAGGAATAAACAAGAAGAAATACAAATATTTCTCCTTTTTATGCCTGGTCTGGAGAGGCGTAAGTTTTTGGCACTTCCCCAGGTTTATGTGATTAAGTAACCCAGGGGCAGCATCAAAACTCATGGCTTTTGCGTGTGAAAACCCACTGCAGTGCCCATGGAATGCCTCCCTGGCACAGAGTAAGACAACTCAGCTTCTTGTGCTGCTTTGCCTTACTTCATATCTATAAGGCCATTCAAAGCAACGCAAAGTGGCTTTGCGTGGCTTCATAGATAAGGCTAAGAGGTTTGGAAAAATCCACTCACACCTGCTCGTTTTTAGAAAATGCACCTATTTTCTTGAATGTTCCTGCTTTCCCACATGCTATTACCAACTTCAGGCCCCACATACAAGAAAGCACTTAAAGCAAACTTACTGTAGAGGCGCCTGCGCATTGTTGGCTGGCTATCCATGTCAGAGTCTTTTATCTTCTTTGCATCTGCTGTCTTACTAAATTAAGCTAATATTAATTAAACAATGCTGAAAAATACTTTCATATTCTACAGTTGTTGGTGACTGTATTCTCTTCTCCTTTGTTTTTTGTTTCTTTGAACTGTTCCATAAATATATGATACTCCAATGCCCCTTAGGACCTGACTAACGCTTTTAAAAATCATCACTGAAGTACATATATGAACTGCTTGCATAGAAGCATATGAGAATAATGGCGACAATCTTCTACGAAGATATCAGGGAGTTTCTCCATTGTATGCTGACTTTACATGAAGTATGTTTGGACCGTGAATAACAGAGTTTCCATTTGGAGCTGTCAGATGCAGCAGATGAGTAAAAGTCTGTTCATGCCACAGCCACTTCAGGAAGATTCCATCTTAAGTGTCTAGCCAGATGGTCAATTAGGACCATATGTTGTGGAGAGAGAAAGGAAGCCTCCGGATTAGGACGTCGGCCCATCCAGAAGGGGGTCTGAGCTCTTCTCTTCTCTAAACTATGTGCAAACGTCGTGGGTAATACACTGCTCACTGTTATTTGTACTGCTTTTTGGAAACTTTAGGAATGAACTGTTTCATTTTGTCACGTAGTGGGGTGGTATATGTGTGAGGGAAAGTAATTATTATATGAAACGATCCATTCAAGGGCAGACCTCGGGACTGTTCCAGAAGCTGAACTCGAAGACGTGAACATATTTTTTATAGTATTTATTATTTAACAAAGAGATATACAAATGGCTAACATCATCTTTATACAGTGTTTGAGGGTAACTAGCTCTTATGAAACTGTCATATACTTGCCGGTCATTTATTGTTAAAGCTGATCTGATTTATGTATACTTCACTAGCACCTACATATACAAATAAAAGAATGACTGCTAAATATTAGACAGAAAAATGAGCGGATGAAAGATGGTCTAAGCCATCTCTCTATTACTTGCGCTAATTGTACTACAAGTAGGCCCACATTTACAAATGCTTTGCGGTTTGTGTTTGTTTTTTAACGCAAACCGTACACAAAGTGTTCAGGTGGTATTTACAATCTAATACAAATCACAATTTGCTTTGGATTGTATTTCAAAGTAATATAAAGCTGCCTTGCGTAACTTTGCATCAAGGGGGTGGTACAAGGGTGAGGCATGGGCGTTCCATGCAACCACCCATGGGTTTTGGATGCAAATCACTGTGTACAGCGAATTGTAGACAGTGATTTGCTCCCAAATCCTGCGCCTCCTCGAGGCAGATGTAATAGCATGGAGAAATGTTTCATTCCTCCTCGTTTTTCCTTCTTGCATGAGTGCTGGATTGTACATCACACTACAAAGTGGGAAACACCTTAAAGCATAGTTTTTGTAATGGAAGTTACCAGTTCCTGCATAAAACTATCTATGATTGACACAGCGCAGACACCCTTGCACTATGGCACGGGATGCCTGAGTTGAAGCACAGCAGTCAAAAGTGCACCAGTGCAGGAAAAGAGGGGAACAGCCTCGCTTGACCTATTATTGGAAGAAAGCAGTGCTCTGCACCCTTTTATTGAGGACACTAATGCTAAATTGCAAATTATAACTGAAAGTTGGGCACTCATGGAAGAGCGTTTGTCTTTGGTGGAACAACAAATCTCACACCTCAATGATACATCTCTTAACCCCTTCGATGCTAATGACGGTTCCGTCATGAACGTCGGTTGGGCTGTGCTCATGACGGAACCGCTCCATCATGAGCACAGCCCATGGGGGAAGCGCTGGCGCTCCCCCCCTGGTTTACTGATCTTGCCCCCACAGAGGGGGATGGCAGCGGAAGAGTTTCCGCTGCCACCCCCAACCCCCCCCCACGCAATCCCATGACGTCAGCGCGCGCCGACGTCATCAGTAAGCGCTGGACGCTACGGTGGGGCGGGGGGGGGGATTTTTTAATGTATTGAGGCATCGGGGGAGAGGAAAGAGTATTTCCTCTCCCCTGATGTCTCAATACAGGGCATTCCTGCAGCACGATCGCGCACAGCGTCGCTATCGTGCTGCAGGAATGCCCCCACTAGGCACCAGGGATGTTTTTTTCAGTGAAATGAAGCGACCCCTTGGGCAAGGGTCGCTTCCTACAGGGGGCACATTAATTAAAGACTTTTCTGCCCCCCCTGGGGCCAGATCGCCTTGCTTATTTGGCGTTTCTGGCCCCAGGGGGGGCAGAAAAGCCCACTAGAGCCCGTGATTATTATTTTTTTTAAATGGAAGCGACCCCTTGGGGAAGGGTCGCTTCCAGGGGCCTGATATATTTAAAATGTGTATTCTGCCCCCCCTGGGGGCAGATTGGCCCCGGGCGATTCCAGGGAGGTATGGCTTGCGTGGATCCCCCAACGTTTTCTTACCAGAATCCCTGCAAACCTGAAATTTTGCTGCAAAATCACTTTTTCACACATTTTTGTGTGGGAAAGTTGTGGCATCACCAGGCTGACACAAATTTACTACCACCAGCATTCCCCAGGTCTCCCGATAAAAATGGTGCCTCACTCGGGTGGGACGCCCAAGTACCAGCGACAGGCAAGGGCCCAAAACATTTTGTGATAGGCAATTTTGATGTTGCCTCAATACATTTTGGGCCCTTGCCTGTCGCGGGTACTTGGGCCTCACACCCGAGTGAGGCACCATTTTTATTGGGAGACCTGGAGGAACGCTGGGTGGGAGGAAATTTGTGTCAGCCCGGTGATGCCACAACTTTCCCACACAAAAATGTGTGAAAAAAGTGATTTTTTTCAGCAAAATTTCAGGTTTGCAGGGATTCTGGGTAAGAAAACGTTGGGGGATACACGCAAGCCATACCTCCTTGGAATCCCCCCGGGTGTCTACTTTTCAGAAATGTGTGGGTTTGGTAGGTTTCCCTAGGTGGCCGCCGAGCCCCGGGCCAAAAAGTCATGGGACCCCCCTTGCAAAACCAGGTCATTTTGTGATAGGCAATTTTGATGTCGCCTCAATACGTTTTGGGCCCTTGCCTGTCGCGGGCACTTGGGCCTCCCACACAAGTGAGGCACCATTTTTATCGGGAGACCTGGGGGAATGCTGGGTGGTAGGAAATTTGTGTCAGCCCGGTGATGCCACAACTTTCCCACACAAAAATGTGTGAAAAAAGTGATTTTTTCAGCAAAATTTCAGGTTTGCAGGGGATTCTGGGTAAGAAAACGTTGGGGGATACACGCAAGCCATACCTCCTTGGAATCCCCCCGGGTGTCTACTTTTCAGAAATGTGTGGGTTTGGTAGGTTTCCCTAGGTGGCCGCCGAGCCCCGGGCCAAAAAGTCATGGGACCCCCCTTGCAAAACCAGGTCATTTTGTGATAGGCAATTTTGATGTCGCCTCAATACGTTTTGGGCCCTTGCCTGTCGCGGGCACTTGGGCCTCCCACACAAGTGAGGCACCATTTTTATCGGGAGACCTGGGGGAATGCTGGGTGGTAGGAAATTTGTGTCAGCCCGGTGATGCCACAACTTTCCCACACAAAAATGTGTGAAAAAGTGCTTTTTTTCAGCAAAACTTCAGGTTTGCAGGGGATTCTGGGTAAGAAAACGTTGGGGGATCTACGCAAGCCATACCTCCCTGGAATCCCCCGGGGGTCTACTTTTCAGAAATGTGTGGGTTTGGTAGGTTTCCCGAGGTGGCCGCCGAGCTCCGGCCCAAAAAGTCATGGGACCCCCCTTGCAAAACCAGGTCGTTTTGTGATAGGCAATTTTGATGTCGCCTCAATATGTTTTAGGCCCTTGCCTGTCGCGGGTACTTGGGCCTCCCACCCGAGTGAGGCCCCATTTTTATCGGGAGACCTGGGGGAACGCTGGGTGCTAGGAAATTTGTGTCAGCCCGGTGATGCCACAACTTTCCCACACAAAAATGTGTGAAAAAAGTGATTTTTTTCAGCAAAATTTCAGGTCTGCAGGGGATTCTGGGTAAGAAAACGTTGGGGGATCCACGCAAGCCATACCTCCCTGGAATCCCCCGGGTGTCTAGTTTTCAGAAATGTGTGGGTTTGGTAGGTTTCCCTAGGTGCCGGTAGAGCTAGAGTTCAAAAACTACAGCTAGGCACTTTGCAAAAAAAGGGTCATTTTTCACTGTGAAAATGTGGTGTGTCCACGTTGCGTTTTGCGCTGTTTCCTGTCACGGGCACTAGGCCTACCCACACAAGTGAGGTACCATTTTTTTTGGAAGACTTTGGGGAACGCGGGGTGGGTGGAATTTCATGGATCCACGCAGATTCCAGAACTTTCCACCACAGAAAAGTGAGGAAAATGTGGGTTTTTTGATTTTTTTTTAGGTTTGCAAGGGATTCTGGGTAACAGAACCTGGTGAGAGCCAGTCAAGTCACCCCATCCTGGATTTCCCTGGGTGTCTAGTTTTCAAAAATGTATAGGTTTGCTAGGTTTCCCTAGGTGCCGGCAGAGCTAGGGTTAAAAAACTACAGCTAGGCACTTTGCAAAAAAAGGGTCATTTTTCACTGTGAAAATGTGGTGTTTCCACGTTGCGTTTTGTGCTGTTTACTGCCGCGGGCACTAGGCCTACCCACACAATTGAGGAACCATTTTTTTCGGAAGACTTTGGGGAATGCGGGGTGGGTGGAATTTTGAGGATCCACGCAGATTCCAAAACTTTCCACCACAGAAAAGTGAGGAAAATGTTTTTTTTTTGACAATTTGTTAGGTTTGCAAGGGATTCTGGGTAACAGAACCTGGTGAGAGCCAGTCAAGTCACCCCATCCTGGATTCCCCTGGGTGTCTAGTTTTCAAAAATGTATAGGTTTTCTAGGTTTCCCTAGGTGCCGGCAGAGCTAGGCTTCAAAAACTACAGCTAGGCACTTTGTAAAAAACGGGTCATTTTTCACTGTGAAAATGTGGTGTGTCCACGTTGCGTTTTGCGCTGTTTCCTGTCGCGGGCACTAGGCCTACCCACACAAGTGAGGTACCATTTTTTCAGAAGACTTTGGGGAACGCGGGGTGGGTAGCATTTTGTGGATCCACACAGATTCCAGAACTTTCCACCACAGAAAAGTGAGGAAAATGTGTTTTTTTTTACAATTCTTTAGGTTTGCAAGGGATTCTGGGTAACAGAACCTAGTGTGAGCCCAGCAAGTCACCCCATCCTGGATTCCCCTGGGTGTCTTGTTTTCAAAAATGTAAAGGTTTGCTAGGTTTCCCTAGGTGCCGGCAGAGCTAGGGTTAAAAAACTACTTCTAGGCACTTTGCAAAAAAAGGGTCATTTTTCACTGAGAAAATGTGGTGTGTCCATGTTGCGTTTTGCGCTGTTTCCTGTTGCGGGCACTAGGCCTACCCACACAAGTGAGGAACCATTTTGGAAGACTTTGGGGAACGCGGGGTGGGTGGCATTTTGTGGATCCACGCAGATTCCAGAACTTTCCACCACAGAAAAGTGAGGAAAATGTGTTTTTTTGGACAATTTTTTAGGTTTGTAAGGGATTCTGGGTAACAGAACCTGGTGAGAGCCAGTCAAGTCACCCCATCCTGGATTCCCCTGGGTGTCTAGTTTTCAAAAATGTATGGGTTGGCTAGGGTTCCATAGGTGCAGGCAGAGCTAGGGTTCAAAAACTACAGCTAGGCACTTTGCAAAAAAAGGGTCATTTTTCATTGTGAAAATGTGGTGTGTCCACGTTGCGTTTTGTGCTGTTTCCTGTCGCGGGCACTAGGCCTACCCAGACAAGTGAGGTACCATTTTTTTTGGAAGACTTTGGGGAACGCGGGGTGCGTAGCATTTTGTGGATCCACGCAGATTCCAGAACTTTCCACCACAGAAAAGTGAGGAAAATGTGTTTTTTTGGACAATTTTTTAGATTTGCAAGGGATTCTGGGTAACAGAACCTGGTGAGAGCCAGTCAAGTCACCCCATCCTGGATTCCCCTGGGTGTCTAGTTTTCAAAAATGTATAGGTTTGCTAGGGTTCCCTAGGTGCCGGCAGAGCTAGGGTTCAAAAACTACAGCTAGGCACTTTGCAAAAAAAGGGTCATTTTTCACTGTGAAAATGTGGTGTGTCCACGTTGCGTTTTGTGCTGTTTCCTGTCGCGGGCACTAGGCCTACCCACACAAGTGAGGTACCATTTTTTTCGGAAGACTTTGGGGAACGCGGGGTGTGTAGCATTTTGTGGATCCACGCAGATTCCAGAACTTTCCACCACAGAAAAGTGAGGAAAATGTGGTTTTTTTGACAATTGTTTAGGTTTGCAAGGGATGCTGGGTAACAGAACCTGGTGAGAGTCAGTCAAGTCACCCTATCCTGGATTCCCCTGGGTGTCTAATTTTCAAAAATGTATAGGTTTGCTAGGTTTTCCTAGGTGCCGGCAGTTCTAGGGTTCAAAAACTACAGCTAGGCACTTTGCAAAAAAAGGGTAATTTTTCACTGTGAAAATGTGGTGTGTCCACGTTGCGTTTTGCGCTGTTTCCTGTAGCGGGCACTAGGCCTACCCACACAAGTGAGGTACCATTTTTTTTGGAAGACATTGGGGAACCCGGGGTGGGTGGCATTTTGTGGATCCACGCAGATTCCAGAACTTTCCACCACAGAAAAGTGAGGAAAATGTGGGTTTTTTGACAATTTTTTAGGTTTGCAAGGGATTCTGGGTAACAGAACCTGGTGAGAGCCAGTCAAGTCACCCCATCCTGGATTCCCCTGGGTGTCTAGTTTTCAAAAATGAATAGGTTTGCTAGGTTTCCCTAGGTGCGGCAGAGCTAGGGTTCAAAAACTACAGCTAGGCACTTTGCAAAAAAGGGGTAATTTTTCACTGTAAAAATGTGGATTGTCCACGTTGCGTTTTGGGCCGTTTCCTGTCGTGGGCACTAGGCCTACCCACACAAGTGAGGTACCGTTGTTCTCGAAAGACTATGGGGAACGCGGGGTGGGTGGAATTTTGTGGATCCACGCAGATTCCAGAGCTTTCCACCACAGAAAAGTGAGGAAAATGTGTTTTTTTGACAATTTTTAGGTTTGCAAGGGATTCTGGGTAACAGAACCTGGTGAGAGCCAGTCAAGTCACCCCATCCTGGATTCCCCTGGGTGTCTAGTTTTCAAATATGTATAGGTTTGCTAGGTTTCCCTAGGTGCCGGCAGAGCTAGGCTTCAAAAACTACAGCTAGGCACTTTGTAAAAAACTGGTCATTTTTCACTGTGAAAATGTGGTGTGTCCACATTGCGTTTTGCGCTGTTTCCTGTCGCTGGCACAAGGCCTACCCACACAAGTGAGGTACCATTGTTTTTGGAAGACTTTGGGGAACGTGGGGTGTGTAGCATTTTGTGGATCCACGCAGATTCCAGAACTTTCCACCACAGAAAAGTGAGGAAAATGTGGTTTGTTTGACAATTGTTTAGGTTTGCAAGGGATTCTGGGTAACAGAACCTGGTGAGAGTCAGTCAAGTCACCCCATCCTGGATTCCCCTTGGTGTCTAGTTTTCAAAAATGTATAGGTTTGCTAGGTTTCCCTAGGTTCCGGCAGAGCTAGGGTTAAAAAACTACAGCTAGGCACTTTGCAAAAAAAGGGTCATTTTTCACTGTGAAAATGTGGTGTTTCCACGTCGCGTTTTGTGCTGTTTCCTGCCGCAGGCACTAGGCCTACCCACACAAGTGAGGAACCATTTTTTTTGGAAGACTTTGGGGAATGCGGGGTGGGTGGAATTTTGTGGATCCATGCAGATTCCAGTACTTTCCACCACAGAAAAGTGAGGAAAATGTGTTTTTTTTGACAATTGTTTAGGTTTGCAAGGGATTCTGGGTAACAGAACCTGGTGAGAGCCAGTCAAGTCACCCCATCCTGGATTTCCCTGGGTGTCTAGTTTTCAAAAATGTATAGGTTTTCTAGGTTTTCCTAGGTGCCGGCAGAGCTAGGGTTAAAAAACTACAGCTAGGCACTTTGCAAAAAAAGGGTCATTTTTCACTGTGAAAATGTGGTGTTTCCACGTTGCGTTTTGTGCTGTTTCCTGCCGCGGGCACTAGGCCTACCCACACAAGTGAGGAACCATTTTTTTCGGAAGACTTTGGGGAATGCGGAGTGGGTGGAATTTTGAGGATCCACGCAGATTCCAAAACTTTCCACCACAGAAAAGTGAGGAAAATGTGTTTTTTTTGACAATTTGTTAGGTTTGCAAAGGATTCTGGGTAACAGAACCTGGTGAAAGCCAGTCAAGTCACCCCATCCTGGATTCCCCTGGGTGTCTAGTTTTCAAAAATGTATAGGTTTTCTAGGTTTCCCTAGGTGCCGGCAGAGCTAGGCTTCAAAAACTACAGCTAGGCACTTTGTAAAAAACGGGTCATTTTTCACTGTGAAAATGTGGTGTGTCCACGTTGCGTTTTGCACTGTTTCCTGTCGCGGGCACTAGGCCTACCCACACAAGTGAGGTACCATTTTTTTTGGAAGACTTTGGGGAACGCGGGGTGCATAGCATTTTGTGGATCCACGCAGATTCCAGAACTTTCCACCACAGAAAAGTGAGGAAAATGTGTTTTTTTTGACAATTCTTTAGGTTTGCAAGGGATTCTGGGTAACAGACCCTGGTGTGAGCCCATCAAGTCACCCCATCCTGGATTCCCCTGGGTGTCTTGTTTTCAAAAATGTAAAGGTTTGCTAGGTTTCCCTAGGTGCCGGCAGAGCTAGGGTTAAAAACTACAGCTAGGCACTTTGCAAAAAAAGGGTCATTTTTCACTGTGAAAATGTGGTGTGTCCATGTTGCGTTTTGCGCTGTTTCCTGTTGCGGGCACTAGGCCTACCCACACAAGTGAGGAACCATTTTGGAAGACTTTGGGGAACGCGGGGTGGGTGGCATTTTGTGGATCCACGCAGATTCCAGAACTTTCCACCACAGAAAAGTGAGGAAAATGTGTTTTTTTGGACAATTTTTTAGGTTTGTAAGGGATTCTGGGTAACAGAACCTGGTGAGAGCCAGTCAAGTCACCCCATCCTGGATTCCTCTGGGTGTCTAGTTTTCAAAAATGTATAGGTTTGCTAGGGTTCCCTAGGTGCCGGCAGAGCTAGGGTTAAAAAACTACAGCTAGGCACTTTGCAAAAAAGGGTCATTTTTCATTGTGAAAATATAGTGTGTCCACGTTGCGTTTTGGGCTGTTTCCTGTCGCGGGCACTAGGCCTACCCACACAAGTGCGGTACCATTTTTTTTGGAAGACTTTGGGGAACGCGGGGTGCGTAGCATTTTGTGGATCGACGCAGATTCCAGAACTTTCCACCACAGAAAAGTGAGGAAAATGTGTTTTTTTTTACAATTGTTTAGGTTTGCAAGGGATTCTGGGTAACAGAACCTGGTGAGAGCCAGTCAAGTCACCCCATCCTGGATTCCCCTGGGTGTCTAGTTTTCAGAAATGTATAGGTTTGCTAGGTTTCCTTAGGTGCCGGCAGAGCTAGGGTTAAAAAACTACAGCTAAGCACTTTGCAAAAAAGCGGTACTTTTTCACTGTGAAAATGTGCTGTGTCCACATTGCGTTTTGCGCTGTATCCTGTCGCGGCCACTAGGCCTACCCACACAAGTGAGGTATCAATTTTTTTTGGAAGACTTTGGGGAACGCGGGGTTGGTGGCATTTTGTGGATCCACGCAGATTCCAGAACTCTCCACCACAGAAAAATTAGGAAAATGTGGGTTTTTTGACAATTTTTTAGGTTTGCAAGGGATTCTGGGTAACAGAACCTGGTGAGAGCCAGTCAAGTCACCCCATCCTGGATTCCCCTGGGTGTCTAGTTTTCAAAAATGTATAGGTTTTCTAGGGTTCTCTAGGTGCCGGCAGAGCTAGGCTTCAAAAACTACAGCTAGGCACTTTGCAAAAAAAGGGTCATTTTTTCACTGTGAAAATGTGGTGTGTCCACGTTGCGTTTTATGCTGTTTCCTGTCGCGGGCACTAGGCCTACCCACACAAGTGAGGTACCATTTTTTTCGGAAGACTTTGGGGAATGCGGGGTGTGTAGCATTTTGTGGATCCACGCAGATTCCAGAACTTTCCACCACAGAAAAGTGAGGAAAATGTGGTTTTTTTGACAATTGTTTAGGTTTGCAAGGGATTCTGGGTAACAGAACCTGGTGAGAGTGAGTCAAGTCACCCTATCCTGGATTCCCCTGGGTGTCTAGTTTTCAAAAATGTATAGGTTTGCTAGGTTTTCCTAGGTGCCGGCAGTTCTAGGGTTCAAAAACTACAGCTAGGCACTTTGCAAAAAAGGGTAATTTTTCACTGTGAAAATGTGGTGTGTCCACGTTGCGTTTTGCGCTGTTTCCTGTAGCGGGCACTAGGCCTACCCACACAAGTGAGGTACCATTTTTTTGGAAGACTTTGGGGAACCCTGAGTGGGTGGCATTTTGTGGATCCACGCAGATTCCAGAACTTTCCACCACAGAAAAGTGAGGAAAATGTGTTTTTTTGACAATTTTTTAGGTTTGCAAGGGATTCTGGGTAACAGAACCTGGTGAGAGCCAGTCAAGTCACCCCATCCTGGATTCCCCTGGGTGTCTAGTCTTCAAAAATGAATAGGTTTGCTAGGTTTCCCTAGGTGCGGCAGAGCTAGGGTTCAAAAACTACAGCTAGGCACTTTGCAAAAAAGGGGTAATTTTTCACTGTGAAAATGTGGATTGTCCACGTTGCGTTTTGGGCCGTTTCCTGTCGTGGGCACTAGGCCTACCCACACAAGTGAGGTACCGTTTTTCTCGAAAGACTTTGGGGAACGCGGGGTGGGTAGAATTTTGTGGATCCACGCAGATTCCAGAGCTTTCCACCACAGAAAAGTGAGGAAAATGTATTTTGTTTGACAATTTTTTAGGTTTGCAAGGGATTCTGGGTAACAGAACCTGGTGAGAGCCAGTCAAGTCACCCCATCCTGGATTCCCCTGGGTGTCTAGTTTTCAAATATGTATAGGTTTGCTAGGTTTCCCTAGGTGCTGGCAGAGCTAGGCTTCAAAAACTACAGCTAGGCACTTTGTAAAAAACTGGTCATTTTTCACTGTGAAAATGTGGTGTGTCCACATTGCGTTTTGCGCTGTTTCCTGTCGCGGGCACTAGGCCTACCCACACAAGTGAGGTACCATTTTTTTCGGAAGACTTTGGGGAACGCGGGGTGTGTAGCATTTTGAGGATCCACGCAGATTCCAGAACTTTCCACCACAGAAAAGTGAGGAAAATGTGGTTTGTTTGACAATTGTTTAGGTTTGCAAGGGATTCTGGGTAACAGAACCTGGTGAGAGTCAGTCAAGTCACCCCATCCTGGATTCCCCTTGGTGTCTAGTTTTCAAAAATGTATAGGTTTGCTAGGTTTCCCTAGGTTCCGGCAGAGCTAGGGTTAAAAACTACAGCTAGGCACTTTGCAAAAAAAGGGTCATTTTTCACTGTGAAAATGTGGTGTTTCCACGTCGCGTTTTGTGCTGTTTCCTGCCGCGGGCACAAGGCCTACCCACACAAGTAAGGAACCATTTTTTTTGGAAGACTTTGGGGAATGCGGGGTGGGTGGAATTTTGTGGATCCACGCAGATTCCAGTACTTTCCACCACAGAAAAGTGAGGAAAATGTGTTTTTTTTTACAATTGTTTAGGTTTGCAAGGGATTCTGGGTAACAGAACCTGGTGCGAGCCAGTCAAGTCACCCCATCCTGGATTCCCCTGGGTGTCTAGTTTTCAAAAATGTATAGGTTTACTAGGTTTCCCTAGGTGCGGCAGAGCTAGGGTTCAAAAACTACAGCTAGGCACTTTGCAAAAAAAGGGTAATTTTTCACTGTGAAAATGTGGATTGTCCACGTTGCGTTTTGGGCTGTTTCCTGTTGTGGGCACTAGGCCTACCCACACAAGTGAGGTACCGTTTTTCTCGAAAGACTTTGGGGAACGCGGGGTGGGTGGAATTTTGTGGATCCACGCAGATTCCAGAACTTTCCACCACAGAAAAGTGAGGAAAATGTGTTTTTTTTGACAATTGTTTAGGTTTGCAAGGTATTCTGGGTAACAGAACCTGGTGAGAGCCAGTCAAGTCACCCCATCCTGGATTCCCTGGGTGTCTAGTTTTCAAAAATGTACAGGTTTGCTAGGGTTCCCTAGGTGCCGGCAGAGCTAGGGTTCAAAAACTACAGCTAGGCACTTTGCAAAAAAAGGGTGAAAATGTGGTGTGTCCACGTTGCGTTTTGCGCTGTTTCCTGTCGCGGGCACTAGGCCTACCCACACAAGTGAGGTACCATTTTTTTGGAAGACTTTGGGGAACACGGGGTGGGTGGATTTTGTGGATCCACGCAGATTCCAGAACTTTCCACCACAGAAAAGTGCGGAAAATGTGTTTTTTTGACAATTTTATAGGTTTGCAAGGGATTCTGGGTAACAGAACCTGGTGTGAGCCCGTCAAGTCACCCCATCCTGGATTTCCCTGGGTGTCTTGCTTTCAAAAATGTAAAGGTTTGCTAGGTTTCCCTAGGTGCCGGTAGAGCTAGGGTTAAAAAACTACAGCTAGGCACTTTGCAAAAAAGGGTCATTTTTCACTGTGAAAATGTGGTGTGTCCATGTTGCGTTTTGCGCTGTTTCCTGTTGCGGGCACTAGGCCTACCCACACAAGTGAGGAACCATTTTGGAAGACTTTGGGGAACGCGGGGTGGGTGGCATTTTGTGGATCCACGCAGATTCCAGAACTTTCCACCACAGAAAAGTGAGGAAAATGTGTTTTTTGGACAATTTATTAGGTTTGTAAGGGATTCTGGGTAACAGAACCTGGTGAGAGCCAGTCAAGTCACCCCATCCTGGATTCCCCTGGGTGTCTAGTTTTCAAAAATGTATAGGTTTGCTAGGGTTCCCTAGGTGCCGGCAGAGCTAGGGTTAAAAAACTACAGCTAGGCACTTTGCAAAAAAAGGGTCATTTTTCATTGTGAAAATGTAGTGTGTCCACGTTGCGTTTTGTGCTGTTTCCTGTCGCGGGCACTAGGCCTACCCACACAAGTGCGGTACCATTTTTTTAGGAAGACTTTGGGGAACACGGGGTGGGTGGATTTTGTGGATCCACGCAGATTCCAGAACTTTCCACCACAGAAAAGTGCGGAAAATGTGTTTTTTTTGACAATTTTATAGGTTTGCAAGGGATTCTGGGTAACAGAACCTGGTGTGAGCCCGTCAAGTCACCCCATCCTGGATTTCCCTGGGTGTCTTGCTTTCAAAAATGTAAAGGTTTGCTAGGTTTCCCTAGGTGCCGGCAGAGCTAGGGTTAAAAACTACAGCTAGGCACTTTGCAAAAAAAGGGTCATTTTTCACTGTGAAAATGTGGTGTGTCCATGTTGCGTTTTGCGCTGTTTCCTGTTGCGGGCACTAGGCCTACCCACACAAGTGAGGAACCATTTTGGAAGACTTTGGGGAACGCGGGGTGGGTGGCATTTTGTGGATCCACGCAGATTCCAGAACTTTCCACCACAGAAAAGTGAGGAAAATGTGTTTTTTGGACAATTTATTAGGTTTGTAAGGGATTCTGGGTAACAGAACCTGGTGAGAGCCAGTCAAGTCACCCCATCCTGGATTCCCCTGGGTGTCTAGTTTTCAAAAATGTATAGGTTTGCTAGGGTTCCCTAGGTGCCGGCAGAGCTAGGGTTAAAAAACTACAGCTAGGCACTTTGCAAAAAAAGGGTCATTTTTCATTGTGAAAATGTAGTGTGTCCACGTTGCGTTTTGTGCTGTTTCCTGTCGCGGGCACTAGGCTACCCACACAAGTGCGGTACCATTTTTTTTGGAAGACTTTGGGGAACGCGGGGTGCGTAGCATTTTGTGGATCCACGCAGATTCCAGAACTTTCCACCACAGAAAAGTGAGGAAAATGTGTTTTTTTTGACAATTGTTTAGGTTTGCAAGGGATTCTGGGTAACAGAACCTGGTGAGAGCCAGTCAAGTCACCCCATCCTGGATTCCCCTGGGTATCTAGTTTTCAGAAATGTATAGGTTTGCTAGGTTTCCTTAGGTGCCGGCAGAGCTAGGGTTAAAAACTACAGCTAAGCACTTTGCAAAAAGCGGTACTTTTTCACTGTGAAAATGTGCTGTGTCCACATTGCGTTTTGCGCTGTATCCTGTCGCGGCCACTAGGCCTACCCACACAAGTGAGGTATCAATTTTTTTGGAAGACTTTGGGGAACGCGGGTGGGTGGCATTTTGTGGATCCACGCAGATTCCAGAACTCTCCACCACAGAAAAATTAGGAAAATGTGGGTTTTTTGACAATTTTTTAGGTTTGCAAGGGATTCTGGGTAACAGAACCTGGTGAGAGCCAGTCAAGTCACCCCATCCTGGATTCCCCTGGGTGTCTAGTTTTCAAAAATGTATAGGTTTTCTAGGGTTCTCTAGGTGCCGGCAGAGCTAGGCTTCAAAAACTACAGCTAGGCACTTTGCAAAAAAGGGTCATTTTTTCACTGTGAAAATGTGGTGTGTCCACGTTGCGTTTTGTGCTGTTTCCTGTCGCGGGCACTAGGCCTACCCACACAAGTGAGGTACCATTTTTTTCGGAAGACTTTGGGGAATGCGGGGTGTGTAGCATTTTGTGGATCCACGCAGATTCCAGAACTTTCCACCACAGAAAAGTGAGGAAAATGTGGTTTTTTTGACAATTGTTTAGGTTTGCAAGGGATTCTGGGTAACAGAACCTGGTGAGAGTGAGTCAAGTCACCCTATCCTGGATTCCCCTGGGTGTCTAGTTTTCAAAAATGTATAGGTTTGCTAGGTTTTCCTAGGTGCCGGCAGTTCTAGGGTTCAAAAACTACAGCTAGGCACTTTGCAAAAAAAGGGTAATTTTTCACTGTGAAAATGTGGTGTGTCCACGTTGCGTTTTGCGCTGTTTCCTGTAGCGGGCACTAGGCCTACCCACACAAGTGAGGTACCATTTTTTTTGGAAGACTTTGGGGAACCCTGAGTGGGTGGCATTTTGTGGATCCACGCAGATTCCAGAACTTTCCACCACAGAAAAGTGAGGAAAATGTGTTTTTTTTGACAATTGTTTAGGTTTGCAAGGGATTCTGAGTAACAGAACCTGGTGAGAGCCAGTCAAGTCACCCCATCCTGGATTCCCCTGGGTGTCTAGTCTTCAAAAATGAATAGGTTTGCTAGGTTTCCCTAGGTGCGGCAGAGCTAGGGTTCAAAAACTACAGCTAGGCACTTTGCAAAAAAGGGGTAATTTTTCAATGTGGATTGTCCACGTTGCGTTTTGGGCCGTTTCCTGTCATGGGCACTAGGCCTACCCACACAAGTGAGGTACCGTTTTTCTCGAAAGACTTTGGGGAACGCGGGGTGGGTAGAATTTTGTGGATCCACGCAGATTCCAGAGCTTTCCACCACAGAAAAGTGAGGAAAATGTATTTTTTTTGACAATTTTTTAGGTTTGCAAGGGATTCTGGGTAACAGAACCTGGTGAGAGCCAGTCAAGTCACCCCATCCTGGATTCCCCTGGGTGTCTAGTTTTCAAATATGTATAGGTTTGCTAGGTTTCCCTAGGTGCCGGCAGAGCTAGGCTTCAAAAACTACAGCTAGGCACTTTGTAAAAAACTGGTCATTTTTCACTGTGAAAATGTGGTGTGTCCACATTGCGTTTTGCGCTGTTTCCTGTCGCGGGCACTAGGCCTACCCACACAAGTGAGGTACCATTTTTTTCGGAAGACTTTGGGGAACGCGGGGTGTGTAGCATTTTGAGGATCCACGCAGATTCCAGAACTTTCCACCACAGAAAAGTGAGGAAAATGTGGTTTGTTTGACAATTGTTTAGGTTTGCAAGGGATTCTGGGTAACAGAACCTGGTGAGAGTCAGTCAAGTCACCCCATCCTGGATTCCCCTTGGTGTCTAGTTTTCAAAAATGTATAGGTTTGCTAGGTTTCCCTAGGTTCCGGCAGAGCTAGGGTTAAAAAACTACAGCTAGGCACTTTGCAAAAAAAGGGTCATTTTTCACTGTGAAAATGTGGTGTTTCCACGTCGCGTTTTGTGCTGTTTCCTGCCACGGGCACAAGGCCTACCCACACAAGTGAGGAACCATTTTTTTTGGAAGACTTTGGGGAATGCGGGGTGGGTGGAATTTTGTGGATCCACGCAGATTCCAGTACTTTCCACCACAGAAAAGTGAGGAAAATGTGTTTTTTTACAATTGTTTAGGTTTGCAAGGGATTCTGGGTAACAGAACCTGGTGCGAGCCAGTCAAGTCACCCCATCCTGGATTCCCCTGGGTGTCTAGTTTTCAAAAATGTATAGGTTTACTAGGTTTCCCTAGGTGCGGCAGAGCTAGGGTTAAAAAACTACAGCTAGGCACTTTGCAAAAAAAGGGTAATTTTTCACTGTGAAAATGTGGATTGTCCACGTTGCGTTTTGGGCCGTTTCCTGTCGTGGGCACTAGGCCTACCCACACAAGTGAGGTACCGTTTTTCTCGAAAGACTTTGGGGAACGCGGGGTGGGTGGAATTTTGTGGATCCACGCAGATTCCAGAACTTTCCACCACAGAAAAGTGAGGAAAATGTAGTTTTTTGACAATTGTTTAGGTTTGCAAGGGATTCTGGGTAACAGAACCTGGTGAGAGCCAGTCAAGTCACCCCATCCTGGATTCCCCTGGGTGTCTAGTTTTCAAAAATGTACAGGTTTGCTAGGGTTCCCTAGGTGCCGGAAGAGCTAGGGTTCAAAAACTACAGCTAGGCACTTTGCAAAAAAAGGGTGAAAATGTGGTGTGTCCACGTTGCGTTTTGCGCTGTTTCCTGTCGCGGGCACTAGGCCTACCCACACAAGTGAGGTACCATTTTTTTTGGAAGACTTTGGGGAACACGGGGTGGGTGGATTTTGTGGATCCACGCAGATTCCAGAACTTTCCACCACAGAAAAGTGCGGAAAATGTGTTTTTTTTGACAATTTTATAGGTTTGCAAGGGATTCTGGGTAACAGAACCTGGTGTGAGCCCGTCAAGTCACCCCATCCTGGATTTCCCTGGGTGTCTTGCTTTCAAAAATGTAAAGGTTTGCTAGGTTTCCCTAGGTGCCGGCAGAGCTAGGGTTAAAAAACTACAGCTAGGCACTTTGCAAAAAAAGGGTCATTTTTCACTGTGAAAATGTGGTGTGTCCATGTTGCGTTTTGCGCTGTTTCCTGTTGCGGGCACTAGGCCTACCCACACAAGTGAGGAACCATTTTGGAAGACTTTGGGGAACGCGGGTGGGTGGCATTTTGTGGATCCACGCAGATTCCAGAACTTTCCACCACAGAAAAGTGAGGAAAATGTGTTTTTTGGACAATTTATTAGGTTTGTAAGGGATTCTGGGTAACAGAACCTGGTGAGAGCCAGTCAAGTCACCCCATCCTGGATTCCCCTGGGTGTCTAGTTTTCAAAAATGTATAGGTTTGCTAGGGTTCCCTAGGTGCCGGCAGAGCTAGGGTTAAAAAACTACAGCTAGGCACTTTGCAAAAAAAGGGTCATTTTTCATTGTGAAAATGTAGTGTGTCCACGTTGCGTTTTGTGCTGTTTCCTGTCGCGGGCACTAGGCCTACCCACACAAGTGCGGTACCATTTTTTTTGGAAGACTTTGGGGAATGCGGGGTGCGTAGCATTTTGTGGATCCACGCAGATTCCAGAACTTTCCACCACAGAAAAGTGAGGAAAATGTGTTTTTTTTGACAATTGTTTAGGTTTGCAAGGGATTCTGGGTAACAGAACCTGGTGAGAGCCAGTCAAGTCACCCCATCCTGGATTCCCCTGGGTGTCTAGTTTTCAGAAATGTATAGGTTTGCTAGGTTTCCTTAGGTGCCGGCAGAGCTAGGGTTAAAAACTACAGCTAAGCACTTTGCAAAAAAGCGGTACTTTTTCACTGTGAAAATGTGCTGTGTCCACATTGCGTTTTGCGCTGTATCCTGTCGCGGCCACTAGGCCTACCCACACAAGTGAGGTATCAATTTTTTTTGGAAGACTTTGGGGAACGCGGGGTGGGTGGCATTTTGTGGATCCACGCAGATTCCAGAACTCTCCACCACAGAAAAATTAGGAAAATGTGGGTTTTTTGACAATTTTTTAGGTTTGCAAGGGATTCTGGGTAACAGAACCTGGTGAGAGCCAGTCAAGTCACCCCATCCTGGATTCCCCTGGGTGTCTAGTTTTCAAAAATGTATAGGTTTTCTAGGGTTCTCTAGGTGCCGGCAGAGCTAGGCTTCAAAAACTACAGCTAGGCACTTTGCAAAAAAAGGGTCATTTTTTCACTGTGAAAATGTGGTGTGTCCACGTTGCGTTTTGTGCTGTTTCCTGTCGCGGGCACTAGGCCTACCCACACAAGTGAGGTACCATTTTTTCGGAAGACTTTGGGGAATGCGGGGTGTGTAGCATTTTGTGGATCCACGCAGATTCCAGAACTTTCCACCACAGAAAAGTGAGGAAAATGTGGTTTTTTTGACAATTGTTTAGGTTTGCAAGGGATTCTGGGTAACAGAACCTGGTGAGAGTGAGTCAAGTCACCCTATCCTGGATTCCCCTGGGTGTCTAGTTTTCAAAAATGTATAGGTTTGCTAGGTTTTCCTAGGTGCCGGCAGTTCTAGGGTTCAAAAACTACAGCTAGGCACTTTGCAAAAAAGGGTAATTTTTCACTGTGAAAATGTGGTGTGTCCACGTTGCGTTTTGCGCTGTTTCTTGTAGCGGGCACTAGGCCTACCCACACAAGTGAGGTACCATTTTTTTTGGAAGACTTTGGGGAACCCTGAGTGGGTGGCATTTTGTGGATCCACGCAGATTCCAGAACTTTCCACCACAGAAAAGTGAGGAAAATGTGTTTTTTTTGACAATTGTTTAGGTTTGCAAGGGATTCTGGGTAACAGAACCTGGTGAGAGCCAGTCAAGTCACCCCATCCTGGATTCCCCTGGGTGTCTAGTCTTCAAAAATGAATAGGTTTGCTAGGTTTCCCTAGGTGCGGCAGAGCTAGGGTTCAAAAACTACAGCTAGGCACTTTGCAAAAAAGGGGTAATTTTTCACTGTGAAAATGTGGATTGTCCACGTTGCGTTTTGGGCCGTTTCCTGTCGTGGGCACTAGGCCTACCCACACAAGTGAGGTACCGTTTTTCTCGAAAGACTTTGGGGAACGCGGGGTGGGTAGAATTTTGTGGATCCACGCAGATTCCAGAGCTTTCCACCACAGAAAAGTGAGGAAAATGTATTTTTTTTGACAATTTTTTTAGGTTTGCAAGGGATTCTGGGTAACAGAACCTGGTGAGAGCCAGTCAAGTCACCCCATCCTGGATTCCCCTGGGTGTCTAGTTTTCAAATATGTATAGGTTTGCTAGGTTTCCCTAGGTGCCGGCAGAGCTAGGCTTCAAAAACTACAGCTAGGCACTTTGTAAAAAACTGGTCATTTTTCACTGTGAAAATGTGGTGTGTCCACATTGCGTTTTGCGCTGTTTCCTGTCGCGGGCACTAGGCCTACCCACACAAGTGAGGTACCATTTTTTTCGGAAGACTTTGGGGAACGCGGGGTGTGTAGCATTTTGAGGATCCACGCAGATTCCAGAACTTTCCACCACAGAAAAGTGAGGAAAATGTGGTTTGTTTGACAATTGTTTAGGTTTGCAAGGGATTCTGGGTAACAGAACCTGGTGAGAGTCAGTCAAGTCACCCCATCCTGGATTCCCCTTGGTGTCTAGTTTTCAAAAATGTATAGGTTTGCTAGGTTTCCCTAGGTTCCGGCAGAGCTAGGGTTAAAAAACTACAGCTAGGCACTTTGCAAAAAAAGGGTCATTTTTCACTGTGAAAATGTGGTGTTTCCACGTCGCGTTTTGTGCTGTTTCCTGCCGCGGGCACAAGGCCTACCCACACAAGTGAGGAACCATTTTTTTGGGAAGACTTTGGGGAATGCGGGGTGGGTGGAATTTTGTGGATCCACGCAGATTCCAGTACTTTCCACCACAGAAAAGTGAGGAAAATGTGTTTTTTTTGACAATTGTTTAGGTTTGCAAGGGATTCTGGGTAACAGAACCTGGTGCGAGCCAGTCAAGTCACCCCATCCTGGATTCCCCTGGGTGTCTAGTTTTCAAAAATGTATAGGTTTACTAGGTTTCCCTAGGTGCGGCAGAGCTAGGGTTCAAAAACTACAGCTAGGCACTTTGCAAAAAAAGGGTAATTTTTCACTGTGAAAATGTGGATTGTCCACGTTGCGTTTTGGGCCGTTTCCTGTCGTAGGCACTAGGCCTACCCACACAAGTGAGGTACCGTTTTTCTCGAAAGACTTTGGGGAACGCGGGGTGGGTGGAATTTTGTGGATCCACGCAGATTCCAGAACTTTCCACCACAGAAAAGTGAGGAAAATGTGGTTTTTTTGACAATTGTTTAGGTTTGCAAGGGATTCTGGGTAACAGAACCTGGTGAGAGCCAGTCAAGTCACCCCATCCTGGATTCCCCTGGGTGTCTAGTTTTCAAAAATGTACAGGTTTGCTAGGGTTCCCTAGGTGCCGGCAGAGCTAGGGTTCAAAAACTACAGCTAGGCACTTTGCAAAAAAAGGGTGAAAATGTGGTGTGTCCACGTTGCGTTTTGCGCTGTTTCCTGTCGCGGGCACTAGGCCTACCCACACAAGTGAGGTACCATTTTTTTTGGAAGACTTTGGGGAACACGGGGTGGGTGGATTTTGTGGATCCACGCAGATTCCAGAACTTTCCACCACAGAAAAGTGCGGAAAATGTGTTTTTTTGACAATTTTATAGGTTTGCAAGGGATTCTGGGTAACAGAACCTGGTGTGAGCCCGTCAAGTCACCCCATCCTGGATTTCCCTGGGTGTCTTGCTTTCAAAAATGTAAAGGTTTGCTAGGTTTCCCTAGGTGCCGGCAGAGCTAGGGTTAAAAAACTACAGCTAGGCACTTTGCAAAAAAAGGGTCATTTTTCACTGTGAAAATGTGGTGTGTCCACGTTGCGTTTTGCGCTGTTTCCTGTCGCAGGCACTAGACCTACCCACACAAGTGAGGAACCATTTTGGAAGACTTTGGGGAACGCGGGGTGGGTGGCATTTTGTGGATCCACGCAGATTCCAGAACTTTCCACCACAGAAAAGTGAGGAAAATTTGTTTTTTTTGACAATTTTTTAGGTTTGTAAGGGATTCTGGGTAACAGAACCTGGTGAGAGCCAGTCAAGTCACCCCATCCTGGATTCCCCTGGGTGTGTAGTTTTAAAAAATGTATAGGTTTGCTAGGGTTCCCTAGGTGCCGGCAGAGCTAGGGTTCAAAAACTACAGCTAGGCACTTTGCAAAAAAAGGGTCATTTTTCACTGTGAAAATGTGGTGTGTCCACGTTGCGTTTTGTGCTGTTTCCTGTCGCGGGCACTAGGCCTACCCACACAAGTGAGGTACTATTTTTTTCAGAAGACTTTGGGGAACGCAGGGTGGGTAGCATTTTGTGGATCCACGCAGATTCAGAACTTTCCACCACAGAAAAGTGAGGAAAATGTGGTTTTTTTGACAATTGTTTAGGTTTGCAAGGGATTCTGGGTAACAGAACCTGGTGAGAGCCAGTCAAGTCACCCTATCCTGGATTCCCCTGGGTGTCTAGTTTTCAAAAATGTATAGGTTTGCTAGATTTCCCTAGGTGCCGGCAGTTCTAGGGTTCAAAAACTACAGCTAGGCACTTTGCAAAAAAAAGGGTCATTTTTCACTGTGAAAATGTGGTGTCTCCACGTTGCGTTTTGCGCTGTTTCCTGTAGCGGGCACAAGGCCTACCCACACAAGTAAGGTACCATTCTTTTTGGAAGACTTTGGGGAACGCGGGGTGGGTGGCATTTTGTGGATCCACGCAGATTTCAGAACTTTCCACCACAGAAAAGTGAGGAAAATGTGTTTTTTGGACAAATGTTTAGGTTTGCAAGGGATTCTGGGTAACAGAACCTGGTGAGAGCCAGTCAAGTCACCCCATCCTGGATTCCCCTGGGTGTCTAGTTTTCAAAAATGTATAGGTTTGCTAGGTTTCCCTAGGTGCTGGCAGAGCTAGGGTTCAAAAACTACAGCTAGGCACTTTGCAAAAAAGGGGTAATTTTCCACTGTGAAAATGTGGATTGTCCACGTTGCGTTTTGGGCCGTTTCCTGTCGTGGGCACTAGGCCTACCCACACAAGTGAGGTACTGTTTTTCTCGAAAGACTTTGGGGAACGCGGGGTGGGTGGAATTTTGTGGATCCACGCAGATTCCAGAGCTTTCCACCACAGAAAAGTGAGGAAAATGTGTTTTTTTTGACAATTTTTTAGGTTTGCAAGGGATTCTGGGTAACAGAACCTGGTGAGAGCCAGTCAAGTCACCCCATCGTGGATTCCCCTGGGTGTCTAGTTTTCAAATATGTATAGGTTTGCTGGGTTTCCCTAGGTGCCGGCAGAGCTAGGCTTCAAAAACTACAGCTAGGCACTTTGTAAAAAACGGGTCATTTTTCACTGTGAAAATGTGGTGTGTCCACATTGCGTTTTGCGCTGTTTCCTGTCGCGGGCACAAGGCCTACCCACACAAGTGAGGTACCATTTTTATCGGGAGACTTAGGGTAACACCGAATTGTAGAGCAACTGTTATTACTTATTGACTTTCGATGCATTTCTGCCTTCCAAATGAAAGACAATGTGTAAAAAATAAGTCATTTTGAAATAAGACCTAAATTCACATGCTAGTATGGGTACTCCCAATTTCGGAAATGTTCAAATATCTACTGTTTCTAAACTCTACATTTTGTTCCCATTTCAAAAATACATAGGTGTCTTTCATACCGATTTTTCCATGTATACATTTTCCCAAAATAATTGCTATATACCCGGTACATAATAAAAAACCATTGCAAGACGCTGCTCAGTTATTGGCTCTGGGTTCGTTGGGTTCTTGGTGAACCTACAAGTCCTATATATCCCCACAACCATAAAGGTCCAGCGGATATAACGGTATATTTCTTTCAAATAGCTGTCATAATTAGAAGAAGTTACAGGTGAAAACGTTGACACAAATGGCTGTTTTTTTCAACTAATTTTCAATTTTTCCTTTATTTAACTGTTAGTTTCTATAAAGAAAACTTAAAGGATCTACACAAATGACCCCTTGCTGAATTCAGAATTTTGTCTACTTTTTAAAAATGTATAGCTTTCCATGATCCATTATTGGTTTCATACCCATTTCTACCATTAACTGGAAGGAGGTTGAATGCACAAAAAATAGCAAAAATAGGCTATGTCCCAGAAAAATGCCAAAACTGTGTAAAAAATGTGGTTTTCGGACAAAAGTCTGCTTGTCCCTCAAAGCTTGGAAGATGGTGGTTTCAGCCCCACAACCCCTTTTTTGATACCACTTTCAGGGAAAAAACAGATGCTTTCATCTGTAGCCCTTTTTCGCATTTTTCCCAAAAAACCCAAAATGTAGCTGTATTTTGCCTAATTTCTGGGTCCCCTCCAGGGGAATCCACAAACCCTGGGTACCGTTAGAATTCCCATGATGTTGAAAGAAAAGTACGAAAATTTGGCGTGGATACCTTATGTGGTCAAAAAGTTACAGGGGCCTAAGCGCAAACTACCCCAAATAGCCAAAAAAAGGCTTAGCACGGGGGGGGGGGAAGGCCTAGCAGCGAAGGGGTTAAAGTAAACTCCTTGCAGGTACAAGTTTTTTCATTGCAGAGACAAGTCGTAGACTTTGAAAATCGAAATCGATATAATACCCTACACATTTATGGTCTTCCCGAAGGCACGGAAGGGGCGGATGTAATTTCTTACTTCAAATCTTTATTACCTCAGATCCTACAGTTACCGGAGAATTCGCAACTTAACATCCAAAGAGCTCACAGATTGGGCCGCCTTCCTTCAGCTGCTTCACCCTCCAAGAGACCAAGAGGGGTCATCCTCTACTTCTTACAGAATATACAGATTTAATGCAGGTTATCTCGGCTGCGAGTCACATTAAGAAAATCATATGTCTGGTAATGCCCTATATTTTTCTCAAGATTATGCCATAGCCACAGCAGACAGAAGAGACTTTCTGAGCATGAGACCTGCCCTTCGCTCGATAGGAGCCCATTTTAGTCTTTTTCACCCATGTTTTTTCAAAGTTACTCATAATAATAAAACAATGACTTATGAGGATCCTTCTCGTTCGCAGGACTTTCTTACGTCCTGCAGAGCTGATGTTATGGACGTTGTTCCCTCAGTATCTACAAAATGACAGTTTTTTTGTTTTTAAGCTTAGTTGTTACTAACATTGTTTTTCAGAACTTACTATGCTATTTTTGATGCTGATGAGTTTTCTTGTTTCAGTATAATTACCTAATAGGCTGTTTTTTCTCTGATTAACTTTTTAAAATGTTCTCTTTCATCCTGCAGGTGATGTCTATTTGTCGTGGAGTACTTCGTTCCCCATTATTTGTTGCATAGCCTCCCTTTCCGCGTCATGTCACTCCCTCTGGACCAGACATGATGTGTTCCTCGTGTTGTCCCTCCCCCACCTTCATAAGGATTTAGTTAGACACCCTTGCACTATGGCACGGGATGCCTGAGTTGAAGCACAGCAGTCAAAAGTGCACCAGTGCAGGAAAAGAGGGGCGCATTCTCACATCTTAGTAGATATGGTGCTGTTCTGTTCTCTCTTGGTCTTGCAACTAAGCGTAATGGAAGTTACCAGTTCCTGCATAAAACTATCTATGCTTGACACAACACAGACACCCTTGCACTATGGCACAGGATGCCTGAGTTGAAGCACAGCAGTCAAAAGTGCACCAGTGCAGGGAAAGAGGGGAGCTTTCTCACATCTTAGTAGATATGGTGCTGTTCTTTTGTCTCTCGGTCTCGCAACTAAGCACAGCAACTTTACTTACTGTGCTGCTTTAGGTGAATTGTACGTAAATCTGGGCAGTAACGTTTATCTATTGGCTTTGATACGTCTTTCACTTTAAAACAGGACAAAAAATCAAAGCATTATTATGATAAAATATTTTTGAAACTAACTTGCTACATTGTCAGATTGTAAGTTACTAGGGAACTGACAAAATACAATTGCATTAATGAAGCAATACAGCATATAAAAACACAATACACTTCTGACAAAGTACCATACATAAACGTCATGAGACCCGCACATTAGATGACTTCCACCAAGCAAGCTGTTAAATGAAGGTTTACTGAGTTCAGAATACTCACAGGTACAAGACACAATGAACAGAGAGAATTAAGAAAGAGGAGAAAAAAACTATAATTTTAAACTACTTGTTTATCTGAGGTGAACGACTTTATTGTAATCTGTTGTACATCTTGTAGAGTACTCTAGAAATTCAATTTTGGGGAGTCTTATGTCATGGTCAGGTGGAGCATGGAGTTGACCTGCATTCTCTATGATTTCGCTTTAAAGTAAAGATAACTTACTATTGCTGATGATTGTGATTCCAAAATAATGGTTCGAAAATCTAGAATAACTATTTTCAAATGGGATTATATCCTTTTTTCCATGAAGAAATACTTTAAAAAATATTTTTATGTTTAAATCATTTGAATGCATAAATAAAAATGTGTACTTGCAGCAAAATGAAAAAGATACTCTTCATTAAATAATTTCAATGCCTAACAGAATTTTTGAATTTTTTACACATGTGGGCCCTCATCTTCCCTATTTTTCCCAGCACAGCCTACCTTCTCAGCTGCCCATTGTTGGTGTCCTGATGCGATAGTCTCCCGGTATAACGTCAACGTTTGGAACACAGCTCGGGGCAACGTGAGCTCATGATGCTGAATGACATAATCGGGCACTGACATGGGATCTAAGGCCCCAACTCTTGCCCCTTTATTCTTAAATTGTTAAAGATAGTTTCCAATGCTTTGAGTTCATTGGAGAGGTACAGTGTGCACAGTGATTCTCCTTTAAAATGCCTAACAATTCAATGAATCAAGCATATTCCAGTGCATTACTGATCAACGGCCTGGTTACGAGTTCGGCGTTTTACTACCGTCCCGCCACGGCGGCGGGACCGAGCACTCCGACGACCAGCCGGGCTCCCCGGCCACAATATTAGGAGTTTCTCTCTGGGGAAGGCGTGGCTTACCTCGCGGTGAAGATTGCTGCATCTTCGTGAGGCTCCGGAGGTCGGCGCGGATGTCGGCGGTGCGATGGCTGCTCCCCTGCTCAATTTCCCGCTGTGTGGCCCATTTTTCATAGGATATGCACAGCGGTTGCATTTGATGTTTTATTTAGGTTGCGAGGGGGCCCACAAGTCAAGTTTGAAGCGACGTGTCTTTCTCCCTCAGAGCCGGCCACCATTTTAACCATGAGAGGAACCAGCCTGTTCTCTGAGGAAATGATATGGCAAGCTCCTTCCTTGAAGGCTGTTCATATTCTTTAAAGGCAATGGCTACATTGGAGTCTCCTATTCTCTTAAAGGCATTGTCTCCTACAAGGATTGTTTCTTTACTTCCAGAACTTTTTGACAAGTTCTAAATGACGTTTCTGTTTCTTTCCAAAGCTGATACCGGAATTGGATTACTGCGTCAACATTAACAGGTTTCTAGCTTACTGATAACATTTTGTGGAGACTTTCATTTCACGCTATGCTTTTCTTTTCCTTTTTTCTCGAATGGCATGCTCGTCTTTGAAGTCGCTAACTGCTGCATCAGTTGTTGACATATCTGTGGAAGAGTATTAATTACCTCACATTGGATTCGTGTTTTGGTTATTTTTTGTGTGATTTTATTACATGGGCTGGTCCAAAGTTCTTCTTTCTACAACTCAGTCTTCGGTAGGAAAATTATGAAGACGTTTGCTGGCCTCGACTGTCTCATCCGCAATGGAAAGCCTTATCTCAAGAGCAGGATCGCACCTCTTCTCATATCTCACCTATAGGGTCATCTCAAGCTCAAGCCAATAAATCACAAGTTTAGCGGCTCAAGAAAGGCCCACCCTCACCTACAAAAACTGCACCTGCAGCCTCGCTTGACCTATTATTGGAAGAAAGCAGTGCTCTGCACCCTTTTATTGAGGACACTAATGCTAAATTGCAAACTATAACTGAAAGTTGGTCACTCATGGAAGAGCGTTTGTATTCGGCGGAACAACAAATCTCACACCTCAATGATACATCTCTTAAAGTAAACTCCTTGCAGGTACAAGTTTTTTCACTGCAGAAACAAGTCGTAGACTTTGAAAATCAAAATCAATGTAATACCCTACACATTTATGGTCTTCCCGAAGGCACGGAAGGGGCGGATGTAATTTCTTTCTTCAAATCTTTATTACCTCAGATCCTACAGTTACTGGAGAATTTGCAACTTAACATCCAAAGAGCTCACAGATTGGGCCGCCCTCCTTCGGCTGCTTCACCCTCCAAGAGACCAAGAGGGGTCATCCTCTACTTCTTACAGAATATACAGATTTAATGCAGGTTATCTCGGCTGCGAGTCACATTAAGAAAATCATATGTCTGGTAATGCCCTATATTTTTCTCAAGATTATGCCAAAGCCACAGCAGACAGAAGAGACTTTCTGAGCATGAGACCTGCCCTTCGCTCGATAGGAGCCCAGTTTGGTCTTTTTCACCCATGTTTTTTCAAAGTTACTCATAATAATAAAACAATGACTTATGAGGATCCTTCTCGTTCGCAGGACTTTCTTACGTCCTGCAGAGCTGATGTTATGGACGTCATTCCCTCAGTATCTACAAAATGACAGTTTTTTTGTTTTTAAGCTTAGTTGTTGCTAACATTGTTTTTCAGAACTTACAATGCTATTTTTGATGCTGATGAGTTTTCTTGTTTCAGTATAATTACCTAATAGGCTGTTTTTTCTCTGATTAACTTTTTAAAATGTTCTCTTTCATCCTGCAGGTGATGTCTATTTGTCGTGGATTCCTTCGTTCCCCATTATTTGTTGCATAGCCTCCCTTTCCGCGTCATGTCACTCCCTCTGGACCAGACGTGATGTCTTCCTCGTGTGGTCCCTCCCCCACCTTCATAAGGTTTTAGTTAGGTATGTTATCCTTATTGTGTGTCTGTTTACCCAGTTTGTGTTACATTATTGTTCGATGTATTCTCTCGCATATCGCAAGGTCTTTTGTCTCCTTTTTTCTCTTTTTTTCCTCTTTTATATCTTTTCGTTTCTCTCTTATCTTAAATTTTCTGACTTATCTTATTCTATGTAGAACATTCTCTCTCCTTTCTCTTCTCAGGATTAGCTATGCTCTCTTTCAATCAAGGTCTGATTGGTTTCTACATTTTGTCTGCTCACAATGGTCTTGACAATGGTTACCTGGAACATCAGGGGTTTAAATTCTCTAATCAAAAGACACTCACTCAGCAAAACTTAATGCACATATAGTTTTCCTGCAGGAGACTCATTTATCAGATATTGAAAGTGCAAAACTGAAGAGAGGATGGGTGGGCGAGGTTTTCTATTCTCCTGCTCTAGGGAAAAAGCATGGAGTTGCAATACTTTGTCATAAGTCTTTGAAAATCCAATTGATCTCTCAGGAAAAAGATGAAGAGGGGAGATGGTTAATACTTAAAATGCAATGTGATAAAACACCAATCATTTTATTTAATGTACATGGGCCCAATGCACCTAATTTTAATTTTTGGACTTTGGAATTTTGGAATTGTGGAATTTCTCGGAAGCTTTTGCAATACCCAGATGACAGTCTGGTTCTAGCCCAAGATTGCAATCTACCTGTTGATCCCTTTTTGGACAGGCCTTCAGCATCACATTACATTCCAAACAAATCATAGAAAACTTTCACACAAGCTATCCAGAGACGTAATCTAACCGATGCATGGTGCTTATGTAACCCAACCCTGAGGGAATACACATTTCTCCCCAGTACACCATACACAATCTCAAATTGATTACGTTTTTGTATCACATCATCTCACTCAATCCTTGCATTCAGCGGATATTGGCTCCATTCTGATATCCAATCATGCCCCACGTTCTATACACTTAGATATCACACTCAAATATACTTTCCCTAAAAGATGGAGATGTAATTATTTACTACTACGGATTCCTCTTTCACCTCCTCCTTCACTGCTTTTGCTCAGGAATTTTTCCTCCTCAATCAGACTGAAGGCATGCTTTTTCATACTGTTTGGGATACATTCAAGGCCTCAGCTCGAGATTTTAGAATGAACTTTGTTTAAAAAGCCGTCTGTCACAATCCCAATTTAAACTACTTCTTAATTAAATAAAGCTTTTAGAACATTCTTACTATACCTCCAATTCCCAACAAGTTCTAAATAAGTTAATTAAAGCCAAAATTAATTTTAATAAAGTTTCCACTGATAACGCTGCTTCATATCTTCTCAAAACTAGTGCTAAGTATTATGGAGGACAAAATAGAGCTGGAAAACTTCTAGCTAACTATCTGAAAATTAAACAAAATAAATTATTCATTGAATCAATTATTGACGATAATGGTTCCTCTCATCACCATGACCAAGATATTCTAACTCAATTTCAACAAATTTATACAGATCTTTATACACTGGAGCACACACTGTAGTAACGACACACCAAAGGCTTGAAGTTGTTGAAGAAAGTGCTTTAATACAGCATCAGGCGCTGCGCAGCAGCAGGCTCACAGGCAAGCAAACGGTAACTTAACTGTCACCCTCAACATAAGACATCAGTATTCTCCAGAGGAATGCTCGGAACCAGAACGCATTGGTCCCGAGCATTCTAAACAGAAAGAGAAGAAACAATGAGGAAACACAAGACCACTACATTATCCTCCTCCTCCACAAAACGGTAAAAAAAAACAAAGCATCAAAAACTAAAAGAAAAACAACAAAGGAAAACAAAAGAAATAAAACAAGAAGAGCATGAACTAACGGAGCTTGGCAGGCACAAAACGTTGTCTGCAACTCCTACGTAAACCACCCATTGATGAGGGGAAAGATAGACCCCCAGTACTATCACAGCGTAATTCTTGACTAACAGGAGTCTCAGCATGGTCACCACGTAGATCATGGTTAACCGAATGACCTTTAGTTTTTACAATGCTAGAAACATTCCACCAGTTCTTCTGATTAACTCTTACTGCATTACCACACACTTTATCCACAACAAAAGCTTCCGAAAACTTCGTGCTTCCCTTTTTGCTGTGGACAGGAATCTTTACACGTACGACATCACCCACAACAATGGACTGTGGAACAGATCTTTTCCTTTCATCAAAATATTCTTTTTGCCGAACTTGTGCTTTGGACACATTATCTCTCACACACTCATCCACATCGCTCACTGAACCCATCTTTACCCACTTAGACATCCAACCTGGACATACTTTTGAACAGGGTTTCCTCCCTCGCAAAAGTTCATAGGGAGAAACCTTTGTGGATGAATGCAGTGTGGTGCGATAGAACCATAACATGGACCTGACCGCATTCTGTACATTACACTTCCCAGCTATCGCCCACTGTACACAGTTGTTAAGTACCCTATTCATGCGTTCCACTAATCCATTCGTCTGGGGGTGATAGAGTGCACTCCTGGAATGAGATATACCTCCTTGGCTCAGGAAAGACTCAAATTCCTGACTGACGAATTGTACTCCATTATCACTGACAATGGTGGAAGGAAAGCCCTCCCGCAAGAAAAGATCTTTCAAAAAGTCAATAACATTCTTCGAATTGGGCTCTCCGATGAAACGAACCTCTGGCCACATTGAATAATAATCAATTGCCACGATTGCAAACCCAGAAAAAGAGGGTAACATGTTGAAAGGCCCAACCAAGTCTATACCAATCTTTTCCCAAGGTCTGGCAGGTAATTCAATAGGATGAAGAGGAGGAGTACTGACTTTAAAGCTTTTTTCTGAATTTGAACAAATAACACAGTCTTCAACACACGAGTCAGCATCTTTATCCATCTGAGGCCACCAAAAATACTCACGCAGCCTTCTCTTGGTAAGTGTTCTCCCCAAATGTCCCTCATGTGCTCCTTTTACTAACCTTCCCCTAAGCACACTTGGAGGAACCAGTCTGTCTCCACGCACCAAAAGGCCATCCTCTACAGAAAGTTCCATAGAGACTTTGACAAAAATTTGTAAAGAGTAGTGTGCGTCCTTCTCTCTAGGCCAACCATTCTTCACACAGTCGATAACCTCAGTAAGTAACCGGTCCTTGGAGAGTTCTTCCCTCCATTCCTTTTCATTCACAGCACACATGTCATCTAACACCATTGATGCAACAAAACATTCATCGTCATCCTCATCATCTTCACAATCCTCCTTAACTGGAAACCTCGAAAGGTAATCTGCTCTCACATTCTTGTTTCCTGGAATATAGGAAACTTCAAAGTCGAATTGTAGTAGCTTCGTTGTCAAACGAGCAATCCTAGGTGTATGTTCTTTGAATCTATCTCCTGTGAGAATAGATACCAACGGGCTATGATCAGTGCGTAGTTTGAAGTGTTTGCCCAGATGTAAGGACTAAATTTTCTTATGGCCCACCAGCACGCTAATAATTCTCTTTCAATAACCGCAAAATTTAATTCCGATCCACGCAAAACCCTTGAAGCATATCCCAACGTGTGTTCAGTTCCGTCAACACACTGAGTGAGGACAGCTCCTAAACCAAACCCACTGGCATCCACAGTTATGGTACACATTGCGTTGGAAACAAACGGTTTGAGAACTTTAGGGCTAGTTAACTGCGCCTTAATCCACTTAAAAACCTCCTCGCAAGACTCATCCCAACTGAATTGAACACTTCTTTTAAGCATGTTTGTCAAGGGTTGTACCCTGGAAGCGTAATCCTGAATAAACCGTGAGTAGAACTCACACAAACCTATGAAAGATTTGAGTCCAGTCTTATCTTTCGGTGCATCACTATCAACAATGGCTTTCACAAGACCTGGTCTTGGCTCAACACCATGTTGAGAAATGACGTGTCCCAGATATTCCACCTTCTGTACTCTGAACACACACTTTTCCTTCTTAAGAACAACTCCCTTTTCCTGCAAAACATCTAGAACACGAAACATGATGTCATCATGAGATTCACATGTGTCACCGTGAATCAAAACGTCATCCTGAAAGACAACAACACCTTTAATACCTTTTAACATGGAAGACATAATCCTTTGAAACACAGCCGCCGCGGAGGCAAGCCCAAAGGGCATACGGCAATATTGAAAGGATCCAATAGGTGAGACTAAAGCGGTAAGATGTCTTGAAGAAGAATCTAACACCACCTGGTGATACGCAGATGCCAAGTCTAACTTGCTAAACCATTTTGAACCATTAATTAGAGATAGCATGTCCGAAATTTTCGGGAGAGGATGTGAATCTATCCAAATATTTTTATTTAAGCTGCGTAAATCAATACAAACGCGAAGTTCACCATTTTTCTTCTTCGCGACGACTAAAGGAGAAAGCCAAAGTGACGATTCAATTGGCTCAATTATTCCTTTCTTGCAGAGACCACTGAGTTCTAGTTCCAACTGATCCTTCACACTGAAAGGAACATTTCTGAGCCTGTGTTTAACAGGAACAGCGTCACTTTTGACCTTAATGACGTGAGTAAACCCTTTAATTTTGCCCAAACCTTCACTAAACACAACAGGATAGCGTTCAGACACTTTGTCCTCAAAATCATCTGTACGCAGAATAGAAACCTGATCTCTCGTCCCTGGTCGGAGAACCATCTTAAACAACCCCTGGTGAAACCATCCAAGAATGTTTAGACCTTTAATGGCAACATAGACTTTTCCATTTATCTTCCTGCCTCTAAATTCCAGGGTGTCCTCAAAATATCCTGCCAGTTCAATACTCCTCCCTTCGTACGATACTGGGGACCTATCAGGAGGCATTAATGAACGTGAACCCCAAACCTCGTTAAACAACTCCTGAGTCAACATCGTTATCCTTGCCCCTGAGTCAACTAACAGGCAAACTCTCTTTCCACCGATCTCAACATCAACATACGGATCTACGCATTCTGAACCTTCTCCGGAAAGGGTACCCTTATCTTCCACAACCACAACCATATCTCTTAAGTCATCTTGAATATTGTTTAAGTTTTCACCGGAACACTCCGAATTAGACACAATCGCAGCACAAGCATCATTCGTATTCTTCCTCCCTTCAACAACATTGAAAGGAACACGCTTCCCACTTTGACACACCTTTGTGAAGTGACCCATCCTTCCACACACCCTGCAAACAACACTTCGTGCTGGACACGGTCTACCCGATTTGAAGTGCGGAAAGTTTCCACATTTGAAACAAATATTAGTTTGTTTAAAAAACGTATTCTCAGGACGCGAAGTTGCTCCTGTTTTAACATCTTTCGACCTTACAACAGCCACGGACTCTTCTTTGTGACAGTGACCCTCTCATCTAATTCTTTCACAGAGGACTTGGACATTTCAATACTTTTAGCAACACGTATTGTATCCTCAAGAGAAGGATTTCCCATGGACAAAAGTTTTTGTTGAATGTTCTTATCTGCACATTTACAAATATACTGATCTCTTATCAGTTGGTCTCTAAAAGTCTCAAACTGACACTCTGCGCTTAACATTCTTAGCACAGAAATGGAATTCTCTACATTTTCTCCATGTTTCGGTTCACGTTTGAAAAATGTATGTCTTACTACAACCAAACTAGGTTGAACATCAAATCTTAGTTCCAATTTTTTAACCGTTTCCACAAACTCATCTATGTCTTCTTCTTCTGCCCCACGTACTAAAGGAGGCAAATGTTTATACACTGACCTCCCTTCAAAACCCAGAGCATGTAAAAGCAAATACCTTTTCCTCTCTGCCCTGTAGCGAGAAGCACCTATAGCTCCAAGATACGTGATAAAGGCATCGTACCATTTTTTCCACGAAATCGGGGGATCCCCAGGTGATTCAAGAAAAGGTGGGGGTGGGGTTACTGCTTGCATCATAAGTCGGTGTACTAAATAGCCTTCTCAAACTCACAATGTGCCAATGTACCCTTCTATCTCTCTCCTTCAGTTTTGATTCGACAACAACTGCACACAATAAATTCTTACGTCCCCCAAACCCTTAAAATAAAATCTTATACATTTCTTAACCTGGGCTATAAAATAATACAATGCAATAACTCTGTGAAGCAGAGTAGTTACTCTATTAATTGTCTCCTTTTCGCTTTCTACTATAGTTCCCAGGGTGTGTATAGCATTAAAACATCTCCGTCTTGAGAATGCGCAGTGCAAACTTTAAAAACACATGTGAGCGTGCTTCACGAATGCGTGCTAGATAAGCATTTTTCCTTTTAAATATTTGCCGCCACTTGGTGTGCGTGTCACCGATAACAAGCACACAATGCGCAATGACCTGTTTTTTCAGCTGGTGAGCGTATATCCGTACTGTTCGTCTTTACACCAACAAACGCTCAATAATTCTTTCCTAGTCTTGGAGGTGTGCCTGTCACCGTGCAATGACGTGATGATAAGCACTGAACAATGCCCTTTGCTACTAGAGGGTGTGCCTGTCACCGTTTAATGTCTTTTTGGTGATGACAAGCACAAAGTTACCACGTAATTTTTCCTCTAATTATTGTTTCTTTTTCACTTTTTGCTCAAAGCTCGTTTCTCTTTTGCTTTATTCAAATATGTCCCAACTAAAATGGCACTACAAATTTCTCCCGCTGCTGCTGTTTACTCGATCCACGGCTGTCTGTTACTTTTCTTTTTTCAACTGGCGCTAGCGTCTTACGCTATGCACTGCACCTTGAAATGCCCGCTACGCTCCTTGGAACGCATAAATCTGCTGCGTGCGTTTCCCTTCCTACTGGCCTGCACGCTGTGTGGAACGCACAGATCTTCTGCGCTTACTCCCCCAAGATGGCGCTCACGTTATTGACGTATCCTGCGCACCAGTTCTCTCTCACATTTTACTCCTCCGGCTGACCCCGTCCCAAACCGTGTGACAGTACCTCCGCTCCTGCGTGCAGAGCTCTTCCTGACAGCCAACTTTTCTCGATCCGCCCTTGTTTTCTGAACGATCTTCTCCACGTTCTTCCAGGTAGGGGAATTCTTCTTTCTGCGCGGGTTCTGCAGTCACCTGATCGTCGCCATTAATTGGTGTAGTAACGACACACCAAAGACTTGAAGTTGTTGAAGAAAGTGCTTTAATACAGCATCAGGCGCTGCGCAGCAGCAGGCTCACAGGCAAGCAAACGGTAACTTAACTGTCACCCTCAACATAAGACATCAGTATTCTCCAGGGGAATGCTCGGAACCAGAACGCATTGGTCCCGAGCATTCTAAACAGAAAGAGAAGAAACAATGAGGAAACACAAGACCACTACACACACCTTCTGATTCTGTAATTTTAAGTTATCTTTCCTCTATTTTAAAGCAGGATTATTCTCAAGTCGATTTCTCCTCCCCAGAGACTGATATTACCCAAACAGAACTTCAAGTTGCACTATTTTCCCTTAAAAAAAGACAAGGCCCCTGGGCCAGACGGTTTTACAGCTGAGTTTTATACATATCTTTCCAAACTGCTTCTTCCTAAACTCTGTTTCTTAATTCATTCTTTTCTCAATTTGGCTACCTCCTCTGGCTCGTTTCCAGATGCCTATATATGTTTAATCCCGAAGGAAGGTAAAGATCCACATTTTTGGAAGAATTATCATCCCATCTCCTTAGTTAATTTAGATTATAAAATCTTCTCCAAGGCATTGGCCTTGAGGCTAGAAATCCTTCTCCCTGATCCTTTAGGCAAGGAACAATCTGGCTTTGTCAAAGGTAGATTTCTTTCAGATAATACTCGTTTAATATTATTTGATATTACTCGTTTAATAATATTTGATATTATTTCTAGATCTGCAAACTTACCCAATTCTCTAGCGCCCATTGCTTGAGATGCCGAGAAGGCTTTCGATCGTGTCATCTGGTCCATCATTTTTCAAGCTTTAACTTGGTTTGGTTTTGTGCCGAAGTACATGACTCTCATTTCTCTTCTTTACTTTTCCCCTAAGGCAGCTATTTGTGCTAATGGACTCATATCTTCTTTTTTTAACCTACATAGAGGGGTTCAACAAGGTTGCCCTCTCTCCCCCTTACTTTTTAATCTAGCACTGGAATCATTTTTATCTCGGATTCGTCAGAATGTTAACATTCATGGTTTCATCCAAGGCTCAGATCAGGTTAAATTGGCTGCATACGCTGATGACATTTTACTATTTATTTCTCAACCTAATTCCTCACTCCCCACTTTCTTTTTTTTTTTTTTTTTTGTCCTCATTCGCCGTCTATCTCACTTCAATATCCACCCTGGGCGTCTGTACTCACTCTCATAACACTGAGGAAAGTAGGCTGTTGAAATGTTGGAATAGGGCCCCGCCTACTAGTACCAGACCTGCCCTGGGTATCAAATGAAGAAACCACTGAGATACCCCTTCTGCCAAGCTCAAGGGCTGGTAGACTTTCGCCGGTTAACCGCCACCATACCTGGCAGCGCACGGCTGAGCCCAAGGAGTGTTGACAGCATAATCATGGGAATCAAGAGAGAAAAGGAAAAAAAAAAAAAAAACACGACTTCACCTCATCATCTGAGAATCCCATCTAAGTTTCAAAAGATTCCAAAATGCCTTCTTTTTCTACTTCCCTGTCTGGCCAGATCCAATTTGGAGACTGCTAAAACTGATGACTGCCAGTCCGCAAAAGTGGGAGGACTAGATTCCGTCCACCTTATACAGATTTGCCTCCTAGCTAACAAAACAGAATAAAAAAGCAAAGTTTCGGCAAGCCCAGTGATGTTTTCTGCAAGACCAAATACTATTAAAGGCAAATCTATATTAATAGCACAGCCTAAAACACTTGTCAAAAAATCTCCGACCTCCTGCGAGAAAGTAGCAAGAGAAGGGCATTCCATAAACATGTGGATATCTGAGGCGGAAACCAGGCCACATTTTTTACAGCTGACTGGAGGCCCAACTGAGATTTTAGACAATTTGTGGGGAGTGTAGTAAGCCCTGTGGATGGTGAACAGGTGATTTCTTTTTAGCCAGGCTGGTTTCACAACTTCATATCGGATCTTACATGATTTCTGCCATAATTTCGCACAGTCCTGTATGGGCAAAGACCCCCCCCACAGTTCCTCAGCAAGCTTGAATTCACCATGTACTTCCTCCAACAGGGTTTGGTACCAAAAGGAGACTTCTTTCTTCCCTGGGGGTTTGGTCACGAGCTGATGTTCTAAAATACTTCCGCATCCCAAGGCATGCTTCCGCGGGTGAGATTGGACCCAGCTTGCAAGTTGATAATGCTTAAACCGAGAAAGTCCTCCCCCAACCCTATCCTGGAGGTGTTCCCAGGGGGTAAGTATACTCCCCACTTTCTTGTCAGAAGTTGCTGCTTATTCATCTGTCTCCGGCTATAAGCTAAATACTGACAAATGCAAAATTCTACCTCTTAATAAATTTACTTTTAGTCACAATTTTTTTTCCTCTCAATTTACAAGGCAACCCAAACAAATTAAATATCTTGGTCCTCAATTCTCTTCCTCCATCACGTCCTGCATCTCAATTAATATGGACAATTGTATTCAGACAATCACTTCTCTAACTAGTAAATGGCATCCTTTTTATTTGTCTTAGTGGGGAAGTCTGAACACAATTAAGATGATGTTGGTCCCTGTGATTCTCTTCACTATTTCTAATATTTCATTTCGTGTTCCTCTTAAATACTATAAGAAAATTAATTCAATACTATCTGCTTTCCTTTGGAGTAACAAAAACGTGTACGTCTTTAGCAAAGCTGAAACGACCTAAAGTTGAAGGTGGAGTACACTTTCCCGATTTTCCAAACTATCATAAGTCCTTCCTTTTGCGACAATCTTCTCACTGGATTGCACCCTATTCGCTATATACTCCGCTATGGGTTGATTTAGGACGATCCTTCTTGTCACCATATTCTTTTTCAGAATTCTTGTCTTTTGTAAGGAAACCTCGGAAAATGTCCAATATCAATAATACTTGCAAATTATTATCCTCTGTAATACATTTTTCACCCAAAGATCTTGTCTCCTTTCTTAATTCTACGATATGGAATAACCCATTTATTAAGGTTAAAGGACATCCTATTTATTGGCATTCTTGGAGAATTAAGGGGTTGATCTGGGTTCATCAATTATTTGATCAAGATTCTTTTCTTACTTTTCCTCAAGTACAGAATCTTTTTAACCTTCCGTCTACTTTCCTAACTAAATTTCTTCTTCTACAGGAGATTATGGTTCAACCCTATGATTATTTAAAATCCACCTTATCCATTGATTCTCCATCATCTACAAAATTATCTGACATTCTACCTACGTGCCCTCCCTTATAAGGCATCCCTTATCTATTCTCATTTACTTGAATCCCCTATTTTGAGATCCAAATCTGAGACGGAACTTAAGTGGGAAGAAGATCTTCCTACCATAATATCCATAACTTCCTGGAAACGAATCTGGATTAAAATTAGGAAGTCCTCTTGTGCTGCTAACACTACACAAACACTCTTTTTCATTTACAACAGACTTTTTTACACATCATACCCCTCACAGATTTAACCAGGATATCCCTGACACTTGTTGGACTTGCTCTGCACCACAAGCTGATTTGATGCACTTACTTTTCACTTGCCCCCTAGTTTCTGCTTTCTGGTTACAAGTTTGGCGCCAAATTAATCTAATTTTTCAAAGCAACGTCTCTTTTTCTATCTCCAATGTGTTTTTAGGCAGTGTATCTGAGGATTGGGCTAATGCTCCTTTTCATATGCCGATACTAGATTTGTTATTAGCACTTGCTTTCCAACAAATAACCCGTAATTGGAAAGATTTTACACAACTGTCTTTTAGGGCGCGGTGGTACGCAGTTTGTCATAACCACCGATTGGATACTGCATACATGCATCCTTTATCTCTTGTGTTAAAACGAAAGGCCTTATGGACACCTGTCACTCAATTTCTAGATTACTCCGGCATTACAGCCTTTGCCCCCCACTTCTTCTTCAGGAAGTTTTACAACCTCCCTGACTTCCCCATAAAAATCTTTAAGACCTGTTAATATCAAATGTCCCCTCATATTCCTTCAAGTTTGTAAAGCTGACAAATAATCAGACTGTAATGTTTTGTTTTTATGCAATGTAAACCTTTTTTTGTTTTTTTCTCTGTTTCTCTTATGTTTATCTTGCCCTCTCTGTAACTCTTGTTTAATTGCTTTGTATTATTCTATTGTATGCCATGTTAAGCTGAATACATTTTTCTTTAAAACTGAAAAAAAAGGAGTTTCTTGCTGGGCTGTTGGTTGCAAGGCACCGGATTCAAGTCGGATTCCTATGTTGCCAACATTGCTGAGTGCTGGACACACGCAGAACATGATCCCCGCCAGTCGGGGTATGTTTGTGTTTTTATTTTTTAGCAGTTTGTTATAGCGCTAACCCGACCCAAAGGTATTGTAACATTTTCTATGTTCATCAGTGAAATGACATAAGGGCACAATCACTCTCAGATCAAAATTTGGCCAATTTAGCTGCCTTTCCGCTGACTCTCACATGGCGGTGTCCCTGCCATGAAAAACACAGCAGAAAGGCAAGGCGTGAACAAAGACGGGACCACTTCTATGGGCCTCCTCTGACTCTGCCGCTGTGGTAGCAGACATGTTAGTGGTGGCAGAGGTCTTGAGGCGGTCTACCCGCCGTGCTTGTAATCAGGCGGTTGGACCACCAGGAAAACGGCGTGTCAGACCACTAAAAAGCATTAGCAGTTCCTAAACCTCCAAACTCGTAATCAGACCCCAAGTTACTAACCTTCACAGTGCTGGAAATATTCATGGCTCTGTGCATCCGTCGTGGACAATTTATGTGGGGAAGTTTTTCCATTCTGACTTTGCTCTTTTAACAGTTTAATGACAGTAGAGATTATGAGAATGCATCAAGACCTTGAAAAAGTGCATGGATAATATCTACCTACAGGAATTAGCATACCAAGAGGATGAGAATGGATTTGTCTCACCCCAGAACAGGAATAAGACACACTGAGCACTCTTCAGAGGCCCACTGCTAAGGATGAGATACTGATGTCAAATAACTTAGACAATTGCACAATGTTCTTTCTGTGTTTTCTCTTTTTACAGTGACAGCTATTTGGCCATGGTTGGTCTATTGCATAAATAACCTGGACTTTTCGCTTTGTGTGTTGACCCTGATTCATGGAGACAGCCCTTGCTCCTTTTCCTCTTTTTCTTTTTTTCATCTCTTTATTTCATTTATTTCTATTTATTTATTTTATTCTTTTAATTATTTCCTTTAATTTACACATTTTCTACTGTTATCATTCTTGATTTGTATTGTTAGTGGTAAAAGCATATGGGAGCTCATAGTGCCCAGGCTGTACAGTACAACCAGAAAATGGTAAATTTTCCCCAGAAGTGGTAGTGAGTGATAAGGCTGAAAGAAGAGGGAACCATATGGTAAGAACGGAAGACAGTGTTTAGACTACAGTAGGGGTAAATATTAAGTGAAAAATCATTGCAGAAGCACTTCAGAATGTACAGGGTAAAATAAATGGAACACACAACGTATGCTTTAAGCAAAGATTAACTTTCAGCGAGCAGGTAAAGCATGCCTTCAAGGAGCACAAATTGCCAGTAAGAACGAGAAAACAATTAATCAGATGAGTTATTCTGTTTTCTATGCAACAACCAAGGTACTTTGAATTAAAGGTACTACAATATCCCCGCCTTGATTGGCTATCACTCAAAATGTTGGCAGTGGAGGTCTCTGAGTGTTCTCAAGTCTTTCTTATCATTAAACCATCTGAATGGTCCTAATGTTTGCCAATCCCTGGGAAACAAAGAACTGACAGATTGGTTGTCCCATCCCTTGAAAAAAGCCAGGAACCTAAATTGAGCTCCGAATTCTTAAGGCAACAATGCTAACGGGAGATCACACATAAGAATGTGCCATTTTGAACGTGATCCACTTTCTCATGAAAATCCAGTTATCTCACATTTGTGGTGATTTAAGTATCTTAGAGAAAGGACCAGTTTTCAAAGAATGTCTATTTTATAGTTTCCCATCAGCTTCCCAAGGCATCCACCAATCAGATACTTTCTATATTTTTACCAGATCATGCAGCTATTTAAATTCTGTATACGTTTTAAGAAGGTATTATTAGAAGTGTTGACTTTGACATGTAGGGGGTTCATGTTGCAAGATTTTCAATTTAAGACACTGATACTAAAGGAGATACATTTATTTCATTCAAACTAAGTGAGTTCCCATACGCCATTAGGTCTGGCACATTCTGAAGCCCAATATGCTTGGACAGACTACTAATTACCACCTGTAAAAAACAACAAAAAAAAACAACAGTCTCAAGCTGAAAGGAAAATACTTGCTAACATGTATCAACCTCTAGATGGTTGTACTGCACTGACAATACGAACACACTGATAAACGAAACGCTGCACATTCCAGGCCAGTTTACAGCACCTATACTGAAGCTGTTAATCAAGAATGTTAATGCAGCAACGTAAAGTCTATGAATTTTGGGGCAGAATAGGGCTTGTATGTAGCTGTCAGCTGATAACATACATCGGCCTGCAGCATGTGCAAGATGCTCTTTGCTAACCCCGGGCGTAAAACTCCGCTCCGCTTGCGGAGTTTGCAGATTTTTGGCAACTCCGCGTCCCGTGTAGAATGCGGAGTGCTGATTACTCCGCGCTCCGCACCGGAGTTTTTTTGTGTTCGCGCACCCAAAATGCGTTTTCTCCCGCGCAGGAGTGACTTACCGGGTGCGTGCGATCGCCGACAAGATTTCCCATCCGTTCGCGAGTGGCACAACATTTGGTAGCCGGCCGCATGGTCCCGTGAGAGTGTGCGATCGGGAACATGCCATTTGGGCGCGCCATCGGACTTCCAGCTGAATTTTTATGAAGATCGCAATCCCGAACACGCAGAATTTGTAATCTGGAGAAGAATCTCTCTCGAGCAGCATCAAAACCATCTCGAAATGATGATTTTGATTTAAATAACTCCTTAGATTGACATTTGGCTGTACTTTGTTGTGCAAGGAGTCCTTTTTCTTTTTTTACTTTTTTATTGAAGAGGAAGGAAGTGGCCCAGAGTCTCCAACTTCCTGTTCCTGTCCAGCAGGCTCCTCCCAGTGCTTTGTCCATCTCCTGGTCACTTTTCATTTGGATTTGGAGCTGGAAGGATCCTTCTTTGTGTCTGTTGCATCATATATCATTGGATTTGAGGACTTTTGAATTTGAGATTTCACAAGTAAGTTGGAAAATTGGTGTTGTTTGTTTGATTGGGGTATTGCACCTACATTTGTTTGCACTTTTCATCGTTTTTTCAAATGTATTGTGGTGGGTGGCCTGTAGTTTCAGTAGGGGCCTAGTTGTTTCTGTGTAAGTAATTTTTCTTCTTTTATAAAGGAAACGTGTTGCACAGTTCACTACATTTTCTACAACTTGAAATCAATTTGCAATATTTATTTATTTAATTCACTAGCCCAGTAGTCTGCCAATAGGCCTTTCAGCCAGTAGGCCCAGAGCTAATCATGGATGCATGAAACAACTGTTTCATTTAGGGCATGGATGGCATTGGATTGAAATGCAAAATATGTTTTTGGGGGTATTTCACTTTTTTCATGTGTGTTAAATAAATGCCTTTGTTGGATGTGTGTGGTTGTTGTGTAACTTGCAAACCTTTTTTAGCCCTGTGGATTTTCGTTTTTGGCATTGTTGTATTAAAGCTGTGTTGTTTAGCATGCCTCCTTTGTCTGGCAAGTGTGTGAGTATGTTTGTATTAGTGGGCAAACATTTGCCTTGGCTGAGCCTCCGTGTGTGGCCAGGGGCCATTTTGTAAAGTCTGTGTCCATATAGGCCTGCTTCAGTTCATTGTTTTCTAGGTCTCCTGCTTGCTGTTGTTGTGAGTGACTGACCATGTGGCTGGTGGCTAATTTGTGGTGGTGGTAGTGCTTTTGCCATAGACCTGCATGTATTCTTTCCTTTGTTCCTCTTGGCTTATTGCTTCTTGTTGTGGGTGGCCTGCCTGGCCATGTGGCTGGTGGCCATTTTGTGAAAGCAGCCAGTGTACTTTTGCCATAGGCCTGCAGCGTCTTCCCTTTCTTGTTGTTGTGCCCTGGCTATGTAGCTGGCGGCCATTTTGTGAAGGCAGCCAGTGTGCTTCTGCATTAGGCCTGCATGTCTTTCCTTGGTTCCTCTTGGCTTATTGCTCTTGGCTTATTGCTTTTAGTACACCAACCATGAAAGTCCTTGTTTTTGTCAAAGTCTCACAAATATCTATACTGTATTGTTATGTTTTTTTTATTAACTGAGGAAATACATTTAATTATATTAATAACACTAACAAGTGTGAACACACACTAAGTTATATATTATATTTGTTTGTTTTTAGTTTGTACTAGTAGTAATTGAACCACAACAATGAATGCAATGTTTCATTGATGTTCTTCTTGCTTCTTTGGTTTTAGGTGCACAAAAGAGGAGGAGATGTCATCACCCATTGTACTGCCAGACAGAATTCCTGCTGCGCACGACGTCACGTGACGTGTGACCACAGACATCTCTTCAACTTGTGACACTGCAAGCTGCTGACATCTTCAAGATGGCCCCAAAGAAAGGTACCAGGTCCAATACCAAGAAAGTTGCCAGTGAGAAGAAGGCACTGCCACTTACCAAGACCTGTATGTCACCCAAGACCTTTTTTGGGAAAACAAAAATTGCGCCTGCAGCAGCGGGGTCAGTGGACCAAACCCACCAACCTAGGCCCAAGCCCATGTCTGTTGCAGAGGCAGCCAGTCTAATCATGAGTCCAACGCCGACGAGCAGTGATGTTGAAATTGACTTATCGTTATCGCAAAGTAGTACCCAATCTATGCAGGAAAATCAGATAAGTGGGCAACAGCAGTCGCAACTACCGCCCCAGTAGTAGTTGTTCCTCCCGAAGTAGGGGCAGTTCAGGAGATCAAGCTTCCTGCAGAGGAAGAAGAAGAGCAAGCCACTCTTTCAGAAGATCCATTGTCTTCCAGATCCCCAGCAAGGAAAAGGAGGGTTAGTCCATCAACTTCTTCTCCAAGCCCCCCTTCTGATGATCTAGACACCACTTGGATCCTGTCTCAGTCTGAGTTGGAGACACGCCACGCCCACGAGACAAGGCTAGGGAAAAGGAAGGTTCCAGAAAACCTTAAAGTTATGGAGGTAGATGTAGAAGAGGAGGATGATGATGAGCCAGTCATCATGGACATTAGTCCCGCCCCAGTGGAAACCGACATTACCCCATGACAAATTGCTGTGAGGGATGTGGCACAGATACCACCAACACAGATGATACCACCAACACCACCTCCAGCTTCCATATTTCACCGGCAGAGACCTACATCCACCACAACCACCTCAGTAGAAGGAGGTACTGCAGAGAGTCAAACTTCACGCCCACCTACCAGTTCATCTGGCAGTGCAAGTGGCCCCAGCAGCGCCAGAAAGTTGACCTCCCCAGTTTGGGACTTCTTTTCGGTTAGCAGGAAGGAGGATTACATTGCTATATGCTCTATTTGTGAACAAGGTATTAGTCGGGGTAAGCTTGGTACAAACTATGGTACTGGAGGCCAAACAACCCATCTGAAAAAACACCACTTGATCCAGTGGGAGGCGCACCTTAGCGGCCAAAAAACTGCAGCCATTCTTCTAGGTGGGGATGAAGAAGTAGAAGAAGATCCGATCACAGTGCAAGGTGAACAAGAGGGAGACATTTTGTCTGGTACACAAAGTAGCCCTCTCCCCAGCAGTGCAGTGGTAGCACCCACATCCGCCTCAGCAACATCACAGTGGCACAAGACTAAAAGTCAGGCTGAGACACCAAGGGGTCCCAGGCAAAAGACTACTGCAACGAAAAAATGTGCATTGAGCCTAGCAACATCTGACTTCAAGATGTCACCTGCATCAGTGGCACCAGAAAATAAAAAAATCCAGGCTACCATTCTCAGCATGTTTAGGTCGGAGGGGCAGTATGAACGCAACCACTCATCGGCACGTTTGTACAATGTGAAGCTGGCTAAAATGTTAGCGCTGGACCTCCTCCCTTTTTCTTTTGTGGAAGGGGTGGGATTTCGTGAATTTGTGACAGCCATCTACCCAAAATGGAAAGTTCCCAGCCGGTCCTATTTCACCAGAGTTGCTGTTCCAGCACTACGTCACGACGTGCTGGAATTGCTTGGACAAGCTTTGCAGCAGAGTGCTGTTCACACTGTCCACCTGACAACAGACATGTGTGGACCAGTTGCCAAGCCACTGATTACATGTGCATCACTGCACACTGGATCTCTTTTGTGGGGGTTAGAGAAAAGATATCTGCAGCAGGTGTTGTTGACACTGCTGAGATTTTTAATGGCACTCGGAAACATGCAACTGTAGCCATGTTCGCCATGGAGAAATCTCATACTACTACAAACATTTTGGAAGACTTTAACAGCAAGGTCTTTGAATGGCTGCGACCAAGAGGGCTTACCATTACCATTTGTTTTGTTGCCACTGACAATGACAGTAATATAGTTAAGGCCATGGCCGATGGTGGCTATTTCAGGGTCCTGAGTTTGGCGCACTGCATTAACATAATTGTTCAAAACTTTCTGAAAAAAGAAGACCGAGTCTGCACACATTTCAGCCATTCTTTAAAAGCTGGGAAGCAGCTGAGGATCATTCAACGTGAGCATAGAATGCCCGTTAAAGCACTCATCCAGGAGGTACCAACATGTTGGAACTCAACTTATTACATGCTTGAACGTCAGTTTGAGCAGTACAGACCAATCAATGAATATGTCATGCAAAGAGGGGATGCTACTGTGAAAGGCATGATCATTGAGATGGACCATTGGGGCCTAGTTAAATGCCTGACAGAGATGCCACTTCCTTTCGAGCTCTTCACACGTGAAGTCAGCAAGGAGGACCTTACTATGGGCCAAGCTATCCCATTGTTGCACATGCTACAGGAACAGCTGAAGAGGGTGTCTGCAATGTACGCAGGTGTGGAGGAAAAAAAGAAGCATATGAGTTGGTGGAGAGCTTAATCCTTCGCTTATCTGAAAATACAAGGGTGCAAAGATGCATTGTGTCATGCTACCATTACATTTGTGCCACAATTCTGGATCCACTGTACAAACCAGTACTGAACACATTGATGCCTTTTTCAGAAGGGGATGTTGGCAGCTACAAAACTTGAATAGCTGTGGAAGCCAGTCGCTTAGAAAAAGAATGGCTGGGAATTAGAGGCCAGCTACTCCAAGCCACAACAAGTACTGCAGGGCAGCCGGCATCAAGTTCAACCTCAGAGCCTGAGGTCAGTGCGGTTGGCTCACAGCAGCCAAAAGCACCAACAACATCAACAACAACAAGAACAGGAGCATCAGCCCCACCAAAATCGGCACAGGAATGGTTTCTACAGCAAGGGCTTGTTGGGTCCAGTGCTGAGGCTAAGGCAAAAGAGACTGAGCAAAGCGGAGCACCCCTGAGCATTGAGCGGATGGTCCAGGCCTATCTGGATGACCCAACAGAGGTCTACATTGATCAAAACCCATTGCTGTGTTGGTATGGGAAAAGGCACCAATGGCCATTGCTCAGCAGGCTGGCGTTAAACTATCTGCCTTGCCCTGTCGCAAGTGTCTCTTTTGAGCGTGTTTTCAGTGCTGCTGGTGCCGTTCTGACAGTGAGAAAGACCAGTCTCTTGCCCCAAAACGTGGAGAGGTTAACCATGATCAAAATGAATCAGCACTTTATACCACCGGATTACACCATACCTGAAGTAGCACAGCAGGAAGATGATGACGCAAATTAGGTCATGGAAGTAGTGTATTAGATTACCTACTTCTGGGTGAACCACCAGAGTTTGAGGACGAGCTCTACTTCCCTGACAACTAGGCTTTCGAGTTACTTTCTTTCTTGCTTTGACACCCCCCCCAAAAAGTCCCCCAAAAAGATACAGCTAAGGAATATTATTTACTTTTATTATTTGTGTGTGTCACTGTTTTTCTGGTTTGAATCACAACAAATCCATCACCACCGTCTTACTCTTTTATTGCCAGATTGGAGTTGCAACTGTGTGCAGTCAGTGAAGAAGTAAGTCCACTCCTTCGAGTCCTGCTCCAGTCCTGACTCACCCTAAATCCATTTCCCTCAAGCCAGACATTGGATGGAGAATAGTACAAGAAATGTGAAATGTGTGCCTGCCTCGTTGACTCCCTCCAAAGAACCTGACTATAGCTATCCTGCTTTCCGAGCCTAGAGGGACTGCCCCATAAGAACAGGTAAATGATGGCATGCATTGGACGCTGACTCTGAGTGATTGGTGTTTGTGTTGTTGTTGTGCATGATGTCTACTAGTATTTAATCTACACACATAAAAGTGACTCAAGTCAATGTTTTCCTTCTTGTTGTTCAAACACAAAATTGTACTACTGCAGGCCGATCCATTGCATTTTTTATTCTGGACTCACTCAGTACACTACAGAGTTGGATACCATGATGACCATACCATACTCGCAGTCACTCAGTAGGATTGGAGATGATTGATGGAATAACTCGGGGCGTTTCATGAAGTGGCCTAAAAGGTAAACAACAACAACACCAGACCTACATGTCTGTGTAGTGGTGGAGGCGAGTGAAGTGGTATGACTGACAGTGGTGCATTGATTTAGTTACTTAATTTTGAAAATGCTATGTTGCTGTGTATGTGTGCTCAGTGCTGTCTGGCTCAAAAAAATCTAAGCTAAGTGGAGGTTGTGTGGGCGCCGCAGGCCTGCTCCTGTTGTGTTGTTGTAGGTTAATGCTGGAAACAGAGTAGACATGATTTAGCCATGCCGCCTCTGAAAATGTTCTTGTTGCACTCCTTAATTTATGCAGTTTAACTTTACTTTTCTCCTTGATTTTTCAATATCCCTTTTGGTTTTCCATCTACACTTACAGGCCGGCCTTTACCCTGTGCTATACTGGTAAAAACAACTCACACTTACCTTACCAATACGCATCCTCCAGGCAGGCACCCACGATTGACGGACGGAGCGTCCATGTAAGGAAGGACCAAGAGGAATGCTGAGATGCAACTCCCAATTTGACCATAACATAGTGATATAGTATCATCATTTCATTTCATTCATTTTTTCTTTTCAATCATTACGACTGTGTGTGTTGTTGTTTATTATGTTTGCTTATATTTGACTTCTACAGATATTTTTAAATTTTCTGTGCTAGCTTTAAAAGGAAGCCGGGTACAACAGCAGAACATAACATGTATGTAACTTGGGTCTCTCTGGGGGCAGACAGGCAAGGAGTATGCAATTCCTAAGGGGGGTGAACAAACATGGGGCGAGATCCAATTGTGGCTAACGAGAGGGAGGATGGGAAATCCTTCCTTTCTGACCGAGTAAATCCTAATGCAACTGCCTGTTACATCACTGTAGACAGTCGCCACACTGTTTTTAATCAGGGTGGGAGGCAGGATCATTAAAATTATTTCCCCTGATCCTCCTATTTCCCTGTTTTAATTCACATTGTCTACTAGAACCCACATCTCAGCACATCTACACTTTAGGGCCCCTTACACACACCGCACCAAACGGCAAGGAATAAAAGATCTCCGCCAAAGAGACCCCACTGAGGGTGCCTGTCGGGTATTGCAGCGCCGACCTGACGAGGAGCATGCCTGATGATGAAGCATGACACCCAGCGGGCTGGGTGTGTGAGGGTCCTCATTCCGAAAGGAAGGATTCCCCATCCTCCCTCTCATTAGCCACAATCGGATCTCGCCCCATGTTTGTTCACCCCCCTTAGGAACTGCATACTCCTTTTGTTTGTTACTTGTACTAGGGCCCGTATGCTGGACCTTCAAAGCCCTTTCTCGTCCCTCCTCTTTGATAGCATGGCAGACAGGCAAGGCAATTGCTTAATAATAATAATTAATAATATACTGCTGCCCTGTACTACTAGTCTAGTACTACTCATCAAGTCATCATCATGCATGCATTTCCTTTTTCTCCCTTAACAGATTTATGGTGGTCGTCTTCCAAGATTGTGTGTTGTCCATGTGTAGTGTTTGTCTTTGTCAAACCTTTCCCTCAAATATCCCTTCCCAACCATTCATCAAACTCTAACCCTCTTCCCCCGGATTATGTGATTTATATAGAGGTGTGACTAAATTAAATTTACACCAATAATTGATCACACACTTGCTGGGGCGGATGTGGTGAAAGCAGCACTAACTCAAGGCAGGGCGAGGATCTTATTCTGCTTGCCCATTCAGGCTCAGTATTCGCAAGTCAATATTTTTTCCAGAGGAACATAATCCATCATAATTAATTGCCAGCATCGATTCATCATCCTTCCAGCACTAAAAGTTATGCTTGTCCACTTCATAGGTCGAGTCAACTTCAGTTTGTAACTTGTACTAGGCTATCCCGGCCACCATCATGTTTTATTTTACTTTAGCATTGCTTATCATCATCATGGTTTCTTGTTTGGCAGGCTTTTTGTGTACTCTACTTCAGGTGACTGACTGTCTCATTTTCTTTTTTTGCAAATGCTACTGTCAGTGTCTACTACTACTATCACCACCACCATGGCATTTTGGGAAACCAAACCATCATCAACATGCAGCCATCGCTTTGCCTAAGTATAAATAAACATCAATCACAGGCAAGAGAAGAAGTTTGGGGGAGGCATAATTAATAATATTGAAATTAATTCATTGATTCACACACCCACACCCTACCGAGTCCAGTTGCAGACTGCATAGACTAGGAGGACAGACTGACAGTACTAGTTGGACAAGTCACAAGTGAGGGTTTCGCATCTCTCTGTTGGTGTGTTACACTATCAGCAGATTATTTCAATCAAAAACTGGCTGCGGCCCTGCGGCAGCAAAGGAAACCGTGTGAAGTAAAAGAGTAACCCCCCAAAAAACATTTACATCGTATGTAAACTTTAAGTATAAATAATTTATTCCCCATACAAAATAAACTAATGGAAAAAACCCACAACACCTGACCCACCCCCTCCCTAACCCCAACCAATGTCCAAAGATAAAGAGTCCAATGAATATCCACTCCATTGTCCATAAATATTATAAAACCCAACTTTTCCTCAATGCCCAATTCCCACCCACCAAAAAAAAATTAAAAAAGGGGCAAGGCAACGGAGTTCTAGTGGCGGGCTCGCCGATTACTCTCCAGGACCTTTATCTGCTCCTCTAGGTGCGCCATCCAGAGGAGCATGCAGCGCTTGAATGCTTTACAGTTGCATCCACAGGGGGGCAGCAGTATTAAATGAAGTGCGGCGGGCGGCTGCCAGACCTCGGCGCCGTACCACTGGGTGGGGCCTGGCTGGGGCCCGGGGCATTGGAGGAGACTGCAGCTCCTGCCACCTCCTCCTCCTCCGCCAGAGTCACCAGCCGCAGATATTCTGTACAGATGGCCTCCAGCTTCCGGCGCCGGGCCATGGCTGCTAACTCCTTCCTGTTTGGTTGTGCTTTTGGTTGGGAAGGAGTAGCTATATCAAGAAAGAAAAAATACAATTGCAACCAATACTCTTAGCAAAACAGTAACAGAACTCCGCCCGGGCTTTCTCTTTGATTTACTGTCTCTCACCCTGTGGGAGTAGCTTCAGTTTTTAAAGGCTACTATGCCCGTTCTTATGCATCTCAATTTGATCAGTCACCATCCCATGGGAGGTGAAATTTCAAAAGGAATGACGTGCCCAAGCTTTCCCTGACATGTCCGAATTACTTACCGGAAGTGCCTAGAAGAAATAAACTTCACTATTAACGATAAAGTCACATTCCCTGTCAATACACCAGGAGAGCTAAATAAAAACTGAACAGAGTCTTGCTTCCCATACTCCTTGACGTGGTCAACAATATTGACGACAGAGCTTGCGCTCATCCCTCATGGAAACTACTCAAAAGCATAGTTTTTTATAGCAGGTTAAAAAGCCATTTGATCCAAAGTCAAATTTTGACTTTCACATTACTCGCACAAAAATAGAAAACAGGCGCACAGAGGCTAATTATATTGGCAATTGCCCAGCAACTAGAATACATTTTTGCTACATACACATCAATTGAAAGTTTCAAAGTAACTTGTACAAAGTAGTAAATGTCCTATTAAAAGCCTTCTCTTTCACTGTTATCCCAGCCGCTTCTATCATCGTGCTAAAACACAAATCTAAGTTCAGTAATATAATTTCGTTTTTGGAAGCCCTGTATGCTCCGGCACATCCCTAGTGTGCCTAGGACATCTCAGAGGTCTATTACATTAAGAAATATTTGGTTCAGGCACGTTTTGATAGTATGGGCTGGGATAGGCATTGTATTTGCAGTCAAAATAAATTTATAAATTTCCCTAACCCTTATTATTACAACTACTTAGTAATCAAATTATTTTCAACTTATTTTTGTGCAACACAATGATTTTGTACTGGCTTTGCTGTGAAATGTGTTTTTTATTGAGTATCTTTTTATAGCTGCACTGTTTGTTATTCCTGCTGCCTAAAAATATTAGACACATGTTGAGGGGAGACAGCTCTGTAGGGTACATCTTACCTGGCAGCCAAAGTGTCTCTTTTCCAGTCATCCAGACAACCATCTCTCAAGTGGTAAAGAATTGCTGGAACCTATGTTTAGCAAGTACAGAAACAGATCATGCATTTCGGAAGCATATATGGCAGGGCACCAGGGCCCTCATTTACTAAAATAGCAAATAAGAAATTGTAATGTGGAACCAATAATTAAACACAATTTGCGATTTCTTACTTGCAATATACTAACATGGAATGCAGTGGTATTTTGAGAACTGACCTATGTAATAATAGGTTTGTTCTCAAAATACTGAATTGTAGTCGGTCGCAATTCGATTTACCTCATTAAAATGCATCATGTAGGTCGAAAGTTGCAACCCACTATGATTGGCTAGAGTCGCATGCATGGTAGCCTGCTGGGGTCAGCAACCCACCATGTCTGTGATTACTTTTAAATAAAGCAATCTTTTTTCCATTACTGGAAAACATGATGCTTTTTTTGAAAAAAAGAAAAGTTTTACAAACCTTTTTTAGTAGTAGACAGCAATCCCTTGGATCATTGCCTACTACTAAAAAAGTTTTTGTCAACATTCAAAAAGGGGAGGGGGTCTATTGGGGACCCCTTACTGTTTGAGAATGACTTATCATCCCCTTTAAGGAGGTGGTAAAATACTAATATTTTGAGACTGGATTTTGGTCACAAAACATCAATACAAACCTTAGTGAATAGGTATCTGGAAAGGATGCCCTTAACACACCCCTTCCAAATTCTTATTAAATATTTATTTTCAGACCCAAATTGTGATTTAGTAACATATTAGCAAATTGGAATTTGGGTCATGTAAATCCAGATCTGCCGTTTTACAATTGCAAAGGCATAGATTTTATAAATTGGAGCCTTGCTAACCTAAAATTGCTTGGTACATGAGGACCCATTTTCCAAAATGAGTTACAGACAGTAAATACAGTGACATAAAACTTCAGTGGCTTTTTTCATAAATGTGGTACTGGCCAGGCAAATGCTTGGACCCTGTCTACTGAATCTACAAGTTGCAACACACCATGAATAACTACACCCAAGTCAGGACTCAATATCTATACAATACCTCCATGTTGTGAAAGGACCGTAAATGTGTATATTTTTTGTTTGGCCATAGCAATAACAATGGATATTAATAATAACAGCAGATAGAGTCAGTCTGATTAAGGGGAGGCAAAGAGTTGATATCCTGAGCAAAGCAAGTCCACAATAATCAGAAAAGTCCACACGATTTTCTCCACAGAATTCTTCTTCTGTCCTTCTTAAGAACAGAAGAAAAATTCTGTGGAGAAAACCGTGTGGACTTTTCTGATTATTGTGGACTTGCTTTGCTCAGGATATCAACTCTTTGTTTCACTTTATGTGTGGGCCCTTTGCCTACACAGCTGGTAACGGTGGGTGGCCGTTATCCTATATCCTTGAGCATTCCTAAGTGACTGTTAGTACCCCACACAACTTAGTGCAGTTTATACCCTTCCACCTTTTCTCTTTATCTGATTAAAGGGAGGGGTGCAATAGACTCACCAGGCAGCCATGCTGGCGATGGGGCACTCCAACCTCCACAAGGAAGAGTTCCAACCATAGGATTATACTGTTTAGTTTGTAACTGTGGGCCAGTTGAATTTTTAGCCTGGGACAAGCATTGGGAACCCGTTTATGCACTTTCTTGATCAGTTTTCTGTGCTTGCAAGAGTGGGGGCTGCCTGGTGTTGCAAGGTCACGAAGCGAGTACCACACCTGCCACCCCAGGACACCTCCCATAGAGAACTTCTTCATCTTTATACCCAATGGCGTCTGATAACTATAACTTCCTTACTTGGAATTTTAAGGGTATGGTGTCACATGTCAAACTATACCATATTCACTTCTACATCAAATGCCGCCACATATATTTTTCAAGTCCACAGGAGATACACCTCATCACCCAAAAGCTCACAAAACTCAATCAGAGATGGTGGAGCACCTCCTATTATAACTATGCCAGGGGGAATTAGTTTGATTGCTCCCAGGGTGCCCTTCATGGCTAATCACTCTCTGACAGATTGGGAGAGCAGATATGTCATAGTGGAAGGAGTATTAAAGGCAACCCACTATCGCTGGTGATGCTAACACCGGTCTGGCAACATTCTTCGAGGGTTTAACCCCAGCCCTGCTCCGATTTGCAACCTTGATCTGTCTCTGGGGAAGTGACTTTAATGGAGTGCCCAATGCAGACATGGGCCAATCGACCCCCCACCCCCTTATGGAACTCATATGCATTTGCAGCCTCAAGATGGGCCATAAACATTCACGTAGTCGAGGAACGGCATGCAAACCACCCTCAGACTAGAGACTTCTCCTTCTACTCTGGACTACATGCCCTGCATGCTTGAATTGGACTGTTATATTGTGACACTGAAGCAGGTCAGAGGGTGATGGATGTGAAGTATGTAGGGTGCACACTGTCAGACCATAATCCACTTACACTCTCTCTCTGTTGGGGCCCGCTGAGTTCATGAATACCTATAAGGCGCCTCAACGTACAGGCGCTAAGGGACCCTGGCTTCTAGGACACAGTCGGATATCACATAGACTACTAGTTTACTGAGAATTATGGCACCAATCGGTCCCCAAATTAGAATGGGACACTCTTAAAGTGGTTATAGGAGACTTGTGCCTCAAGATCACATACAGGGTAAAAAAGGTATTGGTTAGAGAATTGGGAGGCGTGGAAGACAGTATTAGAGACCTTGAACTAGAGGTGGTTCAGAACTCGGGGCTCATGCAAAAGTTACATGATTGTAGGAGGGAACACAGGGAGAACCTGGACAAATTAGGCCATAATGGTTACAGGAAATATATGGCCTGCCAACATGGGAGGATGACAAGGAGGGAAGACTGCTAGTCTGGCTACTTTGTTCAGAGCAGGGTGTGTCCCCAAAGGCACCATACATACGAAACAGGGGGACATTGATTGCACCCAAGAGGGCATCAATGTCACACTTAAGGAGTACTATAGTGTTCTGTTTACTACCCCAGAGGCGAACAGGGAATCACTAGTGAGAGGCCACCTAGATGAGATCACATTGCCTTGCCTTACTCAAATACAAGGACTTCACTTGGAAGAGTCAATTTCGCTTGAGGAAATCAACTTGGTGTTAAAACAAATCACTATGGGTAAGACACCAGGCAATAATGGCTTGCCCATTGAATTTTATCCTGCCTATGCTTCACATCTGTCTCTGTGTCTATTATTGGTGCTAGAGGTGGCCAAAACTAAAGGGCTACTACCAACTTTCATTAGAGAGGGCTCACTGGCTGTCCTTCGCAAAGCAGGTCGGGACCCCTTAGAGGTTGTATCATTCCGTCCTTTGTCCTTGATCAACCCCGACTGCAAGGTACTGAGGAATACCAAATCAACTGATGCCCAGTATGTATTAGTACAAAGTGATCAGAATAAGTTTATACTGGCGTGCAACGCTTTCCTCAATCTACGGAGGCTATTCATGATCATGGATTTTTCCAGAGCAGAAAGGAAGGATCACTGGGTAGATGCTTTTGACACATTGAGCTGGCCATACCTGTTGGAGGTGTTACACAGAATGGGTAGCAACATATATAAGGCAGCCCTACTAGGTTTGTCAGTGTGTCACCACATTAATAGAATCAGTCACGCATCATTCATTGCTCAATCACCATATTGTCAATAAAGCATACTGAATTCAAAACTGCATGCATGTCTGAGTCTTTCTTTACAATCTACAGGCCACAAAATGTAGCAATAGGACCAACCACAAGGGGTCACCACGGTCCAGAGCCATGAGTGCTTGAGTTAATGAAAAACCTCTGCTGGGGCCATGAATTCAATGCTCCCTGAAACTTAGAGCAAATTCGTAAGGCATTTTCGGGTGCTGGTAAAACTCTTGCAGTCACCTTACGACACTCTGATGAAAAATATGGCCACCATGGGGCTTTATGGACTGCTCTTCAGGTCTGGTTTGGTTAATATATGAGTGTCCCCCCGGCAGAGGTAAAGTGGCTTTGAGATGATTTCTTTTTGGATTCTCTTCTTGGTTTATGAGTGCCCCGGTCCAGCCTTGGGAGCCCACAAACTCCTCCTTTAATTGTGGGGGTTGGGAGGAGTCCAATGTCCCCGCAACTGAAGCTGGCTCTCTGCACACACCTTACTCTTGTGGGCCACATGGAGGAGCCTGTATGTCTTCTTCTCTTTTAGTGCAGTGGAAGCAAGCCTTTGTTGCTCTTCTGCCCACAGCTGGAGCTGAGCAATGCCTGGGCAGGCAGGGAATTGATTGGCAGGACCCACTCCCCCTGAAACAAAGGCAAGGGGGGACAATGCACCTGACCACATGACTCTGCTGTCTCAGGTGAATGGGGTACCCTGGGATTCCTACATTGGGCTTGGGCCAGATGGATGTGGTCCCTGGGGTGTAATAGTAACTCAGGGTGGGGACACCACTCATGTCCTATTCCCAGGTAAAATTACTAAGCACAGCTGTGCCATCTCCCAGGACCTGGCCTACAGTGGCATAATTTTCAGGCATCCAGCGCATCTTCAAGCTCTTCATTTGTCTTTTATTTAAAAGGCAAATCTTTAAAATGGCATATCTCTGGCCCGAATTTTCACTCCTGCTGCCCAGGCCTAGCCACCAGAAGCATTTTGACCAGATCTTCTGTCCACTAAAGGAGGCGCATTTTGCAGGGGGCTGTGTCTCCTGGCTCCCTGTGCCAGCCTACTCCTCTGCCTAGCTTCTGATGATCCTGTCCGGCTGGTGGGGGCATTCTACTCAGCCCCTCCACAACCATCCTGCAGGACACCATGCTTGCCACTCCCTAGGCACCAGAGCCTCCTTGCCACTAGATGGGCACCCGAGGAGGCAGTGGAGTCCAGATCCTTTCCCCAACTGGTCGTTAGGAGGCATAGGGAGGGCAGCACAACTGTCCCTTGAGAGACCAATTCTACTCCTGGGAGTCAGATTGAGTGAAAATGTTTAGTCCATCCTTGCAGGACATCAGATGTCTTCTCCTTCCAGCTGGGCAACCTTTTGCCATCGTCGCCTCCCAGGTCCAGGATCTTCTTAACTGTCTCTCCCTTGTGCAGGAGTTTTTAAGTGTGGTGAACTGTTTTAGCGACCACGCACCCCTGGCCAATCCTACGATGTCACATCATCCCTCCATCTCTGTCCCAACCCTCCAGCTCAACCTTTCTCTGGTAAGGGCTCCTCTGAGGGACTTAGCTCCAACCATAGTGGTCACCACTTCCTGATCACTTCCCACCAAAACTTCAAAGGTGAGCCCCTCCTGTCATAGCTCCATAGGTGTTGCAGCTCCAGAGGTTTGGGCTCCCTCCTTTCTTCTAGTGCCTGGGATGTTCTACCCTAGGTGCAGTGTGACAAGCTAATTATCGGATGCAGATTTTCTCCCTACACCTTTATTAGCCGGAAACCGAGTAAATCACTGTTCAATAGTCCTATTGTTTGGGGAGGCCTTTGTTCCCCCTCCTGGGGAACAGTGTAATTAATGACTTAGTAGGGGTTTGACAAAAGATTGAAATGTGATTATGAGCTGGGCCTTAGAAATATAACTAACTTTGATTTAAAATAAGATGTTGCTGTAGTGTGTTGGGGACTGCAAATTCAAACTCTCTGAGCATGTTTTACCACAGTTTAGAATCTTGTTGGACCCTGTAGGCCTACGTGGAGTGAAACTGTACATTAGGGCAGTTTTTGCCTATATGTATAATACTGTGAAACCACAACAGATTCTCCAGTAAGCATTATAGACCTACACCATAATTGCCAACTCATAATATAGGGCCTATCCCTGGTTAGTAATAAGTCTGGGCGGTGAGCTCCGCTACGCTCGCAGAGTTTGCAGAGTTTTCCGCACTCCGCGTTATGCGGAGCTCCCGGAGTTCCGAAAAACTCCGCTTCGCATTGTGGAGCGGAGTTTTTCTCCTCATTCGCGATCGTCAACATCAAGTTGGCGAGCGCGAGCATGGAAAATCAACCTCCAGGTGAAATTTCTCAATGCGGGCGGTCAGTTTTCTCATTGCGAGTGGTCGCGTATGCTCGCGACCGCTCTCATTGAGAAACCATCTGTTCGCGTTGAGAAAGCTGCCGCTTGAGTAAAAATCTACTCGAGCGGCAGAAAGGAAGCAGCGCCCGCCTGCGCTGTGCATGGTGCCGTTCGCGATGATTGCACAGTGCGGACACTGAAAATCACTGCGAACAGCATTTATCGAATGGACTTCGCTGCTCGCGGTGCTCTGCGTAGCGCGGCGGAGCTCTGCGAACTACGCCCAGGCTTAGTTGGTACCAATCCTTGCACAGTCCCTACTGTGACAGGCTACCTTTGCACAGAGCCCTGAAACCGGTCCCAGGATGCTTGTTTCCGGTCCAGGGAGGACCTGGCTTGGCAGTTCGGGCTGGACTGTTCCCACAAGGAACAGGGTCAAGACTGATTTGCATATGGCTGGGTCCAAACTGGGGTGGTGTGGTGAGCAAAAGAATGATGGATTTAACCCAGATCTTTGTGACTGGGGGTGAATGTTTGCATTGTCCAGCATTCCGTCCATCAATTGTTTCTTTTACCTTTGCACAGATGCCAGGCTGAACGCAATGGCAGTTTCACACATTCAGCCTGTACATGTGTGCATATGCGTGTGCTCACATGTTCATATGCACCTAGCCCAGTGCCTCTTACCTTATCTGCACAGCAGTGGCATTATCTTAAAAGGTGGACACTGGAAATGAATACACTCAGTCCAATTACAGTAAATTTACCATGAATGAGACTCAGGAAGTGAGTTTGGCTCACAGTAAAAGCTAAAAAAAAAGGGCAGTCAAAAGAGAAAAATCCCAGTGGACTAAATGGGCGTAACACATTTTGCACACAAATAAAGGCTTGTTTGAGCCCCTCTTTTAACTTTGTTTCCCTATTTAACATACTAAGTGGATGCTGAATTTCATGCAGTTTTTTCAACTGGTGCTAAGTTTAAAAAAGTCAAACATGCATTCAACTTTCGAGATATCTTCAAGTTCAACCTTTTGGAGTCCACCCATCATCTTTGTTTGATGCAAAGTTTCCAGAAAATGTATTAGTATTCCTCATTACATTCAGAATAACTCTTCCTTGTGCAATTCCAAATTTCCCCATCTCCTATTTGGGATGCCTGTCTGACATCCTCAACTGTGGCTGCATGTGTATACTTAGCAAGAAATACTTTGGTGGCCCCTCTTTGGAAAAACCTTTTATTTTATTGCCAGTTTCCTGCTAGTTCAACCACACAAGATGCCAAATATACTAAATTAAATTTAAAAGTTTGGTGAAAATGTATATGTTTTGCCTGGGACCCCAACAATGTTTATTATGACACTGGGTATTGAGAGACCATTAGGAGTAAAGGTAGGCAGACAAGTTTAGATAAAGAAATAGAATAAACAGAGGTGAAATGGAGAGAAAGTTCACTTCCCCAGGGACCCCTTTGAAGGTGGGGCCCAGGGCAATTTCCCACTTTACCAATGCCTTAAAACCTCTCTGCTGAGGAAAATGGAGAATGTTCAAATTCCCAGATAGCTCATCACTCTTCTTTGTTCAAGAACTGCTTTTCCCATCTTTCTACCAAGAGGTTGTTCTGGCTTCTTTCGCTATAGCTGCAAGGGTAGACTTAAGAGTAGTTATGGGAGAGTGATCAGTAAGCTTTTACTCTTCCAGAATGGTTTTCTTTCATGGATTGAGCAATAAGAAATAGTATTTGTTAGACCTGTCAGCCTATTGGGGTGGTATTCCCCCAAACTTTTTGCCATCCTCCTTCATTTATACTGACCTCGTTTTTGTTGGTCCTAGGACTCTGTCCTAGGACAAACCAATGCTAAAGTGCTTGTGCACTCTCCTGTAATCATGGTAACATTTGCTTATACCCAACTGGCATATTTAATTTACTTATAAGTCCCTAGTAAAGTGGCACTAAATGTTCCCTGGGCTGGTGAATTAAATACCACTAGTTGGTCTGCAGCATTGATTCTTCCACCCACTTAAGTAGTCCTTTAAACATTTCTCAGGCCTACCATTTCAGCCAGTGTGTGCAATTTTAAACTGCCATTTCGACCTTGCAAAGTAAATCTTTTGCCAGGTCCAAACCATCCATTGTAATACATATGTCATCACTAGGGTAGACCCTGGACAGCCCAGAGGGCAGGTTGCAATGTATTTAAAAAGTAGGATATTTAATTTTAAGTTTACATGTTCTGGTAGTGAAAACCTCTTACATTTGTTTTTTACTACTGCAAGGCCATCCTCTCCTGCAGGATAACATTGGAATTACCTTCTTACATTTAATAATCTGTATGTTCCAAATGGGACCATTTAACCATTTCATGTCTGGTGTCTCTGGATTTGGAATTCGAAATTCTAACCTATGGTGAAGTCGGATTTTAAATTACAATTTTTAAAATGCCATTGTTAGAAAGTTGGCAGTTTTTTTCCTTAGCCATTTGGTGCCTGTAACCTGGGTTGTATGACTGAGTTTGGCTGACAGCTAAGCTTTGTTTATTCCTCCTAGACTCCCACACACAATAGAGAGGTTAGGTGTGTCTGGATGGGCCAGCAGTGCTGGATGGGAGGGAGGAGATGGGAACAGCCCCACTTACACATGAATAGGCTGTGTCCTGCCTCCACACAAAGGGCTGAATACCAGCGGTAGTTAGTTTAGAGCCAGGGCAAGTGAGGCAGGATACCTGGGGACTTCACAGGAAGCCTCTAGAAGCTTCTTCCCCACTTCAAAGGCACAATTGAGTATGAATACTGGACCTCAGACCTCAATTCTTCAGTACACTTCTGGACCTCTGGATACTCTGGCAGGAAGGACTGCTGCACTGCACTCTGCTGGATGACTGCCTTGCTGTGCTGCTGCTTTGCTGACCTGCTGACCTGCTGACTGCTGTCCTCCTGCCTGCGTGACTAGGCCTACATCTTCCAAACTCAGACCCCTAGTGACTCCAAGGGCTAGTTGGATGGCCTCCTGATTTGAGCCTCAGGGACAGGAGGCTCCAACAACCTTGCACCTGTCCTCTGAAAATGGTGCCACCCCAGTCCTGGACCCTTGAAAGTGGGCTTAAGGTGGTTTGCCAGCCTCTGTGGATCCAGCAGAAATTATGCATCTCCTTTGCTGCATGGCGCAACCATGAGCAGAACCGACACATCTCCAATGCTGTGTGGATTAGACCCGACACAAAGACCTGCATTGCCACCACAACTCACATCACATTTGGAACGCCGCTGCACAATGCAACCTCACCTCAGGCCCTCGCATCCCTTGTCAATGGCAGCCTTGACGATGATGACAGACTCTGCATTGCAGCCTCGCCGGTCTGACTGCATGACACATCCCCGTCACCGGACTGCGCATCTCAAGCCCTTGTTGACAGGATCTTCGATGATGTAGCAGAATCTCGCATAGCAGCCTCATCGCATCTCTGAACCAATGCATCACTCCTGCTACGTGACACATCTTCTACGCCGATCCTCACAACGCTCCACAAACCAGGATTGAAGGTACTTTGTTCAGTGGGCCTAACTGGGTCCCTGTAGCTGGCCTGCACTCCATCGTGGCCGGCCTGATTCTGTGACTTTGCTCCAGTCCGGAGTGACCAGATATCCATAGTTTGTGCTTTATGTCTTTTGGCACTATTTTTACTAAAATCTTTAAAATTGAATATCTCTGGTTTTACTTAATGGATCTTTCTAGTTTTTGTATTGTTTTCTTTATAACAAAATTACTCTATTTTACTAACTCTGTTGTGGGCTGCTTTTGTGGTGTGTTTTCACTGTGTTACTGCATGAAGTTTTGCACAAATACTTTACACATTGCCTCTGAGTTAAGCCTGACTGGTTAATTTAGGGTTTGTGTGTGACTTAACCTTGAGGAGAATTGTGGTTGCTGCTTCAGAAGAGTTTCACCCCCCTCAACCAGTAAACCAATTTCAGGGGAAACATAATTTATAACGTGGCCGGAACCACGCATGCCTTTACAATGAAATAATCATATATAATTTGTTGTTTGCATACGTGGTAAAGGTGTATGCGTGGTAAAGATTTGCCTGGTAAAGGCATCTGTGGTAAAGGCATTTGTGGATGTGTTGTAAAGGCATGCATGGTAATTCTATGCGCCGTTCATTCATACATCCTCTTCACCCCTCCCTTTATATCTGGTTCATCATAAAAATGTAAAATTCTCCATTTATTGTGTGCATGCATGCTTTTTGGAGCACACCCTCCTTGTGTGAATCAACTCTTGAATGTTTTCAGACTACACTATGAACTTGATTTCTCTGTTGCTCCTTCTTTGTTGATATGATACCAAATGTTATATTTTCTTTTTTTTAGCTTCTGCTCTGGTAGTTCATACCATTTAATCGGAAAGAAATCTTTAAACAACAATAATGAGATCACATATTTATCTAACGAGTAGCTGACCAACAATGGTATAAACATCCCATTAAATGCCTTCCCTCCTAAAATAGATTACATATACACTGTCCCATCTGGTGCTTCTTGAATTACACAGCATCTTGTGTCTGTAACATGAGAATCCAGCGAGTTAATGTACCAGTTCTGAAGTTTCAGTCAAGAATGATGTCAGTAATTTGTAGTTAAAAGGGAAAGACCACTTAGAGATGTTTTAGACAGATTAATAACTGTTTGTGCTTATACAAAAGGAATGTGTCTGCATACGTAGCTTAGTAATGCCTGAGCCAAGATAAACTGTAGTTTGTTATCACACATGGTGGAATTTAAATTCACATACAAATGAATGTTTGTTTGCATTGAAAGTTGGGTATACCCCAATCAATCTCGGAACTATCAAGAAAATGAGATGGCAGATGCCAGTGATTTCCTTATTTTTAGGTCTCACTTACAGACAGCTTTAGCTATCTGTTGGCGACAGACCTATTGTGTATAATACCAATAATTAAAGTGGGCTTTTGGTCGGCTTATTGCTTATCATTATTGGTTTTCTTGTGAATCTCATTTGCTTGTTTCTTATTCGATGGCTTCCCTCATCTTCTAGTGTTTGTCCCTCCCTGCAGCAATTATTTTCACAATCCTTTTGATTGGATGACCTGTGTCCTTCGATTGCTTGCATTCAATTAAATACTTTAATTGTTTGCTTTCAGTTCTCCTAGCTGTTGCCTGATGTTTTTTGCTCTCTTATCTGTCTGAGCGCTTTCTGCTGCACTGCTTTAAGTGTGCATGTGAAGTAGTTTTCTGTTATTCATTGCTCTCTTGCACAACAGTGTTTGGTTTCACAAGGGATTTAAATGCAACTTGATTAATTGTCACTAGTACTGTCATTTGGATTATAAGGTTTCTTCTATCTTTATAAGTGTAGCCTGGCCTGATCTTACTGATTGCCCTTCCAGTGAAAAACACCTGTTTGCGGTTAGAAGTTTCATAAATTCATTCATAGACAATGTTTTCTCTCACTATATACTACAGTGATCAGCTATGACCTCCCTCATCGTCAGTGCCCTTTTTTTTTTTGGACTGCTGAAGAATGTTTTTTTGACATAATTGCAGGAGAGTAGGATCTGCCTCTTATGGTTACCCCCACTTTTTTGCTGATGTCTCACTGTTTTTCGACTTTAGTCTGGCTGGGGCCCTGCTATCCAGGACCCCAGCCTAGCTGCTTCCTCTCTAAATTGATTCCATGTACCTTAAGTACACTTCAGATTGGATTCTGGGGTGCCCTTATAAGTCCCTAGTATATGGTATACTATGTACCAAGGGCATAGGTACCCCAGAGGCCTACCAGGGGCTGAAGCATGCATTGTCCCACCCCTGGAAGGCCATCCAAAATGACACCACAGGACTGCTACTGCAGCCTGAGTGAGGTGGTGCCTCGTGGCTGAAGAGTCAAGCTTCACCTCTTTCACCTGAAGCACCCGACATCGGTGAGCATTCGACTATCGTGCCCCTGGTCACTGGCAAGTGACCCAGACTCTGTCCCCTCTGCTTTCAGGTTCTTATCATCTCTGATCCAGGCTTGGATCTCTTCGGACACTTCGCATCTTCCCGGCAGCAGCACTTCGTTGCAGGCTGCCATTGAAATCGACGCTGCGACCCGACACCATTTGACACCTATGCACCCTGCTTCCCTGGGTGAGGTAACTCGAGTACTCTGGTGCTCCCGTGGGTGTTAACCCTAGAACTGTCTAAGTCCAAGAGGGTTTGGTCCTAGTCCATTTCTAAGTGTCCTTAAACTCTGAAACTCTTACTGCGACTTTAACGGAGCTCGCGGCTGTGTTCACACACTGCACACAGCCCCCGTGGGTCCCCTGTGTCACTACCTTGGGTGGTTCCTTGGGGTCCCAGCGATTCTACAGGCTCTAGGCCTTGTGTCTACTTAAGTCATGGTTCTTATACCACTTTCTTGTTATATGGTTTGGTACGCCCCTAGGGCTAATCGTATATTGTGCTAATTTACTGTGCTATTTGACTTGTAACTTGTGTACTTTGACCTCTAGCCTCATAAAGAGACTATTGGGTAGTGTTTAGTAATAAATACATATATTTTATATATATATACCTGGTGTAGTTCTCCTTTCATTTGGTCATTCACAAGATTATAACTGGTAAAACAACAGCTTATCACTCCTTCAAGACTTAGCCTGAAGGCTGCTCTCCATAGCTACCACTAGGATAGCTTTCTATAAAGGTTGTCTTTAAACCTATCATCAATAAAGGTCGTTTGGACTGGTGCAAGGTGCCCACTATAACAAGTGGAGAGCATATGCCAGGCCAACTTCTCACAATAATAGTTGCAGGTTGATTTATAGGCAGCATTGTTTTCTACTGAACTAGGGGTGGGCGATAAATTCCACTCCACCGGTGGAGTTGGCGGAGTTTTGCCCAAATTTCACCAACTGCTGCCTGGCAGATTTGTTTATCATGCGATGCTCGCCAACAGTAAGTTGGTGAATGCAAGTGAGATTTGCTGTCCCCTAGTGCAATTTTTTGTCAGTAGGAGAGTACCTGGAGAGATTCCCTCAATGCGGGCAGGCGGTTGTGACCGTTCGTGGTCAGAAAGCTGCTGCTCAAGTAGAAAATCTACTTGAGTGGCAGCATGATTAGTGAGAGAAGCAGCATCCTTTGGTCCTCCACGTGGTGCCGTTTGCACTGATTTTTCAGGGTGGAATGAGCTCCCTGCGCAAAGAGATCAGAGCAAGCAGCGCACCGTGCTGAATTCCACCCATTCATGGAACTCTGCGGAACCTCGCTGAGTTTTCACATAATTCTGCTGAGTTCCACGGAGTAAAACTCCACACGTTCTGCCCACCCCTATTTTGAACTTTAGAAAATAATGTCTTCCGTGGTTGTAAAAATATATGGAATCTAATTTCTTTCATTGATGATTGTCTAGTTCCCCTCATTTTTTATGACTAAACCTCATCCTATTTAATTGCAAACATTATGTAAGTTTGAAGTAACCTTTTGCTTCTAATATGAGCAAAGATGAGCGTCCTGAGAAGATGTTAGCACAGTCTCAGAGGTTGTTTCAGTCTTCTTTGTGCTATCAATTTAGTAAGTAAACATCCCAGAACAAGCAAAAGAAATGCCTCCTAGGCGTCATCTCTTTAACCACAGTCACTCATTGTTGATCCATGTCCCCAAGTGCTGCTATTTGAGCCACGTACCTAAGAGTGGCCTATATAGTTCAATGGTTTACCTGAAAGTCAAGCTGGCTTTCAACTTTAGGACCTCCATTCAAATGCCAATAAGGTTTGTAGTGATCCAAATTAAGTATGTTTTTATGATTTATGTGGTAATATAAGTGACATAAGTTGTCAGTCTCAATGCAGTTGCTAATTGGTCAAGTTAGACTATATGTTTAGAACGTTTTGTAGGTCTGACTGTATACAGCTCTATCTGTCTTTGATCGAATGCCATGAACATTCAATATGCACAGAGAAGAACAATATGTCAGTTCCCTTCAGCCAATGCTTGCTGAAAGTGTCATTCTCATTTTGGAACAAAACATGTTACTGTCATTCCATGTTGAAGCAGTCAACATTGAGATATGTCGTTTTGCTGCTTTATTCGAAAGGATCCACGAGGCAAAAAAGCAACTTTGAAAATGGGTAATGGTACGCAAGCAGGAGCAGAGTCCATTGCAGTCAGTCACAAATGCCCATAGGAGCACACTTCTTGAGGCTTTGGTGAGTGGCATATACACTGTCAAAGAAAAATGTGCCAATTAGTTGATAATGTGACAGTCAACTTGGAAAAGTAATATGAAGAGATACTGGGGGCATTCCCATTTCAATATAGCTGCCACTCTTAGCACCGGTTCCTGGATTAGTATTTGACAGTTGCTATGAGAACCACCAAAGACTAAGCAAGTGCAGTACCAAGCATAGCTGATTCTCTTGGTCAGCACAAGCAGCAAACCCTGATAATCCTGGCAGTTTTCTGTATTTGGTTAATGCAGAGGAAGGGAGGAATGTCGTGTGCTGCATGTGCACAGTGTGCTATGTGGCCCATTCTGACAGACGTGCAAGTTGTAGTCTTCTTCAATTAATGCAGCCACTGGCTGTGCAGGTTATTCCAGGAAGTGACTTGGGTCAATTTCTTTGGCCTTTATTTATTTTTTATTTTTTTTGTAAATCTTTTTATTAAACCAGGACATGTTTAAACATACAAAGAGTATATCAAGAATCATATCAGTGTTTTGACATTCAAATCTGTAGTACATGTTACCAATTCAGAGGCATCAAGCATAAGCTGTACAATCTTAACCCCCCACCCCATTAGAGTCCCCGGTATACCCTCCACGCTTCCCAGATTTTTCCCCCTTTCTTGGGGCACCCCCTACTTTTATAGATCACTGTCTCGGCTTGCCAACACCAATCAAGGTCATTTTCCCAGTCCTCCTATGTGGGGGTAGAGGTGGCCCCCCATTTCCTGGCGATGTTTCACTTGGCTACTATTGCTGCCAACCCCAGCCAAGTTTTCACATGTCGAGGCCAATCCTCATTTGCTTCGGTGAGCAAGAGGAGCCACTTAGGTTCCTGCGCAACCTCGAGCCCCACCACCTCTGACATTACTCGGGTAACCGCTCCCCTGAATTCACGGATTCTCGGACACTCCCACAAGAGGTGATAAAAGGATCCCTCCAACCCACATCCCCTATGACAGCTCGCGTCAGGACATCTCCCCATTCGCAGAAGCACTGACCTTGGATAGTACACTCTATGTAAAATCTTTAATTGGATGAGTCTAAATCTGGCCCGAATTGCCACCTCCCTCGGACCTTGGATTATTTCAACCCATTGCTCATCCTCTAGAGTACCAACATTGTGCTCCCAAGATGAGCGGAGCACAGTCGTGGGATCTGGAGCGTTGTTAATTATTGTTTTGTAGAATATAGAAAGAGTCTTGTCCTGTATCTGCTCTGAGTACCCTGTCTTCAAACGGACCAGCCTCCATTAGCGTTTCCCCTTCCCTGATATGGTTCTTGAGCGCATGGCCCAGTCATATGTATTGTAGCCATTCACTGTGACCCAAGGAGTAGTCCCGCTGCAGCTCTGCGAAGGTTATGTACGCCTCCCCTCTCCATACATCTCCCAACAATTCTATCCCTATTAATTCCCATTTGGCGAAACCTGTCAAGTTGCCCACCGACTTAAGAAAATCCCCAACCCAGAGGGGAGTCATTCCCGAGAGCTTCTTGTCCCACCCCAAGTATTTCGTAACCACCTTCCACACTTTGACTACTGTACGCGTGTGGGGCGGAAGGAGTCTACTCACCCGCATTTCGTACAGAACTGGCCGAGGTCCTCGGGACCCCATAGCTACTCTGTCTACTCTATACGCTGGTTCAGCTCTTTCCCCAAACATCCAGCTGTTCAAATTCACCTGTTGCGCTGCCCAATAGTAACCCCGGAGATCCAGCACCGCCAGGCCCCCTTCATATACCTCTTTCTGGAGTTTGCACAAAGCAATCCGGGGGGCGGCCCCGCTCCACAGCAGAATCCGGAGCTCTGACTCCACTCTCCTGAAGAATCCCGGGGATACCTCATGTGGCGTGTTCTGTAGCGTATATAAAAGGCGGGGGAGCGCCATCATCTTGAACAGGGCTGCGCGACCCATCAGTGTCAATGGCAACGTTCGCCCGTGTTTAATGTCAGCAATAAGTCTATCTAGCTGTTTCCCCAGGTTTTGTTTGTAGAACTCCCCCGGGTCACGCGTAATATAAATACCCAGATACTTGAAACCACTTTCTGTCACCGGGACCGAACACCGAGATGTCAGTGCCGGGGGTCCACCCGCCAAAGGGAACAGTACAGACTTGTTCCAATTTATACGGTAACCCGATTGTTCTCCAAAGATGTGGAAGATCTGCAGTATGCGGTCCACTGATTGTCGTGGCCTCCTTACAAACAACAGGATGTCATCCACATAGAGAGAAATGCGGTCTTCCCACTCTTCCCCAATTGAGATCCCCCATATCAGTGGGTCTTTATGGACCCACGCTGCCAGTGGCTCAAGAGCCAAAGAAAATAGGATGGGGGAAAGCGGACACCCCTGCCTGGTACCTCTATGCAGATTAAAGGCCCGGGAAACCGTAGCATTCACCCACACTCTGGCCAATGGCTGATTGTAGAGTAGCTTAATCCACGCAATAAACTTGGGGCCCAGGCCAAAGTGTCGTAGAACAGCGTATAGATGGCTCCACGCCATACTCTCGAAGGCTAAGCTCGCATCTAGAGAGATGAGGGCTGCCTGCTTCTCTGACTCCGTCTGTGTTACATGAAGTATCCCAAACAGACGGCATAGATTCAGTCTGGTACTACGGTGCGGCATAAATCCCGACCGGTCCATGTGGATTAGCGACTCTATCACCCCTGCGAGTCTCGTGGCCAAAAGCTTAGCCAAGACTTTGACTTCAAAATTTAACAACGAGATTGGTCTGTAAGACTCGCAACTTGTGGGCACCTTGTCAGGTTTTATTATGACTACTATTACCGCCGTCCGTAGGTCCGCCGGCAGTATGCCATCGGACAACGCCTGGTTAAACATGTTTAACATGTGTTCCGCAGTGATATCCAGCATCGCCTTATGCAATTCAACCGGCAGACCATTGGGGCCTGCTGCCTTCCCGGATTGAAGGGCCCTGGCTACCGCCTTGACCTCCTCAACCATCAAGTCCTGATCCAAAAGGGCGCATTCCTCGCCACTAAGACGCGGCATGGCGATATCTCGTAAAAAGGCGGTACAGTCTCCTTCCGAGTGTGTAGATTGGGATGCGTAATTCTTTGGCCTTTATTGGTGTCTTCTCCTGTACTCATGTGAATGAGATCTTCATTGCTATGGTGAGCGTCTCTGAGGTTAACCAAATGCTGAAAATATTTGCCAAGTGCCATTTCTTTTTTGTGCAGTTAAGGAGCCAGTGACACTGAAGTGTGGATACACTGTCTGCCATGGTTGATTAGTTCTGTGTTTCTACAGCAGGAAAAAAACCTTCTCTTTCCTTCAGCATAGAGCCCCAGGTTGATCAGGAGCTGCTGATGATTGTGCATTTTTTCATTGGATTTTAATTCTTAGTGGTATAGCTTTTAGCCACAGAATGTGTTACCCCTATTGTCGCATTGCAAATTGCCATTCTTGGCTCACCACTCAACTGAGCTATTTATCCCATGTGCCATTGTAGTTGTAGCTGTTCCTAGATTGTGGTTCAGAGGCTACTCACATTTTGATTGTAGGATGCAGAACATTTTCTTTGATGGGGTCCAACTTCAAGATATCTCATTTTCTTTTCTGGATTAGCAAATTGACTACGAGCATATGCTTCTGAGAAGCCGTTGTTACTCAAATAAAAATCACATTTGGCCATGGTACGCTTCCCCCATTGCACCTGTATGAGAGATACAATAGATCATCGTCGTTTCAGGTGTACTTGGTGGGTTACAGTCTATCACTTTGGTGCAAAGTTGGAGTTTTGGACCCTCCATCATGCACCTGCATTAACTGATAATTAGAATAGAATTCTGTGCACTGGATGGTAATCAAATCATTATCTTTTTCTCTATAGTTGATGTCCAGCGTGTCCGTCTATATATTTAGACACTGACAAAGGCTTATAGCCAAAATGCGCTTGTCTGAGTGTTTGTTTATGGCTCATTAACATATTTATGGTAATGTAGTCCCGTGAGTGTGCGATCCTGTCTTCAAACGCACATCCGAGTGATTTTCCATCATCATCCTCAAAGCACCCATCATGTAAGTGGCATGGCAGCGTAAAGGTGTTGCTGGTGAAACGGATATATATATATGGTGGGTGCTGCGAGGATGATGACGGATATATATATATTCACTGAAAAAACCATAGGTTTCAGGGACGTTATAGTTAGAAATTAGCATTTAAAAAACCTTTGAAATTCACTGAAAAAACCATAGGTTTCAGAGACGTTATAGTTAGAAATTAGCATTTAATCAGTAGTGTGTAGGTGGTTACAGGACTGCATGGATATTGCACATGTGATTGTAGCACTGCATGTGTTAGTGCCTGAGTCATTGCATGAGTACATGGATAGTGACTGGATATTTAGAGTGCTGCAAGGAGAGTGCATGGTGAATTTATAAGTGCTTGGGTTTTGGCGGAATGATTAGATAAGGACATGGGACTGTCTGGGTGATTGCAGGAGTGCATAACTAGTAACAGGGAAATTACTGAACTCTATCTGTAGTGCTCAAGGGATTGTAGAAGTGCATGAGTTAGTGCCTGTGTCATTCCATGAGTACACTAAGCATACATGCAACTGTATAAATAGTATCTGAACACATAGATAACTCATTACATACTATCTAGTTAAGTAGATAAGTCCAGCATACCACAAAGGGTAATATATGGTGGTTTATTTTTGAGTTACATCTTGACCATTTAATCTACAAATATGCAACATCATTAAACTATACCTCACAACAGACTTAAGAAAGAAGAGCAATTAACAACACATTTAATGATCTTTTTTAAAACCACATATATCTTCAGCTTTCTATCTAAAATTATGTGGCATCATTCAACTATACCTTTGCTTAAACTACAAAAAGAAACCTAATTAATAGCACCTTATTTCACCATTCTATCTTTATTTATATGCCATAATTTAACTTTACCTTCTGTACAAACTAATAACAGAAACTTAATTAATAACACCTTATATGATCATCTTTCAAACACCACAGTTGTGCTGCATCTTTACCAAAGTATATATACTTATGCAGTATCATTAAACTATACATTTGTAGAGAGAAGAAAAAATGATGCCTAATAAACTACACCTTATACGAGCATCTTTCAAAATACACTTTTGTACTGCATCTTCAAAAAACTATCTAAAAATATGAAGCATCATTCAGCTATACCTTTGAACAGACTTTAAAAAATATATATTATTGTACAGACTGTTTTTTAAAGAAACTTCAAGTACATTGAAACTAATTCCAATATACATCTCTACATTTAATAATATACTTCAAACAACACAGTTTTAGAATAATGTCAAATCTTTTTTAAATAAACATCAAAAATATATAACTTACCTTGCAAATAAATCTGTGGAATGAAAAATCTCACACAATCAGACAGGATTTTCTTTTACAGACAGTCAATATAAATCACCAGACTCAGCAAGGTAAAACCAGTAATGGCAAGGTTTCTGTTATACCTGCTGCTCAGCCAGTGTGAATGTGGGGTGGAATGTTGGTGTGAGAGGTGACTGTGGAATGTTGGATGAGTGAGAATGTCAGTTGGTGTATGGGCTGAGCAGCAGGGAGGCTGCTCCTGGTGGGGCTTTGGACTGGACTACCTTCTTCACAACAGTTTCCCTCTCTTTTTCCATACAAATACACATAAGCAACAAATGACATTGCTTCCCAGAGTTTTTTAAATTGTAAAACACAATTCCTGGTCACAGATAATAACCCTTATCAACTGACTTCTTCACCCCTTCTGCCTAATGTCAGTTTCCATAGTAACAGGTCATGCAACATTCAACTTAACTCACAGGTCACAAGTTCACCACACAATGTTGCAAATGAGAACAGCAGGTGTGGTTGGCATTGCAAAACATGACCTTATCCTTTCTGCTGTACCTTTCAAACATTTTTTACTAACCAATAAGAAACTTGCTTTTTAAACAAACTAAAATGCACCCTATTTTTGAATGTACAATGCTCTGAAACAGCCAATGAAATCTCTACTTTCTTTAAAACAGAATCTTGTCCACCATTTTAGATATCTCTCATTCTACCATATGACTACCTCAGCTACAGACATCTTTTCATTACCTACAGTCATCACTTCAAGATGCTTTCAGTGTGGATTGTTGGGCACAGCTATGTTTTCTGGTGCAAAAGGTATGCTGAATGCAGAGGTATTGACAAACACCTAGCTGTGCAAAATTTAGACTTTAAATGGATTGGACAGAGAGGATTAAAGTGGCACCAATTGATGCCTGTGGTTAAAACCTTTTTGCATCTCCAACCCCCTGACCTCATGATTGTGCACTGTGGTGGCAATTTCCTAGGCACATTGACTGGGGTAGGTCTGGAAATGCTAATGAAGGACACCTTTGCAGAATTGATGTTGCTTTTCCCCCAAACTGCCTTTGTATACTCTAACATATGCCAAAGACAGAAATGGAAGTGGTCCAATCAATGTTGTCCTCAGATTGAGAAAGCTAGAAAAAATGTCAATAAAGCTCTTTCTGCTTACCTCAGAGACCATAGAATGGGCTCCATATATAACAACAATCTACGTTTCCATATGGAGGGCATCTACAGGAGTGACGGAGTACACTTCACTGATAAAGGGAACAGAGTGTTTCTCAACAACCTGAAGCTCTGCATCCGCACTTACATGTAGCTGCAAGAAACTCATAATAAACACAAGGGCTCTTTTTAGAGCCACCCAATAACCCAACATATACCTAGGTTTATATAAAAAAAAAATCGTAATTATTTTTGCTTGGAGTCGCGCACCCAGCGTGAATTAAAGCTGTGCACCCATCGTGTTCACACTAGGGGGCCGCGCTGAGTGCTGCGCACCCATTGCGTTCACACTAGGGGGCTGGACTGAGCGCCGCGCACCTATCGCGTTCAAACACGCTGAGCGCCTTGCACCCATCGCGTTCACACTACGGGGCCTCGCTGAGCGCCGCGCACCCATTGCGTTCACACTAGGGGGCACCGCGCTAGGGTCGCGACTCCAATTATTATTTTTTTAAACGTCTACTTACATTAATTTACATTCGCCCCGGGACCCCATCCCCCGGGTTATGCCCAAATATATATATATATATATATATATATTTTTTAAACGGAGGAGGGGGTATTGCCACCCCCTCCCGGGCCATTTTGTGCCCTGGGAACCCCATCCCCCGGGACCTGGACACATGGTTTGGGACCGTGGGGAGAGCCCCAATGCCCCCACAGTGCCGCCAGCTCCCCGTCTCCTGCGGGAGCCGGCATTTCTTTTCCACACGGGGAACTGCTAACATGCAGCTCCCCGTGTGGAAAAGCAATCTGCTTTGGATTTTGGAAGCGAGAGCAGGAAACCTGCTCTCGCTTCCAAAATCCAAAGAAGTGTGTGCTATGACAGGGCGGGAGCCGCACGGCTCCAGCCCTGTCATAGCAAACAGCAGTGTCCCGGGGGTGGGCACCCTGGGACACTGCAGGAGCCGGCCCTGGGGGGTGGTGGTCCCCAGGGCCATGGAGGGCTCCTGGAGGTGGGCCACGTGGCCCCCCTCCCATGTCTTTAAAGCCCCGGGGAGGTGGTGGTCCCCGGGGCTCGGGGGTCCGTAACGGACCCCCTAATTTGCATTATTAGTGCCCCGGGGAGGTGGTGGTCCTCGGGGCGTGTGGGGGCTCGAGCCCCCACACAGGTTTAATTATTTATTTTTTAAAAGCAAGCCCGGGGTGACGGCCCCTATTTAAGAAAAGCCCCAAGGGGTGGCGGTCCCCGGGGCTTGGGGGGGCCTTGGAGGACCCCCAAAGATTAATTAAGAAGAAGCCCTGGGGAGGTGGCATTCCCCGGGGCTGCGGGAGGGCAGCGTGCCCTCCCCCATATTCTTTACATAGCCCCGGGGAGGTGGCGGCCCCCGGGGCTGCGGGGGCACAGCGGCCCCCCACAATTATGAATAGGGCAATGTCCACGGGACCTGGCCCACCGGGGGATGGCATTTAAATCAAGCGCGGAAGCCGAATCTTCATTTTTTTTTAAAAGTTCGGCGGGATTCGCGACCCCATCGCGCATTCTGCCGAAATTATAAAAAAAATAAAAATCTTTTTTTGGCCCTGGGGGTCCTTGTGGGACCCCCTGAACAGGCCTAAGGGGTCAGAGTGTTTCTACCCTGCCCCCTTTTCTTGTTTTTAAACATTTATTTTACTGTTTTCTTGTGACTCGGTTCTACCGAGTCACAAAATGGCTGCCAACAGTTCCCAGTTTGGAGTGTTGGCAGCCAATTAGAGTGAAGCTCGTGCCCAGGAGGGTTCGCGAATCCACCGCATCCCTAGATATCAAAACTTTTTCTTTTTCAAATTTCTCAGAAACTACTGAACGGATTTACACCATTTAACAACAAGCATTTGCAATGCAATAGGTCTCGCATTATTAAAGTTTGAGCTATTGGTGTTGCATTTGCAAGAGTTTGAGCTATTGGCATTGTAAACGATAATGCCTTTTATTTATGTGTTTCGAAAAGCTGTATGCGGTGCATAAATACACCCTTTGTACTTATAGTCCTTGCTTACAAAAAGGAAGGCTGGCAGTAAAAGAGGCATAGTTACTGCCAGCGTTGCTTCTCGTAAGCAACGACTGCAAGTACAAAGTGCCTGTTTACGCACCGCTTGCAGGTTTTTAAAATACAGAAATAAAAGGCATTGGTATTTACAATGCCAATAGCTCAAACTCTCGCAAATGCGACACCTATTGCATAGCAAATGCTCGTTTTCTTATTGCGTAGTAGAACCACTCTTTGTGGAAAACAACAATTATGCCATGCCAGATAGTCTTACAGGCATTCACAGATATACAAACCTACAATAACTTTCCTATACTGAGGTTTTGGAATGTTCCATTTTTTTAAAGCCCAATAAAGATGGGGGGCTGTTGGTGGGGGTTGAGAGGTAACTCCCACCTTTAACTTGTGAGGGCCTGAGCCTGGTGAGGTAGCCTGTTTACTTTGTTTCACTGTTCTACCAAGGTTTTAGGAACTGTCAGATTCCTATCAACAACAGCAAGTGATGGATGATCTGTGGCTCAAAACCTAATCCCAAGTAGTAATTGTAATAATTCATTATTATTATTTAGACCGGACTAAATATTGATAATGAATCATTACAATTACTACTTGGGATTCCGCTTTGGTTTGCCCACAGATGAGTGCAAACATCCTTTTGTGTGAATATTAATCCAAAATGAGGGATGAATGCTAGCCACTAAAAAACAAAAGTGTCTGTCCATCCCCTATTTCTCCTTGCTATTTTTCCAGATGTGGCCTGGATGAGATGCCCACAGATTTGCCCGAGCAGCCGGGAGTGCACATCTGTTTGGTGGGAAGGGATAGCAAAAGATGGTGAGGGCGAGGAAGGAAGTAGGGGGAAAAGTAAGAGTAAAAAGGATAGAGAAGGTTGGGAAGGGATAGCAAAAGATGGTGAGGGGGAAGGAAGGAAGTAGGGGCAAGGCAAGAGTAAAAAGGATAGAGAAAGTTGGGAAGGGATAGCAAAGGATGGTGAGGAGGAGGAAGGAAGTAGGGAGCAAGGCAAGAGTAAAAAGGATAGAGAAAGTTGGGAAGGGATAGCAAAACATGGTGAGGGGGAGGAAGGAAGTAGGGGGCAAGGCAAGAGTAAAAAGATAAAGAAAGTTAGGAAGGGATAGCAAAAGATGGTTAGGAAGGAAGTAGGGGGCAAGGCAAGAGTAAAAAGGATAGAGAAAGTTGGGAAGGATAGCGAAAGATGGTGAAGGGGTGAATACAGAAAGAGGAGGAGCATGGTCGCGACAGAAGGAAGGAAGGGCGACTTGGATGCTACCAAGTACAAAAGGACGTGTGTCTAATTCTGGCCTAATGTCATTGGTGATGAAGTAGCGCCGCCTTCCTGGCCCCCCTAGGGACACTGTCTACAGCCTTTTGTGGTGCTGGGATGCTAAGAATAGCCGCCTGTGCTACTGGGAGAGATTAGAAATGTCCATCACCGGGGAGGTGAGAAGGGGGCGATTACGGCATTGTGGGGAGAGCGAACACCGCAGGCATCTCGGACCCGCACACGCAGCATACCTCACAGCAGCCGGGGGCACACAGAGGGGGAGACAGGTGCTGAAGGGAAACAAAGCAACAGCGACAAAGAAAGGTAAACGGGGGAGACAAACAAAGAGAGAAAGCAAAAGAAAGAGAGTGGAAAATTAGTTAAAGGAGAGGGAGAGAACAAAGAAACGGAGGAGGCAAAGGGCGGGAGGCAGACAAAGAAAGGTGGCAAAAAAAAAGAAACAATGGGCGAGAGCTGCTTGGCGCCACCATCATTGTTACCTTGGGGTCCTGGAAATCCGTTCTCTGGCCAACTATTTAAAAAAAGGAAAATTAAAAAATACAATTGGAACCAGGGAGGGGTGCGGCAGCAACGGATGACGCGAGCGAAAGGGAGGAATACCATCTTTATCAATACCACCAATATTAATACTAAAGGAACCACAACCAATAATATCAACACTACCAATAACACACCACCAATACCATCACCAACATCAACACTAAAGGTACCAATCCCACTACCACCACCAATAATATCACACTGCCAATAACACACAACCACCAATATCAATGCTCAGGGCCGGCTTTAGGGCAGTGCGACCGCACTGGGCGCTGTCCTGGAAGGGGGGGGGATGCTGACCTCAGGTGGGGTCACTGTTTTAGCAATAATTTACCATTTAAAAGCAGCTGATGCAGAGTTCCTTGTGTGTCCAGATTTCAGGCAGCAATAAAAACGTCAAGATAACTCTTGTGATTCATGTTCCTGCTAGAGAGAGCGATCGGGGTTTTGTCTAGTGGCAGATTTGGCTCACCATATGGTAGCGCAGAGGGTTAATATGCCTGCTGCTGTGTTTAAAGTGGATGGCTGAGTGGGTTAGTAAAGCCAGCCTTTACCAACGCTTTAAAACAAATTAAATGTATGGGGGAGAGGGGCTATGGAGAGATGAGGGGCACTTTTCGCCGGGTGTTAGTGAGGGAATCTGAGGAGGTCATGGGGAGGTGGGAGGGTGGCGCTAAAAAAAAAAAAAAGATTGTCGCATCAGGCACCAGCAGCGCTAAAGCTGGCCCGGTCAATGCTAAAGGAAACAATGCCACAACTACCAAGCACTGGCAAAGCCAATAAGCCTGGCTTTCACTTCCAATCGCCCCGAAACATAATTGCTGCAAGCCAGTGTTTACATGCGTTGTCACATTTAACAGTAATATAAAGTGAGCAGAACTTGCCCTTTTAGATTTCTCCTCGTGTTTAGTGTCGTACGCCCCTCCATCCCCTTGCTTTGGTCTCGCCTGTGGGTAGAGTGGGTCGGCCCAAGGCTCAGAGGGCTATATGACCTTGAGAGAGTGGGTGAGATGGGGCCGTTCATGGAGGGCGGCGCGGGGTCTGGATTGCTACAGTGAGTATAAGGGGTACGGGGCAGAGGGTTCAATTAAAAGAACAAGTGTGGAGCGGGGGAAAGGGATGCTGTCAGGGGTGCTATCGGTGGATATAGGGGCACTCGGGGTGGGTGGCTGCACTCTAGTTGGGTAAGTGCCCTGTCGATGGGTGGGGGCTGTCATGGTGGGTAGCTGTGCCCGGTTGCTGGTGGTGGTTAGGGGCAGAGCAGGTGAGCACTCCGGCGTGGTCTTGCTTGGGTGGGCTAGGCACGCGCTTAGATGTAGTTAGGCGCGGCCCCGGCAAGGGGTAGTGGCCCTCTTGGTGGGCCTCCCTAGGGCTCCATACTCACCACCTCCAAGAGTTTTAGGGCGAAGCGTGGTGGCTGCAGGTGCTTCCACCCCACAAAGGTGGGGCCCTCCTCTTTCTTATCAACGGTCTCCCTGTAGACAGCAGCACTCCCTTCCGCCATGGCCTCCCGGTAACAGCAACAGATCAACGAGAAACAACCCTAAACAAATCACAAGGACAGCCACAAGGCACCCCCTCAGCGCCTCGACGCCACCTCCAGCCCACCAAGCGCTGTGCTGGAGGTCAACGTGCACGGAAGCAGGAGCTGGGCGAGAGAGCAGAACTCCGAAGCGAAAGTGAAAGCATCAGCTCCCCGAGGTGCCCGGCCCAGGAAGGAGGAGCTGTCATCGCCTAAGCTGCAGGGTGAGGGTAGTGTAAACACCCGCGCGCCACAAGATGCAGCTTCACAGTGCGACGCCTCCCTCTGTCAACACAAACAACAATACGATCAAAATTAAGTAACTTTAAGCCACAATTCGCGTCCTTCTCGATTCCTGCAGGGGCTCGGCACTCTATCGTTGCCAGGAAATAATTCGATTTTTAGACTATTATTTTATTTTTAGCGCGTTTTTGAAAATGGCACCTCCACCCCCTTTTTGCGTTGTATGACGCAAATCACAAACATGCAAATGTGGTGGTTTTGAAAGGACAAAACGTACCAGTAATACCAGCCTTAGAAAAAGTCTTCTGGCAGCAGGCGGAAGCCTTCTCCCTCTGAACTGTGTGTTGTACTCGCTGCTTCTTTACTGCCACACTCGGCAGCGGGCATTTCGTACAGATCTACTCAAGGAAGGGAGCCCCTGTCCCGGCTGCGCACGTCGTTCAGACATCTGTTTTGCATTATCGGGCACGATAATGCAAAACAGATGCCGCTTCTGCGCGTGGTGCGCGTGCACCACAGAGGAGGGGGGCGAGGGAGCCTGTCGTCCGTGCCACGCGCGCTGATGCGCGTCCTAGACACGGACGGGAATGGGCGGAGCAAAGGCGGGACATGCGCCCGCATTTGCCCAATTGCGTGCTGTCTTTCTTAAAAATACACACGCAAAGCCCAATAGCCGGGGGAAAAATGAATCGCACACGCACGAGCGTGTGCAATTCCTAGGTCAGTTTTTAAACCCCATTCAAGAGGTCTCGCGCTGCGCGAGCAGGTCTGCACACTGCAACGCTAGGCGCGAGCCCTAAAAAGGGCTCTTTCTGAACCAAGGGCTACCTTTTTGCCAAATTTGGTGTAATTCCGTTCAGCAGTTTGAGCTGTAGCCGTGTCTAAAGTTTCCTAAGGAAAATAACATGGGGAAAAAGTGTTTTGGGACCCCCCTTTTTTGTCGGCCCCCGCTTGACGAATCACCCCGAAACTTTCAAGACAGGAGCTGACCGCAGCGCCCCACTAGTTTTGCAAATTTCGCAAAGATTCGTCAACCGGCGCCAAAGTTATTGGGAAAAAAAAACGCTTTTCCTATGGAAACTAGGTCCTAACTATAACTACCTACTGGCGACCGCCGGTGGGTAATATATATACATGTGGATGTGAATAAATGGATTTCCACCGGCTGAAACACAGGACGTGGACAAAGTATGCATAGAAGGGCCACCATCGAGAGGCCCGCCTCTATTGGGAAAACGTACTGAATCTGCCAGGGTTTGTGGGGGTATTTACCCCAGTACGACGTGCTGATTGAGAGACAAACAAAGGCAAGTTACATACTGATGTGAAGAGTATGTCTGAAATGAGAGCAGTATTTCTGCAACATTAAGTGAATGTCTTTTGCCACAAGTGGAATTATATCCTGTAAAGGCTTGACAGAGACATTTCTGGAACAGTAAATGTATCACGAAACTGGGAAGGACAGGGAATTGAAAAGAAAGCAAAAACAAGGCATTATGGGCATTGTAGTCCTGAAAAGTATGAATAACATGCAAAACGAAGACATTGCTGTAATGAAGTATATTGAATCATACACCTACTAAAGGTCTTACTTGTGCAACAACTATTGAGAACTCTCACTGTCTGCATATAACATGCATGTTGTGAACTTTATGACAATTGAGTGACACTCATATCAAACAGAACAGCATATGGGTGTGCTAGTCCTTCCTTCCTGTTTGGAGCCATGCTTTTAAAATCAGACGAGTTTTGCATTTAGTGTGTGCATATGATTAAGGCTCGTTAGAGCTGAAACTCGTAATGCCATTAATTTTGCCTGCAATAAAAGAACTGTTTTTTTTTTAAAAAGCACATCTGGAGTGCCTCTTTGTACAGCACTGAAGAGTGTATGTCTCCACGTTTGGAATTTGTAGGTGTTTGACGCACGCTGACAGGCCCCGACCCGAGAGGCTGGGCGTCTTCAGCGTCACTGGCTTTTGGATGTGAATAAAGGGATGTCCACCGGCTGAAACACAGGACGTGGACAAAGTATGTATGGAAGGGCCACCATCGAGAGGCCCGTCTCTACTGGGAGAGCCTACTGAATCGGCCAGGGTTTGTGGGGGTATTTTACCCCAGCACGACGTGCTGATTGAGAGACAAACAAAGGCAAGTTGGATACTGATGTGAAGAGTATGTCTGAAATGGGAGCAGTATTTCCGCAACATTGACTGAAACTGAATGTCTTTTGCCACGAGTGGAATTATATCCTGTAAAGGCCTGAAAGAGACATTTATTTCTGGAACAGTAAATGTATCACGAAACAGGGAAGGAGAGGGAATTGAAAAGAAAGCAAAAACAAGGCATTATGGGCATTGTGGTCCTGAAAAGTATGAATAACATGCAAAACGAAGACAGTGCTGTAATGAAGTATATTGAATCATGCAAGTACTAAAGGTCTTACTTGTGCAACAACTATTGAGAACTCTCACTGTCTGCATATAACATACATGTCGTGAACTTTATGACAATTGAGTGACTATCACTTTAAACAGAACGGCAAATGGGTTTCCTAGTCCTTCCTTCCTGTTTGGAGCCATGCTTTTAAAATCAGACGAGTTTTGCAGTTAGTGTGTGCATATGATTAAGGCTCATTAGAATTGAAACGCGTAATGCCATTAATTTTGCCTGGAATAAAAGAACTGTTTTCTTTTTTTTTTTTAAAACATGTCCTGAGGGCCTGTTTGTACAGCACTGAAGAGTGCATTACTCCACGCTTGGAATATATATATATATCCAATTCTTCTGCTCCTTTTCTGCCAAGCCTGGACAAAGAACGGGCACGGACCTCACGATAAGTGCCAATAATTGATTTATTAGTCTGCCATTACGCGTTTCGGCCTGTGCGGACCTTGATCACATGACATTTCAGTGAAAAACAAATATATATATATATATATTCATATATATATATACATTCACTGAAAAAGCACAGGTGACGGGTGTGTGTAGTAAGGTATATCTATATATATATATATATATATATATATATATATATATATTCTGCTCCTGATCGTCACCTTTCCTCCGGCGCACTCACAGGCGGATGCCTCAATCACGGGGGTGTACCTGTGTCTATTTTTCTTGGCTCCAATCCCAGGATAATGGTCCTGAATGAAGAGGCACTCGCGGGGGGTGAGTTACAAAGTTTTATTTCTTAAACTCGGGCAAACAAACGGGTTTCGGCTAGTCGCCTTCCTCGGTGTCATCAGGCACGCCGGAAACGCCTCTCAAATTATACACGTTACAAATTCATGAAAAGTAAAAACGGACATTGATCAACACATCCCGTTTTTCTTTGGGAATCTCAGCGCCATCTTTGCATGATTCAAAGGTAAAATACATTGTATATATAGAGGGCAGGTAAATCGATATTTACAGTGTTCCCCTTTAGAAAAAATAGAATTCATTGATAATTATCACAGTTTATCACAATGATTTAGCCCTGGATGGGCAAATTTATAATACAATGTAATTTCTACACATAATTAAGCCCTGAATGGGCGATGGGCGATCTGTATCATGTCCAGCATGACTGTGCAGTGCGAAAATATGAGAGAAAGGGGTGAGGAGAAGTTTAGGTGAAGGAAGTGTCAAGAAGTGAAAAGAGTATAAATCAGGCAAGCAGGCACAAAAAAAAAATCAATCAATTAGTTAATCTATATACAATATTATCGATCTAATGATCCATTGCATTGTAGTGCTGCCTCTCTACACATAGCTCTACCAGAACCTTTCCTATGTCCTATAAAATGACAGAAAGGCTATCAGTAGAATAAAGCTCAATGAAGGCTTACAGTGTGGTACAAAAAAGTTGCAGATGTTATCCTAGATGTACCGATAGCTTCTCGCTACTGTTCATTCCATTTGGTGCCTTTGTTTGGACATCTATTATGTAGCGGGACTCTAATTTTCTCAATTTAAGGGTTCTATCTCCTCCCCTCAAATTTGCCGGCACATGGTCCAGGCAAAAGTAAGCCAAGAGGTCCCTGTTGCTATTATGCATGCTACTGAAATGCCGGGCTACCGGATATGAGATGTCTTTATTAGTGATGGCCCGAATGTGTTCAAAAGTAAGCCAAGAGGTCCCTGTTGCTATTATGCATGCTACTGAAATGCCGGGCTACCGGATATGAGATGTCTTTATTAGTGATGGCCCGAATGTGTTCTAAAATGCGGACCTTAGTTGGATGAATGGTGCTCCCTATGTATTTCAAACCACAGGGACACGTCAGACAGTAGACCGTATAGGAAGTGGTACAGGTCATAAACTTGGTAATGTTTTTCGGTTTCGCGAGACCAGGTATCAAATAAGACTGTGTTCTTTTACTCTTTACACAAGCCTTGCATTTACCGCAAGGATAGAATCCCCTTAGTGTATTCAAAGGAACTATGGCTTCCTTTTCTAAATGACTATGCACCAGATTGTTGCTTAGAGACCTAGCTTTTCTGAAAGTCAGTAGAGGATAGGCTGGAATATCCTGGCTGATGACCTGATCTGTCTTGAGTATATGCCAGTTTTTTCGCATTATTCTCTGGATCTCTTCCGCATTTTCCGAAAAAGTGGTTATCATTCTGAATCCAACTTTTTCTTTCTCTTTTCTGTTTATGGGGTAGTTTTTAACATATCTTCTCTGGGAATCAGATTTACCCTCTTAAAAGCTTATTCCAGAGTCTGATTGTTGTACCCTCTCTCCGTAAATCTGGCTTGGCTTTCTCTAGCTGCCTGTTGGAAGTCACTATCCTTCGTGTTGTTACGTTTAATCCTCAGAAGCTCGCCATATGGTATACTACTGATGAGCTTGTGGGGATGGTTACTAGTCACGTGCAATATAGAATTGCCTGCGGTGGGTTAGTCTCGTCCCTAGGACACCGTCTGAAACGTAAATTTCAAGATCCAAGAAATTTATCGATATGTTGCTGACCCCTCCTGTGAACCTCAAATTGACATTGTTGAAATTTAATACATCAATATAGGCATAAGCTGACTGTGACGATCCCCTCCATATTATAAAAATATTGTCGATGTAACGATACCATGTTACAATGTGATCCGACCAAATCTTATTGTCCTTGAGCCAGGCCACCTGCTCCTCCCACCAGCCTACGAACAAGTTTGCATAGCTGGGGGCGAAGCAGGTGCCCATCGCTGCTCCGGACAGTTGTTTGTAATGTTGATTTTGAAACAAAAATATATTATTCGTAAGACAAAAATCAACAAATTCTAGTAACCTGCTATTGTGTTCTAAGTACTTGAGTGGTCTATTCTTTAAAAAGTACTTAACAGCATTTAGGCCATCCTTGTGCGCAATACACATATATAAAGCAGATATGTCAAGTGCCATCATCTGAAAATCATTTTCCCACTTTACATTTTTGATGGAGTTCAGGAAGTCCTTTGTATCCCGAATGTAGGAGGATAATGTTATTACCTCCTGAGCCAAAAAGTGGTCTATGAAAATGGACATATGCTCCATAAGGCTGCCCTTGGAAGAAACTATGGGTCGTCCAGGCGGATTGTTCCTATCCTTATGGATTTTTGGGATGTGATAGAAAGTTGGAGTTACGGGTTCTGAACATCGTAAATATAAAAACTCGTCTGTATTTAACATCCCGTTTTCATACAACTTTTTTATCAATACGTGATATGTTTGAATACTTTCATGATACACAGTTGACGTGATTTTTTGATAACAGCTTGCTTCCTGTAGCTGTCTTAATGCCTCCAGTTCATATTGCTCTCGTGTTTGCAGCACAATATTGCCTCCTTTATCAGAGGGTTTAATTATAAGTGTTTTGTCATTACATAGGTTGGTCAATGCAGCATGTTGTTCCTTATTGAAGTTGCTCTTATTGTGTCTCTTTTCCATAGGGAGTTTTTGTCTCAATTTCAAAAGATCCTGGTTCACTGCTTCCGCGAATGTGTCTATGGCATCGCTAGGCATTTGTGGCAAAAACTCTGAAACAGGTTTAAAATGGCTATTCCCACTGCTTTGTTCAATATCTATTGTGGAAATCTGTTGTTGGGTATCCATAGTTGTAATCACTGGTACTTCATGTTCAGTGGAGAGACTTTCCAGGATTTGTATGGTTTCCAGGTCTTTGCCAGTAAGAATATCCGTAGCCAGTCTTTCACCAGTTCTTTTTTTGGGGCGACTGTGTAGGTGTGAGTTTGAAGAATTTATGCAACTTTAACTTTCGCGTGAACTTAAACAAGTCGATGCATGTTTGGGTATATTCCAGTTGTTTATTTGGACAAAAAGTAAGGCCGAGTCTTAATACCTGTTCTTCCATTTTGGTCAGAGTTTTGGGAGTTAAGTTGACAATGGTTAGAGTCTCTGATCCTACTTCTTCTTGTTGGATCGTTTGCTTCTTGTCACTGGTGGTGATCTGTTGCTTCTTGCACCCCCTACCGCTTCTCCTTGTTTGCCTTGTGACTTTGGGTCTGGTGGTTTGCCCCTGGTTCCTTTTTGCCATGACTGGTGTATCAATCGAAACTCCTCGTGAAAAGGAGTCTTGTTAAGTTGTGCTGTTTGTTCATTGCCTAAATCTTCATTGGCTGCTTCATTGTTGGTAACATCCGATTCGGAAGTGTCTCTGGATTCGACAATTTTGTTTTGTTGTTTCAGTAACAATTCCTTCCTTGGAATGTCAAATCTTTTGGCAAATGTTAATACTCTGCCCAGAACGTAATCCTTTTCGTCTCTTTCAAATTTTTCCTGTTTGCGTTGTTTTATTTTTTGTTCATACATTCTGAGCCTTTTTTTCATGAGCTCCTTGAGTTCTGTCTGTTTCTCTTTGTCCGATCGATATGAAGAGAGACCCCTTACTACACAAAGGGATTAGAGTACCATTTATTAGATTAAAAATATGCTATCCCTTAACCCCTTCGCTGCTTCTGTCGGCCAACGGCCGTCGCGAGCACTACCTCCGTAGTGCTGCGCACGTCCGTTGGCCGACGCGGCCCCGCCCACTCCGCTAAACCGCCGCACCGCGGCGGAATTGCCGCCGCGGTTAAGTGGTTAATGTATACTTAGGAACAAATAGTATCATAAAAATACAAGCCTATTATTCCACTCTATGTCTGAAAATATCTGTGATACAACTCCAAATATGTGATAAATAGTATTTTTATTTTTATTTAAAACATTAGTATCCAATTTACATAGCTTTAAAAAATCTCACAAATCATGTGACACACTCTATTCATTAAAAAACACTAATACCTAAAATGCAATAAAAACATCATACACAATACATTTTCATAGAAAAGATAAAAGAGAGAAAAAAAGGAAAAGGATTATGACAGTACAATTTGTCATTAATGTTGCATATCGATTGAGACAATTGATCACTGGGCCTTGATGCACTTAATTTGACCACATATAGAAAGCCAAATGTTCCCCTGGATTATGCAGTAAATTTTGCGTTGACGCGTTTCGATGGCTTCTATTTATAATCCATCTTTATCAAGACCAAAAAATATATTCTAATCTCTCTGTGCTCTTCTTATTGTGGCCATTGACAGTATCCTGTTCTTTAGATCAACTCTATGGAGGACCAAAGCTTTAGCTTTTCTTTGTGCTGTAATATATTTCTAAAATTCAAAGCACCTCTCTTTCTGATTAATGCTTGTAGGCAACTTTCGCAATCTTCTTTGCAAATATTTTAGTTCTAGGTAACACTCGCCTATTTACGTCATCTCCCGGCTCCTTACTGCTTCCTGATACTTTACTTAGGATTCGATAAGGAAACTTCAATCAATATGCTCCCCATCCGTTTGTATTCAAAGGCTGTGGGACCACGCGCTGCAAGGTTCCTCACAATTGTAGTCACAATCAACTTCAAATAAAATATTGCTAGGGCCTCGTACGTCCTTCCTGTTGTTCGTCTCAATCGATATGCAACATTAATGACAAATTGTACTGTCATAATCCTTTTCCTTTTTTTCTCTCTTTTATCTTTTCTATGAAAATGTATTGTGTATGATGTATTTATTGCATTTTAGGTATTAGTGTTTTTTAATGAATAGAGTGTGTCACATGATTTGTGAGATTTTTTAAAGCTATGTAAATTGGATACTAATGTTTTAAATAAAAATAAAAATACTATTTGTCACATATTTGGAGTTGTATCACAGATATTTTCAGACATAGAGTGGAATAATAGGCTTGTATTTTTATGTTTCTCTTTGTCCTCATCTTGTGAGATTTCTTCTTCCAATGTATTTATCTCCAGGAGGGCTTTGTCTCTGTCACTCCATGCGAATCTTACAAGTATTGATAGCATTTATTGGCTCGATTGTGCAGTGTGCTCCGCCCACTCCTGCAAAAATAACGGGTCCGGGTTTTCGCACACGCTGGTACTCCATGCGAATCTTACAAGTATTGATAGCATTCCTTGGCTCGATTGTGCAGTGTGCTCCGCCCGCTCATGCATATATATAGATAGAGAGATAGATAGATAGATAGATAGATAGATAGATAGATAGATAGATATACCTTACTACGCACACCCGTCATCTGAGAGAGAGGTCTGAGAGGAGCTGGTGAAACATATATATATATATATAAATGTATATATATATAGATATAACTTAGTACACACACCCGTCACCTGAGAGAGAGGTCTAAGAGGAGCTGGTGAAACGTGTATATATATATATATATATATATATAAATATATAAATATATATATATATATATATATATATATATATATATATATATATATATACCGTTTAAATGACTGTGTTGTTTTATTGACGGCTTTTCCACACTTATGACGGCAATAGCCAGAAACACGTCTGCGGATGTTTTATAGCCGACACACACCCTGTGAGTGCACCGGACCCTGTGAGTACCATGAACTCCTTGTTTTTGTCATTTTATAAGCGGTTTCCACCACCGCTTTCAGGTTGCACCCACCACGAGATCGGCTGGCCCCAGGTGGAATACTGTGCTTTGGATATATATATATATAGATATATATATATTCACTGAAAAAAACCATAGGTTTCAGAGACGTTATAGTTAGAAATTAGCATTTAAAAAACCATAGAAATTCACTGAAAAAACCATAGGTTTCAGGGACGTTATAGTTAGTTGGACATTTCACTCGTGAAGTGAAGTCATTTGAGATGTCATCAGTGATGTCATCAGTGATGTCACTGACCATGTCATGAGTGCTGTAATATGTGACGTCATCAGCAGTGCATTGAGGGGCGCGAGTTATAGTTAGCTGAACTAACTATAATGGCCGAATTTCTCAGGTTTTGTACGAGTGAAATGTTCACCTAACTATAATGTCCCTGAAACCTATGGTTTTTTCAGTGAATTGCTATGTTTTTTTAGATGCTAATTTCTAACTATAACGTCTCTGAAACCTATGGTTTTTTTCAGTGAATTTCAAAGGTTTTTTAAATGCTAATTTCTAACTATAAAGTCCCTGAAACCTATGGTTTTTTCAGTGAATTTCAAAGGTTTTTTAAATGCTAATTACTAAGTATAACGTCCCTGAAACCTTTGCTTTTTCTGTTATTTTCAAAGGTATTTTTAAGAAAATTTTTGTAACTGTCATTTGTAAAAAATATTTTTATATAGCTTTTTATTTGTTGTAAAAATAATATGTTTTTTAAAATATATATTTTTTTTATAAAAAAAAGTGGAGTCGCGTACCGATCGTGTACCTATCTCGGTGGGTGCGCGGATTCAAGCCGCCATATTGCTAAAGTCGTGGTGAATGCGCATTTGGTAAGCGACGGGTGCGCGGTGTCCGGCCCCGCATAACATCACTTACGTATGCGGTCGCGCCGGGTGCGCAACGCCCGTAAAATGTTTATGTTTTAAAAGTATATATATATAACTTTAATATGTATATTAAAGGAAGAGATTATCTATACTAAATATAAAAATCAGATATTTGTAATTGCAATAAAGATATATTATCGATACATTTATTTTCCGAGAGTCGTGCCCGATGCACGTTTGCTAAGCGATGAATGCGCGATTCCGGCCCCGCGTTACGTCACTTAAGTATGCGGTCACGCCGGGTGCGCGTCGCCCGTAAAATGTTTATGTTTTAAAAGTATATATATAGAACTTTAATATGTGTATTAAAGCAAGAGATTATCTAAACTAAATATAAAAATCATATATTTCTAATTGGAATAAAGTTATATTATTGTTAAATATGTTTTCCGGAAGTCGCGTCGGGTGCTCGCCGGTTGCGCGCTCGCTTCACGAACCCCATGTGATTTGAAAAGAAAACATTTGATTGGTTTACAAGGTTTTCTTTCTAGAATGTGAAGGACCCCCTCCCTTTTTTGTTCATTCCTTCTTCTACATCTTAGGAGATGCACCTGTTGTGTTACTTCTCTACTTTGTACATTTTTGGGGTGTTTTTTTCTTCTAAAAAATGGCTTCTTCAACTGAAGTTAACTTGGTAACAGAGGAAGAAGAAGTGTTGGAGGAACCCATTAAAGAAATAAAAGAGTCAGTTGTTTGGGCCTTCTTCACAATTCCGGACGGACAGAAGAAGGTCAATGCAAGAAAAGTTAGTTGCACTCTCTGTCCAAGGGTGCTCTCACGAGGAAGTGAAAGGAAGTACTCCTGTGGGACGTCCAGCATGCTCAAGCATCTCCAGACACTACATCCTCGGCATCTGGCTCGCGAACAACATCGTCGCACCCAGGAAGCTGTGCAGCATGATGACCAGACTGCTGGACCGAGCACATCAGGAGTAAGCCGTGGACCTGATATCCGTCCCGAGTTTGCCAATCTTAAACAACTCTGCATCAAGTGCAATGCTGTAGTGTGTTTTGGCGAGCAGTCTGTTGAAGCTGTGATTTCTGCCGCAAGAAACCACTCATGTTAATTTTTTTGTTGTTGCATTTTTTCCTGCAATGACTGTTTAATTGCAAAGTTGGACTCTTTGTTCAGTTGTTTTTCTTTTTTTTTTAAAAACACCAAAAACATTTACAAAATAGTTAAAAAACACAAACAAAATTATAAAATAGAAAAAAGAAGAAAAAATCGGTTCTGTTCAGAACCACCTAATCTGTTTAAAAAAGTGCAATAAGTGTATGGTAGTGCCTGGATGATTGCATGGCTACATATGTAGAGCTTGAGTGATTGAAAGAGTGCATGGGTAGTGCATAAGTGATTGTATGAGTGCATCACTAGTGCTTGTGTGATTGGATGAGTGCATCAGTAGTGCACAGGGGATTGTAGCAGTGCACGTGTTAGTGCCTGGGTCATTGCATGAGTACATGGGTAGTGACTGGATGATTAGAGTACTGTAAGGAAAGTGAATGATGAATTTATAAGTGCTTGGGTTTTGGCGGAGTGATTGGATAAGTACATGGTGCTGGATGGGTGATTGGAGGAGTGCATGGGAAGTGACAGGGTGATTGCTGGACTGCATGAGTACTACCTGGGTAATTGAAGGTGTGAATTAGCAGTGTCTAGGCAGTTAGAGGATTGTATGGGAACTGCACAGGTGATTGTAGCAGTGCACGTGTTAGTGCCTGGGTCATTGAATGAGTACATGGGTAGTGACTGGATGATTAGAGTACTGTAAGGAAAGTGCATGGTGAATTTATAAGTGCTTGGGTTTTGGCAGAGTGATTGGATAAGTACATGGTGCTGGCTGGGTGACTGGAGGAGTGCACGGCAAGTGAGAGGGTGTAAGTAAAAATGTAAGTCTGTTTTTATATAGCGCAGCTACTCACCCTTACAGGTCTCAAGGCGCTGGGGGCCGGAGTGGAAATTAAGTGAGCTATTGCCCAGAGTCACATGGTGCTGAGCTGAGCTGAGCTGCCGCCGGAGCCGGGGATCGAACCGTGAACCCTGTGCTCCAAAGTCAGCTGCCCTGGCCGCTGCACCACACCTCTCCACTACAGGAGAGATTGCTGGACTGTATGGGTACTACCAGGGGAATTGAAGGAGCGAATTGGAAGTGTGTAAGTAGTTAGAGGACTGCATGAATAGTGCATAGGGGATTACAGCAGTGCATCTGTTTGTGACTGGGTCATTGCATGAGTACATGGGTACTGAGTGGATGATTAGAGTACTGCAAGGAGAGTGTGCGGTGAATTTATAAGTGCTTGGGAATTGGCGGAGTGTTTGTATTAGTACATGGCAGTGGCTGGGTGACTGGAGGAGTGCACGGGGAGTGACAGAGTGACTGCTGTACTGTATGGGTACTACCAGGGGAATTGAAGAAGCGAATGAGAAGTGTGTAAGTGGTTAGAGGACTGCATGAGTAGTGCATAGGGGATTGCAGCAGTGCATGTGTTCTGACTGGGTCTTTGCATGAGTACATGGGTACTGACTGGATGATTAGAGTACTGCAAGGAGACTGCGTGGTAAATTTATAAGTGCTTCGGTATTGGCGGAGTGTTTGGATTAGTACATGGTAGTGGCTGGGTGACTGGAGGAGTGCACAGGTAGTGACAGAGTGATTGCTGGACTGTATGGGTACTACCAGGGGAATTGATGGAGCGAATGAGAATTGTGTAAGTGGTTAGAGGACTGCATGAGTAGTGCATAGGGGAATGTAGCAGTGCATGTGTTTGTGACTGGGTCATGGCATGAGTACATGGGTACTGAGTAGATGATTAGAGTACTGCAAGGAGACTGAGTGGTAAATTTATAAATGCTTGGGTTGGCAGAGTGTTTGTATTAGTACATGGCAGTGGCTGGGTGACTGGAGGAGTGCACGGGGAGTGACAGAGTGACTGCTGTACTGTATGGGTACTACCAGGGGAATTGAAGAAGCAAATGAGAAGTGTGTAAGTGGTTAGAGGACTGCATGAGTAGTGCATAGGGGATTGCAGCAGTGCATGTGTTCTGACTGGGTCTTTGCATGAGTACATGGGTACTGACTGGATGATTAGAGTACTGCAAGGAGACTGCGTGGTAAATTTATAAGTGCTTGGGTATTGGCGGAGTGTTTGGATTAGTACATGGTAGTGGCTGGGTGACTGGAGGAGTGCACGGGAAGTGAGAGGGTGATTGCTGGACTGTATGAGTACTACCAGGGGAATTGAAGGAGCGAATGAGAAGTGTGTAAGTGGTTAGAGGACTGCATGAGTAGTGTATAGGGGATTGTAGCAGTGCATGTGTTTGTGACTGGGTCATTGCATGAGTACATGGGTACTGAGTAGATGATTAGAGTAGTGCAAGGAGACTGCGTGGTATATTTATAAGTGCTTCGGTATTGGCGGAGTGTTTGTATTAGTACATAGTAGTGGCTGGGTGACTGGAGGAGTGCACAGGGAGTGACAGAGTGATTGCTGGACTGTATGGGTACTACCAGGGGAATTGAAGGAGCGAAAGATAAGTGTGTAAGTGGTTAGAGGACTGCATGGCTAGTGCACATGTGATTGTAGCACTGCATGTGTTAGGGCCTGGGTCATGGCATGAGTACATGGGTAGTGACTGGATACTTAGAGTGCTACAAGGAGAGTGCATGGTGAATTTATAAGTGCTTGGGTTTTGGCAGAGTGATTGGATAAGGACATGGGACTGGGTGAGTCATTGGAGGAGTGCATAGGTAGTAACAGGGAGATTACTAAACTGTATAGGTAGCACTCAAAGGATTGTAGAAGTGCATATATTAGTGCCTGGGTAATTGCATGAGTGCATGGGTACTGACTGGATGATTAGAGTACTGCAAGGAGAGTCCATGGTGAATTTATAAGTGCTTGAGTTTTGGCAGAGTGATAGGATAAGGACAGGGGACTGGCTGGGTAATTGGAGGAGTGCATAGGTAGTAACAGGGAGATTACTAAATGGTATAGGTAGCACTCAAAGGATTGTAGAAATGCATGTGTTAGTGCCTGGGTCATTGCATGAGTACATGGATAGTGACTGGATACTTAGAGTGCTGCAAGGAGAGTGTATGGTGAATTTATAAGTCCTTGGGTTTTTTCAGAGTGATTGCATAAGGACATGGGACTGGCTGAGTAATTGGAGGAGTGCATAGGTAGTAACAGGGAGATTACTAAACTGTATAGGTAGCACTCAAAGGATTGTAGAAATGCATGTGTTAGTGCCTGGGTAATTGCATGAGTACATGGGTACTGACTGGATGATTAGAGTACTGCAAGGAGAGTGCATGGTGAATTTATAAGTGCTTGGGTTTTTCTGGAATAATTAGATAAGGACGTGGAACTGTCTGGATGATTGGAGGAGTGCACGGAGAGTGACAGTGTGATTGCTGGACTGCATGGGTACTACCTGGGTAATTAAAGGAGTGAATCAGTAGTGTGTAGGTGGTTACAGGACTGCATGGATAGTGCACATGTGATTGTAGCACTGCATGTGTTAGTGCCTGGGTAATTGCATGAGTACATGGGTACTGACTGGATGATTAGAGTACTGCAAGGAGAGTGCATGGTGAATTTATAAGTGCTTGGGTTTTGGCGGAATGATTAGATAAGGACATGGAACTGTCTGGATGATTGGAGGAGTGCACTGAGAGTGACAGTGTGATTGCTGGACTGCATGGACACTACCTGGGTAATTGAAGGAGTGAATCAGTAGTGTGTAGGTGGTTACAGGACTGCATGGATAGTGCACATGTGATTGTAGCACTGCATGTGTTAGTGCCTGAGTCATTGCATGAGTACATGGATAGTGACTGGATATTTAGAGTGCTGCAAGGAGAGTGCATGGTGAATTTATAAGTGCTTGGGTTTTGGCCAAATGATTAGATAAGGACATGGGACTGTCTGGGTGATTGCAGGAGGGCATAACTAGTAACAGGGAAATTACTGAACTCTATATGTAGTGCTCAAGGGATTGTAGAAGTGCATGAGTTAGTGCCTGGGTCATTCCATGAGTACACTAAGCATACATGCAACTGTATAAATAGTATCTGAACACATAGATAACTCATTACATACTATCTAGTTAAGTAGATAAGTCCAACATACCACAAAGGGTACTATATGGTGGTTTATTTTTGAGTTACATCTTGACCATTTAATCTACAAATAGGCGACATCAGTAAACTATACCTCACAACAGACTTAAGAAAGAAGAGCAATTAACAACACATTTATTGATCTTTTTTAAAACCACATATATCTTCAGCTTTCTATCTAAAATGATGTGGCATCATTCAACTATACCTTTGCTTAAATTACCAAAAGAAACCTTATTAACAGCACCTTATTTCACCATTCTATCTTTATTTATATGCCATAATTTAACTTTATCTTCTGTACAAACTAATAACAGAAACTTAATTAATAACACCTTATATGATCATCTTTCAAACACCACAGTTGTGCTGCATCTTTACCAAAGTATCTATAATTATGCAGTATCATTAAACTATACCTTTGTAGAGAGAAGAAAAAATGATGCATAATAAACTACACCTTATATGAGCATCTTACAAAATACACTTTTGTACTGCATCTTCAAAAAACTATCTAAAAATATGAAGCATCATTCAGCTATACCTTTGAACAGACTTTAAAAAATATATATTATTGTACAGACTGTTTTTTAAAGAAACTTCAAGTACAATGAAACTAATTCCAATATACATCTCTACATTAAATAATGTATTTCAAATAACACAGTTTTAGAATAATGTCAAATCTTTTTTAAATAAACATCAAAAATATATAACTCACCTTGCAAATAAATCTGTGGAATGAAAAATCTCACACACTCAGACAGGATTTTCTTTTACAGACAGTCAATATAAATCCCCAGACTCAGCAAGGTAAAACCAGTAATGGCAAGGTTTCCCTCTCTTTTTCCATACAAATACACATAAGCAACAAATGACATTGCTTCCCAGAGTTTTTTAAATTGTAAGACACAATTCCATTGGGCACAGATAATAACCCTTATCAACTGACTTCTTCACCCCTTCTGCCTAATGTCAGTTTCCATAGTAACAGGTCATGCAACATTCAACTTAACTCACAGGTCACAAGTTCACCACACAATGTTGCAAATGAGAACAGCAGGTGTGGTTGGCGTTGCAAAACATGACCTTATTCTTTCTGCTGTACCTTTCAAACATTTTTTACTAACCAATAAGAAACTTGCTTTTTAAACAAACTAAAATGCACCCTATTTTTGAATGTACAATGCTCTGAAACAGCCAATGAAATCTCTACTTTCTTTAAAACAGAATTGTGTCCACCATTTTAGATATCTCTCATTCTACCAACTGACTACCTCAGCTACAGACATCTTTTCATTACCTACAGTCATCACTTCAAGATGCTTTCAGTGTGGATTGTTGGGCACAGCTATTTTTCTGGTGCAAAGGTATGCTGAACGCAGAGGTATTGACAAAGACCTAGCTTTGCAAAATGTAGACATTAAATGGATTGGACAGAGAGGATTAAAGTGGCACCAATTGATGCCTGTGGTTAAAACCTTTTTGCATCTCCAACCCCTGACCTCATGATTGTGCACTGTGGTGGCAATGACCTAGGCACATTGACTGGGGTAGGTCTGGAAATGCTAATGAAGGACACCTTTGCAGAATTGATGTTGCTTTTCCCCCAAACTGCCTTTGTATACTCTAACATATGCCAAAGACAGAAATGGAAGTGGTCCAATCAATTTTGTCCTCAGATTGAGAAAGCTAGAAAAAATGTCAATAAAGCTGATTCTGCTTACCTCAGAGACCATAGAATGGGCTCCATATATAACAACAATCTACGTTTCCATATGGAGGGCATCTACAGGAGTGATGGAGTACACTTCACTGATAAAGGGAACAGAGTGTTTCTCAACAACCTGAAGCTCTGCATCCGCACTTACATGTAGCTGAAAGAAACTCATAATAAACACAAGGGCTCTTTTTAGAGCCACCCAATAACCCAACATATAACCTAGGTTTATATAAAAAAAATCTTAATTATTTTTGCTTGGAGTTGCGCACCCAGCGCGAATTAAAGCTGAGTACCCATCGCATTCACACACGCTGAGCGCCGCGCACCCATCATGTTCACACTAGGGGGCCGCGCTGAGCGCCACGCACCCATCGCGTTTACACTAGGGGGCGCCGTGCTAGAGTCGCGACTCCAATTGTTTTTTTGTTTTTTAAATCCGTCTACTTACATTAATTTACATTCGCCCCAGGGACCCCATCCCCGGGGCATGCCCAAATATACTTTTTTTTTTTTTTAAATGGAGGAGGGTGGACTGCCACCCCCCTCCTGGGCCATTGTAGGCCCCGGGGACCCCATCCCCGGGACCTGGACACATGGTTAGGGAACGTGGGGGAGCCCCAATGCCCCCACGGTCCTGCCGGCTCCCCATCTCCTGCGGGAGCCGGCATTGCTTTTCCACACGGGGAACTGCTAACATGCAGCTCCCCATGTGGAAAAGCAATCTGCTTTGGATTTTGGAAGCGAGAGTAGGAAACCTGCTCTCGCTTCCAAAATCCAAAGAAGTGTTTGCTATGACAGGGCGGGAGCCGCACGGCTCCAGCCATGTCATAGCAAACAGCAGTGTCCCGGGGTTGGGCATCCCGGGACACTGCAGGAGCCAGCCCTGGGGGGGGTGGTCCCCAGGGCCATGGAGGGGTCCTGGAGGGGGGCCGCGCGGCCCCCCTCCCATGTCTTTAAAGCCCCGGGGAGGTGGTGGTCCCCAGGGCTCGGGGGTCCGTAACAGACCCCCTAATTTGAATTATTAATGCCCCGGGGAGGTGGTGGTCCCCGGGGCGTGTGGGGGGCCTCAAGCCCCCCCACACAGGTTTAATTTTTTGTTTTAAAAAGCCCTGGGTGTGGCGGTCCCTGGGGCAGCTGGGGGGCCATGTGCCCCCCGCACATATTTAAGAAAAGCCCCGGGGGTGGCGGTCCCCGCTGCTTGGAGGGGCCTTCAAGGCCCCCCAAAGATTAATTAAGAAGAAGCCCCGGGGAGGTGGCATTCCCCGGGGCTGCGGGGGCCCAGCGGACCCCCGCAATTATGAATAGGGCAATGCCCCCGGGACCTGGCCCACCCGGGATCGCATTTAAATCAAGCGCGGAAGCCCGTGCTTCATTTTGTTTTTTAATTTCGGTGGGATTCACGACCCCATTGTGCATTCTGTCCTTGTGGGACCCCCTGAACAAGCCTAAGGGGTCAGAGTGTTTCTACCCTGCCCCCTTTTCTTGTTTTTAAACATTTATTTTACTGTTTTCTTGTGACTCGGTTCTACAGAGTCACAAAATGGCTGCCAACAGTTCCCAGTTTGGAGTGTTGGCAGCCAATTAGAGTGAAGCTCGTGCCCGGGAGGGTTCGCGAATCCACCGCGTCCCTAGATATCGAAACTTTTTCTTTTTTGAATTTCTCAGAAACGGATTTACACCATTTAACAAAAAGTACTCTTTCTGAAACTAGGGCTACCTTTTTGCCAAATTTGGTGTAATTCCTTTCAGCAGTTCGAGCTGTAGCCGTGTCTAAAGTTTCCTATGGAAAATAACATGGGGAAAACGTGTTTTGGGACCCCCCTTTTTTCTCGGCCCCCGCTTGACGAGTCACCCCGAAACTTTCAAGACAGGAGCTGACCGGAGCGCCCCACTAGTTTTGAAAATTTCACGAAGATTCGTCAACCGGCGCCAAAGTTATTGGGAAAAGAAAAAATGCTTTTCCTATGGAAACTAGGTCCTAACTATAACTGCCTACTGGCGACTCACTGAAAAAAAACACAGGTTTCAGAGACGTTATAGTTAGGAATTAGCACTTAAAAAACCTTAGATCTTCACTGAAAAAACTACAGATTTCAGGGACTTTATAGTTAGGGTAACATTTCATTCATACAAAACCAGAGAAATTCATCCGTTATAGTTAGCTGAGCTAACTATAACTCAAGCCCCCGCAATGCACTACTGATGACGTCACATATTACATCACTCATGACATGGTCAGTGACCACTGATGACATCAGGTTTTTTAAATGCTAATTTCTAACTATGCCGAAGGAAGCAAGAGAAGTGCCGAAAGAGGCAAGAGACGTACAGAAAGAGGAAGAAAGGTACAGAAAGAAGCAAGAAAGAGGCAACAGAAGTCCAGAAAGAGGAAGAAAGGTGCAGAAAGAACCAAGAGAAGTGCAGAAAGAAGCAACAGAGGTGCAGAAAGAGGCCTACTTCGACTGTACCTTTTCACAGACTCATACAAAGTAGCCTAATCACTAAACCTTCTCCCAAGATGTCTTAAACCTCACTTTTCTCTTGAAGGTTCACTATTCATTGACTGCTCAATATGTTAGGCCTGTCAAATGTAAAACAGCAATCCTAACCATATCACTGCTGTAAGTCTCACCAAGTTTGTGAAGGTATGCATGCGTGTGTCTGTGCTTTCACCTAATGACATGTTACATAAAAATAAACAAGAAGGTGTATGTATTTATTTCTGCTCATAATACAGGGCATATGGGTATACAATAGAATGTTTGAGGGACTCTATAAAACTTACATACGTAAGACATGTCTGCCCCTGCAACCGAATGACAGAGCAAAACTGAGAAGATTTTCCCACCTATAGGAGAAGCTACCCACTTTTTAACCTACCATCTTCAGATGCATAACACATGTGAGAATACATGTACGAGTAGACAGATACCTCAGTCACAAGAGCACGCACTTCCCATTTGAGTACAGAAAGAGGCGAGAGAAGTACCGGAAGGGGCAAGAGAAGTGCACAAAAAAGAGAGGTGCAGAAAGAGATAAGAGAGGTGCAGAAAGAGGCAAGAGAGGTACAGTAAGAGGCAATAGAGGTGCAGAAAGAAAGCAACAGAGTTGCAGAAAGAGGCAAGAGATATGTAGAAAGAGGGAAGGGAAGTGCAGAAAAAAACCAAAAGAGGTGCAGAAAGAGGCAAGAGAGGTGCAAAAAAGAAGCAAGAGAACTGCAGAAAGGGGAAGAAACGTGCATAAAGAGGCAAAAGAGGTGCAGAAACAAGCAAGAGAGTTGCAGAAAGCGGAAGAAAGGTGCAGAAAGAAGCAACAGAAGTGCAGAAAGATGCAGGAGAGGTTCAGAAAGAGGCAAGAGAGGTGCAGAAAGAGGGGACAGGGGTGCAGAAAAAAGCAAGAGAAGTGCAGAAAGAAGAAAGTGAGGTACAGCAAGAGGCAAGTGAGGTGCATAAAGAGACAAGAGAGGTACAGAAAGAGGCAAGAGAAGTGCAGAGAGAAGCAACAGAAGTGCAGAAAGAAGCAAGAGAAGCACAGAAAGAGGCAAGAGAAGCACAGAAAGAAGCAAGAGAAGTGCAGGAAGAAGCAACAGAAGTGCAGAAAGAGGCAAGAGAAGTACAGAAAGAGGCAACAGAAGTGCAGAAAGAAGCAAGAGAGGTACAGAAAGAAAAGAGTGAGATACAGCAAGAGGCAAGTGAGGTGCAGAAAGAGACAAGAGAGATACAGGAAGAGGCAAGAGAAGTGCTGAGAGAGGCAAGTGAGGTGCAGAAAGAAGAGAGTGAGGTGCAGGAAGAGGCAAGTGAGGTGCAAAAAGAAGAGTGAGGTACAGAAAGAGGAAAGTGAGGTACAGAAAGCAGCAAGAGAGAAGCACAGAAAGAAGCAAGAGAAGTGCAGGAAGAACCAACAGAAGTGCAGAAAGAAGCAAGAGAAGTGCAGAAAGAGGCAAGCGGGGTACAGAAAGAAGCAAGAGAGGTAGAGAAAGAGGAAGAAAGGTGCAGAAATAAGCAAGAGAAGTGCAGAAATATGCAGGAGAGGTGCAGAAAGAGGCACGAGAAGTGCAGATAGAGAGAACATGGGTGCAGAAAAAAGCAAGAGAAGTATAGAAAGAAGAGACTGAGGTACAGCAAGAGGCAGGTGAGGTGCATAAAGAGACCAGAGAGGTACAGAAAGAGGCAAGAGAAATACAGAGACAAGCAACAGTAGTGCAGAAAGAAGCAAGAGAAGCACAGAAAGAGGCAAGAGAAGCACAGAAAGAAGCAAGAGTAGTGCAGGAAGAAGCAACAGAAGTGCAGAAAGAGGCAAGAGAAGTATAGAAAGAGGCAACAGAGGTGCATAAAGAGCAAGAGAGGTACAGAAAGACAAGAGTGAGATACAGCAAAAGGCAAGTGAGGTGCAGAAAGAGACAAGAGAGGTACAGAAAGAGGCAAGAGAAGTGCAGAGAAAGGCAAGTGAGGTGCAGAAAGAAGAGAGTGAGGTGCAGAAAGAGGAAAGTGAGGTACAGAAAGAAGAGTGAGGTGCAGAAAGAGGAAAGTGAGGTATAGAAAGCAGCAAGAGAGAAGGACAGAAAGAAGCAAGAGAAGTGCAGAAAGCAGCAAGAGAAGTGCAGGAAGAGGCAAGAGAAGTGCAGAAACAGGCAAGAGAGCTACGGACCCCCGTTTGTACATAAAGTGTGCCTTGGGGGGGTGGTGGTCTCCCGGGCAGTGTGGGGGGCAGGAGCCCCCCACACTTAATATAAATTATTGAAGCCCCGGGGAGGTGGTGGTCTCCAGCGCAGAGTGGGGGGGCAGGAGCCCCCCCACGCAGTTTTTTTTAAAAGCCCCGGGGAGGTGGCGGTCTGTGGGACCCCCTGAGCAGGCCTAGAGAGTCAGGGTGTTTCTACCCTGCCTCCTTATCTTCTTTTTTCACCTTTTTTCTTGTGACTCGGTTCTACTGAGTCACAAGATGGCTGCCAACACTTCTTGGTTTGAAGTGGTAGCAGCCAATCAGAGACAAGCTAGTGCTCGGGAGGGTTCGCAGATCCACCGCTTTCACCAGATATATAATTATTTTTATTTTTGAATTTCTCAGGAACTACTGAACGGATTTACACCATTTAAAGCAAAGAGTGCACTCTGGACAAAGAGCTACCTCTCTAAAGATATTGGCAAAAGATATTGGAAAAAGAAAAAACGCTTTTTGAATAGAAACAAGGCCCTAACTATATCTACCTGTACCAGTAGGTAAAATATATATATATATATATATATATATATATATATATATATATATATATATATATATATATATATTATCTACTGGCGGTCGCAAGTAGATAGTTATAGTTAGGACCTAGTTTCCATAGGAAAAGCGTTTTCTTTTCCCAATAACTTTGGTGCCGGATGACGAATCTTCGCAAAATTTTCAAAACCAGTGCGGCGCTCCGGTCAGCTCCTGTCTTGAAAGTTTTGGGGTGATTTGCCAGCGGGGCCGAGAAAAAGGGGGGTCCCAAAACACGTTTTCCCCATGTTATTTTCCATAGGAAACTTTAGACACGGCTACAGCTCGAACTGCTGAACGGAATTACACCAAATTTGGCAAAAAGGTAGCCCTTGGTTCAGAAAGAGCCCTTTTTTTAAATGGGGTAAATCCGTTCAGTAGTTGCTGAGAAAATCAAAAAAGAAAAGTTTTGATATCTAGAGGCGGTGGATCCGCTGACCCTCCCGACCACAAGCTTTATTCTAATTGGCTGTCAACACTCCAAACCAGGAAGTGTTGGCAGCCATCTTGTGACTCGGTAGAACAGAGTCACAAGAAAACAGGGAAACAATCGTGAAAAACAAGAAAAGGGGGCAGGGTAGAAATACCCTGACCCCCTAGGCCTGCTCAGGGGGTCCCACAAGGACCCCCAGGGCCAAAAAAAGCATTTTTTAAAAAAAGTTTCGGTGAAATTTGTGCTGGGTCCGCGAATCCCGCCGACATTTTTAAAAAAATGAAGCGCGGGCTCCCGTGCTTCATTTAATTGAGGCCCCCGGGTGGGCCACGTCCCGGGGGCATTTGCAAAAAATATATGCGGGGGCCCGCCACCCCCCGGGGCTTGGTTAAAATGATGTGTGGGAGGGCACTCGCAGCCCCAGGGACCGCCACCCCCGGGGCTTCTTTTTAAATGTGTGGGGGGCCTCCAAGGCCCTCCAAGCCCCGGGGACCGCCACCCCCTGGGGCTTTTATTAAGTATTCGTGGGGGCACATGGCCCCCGCAGCCCCGGGGACTGCCCCCCCCGGGCTAGTTTTGAAAAAATAAAACAATCCTGTGGGGGGGGGCTCGAGCCCCCCCACACGCCCCGGGGACCGCCACCTCCCCGGGGCACTAAAATGGAAATGCGGGGATCCGTTACAGACCCCCGGGCACCACCAACTCCCCGGGGCTTTAATCACATAGGGAGGGGGTCCGTGCGGCCCCTCTCCTGGAGCCTGTGATGGCCCTGGGGACTGCCGTCCCCCAGGGCCGGCTCCTGCAGTGTCCCGGGGTGCCCACCCCCGGGACACTGCTGTTTGCTATGACAGGGCTGGAGCCGTGCGGCTCCCGCCCTGTCATAGCACACACTTCTTTGGATTTTGGAAGCGAGAGCAGGTTTCCCCCCATGGTCCCCAATGGATAGGGCCTGCCCCGGGGGATGGGGTCCCCGGGACTAGAAGTGGCCCGGGAGGGGGGCCATGCGGCCCCCCTCCCCAAAAACAAAAAAAATTTAAATAAATAAAGGCCGGCCCCGGGGGATGGGGTCCCCGGGACCAATAGAGGCCTCAGGAGGGGGGCCACGCAGCCCCCCTCCTTTAAAAAAAAAAATGTGGCAATGCTCCGGAGGATGGGGTCCCCGGGGCCGGAATTGGCCACGGGAGGGGGGCCCACGCATGTATGTATGTATGTATATATATTTATATTCACTGAAAAAACCATAGGTTTTAGGGACAGTTATAGTTAGTTGGACATTGCACTCGTACAAAACCCGTGAAATTCCCCTGTTATAGTTAGTTCAGCTAACTATAACTCGCGCCCCCGCAATGCACTGCTGATGACGTCACATATTACATCACTCATCACATGGTCAGTGACATCACTGATGACATCACTGATGACATCACTGATGACATCATCCAGTGACTGTGTGTTTCTGTAAAGTTTAAATATGTTTAATATATATAGGGAAAGGCGTATTGAAGAATGAGTGGGTGTATAAGTGTCTGAATGGATGATTTAGTACGTGAGTGACTGACTCTACAAGTGAGTGATTAAACGTATCTTACTGAATGCATGGGTTAGTGACTAAACTGTGTGAATGTCTGTATCCGTCTGTTTGTTGGTGTGTAAGTGGATGCATGGATTTGCGAATAGCTACATGAGTGTCTATATGGGTTATTGATTGGTTCTCTGAGTATCTGTATGGCTGCCTGAGTGTTTGTGTGGGTGGGGTGTGTGTGACTCTATACATAGATGTGTGAGTGGGTGATTCACTGGGTGCATGATTTCAAGAGTGCATCTGTGATGGACTGCTTGGGTGGGTGAGTGTGTGTATGGGTGTGTTAGTGAGTGAATGTATATCTCAGTGGTACATGTGCGAGTAACTACATATGTAAAAGGCAGTATATATGTGTGTTAGAGTATTTAAATGGCTATAAGTGAGAGTGTGTTATTGTGAGAGTGGCTGTATGGATGCGTGTGTGCTTGTATCAGTTATTGTATAAGAGCGTAAGAATGTGCTAGTATTTGTATGAGTAAGTGAGCTGGTGTGTGTATAACTGTATAGGTGAGTAAATGGGTGTGTGATTAATTTTTGCATGACTGACTAGGTGTGTGAGTACCTCTATGGATGAGTGGCGGTGTGTGAGTGTTTATATAGGTGTATGAGTGCATATGATAGTCCTGTACTGAGTGACTGTAAGTATGAGTGACTGTACAGGTGAGTGAGTGGATGTGTGTGTAGACCTAAGAATCAGTGAGTGGGTATGTAGTTTTTGGTGTTGGAGTGTCTATGGTTTTGAGAATGGCAGTCTGTAATTTAGAGTGGGTGTATCAAAAGTTATATTAGGGTGTGAGAAGATGCATGAAATTATCACATGGATGATGTCATCAGTGATGTCATTTGAGATGTCATCAGTGATGTCATCAGTGATGTCACTGACCATGTGATGAGTGATGTAATATGTGACGTCATCAGCAGTGCATTGCGGGGCGCGAGTTATAGTTAGCTGAACTAACTATAACAGGGGAATTTCACGGGTTTTGTACGAGTGCAATGTCCAACTAACTATAACTGTCCCTAAAACCTATGGTTTTTTCAGTGAATTTCAAAGGTTTTTAAATGCTAATTTCTAACTATAACGTGTCTGAAACCTATGGTTTTTTCAGTGAATTTCAAAGGTTTTTTAAATGCTAATTTCTAGCTATAACTTGCCTGAAACCTATGGTTTTTCAGTGAATTTCAAAGGTTTTTTAAATGCTAATTTCTAACTATAACGTGCCTGAAACCTATGGTTTTTTCAGTGAATTTCAAAAGTTTTTTAAATGCTAATTTCTAACTATAACGTGCCTGAAACCTATGATTTTTTAAGTGAATTTCAAAGGTTTTTTAAATGCTAATTTCTAACTATAACTTGCCTGAAACCTATGGTTTTTCAGTGAATTTCAAAGGTTTTTGAAATGCTAATTTCTAACTATAACGTGCCTGAAACCTATGATTTTTAAGTGAATTTCAAAGGTTTTTTAAATGCTAGTTTCTAACTATGCCAACAGAGGTAGGACATGTGAAGAAAGAAGAAAAAACGCACAGAAAGAAGCAAAAGATGTGCAGAAAGAACCAACAAAGGAGCAAAAAGAGGCCTTGTTGCAAAATCATCCTGTGCCCACAACTTTTCCAGACGGGTACTGGTGGTAACTGACTCTGACTAACCAGAGCCAGTGCGCGTTTGCACAGTGGTGAAGGGAGGGGTCCTGAGGTGACATGTGTGCAAACGCGCCCGTGGCGCGTTTTAAGTTGCGGGATTAAGTCCCCTTGAATCCTGAGGGTCCCTGGGGCCCAACTAGCCCCCAGGTACCTACAGTTAGGACCACAGAGCTGAGTTGCAGAGAGGCGTTCCGAGGCCACGCACCTTTTTTCACCTCTCTGCAACGCAACTCTGTTGTGCTTACTGAAGGTACCTGGTGGGCTAGTTGGCCCCCAGGATTCAAAGGGAATTAACTCCCCAACTTAAAACGCACCACAGGGCGTGTTTGCGCACATGTCACCTGAGGCCCCGCCCCTCCCTTCACCACTGTGCAAACGCGCCCCGTGGCGAGTTTTAAGTTGGGGGAGTAGGTCACCTTGAATCCTGAGAGTCCCTGGGGCCCAACTAGCCCACCAGGTACTTCAAGTAAGCACCACAGGCCTGCGTTGCAACGCCTGTAACAAATTGTGCAGTTGTGTTTAGGTAGTGAAGATGGTCGTGCTGGGGGTAGTGTTTTAGGGTTTAGGGTAGTGCAGTGGTGTTTGTGTAGTGTAGGTGGTCATTCTGGGGGTAGATTTAGGGTTTAGGGTAGTGCAGTGGTGTTTGGGTAGTGTAGGGAGTCGTGCTGGGGAGAGTGTTTTAGGGTTTAGGGTAGTACAGTGGTGTTTGGGTAGTGTAGGGGGTCGTGCTGGGGTTAGTGTTTTAGGGTTTTAGGGTTTAGGGTAGTGCAGTGGTGTTTGGGTAGTGTAGGGGATACTGCTGGGGGTAATGTTTTAGGGTTTAGGGTAGTGCAATGGTGTTTGGGTAGTGTAGGGGGTACTGCTGGGGGTAGTGTTTTAGGGTTTAGGGTCATGCAGTGGTCTTTGGGTTACGTAGGGGTACTGCTGGGGGTAGTGTTTTATGGTTTAGGGTAGTGCAGTGGTGTTTGGGTAGTGTAGGGGTTCGTGCTGGGGCTAGTTTTTAGGGTTTAGGGTAGTGCAGTGGTGTTTGTGTAGTGTAGGAGGTCGTGTTTTAGGGTTTAGAGTAGTGCAGTGGTCTTTGGGTAGTGTAGGGAGTCGTGCGGGGTATTGTTTTAGAGTTTAGGGTAGTGCAGTGGTCTTTGGGTAGTGTAGGGGGTTGTGCAGGGGTAGTGTTTTAGGGATTAGGGTAGTGCATTGGTATTTGGGTAGTGTAGGGGGTCATCGGGGGGTAGTGTTTTAGGGTTTAGGGCAGTGCAGTGGTGTTTAGGTAGTGTAGGGGGTCGTGCTTGGGGGAGTGTTTTAGGGTTTAGGGCAGTGCAGTGGTGTTCGGGTAGTGTAGGGGGTCGTGCTGCGGGGAGTGTTTTAGGGTTTAGGGTAGTGCAGTGGTGTTCGGGTAGTGTAGGGGGTCATGCTGGGGGTAGTGTTCTAGGGTTTAGGGCAGTGCAGTGGTGTTCGGGCAGTGTAGAGGGTCGTGCTGGGGGTGGTGTTTTAGGGTTTAGGGCAGTGCAGTGGTGTTCGGGCAGTGTAGGGGGTTGTGCAGGGGGTGGTGTTTCAGGGTTTAGGGCAGTGCAGTGGTGTTCGGGCAGTGTAGGGGGTCGTGCAGGGGTGGTGTTTCTGGGTTTAGGGCAGTGCAGTGGTGTTCGGGCAGTGTAGGGGGTCGTGCAGGGGTGGTGTTTCTGGGTTTAGGGCAGTGGTGTTCGGGCAGTGTAGGGGGTCATGCTGGGGGTGGTGTTTCAGGGTTTGGGGCAGTGCAGTGGTGTTCGAGCAGTAAAGGGGGTCATGCTGGGGGTGGTGTTTCAGGGTTTAGGGCAGTGCAGTGGTGTTCCGGCAGTGTAGGGGGCAGTGCAGGGGTGGTGTTTCAGGGTTTAGGGCAGTGCAGTGGTGTTCCGGCAGTGTAGGGGGTGGTGCAGGGGGTGGTGTTTCAGGGTTTAGGGCAGTGCAGTGGTGTTCGGGCAGTGTAGGGGTCGTGCAGGGGGTGGTGTTTCAGGGTTTAGGGCAGTGCAGTGGTGTTCGGGCAGTGTAGGGAGCGGTGCAGGGGGTGGTGTTTCAGGGTTTAGGGCAGTACAGTGGTGTTCGGGCATTGTAGGGGGTGGTGCTGGGGCTGGTGTTTCAGGGTTTCGGGCAGTGCAGTGGTGTTTGGGCAGTGTAGGGGGTCGTGCTGGGGCTGGTGTTTCAGGGTTTAGGGCAGTGCAGTGGTGTTCGGGCAGTGTAGGGGGTCGTGCTGGGGCTGGTGTTTCAGGGTTTAGGGCAGTGCAGTGGTGTTCGGGCAGTGTAGCAGGTCATGCTGGGGCTGGTGTTTCAGGGTTTAGGGCAGTGCAGTGGTGTTCGGGCAGTGTAGGGGGTCTTGCTGGGGCTGGTGTTTCAGAGTCTAGGGCAATGCAGTGGTGTTCGGGCAGTGTAGGGGGTCTTGCTGGGGCTGGTGTTTCAGGGTTTAGGGCAGTGCAGTGGTGTTCGGGCAGTGTAGGGGGTCGTGCTGGGGCTAGTGTTTCAGGGTTTAGGGCAGAGCAATGGTGCTCAGGCAGTGTAGGGGGTTGTGCTGGGGGTGATGTTTCAGGGTTTAGGGCAGTGCAGTGGTGTTAGGGCAGTGTAGGGGGTCGTGCTGGGGGTGGTGTTTCAGGGTTTAGGGCAGTGCAGTGGTGTTCCGGCAGTGTAGGGGGTCGTGCAGGGGGTGGTGTTTCAGGGTTTAGTGCAGTGGTGTTCGGGCAGTGTAGGGGGTCGTGCTGGGGTGGTGTTTCAGGGTTTAGGGCAGTGTAGTGGTGTTCGGGCAGTGTAGGGTGTCGTGCTGAGGGGTGGTGTTTCAGGGTTTAGGGCAGTGCAGTAGTGTTTGTGCAGTGTAGGGGGTCGTGCAGGGGTGGTGTTTCAGGGTTTAGGGCAGTGCAGTGGTGTTCGGCCAGTGTAGGTAGTGTTGCTGGGGTTGGTGTTTCAGGGTTTAGGGCAGTGCAGTAGTTTTCGGGCAGTGTAGGCGGTCGTGCTGGGGCTGGTGTTTCAGGGTTTAGGGCAGTGCAGTGGTGTTTGGGCAGTGTACGGGGTTGTGCTGGGGCTGGTGTTTAAGGGTTTAGGGCAGTGCAGTGGTGTGCGGGCAGTGAACGGGGTTGTGCTGGGGCTGGTGTTTCAGGGTTTAGGGCAGTGCAGTGGTGTTCGGGCAGTGTAGGGGGTCGTGCTGGGGGTGGTGTTTCAGGGTTTAGGGCAGTGCAGTGGTGTTCGGGCAGTGTAGGGGGTCGTGCTGGGGCTGGTGTTTCAGGGTTTAGGGCAGTGCAGTGGTGTTCGGGCAGTGTAGGGGGTCGTGCTGGGGCTGGTGTTTCAGGGTTTTGGGCAGTGCAGTGGTGTTCGGGCAGTGTAGGGGGTCGTGCTGGGGGTGGTGTTTCAGGGTTTAGGGCAGTGCAGTGGTGTTCGGGCAGTGTAGGGGGTCTTGCTGGGGGTGGTGTTTCAGGGTTTAGGGCAGTGGTGTTCGGGCAGTGTAGGGGGTCTTGCTGGTGGTGATGTTTCAGGGTTTAGGGCAGTGCAGTGCTGTTCGGGCAGTGTAGGGGGTCTTGCTGGGGGTAGTGTTTCAGGGTTTAGGGTGGTGCAGTGGTGTTCGTGCAATGTAGGGGGTCGTGCTGGGGGTGGTGTTTCAGGGTTTAGGGCAGTGCAGTAGTGTTCGGGCAGTGTAGGGGGTCGTGCAGGGGTGGTGTTTCAGGGTTTAGGGCAGTGCAGTGGTGTTCTGGCAGTGTAGGGGGTCGTGCTGGGGCTGGTGTTTCAGGGTTTAGGGCAGTGCAGTGGTGTTCGGGCAGTGTAGGGGGTCTTGCTGGGGGTGGTGTTTCAGGGTTTAGGGCAGTGGTGTTCGGGCAGTGTAGGGGGTCTTGCTGGGGGTGATGTTTCAGGGTTTAGGGCAGTGCAGTGGTGTTCGGGCAGTGTAGGGGGTCTTGCTGGGGGTAGTGTTTCAGGGTTTAGGGCAGTGCAGTGGTGTTCGTGCAGTATAGGGGGTCGTGCTGGGGATGGTGTTTCTGGGTTTAGGGCAGTGCAGTAGTGTTCGAGCAGTGTAGGGGGTTGTGCAGGGGTTGGTGTTTCAGGGTTTAGGGCAGTGCAGTGGTGTTCGGGCAGTGTAGGGGGTCGCGCTGGGGGTGGTGTTTCAGGGTTTAGGGCAGTGCAGTGGTGTTCGGGCAGTGTAGGGGGTCATGCACGGGGTGGTGTTTCAGGGTTTAGGGCAGTGCAGTGGTGTTCGGGCAGTGTAGGGTGTTGTGCTGGGGCTGGTGTTTCAGGGTTCAGGGCAGTGCAGTGGTGTTCGGGCATTGTAGGGGGTCGTGCAGGGGCTGGTGTTTCAGGGTTTAGGGCAGTGCAGTGGTGTTCGGGCAGTGTAGGCGGTCGTGCTGGGGCTGGTGTTTCAGGGTTTAGGGCAGTGCAGTGGTGTTCGGGCAGTGTAGGGGGTCGTGCTGGGGTTTCAGGGTTTAGGGCAGTGCAGTGGTGCTCGGGCAGTGTAGGGGGTCGTGCTGGTGGTGATGTTTCAGGGTTTAGGGTAGTGCAGTGGTGTTCGGGCAGTGTAGGGGGTCGTGCAGGGGCTGGTGTTTCAAGGTTTAGGGCAGTGCAGTGGTGTTCGGGCAGTGTAGGGGGTCGTGCTGGGGCTGGTGTTTCAGGGTTTTGGGCAGAGCAGTGGTGTTCGGGCAGTGTAGGGGGTCATGCTGGGGGTAGTGTTTCAGGGTTTAGGGCAGTGCAGTGGTGTTCGGGCAGTGTAGGGGGTCGTGCTGGGGGTGGTGTTTCAGGGTTTAGGTCAGTGCAGTGGTGTTCGGGCAGTGTAGGGGGTCATGCTGGGGGTGGTATTTCAGGGTTTAGGGCAGTGCAGTGGTGTTCGGGCAGTGTTGGGGGTCGTGAAGGGGGTGGTGTTTCAGGGTTTAGGGCAGTGCAGTGGTGTTCGGGCAGTGTAGGGGGTCGTGCTAGGGGTGGTGTTTCAGGGTTTAGGGCAGTGCAGTGGTGTTCGGGCAGTGTAGGGTGTCATGCAGGGGCTGGTGTTTCAGGGTTTAGGGCAGTGCAGTGGTGTTCGGGCAGTGTAGGGGGTCGTGCTGGTGGTAGGGTTTTAGGGTTTAGGGTAGTGCAGTGGTGCTTGTGTAGTGTAGGGGGTCGTGCTGGGGGTAGTGTTTTAGGGTTTAGGGTAGTGCAGTGGTGTTTGTGTAGTGTAGGGGGTCATGTTTTAGGGTAGTGCAGTGGTGTTTTGGTAGTGTAGGGGGTCGTGCTGGGGGTAGTGTTTTAGGGTTTAGGGTAGTGCAGTGGTGCTTGTGTAGTGTAGCGGGTCGTGCTGGGGGTAGTGTTTTAGGGTTTAGGGTAGTGCAGTGGTGTTTGTGTAGTGTAGGGGGTCGTGTTTTAGGGTCGTGCAGTGGCGTTTGGGTAGTGTAGGGGGTTGTGCTGGGGGTAGTGTTTTAGGGTTTAGGATAGTGCTGTGGTGTTTGTGTAGTGTAGGGGGTCGTGCTGGGGGTAGTGTTTTAGGGTTTAAGGTAGTGCAGTGGTGTTTTTGTAGTGTAGGGGGTCATGTTTTAAGATGCAATGCTCCAATACCTGACCAGTCTGCACTACATAAAACTGCAAAAAAACTAAAAATAAAAAGTGTTTTGCACACTTTTGTCATTGGGCTATATGTGGGCTACATCTGGGAAATATTTGTGCTACATTTGGGCTCTTTTTCACTGGTGGCCATCTTGGAAGACTTCTTTGTTATGAAGTTTCCTAATTTCTTCATTTACTGCAGTCTCCTCAGTAGGAAATGCTTTCAGTTTTTACTTTGATTCCATCAAGAAGGCATTCAGATGTGTCTCACATCTGCCATAAATTCAGAATGTTAGCACTCTAGTTGCTCATTAGATCACTGGAGTAAAGCTACTGCTCACCAGGGAGTTAACTGGTAGTCTGCTGCTGGTATTGAAAGTGAGATCTCACTTAAAACATGCCCTAATTTTTCTTTCTGCAGCACTAACCATAATTTCTATTTCAAAAAGAACCCCTCATTTTGTTCCTTTTTAAATTAAATGTTTTAAGTGTTACCGGTTTATTCCAATCAAGATGGCTTCAGGTGTGCCATACTTTTGTCATAAGTAAGGCTGTTAGCGCTCTAGTTGTTCTTTAGAACACTCTGGGAAGCTGCAGTAGAACACAAAGGCATCAACTGGCAGGCTGTTCCTGTTGAAATATAACAGGAAGATATTTGAGATCACACTTGAAATATGTCCTAATTTTTCTTTCTACAGCACTAACCATAATTTCTATGACAAAATGAACCCCATCATTTTGTTCCTTTTTAAATTAAATGTTTTAAGTGTTACCAGTTTATTCCAATCAAGATGGCTTCAAGTGTGCCATACTTTTGTCATAAGTAAGGCTGTTAGCACTCTAGTTGTTCTTTAGAACACTCTGGGAAGCTGCAGTAGAACACAAAGGCATCAACTGACAGGCTGCTCCTGTTGAAATATAACAGGAAGATATTTGAGATCACACTTGAAACATGTCCTAATTTTTCTTTCTACAGCACTAACCATAATTTCTATGACAAAATGAACCCCATCATTTTGTTCCTTTTTAAATTAAATGTTTTAAGTGTTACCAGTTTATTCCAATCAAGATGGCTTCAGGTGTGCCATACTTTTGTCATAAGTAAGGCTGTTAGCGCTCTAGTTGTTCTTTAGAACACTCTGGGAAGCTGCAGTAGAACACAAAGGAATCAACTGACAGTCTCTGCCCTTGTTGGATGTACATGTTTTACTGAGAATGTCAGACTTCATTCTCACATGAGTGAGAAAGATAATGTGAATTTACAGAAAATATGCTCTCATTTTAGCTTCTGGAGCACCTTCCAAACCTCCATGGGACAAGCATGAGAAAATAGTGTTCTCTCAAACATGATTCATGATATCCCAGCAGAAGATTTTTCACATGGTAAAATCACCTTAGAATACACCACAATTCCTAAAATTAGTATGGTACCATCAACAAATAAATTCTAATGTAACTAAAGCCTGTTATCACCCTTTATAGTTCTCCTTTTGGTGACCCTCAAAATCTTCTATTCACTACAATGCATTTCAATGAGGTACTATCATTTATATTGGTCCCAAGATGGCTGCCAGCAATTCCAGGATGAAGTGCTGACAGCCAATCAGATCTCACGATGAAATGTGTGGTTAGGCTCCGCCCAGATATATATGTGACTTTACTTTTGATTTTCTCAGGAACTACTGAACGGATTTACACCATTTAAGCAAAAGGCACGACACTGAACCAAGGGCTACCTCTTTGCCAAATTTGGTGTAATTCCGTTCAGCAGTTCGGGCTGTAGCTGCGACTAAAGGTTCCTATGGAAAAATGAATGGGGAAAACGTGTTTTGGGACCCCCTTTTTTCTCGGCCCCCGCTTGACGTATCACCCCGAGACTTTCAGGATAGGAGCGGACCGGAGCGCCCCAACAAGTTGGAAACTTTCGCGAAGATTCGTCAACCGGCGCCAACGTTATTTCAAATAGAATGTCGCGGATTTCCTATGGATAATAGGTTTTAACTATAACTATCTACTGGCGACCGCCAGTAGATAATATATATATATAACTTACTACGCACACCGGTCAACTGAGAGAGAGGTCTGACAGGAGAGGGCAGTCCCACACACTGCTTCACACATCTGTCATCTGAGGTGTCTCAAAGGAGAGGCCAGTCCATGCACACACCTTACTATGCTAATTCATCATCTGAGAGAAAAGTCTGACAGGAGAGGCTAGTCCATGTACACACCCTAATATGCACACCCGTCCTCTGAGAGAGAGGTTTGGCAGGAAATGGCAGTCCCTCCTTACTCACTACTACCACACCGGTCATCTGAAAGAGAGGTCTTTCCGGAGAGGCTAGTCTCATACCACACACCCTACTACGCACACCCGTCATCTGAAAAGGAGGTTTGGAATGAGAGGTCTGTCAATCCCCACACCTCACTACTGTAACCTGTCATCTAAGAGAGATGTCTGACCGGAGAAGCCTGTCCAGCTACACATCCTACTACACACTCCTGTTATCTGAGAAAGAGGTCTGGAAGGAGAGGGCAGCCCCTCCCCACACACTACTATGCACACTCATTAACAGAGACAGAGATCTGAAAGTAGAGGCCAGTCTATTCATGCAGTCTACTATGCACACACATCATCTGAGAAACGGGCCTGACAGGGGAGAGCAGTACCTCCCCACAAACTACTATGGATACTTGTAATTCAAGAGAGAGGTTTGAAAGGAGAGGGTACTCCCTCCTCACTCCCTAGTATGCACAACTATAATCCAAGAGAGGGTTCTCAGTGGAGGGGCTAGTTCCTTCCATATCCTACTATTGTCCTACAATTGTGTTGTGATCCCGTGAGAGATTCACGAGAGCAGTGTGCAAGCTTCAGGGATTGAAACTTGCTGCATGGGATACGTTCAATCTCGGGAAACCAGCATGGAAAATTACAGGGCCTGACACAAGGTGTGTTACGGTCACGCGACAGTCTTGCAAAATTGTATGGGAAGAAGTAAACAAAAAGGCCCAAGGCTCAACCAATAGTTACCATTCTTATTACAGGATTGAATAAATATTGTGATGTGATTGGGGGCAGAACCAAAGATAGATCAGTTTGTTCTTGGTGCTTTGAAGGAGAAGGAAGTCTGTTTGAGTTGCGCCCAGCAGAAGTTCATTTATTTGGAGCTGAAAGAGACTGGTGTGTTTATCTGCATTTAAGAAAGATCTCTGAGTTCAGGTAATGAATAATATATTTTATAATCTTTGTTGTGAAGTGTCAGTAAGTGTACTAATGTTGGTAAACTTATTCTACAGCATGTTTACAGAGAGAAAAGCTGTTTGGGGGAGGTGTAGATCTCTTACTATACAATACAATACAATAACATTTATAAAGCACACAGCTGCATCTGAAGAGGCATCCCAGTGGTAGAGGCTTGAAAGTGGAACAGTCAACTAAATGAACCAGAGAACAGGAGGCCTATACATCAAAGAGATAAGTCTTCAGAAACTTACAAAAAACTGGTTAGGTAGGCATGAAACTAAGAGTCGAAGGCAATGAGTTCTAGAGTTTGGCCATCAAGAAGAAAAAGGAGCGACCATCTCTTCTTGCCTTGCTGATGCTGGGAAAATGTAAAAGTGTTTGTCTTTTGGAGCGCATTGATCGCCTCAGTTGGTAGGGATGCCGTCTTCTTAAATATAAAGGGCCTTTTTGCTCACAAGCTCTGAAAGCGATTATTAGTGCTTTGAATTTGTGCTGCTAGCAATGGGCAGACAATGTGCACTGTGCAAGGAGGCTGAGACAACTGAGTGAGCCAGGATCTTCAGGATCAACAGAACTGCAGCATTCCTAAGGATCTGCAGGCAGTATAGCAGATACCAAGGGTAGACCTAAATAAAGGCTATTTGCATAATCTAGCTTTGAGGTTACCAAGGCACGAATGATGAATTCATGATTTTTCTCAGGAATCAGATGGAGCATCTCTCTGTTAGATTTCAGTGCGAGGAAAAAACTGTCTGACACAGATCTAACCTGAGGTTCAAAAGATAGGCTGGAATCAAATTTGACGCCTAGATTTCTTACCACAGATGATGGAGTGGGGGTGCCTAGCTCCGAGGGCCACCAGTTGTAGGCATCTGGGTGACTTTTTGTGCCAAAGAAGAGTATCTCTGTTTTGTCAGAGTTTAATTTGCGACAACTAACATTCATCCATTCGCCAACGGCCCTCAGCCATTCCTTGAAAGTGGTCATTGCTCCCATATCCTTCTCTTGGAATGAAAGCATCAACTACATGTCGTCGGCATACAAGATCACCCTCACACCCCAAGCCTCCACTGTCGTGTGGTTGCATAGGCCCTGTGCCCAAATACTTTCGTTTTGCATGTTAAAATTTAAAGTTGACATCTTTTGCCGTAAGTAAATTTATTGACCGTTTGATTATTTAAAATCTTTACAGTAAAATAGGCATAAAAATTAGCAAAACTCCCCTCTGCACCCCCGTCCCTCAAACCCTCAAGTCTCATAGCAGCATGGGTCCCGCTGTTCATACGATCTCACAGTTTGTTATTAGTTCATACCTTCCGGTGATCAAGCATATTTTATGTTGTGTAGCATTTATAAAAACCAATTCAAAATATGTGATTTCAGAGCTCTTGTAATTAAACACAGGAAACCTAACAATAATTCATTAGTGGGCGCCATTGGCGGTAAAAACCCACTTCCCAGGTTCGGGGCATGTGTCGCTGCCCTTAGAATGTTCGAGTGCAAGAAGTCAGAGATGGAATGGTATTTGCTTGCGCCTCAATGCTGTCGTGGTGTCTTGACAGCCTTTTTAAACAATGACCTTTTAACACATTTTTCTTGCATGTTAGCGTACTCAGAAAATCATTGCTTACATATACATTTCCTCGTAGGCACATTATCATCTCCTGGAACACTGTGCTAGGTCCCAGGTGCTCTGTGAAAAGTATGTTAGGAATTGTTGTGGCAGGACTAGAGCTCGGGCACCAAATGTGTGGGTTAGTATAATATATAAACCGAACGTGACTTTGCTTAGCCAGAGGAGCATTTTTATAGGATTGCCGTTGTCACTCTGTGCCTAAATTCTAGCCCCACTGGATTCCATTCCTATCCTGAGAAGGACAGCTGCCTCCTCTATACTAAACCTGGATATCGGATGATACACAAATACAAGTAAATGGGGAGTTATACCACTCCAAGGGATTTGGCAGATTAGCACACTTATGCTCATCATGGTAGACAGAGCTAGATAGGAGTACCATTATATGGAGTCAAATAATCGGATTGTACAATAGTTGAATTATTCATCCTGTTTACTATTCTTGTCATGCTGGTGACATTGATTTGCTTCATTCTATTAATCATTGCATCGCATATATTCCAGTTGCCTCATTAAATATTTGAAAAGCCACTTGTGTATCTCTTGTATTCCTCTTTGGGCATGTCTGAGTTATAAACAAAAGGGTAAGATTTGTTTCCATGATTTCCTTGGCGAAATTAGAGTTGTCATGTTCTGATGTTGCAAACACAATCCGATACCTTGCCAGGTTTAGAGGTCCAGATGACACACTGTAAGCTAGTCAGGGAACCAAGTCAACATATTCTGATGGTATGTGTGGACTTAGTCCCACATAGTTTTGACGCTTATGTTGCCCAAACACACAGGGGCATATTATCAAGCCCCAGCGATAATTATCGCTGAGCGCGCTTAGCGCGCTTTTAATTAACGTCCGCTAGAGCTGGAATATATCGCCAAGCTAGCGCTGTATTATCAACGCTTAGCGCAATGGCGATAAATATTCCAGCGATAGCGGGGTTTTCCATGGAACATTGCTGGTTTTCCAGCGATGTTCCATGGAAAACAGCGATAAGCTTGATGATAGGCCCTGTGGCCTTAGCCCCACAATCCACCTCCCATGTTAGGTATGCCTTAGTCAGGAATTTAACAGACGTTAAATTCCTGAGTTAAGGCAGAGTTAGCGCGATCTAAATTATCGCTACGCCTCGTTGTTAATATCGCGAAGCTGCCTTCGCGATATTTACCCATGTTGTTTTCACAGCCACGCCTACTTTGCATCTCATTATCGATGCAAGGTGTGTGAAAAACGGGAGGTAAGTCAAGGAAACACGTGCTAGCGTGTCCTTGTAAATAATGCGATATAATTATCGCCTCTTTGCGCCAGAAAAACGGACGCTAAAGCGGCAATAATTGTATCGCCGGCCCTTGGTAATATGCCCCACAGTCTTACTAAGAAATTAAGAGCCAAACGACACCAGGGAAGGCAAGTAGATATTAAAAAGAGTCTAGCACAGGACAGAGCCCTAGGGCACTCCACATTGAAGTGGTTTGGCAGAGGACGTGAAGGGAAGGAGAACAACCTTTTGGGATCTTCCCTCTAGATAGGATTTGAGCCAGGTCTAGGCCAAGCCGTGGACACCCACACTTTGTAGCTTTTCCAGGAGAATGGAGTGGGAGACAGTATCAAAGGCCACTGACAACTCAAGAAGGATAACCATGGCTGCCGCCCTATGATCAAGACTGTCCTTAATGAATTTAACGACCTCCAGGTGGGAAAATTCTGTGCTGTATCCTGCACGAAAGCCTGACTGAGTTTCGTGAAGCAGGTTGTTATGTTCCACAAAATGGGATAGTTGTCAGTTGACCAACTCCGCCAACATTTTGACAGCAACAGGCAGCAGAGAAATAGGCCTGGAGTTTCCATGCACCTTGGGTACTGCATTACCTTTCTTCAGTAGGGGTAGAAGCCTGCTTCCAACTCTGTGGCACTATAGCTGCCCCAAGAGAGGTGTTCAACAATTTATTAAAGATGGGATTGATCCTCGGCACAGCAAGTTTAAGAATATCTGGAGTGCATGGGCCAAGAGGTTGCCAGTAGAATAGAAGAGTCCTCTAGGGAAACGGGTTCGATATTGGTCAGCAACAGGCCAGGAGAATTACTCCTATGCATGATGGGGGTGGGTGACTCTTGAGGGGAAATCTGTAATAAATCACTTTAATTTTTTTTTTTTTAATAGAATGTAGAGAGATATCAGCAAGTATTGCAGATTATGTTGAAAAATGAAGTGTTCCAACTGTATATACTTGTAGGTAAAAGAGGCCATATTCCTCAAATTATAAAAAAAATGAATGTGATATGTGTTAATAAAAGCCCTAGTGTTTCTATGATCCTTGCTGTACATATACTTTAGCCCTTTGAGATGTTTGAGTGGTGATATTGCTATTTCTAGAGTGAACTACTGTGCTCAGTGTTAGCAAAGGTGTCTCAAGAGGAATGTGTTACTTTATGAACTTTTATTAAATCAGGTTTGATGACATGTTATAATTTATTTGTGAAAAAAATTCACTGGGTGAGGGTGTGGAATTTTTATGGAGAAAGAAATAACATGCTAGTGGTACACTAGATATAAGTATGTGATTGTGGGTGAAAGATGTAGAAAACTTCACAGAATACAGTAATGAATGGCTGTTATGATGTATTGACTAGAATGTAACTTTTAATTTTGGGGAATATTTTCTCTTTTTGTAGGAGGAAAATGGAAAACAGAAGTTGTGAACAAGTAAACTACCATGTGAGAAAATATATGGAGAAGAAAAAGAAGTCTTGTTCACTTTTGAAAAAAACAAGGAATAATTATTCTGCAGAAAGTGAGGAAAAAACTATTCATTGGAGAAGTGATATTGTTTGTATTGTATAAGGAGACATTTGTGATCTTGCACAAGCTTGTAATGTGTAGGATACTTGTCTCTGAGGAAATACGTATCTGCTTACAGAAACAGCAAAAATTAGCTTTATTAAGATAAGTAGGATTATCGTCTTGTTCAGCAGTGAATACCTGGGGAGGCACAGTGTATCCAGGTTGAAAAGCTCTGCAGTTCAGCAGCACAAGCTAACTCTACCGAGCTAGCCTTTGTAAACTCATTTTAAAAAACTGTATGCATGAGAAACTTTGCTGAAACTTTTTTGCTAGCTGTTCTAAAAGAAACTGCCATACCAAAGACTCTTTGCCAGGCTGAGGTGGTGCAGTTACACCAGGCTGCTCATCATAATGCGATGAAGACACTATAAATTAGCAAAGTTGGTGGTGGATATAGTTTGTTAATGTAATTGTTGTTATTTTAGTTTTGTAATATTGTTAATTTTTCTTTTTGTAATAAAAAAGTTTAAAGTTTTCACCTGCATACCCTCACAGGTGACAAGAAAGGCTGTACAAATCTACTAATTCATTGATTAAAGTTAATACTGATTTCTTTGCTTAATAGTTGTTATAGATTTGAATATTATTACAGTATTGTAATGTTGACTAAAACTGGCAGTTCCATCTTCCGGGATTGCAGTTCTTTTACATATGTTACTATATATGCTGGTGACTCTGAGTCTCAGCAGAAAAGTGTGTCCCTGTGCACACTCTACTACACCTCCTTGTCTCCAAAAGGGAGAGGTCTGAAGGAGAGGTAAGTGTGTCCCCCACATTCAACTATCCACACCAATCAACCAAGATGCAGTTCTCATCGGAGAGGATACTCCATTTCTCTACTCTATTACCCACAGCCTACTTTGCACACACAATAATCCGGGGGGATGTCTCAGCTGACAGGGTAGTGTGTTTGCATATCATAGTGTCTATAGTTGTTCTTAGCATAGAGGTGATTTCATGCCACACCTTACTTGTACATCAGTCATCCTGGGGAGAGCTGTGACTAGAGAGGTAAGCTAGTTTTTACAGCCTAATTTACATACCCATCATTCAAGACACAGGTCACAGGAGAATGGACAGTCTCTCCCCACACTGTACTATGAAAGCTTATCATGCAAGAGAGATGTGTCAGCAAAGATGGCACTTCCTCCACAGTCTACTATGCATTCTTGTAAGCATGGGAAGAGGTATGAGCAGAGAGATAAATTGTTCCTCAAACTCTACTACAGATACCTCTCACCCTGGTAAGATGTGTTAGTGGACAGCTCACTCCATTCCCAGACAGTACTACATATCACTGTTTCTGTAGGGGAAGGTATAAGTACAGAGGCCATTGCTTTCCCACATCATACTGTACACTCATGTTGTCCTGGAGATAGGTGTTAGAGGAGAAGACAATGTTTCCCTACACATTAAAGAACATATCTGGCATGATGAATCTACTTGAGTGGCAGCATGATTAGCTAGAGAAGTGGCATCCTTTGGTTCTCCACGTGGTGCCGTTTGCACTGATTTTTCAGGGTGGAATGAGCTCCCGCGCAAAGAGATCAGAGGAAGCAGCGCACCGTGCCGAATTCCACCCATTCATGGAACTCTGTGGAACCTCACATAATTCTGCTGAGTTCCATGGAGTAAAACTCCACACGTTCTGCCCACCCCTATTTTGAACTTTAGAAAATAATGTCTTTCGTGGTTGTAAAAATATATGGAATCTATTTTCTTTCATTGATAATTGTCTAGTTCCCCTCATTTCTTATGACTAAACCTCATCCTATTTAATTGCAAACATGTAAGTTTGAAGTAACCTTTTGCTCCTAATATGAGCAAAGATGAGCGTCATGAGAAGATGTTAGCACAGTCTCAGAGGTTGTTTCAGTCTTCTCTGTGCTATCAATGTAGTAAGTAAACACCCCAGAACAAGCAAAAGAAATGCCTCCTAGGCGTCATCTCTTTAACCACAGTCACTCATTGTTGATCCATGTCCCCAAGTGCTGATATCTGAGCCACGTACCTAAGAGTGGCCTATATAGTTCAATGGTTTACCTGAAAGTCAAGCTGGCTTTCAACTTTAGGACCTCAATTCAAATGCCAATAAGGTTTGTAGTGATCCAAATTGAGTATGTTTTTACGATTTATGTGGTGATATAAGTGACATAAGTTGTCAGTCTCAATGCAGTTGCTAATTGGTCAAGTTAGACTATATGTTTAGAGCTTTTTGTAGGTCTGACTGTATACAGCTCTTTCTGTCTTTGATCGAATGCCATGAACATTCAATATGCACAGAGAAGAACAATATGTCGGTTCCCTTCAGCCAATGCTTGCTGAAAGTGTCATTCTCATTTTGGAACAAAACATGTTACTGTCATTTCATGTTGAAGCAGCCAACATTGAGATATGTCGTTTTGCTGCTTTATTCGAAAGGATCCATGAGGCAAAAAAGAAACTTTGAAAATGGGTAATGGTACGCAAGCAGAGTCCATTGCAGTCAGTCACAAATGCCCATAGGAGCACACTTCTTGAGGCTTTGGTGAGTGGCATATACACTGCCAAAGAAAAATGTGCCAATTAGTTGATAATGTGACAGTCAACTTGGAAAAGTAATATGAAGAGATACTGGGGGCATTACCATTTCAATATAGCTGCCACTCTTAGCAACGGTTCCTGGATTAGTATTTGACAGTTGTTATGAGAACCACCAAAGACTAAGCAAGTGCAGTACCAAGCATAGCTGATTCTCTTGGTCAGCACAAGCAGCAAACCCTGATAATCCTGGCAGTTTTCTGTATTTGGTTAATGCAGAGGAAGGGAGGAACGTCGTGTGCTGCATGTGCACAGTGTGCTATGTGGCCCATTCTGACAGACGTGCAAGTTTTAGTCTTCTTCAATTAATGCAGCCACTGGCTGTGCAGGTTGTTCCAGGAAGTGACTTGGGTCAATTTCTTTGGCCTTTATTGGTGTCTTCTCCTGTACTCATGTGAATGAGTTCTTCATTGCTATGGTGAGCGTCTCTGAGGTTAACCGAATGCTGAAAATATTTGCTAAGTGCCATTTCTCTTTTGTGCAGTTAAGGAGCCAGTTACACTGAAGTGTGGGGACACTGTCTGCCATGGCTGATTAGTTCTGTGTTTCTACAGCAGGGAAAAAAAATCTTCTCTTTCCTTAAGCATAGAGCCCCAGGCTGATCAGGAGCTGCTGATGATTGTGCATTTATTTCATTGGATTTTAATTCTTAGTGGTATAGCTTTTAGCCACAGAATGTGTTACCCTTATTGTCGCATTGCAATTTGCCATTCTTGGCTCACCACTCAACTGAGCTATTTATCCCATGTGCCATTGTAGTTGTAGCTGTTCCTAGATTGTGGTTCAGAGGCTACTCACATTTTGATTGTAGGATGCAGAACATTTTCTTTGATGGGATCCAACTTCAAGATATCTCATTTTCTTTTCTGGATTAGCAAATTGACTATGAGCATATGCTTCTGAGAAGCCATCGTTACTCAAATAAAATTCACATTTGGCCATGGCGTGCTTCCCCCATTGCACCTGAATGAGGGATACAATAGATCATCGTGGTTTCAGGTGCACTTGGTGGGTTACAGTCTATCACTTTGGTGCAAAGTTGGAGTTTTGGACCCTCCATCATGCACCTGCATTAACTGATAATTAGAATAGAATTCTGTGCACTGGATGGTAATCCATATCATTATCTTTTTCTTTATAGTTGATGTCCAGCATGTCCATCTATATATTTAGACACTGACAAAGGCTTATAGCCAAAATGCGCTTGTCTGAGCGTTTGTTTATGGCTCTTTAACATATTTATGGCAATATAGTCCCGTGAGTGCACGATCCTTTCTTCAAACGCACATCCGGGTGATTTTCCATCATCATCCTCAAAGCACCCACCATGTAAGTGGCATGGCAGCGTAAAGGTGCAGCTGGTGAAACGGATATATATATATGGTGGGTGCTGCGAGGATGATGACAGATATATATATATATATATTCACTGAAAAAACCATAGGTTTCAGATATGTTATAGTTAGAAATTAGCATTTAAAAAACCTTTGAAATTCACTGAAAAAACCATAGGTTTTAGGGACAGTTATAGTTAGTTGGACATTTTACTCGTACAAAACCCGTGAAATTCCCCCGTTATAGTTAGTTCAGCTAACTATAACTCTCGCAATGCACTGCTGATGATGTCACATATTACATCACTCATGACATGGTCAGTGACATCACTGATGACATCACTGATGACATCTCAAATGACATCACTGATGACATCATCCAGTGACTGTGTGTTTCTGTAAAGTTTAAATATTTTTAATATATATAGGAAAAGACGTATTGAAGAATGAGTGGGTGTGTAAGTGTCTGTATGGATGATTTAGTAGGTGCGTGACTGACTCTATAAGTGAGTGATTTAACGTATCTTTCTGAATGCATGGGTTAGTGCCTAAACTGGGTGAATGTCTGTATCCGTCTGTCTGTTGCTGTGTAAGTGGCTGCATGGGTTTGTGAATAGCTACATGAGTGTCTATAAGAGTTATTGATTTGTTGTCTGAGTATCTGTATGGGTGCCTGAGTGTTTGTGTGGATGGGGTGTGTGCGACTGTGCATAGATGTGTGAGTGGGTGATTCACTGGGTGGATGGTTTCAAGAGTGCATCTGTGATAGACTGTATGGGTGGGTAAGTGTGTGTAAGAGTGTGTTAGTGCGTGAATGTATGTCCCAGTGGTACATGTGTGAGTAACTACATATGTGAAAGGCAGTATATATGTGTGTTGGAGTATATAAATAGCTATAAGCGAGAGTGAGTGATTGTGATAGTGGCTGTATGGATGAGTGTGTGCTTGTATCAGTGATTATATAAGAGCGTAACAATGTGCTAGTATTTGTATGATTAAGTGAGCTGGTGTGTGTATAACTGTATAGGTGAGTAAATGGCAGTGTGTTTAATTATTTGCATGACTGACTAGGTGTGTGAGTACCTCTATGGATGAGTGGCGGTGTTTGAGTGTCTATATAGGAGTAAGAGTGCATATGATAGTCCTGTACTGAGTGACCATAAGTATGAGTGACTGTACGGGTGAGTGAGTGGATGTGTGTGTGTAGACCTAAGAATCAGTGAGTGGGTATGTAGTTATTGGTGTTGGAGTGTCTATGGTTTTGCGAATGGCAGTCTGTAATTTAGATTGGGTGTATCAAAGGTTATATTAGGGTGTGAAGAGCTGCATCAGATTATCACGTGGATGATGTCATCAGTGATGTCATTTGAGATGTCATCAGTGATGTCATCAGTGATGTCACTGACCATGTCATGAGTGATGTAATATGTGACGTCATCAGCAGTGCATTGCGGGGCGCGAGTTATAGTTAGCTGAACTAACTATAACGGGGAATTTCACGGGTTTTGTACGAGTAAAATGTCCAACTAACTATAACTGTCCCTAAAACCTATGGTTTTTTCAGTGAATTTCAAAGGTTTTTTAAATGCTAATTTCTAACTATAACATATCTGAAACCTATGGTTTTTTCAGTGAATTTCAAAGGTTTTTTAAATGCTAATTCCTAACTATAACATGTCTGAAACCTACGGTTTTTTCAGTGAATTTCAAAGGTTTTGTAAATGACAATTTTTAAATGTATTAATTGTTATATTAATTTTTTTCATACTGATTTACTACATTTTTAGAAACAATTTTTTTTACATATTTTATTTTTTAAATTACATTGTAATTACATTATACATTACATTACAAAAATACTTTCTCAGAATGAATTACTTTAGTTTAAATACTTTGCACATAGGCAATAGACTTTTAAGTACAGTAGTTACAGTTGTTGCAATGGGCAACACATTTTCAAACACAATGCAACATTCAGCTCAATGTGAATTTCTAGTTAAATGCAATTAGTTACTTTATGGATTACTTTTCTAACCACAGGACTGGATCCTAGATTCAGTCCTGGTACATCTCCTGTAAACAGTTGAGTAAAAGCGTTTTGGTTACAGTCGTGATTTTTAAGGAATATTATTGTATTTTAAAAGTTGACACTTAGAAACTTTTTCTCATAGAATCACCAATGTTATCCTATGGAAGGAAATTCACTTAGCAGGTAAAAACTGTTATCGTTACTTTTTCTTACTCAGTGTTGGATCCTGGATCCAGCACTGGTGCATCTCCTGTAAACAGTTGAAAGACTGCGTTTAAGTCATACAGGCGATTTTTAAGGAATATTTGTAGTTTGTGAAAATCGACACTTTGAAACTTTTCTGCTGAAAACCAGACAATGGATTCCTATGGAAGAAAATATAAGTTACTGGTAAGTACGGTTAAAATTACTTTTCAGGGTCAGTGCTGGGCTAAAAGATGCAGCACTGGGTTCTCTCCTGATAACAGGTGAGTAAATTGGAATTCGTACTTTGGTTGATTTTAGAGGAATATTATAAAGTTCCAAAACTCCACACTTAGAAGAATTTCCAAGTGAAACCAGTCAATGTTAGCCTATGAAGGAAATTCAAGTTACCGGTAAGTACGGTTAAAATTACTTTTCAGGACCAGTACTGGGCTGAAAGATGCAGCACTGAGGTCTCTCCTGATAACAGGTGAGTAAATCAGAATTCGGATTTCGGCTGATTTTAGAGGAATATTTGTATGTTTCAAAAATCAACACTTAGAAACTTTTTCAGCAAAAAGCAGGCAATGATATCCTATGGAAGGAAATTCAAGTTACTGGTAAGTACGGTTAAAATTACTTTTGAGGATCAGTACTGGGCTGAAAGATGCATCACTGAGGTCTCTCCTGATAACAGGTGAGTAAATCGGAATTCGTATTTCGGCTGATTTTAGAGGAATATTTTAAAGTTCCAAAACTCCACACTTAGAAGAATTTCCAAGTGAAACCAGTCAATGTTAGCCTATGGAAGGAAATTCAAGTTACTGGTAAGTACGGTTAAAATTACTTTTCAGGACCAGTACTGGGCTGAAAGATACAGCACTGAGGTCTCTCCTGATAACAGGTGAGTAAATCGGAATTCGTATTTCGGCTGATTTTAGAGGAATATTTTAAAGTTCCAAAACTCCACACTTAGAAGAATTTCCAAGTGAAACCAGTCAATGTTAGCCTATGAAGGAAATTCAAGTTACCGGTAAGTACGGTTAAAATTACTTTTCAGGACCAGTACTGGGCTGAAAGATGCAGCACTGAGGTCTCTCCTGATAACAGGTGAGTAAATCAGAATTCGGATTTCGGCTGATTTTAGAGGAATATTTGTATGTTTCAAAAATCAACACTTAGAAACTTTTTCAGCAAAAAGCAGGCAATGATATCCTATGGAAGGAAATTCAAGTTACTGGTAAGTACGGTTAAAATTACTTTTGAGGATCAGTACTGGGCTGAAAGATGCAGCACTGAGGTCTCTCCTGATAACAGGTGAGTAAATCAGAATTCGTATTTCGGCTGATTTTAGAGGAATATTTTAAAGTTCCAAAACTCCACACTTAGAAGAATTTCCAAGTGAAACCAGTCAATGTTAGCCTATGGAAGGAAATTCAAGTTACTGGTAAGTACGGTTAAAATTACTTTTCAGGACCAGTACTGGGCTGAAAGATGCAGCACTGAGGTCTCTCCTGATAACGGGTGAGTAAATCAGAATTCGGATTTCAGCTGATTTTAGAGGAATATTTGTATGTTTCAAAAATCAACACTTAGAAACTTTTTCAGCAAAAAGCAGGCAATGATATCCTATGGAAGGAAATTCAAGTTACTGGTAAGTACGGTTAAAATTACTTTTGAGGATCAGTACTGGGCTGAAAGATGCAGCACTGAGGTCTCTCCTGATAACAGGTGAGTAAATCGGAATTCGTATTTCGGCTGATTTTAGAGGAATATGTTAAAGTTCCAAAACTCCACACTTAGAAGAATTTCCAAGTGAAACCAGTCAATGTTAGCCTATGGAAGGAAATTCAAGTTACTGGTAAGTACGGTTAAAATTACTTTTCAGGACCAGTACTGGGCTGAAAGATACAGCACTGAGGTCTCTCCTGATAACAGGTGAGTAAATCGGAATTCGTATTTCGGCTGATTTTAGAGGAATATTTTAAAGTTCCAAAACTCCACACTTAGAAGAATTTCCAAGTGAAACCAGTCAATGTTAGCCTATGAAGGAAATTCAAGTTACCGGTAAGTACGGTTAAAATTACTTTTCAGGACCAGTACTGGGCTGAAAGATGCAGCACTGAGGTCTCTCCTGATAATAGGTGAGTAAATCGGAATTCGTAGTAAGGCAGATTTTAGAGGAATATTTGCACAATGGTGAAGGGAGGGGCGGGGCCTGAGGTGACATCTGTGCAAACGCGCCCCGTGGCGCGTTTTAAGTTGGGGATTAAGTCCCCTTGAATCATGAGGTTCCCTAGGGGCCAACTAGCCCACCATGAACCTCCAGTATGCGCCAGGGGCTGCGTTGCAGAGACGTGTAGAGAGGCCACACCCCTTTTACACCTCTCTGCAACGCAGCTCTGTGGCGCTTTCTGGATGTACCTGTTGGGCTAGTTGGCCTCAGAGACCCTCAGGATTGAAGGGATTTAATCCCCATCTTAAAACGCGCCACGGGGCCTGTTTGCACACATGTCACATGAAGCCCCGCCCCTCCCTTCACCACTGTGCAAACGCGCCCTGTGGCGCGTTTTAAGTTGGGGGATTAAGTCCCCTTGAATCCTGAGGGTCCCTGGAGTCCAACTAGCCCACCATATACCTCCAAAAGCGCCACAGAGCTGCGTTGCAGAGAGGTGTAAAAGGGGCGTGGCCTATGTACACGTCTCTGCAAGGCAGCCCCTGGCGCATACTGGAGGTTCCTGGTGGGCTAGTTGGCCCCAGGGACCCCCAGTATTCAAGGGGAATTGCTCTCCCTCTGCAAACGCGCCAGGGGGCGCGTTTGCAGAGTACTGCAGGGAGGGGGCGGGGCCTCCGGCACGATGCCGGTCGTTTTTTTTTCGTTTTTTTTTTTTATTGGAGGGGGCTGCGTGGCCCCCTTCCCTTGCCCACTTTTGGCCCCGGGGACCCCATCCCCGGGGCCTGAGCATTTTCTTTTTTTTTAAATTTAAAAAAAAAAAGCGGGAAGGGGCCCCCCTTCCCTGGGCCTGTATTGGCCCCGGGACACCATCCCCCGGGGCATGGCCTCGATTTTTATTTTTTTATTTGGAGGGGGATGCGTGGCCCCCTCCTCAGGCCATTTAAGGCCCCGGGACCCCATCCCCGGGGCCGGCCTTTCCCTTATTTAAAAAAAAAAAAATTGAACTTTGGGGAGGGGGCTGCGTGGCCCCCTCCCGGGCCACTTATGGCCCTGGGGACCCCATCCCCCGGGGCCTGGCCTCACGTTGGAGACTGTGGGGGTCCCCAATCCCCCACAGTCCCAGCCGGCTCCCCGCCTCCTGCGGAAGCCGGCATTGCTTTTCCACATGGGGAGCAGCTAACATGCTGCTCCCCATGTGGAAAAGCAATTGGTTTGCATTTTGAAAGAGAGAGCAGGTCCCGTCCTGTCATAGCAAACAGCAGTGTCCCGGGGGTGGGCACCCCGGGACACTGCAGGAGCCGGCCCTGGGGGTGGTGGTCCCCAGGGCCATCAAGGGCCATCAAGGGCTCCAGGAGGGGGCCGCGCGGCCCCCTCCCATTCAGTGCACAGCCCCGGGGAGGTGGTGGTCCCGGGGCTTGGGGTCCGTAACGGACCCCCATATTTAAATGTTTAGTGCCCCGGGAGGTGGCGGTCCCGGGGCATGTGGGGGCTAGAGCCCCCACACAGGTTTAAAAAAAAAAAAAAGAAGCCCCGGGGAGGTGGCGGTCCCGGGGCTGCGGGAGGGCTCAGAGCCCTCCCGCCATCATTTTTAAATAAATCCTCGGGGTGGCGGTCCCCGGGGCTTGGGAGCCTTAGAGGCCCCCTACATAAATTAAAACCCCCACCATGCCCCCGGGACTTGGGCCACCCGGGAGCCAATTAACATCGAAGCGCGGGAGACCGCGCTTCGATTTTTTTCGGCAGGATCCGCGCTCCCTGAGCGCATCCTGCCGATTTAAAAAAAAAAAATTGTTTTGCCCAGGGGTCTTTGTGGGACCCCTGAGCAGACCTAGGGGTCAGGGTGTTTCTACCCTGCCCCCTTTGTGCGTTTTGCGCACTTGTTTCTGTCCCTCGGTTCTACCGAGGGACAAAATGGCTGCCAACACTTCCTGATTTGGAGTGTTGACAGCCAATTAGCATGCAGCTCGTGATCGGGAGGGTGCGCGAATCCGACGCAGCCATAGATATATATGTACTTTTACTTTTGATTTTCTCAGCAACTACTGAACGGATTTACACCATTTAACAAAAGGGTTCTTTCTGAACCAAGAACTACCTCTTTGCCAAATTTGGTGTAATTCCGTTCAGCAGTTCGGGCTTGTAGCCGTGTCTAAAGTTTCCTATGGAAAAATGAATGGGGAAAATGCGTTTTGGGACCCCCCTTTTTTCTCGGCCCCCGCTTGACAAATCACCCCGAGACTTTCAGGGTAGGAGCGGACCGGAGCGCCCCACAAAGTTTGAAAATTTTGCGGAGATACGTCAACCGGCAAGAGAGTTATTTCAAATAGAATGTCGCGGATTTCCTATGGAAAATAGGTTCTAACTATAACTATCTACTGGCGACCGCCAGTAGATAATATATATATATATATATATATATATATATATATGGATGTGAATAAAGGGATGCCCGCCGGCTGAAACACAGGACGTGGACAAAGTATGTATGGAAGGGCCACCAACGAGAGGCCCGCCTCTACTGGGAAAACCTACTGAATCGGCCAGGGTTTGTGGGGGTATTTACCCCAGCACGACGTGCTGATTGAGAGACATACAAAGGCAAATTACATACTGATGTGAAGAGTATGTCTGAAATGGGAGCAGTATTTCCGTAACATTGACTGAAACTGAATGTCTTTTGCCACAAGTGGAATTATATCCTGTAAAGGCCTGAAAGAGACATTTCTGGAACAGTAAATGTAACACGAAACAGGGAAGGACAGGGAATTGAAAAGAAAGCAAAAACAAGGCATTATGGGCATTGTGGTCCTGAAAAGTATGAATAACATGCAAAACGAAGACAGTGCTGTAATGAAGTATATTGAATCATGCAACTACTAAAGGTCTTACTTGTGCAACAACTATTGAGAACTCTCACTGTCTGCATATGACATACATGTCGTGAAAATTATGACAATTGAGTGACTATCACTTTAAACAGAACGGCATATGGGTGTCCTAGTCCTTCCTTCCTGTTTGGAGCCATGCTTTTAAAATCAGACGAGTTTTGCATTTAGTGTGTGCATATGATTAAGGCTCATTAGAGTTGAAATGCGTAATTCCATTAATTTTGCCTGGAATAAAAGAACTGTTTAAAAAAAAAAAAAAAAGATGTCTGGAGGGCCTGATTGTACAGCACTGAAGAGTGCATTACTCCATGTTTGGAATATATATATATATCCAATTCTTCCGCTCCATTTCTGCCAAGCCTGGACAAAGAATGGGCACGGATCTCACGATAAGTGGCAATAATTGATTTAATAGTCAGCCATTACGCGTTTCAGCCTGTGCGGACCTTGATCACATGACATTTCAGTGAAAAAAATATATATATATTTATATATATATGTATATGTATATGTGAAATGTATATATATATATATATATATATATATATATATATATATATATATATATTTCACAGTTCTCTCACCGAAAAGATATATCCCCAGGCAAGAGTCACGGCACGACTGCTGGATAAGATAAGTTTGTTTATTTCTTTTTACATACACACCCTGTGCAAGAATAGCAAAATGGACGGTATATATATTCACTGAAAAAAACCACAGGTTTCAGAGATGTTATAGTTAGGAATTAGCAATTAAAAAACCTTAGATATTCACTGAAAAAACTACAGGTTTCAGGGACTTTATAGGTAGGGTGACATTTCACTCGTACAAAACCAGAGAAATTCATCCGTTATAGTTAGCTGAGCTAACTATAACTCGCGCCCCCGCAATGCACTGCCGATGACTTCACATATTACATCACTCATGACATGGTCAGTGACCAATGATGACATCAGTTTTTTAAATGCTAATTTCTAACTATGCCTACATAGGTAGGACATGTACAGAAAGAGGAAGAAAGGTGCAGAAAGATACAAGAGAAGTGCCGAAAGAAATGAAATGAAATGAAATGAAAAGGAAACTTATAAAGCGCGAACATTCACCCGAGGGTGTCAAGGCGCTAGCTCATCAAACAGAATTAACTGGACAGTTCATGGCCACGTCAGAGGTTAAACAGCCAAGTCTTCAAGGCCTTCCTGAAGGTCAACAGGTGCGTTTCTTGTTTTAACCTTAAAGGAAGGGAATTCCAAAGTCTGGTCGTGCCGACCAAAAAACTTCTTCCACCCCAGGCGCATTTTTTAAATCTCGGAATTATTAGGTTATGGGAGTGGGATGAACGAAGATTGCGGGCAGGTATATAAGGCTGTAAATCATGTTTAAAGAAACCCAGCCCTGTATCATGCGTGGCCTTAAAAGCGATACAAAGAGCCTTAAACTCAATCCGCCTCCTCACTGGCAGCCAGTGTAGTTCCTTAAGCACTGGTGATACAGATTTGTGTCTTGGAATGTTCAACAAGAGACGCGCCGCCGCGTTTTGAACAATCTGTAATTTGGATAGGCACTTCTTCCGAAGGTTGATGAATAGGCCATTACAGTAGTCGGCTCTAGATAACACCAGAGCCATAACAAAGGCAATAGAGGTACAGAAAGAGGAAGAAAGGTGCAGAAAGAAGAAAGAAAAATGCAGAAAGAGGCAACAGAAGTCCAGAAAGAGGAAGAAAGGTGCAGAAAGAACCAAGAGAAGTGCAGAAAGAAGCAACAGAGGTGCAGAGAGAGGCCTACTTCGACTGTACCTTTCCACAGACTCATACAAAGTAGCCTAATCACTAATCCTTCTCCCAAGATGTCTTAAACCTCACTTTTGTCTTGAAGGTTCACTATTCATTGACTGCTCAATATGTTAGGCCTGTCAAATGTAAAACAGCAATCCTAACCATATCACTGCTGTAAGTCTCACCAAGTTTGTGAAGGTATGCCTGCGTGTGTCTGTGCTTTCACCTAATGACATATTACATAAAAATAAACATGAAGGTGCATGTATTTATTTCTGCTCATAATACAGGGCACATGGGTATACAATAGAATGTTTGAGGGACTCTATAACACTTACATACGTAAGACATGTCTGCCTGTGCAACCGAATGACAGAGCAAAACTGAGAAGATTTGCCCACCTATAGGAGAAGCTACCCACTTTTTACCCTACCATCTTCAGATGCATAACACATGTGAGATTTGATGCTGCAGATGTCCTAGAGAAACCCTTAGCTGCGGCTTTTCTAGATGCTGAAAAAGCGTTCGACCGTGTGTCATGGAGTTATCTATGGAGGTGTCTGGAAGCTAATGGCCTCGGCTCAGGGTTCATTAAGGCTATTCAGGCTTTGTATAATAAACCCACAGCTTGTCTACAAATTATGGGAGGAGAGTCAGAGCCTTTTACGATAGCCAGGGGTACTAGACAGGGGTGTCCATCTTCCCCCCTGCTGTTTGCAATATATATAGACCCCTTTCTCCGATGTCTTGAGGCCTCTGTGAATATTTCCCCTTTTAGTTTACACGGTCGTGACACAAAATTATTGGCTTATGCCGATGATGTGGCTATTATCACCTCTGACCCGGACAGGGCAATGGCTGAAGTTGAGACACTGGCGGAGCATTTTGACTCATTTTCTGGCTATCGGTTGAATAGGGCAAAAACCCAGATTTTAGCGAATAGGTTTACCTCTGCTGCAGATAGTAGGATTGTGGAAGAGGCTATATATTTAGGCATACGGGTAAGAGCTAAGGTTGAAGATATCATAGATATAAATCTTACTGCCATAATCGGCAAAATTAAGAACGATATGTGCCGCTGGGACAAATTAAAGCTATCTATAATCGGCAGATGCAACCTGATTAAGATGATGATTCTGCCTAAACTGCTTTATATTTTTCGTACAATTCCCTAGAAATACATAATGCATGGTTTATGCAGATTGAAAGGGAAGTTGCCAGATTTATATGATCCTACAAGCGGACACGCAGATCGAATACATTTTTATCTCTTCCTAGGGAAAGGGGCAATCTTGGTTTTTCTAATTTTAAACTTTATTATTTAGCAGCTTCTTTAAAATATTATTAGCCTTTATTTGGTGTTATGAAAAAGGGAGATATTGATCCTAATTATGTGCCTTCAATATTTGAAAACTTGACTGGTTCACGGGCTAATGGCTGTTTGTTAAAAATATATGAGCCTAATTACTTTAAAAAGACTCGCTATAAGACTCTTATAGCAGCATATCGAAATTGGGCGTGGATCAGGAAAAAAATAGGGCTTGGCAGATTTAGTAGATACACTCCATTGATAGAAAATAATCAGATACCGGTGACAGTGGCAGACGGGCATCTACAAAGGTGGGACAAAGCAGGGGTCTTTAGGATAGGCGATCTTTTGACTGGGGAACATATTTCTTCTTTTGACATAGTTAGGGCTAGATTTAACATTAACCACCAGGATTTTTTTAAGTTTTTACAAATAAGAGATTTTCTTTTCAAAAAAGCTGGGGGGGGGCAGTGGGGTTTTCCGTGATTCCATTGTTGGAAGTTCTTACTGGCACATCTGGTCTGTCAATTTCATCTCTGTATAGCATATTGCTGGAGCGTGTAACAGACGATCTTGAAAAGCACTCTTTGAAATGGCAGGTCAGGGTAGATGTGGCAGATTCATGCCTTCTCAAATCAATAGAAATGGTGAATATGGTTTAATGCACTGCAAGTTTACGGGCTCAACATTTCAAGACCCTCTTTGATCTGTACATCACCCTGGCAAAAATTGTTAAATGGGGTGGTATGGATGGGACCCATTGCTTTAGGTGTAAGGGACATGGGGCGGATATGACCCACATTTTTTCTACATGCTCTAGCTTAGATACATTAAGAGGTGAAGTCTCAGGCTTTCTGCAATACATTTTAAAAAAAGAAGTACAGATGTCTCCTCAGCTTATGTTACTAGGGGTAACTGCCCAAGATGACTCTAGCAGTGAGTTTTTATTCATAGCTATGTCTGTGTTTAGATTATGCATCGCCTCAGCATGGCTAGATCCTCTTCCTCCAACTTTTTTGCAATGGAAAGCCCGGTTTTTACATATATTTAACTTGGAAAGCGCACTTTACGAACAAAAAGGTAGGAAAGGAAGAAATAAAGGGCTTAAGATATGGAGCCCACTTATAGATTGGGTTGAGGGATTAAGGTAGAAGAGTTAGTTTTGGTCTTATGATGAATTCCATAAGGCTAACGATTTGTGCTATGAAGTCGCCCCTGTATACATGGTATGTGTCTGACGCTGCTTGTTTCTGGCCTGTGTAAATCTTTATTTTTCGTGAATTTATTGGTGTTATGACAAGGAATAGCCTGTTAATTTTGTTGTAAACCGTCTTTTTGCTTTCTTCTGTATGTTTGCTCATATATGTTAAAATAAAGAGAAAAATGGAAAACTGAGATTTACATTTCCAGTACGCAAAAAAAAACACAAAAAAAACAGAAAGAGGCAAGAGAGATGCAGAAAGAGGGAACAGGGGTGCAGAAAAAAGCAAGAAAAGTACAGAAAGAAGAAAGTGAAGTACAGCAAGAGGCAAGTGAGGTGCATAAAGAGACAAGAGAGGTACAGAAAGAGGCAAGAGAAGTGCAGAGAGAAGCAACAGAAGTGCAGAAAGAAGCAAGAGAAGCACAGAAAGAGGCTCGAGAAGCCGAGAAAGAAGCAAGAGAAGTGCAAAAAGAGGCAATAGGGGTACAGAAAGAAGCAAGAGAGGTGCAGAAAGAAGAAGAAAGGTGCAGAAAGAAGCAAGAGAAGTGCAGAAATATGCAGGAGAGGTGAGGTGCAGGAAGAGGAAGAGGAAAGTGAGGTGCAGAAAGAAGAGTGAGGTGCAGAAAGAGGAAAGTGAGGTACAGAAAGCAGCAAGAGAGAAGCACAGAAAGAAGCAAGAGAAGTGTAGGAAGAACCAACAGAAGTGCAGAAAGAGGCAAGAGAAGTGCCGAAAGAGGCAAGAGAAGTGTAGAAAGAGGCAATAGGGGTACAGAAAGAAGCAAGAGAGGTGCAGAAAGAAGAAGAAAGGTGCAGAAAGAAGCAAGAGAAGTGCAGAAATATGCAGGAGAGGTACGGAAAGAGGCAAGAGAAGTGCAGAAAGAGGGAACAGGGGTGCAGAAAAAAGCAAGAGAAGTATAGAAAGAAGAGAGTGAGGTACAGCAAGAGGCAAGTGAGCTGCATAAAGAGACAAGAGAGGTACAGAAAGAGGCAAGAGAAATACAGAGACAAGCAACAGAAAGAAGCAGGAGAAGCACAGAAAGAGGCAAGAGAAGCACAGAAAGAAGCAAGAGAAGTGCAGGAAGAAGCAACAGAAGTGCAGAAAGAGGCAAGAGAAGTACAGAAAGAGGCAACAGAGGTGCAGAAAGAAGCAAGAGAGGTACAGAAAGACAAGAGTGAGGTACAGCAAAAGGCAAGTGAGGTGCAGAAAGAGACAAGAGAGGTACAGAAAGAGGCAAGAGAAGTGCAGAGAGAGGCAAGTGAGGTGCAGAAAGAAGAGAGTGAGGTGTAGAAAGAGGAAAGTGAGGTGCAGAAAGAAGAGTGAGGTGCAGAAAGAGGAAAGTGAGGTATAGAAAGCAGCAAGAGAGAAGGACAGAAAGAAGCAAGAGAAGTGCAGGAAGAAGCAACAGAAGTGCAGAAAGAGGCAAGAGAAGTGCAGAAAGAGGCAAGAGAAGTGCAAAAAGTACAAGAGGGGTGCAGAAAAAAGCAAGAAAGGTGTGGAAAAAAGCAAGAGAAGTGCAGAAAGAACCAACAGAGTGCAGAAAGAGGCAAGAAGAGTACAGAAAGAAGCAAGAGAGGTACAGAAAAAAGCAAGCGAAGTGCAGAAAGAACCAACAGAGGTACAGAAAGAGGCAAGAGGGGTGCAGAAAGAGGCAAGAGAAGAAATTAAAGAAGCAACAGAGGTACAGAAAGAGGCAAGAGAAGTGCAGAAAGAAGGAACAGAAATGCAGAAAGAAGCAAGAGGCAAGTGAAGTGCAGAAAGAAGCAACAGAAATGCAGAAAGAGGCAGGGGACGTGCAAAAAGAAGCAACAGAAGTACAGAAAGCAGCAAGAGAAGTGCAGGAAGTGGCAAGAAAAGTACAGAAACAGGCAAGATAGATGCAGAAAGAGGAAAAGGGGTGCAGAAAGAGGCAAGAGAGGTGCAGAAAGAGGGAAGAAGGGTGCAGAAGAGGCAAGAGTGGTGCAGAAAGAAGCAAGAGAGGTGTGGAAAAAAGCAAGTGAAGTGCAGAAAGAGCCAACAGAGGTGCAGAAAGAGGCAAGAGGGGTACAGAAAGAAGCAAGAAAGGTGCAGAAAGAAGCAATAGAAGTGCAGAAAGAACCAACAGAGGTGCAGAAAGAGGCAAGAGGGGTGCAGAAAGAGGCAAGAGAAGACCTAAAAGAAGCAACAGAGGTGCAGAAAGAGGCAAGGGAAGTGCAGAAAGAAGGAACAGAAATGCAGAAAGAGGCTAGAGAAGTGCAGAAAGAAGCAACAGAAATGCAGAAAGAGGAAAGAGTAGTGCAGAAAGAACCAACATAGGTGCAGAAAGAGGCAAGAGGAGTGCAGAAAGAGGTAAGAGAGGTATAGAAAGAGGCAATACAAGTGCAGAAAGAAGCAAGAGAAGTGATGAAAGAGACAAGAGAGTTGCCGAAAGAAACAAGAGAGGTGCAGAAAAAAGCAAGAGAAGTGCAAAAACTAGCCCACCTCTTACTCCAGTAAGCCCCACACAGTGGGATTTGCTGAAAGGTGGTCACAGGCCACGCCCCCTTTCTCCACCGCTCTGCAAACACGCCTCTTGGCGCGTTCTTGATTGGGGGATGAAGTACCTTGCCTCTTGAAGGTCCCTGGGGGCCAAGTAGCCCTCCTGTTTCCTCCAGTAAGCCCCACACAGCTGAATTACTGAGAGCAGTCAGAGGCCACACACCCTTTTTACACCACTCTGCAATTGCGCCTCCTGGCGCACTTCTGCTTGGGGGATGAAGTCCACTTTAGTCCTGAAGCCCTCAGGACGCAAAGGGACCTCATCGCCCCACCAGCTGTGCGCCAAGAGGCGCGTTTACAGAGTGGTGGGAAAATGGGCATGGCCTCCAACCACCTCTCAGCAATCCCACTGTGTGTGGCTTACTGGAGGTAAGAGGTGGGCTAGTTGGCCCCTAAGGATCCTCAGTAGGGAAGGGGACTTCATCCCCTAACCTAGAACGGGCCAGGAGATGCGTTTGCAGAGTGGTGGTGAAAGGGGGTGGGGCTTCTGGCGAGTTGCGGGGCTTCCTTTTTATTTTTTTCATTTTAGGAACGGGGTACGGCCAATTTTTATTTTAGTTTTAAGGGATGGGGCAGAGCGGCCCTCCTCCCAGGCCATTTTTAGTCCCGGGGACCCCATCCTCCGGGGCTTGGCCACTTAAAAAAAAATAATGAATTTCATTTTTACGGAGGGGGCCATGTGGCCCCCCTCCCCTAGCCGATTGCAGCCCCGGGGACTCCATTCCCCCGGGGCTTTGCCTTTTTTTTTAAAAATGCAATTTTTATTTTCAGGAGGGACCGAGTGGCCCCCCTCCCGAGCCATTTTCAGCCCCGGGGACCCCATCCCCCAGGGCATGGCCATCTTTAAAGGGACTGCAGGGGACCCTGAAGGCCCCCGTGGTCCTGGCTGACCCTCACCTCCTGCAGGGCTGGCATTGCTCTTTAACCCCAGGGAGCTGCTAACATGCAGCTCCCTGTGGGTAAAAAGCAAAGTGTACTCGCTTTGAACAAGCAAGGGCAAAGTGCTCTCACTTGTTCAAAGCGAGTACACTGTTTGCTATGGGATGGCGCACTCCCGCCATCCCATAATAAACTGCAAAGTCCCGGGGGGTGGGTGCCCCAGGACATTGCTGGAGCCGGCCCTGGGGGTGGCGGTCCCCACTCCCTTCGTGTTTAAAGCCCGTGTGAGGTGGTAGTCCGCAAGGCCGGGGCTCTGCAACGGACCACAGCACTTAAATATTTATGTATGCCCCATTCGGGTGGAGGTCCCCAGGGCTGCGTTGGGGAGGCAGGAGCCTCCACCATGCATTTTAATAAAAAGAAAGCTCCGGGGAGTTTGCGGTCCCCGGGGCTGTGGGGGGCTGCGTGTCCCCGCATATAATTAACGAAACCCCAGAGACGTGGTGGTCCCCTGGGCTGCTGGGGCACCGCGGGCCCCTACAAAATAATTAAGCATTGCCCCCGGGTCCTGGCCCACTCAGGGGCTTAAAAGCGACAAAGCAGTGAGACCGCACTTCATTTTTTAAAAATATTTTTGGCAGGATTCGCGCACCCTACACGAATCCAGCCGAAATTTCTTTTAAAAATCCTTTTTTTGGCCCTCAGGGTCCCTGTGGGACCCCTTGACCAGGCCTAGGGGGTCAGAGTGTTTCTAGCCTGCCCACATTTCTTTTCTTTTAACCATTTTTCTTGTGACTTGGTTCAACTGAGTCACAAGATGCCTGCCAACACCTGGTTTGAAGTGTTGGCAGCCAATCAGAAGTTAGCTCTTGATCGGGAGGGTTCGCGGATCCACCGTGGTCGCCAGATATCCATGTTTTTTTACATATGAATTTCCCAGGAACTACTCAATGGATTTACACCATTTAAAGCAAAGAGTGCACTCTGGACCAAGAGCTACCTTTCTGTGAAATTTGGTGTAATTCCGTTCAGCAGTTCGGGCTGTAGCTGCGACAAACGTTTCCTATGGAAATTAACATGGAGAAAACGTGTTTTGGGACTCCCCTTTTTCCTTGGCCACGACTTGACGAATCACCCCAAAACTTTCAAGACAGGAGCTGACCTGAGCAGGCTATTAGTTTTAAAAATGTCACGTAGATTCTTCAAACGGCGCCAAAGATATTGGCAAAACACAAAAAATGCTTTTCGAATCGAAACAAGGTCCTAACTATAACTACCTACTGACAACCGCCAGTAGGTAATATATATATATATGTATATATATATTTATATATATATATATTCACTGAAAAAACCATAGGTTTCAGGGATGTTATAGTTAGAAATTAGCATTTAAAAAACCTTAGAAATTCACTGAAAAAAACCACAGGTTTCAGGGACGTTATAGTAAGTTGGACATTTTACTCGTACAAAACCAGAGAAATTTGGATGTTATAGTTAGTTGAGCTAACTATAACTCACGCCTCCGCAATGCACTGCTGATGATGTCACATATTACATCACTCATGACATGGTCAGTGAGATCACTGATGACATCTCCCTGGGGCCAATAATGGCCTCAGGAGGGGGTCCGCATGGCCCCCTCCCATCAAGATTAAAGCCCCAGGGAGGTGGTGGCCCCCGGGGCCAGGGGGCCGCTATGGACCCGCGTTTGTGCATAAAGTGTGCCCTGGGGAGGTGGCTGTCCCCGGGGCAGAGTGGGGGGCAGGAGCCCCCATGCAGTTTTTTTTAAAAGCCCCGGGGAGGTGGCAGTCCCCAGGGATGTGGGTGGGATGCTTGCCCCCTGCATATTATTAATCATGCCCTGGGGATGTGGCGTTCCCTGGGGCTGCGGGGGCCCCTGAGCAGGCCTAGGGAGTCAGGGTGTTTCTACCCTGCCCCCTTATCTTCTTTTTTCATCTTTTTTCTTGTGACTCGGTTCAACCGAGTCACAAGATGGCTGCCAACACTTCTTGGTTTGAAGTGGTAGCAGCCAATCAGAGACAAGCTCGTGCTCGGGAGAGTACGCGGATCCGTCGCTGTCACCAGATATATAATTATTTTTATTTTTGAATTTCTCAGGAACTACTGAACGGATTTACACCATTTAAAGCAAAGATTGCACTCTGGACAAAGAGCTACCTCTCTGGCAAATTTGGTGTAATTCCGTTCAGCAGTTCGGGTTGTAGCCACGACAAATGTTTCCTATGGAAATGAACATGGAGAAAACGTGTTTTGTGACCCCCTTTTTTCTCGGCCCCCGCTTGACGAATCACCCCGAAACTTTAAAAACAGGAGCTGACTGGAGCGCCCCATTAGTTTTACAATATTTTGCTAAGATTCGTCAAACGGCGCCAAAGATATAGGCAAAAGAAAAAACACTTTTTGAATAGTAACAAGGCCCTAACTATAACTACCTGTATTGGTAATTATATTAAGAGTTCCACATGGCAGCCGAGACTTTGCATCAGCCAGTGATCAAGGGCAGAGTGTTGCCCGAAACGCGTTTGGCCAGTTCGAATGTACTTAAGGAGGGAGCTGGTTCTGCTTGCAGCCTGCAATAAATACGGAGTAAAGCTCTCTAGTGTGTGGCTTTTTCACCGGGGCATTCTTGATGTTGGATTCGTAGCGACTTGCCCAGCTGCGAAAAAGCCTCGCTGCTCCATGAGCGGACCTGCGGCGCCGGATTACTGTGATGCCGAGAGGACAGAGAGTCCTTAATTGCGGAGGGATTATGGCAGCAGAAACTGTGTTTTCCCACCTTCAAGTAAACCCACATGGGTAAGAAATGTATATTTTGCAATAACCAGGCAGCCCCCACTGAGGACAACAATGAGGAACTACAAGGACCATGAGGCATTATGCACACGCCCACTGGGGTGGGACTTGGTAATTATATTCAGGGTTCCTCATGGCAGCCGAGACTTTGCACCAGCCAGTGATCAAGGGCAGAGTGTTGCCCGAAATTCATTTGGCCAGTTCGAATGTACTGAAGGAGGGAGCTGGTTCTGCTTGCAGCCTGCAATAAATATGGAGTAAAGCTCTCTAGTGTGTGGCTTTTTCACTGGGGCGTTCTTGATGTTGGATTCGTAGCGGCTTGCCCAGCCACGAAAAAGCCCCGCTGCTCCATGAGCGGACCTGCGGCGCTGGATTACTGTGACGCAGAGAGGACAGAGAGTCTTTAATCAAGGAGGGATTATGGCAGCAGAAACTGTGTTTTCCCACCTTCAAGTAAACCCACATGGGTAAGAAATGTATATTTTGCAATAACCAGGCAGCCCCCACTGAGGACAACAATGAGGAACTACAAGGACCATGAGGCATTATGCACACGCCCACTGGGGCGGGACTTGGTAATTATATTAAGAGTTCCTCATGGCAGCCGAGACTTTGCATCAGCCAGTGATCAAGGGCAGAGTGTTGCCCGAAATGCGTTTGGCCAGTTCGAATGTACTTAAGGAGGGAACTGGTTCTGCTTGCAGCCTGCAATAAATACGGAGTAAAGCTCTCTAGTGTGTGGCTTTTTCACCGGGGCGTTCTTGATGTTAGATATATATATATATATATATATATATATATATATATATATATATATATATATATATATATATATACACAAACAACCAACTCCCACAGAATGAACCATGGAAGGACACACGGACTCCAGGTAGTTAGGATACGGCATCTGTTTTATTTAATCAGATCAGCCTCAATCCCATAATTAAAAAGAGAGACGCGTTTCGCCTGTGCAGCAGGCTTTGTCAATCTAAATGGCGCCATACAATAGTGGGTATATATAGCCCTCCCCCTCCATAAAATCTGGGTAGACATAGAAGATAGACTGTACATTTTAAAGGCTTAGCTGGTAAGTCCTACTTATCACAACATGTATTGACTGTGCAAATGCAAAAATAAATAAGTACAACAAACGGCATAGTGCGCAAATCTCCTGAAATATGAGTGCATAGAAAATGTATGTATCGTCCACCCTTGGGTGAAGCATGTCCTAGTGACAACTCGAAGAGCACTGATATGTTTTTCTAATATGACGCCAAAGCTCTCAAAACATGCTGCCCTGCATGAAATGCAAACAGATGTGCGTACATTTAAAAGAGTCATGCTTGTAAATATCCCCTCCAAAGTCCCTTGGCAACACATACGATGAGTTGAAATGTAAAACACCGGAAACCGCTCCGTCAGCAAATCACCTCTGACCTGTATTTTGAGAGCAAGAGTTCACATCAGCTCCGATCAAAACAGTTTTAAACAGAAGGCATCGGGATAGGATATGAGGCAGCAACTTCCCCGGGAATGCAATGAGGCACATAGTGTGAACATTACTTGGTAAATCAGCTTCCCAGCGCGTGCTTTGACCTCAACCAAACCTCATATCCCATAATGCAACATGTCGACAAAATCAAACAAAGGAGAAACACGAGGCAGAGTCTAGAAAACTTTTAAAATAAAACCGGGTTTTAGGATTCAAATTCATGCCAAAAGTTTATTTAATGGAAGGGACCATAAAGTCTCAATGTCCAAATTGATGAAACAGCATGAAGAATTCAGTTCAAACTGGGCACAAATTAGGGATTGAGGGAGACTGGTGAACAAAAGTTGAATTCGCCAAACATACCCCCACCGCATCGGCATAGGCCATCCGCAGTGCCCAGTCACCAGGAGGCACCGGTCTTCTGGGCAAGGCATTTCTTGCTTGGGAAACACAGATCCTGCGCTGGCAGTCGTGAAAACCGCCCTGCTGCGGGCCCTGGGTTACCTCTGCAGTCATCCTCGTTCCTCTTTCTGGTTGCCACACTGGGGGCTCTCCGCTAGTACTCCCGTACTCCTCCAGAAAATTGCTGTCAAAGGGGAGAGCCACAAACGACTGGTGTTCCGTGTGAGGCGTGACGACCAACCACGCACACCGGTCACCTGAGAGAGAGGTCTGACAGGAGAGGGCAGTCCCACACACTGCTTCACACATCTATCATCTGAGGTGTCTCAAAGGAGAGGCCAGTCCATACGCACACCTTACTATGCTAATTCATCATCTGAGAGAAAAGTCTGACAGGAGAGGCCAGTCCATGTACACACCCTAATATGCACACCCGACATCTGAGAGAGAGGTCTGTGAGGAGAGACCAGTCCATGTACATATCCTACTACGCACACCCATCATCTGAGCACGAGGTCTCAAAGGATAGGGCAGTCCATGTACAATTCCTACTACACACAAGTCTCACCTGAGAGAGAGGTCTGACAGGAGAGGCCAATCTATGTACACACCTTAATATGCACACCCGTCCTCTGAGAGAGAGGTCTGGCAGGAAATGGCAGTCCCTCCCCACTCACTACTACCACACCGGTCATCTGAAAGAGAGGTCTTAGCGGAGAGGCCAGTCTCTTACCACACACCCTACTACGCACACCCGTCATCTGAAAAGGAGGTTTGGAATGAGAGGTCTGTCACTCCCCACACCTTACTACTGTAACCTGCCATCTAAGAGAGATGTCTGACAGGAGAAGCCCGTCCAGCTACACATCCTACTACACACTCCTGTTATCTGAGAAAGAGGTCTGGAAGAAGAGGGCAGCCCCTCCCCACACACTACTATTCACACTCATTAACAGAGACAGAGATCTGAAAGTAGAGGCCAGTCTATCCATGCAGTTTACTATGCACAAACAACATCTGAGAAATGGGTCTGACAGGGGAGAGCAGTACCTCCCCACAAACTACTATGTATACTTGTAATTCAAGAGAGAGGTTTGAAAGGAGAGTGTACTCCCTCCTCACTCCCTAGTATGCACAACTATAATCCAAGAGAGGGTTCTCAGTGGAGGGGCTAGTTCCTTCCATATACTACTATTGTCCTACAATTGTGTTGTGATCCTGTGAGAGATTCACGAGAGCAGTGTGCAAGCTTCACGGATTGAAACTTGCTGCATGGGATACGTTCAATCTTGGGAAACTAGCATGGAAATTGACAGGGCCTGACACAAGGTGTTTTGTGGTCCTGCGACAGTCTTGCGAAATTGTATGGGAAGAAGTAAACAAAAAGGCCCAAGGCTCAACCAATAGTTACCATTCTTATTACAGGATTGAATACATATTGTGATGTGATTGGGGGCAGAACCAAAGATAGATCAGTTTGTTCTAGGTGCTTTGAAGGAGAAGGAAGTCTGTTTGAGTTGCGCCCAGCAGAAGTACATTTATTTGGAGCTGAAAGAGACTGGTGTGTTCATCTGCATTTAAGAAAGATCTCCGAGTTCTGGTAATGAATAATATATTTTATAATCTTTGTTGTGAAGTGTCAGTAAGTGTACTAATGTTGGTAAACTTATCCTACAGCATGTTTACAGAGACAAAACTGTTTGGGGAGGTGTAGATCTCTTACTATAGCATACAATACAATAACATTTATAAAGCACACAGCTGCATCTGAAGAGGCATCCCAGTGGTAGCGGCTTGAAAGTGGGACAGTCAACTAAATGAACCAGAGAACAGGAGGCCTATACATCAAAGAGATAAGTCTTCAGAAACTTACAAAAACTGGTTAGGTAGGCATGAAACTAAGAGTCGAAGGAAATGAGTTCTAGAGTTTGGCCATCAAGAAGGAAAAGGAGCGACCATCTCTTTTTGCCTTGATGATGCTGAGAAAATGTAAAAGTGTTTGTCCATTGGATCGCATTGATCACCTCAGTTGGTAGGGATGCAGTCTTCTTAAATATAAAGGGCCTTTTTGCTCACAAGCTCTGAGAGCGATTATTAGAGCTATGAATTTGTGCTGCTAGCAATGGGCAGACAATGTGCACTGTGCAAGGAGGCTGAGACAACTGAGTGAGCCAGGATCTTCAGGATCAACAGAACTGCAGCATTCCTAAGGATCTGCAGGCAGTATAGCAGATACCATGGTAGACCTAAATAAAGGCTATTTGCATAATCTAGCTTTGAGGTTACCAAGGCACGAATGATAAATTCATGATTTTTCTCAGGAATCAGATGGAGCATCTCTCTGTTAGATTTCAGTGCGAGGAAAAAACTATCTGACAAAGATCTAACCTGAGGTTCAAAAGATAGGCTGGAGTCAAATTTGATGCCTAGATTTCTTACCACAGATGATGGAGTGGGGGTGCCTAGCTCCGAGGGCCACCAGTTGTAGGCATCTGGGTGACTTTTAGTGCCAAAGAAGAGTATCTCTGTTTTGTCAGAGTTTAATTTGAGACAACTAACATTCATCCATTTGCCAACGGCCCTCAGCCATCCCTTGAAAGTGGTCATTGCTCCCATATCCTTCTCTTGGAATGAAAGCATCAACTACATGTCGTCGGCATACAAGATCACCCTCACACCCCAAGCCTCCACTGTCGTGTGGTTGCATAGGCCCTGTGCCCAAATAGTTTCGTTTTGCATGTTAAAATTTAAAGTTGACATCTTTTGCAGTAAGTAAATTTATTGACCTTTTGAGTAATTAAAATCTTTACAGTAAAATAGGCAAACAAATTAGCAAAACACCCCTCTGCACCCCCGTCCCTCGAACCCTCAGGTCTCATAGCAGCATGGGTCCCGCTGTTCATACGATCTCACAGTTTATTAGTGCATACCTTCCGGTGATCAAGAGTATTTTATGTTGTGTAGCATTTATAAAAACCAATTCAAAATATGTGATTTCAGAGCTCTTGTAATTAAACACAGGAAACCTAAAAATAATTCATTAGTGGGCTCCATTGGCGGTAAAAACCCGCTTCCCAGGTTCGGGGCATGTGTCGCTGCCCTTTGAATGTTCGAGTGCAAGAAGTCAGAGATGGAATGGTATTTCCTTGCGCCTCAATGCTGTTGTGGTGTCTTGAGAGCCTTTTTAAACAGTGACCTTTTAACACATTTTTCTAGCACATTAGCGTACTCAGAAAATCATTGCTTACATATACATTTCCTCGTAGGCACATTATCATCTCCTGGAACACTGTACTAGGTCCCAGGTGCTCTGTGAAAAGTATGTTATGAATTGTTGTGGCAGGACTAGAGCTCGGGCACCAAATGTGTGGGTTAGTTTAATATGTAAACCGAACGTGATTTTGCTTAGCCAGAGGAGCATTTTTATAGGATTGCCGTTGTCACTCTGTGCCTAAATTCTAGCCCCACTGGATTCCATTCCTATCCTGAGAAGGACAGCTGCCTCCTCTATACTAAATCTGGATATCGGATGATACACAAATACAAGTAAATGGGGAGTTATACCACTCTAAGGGATATGGCAGATTAGCACACTTATGCTCATCATGGTAGACAGAGCTAGATAGGAGTACCATTATATGGAGTCAAATAATAGTATTGTACAATATTTGAATTATTCATCCTGTTTACCATTCTTGTCATGCTGGTGACATTGATTTGCTTCATTCTATTAATCATTGCATTGCATATATTCCTGTTGCCTCATTAAATATTTGAAAAGCCACCTGTGTATCTCTTGTGTAACTCTTTGGGCATGTCTGAGTTATAAACAAAAGGGTTAGATTTGTTTCCATGATTTCCTTGGCGGAATTAGAGTTGTCATGTTCTGACATTGCAAACACCATCCGATACCTTGCCAGGTTTAGAGGTCCAGATGGCACACTGTAAACTAGTCAGGGAACCAAGTCAACATATTCTGATGGTATGTGTGGACTTAGTCCCACATAGTTTTGACGCTTTTGTTGCCCAAACACACAGTCTTACTAAGAAATGAAGAGCCAAACGGCACCACTAGTTTATCCAGGGAAGGCAAGTAGATAGTAAAAAGAGTCTAGCACAGGACAGAGCCCTGGGGCACTCCACATTGAAGTGGTTTGGCAGAGGACGTGAAGGGAAGGAGAACGACCTTTTGGGATCTTCCCTCTAGATAGGACTTGAGCCAGGTCTAGGCCAAGCCTTGGACACCCACACTTCGTAGCTTTTCCAGGAGAATGGAGCGGGAGACAGTATCAAAGGCCACTGACAACTCAAGAAGGATACCCATGATACCGCCCTATGATCAAGACTATCCTTAATGAATTTAATGACCTCCATGTGGGCAAATTCTGTGCTGTATCCTGCACGAAAGCCTGACTGAGTGTCATGAAGGAGGTTGTTATGTTCCACAAAATGGGAAAGTTGTCAGTTGACCAACTCTGCCAACATTTTGACAGCAACAGGCAGCAGAGAAATAGGCCTGGAGTTTCCATGCACCTTGGGGTCTGCATTAGCTTTCTTCAGTAGGGGTAAAAGCCTGCTTCCAACTCTGTGGCACTATAGCTGCCCCAAGAGAGGTGTTCATCAATTTATTAAAGATGGGATTGATCCTCGGCGCAGCAAGTTTAAGAATATCTGGAGGGCATGGGTCAAGAGGTTGCCAGTAGAATAGAAGAGTCCTCTAGGGAAACGGGTTCGATATTGGTCAGCAACAGGCCAGGAGAATTACTCCTATGCATGATGGCGGTGGGTGACTCTTGAGGGGGAAATCTGTAATAAATCACTTTAATTTTTTTTTTTTTTAAATTAGAATGTAGAGAGATATCAGCAAGTATTGCAGATTGTGTTGAAAAATGAAGTGTTCCAACTGTATATACTTGTAGGTAAAAGAGGACATGTTCCTCAAATTATAAAAAAAAGAATGTGGTATGTGTTAATACAAGCCCTAATGTTTCTATGAACCTTGCTGTACATATACTTTAGCCCTATGAGATGTTTGAGTGGTGATTTTGCTATTTCTAGAGTGAACTACTGTGCTCAGTGTTAGCAAAGGTGTCTCAAGAGGAATGTGTTACTTTATGAACTTTTATCAAATCAGGTTTGATGGCATGTTATAATTTATTTGTGAAAAAAATTCACTGGGTGAGGGTGTGGAATTTTTCTGGAGAAAGAAATAACATGCTGGTGGTACACTGTGAGAAGTTGGCCTGGTATATGCTGTCCACTAGTTATAGTGGCACCTTGCACCAGTCCAAACAACCTTTATTGATGATAGGTTTAAAGACAACCTTTATTGAAAGCTATCCTAGTTGTAGCTATGGAGAGCAGTCTTCAGGCTAAGTCTTGAAGGAGTGTAAAGCTATTTGTTTTACCAGTCTATAATCTCCTGAATGGCTAAATGAAAGGAGACCACACCAGGTATATATATAAAATATATGTATTTATTTCTAAACACACCCTATTAGTCTCTTTATGAGGCTAGAGGTCAAAGCACATATGTTACACTTCAAATATCACAGTAAATTAGCACAATATACGATAGGCCCCAGGGACAGACCAAACCATATATTAAGAAAGTGGTATAAGACCCACGACTTGACTAGACACAAGGCCTAGAGCCTGTAGAATCACTGGGACCCCAAGGAACCACCCAAGGTAGTGACACAGGGGACCCACGGGGGACGTGTGCAGTGTGTGAACACAGCCGCGAGCTCCGTTAGCATCTATGGGGAAAGTCGCGGTTAGAGTTTTAAAGTGTAGGGACACTTTGGAGTGGACTAGGAACAAACCCTTTTGGACTTAGAGGGTTCTAGGACCAACACCCATGGGAGCACCGGAGTACTCGTGTTACCTCACCCAGGGAAGCCGGGTGCATAGGTGTCAAATGGTGTCGGGCTGCGCCGTCGTTTTCAATGGCCGCTTGATGGAAAGTGCTGCTGCCGGGAAGATGTGAAGTGTCCGAAGAGACCCAAGCCTGGATTGAGGATGTGAAGAACCTGAAAGCAGAGGGGACAGAGTCTGGGTCACTAGCCAGTGACCAGGGGCACGATAGTCGAATGCCCACCGATGTTGGGTGCTTCAAGTTCGTAGAGGTGAAGATTGTCTCTGCAGCCACGAGGACCAGGAGGCGTCAACAACAACCAGGAGCTGGATTCGAGCTGTCCCACAAAGGAAGTCGCTTGCTGCCATGTCGGTGAACGGATTGGATCCAACAAGCCTTGGCAACAGCAACCCATGCAGGAAGAGAACAAAGGATTCGGTGCAGACCAGCGAGGTCCGAGGGACTCCCCAAGCAAGGGAGAGTCAGGGCAGGCCTGGAGCAATCAGGGGGGCCCATTGAAAGTAGAGTTGTCCTTCTGAGGGACCCACAAGTTGACGGACAAGGGATCACGAAGGGACCTCGAGCGGAATCACAAAATGGCAGCCCACGGGTCACTGGGAGTGGCCAGGCCAGCAATCTTCGGCGGATTCACTGCTCGGGGTCAGGGCTACAAGTAATCCAAAGCACAGCTTCTAGGATTGACCAGAAGCTTATGCACTTGCAAATGTGCACGGTGTCCAGGGGTTCCGGTTCCACGGTACCCACGAGGGCTACGGGTCTCAGCTTTGCTGGAGACTCGGGTCAGCCTCTTGGAAGTCTGGAAACCTACCTCCTGGGTTGCAGAGTCATCAGCGTCCAGCGAGAGCTTCGGAGATGCAGACCGGACAGATGCGTCTTTGGTGCCTGCCAAGCATGGGAGTAACTCCTTTACTCCAAGGGAGATTCTTCAGTCATCTGGCGTTTAACAGATCGTCAAAGGTCCAGGATTCAGTTTCAGAGTTTCGTCCAGGGATATCTAAAAGTCCTGTTGCCAGGGGTTCCTATCTTATACCTAAGGAAGGGGTTGGACTAACTCAGGGGACCCACCTATGGGAGGGTTTGGAAAGAGGGGTGGCTACACCCATTTCCTTTGTCCAGTTTTGCGCCAGAGCAGGGGCTGGTAGCCCCTGCAGCCGGTTTGGACTGGGCTATGCACAGGGACACCAAATGTGCCCCCAGTGCAGGATTTCAAAGCACTCTGAGAGTGCACCCACCCAGCCCCAATACACTAAAGCCTGTCTGGGAGGTGGTAACACCTCCCTGGGACAGGAAACCTATTGTCCAGGCCTCCCCTGCCAGAGTTTCGGTCAGCAGCAGGAGGCCAGGCTCGTGTCTGTGGCTGCAGCATCCATTTTGTGATGCCAGGGCTCTGTTAGCTGGTACCGGGTATACCGGTGCTGTCATGTCTCTCCCTTTAGAAGGGTGGGATCATACTCCCACACCAGTTACTGGTGTGGGGGTATGATTCCAAGGTGTTTGACACCAAACACGACATGTTTCCGTGCAGCCAGTCCAAAGTTAGCATTTACCGTTTAGTTATAATGCACTTAAGAGTATATGGTCAGGCTGCATCACAGACAACCCCGGAGGATAGATTCCGAAGGCTGCAGAGGGGCTCTGCTCATGCATGGGCACCCTCTCACATAAAACCAAGCACCCTGCCTTCAGAATTGATAAGGCCTGCCATAGGGGTGACTGATAGGTTTATATGTGCAGTGATAGGGTGAGATAAAGGGAACCTATATCTCAGTAAGGGGAGCATGCACCACCTCACTCAGGCTGCTGTAGCAGTCCTGTGGTTTCATTTTGGAAGGCTGCCCAGGGGTGGCATAATACATGCTGCAGCCCCTGGTAGGCCTCTGGGGTACCTATGCCCTGGGTACATAGTATACCATATACTAGGGACTTATAAGGGCACCCCAGAATCCAATCTGTGGTGTACCTAAGGTACATGGAATCAATTTAGAGAGGAAGCAGCTAGGCTGGGGTCCTGAATAGCAGGGCCCCAGCCAGACTAAAGTCGAAAAACTGTGAACATCAGCAAAAGTGGGGGTAACCATAAGAAGCAGATCCTACTCTCCTACACAACCCCCAAACGCAGGGACATTAAACTAACCTTGACCAGTTGATTCTTCATGTTCTAAGTGGAAATATCTGGAGAGTCCATCTGCATTGGCATGGCTACTCCCAGGTCTATGTTCCACTGTATAGTCCATCCCCTGTAGGGAAATGGACCACCTCAAAAGTTTGGGGTTTTCACCCTTCATCTGTTTTAGCCATAAGAGGGGCTTATGGTCTGTCTGAACAATGAAGTGAGTGCCAAACAAGTATGGCCTCAACTTCTTCAGAGCCCAAACCACAGCAAAGGCCTCCTCTCAATAGCTGACCAATGTTTCTCTCTGGGGGTCAGCCTTCTGCTAATAAAAGCTACTGGCTGATCCTGACCTTCATCATTCAATTGTGACAGTACAGCCCCTTACCCCCAACTCGGATGCATCTGTTTGCACAATGAACTTTTTGGAGTAATCAGGACTCTGCAGAATGGGAGCAGTGCACATGGCCTGCTTCAGGTCATCAAATACCTTTTGACAGCTAACTGTCCACTGAACCTTTTTGGGCATTCTCTTAGAGGTAAGGTCATTTAATGGGGTCACTATGGATCCATAACCTTTTACAAATCTTCTGTAGTACCCAGTCAGGCCCAAGAAGGCTCTCACCTGAGACTGGGTAGTGGGAGCAACCCAGTCCATTATAGTATGGATTTTGCTCTGCAATGGTTGAACCTGGCCTCCACCCACAAGGTGGCCCAGGAACACAACCTGACTCTGCCCTATCTGGCACTTAGTAGCCTTGATAGTTAGGCCTGCTTTTTGCAGGGCCTCCAAAACATTCCTTAGGTGGACCAGGTGATCCTCCCAGGTGGAGCTAAAGACAGCAATATCATCTAGATATGCTGCACTATAGTCTTCCAGGCCTGTACGGACTGTATTCACCAACTTTTGGAAAGTGTCAGGTGCATTTTTCAAACCAAAGGGCATCACCACAAATTGATAATGCCCACTAGGGGTAGAAAATGCAGTCTTTGGCTTTGCATCATCAGCTAGTCTGTACTGCCAGTAGCCAGCTGTCAAGTCAAATGTGCTCAGAAACTTGGCTGAGGTCAAAGTATCTATAAGCTCATCTGCCCTTGGGATGGGATGGGTATCAGTCCTAGTGACTGCATTGAGACCCCTGTAGTCCACACAAAACCTCATTTCTCTCTTGCCATCTTTGGTGTGAGGTTTAGGCACAAGGACTACTGGACTAGCCCAAGGGCTATCTGAGGGTTCAATGACTCCCAAATCCAACATCTTTTGGACCTCTGTCCTTATACAATCCCTGACATGATCAGGCTGCCTGTAGATTTTATTCTTGACAGGCAGACTGTCCCCAGTGTCCACTTCATGAGTGCACCAGGTAGTCTGACTAGGTGTCAGGGAGAACATATGCCTGAACTGGCTGAGAACTTTTCTGCAGTCAGTTTGTTGCTGGACAGTGAGGCTGCCTGCCAAGGCGACACCGTCTACTGATCCATCATCAGGGTTCTGAAAGAGCAGGTCAGGGAGTGGATCCCTCTCTTCCTCCTGTCCCTCATCAGTAGCCATGAGCAAGCCCATGTCTGCCCTGTCGACATATGGTTTCAGTCTGTTGACATGAAGTACCCTATGGGGACTCCTGGGAGTTCCAAGGTCTACCAAGTAGGTAACCTCTCCCTTCTGTTCAACAAGGTTATGGGGGCCATTCCATTTATCTTGGAGAGCTGCTGGGGCCACAGGCTCCAACACCCACACCTTCTGTCCTGGCTGGTACACAGTCAGCACAGCCTTTTGCCTTTTGCTGCCAGGCTTTTTGTAATTCCTGGCTAGCCTCAAGGTTCTTAGTTGCCTTTTTCATATACTCTGCCTTCCTGGAGCGGAGACCAAGTACACAGTCCACTATGTCCTGTTTAGGGGGTTTGAGAGTTAACTCTCATCCCTCCTTCACCAGACACAAAGGACCACTAACAGGATGGCCAAACAAAAGTTCAAAAGGGCTGTAACCAACCCCCTTTTGAGGCACCTCCCTGTAGGCAAATAAAAGGCAAGGCAAAAGGATGTCCCATCTGCGCCTGAGCTTTTCTGGGAGACCTTTGATCATGCCCTTCAAGGTTTTGTTGAACCTTTCAACTAAACCATTGCATTGTGGGTGTTAGGGTGTGGTGAACTTATAATTCACTCCACACTCCTTCCACATTGCAGTCAAGTAACTAGACATGAAGTTGGCACCCCTGTTTGATACTACCTCCTTAGGAAAACCCACCCTTGAGAATACTCCCAAGAGGGCCCTTGCCACCACAGGTGCTGTGGTGGTCCTAAGTGGAATTGCTTCTGGGTACCTAGTGGCATGGTCCACCACCACCAGGATAAATCTGTGCCCAGAGGCTGTCTGAGGATCCATGGGACCAACTATATCAATCCCCACCCTCTCAAAGGGAACCCCACCACAGGTAGTGGTATCAGGGGGCCTTTGTGGTTCCACCTGCCTTCCCACTGGCTTGACAGGTGACACAGGAGCGAAAAACTCCTTGGTGTCTTCTGACATGTGGGGCCAATGAAAGTGAGGAACAATTCTGTCACAAGTCTTGTTTTGGCCCAGGTGACCTGCTAGAGGAATATCATGGGCTAGTGCCAATAGGAAGCCCCTAACTTTCAGAGGTATTACCAACCTCCTGGAAGCACCAGGCTTGGGGGCTCTACTCTCTGAATATAGGAGTCCATCATCCCAATATATTTTATGGGTGCCACTAGCATTCCCAGCAGCCTCATCAGCAGCTTGCTTTCTGAGGGTCTCAAGAGAGGGGCAGCTCAGCTGCTCCTGGCTCAGATCTGCCCTGGAAGGGCCCCTGTCCCCAAGAACTCAACCTGATCAGGTTCAAGCTCCTCTGGGACAGTTCCTTCTTCAGGACTAAGATCATCTCCCTCAGGAGGCTGATCTGTATTCTGAGTCAGGGGGGAAGGCTCTGCCTTAACCCTACTGCTCCTCCTCTTGGGAGGCACCTGGTCCATTATTCCAGAATCCAGGGCCTGTTCAGTGTTAGCCTTTTTGGCCTGTGACCTGATTACAGCAAATACATGTGCAGGGATCCCTAGCATTTCTGCATGTGTCTGAGCTCCACTTCTGCCCAAGCTGAAGTTTCTAGATCATTGCCAAGCAAGCATTCAACAGGGAGGTCTGCACTTACCACAACTTTCTTGAGGCCAGTTACCCCTCCCCAGGAGAAATTAACAACTGCCATGGAATGGTCTGTCCTGACATTGCTAGCATTGGTCACTTGGTACATCTCACCAAGTATAATCTGCCCAGGAGCCACAAGATCTTCGGTCACCATTGTGACACTTGCTCCTGTGTCCCTGTATGCCAAAGCCTCTTTTCCATTTATCAAAGGCTGCTGTCTGTACTTGCCCAAGTTACTGGGACTCACAGAGGAGGACATGTCCATGCCTCCATCACAGACCAGGACAGCCTGAGTTGGAACTCTGACTAGTCCAGAGCCCATCTCAGAACCCAGGGTTAACCCTACTACACCCTTATTCTGAGTACCACCAGTTGTAGCTGCACTAGGGGGAACAGTTGCCTTAGGGTCAATGGTGGCTGGACTTGAGTCTTTGGACTTGGTGCAATCATTGGTCCAGTGTGTTTTCTGTTTACAGATCTTACACCATGGTTTCTTTTGGCCTTTACTTTTGTTAGATTGGGTTTCCCCCCCAGATGAAGATTTTTGGGGACCTTGAGAAGACTTCTGGTCTTTACCCTTTTCCTCACCCTTGTCAGAGTTCTTAGAATCTTGCTTCTTTGGGTCACTACCTTGGTTCTGAACCTTCTGCCTCACCCTGGTTCTGACCCATTTGTCTGCCTTCTTTCCCAATTCTTGGGGAGAGGTCAGATCAGAGTCCACCAGGAACTGATGCAACATCTGATTTTGACAATTATTAAGGATCTGCTCTCTCATAATTAAGTTGTACAATCCTTTGAAATCACACACCTTACTGCCAAGTAACCAGCCCTCCAGAGCCTTAGTAGCACAATTTACAAAGTCCACCCAGTCTTGATTTTGTGCCGTTTGGGTATCTCTGAACTTTATCCTATACTGTTCAGTGGTTAGGCCAAACCCCTCAATCTGTGCACTTTTCAAGATTTGGTAATCATCAGCATCCTCTTATCTTATAGTGAGGAGCTTATCTCTACCTTTGTCTGCAAAGGAGAGCCACAAGATTGCTGCCCACTGCTCCTGGGGGACCCTCTGAACTTTACAGGCCCTTTCCAGTGCAGTAACCCATTTGTGGATGTCATCCCCTCTCTGGTAGGGAGGGACAATCGTGCTTAGGTTTCTATGGTCATGAGACCTTTCCCTATCTCTAGGGAAGTGGCTGCCACCATGGGACTCTAGTCCCAACTTTCTTCTGGTTTTCTGAAGCTCTAGGGACTCCCTATCTATAGCCAACTGCTCTCTTCTGATTCTAAGCTGAGCTTCTTCATACTTGAGCAGTCTCTCTTTCCTTTCATGAGAGGGTTCCCTCCTATGAGAGGAAACAGAGGTCCCTATTGAGGTGTCAGAATGGTTAGACTCCTGAGAAGGAGATCTTGACCTTCTAGGCACACTCTCAACTCTCCCTGGTGGGATAAAGAGGGGGCCATTGTGGCCATCCTCCTCATCTGCAGGGGGAGCTGGATTTTCCAGGGTAAGATCATTGTCATCTTCCTGGCCAGCTTCAGAGGTCAGGTCATGGGTATCTTCAACCCTTGGCCTTTCCTCATCTGCTGCCCCACCCTCTCTGCCTACCCCATCAGATCCTGAGGTCTTTTTGAGATCATCCAACAGCAGTACCTCTATGAGGCGTTGGGTGTTTGCAGTTTTTCCTGTCTACACAATGCTCTCAATTCCAAGAATTAGAGATTGTCATACTTGGATGGTGGAAGCCCATTGGCTTCTGGCAGGGACCCACTGGTTCCTGGCCTTGAAGACATCACTAGTGAGGTGTGGTGTATGTACTACCTACTCTAGTGTGGCCTACTAAACTCTCTTGAGTTGTAGAAAGGGTGTGCTAAGCCCTTGACACACAACTCTAAGTTCAGTAGAACTTACTGTAACTTTAAGCTTGAATTATATGTACCTCAGGTACCTTTAGTGGTTTTCAGTTAGTCACTCACTTGAGTGCTAAGCCCTTGACACACAACTCTAAGTTCAGTAGAACTTACTGTAACTTTAAGCTTGAATTATATGTACCTCAGGTACCTTTAGTGGTTTTCAGTTAGTCACTCACTTGAGATTATCTGGTAAAACAAAGGCAAGCTTGAATCCAACCGCTGCACACCAATGTGAGAAGTTGGCCTGGAATATGCTGTCCACTAGTTATAGTGGGCACATTGCACCAGTCCAAACGACCTTTATTGATGATAGGTTTAAAGACAACCTTTATTGAAAGCTATCCTAGTGGTAGCTATGGAGAGCAGCCTTCAGGCTAAGTCTTGAAGGAGTGTAAAGCTATTTGTTTTACCAGTCTATAATCTCCTGAATGGCTAAATGAAAGGAGGCCACACAAGGTATATATATAAAATATATGTATTTATTTCTAAACACACCCTATTAGTCTCTTTATGAGGCTAGAGGTCAAAGCACATATGTTACACTTCAAATATCACAGTAAATTAGCACAATATACGATAGGCCCTAGGGGCGGACCAAACCATATATTAAGAAAGTGGTATAAGAACCACGACTTGACTAGACACAAGGCCTAGAGCCTGTAGAATCGCTGGGACCCCAAGGAACCACCCAAGGTAGTGACACAGGGGACCCACGGGGGATGTGTGCAGTGTGTGAACACAGCAGCGAGCTCCGTTAGCGTCTATGGGGAAAGTCACAGTTAAAGTTTTAAAGTTTAGGGACACTTCGGAGTGGACTAGGAACAAACCCTTTTGGACTTAGAGGGTTCTAGGGCCAACACCCACGGGAGCACAGGCGTACTCGCGTTACCTCACCCAGGGAAGCCGGGTGCACAGGTGTCAAATGGTGTCGGGCCGCGCCGTCGTTTTCAATGGCCGCTTGCTGGAAAGTGCTGCTGCCGGGAAGATGCGAAGTGTCCGAAGAGACCCAAGCCTGGATCGAGGATGTGAAGAACCTGAAAGCAGAGGGGACAGAGTCTGGGTCACTAGCCATTGACCAGGAGCACGATAGTCGAATGCCCACCGATGTTGGGTGCTTCAAGTTCATAGAGGTGAAGATTGTCTCTGCAGCCACGAGGACCAGGAGGTGTCGACGACAACCAGGAGCTGATTCGAGCTGTCCCACAAACGAAATTGCTTGCTGCGGTATCGGTGCCCGGATTGGACCCAACAAGCCTTGGCAACAGCAACCCACGCAGGAAGAGAACAAAGGCTTCGGTGCGGACCAGCGAGGTCTGAGGGACTCCCCAAGTGAGGGAGAGTCAGGACAAGCCTGGAGCAACCAGGGGGGCCTGTTGAAAGTAGAGTTGTCCTTCTGAGGGACCCACAAGTCGACAGACAAGGGATCGCAAAGGGACCTCAAGCGGAATCACAAAATGGCGGCCCATGTGTCACTGGGAGTGGCCAGTCCAGCAATCTTCGGTGGATTCACTGCTTTAGGTCAGGGCTACAAGTAACCCAAAGCACAGCCTCTAGGATTGACCAGAAGCTTATACACTTGCAAATGTGCATGGTGTCCAGGGGTTCCGGTCCCACGATACCCCCGAGGGCTATGGGTCTCAGCTTTGCTGGAGACTCGGGTCAGCCTCTGCGAAGTCGGGAAACCCACCTCCTGGGTGGCAGAGTTGTCGGCGTCCGGTGGGAGCTTCGGAGATGCAGACCGGACAGATGCATCTTTGGTGCCTGCCAAGCAGGGGAGTAACTCCTTTACTCCAAGGGAGATTCTTCAGTCATCTGGCGTTTAACAGATCATCAAAGGTCCAGGATTCAGTTTCAGAGTTTCGTCCAGGGATATCTAAAAGTCCTGTTGCCAGGGGTTCCTATCTTATACCTAAGGAAGGGGTTGGACTAACTCAGGGGACCCAGCTATGGGAGGGTTTGGAAAGAGGGATGGCTACACCCATTTCCTTTGTCCAATTTCGTGCCAGAGCAGGGGCTGGTAGCCCCTGCAGCCGGTTTGAACTGGGCTATGTGCCCCCAGTGCAGGATTTCAAAGCACTCTGAGAGTGCACCCACCCAGCCCCAATACACTAAAGCCTGTCTGGGAGGTGGTAACACCTCCCTGGGACAGGAAACCTATTGTCCAGGCCTCCCCTGCTAGAGTTTCGGTCAGCAGCAGGAGGCCAGACTCGTGTCTGTGGCTACAGCATCCATTTTGTGATGCCAGGGCTCTGTTAGCTGGTACCGGGTATACCGGTGCTGTCATGTCTCTCCCTCTAGAAGGGTGGGATCATACTCCCACACCAGTTACTGGTTTGGGGGTATGATTCCAAGGTGTCTGACACCAAACACGACATGTTTCCATGCAGCGAGTCCAAAGTTAGCATTTACCGAAGGCTGCAGAGGGGCTCTGCTCATGCATGGGCACCATCTCACATAAAACCAAGCACCCTGCCTTCAGGATTGATAAGGCCTGCCATATGGGTGACTGATAGGTTTATATGTGCAGTGATAGGGTGAGATATAGGGAACCTATATCTCAGTAAGGGGTGCATGCACCACCTCACTCAGGCTGCTGTAGCAGTCCTGTGGTGTAATTTTTGAAGGCTGCCCAGGGGTGGCATAATACATGCTGCAGCCCCTGGTAGGCCTCTGGGGTACCTATGCCCTGGGTACATAGTATACCATATACTAGGGACTTATAAGGGCACCCCAGAATCCAATCTGTGTTGTACCTAAGGTACATGGAATCAATTTAGAGAGGAAGCAGCTAGGCTGGGGTCCTGGAAAGCAGGGCCCCAGCCAGACTAAAGTCGAAAAACAGTGAACATCAGCAAAAAGTGGGGGTAACCATAAGAAGCAGATCCTACTCTCCTACATACACTAGATATAAATATGTGATTGTGGGTGAAAGATGTAGAAAACTTCATAGAATACAGTAATGAATGGCTGTTATGATGTATTGACTAGAATGTAACTTTTAATTTTTGGGAATATTTTCTCTTTTTGAGGAGGAAAATGGAAAACAGAAGTTGTGAACAAGTAAACTACCATGTGAGAAAATATATGGAGGAGAAAAAGAAGTCTTGTTCACTTTTGAAAAAAACAAGGAATAATTATTCTGCAGAAAGTGAGGAAAAAACTATTCATTGGAGAAGTGATAATGTTTGTATTGTATAAGGAGACATTTGTGATCTTGCACAAGCTTGTAATGTGTAGGATACTTGTCTCTGAGGAAATAAGTATTTGCCTACAGAAACAGCAAAAATTAGCTATATTAAGACAAGTAGGATTATCGTCTTGTTCAGCAGTGAATACCTGAGGAGGACAGTGTATCCAGGTTGAAAAGCTCTGCCGTTCAGCAGCACAAGCTAACTCTACCGAGCTAGCCTTTGTAAACGCCTTTTAAAAAACTGTATGCATGAGAAAATTTGCTGAGACTTTTTTGCTAGCTGGCCTAAACAAACTGCCACACCCAAGACTCTTTGCCAGGCTGAGGTAGTGCAGTTACACCAGACTGCCCATCATAATGCGATGAAGACACTATAAATTAGCAAAGTTGGTTGTTGATATAGTTTGTTAATGTAGTTGTTGTTATTTTAGTTTTGTAATATTGTTAATTTTTCTTTTTTGTAATAAAAAAGTTTAAAGTTTTCACCTGCATACCCTCACAGGTGACAAGAAAGGCTGTACAAGTCTACTAATTGATTGATTAAAGTTAATACTGATTTCTTTGCTTAATAGTTGTTATAGATTTGAATATTATTACAGTATTGTAATGTTGACTAAAACTGGCAGTTCCTTCTTCCGGGATTGCAGTTCTTTTACACATGTTACTATATATGCTTGTGACTCTGAAGAGAAGTCCCAGCAGAAAAGGGTGTCCCTGTGCACACTCTACTACACCTCCCTGTCCCCAAAAGGGAGAGGTCTGAAGGAGAGGTAAGTGTGTCCCCCACATTCAACTGTCCACACCAATCAACCAAGATGCAGTTCTCATCGGAGAGGATACTCCATTTCTGTACTCTATTACCCACAGCCTACTTTTCACACACAATAATCTGGGGGGATGGCTCAGCTGACAGGGTAGTGTGTTTGCATATCATAGTCTCTATAGTTGTTCTTAGCATAGAGGTAATTTCATGCCACACCTTACTTGTACATCAGTCATCCTGGGGAGAGCTGTGACCAGAGAGGTAAGCTCGTTTTTACAGCCTAATTTACATACCCATCATTCAAGACAAAGGTCACAGGAGAATGGAGAGTCTCTCCCCACACTGTACTACGAAAGCTTATCATGCAAGAGAGATGTGTCAGCAAAGATGGCACGTCCTCCACAGTCTACTATGCATTCTTGTAAGCATGGGAAGATGTATGAGCAGAGAGATACATTTTTCCTCAAACTCTACTACAGATACCTCGCACCCTGGTAAGATGTGTTAGTTGACAGCTCACTCCATTCCCAGACAGTACTACATATCACTGTTTCTGTAGGGGAAGGTGTAAGTACAGAGGCCATTTGCTTTCCCACATCCTACTGTACACTCATGTTGTCCTGGAGATAGGTGTTAGAGGAGAAGATGATGTTTCCCTACACATTAAAGAACATATCTGGCATGATGGGGAATGCTGTGACTGGACAGTGAAATCCATTTCCACACCCTAAGATATATGTTTGGTTCCCTGGGAGAGGACTCAGTGACGAGGCCAGTACTTGTTAGACTTACTATGGAATAGTAAGGTCTTACATGTGAGGTGTGTACATTCCCCACCTTACCATGCATACTGCTGCGCATGGGGAAAGATGTGAGTGGAGAGGCAGTGTCTCTTCACACCCTACTCTACACACTGGTTACCTTCATGCAGTGTCTCACTGGAGAGGCCAGTCCCTCCCCATGGTCTACTATACACGGTTGTTAGGCTACGGAGAGGTATGAGTGAGATCCCAGTGTCTTCTTACACCCTACTGTGCACTGTTGTTATAATGTGAAAAAGGTCTAATTTGAGAGGCTACTTTCTCCCAACACCCTACTAATGGGGACAATGAGGCATAAGTACTGTAAGAAAGGAAAGTGCAAATTCTTCTTCTAAAAAACCTCGCAGTATCATAAAAAGAGTAGTGATTTAAATTTTACTAATAATAATAAATGACTTTATGTAAATCAATGAGTATCAATGAGTACTATGTATCACTGCTCCTCTCATGCAAATAAAACATGTTTTTTTTTCCTAAATCTAAGTGATTTATATTTCCCCAGAATTATATAATGGATAGTGAGAGCATACCAGGAAACACTGCCTCCTCTGACTGCATTTGCAGATGTCATGAGTGATGTCATAAATGATGCCATAGAACATGTCATGAGTGATGTCGGATGCGAGGTCATAAGCAGTGCATGGCGGGGCACAAGCCATAGTTAGTGCTGCTAGCCATAACTGGTGAATTTCTGTTTTACTTTTAGTCTAAAACGGTAATGTTGTCGCTGAGAAATTCACCTAACTACAATGTTAATTTAACCTTTGTTCTTTTCAGTATGTAAATATATATATTATCCTCTAACACTCTCCCCCTGAGCTAATAATTAATACAACTGCATGGACATATGAACTATATATGTGTTCTATTACCTTCATAATAAGTCAACCATATTGATGAAACCTCAAATTACCACTTGGTTTCATTATATATCAATTTTTTAGATTTTTTTATAGATTTTTATATATATTTATATATATTTATTTGTTGGTTTTATCTCAATATCATGACTATGTTGACTTGTTTTACCATCTGTATTATATTAGTGATATTTGGAGGTTTAAATATTTTCTTTCTATGCATTACAATAGTTGTAGAATTGGACTGTATAGTATGTCTTTTAGCTCTATGATTCCTTGAGGGGGTTGGGTTTTTCAGTTTCACTTGTTTGTCACTATGTAAAGGTTTCAACTGGTCCAGCGCGTCATGTGATCAAGACCGTGGCAACGCGGTCGAAACGCCTCATGCTGGGCACTTCCCGATACATTGGATTGATGCCAATTATTTTTCTGCAATAAAGCACTGCACTTTTGGGAAAAGAAATACGCTGTGGTCCGTACCTGTGTGTCGCGGATGGTGATTCACGATTGTGGTTTTTCATATATATATATATATATATATACAGAGACAGTGCAGAGGAGCCTTGCCGATGTGGATTTTGCACCCCCTCTCACCTCTCCTGGGACCCGGCACTGCGCTGGTGCCGGGGATGCTGACAACCTGGTGGGCTTGGCTGCAGAAGAGAGGCCTCCGATGCGCTGAAAGAGCAACTGGCCCCCCCCTGGAGGCAAGGAGAAGTAGACACAGAGGCTGGTGAATGGCATGAGGGGCATGAGGGTCTGGATTGCCCATTTAACCTGTTTGAGGTGGTTGGGAGTAGGAGGAGTGGCTGATGAAGTGGGGTGTCTGGGAGGAAGGAGGTGACTCTCTGAAGTACTACTGGGCCTGTGACTGAATCCCACTTGCCCTTGAGGGAAGCGTGGCCATCAGGCAGAGTTTTGTATCAGGGAACCCTGTGATGCAAGGGTGCCTGAACTGGCACTACACAACACACAGTGCGCCAGTGAAAGGAGAGAGCAGAAATGCCCCATGTCTTTGGAAATATGGAGCATTTATTCTCTATCCCTTTCACACAGTCCAGCAAGTTACCTTACAGCCCCACATTGCATGAATTAATAGTAAATGTGCCTCTGAATGTTTTTTTGTTGTTGTTATTAATACCTTTGCACCTATATGCACCAGATACAATTTGTAATACCTTGGGAAATGCCATTAGATGCATGCAATTAATATGCTGCATTTTTTGATTGAAAATGAGTAAAGATATTATAAAAAATCAATTGAAGAATAGTTCCAATGGAATGTTATTTTATTTCCCTGAGCCCATTAGTTTCTTTGAGTGTGTTTTGCAATACCTGTGAGTGGCCATATGTGTTGCTTGACTTACTCTGAGGCTGAGCAAAATTACATTTCAGCCTGTTTTGACAGCTTTAGGGTTTTAGGGTGGTAGCAACTTTACAAGTGAAATTTAGGAATAGCAATAGGTGTACTCATTTGTGGGTGTGTTTGTATTAGCATATTCCTCCCTAAACCTTTTCTAAACTTTCTGTAACATTCTCCCATTTAGTAGCAAGTGTTTACCATTTTACAGCAACCAGCACTTGGTACTCACAATTTTAATACTAAAATGTACATCTAAGTGTGCAGAAATCTTGGCACCTGAGCATAGATAAGAGCACAGTGGAGGTCTCTGGTTACAGGTTTGTGAATATTATTGTGTAGTAAATGAGTAGTACTACTACAGTATTACTTTACATGCTACAAAAAGCAGTTGGTGAATTGGATCAAAATGTACTGAGTTTCCTATTCTCATAAGTTTATGTTTATGTGTAGATGGTGTTAAATTATGGATGTGTGGTTAAATGTAAAGCTAGTGTTCTCATTACTGGATGGTTGGCAAGCCTTTGTTGCTCGAAAGAAGTAAAAAGGTGAAAGAAATTTCAGAATTTATCTTGAAAACTACTACTGTTAGTAATAGTAGCTTTTGTGAGAATTACAGGGGGTTTGCAAGAGAACAATTTTGCAACTTAACATATCTTTATTCCAAAATGTTTGTTTCATCTCAGGAAAGCAGTATTCAAACCAAAAGGCATGATTACTGATTTGATTGAGAGCTTTTTACTGTTTAAAAAGTAATTCTAACTTGTTGTAAATCCCGCTTTATGTAGTATGGAAATCAATTTACAAGTATTTTCTTTTAAACAATGATCCACATTTTCTGTACCTCAGTTGCTTATGTACACATATATTATTTTGTTCCAATTATGATCATTGTATATTTATACTCCATCACTGCTGCTGCCCTCAGTAGAAAGAAGACTGAGGGGTGGATTTACTAACTAACACTTTGAGCTGGGCTTGAGTCACAAAAGTGACACAAACTGGCGCACTGACACGATGGGTAATTTTTGGATTAACTTTCCAGAGCAAATTCTGCCCTGCATTGAAAAGAAGCCCCAAAATAACACACAGTATTACTTTTTGCTACTTTGCGCTATTTAGGGACGTTACATTTGTGGCACATGGGCATTCCCATGTAAACATCCATGAATTCTGGCATAAAGTTCTATTTACTAAAAAAATGGTAGACTGAACATTGTGCCAGAAATCAGTGCCTCTTCTACACAGGCATTAGTAAAAGCTTCCTATTTTCAAAACTTTCCAACTTTGCATGTGTGCTGCACTGTACAACACACATATGAAGTGAGATGTGTTAAACTATGTCTAAGCATAGTACTTTGTAATGGAGGTTTACTCTTCTAGTACAAGACCTATGATTGACAGCATGCACACATTACACTCTTGTATTTGCACAGGATATCCTAAAGTGCACCAGCACAGGGGGAGAGAGAAATAGTGACATGACTTTGACTTTTCTTGTCTCTCCCTTTCACACAATTATGCACAGAAACTTTTATTGCAAAAAGTAGTAAATCTGCCACTGAGTGTGCTATATCCCTCTGATATGTAGTGCTCCGTTCATTTGTAGTTTTTTGAAGACCATTCGTCTTAAGAGAAATCATTTTTAAAAACTGCTCAGCTAATAAAAAACACATTCCGTCAGTGGCATCTGATCAAGTAAGACCCACATGTCTTCCAAAGATAGTGTTCTTTCTTTTAAAACATTTAATGACCTCTCACCCAGTCTATTCTATGTTATGACCTTAAGCCATTAGCAAATCTTAAAAAATGTTAAGCAACATAATACAATTCAATAAAAAGATTACAAACTGTTTTCAGAATAAACATGGCCCAGAAATGTAATATTTACTCACTTTCTCCATTTGAGACACACTGCTGAAATGAAACACAATTTGCCTTTTAAGTAACCACTAATTGTTGGCAGATTTCTTCCTTTCTTACATTCTCATGGAGAAGGATGTGAATAAGAAAAAGCAAAGCAGTGCTCTATTAAACAAAGGTGACCTTCTGGTTAGGAATTGAGGTTCGCATGAATTATAGTTTAAGAGTATTGACACAACTGGAAACTAAAGGATGCAGCTAGTCGTATAGCAACATGCACAGCTGAGGAACTTGCCTGTGCTCTCCTTCCACTATGATAAAACTGGCATGCCCCTGATTGGCATACCACTAACTTGCGTATTAAATGTACCTATAAGTCCCTAGTATATGTTACAAAGTGGCCCTGTAAGATAAATGTCCCAATTGCACTGGAGCACCCATTGTGCAATCTAATTCAGTGACAGACTAAACATGATTGCAGCACTGCCATGTACAACTTGGCTGTGCAGGTTCAAGCTGAAAATATGACCTGCAAAGATAACCTTTTGTGGTAGTTACAAAACATCCTTTTAAGTATTGTTACCCCTGAGTAGGTCTTACTGCCCATAGGTCAGGGTACATGGTATTTAACAGTAGGATCTGTAGAAGTTTAATGTCAAACATGTCCTGGTAGTGAAAAGATCTTTTCACTGTAGCAGGGTTATCTTTCCCATAGGAAAACATTGGGATACAATATTGCATTTAATGTTGTTCCCTCTTTTTAGGAAACAGCTACAAAGGTTATTTTTTGTCTTTTTAAAATATGTATTACAAGCCCAATTCACTGGTGGAGTCAGATTTGTAATGACTACTTTGAAAAGGGTACTTTTAGAAAGTTACCTTTTCCCTCCCTAAAGCCTCAATAGACCCAGTTGTGCGAGCTTTGACTGTTATCCAGAAGAAGAAAAGCTCCTTCAATGAGGTGCGAACTTGTTCCCACAGATGAGACAATGGCTTTGGGTGTTGGGAGGAGTTCTGTTTCGTTGGCTGGCTGGCTGGCCAATTGGGCTGTGCCCAGGAACTTAATTAACTTCAAAGAGGCCTACCATGTCACAGGCATATGTATCAAACACCTGGGCCTGCTCCATCCTTTTTCCCTTTAGTCAATCAGGTACCAGGAGAGAAGTCCCCCTGAACCAGTTTTGAGTGACCACAGACAAGGGGCTGCTCATTTCCCTACCCACACCTCTATGTTGGGCACAGGAGTGTTGTACAGGAGAAGATAGGTTTTGCTATCTTGGTTTTAGGTAGAAATGGACATCTTGGGATTGTTTGCAGTAGGACACACAGGAAATGCTGTAAAACAAGGTATGGGCACTCCTTGGAACATTCACCCCATTGATTATGGAGTTGCCAGGAGTTTCCCCTACTCACAAGCTCGTACCAGGCATAAATGTGGCAGCCACAGTATCTCCCAAGAACATTTTCTGGACCTGTAAAAGAGCATAAGAGGACTCCTTGAAGTGGAACACACATTAACCCTGGACCGGTATAGCTTAATTCCAGTGGCACAGAGATCATGGGACTCACATCTGGCATACACGTCACACTTAGGGCATCAAAAAACAAAGTGATGGATGGAATGCTTGAATTAAGCTCAGCCTCTGGTGATCACTCGGGTCACATCCCAATCCATAATTGTTCACTCACCATGCCACCTCAGTTTGGACTCAGCCACTTGCAAATCAGCCTTGACCCTGCTCCAATGGGAACAGTCTAGCCCGAACTGCCAAGTTAGGTCCTCTCTGAACCTGAACACAAGCAACCCAGGACAAGTTTTGCCCTTATTATGGGCTCATCTGCCAGGTGTAGCCCAGATGTGGGCCCCATGCACACTGTGCCACTGGAACTAAACTACACCTGGTGATGAGCCCTAAGTAGGATGAAACCAATTCTGGGTTGCTTGTGTTCTGGTTCAGGGCGAGAACCTGGCTAGGCAGTTCGAGTTCAGCCGTTCCCATTGGAGCAGGGTCAAGAATGAATTGCATATAGCTGGGCCCAAACTGAGGTGGAAAGGTGCGCAAAATAGCAATGGATTGGGATGCGGCCTCAAGTAATTTCCAGTGGTTGTGATTAATTCAAGTATGCCATCCATCCCTTTTTGTATACATTTTGTGTCACCGTAAGTGTAATTGGAGTGTCCAGACATGGGTCCGGTGCACACTGTGTCACTGGAACCAAGCTATACCTCGCTAATGAGCCCTAAGTAGGGCAATACCGGTCCTGGGTTGCTTGTGTCCCGGTTCAGGGAAAACATGGCTCAGCAGTTCGGACTAGACTGTTTCCACTGGATCAGGGTCAAGACTGATTTGTATATATCGGGGTCAAAACTGAGGTGGCATGGCAAAATAATGATTGATTGGGATGGGACCCGAGTAATTACCAGTGGCTGAGATTGATTCAAGCATTCTATCCATTACTTTTTTATACACATTTTGTGTCACCCTAAGTGGGATGGGTATGCCCAGATGTGGGTCCTTTGCATTCTGTGTCACTGAAACCAAGTTATACAAGGCTGATGAGCCCTAGGTAGGGCAAGAATGATCCTGGGTTGCTTGTGTCCCAGTTCAGGGAGGACCTGGTTTGGCATTTCAGGCAGGACTGTTTCCATTGGAGCAGGGTCAAGACTGATTTGCATATAGCTAGGTCCAAACTGAGGTGGCATGGTGTTCAAAATAACAATAGATTGGGATGCAGCTCGAGTAATTATTAGTGGCTGAGATTATTCAAGCATTCCATCCACCACTTTTTGTATACCGTTTGTGTAACCTGATGCTGGTCTCTTGTGGAGTTCGTCTTGACCCCCAAATGCTGTCCCCATAGTCCTAGACCCTTGGCTAGTGTCAAAGTGTGCTCCCCTATCTTTTCCTGAAAGCTGTGACATAGAAACTTTTTGGTTTCAAAGCTCTCCAGCCTCTAGAGGATTGTGGTCAACCTGTCAAGTTGATCCGATGAAGGTGCCCTGCTCCTGGGACAAAATATTCAAGTGGCTCCTACTTGGAAGATTTCCACAGCAGAAAATCGAACTTAGCAGGACCTCACGGAGAAGGTATTTAGCCTTGCGGAGTCCTAATCAGCTAGAGCCCACAATCTTGCCCCGCTGGAAGAATCCGAGCTCCAAAAAAGAGACTAAGTCGGAAGGTAGAAATCTTCTTCGGGTGTAGGAGCAAAAGTATCCAGCTGGTGAGGAACCATCTCTGGCCCTGTGAGTCAAATATTTCCTGCTGCTGCCTTTTCTGCCCAAAGTCACTAGCTTCACCTAGACATCGTCCAGTAGCTATCCAAAAACATGGAGACCTCTTTGGGCCCAGCTTACTGCCTTGACCCACTGTGGATTTTTGACTTACGTTTCGGAGACTGAGGACTGTATTTAAAAAGATTTTGTGTCAGTTTGATTTACTTTTTTGATGCAGACCCACTGCAAAATCCATTTTAGTATTTGCAAAGCAGTACAAATGCTGATTTGTATTGGTTTGGAAAAAGAAGCAACACAGCGCATTGCACTGCCTTGTGTGATTTTGAGTCAGTGAGACGTTTCATGTGTGGTGCATGAGTTTTACCTTGCATCACCCATGGATTTGCAAGCAAACCCATATCTACAAATACTTATAGACATGGGTTGGCACCAAAAGGTCTTGCCTGCCTATGGCTGGCATATTTGGGAGAAATATCTTTGTTTCTCTTATTTTTGAATTGCATGTGAACTTCATTCTGCAGCACACATTCTAAGAGAAAATAGCTTCAAATTAAAGTTTTTGAGCTGGAAGGGACCCCATTCTACACAAAAACTAGCCTGACCTTAACGCAGACATCTTTGCATTATGGAACAAGGTGAATGTGTTGGCACTAGGCAGCCACAAGTGCAGCACAGCAAGGAGAAAGAAATGCACCATTTTTTGAAGATATGGCTCAGTTCTGATCGCTCTAGGTGACGCAATGCAGCACAACAACTTTGCCTGCTGCACTGCACTGCTATGCACCACTTCTTTGTAAATCTGCCCCTAAGTCCAAGGTAAAACGTCAGACCTGGTATCTGTATCGGACATGTGCTCCATCACAGTTTGCCTTCCCTGCGCCTAGGTACCGGTCAAACGCAACCAGATGACCGCATTTAGTGCTTAATACTTTTTGGTGTCATTTTCAGAGTTCTTAACTCCAGTTTCTCCTACTCGATTTTTGTTGATTTGGTGTTATTTCATTTATAAAGATTTGCTGTATTTAATTAAATTTGTTTGTGATCATTCTAGTGATATGTTTGACTTTGTTACTGTTTTAACAATACATACATTCTTTACATCATGCTGCTAAGTTTGGCAATTCCTCCCTTACTCAAAACAACTTCCCAGATGCTCTCAAAACATACCAGATCCTCCCACTCCTAAAAAAACCTACATTAGACTTTGATGACCTCGCCAACTACTGGCCCATTACTCACCTGACATTCATTGGCAAGAAAATTGAAAAATCAGTCTGTGTTCAACTTCATGATCATGATAATGGCAACCATCTTCCACACATTTATCAGTTCCACTTGCAATTACACTGCAGCATGGAGACTATTATCTTTCACATGCCCTTATAACCACACACAAAGATGACCCCTGTCTCCTCATAATGCTGAACCTCTTGGCTGCTTTTTACAGAGTAGACCATTGCACCATCATACACACAATGGAGTCTCAAATGGGGTTCACCGGCAATGTTCTTCAAAGGTTCTCCTCTTAACTTTCCAACGAACACCAGTTTATTCACATAGGCACCCCCATTTCCCAAAAGGTCAGTATAAGAAAATGCCTTTTTTTCGATGATCACCCCCCTTTTTAATGATACTTTTGGTTTTTGGACACTGTACACTGGCACCCTATTAACCAGGACCATGTGCATGTTGATTCCTAACCCCTAAAAGGTGTTGAAATGGTTAAATCCCTGATTGACACATTTAACTTACAAATAGGTCCCTACCATATGGGGCCCTTTATACCCAGGGCCTGTAAATTAAATGCCACTAGTGAATTGAAGCATCCATTTAGTCCACCACTAAAATGACAATGTAAAGTATGTCTTCAGGCTTGCCCCTGTGGCCTGGGGATGCAGTTTTAAAACTGAGAATTTGACTTTTCAAAATAACCCTTTTTGCCAGGCCTAAACCTTCCTTTATAGTATTTACAAGGCACCACTAAGCTAGGCTTTACATTCCCATAGGGAAGGGTGCCTGGTATTTAAAATGTAGGGTATGTGTACTTAGGCTTTACATGTCCTGGAAGTGAAAATTCTCCAAAGTCTTTTTCAGTGTGGCATGGCCTGCTCGCCATAGAAAAACACTTGGTTACATTATAACACTTTATAATGCATAACTTTAGTTCTGCAAAAGCTAGAACAATGATTCGAGGACTCAACCTAATAGTAATGTAAGGTTCAATCTAATGGTTAAGTCAGATTTTAAATAACTATTTTGGAAATTTCACTTTTAGAAAGTTGGCATTTTCCTGCAGAAGCTAAATGTGCATATCTGCCAGTGCTCAGTGTCATGACTGTTAACAGATCTCCTGTGATGGAATGTATTATGATCCCAAACAGTGGACAAAAGGCTTCGGTGGGGGAGATGTTTTCTCCATAACAAGACGGCCATCTGGGCTGTGCTTACAAATGTAATTAAACTTCAAATGGTGCCTACCCTATCACAAGCAGATATAACTCACACCAAGGCCTGTCCCTTCATTATCCTGATTGTCAACTGGGTCCCAATCCCAGTAGAAAAGAGGCTGCCTCCAGAACTAGAAATGGATTACTGTGACCAAAGAGAATGGTTTGCCCATTATACTAGCCACCCCACTGGGTGGCCTAAGGAAGCTCTGCACAAGAGAAGAAAAGGTCTGCCATATTGGTTTTAGGTAGAGAGAGGCATTGTGGGATAGGTTACAGTAAAACACACCAGAAGTACTACAAAAGTGGGTAGAGGCACCTTGGGATCTTTTATCCCACTAGTTAGGGAGTGGCTCCAGGAACACAAAATATGCAAGAAGCCTAAAACTCTACTGAGCCTTGCTTATCACTTCCAACTGGATTTGTCTTGGACCCTGCTTTTGGCTTCTGAAAGATTGAGTCTTAACACCCAAATGGTGCCCAAACAGTCCTGGACACTTACCTGGTGTTACAATGTACTCTTCTCCTTTCAAAATTGATTGCGAGACTGGACACTTACAAACTTTTTCTGAACTTTTTTCCAAAAGAACCAAAGATTACCACAGGACTACCTCCAAGACGCAGCCACTGATGTGGAACTGATGGTCAAACTCAGCTTGCTGGTTTGCCCAGCTGAGAAGATTCTGACTTCCAAAAAAGTTTCTAAGTCCGAACATAGAGGATTTTACCAGGACCAATGTTGAGCAGCACTCCAACAATGTTGATGCCTTTGTGTGCGTGAACTTCAAACTTCTGAGTTTTCTGGTCTTTTACATCAAGAACCTCGAACTTCCTGCCAGAGCTGAGACTCCCACTGAGGACCTGTGCTTCATCCAGCCACCTTCGACAAGCCCCTCTTCAGACCTAGCCTGCACCAGGACTTGCTGATGACCCCATCGATGAGGACATTTCTCCTAAAATAACACTAAGTCCAAAGGTAAGCTAACCCCTGGTATTCGCCTGGCCTAGTTATCTGAACCTGTGCTCCACAGCAACTAACCTTAACTATTGACTGTGACTAGGTCTTGCATGACCAGATAGCCTTGGCTGTGCCATTTGTGGTGCTAGAAACACCTAAAGCATTGTAAAATCATATCCCTGGTTACCCACATCAGATTTTGTTGTTTTTGTGCCTGTTCCTTAAAGTTTTCTTTATTTTTGCAAATTGAAATGAGATTTTTATAGTGCTGTAGTTTCTACTTTTTATCTGTTTTGATACTTGGAAATGCTTTGCACATTTCTTCTAAGTTAAGCCTGTCTGCTCTGTGCTACAGCTACCAAGGGTTGAGCTCAGCTTTAAATTATTGAGACCTAACTGGACCTTGTAGGGAATAGTGTCATTATTACTTCTTAAAGAGAACTAGCATCCACTTCAAATAATAATGCACTATCTCAAAGTCCTTATCAACCAGGGTCTATACTGTCTCTTGTCATATTCAACCTCTACAGGGGGCTGCTTGATGCTCTAATCACAAAAAACATCATCAGTATTCACCAATATTCAGATGATATTCAACGCTGCTTGAAAGTCTGCTCTGCTGCAGACATCCAATGCCTCAAAAAGTGCCTACCTGAAGCTTAACCTAACCATGACAGAATGTCTGTTATTAACCAAGAACAACAAACAATAAACAGTACAAACCTGTCTCAATGACAAGAACATTGACGACTTCAGACCCCAACTTTAACCAAATGCTAATTCAATTGGATTTACCCAGACACCAACCTCACCATCAAGGAACACATTGCCAATAAAACAAAGGCGGCCTGGGACCAGCTCTCTCTGCTAAAAAAAAGTGACGCTGTTTCTTCCAGAAATCAACTTTAGAACTGCTATTCAAGCCCTTATTCTCTCACATCTGTTGGTGGTAATGTCTTGCTTCATTGCCTCTCAGACTCCATACCAGCACCCCTTAAAGGTGGTAGGAGATGCAGCTTACCAGTCAAAGCTGCTGACCTTGAAATTAGGGAACCAGGTTTGAGTCCCAGCGTTGACTCAACATCCTCAACAATCAGATGGACGTTGGTATAGCCTTGCCTTATGTTGAAGCTTTTCATGTTGTAGGCACTATTGGGCTAGTGAAATGCTCTGAAATTGCCATCCATGGAAAAAATTGTGCTTTTAATCCTACCCTTAGTTGTCTGCAAACCAATGAGAGAAATATGAGTAATGCTCCTCTAGATCCCAATGAGTGTTACAAATTGGTCACATGGAACATGGGCGGGTTATTGAATAAGCTGGGAACTACGGAGTGGGCTAATACAATTTCTGGTTTTGATGTAATCTGTTTACAGGAAACATGTGTATGACCCCAAAACACTTTGAGGGCTTCTCTTCTCACTTTTTAGGTGCTATTCCTTCACACAGTGGACGGACCAATTGAGGGTTACAGATCCTTATCTCTAATAAGCTACCATTAATCAGTAAAAAGCTTTCTTTGGTAGGCACACATTCCTAGCTGTTGTGGTTATCTATCAAGGGGGGGTCTTGATTTGGTTTTGGTCAACGTCTAATACACTGTTTTCAATTCAACACATAGCAAGGTGGTCTATGCACATGATTATGGTCTGAATGATTTTCTATGCTCTATTCATGCTAGTTTTGTACTACTATTGGCAGGTGATTTTAATATCCAGTCCTTCCCTCTTCCAGATAAATCTATATGTGGCTTTACCAACTCGGATGGGGGGGGCTCTAAATATTTCTACTCTGAATTAATGCGGCCCTCTGAGTGGAGAGACGTCTCCCACTTGCACTCTAAATCAATGTTAATCTGGTATATCTTTGGTAAATAAAGATGTGTTCAATATAGTTTTCTTCAATTCGATTTATTGTGTTTCTTCAAATCATTTTGTTCTTTCATTTATCATTCATAATCGCATCATTATAAATATGATTTTTCATTCATAGTATTTTACATCAGCCCAATGCATTTCGGGCGAAAGCCCTTCATCAGGGGCGTAAATTCTGTAATTTGAGAGGAAGCGTAAAGTCAATATAATAAAATAAAACATTATTCATATATATGAAAAACGATGTTTATCAAACACATCTTATAGTAAGCATGCGAGAAAATTTTACTCCAGAAGATTATCAAATCATTGCACGTATGTAGTAAATATAATGAATCTGCGGTTCTTGTACAGTGACCGATGGAAAGGGTCAGAGAATGATACAAATTGTGAAAGTGGTTCGGGTGCACAGGCTATTCTTATATAGTGAATTGTGACAAGCCCTTTTAAATAGTCCGTGAGTGTATTGGTGCTGGAAAAAGCGAGAGTGATTGGTGTGACCGACCGATTAATAAAAAAGAAAAAGATGCTCACTTGAAAATTCACGTGACCGCTTTGATAAATCAAGGTAACTTGACGTACTTTATTACCATCTGAAAAAGTAAACGTGCAAATACGTAAGCGGTAGTTGCTAAAAAGTGTGACTGGTAACACTGACGGTTATCTTCCAGTGAATATCTTACCTAACAATGGTGTATCATGGTAAACATCAGGATTAACGTGACATCCCGTTGATAAACTGTATGTAATAGAAACAAGAGTGCGATAAGCTAATGAGGTAAACAGCGATAAAATCGGAACAGTGAAGTTTAAGAGTTTGGAGATTCTAGTCTCTTACCCGAGTATTAAATGCTGTGGCGCCCTCGGTCGTGGTGCTTCATTACGAGATGAAAGAACTTGCCGTTTAAGTTTGTTTGTCGTACCCGGAAGTGAATGGCTGAATGCCATGGACATAGAAGAATGAGTAGTTTAAGAAAAAATATATGTGAAAGCTAAATGTTATGCCGAGTTTGAATGGTGAAAACATAACAATTAATAAAATGGATAGGTAGCTCTTCGAAATGAATAAAATACACTGCATAGCCTCTAAGAAATGTGGTTTGTCACGTGTCATCAATAACCATATGATTCGATGCAAGTGAGTAAACGAAACTTACGTGTGTGTGGTAACCATGGTGATTTATAGAAAAGTGTTAAGTCAAGGTGTAATGGTAAGTATGTGAAAGCTTGATGTTATTCCTTGTTTGAATGGATCGGTGATTGTGATTGGTGGCTCTTCGGAATATGTAAAATATATCACGTAGCCTCTGAGAAATATGGTTTATCACATTACGTCAATTAACACGTGATTCGATACAAGCAAGTAAATGAAACGTACGTGTGTGTGGTAACCATGGTGATGTGCAGAAGAATAGAAAGTCAAGTTATAATGTGTCATATACGGTAACGAAAACATCAATCAATAAGTGTGCATTTGGTATATTGAGTTACCCTGGGCATCCAATTCCGCTCCGCTCGCGGAATTTGCGGAATTTAGGCAATTTTGTTTTCCGCGGAGAACGCGGAATTGCCAACAATTCCGCGATCCGCGGCGTAGCGGAATTATTTTCTTGTCGGGCTTTAAAAATGCGTTCTAGCGCGCGCGATAGCGACTTACCGGGATTCCTGCATTCGCCGACGGGTTTTCCTATCCGTTCGCGTGCGCCACGAGATTTTGGTAGCCGGCCGCGTTATCCCGCGAGAGTTTGCGATCGCGAACACGTCATTCGCCGCGCCATCGGACAACGCGAGAGTGTGCGATCGCGAACACGTCATTCGCCGCGCCATCGTGCACCGCGAGAGAGATTGCGACCGCGAACACGTCATTCGGGCGCGCCATCGGACATCCGGCGATATTTTTGTACAGCTCGCGATCCCGAACACGCAAAATTTTCAATCTGGAGAACAATAACATCGCAAGCAGCATCAAACCTTCTATAAATTGATGATTTGGCTGGAAAATAAACCTCAGATTGATATTTGGCTGTCCTTTTTGGTCAAATGTTTTGGGGGAGAGGGAGGAAGTGCCACAGAGTCTCCTACTTCCTGTTCCTGTCCAGCAGGCTCCTCCCAGTGCTTTGTCCATCTCCTGTTCATTTTTCACTTGGATTTGAGCTGGAAGGATCACTCTTTGTGTCTGCTGCATCATTATCATTGGATTTGAGGATTTTGGAATTTGAGATTTTACAAGTAAGTTGGTGTTGTTTGATTGGGGCATTGCAGTTGCTGCAACTTCATTTTTGGTACTTTTCATCATTTTTAAAAATAAATCGTTGTGGGTAGCCAGTAGGTCCAGAGCTAGTCATGGGTCATGGATTGCTGTGTGATGTATTTATTAATTTCAAACATCATTTAGGGGGCATGGATGGCATTGGATTGAATTGGAAAATGTGTTTTTTGGGGTGTATTTCAGTTTTTTGGGCTGTGTGTTAAATACATGCCTTAGTTGTGTGTGGTGTGCTGCAGGCCTTGTTTAGCCCTGTGTATTTTCGTTTTTGCATTTTATTGCATTACAGGCAAAGCAAAAGCAGGGTGGTTTACCATGCAGCCTTTGCCTGGCTATTATAGGCCTGTTTTCAGTACATTGTTTTCCAGGCCTCCTGCTTGTTGCTTGTGATTTGTGAGTGTCCATGTGGCTAGTAGCCATTTCTGGTGGGAGTTACAAGTGTGCTGCTTTAGCCATATACTAAGGCCTGCATGTGTTTCCCTTTGTGGCCTAGGCTTCTTGTTGTGGGCCTGGCCATGAGGCTGGCGGCCATTTTGAATCCAGGCAGTGTGCTTTTTGCCATAGGACTGCATTGTCTGTCTTTAGTTTCTTGTTGTTGTGGGCCTGGCCATGAGGCTGGTGGCCATTTTGAAGCCAGGCAGTGTGCTTTTTGCCATAGGCCTGCACTGTCTGTCTTCAGTTTCTTGTTGTTGTGGGCCTGGCCATGAGGCTGGTGGCCATTTTGAAGCCAGGCAGTGTGCTTTTTGCCATAGGCCTGCATTGTCTGTCTTTAGTTTCTTGTTGTGGGCCTGGCCATGAGGCTGGTGGCCATTTTGAAGCCAGGCAGTGTGCTTTTTGCCATAGGCCTGCATTGTCTGTCTTCAGTTTCTTGTTGTTGTGTGCCTGGCCATGAGGCTGGTGGCCATTTTGAAGCCAGGCAGTGTGCTTTTTGCCATAGGCCTGCATTGTCTGTCTTCAGTTTCTTGTTGTTGTGGGCCTGGCCATGAGGCTGGTGGCCATTTTGAAGCCAGGCAGTGTGCTTTTTGCCATAGGCCTGCATTGTCTGTCTTCAGTTTCTTGTTGTTGTGGGCCTGGCCATGAGGCTGGTGGCCATTTTGAAGCCAGGCAGTGTGCTTTTTGCCATAGGCCTGCATTGTCTGTCTTTAGTTTCTTGTTGTTGTGGGCCTGGCCATGAGGCTGGTGGCCATTTTGAAGCCAGGCATTGTGCTTTTTGCCATAGGCCTGCATTGTCTGTCTTTAGTTTCTTGTTATTGTGGGCCTGGCCATGAGGCTGGTGGCCATTTTGAAGCCAGGCAGTGTGCTTTTTGCCATAGGCCTGCATTGTCTGTCTTCAGTTTCTTGTTGTTGTGGGCCTGGCCATGAGGCTGGTGGCAATTTTGAAGCCAGGCAGTGTGCTTTTTGCCATAGGCCTGCATTTTCTGTCTTTAGTTTCTTGTTGTTGTGGGCCTGGCCATGAGGCTGGCGGCCATTTTGAAGCCAGGCAGTGTGCTTTTTGCCATAGGCCTGCATTGTCTGTCTTTAGTTTCTTGTTGTTGTGGGCCTGGCCATGAGGCTGGTGGCCATTTTGAAGCCAGGCAGTGTGCTTTTGCCATAGGCCTGCATTGTCTGTCTTCAGTTTCTTGTTGTTGTGGGCCTGGCCATGAGGCTGGTGGCCATTTTGAAGCCAGGCAGTGTGCTTTTTGCCATATGCCTGCATTGTCTGTCTTCAGTTTCTTGTTGTTGTGTGCCTGGCTATGAGGCTGGCGGCCATTTTGAAGGCCGGTAGTGTGCTTTATCCATAGGCCTGCAAGCTTGTAGCCTAGTCTGCCAACAGGCCTTTCATCCAGTGGGCCCAGAGGTAGTCAGGGGTGCATGAAACAACTGTTTCTGTGTGTTCTGTTCAATTTAAACATCATTTAGGGTACATGGATGGCATTGGATTGAATTGCAAAATGTGGATTTTTGGGTGTATTTCAGTTTTTTGGGGTGTGTTAAATACATGCCTTAGTTGTGTGTGGTGTGTTGCAGGCCTTGTTTAGCCCTGTGTATTTTCGTTTTGCATTTTATTGCATTACAGGCAAAGCAGTGTGGTTTACCATGCAGCCTTTGACTGGATATCGTAGGCCTGTTTTCAGTACAATGTTTTCCAGGCCTCATGCTTGTTGCTTGTGATTTGTGAGTGTCCATGTGGCTGGTGGCCATTTCTGGTGGGAGTTAACTAAGTGTGCTGCTTTTGCCATTTAGGCCTGCATGGTTTTCCTTTTGGCTTACTGCTTGCATCCATCCCCTTTGCCAGCTGCAGCTCCCTGAATGATGTGATGACTGAGCAAATAATTTAATGCCAAACAGGGTCCACTTCTATTACATTTGTATTTTGGTTGTTGTTCCTCTTCTTTCCTATCCTTCCTGACAGTGTACACAGTATACCATGAAAGCCCTTGTTGACAGTCTCACAAAAGAAATGGCTACACTAATTTATATCTTTTATTTGTTTGTTTGTACTGCTAGTAATTGAACCACAACAACAAATGCAACATTTCACTGATGTTCTTCTCCTGGCTTCTTTGCTTTTAGGTGCACAAAAAGACAGAGGAGGAGGTGTCATCATCACCCGTTGTACTGCCAGGCAGAAGTCCTGCTGCGCGTCACGTCCACGTGTGACCACAGACATCTCTGCAACTTGTGCACCTGCGTCCTGCTGACATCTGAAGAAGATGGCCCCAAAGAAAGGTACCAGGTCCTCCAGTACCAAGAAAGTTGCCAGTGAGAAGAAGGGACAGAAGAAGGAAGTGGCACTTGCCAAGACTGGTGTGCCGGCCGATGTGTTTTTTGGTAAAAAAAACTTACGCCTGCAGCAGCGGTGTCCAGCGGGGACCAAGCTGGGAGCAGCACCTCTGCATCAGTGGGCCCACCCCAGCAACCTAGGCCTAAGCCCATGACTGTGGCAGAGGTAGCCAGTCTACTAACGACCAGTGATGTTGAAATGTCATTATCGCAAAGTAGTACCCAATCCACGCACACGCAGGCGGAAACTCAGCAGATAAGTGGGCAACCCCAGCCGCAACCCCAGCCGCAACCCCAGCCGCAGCCAGAGCCGCAGCCGGAACCGCAACCACAGCCGCAACCACAGCCGCAACCACAGCCGCAGCCGGAACCACAGCCGGAACCACAGCCCACAATAGTAGTTGTTCCACCTGAAGTAGGGGCAGTTCAGGAAATCGAGCTTTTTGCAGACGAAGAGGAGCAAGCCACTGTTCCAGAAGATCCATTGTCTTCCATACCCCCAGCAAGGAAAAGGAGGGTTAGTCCATCAACTTCTTCTTCAAGCCCCGCTTCTGATGATCTAGATGCCACTTGGAAGCCACCAGCTCAGCCTGAGAGTGATGCACGCCACAAGACAAGGCTAGTGAAAAGGAAGGTTCCAGAAAGCCTTACAGTTATGGAGGTAGATGTAGACGAGGGGTTAATGATGATGATGATGATGAAGAGCCAGTCATCACGAACATCACTCCTGGGCCTGCGGAGATGGAGACCAACATTATTAGACTTTCCCAAATCGCTGCGAGGGATGTAGCACGGATACCACCATCACAGGTAACGCCAACATGACCTCCAGCTTCCATATTTGCCTTTGCAAAGGTCCGGCAGGGACCTACATCCAGCTCAACCACCACCTCAGTAGGTGGTGGTAATGTAAGTGCACAGAGTCAAATTCCATGCACACCCTCCATTTCATCTGGTATTGAAAGTGGCACCTTCAGCAGCGGCAGAATGTTCTCCTCCCCAGTTTGGGACTTCTTTTCGGCTAGCAGTAAGGAGGATAACATTGCTATATGCTCAATTTGTCGGCAGCATGTTAAGCGGGGTAATCTTGGTACAAACTATGGTACCGGAGGACAAACAAGTCATCTAAAAAAAACACCACACTATCAAGTGGGAGGCTCACCTACTTCACTTAGAAAAAAGGAAAACTGGACCCATTGCTGTTGTTGGGGATGAAGAATTAGGGGAAGATATGATCGCAGTGGAAGGTCAACAAGAGGGAGACATTTCTAGCCCTACCCCCAGCAGTGTACTGGTAACGCACACATCCTCAGCAACATCTGAGTGGCACCGTAGTAAGAGTGAACATGAGACACAAAGGCAACGGGGCACTGCAATGAGCAAAAGTGCAGCGTCGTTGAGCCTAGCTGGGTTCAAGAAGAAAGGTGCACCACAAAGGAAAATATTCCAGCCTACCATTGACAGCATGCTTAGGTCGGAGGGGCAGTACCAACGCAACCACCCAACGGCACGGTTGTACAATGCGAAGCTGGCAAAAATGTTAGCGCTGGACCTTCTCCCTTTTTCATTTGTGGAAGGGGTGGGTTTCCTTGAATTTGTGTCAGCCATCTGCCCTAAATGGAAGGTTCCCAGCCGATCCTATTTCGCCCGAGTTGCTGTTCCAGCACTACATCACGATGTGCTGGAATTGGTTGGACAAGCTTTGCAGCAGAGTGCTGTTCACAAAATCCACCTGACAACAGACATGTGGACCAGTTGCCAAGCCACTGATTACATGTGCATCACTGCACACTGGGTCTCTTTTGTGGGGGTTAGAGACAAGCTATCTGAAGTAGGTGCTGTTGACACAGCTGCAATTTTTAATGCTTCTCGGAAACATGCAACTGTAGCCATGTTCGCCATGGAGAAATCTCATACTGCTGAAAACCTTTTGGAAGAGTTTAACAGTAAGGTCTTTGAATGGCTGTGCCCCAGAGGGCTTGACATTGGTTTTGTTGCCACGGATAATGGCAGTAATATACTTAAGGCCATGACGCTTGGTGGGTATTTCAGGGTCCCGTGTTTGGCGCACTGCATTAACATTATAGTTCAAGACTTTCTGAAAAAAGAACCCATAGTCAGCAACTTACTGACCACCTGCCACAGAATATGCACGCATTTCAGCCATTCTTTTAAAGCCCGGAAGCAGCTGAGAATCATTCAACGTGACTATAGAATGACAGTCAAAGCACTCATCCAGGAGGTGGCAACACGTTGGAACTCAACGTATTACATGCTTGACCGTCTGTGTGAGCAGTACAGACCAATCAATGAATATGTCATGCAAAGGGCAGATGCTACTGTGAAAGGCATGACCCTTCAGATGGACCAATGGTGCCTAGTTAAATCTCTTACAGAGATGCTTCTTCCTTTCGAGGTCTTCACACGTGAAGTCAGCAAGGAGGACTGTACTATGGGCCAAGCTATCCCATTGTTGCACATGCTAGAGCAACAGCTGATGCGGGTGTGTGAAGGGTACAAAGGTGTGGAGGGAAAAAAAGAAGCATATGAGTTGGTGGAGAGCTTATCATGTCGCTTAAGTGAAAATGCAAGGGTGCAAAACAAGATTGTGTCACAACAACATTACATTTGTGCCACAATTCTGGATCCACGGTACAAATCGGCACTGCACAGTAAGACATTACTCCCTTTTTCAGAAGTGGATGTTTCCCGGTACAAAACTTGGATATCTGAGGCAGCCAGTACATTGGAAAATGAACGGCTGGTAATTAAAGGCCTCAAACCCACGTCAAGTACTGCAGCCGAGCATCCGGCGTCAAGTTCAACTTCAGAGCCTGTGGGCAGTGCATTTGGTTCACAGCTGTCACCAACACTATCGACAACAGCAATAACCGGCTCATCAGCCCCAGTACAAACGGCACAGGATTGGTATTTACAGCAAGGACTTGCTAGGTCCAGTGCTGATGCAAAGACAAAAGAGGCCGCACTAAGTTTAGCACCCCTGAACATTGACCGAATGGTCCAGGCCTACCTGGATGACCCAACAGAGGTCTACATTGATCAAAACCCATTGCGGTATTGGTATGGCAAAAGGGGCCAATGGCCAGTGCTCAGCAGGCTGGCGATAAACTATCTGGCTTGCCCTGTCGCAAGTGTCTCTTCTGAACGTGTTTTCAGTGCTGCTGGTTCCATTGTAACAGTGAAAAGGACCAGTCTCTCACCCCAAAACGTTGAGAGGTTAACCATGATCAAAATGAATCAGCAATTTATACCACCCAATTACACAATACATGAATCAACTCCGGAAGATGAGGACAGCGGCTCAGGTGACGGAAGTAGCGTGGTGGATGCTGATTACCTACTTCTGGTTGAACCTCCAGAGTTTGAGGACGAGCTATACTTCCCTGACAACTAGGCTTCCACTTCTTACTGTGGTTCTCCCTTATTTACTTCTATTTGTGTGTCTGTCTTTCTGTTTCGAAACTTCAAATCACAACAAATCCATCACCACCGTCTTCGTATTTTATTGCCTTATATGAGTTTCAGCTCTCTGCATTTCAGTCCACTCCTCCGAGTCCTGCTCCTCCTGAATCGACCTAAATCTATTGCCCTCAAGCCAGATGATAATTGGTTGTAGCATAATCGAAGAAAAACTAAAATCTTGCCTCGTTGAGTCTCTCCAAAAGAAGTGGAACATGATGATGACTACTATAGCTATCCTCCTTTCCGAGCCGATACAGACTGCCCATTAACTGAAGATGAGAAGGAACAGGTAATGAATGATGACATGCATTGGACGCTGACTGAGTGATTTGTGTTGTTGTTGTTTGTAGTGCATGAAGGTAATTCATTGTGTACTATTATCTAATCTACACACTAAAAGTAACTCAATGCAATGTTTGTTTCCATTCTTGTTTTTCAATACCTATTTTCTAATTCTACTGCAGGCCGATCCATTGCATTTTGAATATGGAAAGGGGACTCAATCTGTACACTACTGCACACTGAGTTGGACAACACACCATGATGATGACCACAGTGACATTATCTCTTCGCAGTCACTCAGTACGATCAGAGATGATTGATGGAATAACTCAGTGCTTTTCATGAGTGCATTAAAAGGTAACCAAGTCAACAACAACCACTGCAGACCTACATGTCTGTGTAGTGGTGGAGTCTAGTGTGGTGGTATGACTGACAGCGGGGCATTGATTTAGTCACTTAATTTGTAAAATGCTATGTTGCTGTATATCTGCTTTGTCTGCCTCTGTCAAAAAATGTACGCTAAATGGAGGATGTGTCACGGGTGCCGTGGGCCTGCTCTGTCCTGTTGTTGTTGGAGGTTAATGCTGGAAACAGACTAGAGTAGACATGATGTATCCAAATCCATGCCGCCTCTGAAATTGTTCTTGTTGCACTCCACCGAAATTTAGGCATTTTTTTTCTACTTGATTTTTCAATATCCCTTTTGTTTTCCCATCTGCAATTACAGGCCGGCCCTTACCCTGTGCTACACTGGGAAAAACTACTCTCACTTACCTTACCAATGAATCTACATCAGGCAGGCAGTGGCGTCACCCAAGATTGATGGCCGGAGCGTCCATGGAAGGGAGGACCAAGACGAATGCCGAGATGCAACTCCACATTTTAACCAGGATAACATACAGTAACAGTATCAACTTTCATCATCTTTTAAATTTGATTCATTTTTGGTCTTCAATCATTACTACTGTGTGTTGTTGTTGTTATGTTTGCTCTCTGCTTATAATTCAATTCATCCCTACAGCAATTTTTGGCTTTTCTTTGCTATCTTTAAGCCCGGGCCGGTACAACACAACAGAAACTGAATGTAATTCGGGTCTCTCTGAGGGCAGACAGGCAAGGCAAATTGCATAATATACTGCTGCCCTGTACTGTCTAATTGTCTAGTAGTAGTAGTTAGTAAGTACTATCATTAACCATCAAGTTATCATCATCATGCATGCATTTCCTTTTTCTCCCTTAACTGATTTATGGATATGGTTGTCTGCCAAGATTGTGTTTTGTTGTTGTCCATGCGTACTGTTTTTCTTTGTCAAACCTTTCCCAAAACCCCCTTCCCAACCATTCATCAAACCCTAACCCTCTTCCCCCGGGCTGTGTGACTTATTGAGGTGTGACTAAATTAAATGTACACCAATAATTTATCACACGCTTGCTGGGGCGGATGTGGCTAAAGCAACATAAATGCATTTTCAAGGCAGGGCGCAGATCTTCTGCTTGCCCACCCTCCTATGAGCAGTATATTTGCGATTTAAAAAAAAAAAAAAAAAAAAATTTTTTACCACCAAAGGAACTTAATCCATCAACATTAATTGCCGGCATAGATTGGATTTGTTGTCATCCTCCGAAACAGCACTAACGGTTACGCTTGTGTCGAGTCACGGTGTACTGTAGGCCTAGTCGAGTGACTAGACACAGCTATAGTTTGTAACTCTATGTACTAGGCTATCCCCGCAACCATTATGTTTCCTTGTATTTTGGCATATTATTGTTTGGCAGTAAGTTCCGTACTGTACTTCGTTCTACTACTCCACCCACAGTCTCTCTCAGGCGACTGACTGTCTCATTTTCTTTTATTTGCAAGTGAAACTGCCAGGGTCTACTACTACTACCACCACAACCATGGCATGTTGGGAAAGAAAACCATCATCACCATGCAGCCATCGCCGTGCCCAAGTTAAACATCAAGCACAGGTAAGAGAAGAAGTTTGGGGGAGGCATAATTAATAACAGAATTTTTTTCATTAATTCTATTTCACACACCCCTTTGAGTCCAGTTGCAGAATGCATAGATTAGGAGGAGAGACTGACAGTACTAGTAGGACAAGTCCCTCAGTGAGGGGTACCGCATCTGTCTGTGTCTTAGTAACTCAGCCAATTATTTAAATCAAACACTGGCTGTGGCACTGCACCAGCAAGGAAACCGTGTGACGTAAAACAGTAACCCCACCCACAAAACATTAACCACATCGTATAAAGTCTAAATATGTAATTTAATACCCTAACAAAAATAAACTATGTAAAAAAAATCCCACAACACCTGACCCACCCCTCTCCCTAACCCCAACCAATGTTCATGTCCCGGAACGAAAAAGTCCAACAAATGTCCAAAAGTCCAAAACCCAACGCCCGATTCCCACCCACCAAAAGAAGCTATAAAAAAGGGGCAATAAATAAACGGGGTCTCAGCGGGCTCGCCTCTCCAGGACACGGATGCGCTCCTCTAGGCGGGCCACGCGGTGCTTCAGCGCGCGGCAGTTGCATCCACAGGGGGGCAGCAGTGCTTCTTGCTGTGTGGCGGCGGGCGGCTGACAGGCGGTGGCGCCGTAACACTCTAGGGGGTGTCTGGGGCCCGGGGCATTGGAGGAGGCTGCAGCTGCTGCCGCCGCCGCCTCCTCCTCCAGAAAAACCAGCCGCTAGTATTCGGCCTGTATGGCCTCCAGCTTCCGGCACCGGGCCTTGGCCGCCAACTCCTTCCTGTCCACTTTCCCTTTGGAAGGAGTCGCACTCGCTATATCAAGAAGAAAAAACAAGACTATTGTAAAATATACTCTTAGCAAAGCAGTCAGACAAATTCATTCTACACATAGTGGCACAGTAGCACTAGCAAGCACAGTACGTAACATTTGTGGTATGTATCTATCCTCCCAGTACCTCGGCCTCGAACATTTGTGGTAGTTTCAGGCATTCCACCACCCATGCATCTGATTCATATCACACACCTATGCATGCATCCCACGTATCCTTCTCTGCCAGTCATAAATATAAAATCTCGCCCGTCCTTCCTCCTTCCACCCTTCTTTCCCTTTTCGTTCAACCCATCCATCAAGGTCATCTGATCAGACTTTGTCTTCTCATAAAAATTTCACAGCTGAGTTGAAGTCCGATAGAAGAGGCCATTGGTGACTCTGAGTACACTCCCGTCGCTAATGCTATTGCTAATGCTAAGTAAAGGGTGTCTTCTTCAACCGTTCACAACAACTTCTTACTTAAGTCTCAACAGTACAGTACACATTACACCCTTGCAGCGAGTGTAATGTCAATAAGTAAGGATTAGGAATATAACTTACCACGGCCCGCCACTGCTGCTGGCTCACCCCCTGCAGCTCCTCCAACTGCTGCATCGCCTGCACCCTCAGCGGCCGCGTCACCTTCGCCGCTGGCCCCGGTACTGTTGGTCGGTAGTACGCCTAGAAAAAACATTACACATTTTTCAGATGCCATATACACCTCCCCCTATTTTTGACTAGCAAGAATGAAAAAAAAGTTAATACATACATAATACATATACAACATACATCACTAGTATAAATCAGGTAGTAGAGTAGACACTGGTAGTGTTATATGGTCCCTAGGGTCATTCTAGTCTTTGCTAAGTTACCCCGAGCCATGCAACCATTTTAGCTCTGTCTTTTATTTTTGCGCAAGTTACCTCGCAGCTTGTTGTGAAAGACGCCTTTGAGCCCACATGAGCTCATACTGCTACTGTCTGAGCGCTGCGTACAAGGTCGAAAAACAACCGACTTTGTTATGGAGTTCTGGTGTTAGTCCATATTGCTTATCCATAAAAAAACTGCACTTTTTGGCACGACTGAGAAATGCTTGCACTATACTAACGCGCACCATTTTTCTCATTACAGACGGAAGATTCCCTTATACGAAGAACCAGAGCTTTGCAGACCTTATGATGTAACCAGTACTAGGTTCTTCTAAGGTGAGGGCTCCCAGAATTCTCACATCTCCATTTATAATTTTATATAAACTAGATTCCTACCAAGGGGAGGGTGGTTCTTCCACCACTGTTCAGTTATCATGATCTCGCCTTTTGGCTTCTATGGACTTGTAGTTGTAAGTAACGTGTAAGTCTAACTAAGTGTAACAATGTTTATTGTTTTAATCTTATGCATTTTGCTGTTGCTGCTGCATTATACAACGTACAGAGCTTGTCAGTTGGAAATAAAAATAAACCTTTTGAACTTACATAGACTCGGTGGTATTTGGTGTGGACTTACACGAGAGAGTGAGCAAAAGGGTGTGCATTGCTTCCGCGACAGAGGTTGGGAGTGTTATGTTGTCTGGGTTGTCTACTCATTGGGTATTTTGGGGGGGCGTTTCGGAGTAATGAGACACTATAACTAGTTGGTCAGGGGATTGTGGTGGCTTGTGATTGAGGTGTGAGGAAGGTCCAACCTCCCATCACCAACGTCCTATTTTCTTGTGCAAAGTTCTGTATGTGCAGAATCCCTACAACAGTAGTAGTATGTCCTATCCTATCTAAAATTCTAAAATGTGGTTGGGCATTTTCTTGGTGGGAATTGTCGAAAAGCATCAAGAATAAGAAGACTAGAAGTAGTAGAAGAGGACAACCCAAAGGACTGGACTCAATGGCTATAGCTATTGGTGAATATGAGTTTTATTTAAAATCTTTTAAATAAAGAGTGGGCAACTGGGCAAGCTTAGCTACAGACAGACTAATAGTAGTAGTACAGAGAGTCATAGCAGATGCAGTTAGAGGCAGGGATAACAAGAATTTAGAAACAGATAGTATAGAGCAAAGAAGATTTTGTCAAAATTCGAATTAGGAGGATACCTAAATAATAGTTCGTAAAAAATAAGGTGCAGGAAAAGTTTGGGAAATCTAATTAATAATATTAACCACTGGAGGACTTACTGGGGCCAGCAGCAGAGCCCTCGATAGAGGAGCGGTCCTGTGCCTGGGAGGCATCTTGTTGATGTTCGTCGCCCACCTCCTGCGACCCCGTCTTCTTGCCCCTGGGTGCTGCTGATCATGTAAGATTTCATAAAGAAAGAGACAAAAATTAAAGTTTGGTGTGAAATAAATAAAATATTTTAAAATACGCACCAAAAACTTTTTGGTAACAACAATTGCAATAAAATTGACCTATCTGATCGACTGGTAGTATTGCGAGATTCACGGACCGTCTAGCAAGCCTAACTACCACCTGACCTAGCCCACCTATTCCAATCCAGACGGGCCAATTGTTCAGTAAGTCTGCATTTCCATTTATTTTAGTCCTCAAAAATGCATAGATGGAGGACACATGCATACATTTTTGCATACACCAAATTGTTGGCTGGTTGCTGCTGATGTTCTGCTAGTGATGATATAAGCCTATTAACACTCAGAAAACAAACTACAAAAGGTTCTGCGAAGGACTGGGGTAAGCAGCACTCAGCAGCACGTGACATGACAGAGGATGCGTCACGCACACCACTTACAAATTACCAACTAATAAGTAACTAAACCTATCAATCCACCACTATCCCTTCTTAGTGGCAGGAGGACAAAGGAAGGACTACTCTCTCTAGCATTACATCACTTAAGTTCTCTAAAGTAAACTCTTACATAATCATCAGGCCAAGCGAGCGCAAAGTTGCAAACAAGTAAGATTAGTAGCGCCGAGCGCCTGTGTCATAACAATCACAGATTTGTAAACGTAATTTACCTGCAATGTAAGCAGCAGCATTCTTGCTGGTCGGAAAAAAAATATATTCGCAATATATAACACAGAGCAGAACACAAAGTAGTAATATTAAATAGCTACTCACCAAGCCCCGGGACCTCCACTCCTAGCAGGTCCAGCAGGTCCTGCTCCCGGTCCAGAATATCGGACCACCGGTGCGTCAGCTGATTATTGGTGCGCCGGACACCAGAGCAGCGAAACACTGCCCGACGCACCTTGCCCCACCGCTGCCGACGCTCCCGGAGCCCGTACCCGGACCCAGGCCTGCCGCCTGCTGCCAGGGTTAAGGGGAGGTGGCGCTGAACAAAAAAAACCAGAGCGGCCACCTCCGACTCATTAAATAAGGCCCGTGCCTGCACCTCTTTGGCGCCGCCTTCCGCAAGGAAGGCGGTCGCGGCTCTGGCTCCGACTACGAGCCCTGTGGCTGTGGCCCTTTGCCATGGTTCTGGGTAGGCGGGGGACGGAAAAGAAAAGGTAGGAATTAAAAAAAGATAAGTAAAAGAAATGAAAAAGCAGGTAATAGAAAAAGTGTGAAAAAGTAGTTAAAAACACACAAAAAGTAGAAAAAAACTCAAAATATAGAATCAGGAAAATAGAGAGATAGATAATAAATAAACAAGACCCAAAAAAAGTTTACAGAAACAAAGGATTGAAAAGATAGAGGGAGGATTGAAAAGCAGGCCCAGAACCATAGCAATAGACTGAAAAACAAGATGGCCGCGCCCATTGCGACCGCATGGGCAAGTTCGCGCGATATTTCCCCCCCGAGCACGCAAAAGCGTCGCGAACACGTAATGCGCGTTCCCGAACAGGAAACCCTTATCGCGAATGGGCGGGAGCATGCAATACGCGACCCGGAACTGGAAATAAGCATCGCGAGCGGGCGGGAGCATGCAATACGCGACCCGGAACAGGAAATACCATCGCGAGCGGGCGGGACAAGTGAAAACAAGATGGCCGCGCCCGTTAGCGACCGCATGGGCAAGTTAGCGATATATTTCCCCGCGAGCACGCAAAAACACATCGCGAACGGACGGGACCAGCAATTCCGCGATTTCGCGGAATCTCCGCGTGGTCGCGGAAATTTTTTGCAATTTCGCAGAGATTTGCGTAACGCGACTACGCAAATTCCGCCCACCCTTAATATTGAGTAAATAGCCCTGATACGTTAAGAACCAGACGTTTGTTGCCACAAATGATGAATAACCAAAAGTATAAACAATTTCAATAATAAACATGTGTATATCTATCACTATATGTTGATCATTACGATCGGGTTCATTATGTTGGTGAATACAAAAGAACTATGAAAAGCAATTATACAATGGTGAATACGCTATCAATTTGTCCATCAGTTCTAGTTATGTTGAACAGTTCAACCCCTTGTGTAAAAAATATTTACAGAAAGCAACTTAAGTCCATTCTTTCTTTTAATCCTTTCGGATTTACTGAGTTCAGAAAATTAATCTAATGTACCTCGCGTTGTAAGAGGTATTGAGTGTTATCTCGTCCTTCAATAATGGGAACTTGTTCCAAAATGCAAAAGCGTAATTGACTGATGTTATGTTGGGTAATATTAAAGTGTACTGCCACGGGAGATTTTGTGTTTCTGGTGCATATATTGCTTTTATGTTAGTTTAAGCAGATTCTGAGTTTGCGCTCGGTTTTTCCAATGTATACTAGGCACTTCAATATGTATATCAGATTCTCACTATTGCATGTGGCGTTCACCTTTAGTTTAATGAGTGTGCCCTGTTGTGGATGTCTGATAGTGTCTCCTTTGATAATTGTGTTGCAACTTCCGCAATTGCGGCATGGCAATGTTCCTCTGAATTTCTGTGGTTTGGTGTAGTAGTTCCATTAGAAATATTTTCAATGATTCATCTTTGTCACTATTGAATAAAAAAGATTCAACAGCTGCGATTCCTAGATCATGAGGTATGGAAGTATATAACGATTTAACATCGATGGTACACAAGACTGTATTGATGGTTATTTTCGATTTCAGAGATTCAAGTAAGTTTAAAAAGTCGGTTGTGTCCTTGATGTAAGTTGATGTGTTAGTTACCAAAGGTTGGAGATGTCTATCCAAGTACTTTCCAATGGGTTCGTGTATACTGTTTACTGTGGAAACGATAGGTCTGAACGGAGGTTGAGTGGCATGTTTATGTATTTTTGGTATCATATATATATACAGGATTGCCGGGTTTGTTTTCATCAGGTAATTTCTGTCTTCAGAGTTGATGATGCCGTTATCCATTGCTTTAATGATGATTTCTGTAAGTATTTTTGTGAATTCTTTAGTAGGATCAAATGACAGTTCAGTATACGTGTTGGTGTCTTGAACGTGTTCAAAAACTTTCTCCTTGTAATAGCACGTATCCATAATGACCATAGCTCCGCCTTTATCTGCTTGACAGATGGTGATGTCAGGATTGGAAGCGATTTGTGTTAATATCTGTTTCTCTTTTTGAGTCATGTTAGTTGATTTAGACTTGTGTTTGAAGATATTTTGCAGATCTTTCTTTATCACTGTTTCAAAGGCGTCCAATACTTTATGGCTCACTGGTGCCATGTATGTACTCTTACTTTTTAGGCCAAGTAAAGTGTTAGATCTGGATTGTGGTGTCTCTTCAATGACGTTGCTAAACAAATGGCGTAATCTTAAGGTGCGCATACATTTGTACAAATTTATCTCAGCCTCCAAGTTGTTAGAGTGATACGTTGGCACAAAAGATGATCCTTTTTGTAATGTGTTGATTTGGAGTTGGGTAAATTTTTGTCTGGAAATATTGATCACAATTGTCTCTGACTTCGCGTGCCCTTGGCTACTGGTTGTTGAGTGTTTCTTTGAGGTCTTCCTCCCACCTCGTCTGGTGGCCTTAGGTCGCTCTCTAAAAAAAGATCACGATTATTGGTATCCAGTGATGTAGATGGGATTGTGTTATCTGTGTTAATTCTGTTTCCCTCCTGTGGTCGACGTTCTTGTTGTAGTCTTTTGTGTCTGACTCGTTGATCTCTTTGTTGCATGTCTTCAGATGAGGAGGTGTCTGTGTCAGATGGTTTTCCAAAGTTGGATCTTTGTTGTCTCCTTTGGGCGTAAATCCCAGCCCAATTGTAAACTTCCCCTAACTTATACTCAATCGTGTCAATCTTAAATTTCCTAATTTTCCTTCCATTAATTTCTTTGGAGTAGTCCTCAAGTTGCTTATTGATGTCCACTAACATGTGATCCCAATCTTCTTTAGACATATTGGTATGTAATTCCTCTTTTAGTTGTGATATTTCTTTATTGAGATCTTCCAATAGTTTAGATAATTCCTCTACGATCAGTAAAATGAGGTCTAATGAACATTTATTTAGAATCGCTTGCCACTTCTCAGTGAATCGTGCATTGTTTTTGCATAACGTGGATTTGAGTGAAATTCTGAGACCTCTCGGAATTCTTTGAGCCTTGTGATATTTTATCAGAGTGCTGGCATGTAAACGTTGGTTTATAGTTTTCCTGGAAAATAAGAGTACATACATGGCACCAGTGAGCCATAAAGTATTGGATGCCTTTGAAACAGTGATAAAGAAAGATCTGCAAAATATCTTCAAACACAACAAGTCTAAATCAACCAACATGACTCAAAAAGAGAAGCAGATATTAACAAAAATCGCTTCCAATGCTGACATCACCATCTGTCAAGCAGATAAAGGCGGAGCTATGGTCATTATGGATACGTGCTATTACAAGGAGAAAGTTTTTGAACACGTTCAAGACACCAACACATATACTGAACTGTCATTTGATGCTACTAAAGAATTCACAAAAATACTTACAGAAATCATCATTAAAGCAATGGATAACGGCATCATCAACTCTGAAGACAGAAATTACCTGATGAAAACAAACCAGGCAATCCCGTATATATATATATGATACCAAAAATACATAAACATGCCACTCAACCTCCGTTCAGACCTATCGTTTCCACAGTAAACAGTATACACAAACCCATTGGAAAGTACTTGGATAGACATCTCCAACCTTTGGTAACTAACACATCAACTTACATCAAGGACACAACCGACTTTTTAAACTTACTTGATTCTCTGAAATCAAAAATAACCATCAATACAGACTTGTGTACCATCAATGTTAAATTGTTATATACTTCCATACCTCATGATCTAGGAATCGCAGCTGTTGAATCTTTTTAGTCAATAGTGACAAAGATGAATCATTGAAAACATTTCTAATGGGACTACTACACTTTACACTATACCATAGTTATTTTAAGTGGCAAGATAAATATTACATACAAGCATCCGGGACTTCTATGGGCAATTGTGCAGCACCAACATATGTCAACCTGTTTATGCATCGTTTTGAATCAGATCATATATTGAATAAGGAGATATGGATTAAATATCTCATAACATACAAAAGATTCATAGACAACATATTCATATTATGGGCAGGTACTGAAATAGAACTCATGGAGGCCATCACCGACCTCAACAAAATTGATGACAGAATCGAATTCACATCTACAATGAGTACACATCAAATCACATTTTTGTATACATGTATCACGAACGTCTACGGACATTTAACAACATGTGTTTACACCAAACCCACGGACAGAAACGACTTATTACATTTCCAGTCCTTCCATCAACCATCACTCAAAAAACACTTACCATATTCCCAATTACTTCGGCTAAAAAGAATTTCATCCAAGGAGGAATTGTTCAATGAAAGTCAAAAACCTGTATTAAGAATTTCAGAGATCGTGGTTATCCAGAACCAGTTTTGGAAGAAGCAATCACCGAAGCTAAACAAAAAACACAAGAAAACTTATTAACATCCTCGACAGCAGACAAGATAGAGAATAGAAGTGTATTTGTTTCAAAATTCTCAACCCGCAGTTTCCTCATTAAAAAATCCATTTTGAAATACTGGCCGATGTTAAGAACGGAGCCTGACTTTAAAGGTATCTTTGAGATTCAGCCAAGATTCGCTTACCAACGAACTCGAAACTTGAAACAAATTTTAAAACAACAAAAAAACACCAAACCACAGAAATTCAGAGGAACATTGCCATGCCACAATTGCGGAAGTTGCAACGCAATTATCAAAGGAGACACTATCAGACATCCACAACAGGGCACACTCATTAAACTAAAGGTGAACGCCACATGCAATAGTGAGAATCTGATATACATGTTGAAGTGCCCGTGTGGACTAGTATACGTTGGAAAAGCCGAGCGCAAACTCAGAATCTGCTTAAACGAACATAAAAGCAATATACGCACCAGAAACACAAAATCTCCCGTGGCAGTACACTTTAATATTTACCCAACATAACATCAGTCAATTACGCTTTTGCATTTTGGGAACAAGTTCCCATTATTGAAGGACGAGATAACACTCGATACCTCTTACAACGCGAGGTACATTGGATTAATTTTCTGAACTCAGTAAATCCGAAAGGATTAAATGAAAGAATGGACTTAAGTTGCTTTCTGTAAATATTTTTACACAAGGGGTCGAACTGTTCAACATAACTAGAACTGATGGACAAATTGATAGCGTATTCACCATTGTATAATTGCTTTTCATAGTTCTTTTGTATTCACCAACATAATGAACCCGATCGTAATGATCAACATATAGTGATAGATATACACATGTTTATTATTGAAATTGTTTATACTTTTGGTTATTCATCATTTGTGGCAACAAACGTCTGGTTCTTAACGTATCAGGGCTATTTACTCAATATACCAAATGCACACTTATTGATTGATGTTTTCGTTACCGTATATGACACATTTTACCTTGACTTTCTATTCTTCTGCGCATCACCATGGTTACCACACACGCGTACGTTTCATTTACTTGCTTGTATCGAATCACTTGTTAATTGACGTAACGTGATAAACCATATTTCTCAGCGACTACGTGATATATATTACATATTCCGAAGAGCCACCAATCACAATCACCGATCCATTCAAACACGGAATAACATCAAGCTTTCACATACTTACCATTACACCTTGACTTAACACTTTTCTATACATCACCATGGTTACCACACACACGTAAGTTTCGTTTACTCGCTTGCATCGAATCATATAGTTATTGATGACACGTGACAAACCACATTTCTTAGAGGCTACGCGGTGTATTTTATTCATTTCGAAGAGCTACCTATCCATTTTATTAATTGTTATGTTTTCACCATTCAAACTCGGCATAACATTTAGCTTTCACATATATTTTTTCTTAAACTACTCATTCTTCTATGTCCATGGCATTCAGCCATTCACTTCCGGGTACGACAAACAAACTTAAACTGCAAGTTCTTTCATCTTGTAATGAAGCACCACGACCGAGGGCGCCACGGCGTTTAATACTCGGGTAAGAGACTAGAATCTCCAAACTCTTAAACTTCACTATTCCGATTTTATCTCTGTTTACCTCATTAGCATATTGCACTCTTGTTTCTATTACATACAGTTTATCAATGGGATGTCACGTTAATCCTGATGTTTACCATGATACACCGTTGTTAGGTAAGATATTCACTGGAAGATAACCGTCAGTGTTACCAGTCACACTTTTTAGCAACTACCGCTAACGTATTTGCACGTTTACTTTTTCAGATGGTAATAAAGTACGTCAAGTTACCTTGATTTATCAAAGCGGTCATGTGAATTTTCAAGTGAGCATCTTTTTCTTTTTTATTAATCGGTCGGTCACACCAATCACTCTCGCTTTTTCCAGCACCAATACACTCACGGACTATTTAAAAGGGCTTGTCACAATTCACTATACAAGAATAGCCTGTGCACCCGAACCACTTTCACAATTTGTATCATTCTCTGACCCTTTCCATCGGTCACTGTACAAGAACCGCAGATTCATTATATTTACTACATACGTACAATGATTTGATAATCTTCTGGAGTTAAATTTTCTCGCATGCTTACTATAAGATGTGTTTGATAAACATCGTTTTTCATATATATGAATAATGTTTTATGTTATTATATTGACCTTACGCTTCCTCTCAAATTACAGAATTACAATCGCCCGAAATGCATTGGGCTGATGTAAAATACTATGAATGAAAAATTATATTTATAATGATGGAATTATGAATGATAAATGAAAGAACAAAATGATTTGAAGAAACACAATAAATCGAATTTAAGAAAACTATATTGAACACAAATCTTTATTTACCAAAGATCTACCAGATTAACATTGATTTAGAGTGCAAGTGGGAGATGTCCCTCCACTCAGAGGGCCGCATTAATTCGGAGTAGTTTCTTATCCTCACACGCAGGAGGATTCACCCACCTGCACCACCTACCTGAATACTTCTTGCAAACCGAGTTGAACAGAGTGCAAATTGTCTATCTCTATCATTTCTCTAAATATTTCTGCCATAATGAGTATGGGGCACACTAAACTCAATTATTTCTAAGCACAACTTATTGTTGCTGAAGTGCAAATGTGGTGATAATGGGGAACAAATCCCATCCTTTGCAGGTAGAAATACATCATCTGTTATTGACCATGTGTTGGTATCTGCCTCTGCTAGCCGTTTGTGTGATACCCCTATGGTTGTACAGTCGGCAATAATTGATCATGACCCAATCACATTGCCTTTTTTTTCTGGGGCAAGAAATGTGTAGCATTCCCAAATAGAGCCTAATAGAATACTCCAAGAATTAGAAATCAGGAACTTTCCCGATATTTGTAACTGTTTAAAGGACAAGGTGACTCCCAACATGATGCTGTCTAGTTTTAAACAAATTACCTGTTCAATCAATACACTTTTGACACTGAATTTGACTTCCTCCCGAGTCAGGAACAGGGGATGATGGTTTGATCATTCATGCACACAGGCTTTCCAGTGACTGAAAGTGGCTTTACATCACTCTCCCCGGGATGATACCTTAATTAAGCTTCTTCGCCTCAAAATAGGCAGGCCCTTGCAGTAATGAAGAAGATATTGCAGGAGTAGACGTGGACTAGATGAACTCTAGCAGAGGAATCTAAAGACCACAAGTTATTTTGGGATACGGTCAATGCACCTTTCTTAAAATATGATACCATACCTAGGCTTAACTCTTCTATTTGTTGAGAAGCATGAATGGCACATTTCTCTGCAATCTTTATACAGACCAGTGTGACTAGTGGTCCAGAAGCATGTGTAGTGAGGGGCAGTTGGGACCATCTCCCATTAGATATTACTTTGGATGAAGTCACCCAGGCGTTGCATGCTAGCTCCAGTGGAAAGGTCCTGGAGCCAGATGAGGTGCCCGTTGATGCCTTTAAATCAGCTGAAGTATTATGGGCCCCATCTTGACAAGGGTGTTCAATGCAGCCGCTGTCAGTACGATACCAACTTCTTGGGCTATCTTAATAGACATGCCTATTTTTAAGCAGGGCAATAAATCAGACCCTAAAAACTATCATCCAATCTCACTTTTAGACTCTTCATTTAAAGTGATGAGTAGGATTTTGCTTAGGAGATTGGAGAAGTAGGCGCAGGAATTTTCTATTTTATCTACAGCCCAGTATGACTTTCGAATGGGCATAGGTACTATTTAACAATGTGTTAATCTAGACCTCCTGGTCGGGAAGTACACCAGAGCTAAACCAGGATCCTCTTACCTCTACTTTGCTGTTTTAAGCAGCTCCTTTGATCTTGTTGGCCATGCTCTCCTCTGGACATTACTGTTTTCTCTTTGTGCCCCTAAGACTATAATTAGTTTCCTTGCACATATGTATGAGAACCTTTCAAGTAAAGTTCAATACAGCCCACAGGGATAATGCTCCCCCTCTTTTAAAGTAGGGAGAGGCATCCTGCAGGGCTGCATCCTGGCTCCTTTGCTGTTTACACTTTTTATCAATGGCGTTGATAATGTGCTGCAGTCTATACAAGCTGATGCTCCGTGTGCTGCCAGACTCCCTATTCCAGTGTTATTATATGCTGATCATGCTGTTTTGCTATCTAGGATCCCGGTTGGCCTGCAGAAATTGATGTATGCTTTCGGGGAGTTTATGGCTTAAAAACAAAAGGATGATTAAGAAAACCAAAACTTTTACTATGATTTCACAAACCAACAAAATGTTGATCCTTTTTTATTAATAACACCATAATTGCTAGAGTTAATTCCTTTTTCTACCTGAGAATCCTATTTATGAGCCCCGTTTCTTGGGTTCAAAACATTTTAAACGCTAAAGGAATAATGAGCAGAAACTCCCATGGAATTTTCAGGATTTCCTCTAAATTGGGTTGCAGGCCCATTAAAGAGATAGTGGAGATTTATAATGCCAGGGGGGTGGCCACAGCTACTTATGGGGCTGGCCTTGGAGCCATGCGCCTTGCAAGTCATTGCAAGTAGAGGAAAATTATTACTCTGTTTACCAGCTTCCGCCTCAACCCTGATTGTTTATCATGAGGTTGGTTTACAGTATTTGAAGGACCTGATTTTGGTAAGACCCCTACTACTCTGTTTTTCCATATATTCAAAAGAAGAAAACAGTTTTACTAAATCAATTATATTAGATTGTCCAGCACTGGATAACGTTTCTCATATCCCCTAGTTAGCATACATGCATTCCTCTATTAGCACTTTATTGAAATTGATATTGCGACCAGACCCCCTTCAAGTGCTATCTCTTTCTAAGAAATGCATTAAAGATACCTTTTCACAACATAAAACAGAATTCTGGTTGGGCTTCGAGAAGATGAAACCAACAGTAGCATTTTATTTGTCCCTTGGGTTCAAGGAGGACTATCAAAATTACTTAACATGTGTTACTAATATTCAACACCACTTTGTTTTGACCAGGTTTAGACTTGGTTTTTTGCACTATCTTGTTGCTTTTCCTCTTACGAACCCTTGCCTCCCAGCTTTGATCCCATGTCCATGTGATGGTACTAGTAAACAAAGCACGCTGCACTTTATGTTGTTTTGCAACTATCTCAAACCAATGTTTGTTGCACAAAATATTAGAACTCACAAAGTTGTTTTAAGGTTTTTGCTTGCAATGAATGATCATCAAGTATGTTTTAATGTTGCTCTTTTTATTCTGAAGGCTATGAATTTGAGGAAAAGTGCAGTGTATTAGATTGTATTGGTTATGGTATGTTCTAATGGATCTATGGCATTGATGGCTAATTATTTTGTATATTATGTGGATCAGCTTGAAGTGTTTTAACATTGTTTTATTTCTATATTTTATGTACTTTTATGGATGTTTTTAACTTGCTGAATAAAGTTTTCGAACAGAACCAACTCAAAATTCTTTGACTCTGAAAAATATCACTTAATCTCCCCACGCCTAAAAAAAAAGAATCGGACCTTGTGTAAAGTAATCTGATGTTTATGCAAAGCCCTCTAGTACACTTAAACAAACTTTTCACTATTTAAAAATTGCAAAAGTTAAAAAGAAAATTAGGGTATCCTACCTGCCATAGGACAAGTAATCCGGGGTCTGAAGAAATATGATCACATCACCCACATCCTGATGGAACTCAATTGACTCCCCTTACTGGCTGGCATCATCTTTAAAACCAGCTACATAATTTGCAAAGCCATCATGACCAGTACCTCTGCTTATCTTATAGACATGCTCACCATCTCTGGTGGTTATCAGCATGCCTGCAGGCATAACACCATCAAATTGCAGGCGAAGAATTCTAAAAAAGAAAAAACAAGGTAATAGGCCTTTGCATCTTTCTACACAGGACCTGAAACAATGTCCCCATATCCTTCAGGCTTGCCCCAACACTGCTCCAATTTAGGAAAGAGTGGAAGATGCACCTCTTTAAAGAATACTACCTCATAATGCATTAACTGCCCACAGACCAGCTAACTCTCATATCACTCATTGACTTTATCCTTATTTTTGACCCGATACAGACCTCCACAGCCTTTTGGCAAGGTTTGCGCTATAGAATTCCCACATACATACATAAATACATGCATGCATGCATTCATCTTGGGTGATTGAAACAGACGTGTAGCCCCAATAATTTGGAGGTAACTCATTCAGATAGCGAAGTCACCTTTTCTGAGTGGTGACCAGATATTTTTCCTTTTCCTGGACCGTATGTGTGCTGATATTTCACTTTGTGCACTGTGACACTGCTCGTCAGTGCCACAATGTGTGCACTCTGGCTATAAATGGTACAGTCCAATTTGGTCTCACCCAGTTGGTGTACTTAACTTTATCTTAAGGACAAGGTAAATAAAGCAGAAAATGGACCAATGGCATGGAATTTGAATGCAATATCTGGACCGCAGTGTATATTTACACCGCCTACATATATGATCATAATATATGGCCACCAGGACCATGCATGTGCAGTCGCTGGGCTACATTTTAAAAGCACTGCAGTGACATTTGGAAAGGAAAAGTGAATTTCCCATGCTGGTAAACCTTTTTTATGTATAGTACATTGTATATCAAAAAGCATGCTACATATTTGGAATAGAGTGCACCCACAGTGACTATATGTACCAAATTTCTTTTCGCTGCATAGGTTTAGCTAGATTCTCCATAAACAGTTCTAGGAAAAACTAAAACCCTTATTGTACATGTTTGGTTAGAAAAATGCTAGCAAAAGTAGACAATGTTATTTCAGTCAGTTTCTAATCTAATGTTACGGTGAAAGTAGATTTCTGATGACTTTTAACTTGTAACTTTATAAAACTTTAATTTGCGCAGACTCAGTCATAACTGGCTTAGAACAAGTTTTACCATTCATCTAGCACCCAGAGGCCCAATGAATATTTCTGGCTTGAGTTAACAACACTGCTCTCTAGAGAACATATGCCTGGCATCTGGATCCAAGGAGACGGGTGTGGGAAAACACCCAGCAACTCATCAAGGATTAGCCATCAGTGAGTGGGATTGAAACAGTTAATATGACAAAGGAAAACCTTCATGAAAAAACTTTTGACTTGGAGATGCCAGATGCTCCCATTCTTCCAGAGAGCCCTCCTTGACTTTCTGGCTCTAGTACTAGCAGGGCGGAAAGTATGTGGCCCTCATAGAGGAAGGAGACCTTATCTCAATAAATAAGTGGTGTAGGGAGAGCCAGAGCCTTTTCAGATAAATGGAGGGGTTAGCCATTTTGAATTTAGGCATTCTGCAAATTTTTGCACTAAAGCAAGGAGGAAGTGCTTCAAATGAGATGGGCATAAGGTGAGAAATCAGACAAGATTGAATTAGAAAATACTTCAATCACTGGCTAGTGCATAGGATAAGAATAGCATCTCACCACCTCAGAACACTCCTAGACTTGGGAAGACTAGACTTGAAAATATACAACTGTATTGGGAAAAAAGGGCAGAAGGACTTATGAATCTTGCTGGTACCCAGGGACGGGAACTACTCTGAAGGTTCAAGTGACTAACCTCCTATTTGCTTGCTCTAGGAACACAAAAAGCAGACAGACTCATAACCTCAAAACGGCCCATATGTCCAGAGAGGACTGGATCCTGCAAATCACTGTTTGAAGTGATACTGTGTGTCTTGAAGGTTTCCCAGCGTACATGGGCACTGCAGAGAAGACCAGACATAACTTTCCCAGCACCTGGAGATAAGTGTGGTTTAGTCATTCTTTCCACCTCAACAGGACCGGGACAAGTGCTGATTATAGCTCAGAGAGGTCACAGCTAAGACGGGCAAAACATAAAACTGGTTTGTCTCACTCTGAGCCTTTTTGCACACTGAAAAACGGTTCAGCAGGACATTTGTTAAAATGTTTCTGGCCTTGTCTAGACCTACCCGGCTACAGCTTCCAGCCTGGTCCCAGTTGAAGAATTTGAGAACAAAAAAGTGACAAGATGGACCAGGGCAAGGCAACCAACCTATCCCAGTGGTGAAGCAACCTTGGTGGCTCAAAAACCCATAATTATCCTACTTAGAGCTTTTGACACCAAAACCAACCGTGTCTACAGGGGCTCAATGATTATATCTGCCTTTGGGGTGCCCTCACTGGCTTCAGCCTTGGACCTTGCCCCACTAAATGATTTGATCTCCAAAAAAGTGAATAAGCCCCAAGGTAAAGAATGTTGACCATGTTGGCCTACTTAGTACAGTTGACCTTTAAGGTGAGCTTGAAATTGCACTTTGGTCTCCATCAACAGCAAACCAATAATTTCTCAGCAGCACTTCACTTTCTCTAGGCACTTCTTCCTTTATAAATGTAAAATGTCATGGTGCTGGTTTCAGTTATTCGATTTTAGTCATGTTGGTGTGTTTTCCTTTGTTAAAATTGTCTCTGTTTTTCTAAACTCAAATTGTATTTGATTGTTTTCTATACTTTACAATGGGTGGAACTGCCTGAAATTAGCACACATTTCTCTGGAGAACTTTCTGATGCTTATGCCTTAGCTACCAGGGATTTAGCAGAGTTTCACTGGCACTTGTGTTGAGACTTAGCCAGAGCGTATGTATTAAATTGCTAAGGGTACCCCTTTCCACTAATCCACTTTCGGATACTATTTATACATCAACAAACTGAAGGGCAACAGGTACCTTATCAATGATCATTTGCACAATATCTGAATCTGTTATTATTCAATAACATTTAGTTTTATGTGTATGTACTTATTTCTTAATCCTAAAACGGCTTGTTTGTATTTTTTGTCAAGGTACAAGTTATGACTATTATGATCCCGAAATTGTTTAAATTGTAAATATCTTGCTGCATCTTTGTGTAAATGACCAAGATCTGTTGCAGTACATTCTTTTAAATTCTTTCTCATATACAGTTCTAGATGCTCAGGGTTTTATAACCCTGGATATTATTAAGAACATACATGTTTCATTCTTTTTACAACACTTATATTGCCCCTGGGGCCTTACGTGTTATATTCTATATTTGCCGAAGAACTATTTATTCAATACATTTTTATATATATGATAGTAAAGAGACCGATGTTCATGAAAGGCATACAATGTGCTTTGTTTCCATAAAAATAAACGAGTACAGGTGCCCTCCACATTTCTCAAGAGGCTGCCAGTGCTGTGCATGTTACCAGTGGTAGGTAATTCAGTATGTGGAGGCATGTGGGTGATTAGAATTTCATTTTTAGAATGTATGGCTAGTTTGCAATAAGTTACACCCATGGCTGCCATATTTAATGTTAGGTAACAAGTGGGTCCAATGCCATGTGCTACACCACCAGCTTATTTGCTTTTTATTGTAAAACCCCTCAGTACAATGGTAAAAGTAAAACTACAAGTTAAACAACCAGGAACCTAATATAGGTGTCATGCATGACACAGTGCCCTTGGTAGAAATGGTCGCCCATCCTTTCACTGAGTTTTTCCTCCATCTGCTGCATCTGATGCGCCTTCCTTGAGAGGCAGGCTTTTTATGCTGCTGCTAGTACTTAATCTGCTTATGTAAACCATTTTACTGATGCTTCCTGTGTTGTACGTGTTTTTAGGAAGATTCCACAGCAGCTGCATTAGGAAAACTAATTCTGCTGTTGCTGGTGCATATTAAATGTATTACAGGGAGCGTGAACAACAGCTGCCCATAGTAGGACTGCTCTGTAGCAGGAAAGGCTCCATTACTGTTCTGCGTGCTGCTGCTGTTTTTTTTGGGGTCGATTGTATTTCTGCTTCTCGCACTGTACACATCTTGTGTGACTGTGACTTTCTCAGCTGCTTGCTACTGAAGCCATATTTACAATCTTATCTCCAGGCTGTTATTTATTTAATCTTACCCCCACAACATCACCTCCAACGTCTCCCTGGCAACCCTACCTTTGATTCCTTTAAGCTCAATGCACAAAGAAACTAGAGCCCCTGCAGCAACTGCCTAAAAGGTTCAGTTTCTGCACTTCAATTCTGGCAGCCCTATGCACGATGTGCCATAAAATCCAGGTTGCCATTCATTGAGGAGGCTGAACAAGATTGGAGCAAGACCGAGACTGAATTGCATATCCATGTCTGAACTGGGCAGTAGGCAAAAGCCATTATGCGGCACACATGATTGCCAGTTGCCTAACCTTTTGCAAGAAGTTTACAGCACCTCTTATAATTTTAAGACTCCATTTGTGGAATCTGTTTGTGAGCGCTGAAGAAACTTAAAAAGCGTAATGATGCTCACTATCTCTGGATAAAGAGAGACATAGAAAAAATGTGTGTGTATATATATATTCACTGAAACAACCAAAGGTTACAGGGATGTTATAGTTAGGCTGATATTTCATTCATACAAAACCAGAGAAATTCAGCAGTTATAGTTAGCGGAGCTAACTATAACTTGCGCCTCTGCAATGCACTGCTTATGACCACATATATTACATCACCCATGACATGGTCAGTGACATCACTGATGACATCTCAAATGACACCTTCTACAAAACCACTAATGCACCCATTCACACCCTAATATAACCTTTCATACACCCACTCCAACTTATACACTACCATTCTCAAAGCCATTGCCACACCCATACCAGCACTTACACACCCACTCTCTGATTCATAGGTCTACACACATATCCACTCAGTCACCTATACAGCCACTCATATACCAACTCGCTCACTAATACAGCCACTGATATATCCACTCATACACCCATACAGCCACGTACACACTGTCAGTCACTCATAGAGCTACTCACACACCTACTCACTCACCTAGAGAGTCACTCACACAGCCATTTACTCACCTTTACAGTTATACACACTCACGCACTTATTCATGCAGATACTACACATACTCACTCTCCTATACAGTCACTAACACAAGCACACACTCACCCATACAGCCACTATCACAATCCCTCACTCATACATACCATCACTCATATACTCCAACATTCACCTATGCTGCCTTTCACATATCCAGTTACTCACCCATTTACTATTGACACTTTTATTCACTCACCGACACACCCATTCACACACTCAGTCACCTATACAGACCCTCACTTACACACTCACTAACCCATACAGCCACCGACTCACCCACTCACTCATCCATGCAGGCAGTCACATACCCTCTCACCCAGCCCACACAGACACTCATACACTCATACAGGTACTCAAACACCCAATCAATCACCCATACAGCCACTCACATATCCACTCACCAACCCATACAGCCACTTGGACATCTAGTCACTCACCCATACATTCATTGAGACACCTTATCACTCACCTATACAGTCAGTCACGCACCAACTCAATCATCCATACAGGCACTCATGCATCCGCTGAGTCATCAATAGACATTGTTATATATATTTAACACTCATAAACATTTTAAAAACACTCAATGTCACTGGATGATGTCATCAGTGATGTCATTTGAGATGTCACCAGTGATGTCATCAGTGATGTCACTGACCATGTCATGAGTGATGTAATACGTGAGGTCATACGCAGTCAATTGCGGATGCTAGCTCAGGTAACTATAACTGCTGAATTTCTCTTGTTTTGTACGAGTGAAATGTCATCCTAACTACAACACCCCTGTAACCTTTGTTTTTTTAAGTGATTTTCCAAGGTTTTTTATAATTATATTTCCTAACTATAATGTCCCTTTAATCTTTATTGTTTTCATTGATTATATACATATAAATGTATATATATATATATATATATATATATATATATACATATTATCTACTGGCAGTCGCCAGTAGATAGTTATAGTTAGGACCTATTTTCCATAGGAAATCCGCAACATTCTATTTGAAATAACTTTGGCGCCGGTTGACGAATCTTCGCGAAATTTTCAAACTTTGTGGCCCGCTCCGGTCCGCTCCTATCCTGAAAGTCTCAGGGTGATTCGTCAAGCGGGGGCCGAGAAGAAAGGGGGGTCCCAAAACGTGTTTTCCCCATTCATTTTTCCATAGGGACCTTTCATCGCAGCTACAGCCCGAACTGCTGAACGGAATTACACCAAATTTGGCAAAAAGGTAGCCCTTGCTTCAGAGTCGTGCCTTTTGCTTAAATGGTGTAAATCCGTTCAGTAGTTCCTGAGAAAATCAAAAGTAAAATCACATATATATCTATGGCCGCGTAGGGTCCGCGTACCCTCCCGATCACGAGCTGTATGCTAATTGGCTGTCAACACTCCAAACCAGGCAGAACCGAGGCACAAGAAAGCAGTAAAACAATCGCGAAAAACGCAAAAGGGGGCAGGGTAGAAACACCCTGACCCCTAGGCCTGCTCAGGGGGTCCCACAAGGACCCCAGGGCCCAAAAAAATAATTTAAAAAAAATCGGCAAAAACGCGCTGGGTGCGCGGATCCAGCCGATAAAAATCGAAGCGCGGTCTCCCGCGCTTCGATGCTTTGGCCCCGGGTGGGCCAAGTCCCGGGGGCATGTGGGGGTTTTAAGTTTTATGTGTGGGGGGCCTCTAAGGCCCCCCAAGCCCCGGGGACCGCCACCCCCCGGGGCTTTAAAAAAATAATGGTGCGGGAGGGCTCTCGGACCTCCCGCAGCCCCGGGGACCGCAACCCCCGGGGCTTCTTTTCTTAAAAATAAATTAACCTGTGTGGGGGGCTCGTGCCCCCCACACGCCCCGGGGACTGCTACCTCCCCAGGGCACTAAATATTTCAATATGGGGGTCCGTTACGGGGCTTTGCCAATGAATGGAGCCCTTGATGGCCCTGGGGACCGCCACCCCCCAGGGCCAGCTCCTGCAGTGTCCTGGGGTGCCTACCCCCGGGACACTGTAGTTTGCTATGACAGGACGGGAGCCTCGCGGCTCCCGTCCTGTCATAGCAAACTGCTTTGGTTTTTGGAACAGAGAGCAGGAAACCTGCTCTCGCTTCCAAAACCAAAGCAGATTGCTTTCCACATGGGGAGCTGCATCTTAGCAGCTCCCCATGTGGAAAGCAATGCCGGCTCCCGCAGGAGGCGGGGAGCCGGCAGGGTCCGTGGGGGAGTTGGGGTCCCCCCACGGACCCCAAAGGATAGGGCCAGCCCCGGGGGATGGGGTCCCCGGGGCAAGTAGTGGCCCGGGAGGGGGGCCACGCGGCCCCCCTCCCCAAAAAGAAAAAAAAGAAAAAAATAAATAAAGGCCGGCCCTGGGGGATGGGGTCCCCGGGGCCAATAGAGGCCTTAGAAGGGGGGCCACGCAGCCCCCCTCCTCCAAAATTATTTTCTAAAAAGTGGCCATGCCCCGGGGGATGGGGTCCCCGGGGCCGGAATCGGCCACAGGAGGGGGGCCACGTGGCCCCCTTCCCCTACAGTATTTTTTTTTAAAAAAAGGAAAAAGGCATCAGGCCCTGGGGGATGGGGTCCCAGGGCCCCAAAAAGTAAAAAAGAAGGGGGGCCACACAGCCCCCTTCAAAAAAACAAAAAAGAAAGAAAAAGACGCGATCGAGCATCAGGCCCCGCCCCCTCCCTTAAGCACTCTGCAAACGCGCCCTGTGGCGCGTTTTAAATTGGGGAAATAATTCCCATTCAATACTGGGGGTCCCTGGCAGCCAACTAGCCCACCAGGTACCTCCAGTAAGCGCCACAGGGCTGGGTTGCAGAGAGGTGGTCCAGGCCACGCCCCTTTTTACACCTCTCTGCAACGCAGCTCTGTGGCGCTTACTGGAGGTACCTGGTGGGATAGTTGGACCCCAGGGACCCTCAGGATTCAAGGGGACTTAATCCCCCAACTTAAAACACGCCACGGGGCGAGTTTGCACAGTGGTGAAGGTAGGGGGCGGGGCTAAAGTTGACATGTGTGCAAACAGGCCCTGTGGCGCGTTTTAAGATGGGGAGTTAAATCCCCTTCTATCATGAGGGTCCCTGGGGGCCAACTAGCCCACCAGGTACGTCCAGAAAGCGCCACAGAGCTGCGTTGCAGAGAGGTGTAAAAAGGGGCGTGGCCTCTGAACACCTCTCTGCAACGCAGCTCCCTGGCGCATACTGGAGGTACAGGGTGGGCTAGTTGGACCCCAGGGACCCTCATGATTCAAGGGGACTTAATACCCCAACTTAAAACGCGCCACGGGGCGAGTTTGCACAGTGGTGAAGGGAGGGGGCGGGGCTTGAGGTGACATGTGTGCAAACAGGCCCCGTGGCATGTTTTAAGTTGGGGGATTAAGTCCCCTTCAATCCTGAGGGTCCCTGGAGTCCAACTAGCCCACCAGGTACCTTCAGTAAGCACAACATAGTTGCGTTGCAGAGAGGTGAAAAAAGGTGCGTGGCTTCGGAACGCCTCTCTGCAACTCAGCTCTGTGATCCTAACTGTAGGTACCTGGGGGGCTAGTTGGGCCCCAGGGACACTCAGGATTCAAGGGGACTTAATCCTGCAACTTAAAACGTGCCACGGGGCGCGTTTGCACACATGTCACCTCAGGCCCCCCCTCCCTTCACCACTGTGCAAACGCGCCCTGTAGCGCGTTTTAAGAGGTAGTTTTAATCCTCCTGCCCTATTATGTACTAGGGAGTTACAGAGGAGGTCATGCTAATCACAGGGGTACCCCAACGCATAGTGTTCCTTAGTGTATGTAGGTGTTTTAACTGTATTCTAAGTGTCTTTTACCATAGCACTGGCTCTAGGCCTGGTTAGTCAGAGTCAGTTACCACCAGTACACATCTGGAAAAGTTGTGGGCACAGGATGATTTTGCAACAAGTGATGTGTGATGTAATATGTGACGTCATCAGCAGTGCATTGCGGGGGCACGAGTTATAGTTAGCTGAACTAACTATAACGGGGGAATTTCACGGGTTTTGTACGAGTGCAATGTCCAACTAACTATAACTGTCCCTAAAACCTATGGTTTTTTCAGTGAATTTCAAAGGTTTTTTAAATGCTAATTTCTAACTATAACGTGCCTGAAACCTATGGTTTTTTCAGTGAATATATATATATATTATCTACTGGCGGTCGCCAGTAGATAGTTATAGTTAGGACCTAGTTTCCATAGGAAAAGCATTTTTTCTTTTCCCAATAACTTTGGCGCCGGATGACGAATCTTGGCGAAATTTTCAAAACTAGTGGGGCGCTCTGGTCAGCTCCTGTCTTGAAAGTTTCGGGGTGATTCGCCAAGCGGGGGCCAAGAAAAAAGGGGGGTCCCAAAACGTGTTTTCTCCATGTTATTTTCCATAGGAAACTTTAGACGCGGCTACAGCTCGAACTGCTGAACGGAATTACACCAAATTTGGCAAAAAGGTAGCACTTGGTTCAGAAAGAGCCCTTTTTAGGTCGAGCCTAGAGCAGCACATGCGCTGCTTGCTCGACTTTTAGTAAGGGGCTTTTAAAGTGCTACCAAGCCGGCCACTAGCTTGCTGTTACGCGCACAAGCACGCGCAACGTTCACAGCAGCTGCTGCCATCTGGCTTTCAGTGCACGAGACATGCACAATCCCCTCCCCTACCCCCTCCCACTCCCTCCTCGTCAGCTTAATTTCTTCAGTGCGCGTCGATGTGCACAATCCCCTCCCCTACCCCCTCCCACTCACCCCTCCCCCCCTCACTTCTCTTCCCACTTTCCTCTCGCTCCCGATGTCTCCCTCCTTGTTATTTTAGCCCGTCGCTGTGCCCTTCCAGACAAATGCAGAATTTCCCTGTTTGCAGAGAGGCCCCAACACATGTGCGTCGCTTTCGTATCCAGCTCCCTTTTGAATAACAGCATCCACTACTTGCTCAGTGAATTCTGGATTTACAAACACGGTAACTTTAACAGCTGTCTTGTAGCATACATAACGTGTAAATAGAAATGTGTGATTTGCAACAGCCAACGAATTGTAGGTTCTTATCAGCATCGCCAGAGCCTGGCATCAGCGTTTACAGGATTGTGTTTCCCTCCGCGTGTGCTGGCTCAAGATAAACCATGCCCACCACAGCGTGAAATATTTTGAATGGTGTACACTTCTTTAAATAAGTCAGCCGCATACCTCCGTTTAGTCTCCTTCTTTTGTGTGTAAAATGTCTTTCCCCTTAATTTAAACTTACGGTCAGTGACCACTTGTCTGTGCCTAAGAGATTGTTGTGCTCCTTGCTTGTAATAAAACATTCACGATATTTCAGAGCTTTAATTCTAAAGTAGACGGTTGTAGCGATATTTCAGAGCATTAATTCGAAAGTAAACGGTTGTAACCCTGAAATATTATTTGCTTCTCGTAATTTGCTCCTTGGATCTAATAATTTAACTCATCGAGTGCAAATGTTACATATGGAAAAGGACACACTAAAGATAGATAAAGCAGAACAAAGCATATAACCCCTGACCTCCATCTTACGGTTTTCCATTTTCACATGTTCATGGCTGCATAACTCCAGACTCTTTCAGTGTTGTTAGTGATGAATCATAATAAATCTGTGCAATTATTTCAAATAAACCAGTGCTTGCATTTGTCTTCAGCTACTGCCAGGTAGGTGTTAGCTCAGACATTCGAGGGAGGAACTAACAAAGTCCCTTTTAGTGTAGCCATGTAAGTTATTTGTGTTTTCAAACCTGCAAGTGGTGTGTAAACACACACTTTGTACTTATAGTGGTTGCTTATGAGACGCATGCTTTTCTGCCAGCCTTGATTCTCGTAAGCAAGGACTGTAAGCACAAAGTGTGTGTTTACACACCCGCTTGCAGCTTTTCAAAACATATAAATAACAAGCATTGGCATAGCCAATAGGTCTCGCCTTTGGGACCTTATAAGTGCTTAGCCATGCAACAGTTGATGTTGTTGCACCAAGGATATTGTGCTGCATAACTAAATACTGATAAGGTCCCGAAAGCGAGACCTATTGGCTATGCCAATGCTTGTTGTTAAATGGTGTAAATCCATTCAATAGTTCCTGAGAAATTAAAAAAAAGAGGTCGGAAAATCAATTTCCCATAGGAAACTTTAGACACGGCTACAGCTCGAACTGCTGAACGGAATTACACCAAATTTGGCAAAAGGTAGCCCTTGGTTCAGAAAGAGCCCTTTTTTAAAGTGTGTAAATCCGTTCAGTAGTTGCTGAGAAAATCAAAAAATAAAAGTTTCGATATCTAGAGGTGCGGTGCATCCGCGGACCCCCCCGACCACGAGCTTTATTCTAATTGGCTGTCAACACTCCAAACCAGGAAGTGTTGGCAGCCATCTTGTGACTCGGTAGAACCAAGTCACAAGAAAACAGGGAAACAAACGCGAAAAACAAGAAAAGGGGGCAGGGTAGAAACACCCTGACCCCCTAGGCCTGCTCAGGGGGTCCCACAAGGACCCCCGGGGACAAAAAAAGCATTTTTTTTTAAATGTTGCTGAAATTCGCGCAGGGTTTGCGAATCCCGCCGAATTTTTAAAAAAAATGAAGCGCGGACTCCCGTGCTTCATTTAATTGAGGCCCCCGGGTGGGCCAAGTCCCGGGGGCATGCTATATTGTAATTGCGAGGGCCCAGGGGGGCCCCGCAGCCCCGGGGACTGCCACCCCCTGGGGCTTTCCTTAAATATTTGCGGGGGCACACGGCCCCCCCACAGCCCTGGGGACCACCACCCCCCAGGGCTTGTTTTTTTTAATGTGTGGGTTGCCTCCAAGGCCCCCCCAATCCCCGGGGACCGCCACCCCCGGGGCTTTTTTGAATATTTGCGGGGGGCACACGGCCCCCCGCAGCCCTGGGGACCGCCACCCCCCGGGGCTTATTTTTTTTTTTTTAAAAAGAACCTGTGTGGGGGGGGCTCGAGCCCCCCTACACGCCCCGGGGACCGCCACCTCCCCGGGCAACTAAGTATGTAAATTTGGGGGTCCGTTATGGACCCCTGAGCCCCGGGGACCACCACCTCCCCGGGGCTTTGAAACTGAAGGGAGGGTGGCCCCCCTCCTGGAGCCCATGATGGCCCTGGGGACCGCCACCCCCCAGGGCCGGCTCCTGCAGTGTCCCGGGTGCCCACCCCCGGGACACTGCTGTTTGCTATGGCTTTTGGAAGCGAGAGCAGGGAAACCTGCTCTCGCTTCCAAAATGCAAAGCAGATTGCTTTTCCACACAGGGAGCTGCATGTCAGCAGCTCCCCATGTGGAAAAGCAATGCCGTCTCCTGCAGGACGCGGGGAGCCGGTGGGACCGTGGGGGCATTGGGGCTCCCCCCACGGTCCCCAACGGATAGGGCCTGCCTCTGGGGATTGGGTCCCCGGGGCTAGAAGTGTCCCGGGAGGGGGCCAAGCTTGGCCCCCTCCCCCCCCAAAAAATTTACATTTTTTTTTTAAAAAGGCCGGCCCCGGGGGATGGGGTCCCCGGGGCCAATAGAGGCCTCAGGAGGGGGGTCACGCAGCCCCCTCCTTAAAAAACATAAATATATGTGGCCATGCCCTGGGGAATGGGGTCCCCGGGGCCGGAATTGGCCACGGGAGGGGGGCCCACACGGCCCCCTTCCCGTTCAGATTTTTTTTTTTTTTTTAAAAAGGGGTCAGGCCCCTAGGGTTTTATTACTGTACACTTCAAACTCATGTTTTTCTAGTGTATCTCTAGAACAACCATCTCTGAAACTATTTTCCGTTTTTCACGGTGAGGACGGAGATCGCGATGACGTCGGTTATCGCTATCCCCGCGGTTACGTCGCAAAAGCAGAAAGCAAAAGCAGGAATTCAATAACCGCCAGCACATTAAAAAATTATAACTATATCATTAATTCTAACCATCACAGTACATAACTCACTATATAAATAACTCAATAAAAACTTTTATCAGAATCTCAATATCTCTATAACAATGCGTATTAATGATTCACTGATACTCGTAACTATGTCGATATTCACGCTGATGGTTGCAGTGTTGTCACGAATATCATGTGCAATTAAAAAAACACAATTTTGGACACAACTTGTGTCACTAACACCCCCATTTCTCAAACATGGGGTCAGAGTACCTCTATTTTGACCTCTTATGTTAGCTTTTTCAGAAATTTTCAACCCTGGGAACCATTCCGAGCTAAAAATGGCAGCTGCAACTTTCTGTTCAGGTTCCGTCCAGCCAATGAGAGAATTCTTGTTTGCGCGTCCATTCGCAATTAATCGTAAAACCACAGCGAAATATCCGTGGCCAAAGATACCTCTATAATTTTAAACTTACATTTCTCAACAAGAACTGAATGTATTTACACCAAATAAGCAAAAGGCACGTCCTTGAACCAACATCTACCTCCCTACCAAATTTAGTGTAAGTCCGTTCAGCGGATCGGGCTGTAGGTGTGGCTAAATGTTCCTATGGGAATTAACATTACAAATGCAACCTTATTTCGCACCCCAAAATCTCGGTCCCCACAGCATGGATCACTCACAAACTTTCCATGACAACCAGAACCTACTTTGACACTTTTTTGGAAAATTTCATGAAGTTTGGTCAAACGACCCTAAAGTTATAGGCAAGTAAAAAAATGCTTTTCCTATGGAAAGTGAGTCCTAGCTATAACTACCTACTGGAGATTGCCAGGAGGAATATATATATATATATATATATATATATATATTCACTGAAAAAACCATAGGTTTCAGGGACGTTATAGTTAGTTGGACATTTCACTCATACAAAACCATAGAAATTCCACCTTTATAGTTAGTTCAGCTAACTATAACTCGCGCCCCGCAATGCACTGCTGATGACGTCACATATTACATCATTCATGACATGGTCAGTGACATCACTGATGACATCACTGATGACATCTCAAATGACATCACTGATGACATCATCCAGTGAATGTGGTTTTCTTTCAAATTTAAATATGAATTATATATATACCAAGCTGTATTGAAGAATGAATGGATGTATAAGTGTCTGGATGGAGGATTTAGTACGTGTGTGACTGACTGTTTAAGTGAATGATTAAATGTATCTTACTGAATACATGGGTTAGTGTCTAAAGTGTGTGAATGTCTGTATCACTCTGTCTGTTGTTCTGTAAGCTGCTGCATCTGTTGGTCAGTAGCTACATGAATGTCTATATGGGTTATTGATTAGTTGCCTGCGTATTTGTATAGGAGACTGAGTGTGTGTGTGGTTGGGTGGGGGGTGTGTGACTCTGTGCATAGATGTGTGAGTGGTTGATTGACAGGGTGTATGAGTTTAAGAGTGCATGTGGAAACAGTTGTATGGGTGGGTAAGTGTGTGTATGGGCGTCTTGGTGAGTGAATCGATGTCTCAGTGCACATGTCCAGCTAGGTACATATATAAAAGGCAGTGTATGTGAGAGTTGGTGTATAGAAATGACTATACGCGAGAGTCAGTGATTGTGAGAGTGGCTGTATGTATGAGTGTATACTTGTATTAGTGATTATATAAGAGACTAAGGGCCCGATTCTGATGCGGTTAGGAAATCTTCCCGATCGAATCGGTTTGGAAATGGTTTCCGACCGACTCGGATCGGGAGAGTCCGACCGACCGAGTATGATGCATCCGGATGCTTCCAGATACGATTTGGTTGGACTCCCATTGACTTCTATGGGAGCCTATGTTCCAAACCGCATCGTAATCTGGCCCTCGGTTGGGAAGACACGTTCCCGATCCGATTCGGAAGGAGCAAATTCCATTAGGAGGCCTTCCTAACCGCATCGGAATTGGGTCCTAGGTGGGAATGCTTTCCTAACCGCATCGGAATCAGGCCCTAAGTATGCGTTACTATCTGTATGAATAAATGAGGTGGTGTGTGTATAACTGTGTAGGTGAGTAAATGGAACTGTGATTGATTCTTTGCATGAGTGACTAGGATGAGTACATAACTGACTAGGATGAGTGCTGGTGTGTCAATGTCTATATAGGTGTATGAGTGCATTTGATAGTGTTCTATTGATCAGTGACTGCATGTATGAGTGATTGTATGGGTGAATGGGTAGATGTGTGTGTAGACCTAGGAATCACTGAGTGGGTATGTAGTAACTGGTATTAGTGTGTCAATGGTATCGAAAATGGTAGTCTGTATTTTACAGTGAGTGTATCAAAGGTTATATTAGTGTGTGAGGAGGTGCATCAGATTGTCACATGGATGATGTCATCAGTGATGTCATTTGAGATGTCATCAGTGATGTCATCAGTGATGTCACTGACCATGCCATGAATGATGTAATGTGTGACGTCATCAGCAGTGCATTGCGGGGGCGCGAGTTATAGTTAGCTGAACTAACTATAACGGTGGAATTTCTATGGTTTTGTATGAGTGAAATGTCCAACTAACTATAACGTCCCTGAAACCTATGGTTTTTTCAGTGAATTTCTAAGGTTTTTTAAATTCAGATGGAGTCGAGATTGCAGATGACGCAGTCCAGTAGGCAACAGACATTGCTCAAGTCAACAACACGTGCCTGTGGGCCCTACCTCACCGCTGCCTCCTGCCTCCACTGCGGTGAGTAGGGCTCACAATTCAGAGTGAATCGCGATTGCAGATGACGCAGTCCAGTAGGCAACAGACATTGCTACCAGTGCAGCCAGCCCGGACCACGCATCACCGCTGACTGCGCACACACTAAGTACTTCAAGTACCACTAACTCTGTGCAGCTCAAGTCAACGCCACGTGGCTGTGGGCCCTTGATGACCGCTGCCTCCGGCCTACAATGTGGTTAGCAGGGCTAACAATTCAAGATTAGTGCCGATGCAAATTGTGTAAGAGAGTATAATCGGTTAAGAAGACTGTATGCTCCCAATATGTGCAGCTAAGTCAACGTCACGTGGCTGTGGGCCTTTGCTGACCGCTGCCTCCGGCCTACACTGTGGAAGACCGGCGACACGTGGTGCCACTAACCCTGTTCAACACAAGCCGGCGACACGTGGTGCCACTAACCCTGTTCAACACAAGCCGCGACACGTGGTGCCACTAACCCTGTTCAACACAAGCCGGCGACACGTGGTGCCACTAACCCTGTTCAACACAAGCCGATCCCACATGTGGAACTGTGTCCTGAGTCCTGAAAGGCAGTGACCCCAAGTCCGTGGCAGAGACCACAGCACCAGACTCCCTTTGATCAGTGAGGCATATTTCCATATGCAAGGCCGGCGACACGTGGTGCCACTAACCCTGTTCAACACAAGCCGATCCCACATGTGGATCTGTGTCCTGACTCCTGAATGGCAGTGACCCCAACTTCGTGGCAGCGACCACAGCACCAGACTCCCTTCGATTAGTGAGGCGTATTTGCATATGGAAGGCCGGCGACACGTGGTGCCACTGAACCTGAACTACGCAGGCCGGTGGGGCCACCAACCTATGCAAGTGGCTGTGGGCCCTTGCTCGGTAAATAGACATAATATCGAAATAAAAATATCGAATGGACAGAATATCGAATCCAAAATATTGAATGGACATAATATCGAATGGACATAATATAGTCGTTAAAAATATCGAAATTAAGGTAAGTAATATCGATTGTCAAAATATCTAAGTACAAAATATAGGCATTAAAAAATATCGAATTTTTAATAATATCGAATTTTTTCTAAGTGTTTTGTATATTAGTATATGTGTTAAAAGTTTATATTAGTTTTTGTAATGTATGTTTAATTTTTCTAAAGCAATGATTTTTATGTTATTGAATTTTTGCTTCATTTAATTCCGTAGCGGGTTGTGGGTTTATAGGGGAATAGGGTGGGAAGTAATTTAATTGTAATTAAGTAAAGATTTATTTTTATTTATTGGTATTGATAATTAATTTATTGTTAATTAATTATTAATTGGTAATTAATTTTTATTAATTGATAATTAATTTTTATTAATTGATTAATTGATAATTATGTTACTTCTATTAATTTATTATTTGTAGCGGGTTGTGGGTTGATAGGGGGATATGGTGGGAAGTAATTTAATTGTAAATAATTAATTATTGAAAATATTTTTTTGGTTTTGATAATTAATTTACCGTTAATTAATTATTAATTGGTATTTTTTTATTATGTATAAATTTTTGGTATTGAATATTAATTGGTTGTTAATTAATTATTAATAGGTAAATAATTTTTAATAAATAATTTGTATTGGTATTTATAATTAATTAATTATTAAATATTTTGTAATTGGTAATTAATTTTAATAATAATGTTTATTAGTATTGATAATTAAATAATTGTTATTAAAATATTAAAATATTACTTTCCCTACTGTTGCACTCTCTGGAGTGGGAATAGTAATTTTTACTCCTACGCTATCCAACGTTTTCACTACTGTTGCACTCACTGGAGTGTAAATAGTAATTTTTACCCTCCCGCTATCCAACGCTTTCCCTACTGTTGCACTCTTTGGAGTGGGAATAGTAATTTTTACCCCTAAGCTATTCAACGCTTTCCCTACTGTTGCTCTCTTTGGAGTGGGAATAGTAATTTTTACCCCTACGCTATCCAACGCTTTCCCTACTGTTGCACTCACTGGAGTGAGAATGGTAATTTTTACCCTCCCGCTATCCAACGCTTTCCCTACTGTTGCACTCTCTGGAGTGGGAATAGTAATTTTACCCCTACACTATCCAACGCTTTCCCTACTGTTGCACTCTTTGGAGTGGGAATAGTAATTTTTACCCTCCCGCTATCCAACGTTTTCCCTACTGTTGCACTCACTGGAGTGGGAATAGTAATTTTTACCCCTACGCTATCCAACGCTTTCCCTACTGTTGCACTCTTTGGAGTGGGAATAGTAATTTTTACCCCTACACTATCCAACGCTTTCCCTACTGTTGCATTCTTTGGAGTGGGAATAGTAATTTTTACCCTCCCGCTATCCAACGTTTTCCCTACTGTTGCACTCACTGGAGTGGGAATAGTAATTTTTACCCCTACGCTATCCAACGCTTTCCCTACTGTTGCACTCTTTGGAGTGGGAATAGTAATTTTTACCCCTACGCTATCCAACGCTTTCCCTACTGTTGCACTCACTGGAGTGGGAATAGTAAATTTTACCCTCCCGCTATCCTACGTTAAAAATATTGAATATTTTTTAATAATATTACGTTAATATATGTATGTATTAAAAAATAAAAATGCATGTTTATTTTTTTACTTAAATTAATTATTCATTAATTTGAAAGTTATTTAAGTATTTTTAAGTATGTTTTACTTAATTATATTTATTATCTTATTAATTTTACATTACTTTTAAGAGATTTTAAAAATTCGATATTTTGACTAACTATATTTTTTACAACGATATTTTTGATTAGATATTTTTGTACTTACCTGTTTGTAGATAGGGATTCGATATTTTGGTATTCGATATTTTTAACTCGATATTTTGTCAGGTCGATATTTTCTTCCTCGATATTATGTCAGTGATCCCCCTTGCTCACCGCTACCTCTGGCCTACACTGCGGTCAGCAGGGCTCACAATTCAGATACAGTCGCGATTGCAGATGACGCAGTCCAGTAGGCAAGAGACATTTCTCCCAGTGCGGCCCGTCCGCACCAAGCAGCATCACAGGCTCATACATTCTCAATGCTTCTGGTGCCACTAACTGTGCACCTCAACTCAACGCCACATGGCTATGGGCCCTTGCTGACCACTACCTCTGGCCTACACTGCGGTCATCAGGGCTCACAATTAAAATTAAGTCTTGATTCATTAATTACAGAGTCCAGTAGGCAAGTAACTATCACAGGCCTAAAACCTACATAATATCCTTTTAGTATCCTTGCTTCAAGAACTTTTTTATATCAGTTATAGCTTTAGTACAATCACCAAATTCATCTTCAAGTGCAAACGAACACTCATTAGCAGTCTACACTGCGGGCAGCAGAGCTCGCAATTCGAATTTTGGACACGTGATGCCACTAACCCTGTACAACACAAGGCGCGACACGTGGTGCCACTAACCCTGTTCAATACAAGCCGATCCCACATGTGGAACTGTGTCCTGAGTCCTGAATGGCAGTGACCCCAACTTCGTGGCAGCGACCACAGCACCAGACTCCCTTCAGTTATATTTGTTGTTGTTTTGTTTAAATAAAATGTTTTATATGTAAATCTATACATGACTAAGATTCTTGTTTGTCCAACCGCACAGGGACAATTCCAGGCCCAAGAAGGTTGTTGGGGATATGTTGGTAATGTGGGAAGAGGGTGCGTTACCTGCTGATGTGGGGAGAGGCAGCGTGAAAGGGGTATCTCTCACAGAAAGAACTCCGGTATGTTTTCAGATATGCCTCGGACAGATGCTAGCTGACGGACTGAATCACAAAATGGCTTTTCAATGCTTATGTAGTGTGACTTATGAACAGTTCGCACCCAGGCTCGCATAGGGACAACTGCGGCCCGTCCGCTCGACTCACAGACGCAGTACTACGAGCCGTCCGCTCCCAAAGGAGCAGCAGCATAGTAGCTCGCAGAGGTACAGGCACAGCAGCGTACTAGCTCGCAAAGGTAGAGAGCTGCGAGCCGACGGACTGGCTTCTAACGGCATAGCTGCAAAGTGGTGATGTTGGCCAGAGGGAGCGTGAAAGGGTTATCTCGCACAGACAGAGCTCCGGTATATTAAATTGCTCCAGGGACCTTTCTTTTATATTTTCACTTGATGCAAGAAAGCGCGCTTTCTGGACCAAGACCTTTCTCCCTACCAAATTTGGCGTAATTCCGTTCAGCAGTTTGACCTGTAGCCTTGTCTAAAGTTTCCTATGGAAAATCCATTGAGAAAACACGTTTTCACCCCCCTCACATAGCTACCTGTCGCAGGCGTACTCGCTGTTGGTGTGCAGGTCAGTGGTCTAGTTGTTAACATGTCACGGCCACTCCCTGAGGGCAGGTTTGCACACACACCACACCCATCCGGCACATGCGTCACAGGCCATGTGACCACGCAAATATAATGGATCGACAACGTCACATCCTTTATTGCCGGTGGTGACTGGATGGCGGACGCTCCACGGGTCTCAATCATAAAGAGTCCCTGAAACGTTGCGCAGAGGGTTAGTCGCAACCTGAGCTGAATGGCCGTCAGGGGCCTACTACCACGTGGCGCGGACTTGAGTTGCACAGGGTTAGTGCCACCCGAAGCTGATGTGGCCGTCAGGGGCCTACCACCACGTTTTGCGGATTTGAGTTGCACAGGGTTAGTCGCACCCTAAGTTGTATGGCCGTCAGCGCCCTACCACCACGTGGCGCTGACTTGCGTTGCACAGGGTTAGCGGCACCAAAAGCTGATGTGGTCTCCGCCATTGATGACTCAGGACTCAGCAACATGTGTGGGATCTGCTGGGCCGCGGAGCGGGTCCACGTAATGTGCACCAAGCCATGGTGGCGGGACCGGGCCCTGGAGCTTTCACGGGCACGTTGAGTGCCCACTGGTAGACACTCCGGTGGCAGCAGGTAATTATTTGGTCATGGGTGCGCAGGGGCGGCAGTGTCTCTCTCTCTCTCTCTCTCTCACTTCCCTCTCTTCACTCTCTCTCACTCTCTTCCTTCCTTTCCTTCTATCTCTCTCACTCTCTCTCCCTTCTCCCTTTCTCACTCCCTTTCTTTCCTTCCCTCTCTGTCTTTTTTTTCCTTCTCTCTTTCTCTTTGTCTCACTCCTTTGATATGCGCATTACACACGTCCTTATTTTGTGCTTTATTTTCCAGGCTGTGTCGTCGACATTGATGGACCCGACAGGAGTCTTCTGCCTTGTTGTTTTGTGTTGAGTTTGTTAAATTTAGTGTATCCTCTATATGTACGTAAACGGAAAAATAAAGTTTGAAAAAAAAAATTTCAATAAAGTTTTGGGTTGTTACTTAAGTGCTGTGTGACTCTTTCTCGTTCTTATTACTGTTATTTGGTGGTGTCCACCATGGTGTTAAATTTTGGGGCAGTTATCGCGGGAATACTGGTGATGTCTGCAGTTTGCACCAGCTTCTGAATAGTGTGTTAGATTTCTCTCAACTTTAGTTGTATTAAAGTGCTGATAATGAGATGCAGAGTAGGCGTTCCCATGTAAAAACACATGAGGTGCACCTTTGCGATTTATTCTAAATACTAAAATCCTGTATTGAATTGCACTGTGGTAGTGGGTGCATTTACAGTGTACACACAAAATCAATGAAGAAATCTCATTGTATTTATATTGATTGGGAATAGTGGGTCAGGTGCTGAATCTTGACGGGATACACTGCCCAGTTCGTTTATTTTTCTGTACACGAGAAAACCACATCACAACTTTCACAACGAAAGGCAAAAACTGCGATGCGAAACAAATTCCGGCGATAAGCCGCGTTAGCACCAGGGATTTTACACCTGCTTTCTGCTGGTGTTAAGCAGGACGACTACCTGCAGCATGAAAGGGAACACAGCCAAGAGCCACACCCGAACACCCACAGGTGCCATAGAGTCAATGAGCATGATACATGGATACCCATGAGGGCCACAACACTCATCGCAACAACCCCAGGACCGCCAACGCCCCCCGAACCCGCATCTGAGCAAGTGTGTCCGTGTGGTCATTGTGTTAGCATGATGGGCACGGGCCCTGCAACATCACAGTGTGCTGTCTTCAGCGGACGTTACCATGTCACCTCAGCATTGGCAGTGAGCCTGGACATGTAGCTACGCACGCATCCTCCTGCATGCACAAGCGGCGCGTGCTGGTCCGGCGTACACAGCTCAGCGCAGGGGTGTGCCTATCCAGCAAGGGGAACGGGGTGTCTCGGACATGTCTGTTTGCAAGAAGTGCGGTAAGTGTGTCTCTGTGTTCTGGTGTGGCCGCCACAAGGGCCGCAGCAGTCGATGTTGTAAAGTGGCATGCACCACCTCCAAACGGCAGTGTCACGGTGTGATTGCAATGCCGCAGGACATGCATGAATAGGCATTACAATGGTGTGTCGTAGGAGTGCACGGGATACAACAGCGCAGCGCACAAAAGTGTGGGGGCTCGTGGGAGGGAGGAGCAGCTGTTTGGCAACGTAACACACAGTGAACCCGCCCATGTGCCACGTGCTGGGCATCTCATCCATGATGACCAGGGTCGCAGACATCCCACAACACCCATGACCGGCCTTTGTACACATCCTGTATGAATGCAGCTGGAGAAGTTACTGTAGGGATGAAAGGTTCTTTGTCTGAGCTATCTTGCGCTAACACATCTGCTGCTCCGAGAAGGAACTTGCAAGTGGCCAGCCCCCCCTGACAGATATGATAATATTTGCATCCGTCTCCCACACTACGCACTACCCGATTTGAGAACAACGAGTACACATCCCACACTCAAAAGTCCTTTGTCGTAGTTAGCGTGCGTAAAATGGCCTTCACACGTACTCCCACCACACCCCTGCCCTGCACCCATTGCACACAGACCCGGCTCATTGCACCAAGCTGTGCCATTTCATCCACAAGACTGCCACACGGCAAGCCAGTGCAGCTACAAGCAGAGCCACTGACGCAATGGCAGGGCATCCCGAACACATGGTCGACTCCATTCACGTACACCTATACCTTGCACGTCTGCTGCATGTCCTGGGTGCACTGCCTTTGGCAGTGCTGCGGATCCCTTACCGGCTGAGCTTCCGCATTGCGGATGTCACGTTCAACCTGTATTGCAATGTCGCACGTGCCTATCCGAGTGGTGCATGGACGTGTGCCTCTCCAACGTGTGCAGAGCTGACATGGGTTACGACGGGTGTGTGCGCCCCCTGTTGGCCCACGACCAGGAGTGTCATGGTGATGCCCGTTTATGGCATGCATGGATGTTTGGCATGCATGTTGGGAACTGGGCCTGGGAGATTGCACGTGTCGTAGTATGCAGTGAGCAAATTGACCCACTTCCCGATTCTGCTTTGGTGCACATTGGGTACAGTGATTGGAGTCAGCACATCTGTCCCGGTCAGCTGATGGATTACGTCGACGACATGTCAAATATTGTTGCCAACCATCACTCATTAGAGATAGTGGCTTACGCAGCTGCACTTGCGTTCATGGACGAGTGACAAGGTACCTGGAACCACGACTCGATGTGCCACATTGCACGTGTCCCGCCGCATCATTGCACATTGTGCATCTGGTCACATGTCCCAAGACGACAGTGGACATGGCTGCATTGGTGTCGACTCATGTCCGAGGCGCAGACAACGAACGCTGCTTGACACTGACGTGTGATGGTGATGGACTACCCCGAGGTGAACATGGACGTTTTCCTACGTTCCTTATTCAGGCATGCTGCTGCATTTGTCTGCATATCGTGGCACTACTCTTGGCCGTACTGACACGCACTTTTTTTATAAAGTTTCCACATTTTCACTTGTCTCCAGATGTGTTGTGTCTTCATTTGTATGCCAATGTGTGTGTCACGGACTCTCTGGCTGCCTGCCATACGTGAATTGCTACCCCATCCGGACTGTGGGTTTGTACTTATGCGTTCTCATGTGCCTGTTTCGAACTGACGCTTCTGGACGTTTATCCGCCTCAGGCGAGTGCATTTGTGTCCTGTGTTCGATTGTGCGAATGTTTGTGTTTGGACAACATTGTGTTGGATGTTGGTGTGCTCTGCTTCCTATGTGTGTGTGCTGCATTCTGTGTGAGATGTCCCTTCATGTGAGGTTTTGTTCACCCTTCTCCCTTTCAGGCAGTGTGGTTTTCACTTCTGTGCTTGTTCAGTGGTGTGATGTTGGCGGGTTGTGTGACTTGTGCTCCTTGTTGGTGTGTTTCATTTTAGCCATGGTTTGTCTGTAGTTGTGCTGTACTTAATTGTGCATGTGTGCCATTGTGCCCATCTCCCCCATTCCCCCACTCCCTGCTTGTTCCTCTTCCTGGTGCTGTTGTGTCTGTAATTTTGTTACTCCACACATAAATACATGTAAAGAACAAATTAGAATAGTTCCTTGATTCTTTTCGATTGCAAAACTTCTCTCTATTGGTTATTTTTGAATTTTCCATATAAACAGTTTTTTAATACTCAAGGACACATAGAAGTCAGAAGTGCAACGTATTCTATCAACACACGTTCTAGAACATTCTACAACACGTGCAGGTTAAAAGTTCATCAATTTTTTAAACCTAACGATATTTTTTTGCAACATTTTCTCGAACATTTAACGGCACGTGCAGGTTAAAAGTTCACGATTGTTTTAAGTTCGAACAGTGCCTTCCAAATGCAAGTAGCAGGTGTGGTTGAGTTGACCAAATTTTATCCTATCATATGTACTCCACGTTTAAACTGCTTTTTCTTAACTAATCACAAAGATGCTTTTCCACAAAACGAATGTGCACCCTACTTTTAAAAAACAATGCTTTTCATCTCCCAATCAGTTATCGTTTTGAATGAGAAAAAAAGTAGTTCCCCACCTTTAAACATATCTCTTATTCTACGAACGGACTGCATGAGCTACAGACATCTATCCATACTTCCCAGCCATACCTTCAAAATGCTAGTGTGGATCGTAGGACATAGCTATGTTTTCTGGTGCAAGAGGTATGCAGAACAGAGACGTATTGACTTAGACCTAGGTTTACAAAATGTGGACATTGAGGGGTCGATTCCGATTCGGGCCGGAAAAAGCACCGACCGACTCGGAGCCGGAAATTATACCGACCGACACGTACCTGTGGCGCCCGAAACGCCAAGTACGATGCAATGCGTGCAAAATCCGACCGACACGTACCGAACCCAAGTCGAACGACCGAGCCGCACGGAAAACAGCAATCCGGTCGGAAAAACACGCGAATCCAACCGACCGACACGCACCCAGAACAAATCCGACCGAAACGTACACGCGAACTCCAAACCACAAAGTACGATGCAAGGCGCGAAAACCACGAGCGAGTCGGATGGAGGACAAGCCGTACGACCGACACGCATACAAAACTGAGCCGAAGCAACACAAAACACCGCGACCGACGCGTACGCAGCATAGAAAACTGCACAAACACAGCGTGAACGAAACAGAGAATACCGTACGAGACAAATGCAGGGTCCGACTCGGTCACAAGAACGTTTCCAACATGCACAGACAGTACAAAGGAAAAATCACACAAAAAAGGCCAAACAAGCAATTACAAAGCCAATAAATACTGGGGTGGGGGTGGGGACAGAGAACAAAGACACACCCACAACTCCACCCATATAAAGGACACAAATCACAACCATGATCCTTTGCAAATGCCATTCCACTGCCAGCACCCAAGAGACAGCAACCACACACCCACAGCTCATCCCTCACACAAGCCACACACCATCAGCACACCAACAAATACCTACCTCACATACACCCAGCAAAACACACACTCACACACCCTCACCTGCACACCAACACACACATCACTCACCATCACCACCCATCACCATGCCCCCAAGAAGAATCACAAGTTCCTAGATTGTGAATTGGAAGTCATGGTAGACGAGATCCTCAGGGTAGAGCCACAGCTGTTTGGCACACTGGTCCAACAGACCCCCATCTCCCAGAAAACCAAGATGTGGGAGAGGATCATCAACAGGGTGAACGCACAATCACCATGTCTGCGCACAAAGAGCGACATCCAGAACAGGTGGTATGACGTGCGCAGGAGGGTCCGGGACCTGCTCAAGAAAGACTACCTCCTGAGCCAATACACCGGCAGTGGCCCTCCTGCCAAGCCAATATACCTCAGGCCCTGGGAGGAGAAGGTGCAGGCCATCCTTCCGCCAGTGAGCGTATATGGACTAGAGAACATCCCAGAGCCTGGTGAGTACACAACAAATGTACACAATATTCTGCCACAAAACACACACACATCACTGTCAAGGGGAGAGTCAAACCATGCACTCATAGCAATTACACAGCAACCAGAACAGAATCATCCCAAAATGTGTATGTCAGTCAGATAAACACAACACATGCCATCAAAAAAGTCACATCCAACTGTGCCATCACATGTACAAACACAACTACAACTACAGCTAGGCAGTGGCACAAATAGAACTAACAAACACATCCAGACATGTAGCCACCACAACAACACCAACACACAGTGAAGACCACTCAAAGGAAGGAATTCTGTGTATGCTGGCCAAGTCAGTGTAGCCAATAGCATCATGGGAGTCGCAGTCACACATATTGCCCCCCACAACTGTCCCATCAACACCACCATGAACCATGCGCACATCACAGGGAGTGGAGAAGGACTCACAAGATGGCTGACACTGGCAACTGCTGTGGGGAGCACAAGGCCCTGCTGGCAACTGTGCACCAACAAACAGCAGGACACCACTGACTGACATCCTGTGAGACAACTTCCACTCCCTGCAATGCAAGCACGTTCCATGGTGGGATATCTGGCTGGCTGGGTGGGAAGGAGGACTTGCAGCACTGACCATAGTCACAAGCACCTCCCCTCACACCCCCCTCAACACAAACTCCACAGAGCCCACCTGGTAGAATGCAATGCCCCCCATCCTAACACAAGATCCCACAAAGAACCACGACCCTGGGTTATGTTGTGTGAAGCACAGGGACACTCTTGGGACTTTTAGCCAAACAACTGCCAGGACAACACTCCCAGCCATCCTGTCAGCACAGCCAGCCCACCCCACAGGGAAGCAGAGTCAAAAGGAAGGAAGCATGGGCATGCTGGGAAGGGGGGTGGCGGCAATAGCATGATGGGAGTGGTAGTCACAGACATTGCTCAGCCTCACAACTGGCCCATCAACACCACCCTCGCCCAGGCTCACATCACAGGGAGTGGATAAGGACACACAAGATGGCTGACACTGGCTACTGCTGTGGGGAGCACAAGGCCCTGCTGGCAACTGTGCACCAACAAACAGCAGGACACCACTGACTGACATCCTGAGAGACAACTTCCACTCCCTGCAATGCAAGCACAGTCCATGGTGGGATAACTGACTGGCTGGGTGGGTGGGAAGGAGGGCCGGCTGTCAACCAAACACAACCAATGCAGACCATGTTCACACCCCAAAAAATACATAGAAATGCCCAAATAATGCAGGACAATGTGCCACACCAATATCAACCCCTGACTGTGACGACTTAGGACAATGCAATGTACAGGCCCGCACCCAGAGGCACAGTCACAACTGTCATGTGTGTCAACCATTGATGCCTGCAGAAACATAACATACATTGTGTGTGTCTCCCAAAAACAGATGATGATGGGGACACAGCAGACGCTGAGGAGTCCCAGTCCCAGGCTCAAGAGGATGCGGAGCTCACTGGCGTCGTACAGCCTCTGCCCTCCTCGGACGAAGAAGACCAACCTGGCACATCCGGTGCAAGTCTACATGCAGCACCAGCAGGACCACCAGCTGCAGCACCAGCAGGACCACCAGCTGCACCCCCTGCACCCACCCCTCCAACGACTGTCACCACAAATACCATCCCTGCCGACATGGACAGAACAAGGAGCAACACCAGCACAGGGACCCTGGACCAACCTGGGGCCATGGACACCACCACCACCACCAACCCCCAAGGTGGACCAGGGTCATCTGTGCGTGCCACTGCACGCACTGCACATGTCAGCAGGGGTGGTGGGAGGGGTGGGAGACAGAGGTCGCTGCTTGCAGAGGTTGCTGGTGTGCATGATGACCCACAACTGGTACGCATAGCTGATGCGTACCAGTCCAGCACCGGAGACCTCAGCCAGGTAGTGGGGCTCCTCAGAGACATGAAACAGCAGCAGGCTGCCCATCATGCCCGCTTGGACTCTCACATGTCCCACGTGGAGTCACACATGTCCCGCGTGGACTCACACATGTCCCGCGTGGAGTCCAAGTGGAATGCACTGCATGAGATGACGGCGGTGCACAGGGACATTTTACAATGCCTCCGCCAGATGAACAGCAACCAGTCCACACCTCCCTGTGTGCCAACAACATCTGGTGCTGCCCAAACTGCAACTGCCACAGGGAGGGAGGATGACTCTGGCGGAGAGTCCCCTGCACCGCAGCAGCCTGTACTTGAGGGCCCCCCCCAAGAAGAGGGGTCGTCCGAAGAGGGGCAAGTGAGAGGCCGTTGGCCAAGCGCAACTCCCAGGAAGCCTGAACCTGTTCTGGATGTTCACCTTTGTGCACAGACTGTTCACCCTGTTGACGGCAACACTACTCCCACACATTGCATGGGGAGTACAAGTTGGACCAATGTGTCAGACAACTGTGGCCCCGATACTGGGGATTCTGTCTACCAGGACTTTCAATTCACCTAGGAACTTCTGATTGCAAGATTTATGTACAGCACTACCCATCCTATGCACTATTCACACAAATGTATCACAATAAACACACTAATACACCATACTTGCCTCTGTTGTGATTCCAACGTGGGTGCTGTTATGGGGATGATGAACTGCAAAATTACACTGTGTATGCGAACTGCAACAGCAAGTACAACACAGGCATTTGAGTAAAGGCAACGTGACACATATGAGGGAGACACACCACCAGGGCTACACAACACATACACACCTAGGCCATCTGACTCATTGCCTACACTGATGTTGCCAGGGAAGACGGTGCAATGCACAGACACCACACCCATTCCCAGTTGTAGTCAAGTAGCCCACAGGTGCAGTAAGCAAATGGCAGTCAAATGTGTATCCACAGACAACGCACATCACAAAGTGAAGCACAGGTTTATTACACAGTTGCAACATGTCGTAACCACTACAGATGCAAGGTAATCCCACCTGGCAGCGGGCACACAGTCAACAACTGTAGACGGAAGGAAGTCCATGGGTGTGGCGCACATCACCTGTAGGGACACAACAGCTACCAGCCTGGAAGTGCAATCACATCGTCGGTGGACACAGTTGACCAAACGAATCTGAAAGTACCCTGTGAAGGACAGAAATGACACACAGTCAAAAGCAATGGAGTACAGGACAGAACAGCAAAACTCATGCACAACACATGTTACAAGATACCCACCCAGAACCAAGTTAGCATGTCAACACTGTTGGGGAGTACAGCCCACCTGTAAGCACACATCGCAACACACATCCAGTCAAGTAGACCATGGACACACTCCAACAGCACCAGAGCACCACCTACACATATCATGCCAACTCACATCATTGACATGACACCTCAGGATACTCACATTCAGCTAAAGAAGTTGGTGATGAGCTGTGTGCGGACATCACCCTCATCATCATCATCATCGTCACTGGCATCGTGGTCCAGGCCAGGATCCTCCACAGGTGGCGGATGTTGGTCCTTGTCATCCTGGATGAGAGGCAACTCCTTCCGCACTGCCAGGTTGTGGAGCATGCAGCAGACGATGATAATCTTGCACACTTTCGCAGGGGCATATGGGAGGGACCCTCCGGTCTTGTCCAGGCAGCGGAAGCGGCTCTTCAGGAGACCAAATGTCCGCTCAATAACTCTCCTGGTCCGACCATGTGCCTCATTGTAGCGCATCTGGGCTGGTGTCACAGGGTTCCTGAGGGTGTCAGCAACCACGGCATGTTGGGGTATCCCGAGTCACCTACGGACAGACAAGTGCACATTAGCTGACTTGGAAAAGTGGGCGGAATACTACAGATCAGATCACACACAATGGCACAAAGTCAGTACACACCGACAAGCCAGGCACGCTGGTTCTGCATCTGTGCCATCATCCTGGGGATGCGACTACTCCTCATCACAAAGGCATCGTGTGCTGAACCAGGGAAATGGGCACACACATGTGTGATGGTCATGTCTGCAAGACACACCACCAGTGCATTGACCGAGTGGTAGTGCTTGCGGTTCCTGTAGGCCTGCTCCTGGGCCTGTGGTGGTACCAAAGCCACATGTGTCCCATCAATGGAGCCAATGACATGCGGCATCCTCCCCAGGGCATAAAAGTCACTCTTCACGTCAGTGAGTCGTCGCAGTCTAGGGAAATAGATGTACCGGTTCAGGAATAGCAACATTGCCGCGAAAACATCGCGGAGCACACGGCTCAACATGGTCTGTGACATCCCACCAGCAGTCACCACAGTATGTTGGAAGGTACCGGTGGCAAAGAAGTGTAGGGCTGCCATCACCTTCACCTTGGGGGTCAGCGCTGTAGGATACGGCCGGCCAGGCTGCAAATGTGGGGACAACTGCACTGCCAAATCCTCAATCAGCTGCCTGGTGAAGCGGTACCGTCGGATGCTGTCCCGTTCCACCATCGTTGCCAGGTCTGGGAATGGTCGATGGACAGCAGGAGCCCTGCAGTGCAGAGGAGAAGTAAGCAAGATTGTCAGTCACCCCACATATGCGGCATTGAACACACTCAATATCCCAACATACATCATTATGAGGCACAACTACATGAAGTGTGCAGTTCCGTAAGGACATGTATGGTACATACATGGCCAACATCTGTCAACACGGTCCAACAGGTGGCATCAATAAGTCCCAGGTTGGCCCATTGGATATCATGAGGCCGTGTCACAGTTCCCATCTCCTGCTGCCGTGTCACAATCACCCCCCACAGTGACATGTGAGAACAGATGTGCCCCAGGCACCACAGCTCAACGACAGGTACATTCCCAGGGACCCTGTATTGCCACATGGACACTGGCATTACATGGAGTATCATGTATACACCACAGCAAAACAACCATGACCCCCACAGGTAGTGGTCCCACTTGCCACGGCAGGACAGACATGGACATCTGTGACACACACACGCACAACATCAAAGTCCATGCACACACAACGTGGATGTGGAGACTGTCTCCCATTGTGCACATGAAATCAGAGACATTGTAAACACTACATGCACAAAGACTGTGGAGGACCATCACTATTGTGCCACTGGGACACCCTGGCTCAAACATACCGTCCCACATGGGACTCACGGGGTATGTGACATGACATACACATACACCACCGTGAAATGTGACCATGGCACATGCACAGATATGAACAGTTGCACATCACAGTGGTCAAGTACACGTAACACCCAGGATCCTGTCCCCATGAACACGTGCACAGCCTGGGGGTGGCTGCCCCCAGGTGACACCCACAGGACAACATGTACACCAACATACACACAATAGGAAATGCAGCCTTACATGCCTTATGATAAAGTTTGGACAGGCTGTCGTGATGTAGGTGTGCCCCTCACTCCCTGGGAGCTATCTGTGGCTGGCATATGTCCATCTGAGACAGGCATGCTGACATATGCCAGTCACATGTACAGTGATGCGTTGAACAGCAATGGACCGATCGGTGCCCCCGGCCGGCCCATTGCATTCAATGTGTGCGGGTACGCGTTGTACCCCTGTACGCGTTGTACTGCAATGGACCGATCGGTGCCCCCGGCCGGCCCATTGCATTCAATGTGTGCGGGTACACGTTGTACCCCTGTACGCGTTGTACCCCTGTACGCGTTGTACTGCAATGGACCGATCGGTGCCCCCGGCCGGCCCATTGCATTCAATGTGTGCGGGTACGCGTTGTACCCCTGTACGCGTTGTACCCCTGTACGCGTTGTACTGCAATGGACCGATCGGTGCCCCCGGCCGGCCAATTGCATTCAATGTGTGCGGGTACGCGTTGTACCCCTGTACGCGTTGTACTGCAATGGACCGATCGGTGCCCCCGGCCGGCCCATTGCATTCAATGTGTGCGGGTACGCGTTGTACCCCTGTACGCGTTGCACTACAATGGACCGATCGGTGCCCCCGGCCGGCCCATTGCATTCAATGTGTGCGGGTACGCGTTGTACCCCTGTACGCGTTGTACCCCTGTACGCGTTGTACCGCAATGGACCGATCAGTGCGCACCCATTGACAATGGCCTTGCCTGGCAACGGACGCGTTTTCGAATTTCGAACGAGTCGGTTGCTGGAAATTCAGTTGGTCACCCACAACAATGTTGCAAAATCATGTATGTCATGAAGTTGAAGATTTGAAGGATGCTGTGGGCGTGTTTTGGTGCTGCTATTCCATGGATTGGCCAGATTCAGAAGATGCAAATGACTTGGACCTATCACTTTGGACACAAGGGACAGTATCTGCCTCTCCAGCACATATATATTGCTGGCTGTTCCCCTGAGAGCTCACTTGCCTGCACTACATGCTCCAGGACGACAACTGCCACTGCACTGCTGCTGTCTCTGCCCCTCTGGACCCTGCAATGGCACGTACTGTGGAGAGAGCCCCAGCCTTCAGCCTTGAGGAGAACCAGGCCCTGCTGGACAGCCTACTTCCACAGTACAGCAAGCTGTATGGGACACCAGGGGAGCAGGTGAGTGTTCTGTGCACTGCCTTTCTGAATGTGCATATTGTCTGACTAGTAAGGCTGAAAGTCTGCACGCCACTGGCTAGCAGGCTCACTGAGTAGTTGTCACCCCCCATAGTGTGTAGTGACATGCACTGGACAGGTATGGTGCAGTGCCAGTGCATTTGAACAAGGTTTTACTTCCCATGCAATGATACCATGTAGTGACGTCTGGCAAACTGTCCATGGGCAGCTTTGCACTGCCTGTGTACATCATGTGCCCCTGTGATTGAGACATGTATATACAACTGTGTCATGCACGGATATGTTGCATGTGTAGTAATGGCCTTTTCACTTTGTCATCCTGACAGGTTAATGCCCATCGGAAGCAGGAGATCTGGAAGGACATCGTCCGGGCTGTCCGGTCCGTGGGGGTCTACAAGCGCCGGATCCGCAACTGCCAGAAGAGGTGGCAGGACCTTCAGGGCTGGACCCGGAGGATTGCACGGGTCCAGCTGAAGCTGTCGCTTCCTCGCAGGAGGGGCGGAACACGGACCCTGACCCCCACATGCTCCAGATCCTGGCGGTGGTGTTTCCAGACCTGGATGGGCAGCTGAAGGCCAGACATCAGCAAGGAGGGGGTGAGTCAAAGACTGCACTGTGAACTCTGTATTACATGCTTTGTGCCCTCCTCTGGCCTGGTTCAACTGCCACAGTGCAGCAGTCATGTTGTCCAGGAGCCATGTCCCTCTATTGTGCACTGCCCACTGCTCATCTGATACCCAGGTGTGGCCCTTACATTCAGGGAATTGTGTCACTTGGGACTGTGTCCTTGCAGTTTGCTTCACTAAAGGTGGGGGACAGCATCTGTTTCCCTAACTCTGTTGTGGGCATCATGGGTGGGTCCATTGTTCACACTACGCCTGTGTTCGGATATGTAATCTGCGTGTTGCTTTGATATGCGGTCCACTTGCTGAGCTGAGCCACCACATGTGCCTGGGGTATGTGGCACACGCCCATGCAGCGGGTGGGAACAATGTTTGGGCCCCAGGAGTGTGCAGATTACGTGTGTCACACATACATAGCCAGCTATCCACTGTCCAGGGCTCATCCCTCATTCATGTGGAGCAGGACAGTCATGCCTACTCCAGGCCATGCAATGCACTCTGTACTCCCACTCCCATGTATCAGCTGACACATTGTGCGCAGTGATTTGACCCCTCAGGTGTCTGCCTCTGTGTCAGTGTGCTGTGGATTAGTTGCCAGGACTGCTGGGGTGTTTCTTGGTAGGGGCTCAGCATGCCCCTGGAGATGTGACCATAGGAGACGATACTTGTGTGTCACATAGGTGTTTGATCAGCTGCCCGTGCAGACTGGGGTATGCGAATGTGAAGTTCAGGCAGCTGTTCCCCATTCACAGCAGATTGTGAGGGGCTCAGGTTCAGAGGGTAGTGTCACAGGTCTCCCATATGTCCAATAGGTATGACCTGGACAGATGAGGGTTAAGATGATGTGTTGTGTGGGGGATGTACATGTGCACTTGTGCAGCTCCAGGACTTGCATTCCCCATGACCTACTATTGTGACACAGTGCATAGTGTTGTTGTCTGGCTGCCAAGTCATACATCACTGAGACAGTGATGTATGACTTAGCAGTCATGCCTCTGCCATGGCATGTGTCTACTTATTGGTGATCCTGCAGGGGAGTGACATGTGCTACATGCACACCATTGTGGCGATGGCTATCAGGACATGGGTGCATCATGGTGTCTGTCGCTGGTATGCATCACATGCATTTCCTATTTGACTCTGGGCATCCCTTTCATCCGGAAACCTGTACTGACTCAGTGGCAAGAGCTGTGATGTGTGCATGTCCACATGCCACACCGTGTCCTCTGCACTGTCCAACTACTGTGTACTTGGTGCATGTGTCCACACTGGGGTGTTGCAATCCAACAGACACCAGACAGATGGGTGCAAGGCCATGTGGGATGTGAGTGCCATGGTTGGCATCAGACTGACAATTGGCTTCTCCTGTTCAGTTAGGGCACTTTTAGCAATGTACAACTAATGATGCCAGGGCTTGCCCTGTAATGTGCTGTGCTCACAGTGGTGTGTGCGTTTGGTGCAGGTGACTGATGTCTGTCTGTTTCCCCATTGTTTGCAGATACATCCACGGCCACGGAAGAGGACAGCTCCACGGACCAGGAGGAGCCAGGGAGCCAGACTGGGTCAGCAGCCGAGGAGTGGTCGGAGGGACCCAGTGGCACGGAGGTCGAGGGGAGCCACACCGAGGAGTCCTCAGCACCATCCACCTCAGCTGAGGACCAGAGCAACTAGGAGGATGACTCCCTTATGGAGGCGGGTGTCAGCAGCCACCACACCCCAGCTAGTGTTGCTGTCCCCACCACCACCAGCACCACCACCGCCCTCCCATCGGCTCCCATTCCCCAGGTCCGTGGAGGCTCCCATGTTCGGGAGCGTGTCTCCTTTGGGCCAGGCACCGCACCCCCTGCCACTGTGTCCCCTGCTGCCCTGAGTGAGGAGTCTGTGTACCTCCTTCGCCAGCTCCATGTAGGGCAGACAGCCATGATGAGTGTCCTCCATGCGCACACCGCTCTGTTGACTCAGCTGGTGTCGTTCATGGAGGGCATCTCATCGGGCATGTCTGACCTACAGAGGGGCAATAGGTCCATGGACTCCTCCCTGACGGCAGCAGTGTCCCCCTCAGACAGTCCCTCACCCCTCCTGCCTCTGCTCCATCCACACTCCCCAGCACCTTACCCGTCCCAAGCACACACACACCGGCACAGGCACACACCAGCACACACACGTCCAGCACACAGACACACACGCCACAAACAAAACGCACACGCACGCACAGTCAGGGGACTGAAACCAGACTCACAGGGGATGGGGCCCTGGTACACACACACGCATCCACGGGCACTGCGCAGTCCTCAGTTGCCTCTCCCTCCAAAACACCCTCCCTTGCCTCACCTGCAACCCCAAAGACCCAGCGCCTCTTCCTCAGTGACCTCGGCCTCTTCCCCTCCGATCCAGCTGCTCCAGCATCCAGGGGGAAGAGGAAGCCCCCCCACACGGAGCAGAGTGCCCCTCGCCCCCGGACACCCTCCCCCAGGCGCAGACAGACTGAGGCCCCCACCCGCAAGTCCCCCTGGAGTGGTAAGAGCAAGACCCCGCCGCCGCCCTGCAGCTCAAGCACCAGGTCTCCTTCCTCCATCCCTCAGGCCCCCACTCCACAGGTGCCCCCACCACACCCTGCCCCAGGTTCCCCCACCCACAGATATACCATCCCCAAGAGGATCCGGCCTTCTCCCCTGGCACTTGCTCTCCCGGCACCACACCCCCGCTGCGCTTGTCTGTGCCACTGATGTGGTGAGGGTGTCCTCCCCCTCTGTCCAGCCCACCTTGCCTGTTCCCCATTCTCCTCCCCTGGTGGTAGGCACTGCAGTGGAGTCCACTACCACCCTGTCTGACTTGGGCACTGCAGTGGCGGACCTGTCCACTCCTTCTGCAGGGTCCACTGCAGTCGTGCCGGCACCCACAACATCTGAGTCATGCCCCCCAGTTGTGCTGGCACACACCATGTCAGACACCTTCACTGCAGTTGTCAGTGGCTCTCCAGCACCCACCACCCCTTCCCTGCTTCCTCCTGGTGAGCCCTGATCCTGTCCCTGCGGTGCCTGGCCTACCCCCGGTTGCCCCTCCTAGTGGATTGTCCCTGGTTTTGTGCAGGCATGCGTAGGGTGACATCTGCCACTGTCACCCTGTTTGGACTTTTACAATGGACTGGCCATTGGCCTTTGTGTTTTTTCTGGACTTTGTTTTCATTCCACACATATGCTGAATAAAGCAACTTTCTGTTCTCTAGTGCTTATGCTTCTGATGTACATGTTGTTGATGATGCTAACCATGCCCTTGCTGCAGTGATGGTGATATTTGGTCTCATGATAATGAAGTGTTACTGTGCAGGAACCCATGTGGTCCAGGGGGAATGTGTCCTATCCTGTGGTGTATCCATGTCATCCATAGCAGCATCTGAGGGTGTCATGTGTTCAGTATTTGGCAATGGGATTTCCTACTTAGATTAGCTATTTCACATCTGTGGCTTCCACCCCTGCACATCTGTTGTGCCTGCCATTGTTCAATTCGTCTACTTCCCTGACCGTGTGGCCATCTCCACTGGACATGCAGGTTTGGGCATCAATGGGGAAGGACTCATCTGTGTTGTCAGTGCAACATTGCTATACAAGTGTGTTGGATCTGTGCTGATGATTCCGTTGGCACTTCCATGACCAGGCTGATGTGACGGGAGCCCTCATTTGGTGCTAATTGTTGATTGTGTGACCAAGTGCTCAGCTGACATGATGGGGCCCTACTGAGGCAACATATGGCACAGCTTTCCTCACACAGGAGTGGAGTCCCCTCATGGCAGTGTGTACTCCTGTGACATTGCCTGCGCCCAAGGTGTGTGTTGTATGTGCATGTCTGTGTGTTCACTTCCGTTTAGCTGTGCATGCTGTGATCCCTAGTGTTGTACCTGTTTGTGATGCTAGCTGAGTTGACCTATGTTCCCCCAAAGTCTTCTCCCTGGGTTCTCTGTGATGTGGGTGCATGGCACATTACTGGTCATCAGGGTGTCACCCATAGGTGTGTTTGCTGTCAGGGCTGAGTTTGTGTGCAGACGCAGATGGGTCACAGTCAGGTTTCCCCTTGGCACTTGTTGTTTGCCCCTGTCATGTGATGTCCAGTTTGTGTTATCTTTCAGTGATTGTGACACGTTGTGTGTGTGACTGCTGGCACTCCTCAGGGTCCGGGCTGCAATGTTGGTTGTTGTCTATGTGTGTTCTTTGTGGGTGACCTTGGCTTCTTCATTGGTGTGTGACTGTGGCTGGGATCCCATTGGTTGGTGTGGTATTGCCGTCATGTCCATGTACAGCGTAGTGTGCAGTGGGTCAGACATTCAGGAGTCTTGTTGAGTGGCCATGTGTGATGTGTTTCTGCACCTTGGTTCCCACCCACCACCCTGGAATAGTCATGGGTGCATGTGCAATGTCACCAGTGCATGTGTACTTCACTGCTGCACATTGTTGGAGGTCGAGGGGTGTGGTGTTGAGTGTGTGCAGATGAGAGTTGTTGCCCGGCTAGGCCCCTGCCTCCATGTTGGCCTTGGCTTACTGGCCATGCTGATTGATTTGTGCTTGTGTAGGTGTGATGGTAGTTAGTTGCTCAGGACACATGACTGTGGTTCACAGTGTGAACCACATTTAGCTTTGTCATCACAGTGGGATTGTAATGCAGCCCAGGGTCACCACATTGTGGGGGCCCTGGGGGTGGTGCTGTGGTGTGTCTGTGTCTTGCTGTGTCAGTTGCTGTCCCTACGTGCCTGTGTGACATGTGTGATTTGTGCTCCCTCTCATCTGACAATGCCTGCTTGCCCACATAGGGGATTTGGATCCATGAGTTACCTTTGTGTGGCACTGTATGCACATCTGTATGATTGGTATTCAGGTCTCCTCATGTGTTGTGTGGTTGCCTGGGGACACTGGCACCCCCCTCACCTGTTGTGTATGATGTGCAGTGTGGGTCTGCCTGTTTGTGTTTGTGCATCTGCACCACTGCATTGGCATATCTTGGGTGTGCCATTGGCTGTATGTAGTTTGGTGGGTTTCCCCTGCTGTCCCTGGGACTCCTGGGTCATCGGTCAGCACAATGATCATGGTTTGTGTGTCCCATTGCTGCCATGGTATGGTATCTGTTCACCTCACATCTGCAGTCTCCACAGGGTATCTGCATTTGTGTGCCCATTGGTGCAAATATGTGGGTCTGCATTCTGATGGTCACTTCTGTCATTGTGTCATTGATGAATGTTGACGGTGTCAGCCCCCATGGGTGTTGTTTGTCTGCACATGGCCAAAGGTATGTCTTATTTGCACTGCAGTATTTGGCTCACCCAATTTATGTTGCAATGGGACACATACACGACTTTGCCACTGATGTGTTTTTTGTTCTGTGACCAGGAATCATCCATGCAGTTTGGCAGTTTCACCTTTTTCTTTGTCAACACTTACCTTTTGGTCACTGTGATGATGGGGGTTTGGACCCCATTGCCACAATGTTCAAAATGTGCTTCAGCTATGGACCCCACACTTACATTTTGGTCACTGTGATGATGGGGATTTGGACCCCATTGCCACAATGTTCAAAATGTGCTTCAGCTATGGACCCCACACTTACATTCTGGTCACTGTGATGATGGGGGTTTGGACCCCATTGCCACAATGGTCATGGCCTGCTTGCATTGTGGGTGCCACACACATATATGTGTGGCACATGTGCTAGGGGGTCACATTGTATGTTCAAAGTCATGTTCGGTGTTGTAGGCATTTGACACAGTCTACACACGCTTGTCATGGTGTTGGGGGGATGTCTTCTTCTTGCATTCCCTAGGTTGTGGTGTGCTGGTTGTGTCATGCATTGTCCATCCTATGAGTGGGGGTGGTAGTAGTGGTTGGCATCCAGCCCCCCCTGGCTCAGGGTGGTAGTAGTGGTAGGCATCCAGCCCCCCCTGGCTACGGGTGGTAGTAGTGGTAGGCATCCAGCTCCCCCTGGGTGAGGGTGGTGGTAGGCATCCAGCCCCCCCTGGGTGAGGGTGGTAGTAGTGGTAGGCATCCAGACCCCCTGGCTAAGGGTGGTGGTAGGCATCCAGCCCCCCTGGGTGTGGGTGGTAGTAGTGGTAGGCATCCAGCCCCCTGGCTCAGGGTGGTAGTAGTGTTAGGCATCCAGCCCCCTGGGTGAGGGTGGTAGTAGTGGTAGGCATCCAGCCCCCCTGGCTAAGGGTGGTGGTAGGCATCCAGCCCCCCTGGCTAAGGGTGGTGGTAGGCATCCAGCCCCCCTGGGTGAGGGTGGTAGTAGTGGTAGGCATCCAGCCCCCCCTGGGTGAGGGTGGTAGTAGTGGTAGGCATCCAGCCCCCCCTGGGTGAGGGTGGTAGTAGTGGTAGGCATCCAGCCCCCCCTGGGTGAGGGTGGTAGTAGTGGTAGGCATCCAGCTCCCCCTGGGTGAGGGTGGTGGTAGGCATCCAGCCCCCCCTGTGTGAGGGTGGTAGTAGTGGTAGGCATCCAGCCCCCCCTGGCTCAGGGTGGTGGTAGGCATCCAGCCCCCCCTGGCTCAGGGTGGTAGTAGTGGTAGGCATCCAGCCCCCCCTGGGTGAGGGTGGTAGTAGTGGTAGGCATCCAGCCCCCCCTGGCTAAGGGTGGTGGTAGGCATCCAGCCCCCCCTGGCTCAGGGTGGTAGTAGTGGTAGGCAACCAGCCCCCCCTGGCTAAGGGTGGTAGTAGTGGTAGGCATCCAGCCCCCCCTGGCTCAGGGTGGTAGTAGTGGTAGGCATCCAGCCCCCCTGGGTGAGGGTGGTAGTAGTGGTAGGCATCCAGCCCCCCTGGGTGAGGGTGGTAGTAGTGGTAGGCATCCAGCTCCCCCTGGGTGAGGGTGGTGGTAGGCATCCAGCCCCCCCTGGGTGAGGGTGGTAGTAGTGGTAGGCATCCAGCCCCCCTGGCTAAGGGTGGTAGTAGTGGTAGGCATCCAGCCCCCCTGGCTCAGGGTGGTAGTAGTGGTAGGCATCCAGCCCCCTGGCTAAGGGTGGTAGTAGTGGTAGGCATCCAGCCCCCTGGCTTAGGGTGGTAGTAGTGGTAGGCATCCAGCCCCCCTGGGTGAGGGTGGTAGTAGTGGTAGGCATCCAGCCCCCTGGCTAAGGGTGGTGGTAGGCATCCAGCCCCCCTGGGTGTGGGTGGTAGTAGTGGTAGGCATCCAGCCCCCCTGGCTGAGGGTGGTAGTAGTGGTAGGCATCCAGTCCCCCTGGGTGAGGGTGGTAGTAGTGGTAGGCATCCAGCCCCCCCTGGGTGTGGGTGGTAGTAGTGGTAGGCATCCAGCCCCCCCTGGCTCAGGGTGGTAGTAGTGGTGGGCATCCATCCCCCCCTGGCTCAGGGTGGTGGTAGGCATCCAGCCCCCCCTGGGTGAGGGTGGTAGTAGTGGTAGGCATCCAGCCCCCCCTGGCTGAGGGTGGTAGTAGTGGTAGGCATCCAGCCCCCTGGCTAAGGGTGGTAGTAGTGGTAGGCATCCAGCCCCCCTGGGTGAGGGTGGTAGTAGTGGTAGGCATCCAGCCCCCTGGGTGAGGGTGGTAGTAGTGGTAGGCATCCAGCCCCCCTGGGTAGGGGTGGTGGTGCGCATTCAGGCCCCTGTGTGCATATGTGGCATTGGTGATGGGCATCCCGCCCCTATGGTGCTGCTGTTGCTGGTGTAAGTATATTCTGCATCCCTCTGTGTGTGTGTGATGTGTCGTGTACGTGTTGTATGTGTTTTGTGGTTGGTGTCTGACTTACCTTCTGCGCCGTACGCGTCCATGCCTGTTCCGGTAGTAAATGTAGAATATTGGTATGATCGGGACGAAGGGATTCATGGTTGGTTCATGTCGTTCGTCCTTCTCGTTGCTTCGCGTTGTCCTCGTCGCTTCGCGTCGTCCTCGTCGCTGGCGTGTTCGTCTCGTAGCCGTCGATCGTGTTGTGGCGCGAATCGGAGCTTATGTGCGCCTCTCCCGGATGCTTTGACGTGCCGTGCGTAGCGACGGGTTCGGCGCATACGGAAAGCACATCGTACTTGTTCGGCCGGACGGAGCTGCATTTTCCCTTCCTTGCGACTCGATTCAGCGTTTCCGGATTCGCCTCGGTCGGGGAACAGGACCTGGTTTGGGTGAGTACGGCTCGGCCGGATTCTGTGCTGTTGTGCGCATCGTACTTACTCGTTCGGTGTGCTGTACGGATCGGTCGGGAAACAGGCTTTCGCATGGCTTTTTTCCCGACCGAATGGTATTGGGTGCGCCTCCGACCGAGATCGGAATCGGCCCCTAAATGGTTTGGACAGAGAGGATTGAAGTGGCACCAATTGTTGCCTTTGGTTAAAACCTGTTTGCATCTCCAACACCCTGACCTCATGATTGTGCACTGTGGTGGAAACGACCTAGGCACATTGACTGGTGTAGGTTTGGAAATGCTAATGAAAGACACCTTTCGACAATTGATGTTGCTTTTGCCTCAAACTGTCTTTGTATATTCCAATATATGCCAAAGACAGAAGTGGAAATGGCCAAACTAATTTTGTCCTCAGATTGAAAAATCTAGGAAGAATGTCAACAAAACTGTGTCTGCATACCTCAGAGACCATAGAATGGGGTCGATCTACAACAACATACGTTTTGATATGGCTGATATCTACAGAAGTGATGGAGTACACTTCACAGATCAGGAAATTGAGTTTTTCTGAATAACCTGAAGCTGTGCATCCGCACTTATATGTAGCTCCAACTAATAAACACAAGGGCTCTTTTTAGAGCCGCCTTATATTCCCAATATCGGTTCGCAGAGTGACAGCTGCGATCCGGCTAGTACAGGGAGACCTGCGGGCCGTCGGGCAGGCTCGCAAAGGGAGAGCTGCGGCCTGTCGGCTCGGCTCACACAGGGAGAGCTATGGGCCGTCGGCTCGCAAACGCACACCAGCGTGCTGGCTTGCAGAGGGAGAGCTCGGGTCTAACTCGCAAGGGGACACCAACGGGCCAACGGCCCTGCTAGCAGAGACACACCTATCACCTAACGGACTGGCTCGCACATGTACAGCTAGGGAAACGACGGCTCGCAGACCTGCGAACCGACGGACTGGTACTGTTTTATGCTTTAGGGTAGTACAGTGGTGTTTGTGTACTGTAGGGGGTTCGTGCTGGAGGTAGCGTTTTAGGGTTTAAGGTAGTGCAGTGGTGTTTGGGTAGTGTAAGAATCATGCTGGAGGTAGTGTTTTAGAGTTTACGGCAGTACAGTGGTGTTTGGGTAGTGTAGGGGGTCATGCTGGGAGTAGTGTTTTAGGGTTTACGACAGTGCAGTGGTGTTTGTGTAGTGTAGGGGGTCATGCTGAGAGTAGTGTTTTAGGATTTAGGGTAGCACAGTGGTGTTTGTGTAGTGTGGGAAGTCATGCAGCGAGTACTGTTTTAGGATTTAGAGTAGTGCAGTGGTGTTTGTGTACAGTTTGGGGGTTCATGCTGGGGGTAGCGTTTTAGGGTTTAAGTTAAGGTAGTGCAGTGGTGTTTGGGTAGTGTAAGAATCGTGCTGGAGGTAGTGTTTTAGAGTTTACGAAAATGCAGTGGTGTTTGGGTAGTGTAAGGGGTCATGCTGGGAGTAGTGTTTTAGGGTTTAGGGTAGTGCAGTGGGGTTTGTGTAGTGTAGGGGGTCATCCTCGGAGTAGTGTTTTAGTGTTTACGGTACTGAAGTGGTGTTTGTGTACTGTAGGGGGTCGTGCTGGGGTAGTCGTTTAGGGTAGAACAGTGGTGTTTGGGTAGTGTAGGGGGTCGTGCTGGGGGTAATGTTTTAGGGTTTAGGGTAGTGCAGTGGTGTTTGTGTAGTGTAGGGGGTCATGTTGGGAGTAGTGTTTTAGGGTTTAGGGTAGTCTAGTGGTGTTTGGGTAGTGTAGGGGGTCATGCTGGGGATAGTGTTTTAGGATTTAGTGTACTGCAGTGGTGTTTGCATAGTGTAGGGGGTCCTGCTAGGGGTAGTGTTTTAGGGTTTACGACAATGCAGTGGTATTTGGGTAGTGTTGGGGGTTGTGCTGGGGGTAGTATTTTAGGGTTTAGGGTAGTGCAGTGGTGTTTGGGTAGGGGTCGTGCTGGGGGTAGATTTAGGGTTTAGTGCAGTGGTGTTTGGGTAGTGTAGGGGATTGTGCTGGGGGTAGTGTTTTAGAGTTTACGACAGTGCAGTGGTGTTTGGGTAGTCTTTGGGTAGTGTAGGGGATCGTACCGACAGACTAACTCACAGAGCTCCAAGCCGACGGACGGGCTTGTAAAGGCATAGCCGTGACCTTGTGATATGAAGAGAGGCAGCGTGAAAGGCATATCTCACACAGACACAGATGCCAGTGTTGCCTCGCAGAGGTAAAACTACGAACCTGATGGCTTCTACACGGAGAGATGCGAGCTGACGGAGTAAATCACAAAATGGCTGCCAACACTTCCTGGTTTCAACCATTCACAGCCAATAAGCCGCAAGCTGGTGCTTGTAACCCCTCAGCCAATCACATGTCAGAATTCTCAAATATCGATATCTGTAAAATTTGATATTTCTCAAAAACTACTGAACGCATTTACACCATTTAAACAAAAGCGTGCTTTCTGGACCATCACCTTTCTCCCTGCCAAATTTGGCGTAATTCCGTTCAGCAGTTTCACCTGTAGTCTTCTGTAAAGTTTCGTATGGAAATTGCATGGAGAAAACACGTTTTAGGACCCTCTTTTTCTCAGCCCCTCCTACACCATTCACCCCCAAACTTTCAATATAAGAGCTAATCAAAAAAAGAGAAACTTTTGGATAATTTCATAAAGATTCGTCAAACGACGCCAAAGTTACAAGCACATAGAAGGCTCCAGAAGGGGGCCGCGCAGCCCCCTCCCAACATGAGTGAAGCCCCGGGGCTGCGCGAACCCCAGCGCACCCCCGCAACCCCTGCGAGCCCCTGCTATTATTTTTTAAGAAATACCCCCGGAACCTAGCCCACCCAAGGGCCTCATTAAAATGAAATGCGAGAACCCGCAACCCCAGCGCGAATTTGTGCCGATTTTTTATTTTTTTTAAAATGATTTTTGGGGCCCTGGGGGTCCTTCTGGGACCCCCTGAGCAGGCCTAGGGCGTCAGGGTTTTTCTACCCTGCCCCCTTCTCTTGTTTTATACCTTTGTTTCTCCGTTTTCAGGTGACTCGCTTCTACCGAGCCACAAGATGGCTGCCAACACTTCCTGGTTTGGACTACTAGCAGCCAATCACAGTGAAGCTCGCGCACGCGACTTAGGCTCGAAACCTTTATTTTTCTAATTTCTCAGCAACTACTGAACGGATTTACACCATTTTTAAAAAGGTCGCTTTCTGACCCAAGCACTACCTTTCTGCCAAATTTGGAGTAATTCCGTTCAGTAGTTTCGGCTGTAGCCTTGCACAAAGTTTCCTATGGGAAATTGATTTTTTACTCTTATTTTTTGAATTTCTCAAAAACTACTGAACGGATTTACACCATTTAAAAAAAAGGTCGCTTTCTGAACCAAGCTCTACCTTTTTGCCAAATTTGGGGTAATTCCGTTCAGCAGTTCGGGCTGTAGCTCGTCGCATTAACATGGAGAAAACAAGTTTTGGGACCCTCCTTTTTTCTCAGCCCCCGCTTGACGAATCACCCCAAACTTTCAGGATAGGAGCTGACCTGGATAGACTTTTTTTTTTGAAGAATTTCAGGAAGATTCGTCAAACGACACCAAAGTTATTAGCAAATCATAAAATGCTTTTCCTATGGAAACTAGGTTCAAACTATAACTACCAGTAGGTAATATATATATATATATATATTCACTGAAAAAACCATAGGTTTCAGGGACGTTATAGTTACAAATTAGCATTTAAAAAACCTTTGAAATTCACTGAAAAAACCATAGGTTTTAGGGACAGTTATAGTTAGTTGGACATTGCACTCGTACAAAACCCGTGAAATTCCCCGTTATAGTTAGTCCAGCTAACTATAACTCGCGCCCGCAATGCACTGCTGATGACGTCACATATTACATCACTCATGACATGGTCAGTGATATCACTGATGACATCACTGATGACATCTCAAATGACATCACTGATGACATCATCCAGTGACTGTGTGTTTCTGTAAAGTTGAAATATTTTTAATATATATAGGAAAAGACGTATTGAAGAATGAGTGGGTGTGTAAGTGTCTGTATGGATGATTTAGTAGGTGCGTGACTGACTCTATAAGTGAGTGATTTAACGTATCTTACTGAATGCATGGGTTAGTGACTAAACTGGGTGAATGTCTGTATCCGTCTGTCTGTTGCTGTGTAAGTGGCTGCATGTGTTTGTGAATAGCTACATGAGTGTCTATATGAGTTATTGAATGCTTGTCTGAGTATCTGTATGGGTGCCTGAGTGTTTGTGTGGGAGGGGTGTGTGCAACTCTGTGCATAGATGTGTGAGTGGGTGATTCACTGGGTGGATGGTTTCAAGAGTGCATCTGTGATAGACTGTATGGGTGGGTAAGTGTGTGTAAGAGTGTGTTAGTGAGTGAATGTATGTCCCAGTGGTACATGTGTGAGTAACTACATATGTGAAAGGCAGTATATATGTGTGTTGGAGTATATAAATAGCTATAAGCGAGAGTGAGTGATTGTGATAGTGGCTGTATGGATGAGTGTGTGCTTGTATCAGTGATTGTATAAGAGCATAAGAATGTGCTACTATTTGTATGAGTAAGTGAGCTGGTGTGTGTATAACTGTATAGGTGAGTAAATGGTAGTGTGTTTAATTATTTGCATGACTGACTAGGTGTGTGAGTACCTCTATGGATGAGTGGCGGTGTTTGAGTGTCTATATAGGAGTATGAGTGCATATGATAGTCCTGTACTGAGTGACCGTAAGTATGAGTGACTGTACGGGTGAGTGAGTGGATGTGTGCGTAGACCTAAGAATCAGTGAGTGGGTATGTAGTTATTGGTGTTGGAGTGTCTATGGTTTTGCGAATGGCAGTCTGTAATTTAGAGTGGGTGTATCAAAGGTTATATTGGGGTGTGAGGAGGTGCATCAGATTATCACGTGGATGATGTCATCAGTGATGTCATTTGAGATGTCATCAGTGATGTCATCAGTGATGTCACTGACCATGTCATGAGTGATGTAATATGTGACGTCATCAGCAGTGCATTGCGGGGCGCGAGTTATAGTTAGCTGGACTAACTATAACGGGGAATTTCACGGGTTTTGTACGAGTGCAATGTCCAACTAACTATAACTGTCCCTAAAACCTATGGTTTTTTCAGTGAATTTCAAAGGTTTTTAAATGCTAATTTGTAACTATAACGTCCCTGAAACCTATGGTTTTTTCAGTGAATTTCAAAGGTTTTTAAAATGCTAATTTGTAACTATAACGTGCCTGAAACCTACGGTTTTTCAGTGAATTTCAAAGGTTTTTTAAATGCTAATTTCTAACTATAACGTGTCTGAAACCTATGGTTTTTTCAGTGAATTTCAAAGGTTTTTGAAAAGCTAATATTTAAGTGTCATAATAGTTATAGTTATGTTTCTTGTACTGAATTTCTTTAGTTTTTTATATTTATTTGTAAATATATTATTTATTAAACAATATTGTATATTTTTGTGTATTTTTCAACAAAAATTTTTTTATAAATTAAAAAGTAAAATATAGTATAATTTTTTTCTGTTATATTTTTATTTTAATATATTTGTATTGTTTAATTTAAAAAAAAATATATTTTTGGGAAATCGCGCACCGAAAGCGTACCGAACGCGGCGCATACGCGTACCCCAGCCACCTATTTAAGGAAGTCGTAAAGGATCCGCGTATGGTATGCGACGGGTGCGTGTTTCTAGACCCGTAACATACGTATATTGCGTGTGTACGCGTTTCCTAAGCGACTGGTACGCGATTCCTGCTCCGGCTTATACGCGACACATACGAATTACCATACACGACGCTTGCGCGGTGGCAGGCCCCGCGTGACGTCAAATACGTGCCCGGGCGCGCAGGGTGCGCGACTCCCGCGAAAGTTTTTATATTGAAAAATAATATGTATGTGTCTTTAATGTACATATGAAGGTAAGAGATTATCTAAGGTAATCAAAAAAATAATATATTTGTACTTGTAATACACTTATATTACTTTTAAATGTATTTTCGCGAAACCGCGTCGGGTGCGCGCGCCGTGTGCGCACGGTGCGCGAATCCCATGTGACCTCAAAAAAAGGATTTGATTGGTCCATAATATTTCCCACTGTAACTATTGAAGGACCACACCCTTTTTAATTATTCTTTTTAGAGCACTGGATGAGACACATCTCTTCTCTTTCCAGAGCTGATTTTGTATTTTTTTGGTGTTTTGAGGGAATTCATTTACAGCAATGGCATCTGCTCCTCAAGTTCCTCAACATTCTTCTGAAGAAGAGATTTTGGAGGAAGATCCCCCGAAGAAGCGACCAGAGTCAGTGGTCTGGAAATTTTTTACATTTCCAGCAGGAGAAAAAAAAGTCAATGCACGGAAAGTTTCCTGCTCGCTCTGTGAAAGGGTCCTGTCACGAGGGAGTGACAAAAAATACTCATGTGGTACAGCCAGTATGTACAAACATCTCCGGACGATTCATCCTCGTAATCTGGCACGAGAGGAAATGCGACGTGCAGCAGCTAATCCACCACAAGCCACTGCTAGCACCTCCAGAGCGTCAACATCGGCAACTGCTTTAGACATTTGGCCGGAATTTGCATTTTTGGAACAGCACTGCACTAAGTGCAAATCCATTGTTTGTTATGGAGAACAATCCGTAGATGCTATTTGTGCAGCACAAAGAAATCACAAGTGCTAATTTTTTTTTTGTTTGTTTGTTTTTGGAATGATGTTTAATTCCAAAAGCTTTCTGTTTTCTTAGTTCTTTTTTTGTTCAATTCTTAAAAAACACCAAAAAAAATACAAATTTTTTCAAAAAATACAAAAAAAATACAAAAGAAAAAAAGAAAAAAAAAAGTTCTTCTCAGAACTACCTTATCTGGTTAAAAAAAGAACTATAATTGCATGGTAATGTGTGAAAGTTTGCTTGAATATACGTGTAGAGTATGATTGACTGAAAGAATACATTAGTAGTGCATGCTGAAGTTATGAGTGGTTAGATATTGGCGGAGTGATGGGATAGGAAGATAGTGCTGGACGGGTGAATGAGGAAGTGCATAGGAGTGACAGCTGGATTGCTAGTCTGCATGCATACGAAGTGGGTATTTGCAAGAGTGTATCAATAGTATAGATGCGGTTAGAGTTGTGCAAGCATACTGCAGAGAATGTTAAAGGTGTGAAAGACAAGTGTGTAGGTGGTTAGAGAACCGCATGCATAGTGGATATGGGTTTTAAGCAGTGTATGTGCTAAGGCCTAGGTCACTGAATGAGTAGTTGGGTACAGACTGAACGATTAGAGTACTACAAGAAGAGTGCCTAGTTGAATGTATAAGTGTTTGGGTTTTGGTGCAGCGAATGGCTTTGTAGGTGTTGCTGAATGAGTCAACAGAGGACTGCAAGGGGAGTGACAGGATGTTTGCTGGAGTGTATGGATAGTGAGTGGGGATTTGAAGGTGTGAAAGACAAGTGTTTAGGTGGTTAGAGAACTGCATGCATAGTGTATAGGGGTTTGAAACGGTGTATGTGCTAAGGCCTGGGTCACTGAATGAGTACTTGGGTACTGACTGAACGATTAGAGTAGTGCAAGGAGAGTGTCTGGCCGAATGTATAAGTGTTTACATTTTGGCGCTGTGAATTGATTTCTAGGTGTTGCTGAATGAGTCAACAGAGGACTGCAAGGGGAGTGACAGAATGTCTTCTGGAGTGTATGGATAGTGACTGGGGAATTGAAGGTGTGAAAAACAAGTGTGTAGGTTGTTAGAGAACCGCATGCATAGTGGATAGGGGTCTAAAACAGTCTATATGGTAAGGCCTGGGTCACTGAATGAGTAGTTGGGTACTGACTGAACGATTAGAGTACTGCAAGGAGAGTGACTGGCTTAATGTATAAGTGTTTTGGTTTTGGCGCAGTGAATGCATTTTTAGGTGTTGCTGAATGAGTCAACAGAGGACTGCAAGGGGAGTGACAGGATGTTTGCTGGAGTGTATGGATACTGACTGGGGAATTGAAGGTGTGAAAGACATGTGTGTAGGTTGTTAGAGAACGGCATGCATAGTGGATAGGGGTTTGAAGCACTGTATGTGCTAAGGACTGGGTCACTGAATGAGTACTTGGGTATAGACTGATCAATTAGAGTAGTACAAAGAGAGTGCCTGGGTGAATGAATACGTGTTTTGGTTTTGGCGCAGCGAATGGCTTAGTAGGTGTTGCTGAATGAGTCAACAGAGGACTGCAAGGGGAGTGACAGGATGTTTGCTGGAGTGTATGGATACTGACTGGGGAATTGAAGGTGTGAAAGACAAGTGTGTAGGTGGTTAGAGAACTGCATGCATAGTGTATAGGGGTTTGAAACAGTGTATGTGCTAAGGCCTGGATCACTGAATGAGTACTTGGGTACTGACTGAACGATTAGAGTACTGCAAGGAGAGTGACTGGCTTAATGTATAATTGTTTTGGTTTTGGCGCAGCGAATGGATTTGTAGGTGTTGCTGAATGAGTCAACAGAGGACTGCAAGGGGAGTGACAGGATGTTTGCTGGAGTGTATGGATACTGACTGGGGATTTGAAGGTGTGAAAAACAAGTGTGTAGGTGGTTAGAGAACCGCATGCATAGTGGATAGGGGTCTAAAACAGTCTATATGGTAAGGCCTGGGTCACTGAATGAGTAGTTGGGTACTGACTGAACGATTAGAGTACTGCAAGGAGAGTGACTGGCTTAATTAATAAGTGTTTTGGTTTTGGCGCAGTGAATGCATTTTTAGGTGTTGCTGAATGAGTCAACAGAGGACTGCAAGGGGAGTGACAGGATGTTTGCTGGAGTGTATGGATACTGACTGGGGAATTGAAGGTGTGAAAGACATGTGTGTAGGTTGTTAGAGAACGGCATGCATAGTGGATAGGGGTTTGAAGCACTGTATGTGCTAAGGACTGGGTCACTGAATGAGTACTTGGGTATAGACTGAACAATTAGAGTAGTACAAAGAGAGTGCCTGGGTGAATGAATAAGTGTTTTGGTTTTGGCGCAGCGAATGGCTTAGTAGGTGTTGCTGAATGAGTCAACAGAGGACTGCAAGGGGAGTGACAGGATGTTTGCTGGAGTGTATGGATACTGACTGGGGAATTGAAGGTGTGAAAGACAAGTGTGTAGGTGGTTAGAGAACTGCATGCATAGTGTATAGGGGTTTGAAACAGTGTATGTGCTAAGTCCTGGGTCACTGAATGAGTACTTGGGTACTGACTGAACGATTAGAGTACTGCAAGGAGAGTGACTGGCTTAATGTATAATTGTTTTGGTTTTGGCGCAGCGAATGGATTTGTAGGTGTTGCTGAATGAGTCAACAGAGGACTGCAAGGGGAGTGACAGGATGTTTGCTGGAGTGTATGGATACTGACTGGGGATTTGAAGGTGTGAAAAACAAGTGTGTAGGTGGTTAGAGAACCGCATGCATAGTGGATAGGGGTCTAAAACAGTCTATATGGTAAGGCCTGGGTCACTGAATGAGTAGTTGGGTACTGACTGAACGATTAGAGTACTGCAAGGAGAGTGACTGGCTTAATGTATAAGTGTTTTGGTTTTGGCGCAGCGAATGGATTTGTAGGTGTTGCTGAATGAGTCAACAGAGGACTGCAAGGGGAGTGACAGGATGTTTGCTGGAGTGTATGGATACTGACTGGGGATTTGAAGGTGTGAAAGACAAGTGTGTAGGTTGTTAGAGAACGGCATGCATAGTGGATAGGGGTTTGAAGCACTGTATGTGCTAAGGCCTGGTTCACTGAATGAGTACTTGGGTATAGACTGAACAATTAGAGTAGTACAAAGAGAGTGCCTGGCTGAATGTATAAGTGTTTTAGTTTTGGCACAGCGAATGGCTTTGTAGGTGTTGCTGAATGAGTCAACAGAGGACTGCAAGGGGAGTGACAGGATGTTTGCTGGAGTGTATGGATACTGACTGGGGATTTGAAGGTGTGAAAGACAAGTGTGTAGGTTGTTAGAGAACGGCATGCATAGTGGATAGGGGTTTGAAGCACTGTATGTGCTAAGGCCTGGTTCACTGAATGAGTACTTGGGTATAGACTGAACAATTAGAGTAGTACAAAGAGAGTGCCTGGGTGAATGTATAAGTGTTTTAGTTTTGGCACAGCAAATGGCTTTGTAGGTGTTGCTGAATGAGTCAACAGAGGACTGCAAGGGGAGTGACAGGATGTTTGCTGGAGTGTATGGATACTGACTGGGGAATTGAAGGTGTGAAAGACAAGTGTGTAGGTGGTTAGAGAACTGCATGCATAGTGTATAGGGGTTTGAAACAGTGTATGTGCTAAGGCCTGGGTCACTGAATGAGTACTTGGGTACTGACTGAATGATTAGAGTACTGCAAGGAGAGTGACTGGCTTAATGTATAAGTGTTTTGGTTTTGGCGCAGCGAATGGATTTGTAGGTGTTGCTGAATGAGTCAACAGAGGACTGCAAGGGGAGTGACAGGATGTTTGCTGGAGTGTATGGATACTGACTGGGGAATTGAAGGTGTGAAAGACAAGTGTGTAGGTGGTTAGAGAACTGCATGCATAGTGTATAGGGGTTTGAAACAGTGTATGTGCTAAGGCCTGGGTCACTGAATGAGTACTTGGGTACTGACTGAACGATTAGAGTATTGCAAGGAGAGTAACTGGCTTAATGTATAATTGTTTTGGTTTTGGCGCAGCGAATGGATTTCTAGGTGTTGCTGAATGAGTCAACAGAGGACTGCAAGGGGAGTGACAGGATGTTTGCTGGAGTGTATGGATACTGACTGGGGATTTGAAGGTGTGAAAGACAAGTGTGTAGGTTGTTAGAGAACGGCATGCATAGTGGATAGGGGTTTGAAGCACTGTATGTGCTAAGGCCTGGTTCACTGAATGAGTACTTGGGTATAGACTGAACAATTAGAGTAGTACAAAGAGAGTGCCTGGGTGAATGTATAAGTGTTTTGGTTTTGGCGCAGCGAATGGCTTTGTAGGTGTTGCTGAATGAGTCAACAGAGGACTGCAAGGGGAGTGACAGGATGTCTGCTGGAGTGTATGGATAGTGACTGGGGAATTGAAGGTGTGAAAGACGTGTGTGTAGGTGGTTAAAGAACGGCATGCATAGTGGATATGGGTTTGAATCAGTGTATATGGTAAGGCCTGGGTCACTGAATGAGTAGTTGGCTACTCACTGAACGATTATAATACTGGAAGGAGAGTGCCTGGTTAAATATATAAGTGGTTGGCTTTTGACACAGTGAATGAATTAGTACATGGAGCTGGATGGCTGATTGGAAAAGTACAATTACAAAGACTCACTAGCCTGGAAGCAGTTAAGTGACTACATACATTCTACAAATTTCACTACAACACTGCTAGTGTGAATGCCTCATTCATTCTGCAAATCCATAAGCAGTAATTTAGTTGTACTACAAAGTAACTTAATTATATAAATTAAAACAGCCACAGAGCATCTTTCTAGAGACATCTACACCATCCATCCCCCCTTTCTTCACCAGTGTCCTCTCACAGACCATTTTTTATTTTAATACTTAGTTAATTTTACCTTCACAGTAATAGTTATAAAAAACACTAATTATTTTTCCCACTTGTTTTGTTAACTAAAATTTCTGAAAAATTAAAAATTGTAGAATTAGGACCTGTAAAAGAGAAGAAAAAATCGTTATAATATATAATATTATATTTTTTATAACACAACATGATTTTCACATTTTATAAATTATTTTCTTTGTCTTTTTTGCTGTTCTCAGAATACATTGAATTTCACTACAAATAGTGATTTCAATGTTACTCATCACATAACAGCGGGCAAAAAAAAAAACAATCAATAAGATTGTTTTAAAAAACCCAAAACTACTTGTAAAATATTTAAAATATACTTAACTATTTATGAACATTACATAAAAACTTCCTGCTCAATAACATACCATATAATACAAATTACAGGTATATAAAATGCTCTCTCCTAAGAAAATGTTATAACTTGAAATTGTATACACAGTAAATGTTTTTCTTTCAAAATATATGCTGAGAGGATGTGCAAGAAAAAGTCCATAATTAAAATATATACTTTTCCTCTAGGCCAAATAGTTTTTTTGAAATCCTTTAAATTAAAATTGTCCAATAGTAATCATATTAAGAAATATCAATAAATTCTTCAGAGGTTGAATTATGTTCCTAAAACTTTGGTTTTAAAAATATTAAGTACGAATTTGGTAATTCTCTAGGCAAACGTTGTTTAAAATCCAATTGAGCATCATTACAATATGTCCATCCTCTATTGCATTTTAAATACACAGTGTAATGTCCAGATGTTGTAGAAGGACCATGATGGAAAATAATTGATACTGCTACAAAAGTCCTTCCGGATATAGATAGTTGACTTAATACAAAATCTTTAATTAAAGTTTCCAATTTTCTTCCATCAGCTCTACAACGTTGTATCATTAAAATTATGTATTGTCCAAATCTTTGTATAAATAATGTTGATAACATTTTTGATTTGCATTGGCTACACTCCATGTTTTGATTTGCTGCTTTAACTAGTTTATTGAAAGACACTGTTTTACAGTCTGGTAATGTCAAATATATAAATCTTTCAGTATCTATGTTAGTTGTACATGTAAACATACAATTTTCACATTCATGTTTCCATTTATAACGAAGGCCAAAAAGATTTTCAATTTGTATTCCCTCATTTTCTAATACTGTAAGCATATACATTAGAAATTCCTGAGCGTCTTGTTGAATATCCTGCGTAAATTGTGTACAACCAGAACATATATCCAAAAGATTACGAATATGAGAAACACTTTGTAATTTCCTTTTATTAGTGTTCAATTTTTCATAAAAACAATGCAATATGGAACAAAATCTTTTTTCACAATTTTCCATAATTTGCTGTTGCAAACTTTCTAGAAAAAATACTACATTGACCACTACATTAGCATAGCAGTTGATACCTGAACTGTTTTCTAACTGATACCCAACAATCTCTTCAATACTATCCTTTTTCTTTTTGCTTGCAATATGAACATTATCTTTATTTTTTTCCTTCTCTATAACTTCACTACAGATATTCTCATATCTTCTTTTTCGATGTACTACACACTTTTCAAATACAGGATATTCACCTAAATTTGGAGTATACGCTCTTCTTAACCTATTATACTCTTTTACACAGTTTGCATCTGCAGTAATCTTTGACTCATCAAAATGAATCAAAAACAATCCAGATAAAGTTCTGACTCGGGACAAAGCAACATATGCCATACCCTCTTTAAACACGCTACTTCCAATGTTCACCAAAGCACTGTCTACACTCAATCCTTGAGATTTATGAATAGTGACTGCATATGCCAAAGAAAGTGGAAATTGCTTCCTACGGACATACAAATCTTTAACAAGCAAAAAACGAACAGAACAACGACCAATTTGTTTTACTTCTTCAATTTGATCAAATTTAATTTTTAAAAATTCAATTCCATCTCTTTTTGATAATTAACAAAATTCACAACTTTCCCCATTGCTCCATTAACTAAACCTTTTTCCACATCCAAATTATGCCGTAAAATTACTCGACAGTTGACACATAGATATAAATTCTTTTCTAAACCAGCAGTTTTAGATATGGATTTTTCTAAAGAATTCAATTTTTTTTTCAATTTGTCCGTCAAAATAATAGTAATTCCTTCATGCTCTATTTTATCAATGGCTTCCATTTTTTTGATTTCTTGATTTTCTAGCTTCAAAAGTTGTTCATTGAAAATAGAACACTCACGGAGTGTCGGCATTAAACAAATTATAGATTTACTTTCAGCAATTTTGATATACATTTTTTCTGGAACTATATTTTCATTTGGAAACAAATTCTTAAATAGTCGACTTTGCAAAGCTTGTTTGCCTTCTTCTGTGAGAACTCCAATTCTTATATCTTGAAGTATAGATCCATAATTAACATCATTTGCCTGTCGCATATTTGTAATGAGTTCTTTGTATTCAAAATAAGACCAAATATTAACGTTGCCAACACTTCCCAAAGATTTTCTGGTGTCTTCATGCACAAGTGTTTTAAATACTGGTTGTCCTTTTACAGGAGTAAGTTGCAGGAGATCTCCAAAAACTATGACATGTTTTCCTCCAAATAAGACATCATATTCTGTTTTAAGAATTTGCTGCATTCTTAAATGCACAAAAGCAAGCATTAAGTTTGAGACCATGCTTACTTCATCAATAATTAGAAGTTTCATTTTCTTTAGCACTCTTGAAACTTCATAACAAGCTTCTCCAGATAGCTTATGATATTCCAATTTGTTTTCATGCTCTACAGGTAGCATAAGTAAACGATGCAATGTAATTCCTTTAATATTGTGTGCTGCCAACCCAGTTGGAGCAGTTACAACACAAGACAAATGTGAGTCAGTTGTTTTCTGCAGATAACTGGTCAATACTTTAATTAAGAAACTTTTTCCTGTTCCAGCTTGACCACTGACATACATTCGGATAGGTTGAAATGATGTGCATGTGCATTCTTTCTTTTCATGAAGAAATCCATGGTCAATCTGTTCTCTCACTTGCTGATATATTTCTTTCTGTTCAATATTTAGTTGTTCTTCCAAGTTTCCTAAGTCCATAATATCTTCTTGAGCTTGATGCATTGCTGTTTCCACCTCATTCATTGCAATTGCTGCTTCATTTTGAACAATTGGTTCTCCTAGTGGATCTTCACTCAGTGGAGCAGAACTTTGACTGTCTTGAGAACTGTCTCTAGCAATTTCAGCTGCAATAGTAGCTTCTTGATCCATTTCATCGTTCAACATTTTCAGATAGTTAGCAAAAACTGGACATTCTATAGTATCTTTACAAGCATTGAAGGAATCTTCATAGCTCTGAAAATCCCCAAGTAATTCCAATTCTGTACACCACGGTTTGAAGAGTTGCAAAAGTGCTAAATAGTAAAATTCCCTTTTCTGTTCAGTGTCACAACTCAGTTTTCTATGATTAATCAAATTTCCTTTCCTTTGTTTCACCAAACATCCTTCAGAACCAATAACTGCATATTTTCCATCTTTTATGTTTTCTGTAGTATTCCGTTTAAAACTGTAGTATTGCAGCACTTCATATAGACATATGTTGTCAAGATTATGACTTCTATTTGGATAATATGTATCCAACATGTTTGTTTTGACAATATCTGTACTTTCTGGATCTTTTTCTGCTAAATATTCAATTTCTTGTACAGATTTAAGTACTCGATTTCGTGTTGCAGCAAGACCTAGACTCACCCAAATAATTGATCTAGATTTTGAGTATAAACTTGCAGATGATAACCGATCTGAGCATTCATATGCTCCAATTTCTCGATGGGATAACATCTTCAAACTGAAACTGTATAACTTCTTACTAAGACTCTTCTCATGAGAAATTTCTTCCCACATTTCTTTTAACTCTGTCTTTTCAGATTTTGTTATATAAGATGTCACATACCGGGCAACAGCAATGGAATTATCCGCAACATACTGGATATCCATATTAGCATTCCACATTGAGAGAATAACTTGATTATAATCATTAATATATTTTGATTCTTCACTTCTTCTCAAATTATATGTATTTTTGGGTGATTTTCTATTGATCGTATGTCTCATAGCTGACATAAAACTGTTTACTCTTCCTTTGAATATTACAGGACGTGGAAATCCAAAACGACATTTGGTGTAAAATTTTTCCTTAGACTTGTACTTCCGTCGGCAGTATTTTCCACATCGATGATTTTGGAATCGTAACACTTGTTGTCTTAAGCTGTTCTCATCTGTTCTTTTTGGTATAGCACATGTCGCATATTCCTCAATAAAAGACAAAACGGTGTCATCCGAATCAGTTCCGAATTTAGGTGTATCCTTAACCCATAACAGCATATGTATATGAGGAGCACCTCTAGCTTGATACTCCTTTCTCCCAAAAAAATCTAAAACTTCTCCAAGAGGAGGATTCTTTTTATTGCAGATAAAAGACATCATAGCTTCAAACCTATGATTGAAATACCTGCATACATTAACAGGATCCAAAGAGCACAATTCTCCAGGTGTCTTGTATTCAATATTTTTTACATTTGAATTTGCCTCACGAAGAAATTCAAGTAAATCATCCCAAGCGTATTCAGCACAGCTTAGGGTAAGAAACCATGTAGGAGTTCCTAAGTTCCTTAGCATGCATTTAAGTTCTCCATGACGACGGTACCAATACTCATTAGTACCACGCTGACATGCCATCAAATTAATCAACTGAGATTCTAGATGATCGTCTCTCTCATGTACTTTATCCATAAATTGCTTTGCAGAAACATTTTGAAAATGTACTCCTGTTTTCAAAATGTGGTTGACTGCATATGAAAGTCCAGATAAGTCACTCTCAAACAAAAGATGAAATATATATGGGATACATTGTCGAAACCTTGGGTCTTCTGCATACAATCTTGTTGTCCGATATTCAGATGCAGGAATCTGCACTGGTCGTTCATCATATCGTCCACCTTTTCCTGTTGGAAACAGCTGCGGAAAACAACGAGCTTCCAAACTTTTCTCCCATACACTCATGGGAGTACCCTTTGCTTTTTTCATTTGGAATAATTCAATTGTATTCCCCATCACTTCTTTCGAATGAAGTGGATGTACACTATAATGTTCATAGATTTCTTCACTTTTGGTCATGTCCACTTTTTCAATTTGTCCATTTGACGTTTCAGTATCATCTCCTAAAAGTATTTCTTCTTGTTCCACATGTACATTTTTGTAGTAATCATTGTTTTGAATCAGATATAATGTTGCCTTTTGCACTTTCGTAACATCCACTAATTCTTGCCAGATTTTCTTACTCTTAGTAGGAACACCATTAACTAGAATAAGTAGTGGCTCACTTTCTACATTCTCTCCACCAATAGTTTCAATATTTTTCTTTAAATCTAGAGGTAAATATACAACTCTTCCTTTTAATCCTCTCTGTAAATCTGTAGGAGGCAATTTACCTGTTTTAGGCTCCATACGAACAATAGCTTGAAATGGGTGCACACATTGAATCAGAATAGACTCATACGTATTTAAATCTATCAGTTCTGGAGGAATAGTTACCAACTCTAGATTATTATGGACAGCTCTCGCAGGCATTTTATTCTCATTTAATTTGTTATAACAATATTTACAAATACGCTGATCAGAAGCCAAATCAAAACAATCCTCTACGAACAAATAAGTTGCAAATTCCTTCCACTTATCATTATTTTCTCTTTCACTTTGTAAATACAGATCAACAGTCCTAGTCTGAATTTTATAGTGGGTTCGTCGGCAACAAATACAAGTATAATTTGGCCTTTCACATGAAATCACCTCAAACTTTGTAATTTCGTCTTCAAATTTTTTTGTAGTGGTATGTTGCACATTCTCCTCAACATTTTCCTGTATTAATGTGTCATTTTCTGCACTCTCTTCTCCAGGACCAAAGTAACAAAACTCAATTTTTTCACAAACCTTTTTCACATCTGATACTGACCCACGCAAAAGAGCACTGTTCAACTCATTTAACATTAGTGCTGGACTTTTTGCATAATACAATCTTCTGACTAACTTTCGCATTTCAGAATGATGTACTGCTAACATCCTAAAATGATGAAAAACACTTTGACATACTTTTCTAGAAAGACAAGCAAGAGAATGTCCTTGCAAACCAGTATTTTTTCTCACTCTGCAAGGGTCTAGTCCTTGCAACATCTTAATCTTTTGCTTAACACTTTTTTTAGTATACTATCGTAAGAAATTGCGTAAAATATCAATAGATTCTTGTCGTATACTACAAATACTACTGCAATCCCAAGTATACACTGGGGCTTTAGGTCGTCTCCCTACAACTTCATCAGCTAACTCTTCTTCTACATTTCTGGAAACGATCTTCTCTTTCTCAATTGGACAACCATTTCTAACCTCATAAGCTCGACCACTTGTATCAACTGTATGCAATAAATTATTGGTCTGAAAATAACTCTCTTCATTAAAGAAAGGCTCTGAACTTGAACTGTGTTTCCATTCACCCAAAAAAAATTCACAAAAATTAGTTCTGTTAATTACTCTTTTCTTCTTACTTTTATCCTTTAATAAATGGATTGGTTTATCTAGAGATCGAATTCTGTTTAAAACTAAAATGAATAATTTCCTTTTTAATTCTAAAGTCTTTTCAACTACAGTTTCAATATGCTTCTTCTTTCGATAAAATACTGCTCTTTTTTTAGATTTCCTCACATCTTTCAACAAATTAAGAACAACTCTATTATAAAAAATCTTTTTCTGATTTCTTTATACTGACTCTGCCTTCTTTTACCATACATTGTGTTTTTTTAATGTAAATTCCCATTTTTTGTATTGTTTTTATTCATATTCTTTTTTCTAGTAGAACCATTTTCCATATTTTCCACATTTTGCACACTGTTTCTTGGCTTTGAAAGTTTTTCAATAAATTGTTTTGTTCTCTTACCAGAAGACTTATTGTTTTTCCCGACATGTTGTTGCTCATCCAATATTGTTTGTTGATTTTTCTTCAAATAATAGCCCTTTTTGTTTCCTTTTCTCTTTTCTGTTTTTTTAGGCATGATAAGTTTATTTTAATGATCCTAATTAATATCTGTAAAAAATTATTTTAAAAACATTAATTGAAATAAATATATAAATTATACTTTTCTATTTCTAAACAAATACATTGTATATAAAAAACATTTAAGCACTTTCTTTTCTAATGACTAATTAAAGGTGTGAAACAGAAGTGTGTAGGTGGTTAGAGGAGTGCATGCATAGTGGATAGGGGTTTGAAGCAGTCTATGTGCTAAGGCCTGGGTTACTGAATGAGTACTTGGATATAGACTGAACAATTATAGTAGTACAAGGAGAGTGCCTGGGTGAATGTATAAGTGGTTGGGTTTTTGCGCAGCAAATGGATTTTTAGGTGTTGCAGAATGAGTCAACAGAGGACTGCAAGGGGAGTGACAGGATGTTTGCTGGAGTGTATGGATACTGACTGGGGATTTGAAGGTGTGAAAGACAAGTGTGTAGGTGGTTAGAGAACCGCATGCATAGTGCATAGGGGTTTGAAGCAGTCTATGTGCTAAGGCCTGGGTCACTGAATGAGTTCTTTGGGTATAGACTGAACGATTAGAGTACTACAAGGAAAGTGCCTGGGTGAATGTATAAGTGTTTTGGTTTTGGCACAGCAAATGGCTTTATAGGTGTTGCTGAATGAGTCAACAGAGGACTGCAAGGGGAGTGACAGGATGTTTGCTGGAGTGTATGGATACTGACTGGGGAATTGAAGGTGTGAAAGACAAGTGTGTAGGTGGTTAGAGAACCACATGCATAGTGTTTCGGGGTTTGAAACAGTGTATGTGCTAAGGCCTGGGTCACTGAATGAGTACTTGGGTATAGACTGAACAATTAGACTAGTACAAAGAGAGTGCCTGGGTGAATGTATAAGTGTTTTGGTTTTGGCACAGCAAATGGCTTTGTAGGTGTTGCTGAATGAGTCAACAGAGGACTGCAAGGGGAGTGAAAGGATGTTTGCTGGAGTGTATGGATACTGACTGGGGAATTGAAGGTGTGAAAGACAAGTGTGTAGGTGGTTAGAGAACTGCATGCATAGTGATTAAGGGTTTGAAGCAGTATATGTGCTAAGGCCTAGGTCACTGAATGAGTACTTGGGTATAGACTGAACAATTAGACTAGTACAAAGAGAGTGCCTGGGTGAATGTATAAGTGTTTTGGTTTTGGCACAGCAAATGGCTTTGTAGGTGTTGCTGAATGAGTCAACAGAGGACTGCAAGGGGAGTGACAGGATGTTTGCTGGAGTGTATGGATACTGACTGGGGAATTTAAGGTGTGTAAGACAAGTGTGTAGGTGGTTAGAGAACTGCATGCATAGTGATTAAGGGTTTGAAGCAGTCTATGTGCTAAGGCCTGGGTCACTGAATGACTACTTGGGTATAGACTGAACAATTATAGTAGTACAAGGAGAGTGCCTGGGTGAATGTATAAGTGGATGTGTTTTTGCGCAGTAAATTGATTTTTAGGTGTTGCAGAATGAGTCAACAAAGGACTGCAAGGGGAGTGACAGGATGTTTGCTGGAGTGTATGGATACTGACTGGGGAATTTAAGGTGTGAAAGACAAGTGTGTAGGTGGTTAGAGAACTGCATGCATAGTGTATAGGAGTTTGAAACAGTGTATGTGCTAAGGCCTGGGTCCTTGAATGAGTTCTTTGGGTATAGACTGAACGATTAGAGTACTACAAGGAGAGTGCCTGGGTGAATGTATAAGTGTTTTGGTTTTGGCGCAGCGAATAGATTTTTAGGTGTTGCTGAATGAGTCAACAGAGGACTGCAAGGGTAGTGACAGGATGTTTGCTGTAGTGTATGGTTAGTGGTTGGGGAATTTAAGGTGTGAAAGACAAGTATGTAGGTGGTTAGAGAACTGCATGCATAGTGATTAAGGGTTTGAAGCAGTGTATGTGCTAAGGCCTAAGTCACTGAATGAGTACTTGGGTACTGAATGAACGATTAGAGTACTACAAGGAGAGTGCCTGGGTGAATGTATAAGTGGTTGGGTTTTAGCGCAGCGAATAGATTTGTAGGTGTTGATGAATGAGTCAACAGAGGACTGCAAGGAGAGTGACAGGATGTTTGCTGGAGTGTATGGATACTGACTGGGGATTTGAAGGTGTGAAAGACAAGTGTGTAGGTGGTTAGAGAACCGCATGCATAGTGATTAAGGTTTTGAAGCAGTCTATGTGCTAAGGCCTAAGTCACTGAATGAGTACTTGGCTACAGAATGAACGATTAGAGTACTACAAGGAGAGTGTCTGGGTGAATGTATAAGTGGTTTGGTTTTGGCGCAGCGAATGCATTTTTAGGTGTTGCTGAATGAGTCAACAGAGGACTGCAAGGGGAGTGACAGGATGTTTGCTGGAGTGTATGGATACTGACTGGGGAATTGAAGGTGTGAAAGAGAAGTGTGTAGGTGGTTAGAGAACTGCATGCATAGTGTATAGGAGTTTGAAACAGTGTATGTGCTAAGGCCTGGATCACTGAATGAGTTCTTTGTGTATAGACTGAACGATTAGAGTACTACAAGGAGAGTGCCTGGGTGAATGTATAAGTGTTTTGGTTTTGGCGCAGCGAATAGATTTTTAGGTGTTGCTGAATGAGTCAACAGAGGACTGCAAGGGGAGTGACAGGATGTTTGCTGGAATGTATGGATACTGACTGGGGAATTGAAGGTGTGAAAGACAAGTGTGTAGGTGGTTAGAGAACTGCATGCATAGTGATTAAGGTTTTGAAGCAGTCTATGTGCTAAGGCCTAAGTCACTGAATGAGTACTTGGCTACAGAATGAACGATTAGAGTACTACAAGGAGAGTGCCTGGGTGAATGTATAAGTGGTTGGGTTTTGGCGCAGTGAATGCATTTTTAGGTGTTGCTGAATGAGTCAACAGAGGACTGCAAGGGTAGTGACAGGATGTTTGCTGTAGTGTATGGTTAGTGGTTGGGGAATTTAAGGTGTGAAAGACAAGTATGTAGGTGGTTAGAGAACTGCATGCATAGTGATTAAGGGTTTGAAGCAGTGTATGTGCTAAGGCCTAAGTCACTGAATGAGTACTTGGGTACTGAATGAACGATTAGAGTACTACAAGGAGAGTGCCTGGGTGAATGTATAAGTGGTTGGGTTTTAGCGCAGCGAATAGATTTGTAGGTGTTGATGAATGAGTCAACAGAGGACTGCAAGGAGAGTGACAGGATGTTTGCTGGAGTGTATGGATACTGACTGGGGATTTGAAGGAGTGAAAGACAAGTGTGTAGGTGGTTAGAGAACCGCATGCATAGTGATTAAGGTTTTGAAGCAGTCTATGTGCTAAGGCCTAAGTCACTGAATGAGTACTTGGCTACAGAATGAACGATTTGAGTACTACAAGGAGAGTGTCTGGGTGAATGTATAAGTGGTTGGGTTTTGGCGCAGTGAATGCATTTTTAGGTGTTGCTGAATGAGTCAACAGAGGACTGCAAGGGGAGTGACAGGATGTTTGCTGGAGTGTATGGATACTGACTGGGGAATTGAAGGTGTGAAAGACAAGTGTGTAGGTGGTTAGAGAACTGCATGCATAGTGTATAGGAGTTTGAAACAGTGTATGTGCTAAGGCCTGGGTCACTGAATGAGTTCTTTGTGTATAGACTGAACGATCAGAGTACTACAAGGAGAGTGCCTGGGTGAATGTATAAGTGTTTTGGTTTTGGCGCAGCGAATAGATTTTTAGGTGTTGCTGAATGAGTCAACAGAGGACTGCAAGGGGAGTGACAGGATGTTTGCTGGAGTGTATGATTAGTGACTGGGGAATTGAAGGTGTGAAAGACAAGTGTGTAGGTGGTTAGAGAACCGCATGCATAGTGATTAAGGTTTTGAAGCAGTCTATGTGCTAAGGCCTAAGTCACTGAATGAGTACTTGGCTACAGAATGAACGATTAGAGTACTACAAGGAGAGTGTCTGGGTGAATGTATAAGTGGTTGGGTTTTGGCGCAGCGAATGCATTTTTAGGTGTTGCTGAATGAGTCAACAGAGGACTGCAAGGGGAGTGACAGGATGTCTGCTGGAGTGTATGTATACTGACTGGGGATTTGAAGGTGTGAAAGACAAGTGTGTAGGTGGTTAGAGAACCGCATGCATAGTGCATAGGGGTTTGAAGCAGTCTATGTGCTAAGGCCTGGGTCACTGAATGAGTTCTTTGGGTATAGACTGAACGATTAGAGTACTACAAGGAAAGTGCCTGGGTGAATGTATAAGTGTTTTGGTTTTGGCGCAGCGAATAAATTTGTAGGTGTTGATGAATGAGTCAACAGAGGACTGCAAGGAGAGTGACAGGATGTTTGCTGGAGTGTATGGATACTGACTGGGGATTTGAAGGTGTGAAAGACAAGTGTGTAGTTGGTTATTGAACTGCATGCATAGTGGATAGGGGTTTGAAGCAGTCTATGTGCTAAGGCCTGGGTCACTGAATGAGTACTTGGGTACAGAATGAATGATTAGAGTACTACAAGGAAAGTGCCTCGGTGAATGTATAAGTGGTTTGCTTTTGGCGCAGCAAAAGGATTACAACATGATGCTGGATGGCTGATTAGAGAATTGCAAATACAAAGACTCACTAGTCTGGAAGCAGTTAGGTGACTACATACATTCTACACATTTCACTTCAACACTGCTAATGTGAATGCCTGACTACTTGTGCGAATCCATAAGCAGTAACTAAGTTCTACTACTACTAAAACTTGACAACAGGTTAGGTTTTTAAGCAGTTTTGTGTCAGCAAAGACATAAAGTATCCACATGCTTCTGTCACAATGGTTTCACAAGTGCACACATACTCACAGTGTGATTCTACACAAGCCAAACTATTCTCTGAAATTTATCAGAACAGACTCACTAGCCTGGAAGCAGTTAGGTGACTACATACATTCTACACATTTCACTACAGCACTGCTAATGTGAATGCCTGAGTCATTGTGCAAATCCATAATCAGTAACTAAGTTCTACTACTACTACAACTTGACAACAGGTTAGACTTTTAAGCAGTTCTGTGTCAGCAAAGACATAAAGTTATCACAAGCTTCTGTCACAATGGTTGCAGAAGTGCACACATACTCACAGTGTGATTCTAGAGAACCAAAACTATTCCCTGTGCTTTAGCAAAAGAGACACACTACTCTGGAAGAGGTTAGGTGACTGCATACATTCTACATATTCCACTACAGCATTGGTAGTATGAATGCCTGAATTATTCTGCAAATCCATAAGCAGTGACTGAGTTCTAATACTACAGAAACTTGACAACAGGATAGTAGAATAAATAATTATTCAACTATTCCTTTCAACACAGTTAAAAATATATATATTACTATACAAAGGGGCAAATTTACAAGCCCCTTGCGCCACATTTGCGTCACTATACAAAGGGGCAAATTTACAAGCCCCTTGCGCCACATTTGCGTCACTTTTCCCATGTTAAAAGTGACGCAAAAGTGGCACAAGAGGCTTCTAAAACTGCCCCATACTATTTTTTAAACAAACATCAAATTCAATAAAAATAATTAAACTATACATCAGTACATTTAATAATATATGTAAAAAAACACAGTTTCATTAAAGTATCAAATCTTTTTAAATAAACGTCCAAAATATATAACTCACCTATTAAATAAATCTGTTGAATTAAAAATCTCACACTCTCAGTCAGGATTTTCTTTTTCGCACAGAATGTAGATAAGCACACTCTCCAATATAAAACCAGTAATGGCAAACTTTCCCTCTAATTTTTCATACATATACACATGACTTCCCAGTGTTTTTCAAATTGTAAAACGAATTTCCATTGGTCATAGAGAATAATACTTTTCGACTGACATCTTTCCCCCTTGTTCTGAATATCAGTTTCCATAGCAACAGCTCATGCAACATTCAACTTAGCTGCCAGGTCACAAGTTCACCCCACAATGTTGCAAATGACAACAGCAGGTGTGGTTGGCTTTGCAAAGCATTCACTAATCCTTTCTGCTGTACCTTGCAAACTTTTCATTTTAACCAATAAAAAACATGCTTTCTAAACAAAGAAAAATGCACCCTATATTAGAATGTAGAGTGTTCTTAAACAGCCAATCAAATCTCTACTTTCTTAAAAACAGCATGTTGTCCACCATTTTAGATAGATTTCATTTTCCCTCCTACCTAACTCAGCTACAGACATCTTATATTACCTACATTGATCCCTTCAAGATGCTTTCAGTGTGGATTGTGGGACACAGCTATGTTTTCTGGTGCAAAAGGTATGCTGAAAGCAGAGGTATTGACAAAGATTTAGCTTTGCCAAATGTAGACATTAAATGGATTGGTCAGAGAGGATTAAAGTGGCACCAATTAATGCCATTGGTTAAATCCTTTTTGCATCTCCAACACCCTGACCTCATAATTGTGCACTGTGGTGGCAATGACCTAGGCACTTTGACTGGGGTAGGTCTGGAAATGCTTATGAAGGACACCTTTGCAGAATTCATGTCACTTTTCCCCCAAACTGCCTTTGTCTATTCGAACATATGCCAAAGACAGAAATGGCAGTGGTCCAATCATTTTTGTCCACAGTTTGAGAAAGCTAGGAAACATGTCAATAAAGCTGTTTCTGCTTATCTCAGAGATTATAGGATGGGGTCCATTTTCAACAACAATCTGCGTTTTAATATAGATGGCATCTATAGGAGAGACGGTGTTCATTTTACAGATGAGGGTAACCGAATCTTTCTCATCAACTTTAGACTCTGCATCGGTACTTACTTGTAGGTACCATAATCTATCAATAAACACAAGGGCTCTTTTAGAGCCACCCAAGATATAAACATATATACTTCATGTATATATACTGTTTTTCAAAAAATATTTGGGGGATTCGCGCACCCAACGCGTTTACCTTGGAGTCGCGCACCCCACGCGTTTACACCAGGGGGCCGCGCTGGGAGTCGCGCACCCAACGCGTTCACACTAGGGGCCGCGCTGAGCGGCGCGCTGGGTGCGCGACTCCTTATTTCTCCGTAAAATTTTTGATAGCTCCTACCACTAATTTATATTCTCCCCGGGGACCCCATCCCCCGGGGCCTATACATAATAATGGAGACCGTGAGGGGAGCCCCAATGCCCCCACGGTCCCGCCGGCTCCCCGCGTCCTTCGGAAGCCGGCATTGCTTTTCCACATGGGGAGCTGCTGACATGCATCTCCCCGTGTGGAAAAGCAATTTGCTTTAGATATTGAAAGAGAGAGCAGGTTTCCCTGCTCTCTCTTCCAATATCCAAAGCAGTTTGCAATGACAGGACGGGAGCCGCAAGGCTCCCGTCCTGCCATAGCAAACTACAGTGTCCCAGGGGTAGGCACCCCGGGACACTGCAGGAGCCGGCCCTGGGGGGTGGCGGTCCCCAGGGCCATCAAGGGCTCCAGGAGGGGGGCCGCGCGGCCCCCCTCCTTACATTTTGAAAGCCCCGGGGAGGTGGTGGTCCCCGGGGCTTGGGGGTCCAAAACGGACCCCCATTGTAATTTTTCTTAGTGCCCCGGGGAGGTGGTGGTCCCCGGGGCGTGTGGGGGGGCTGGAGCCCCCCCACACAGGTTTTTGTTAAATAAAAAAAGAAGCCCCGGGGAGGTGGCGGTCCCCGGGGCTGCGGGAGGGCTCAGAGCCCTCCCGCACCATTATACATAAAGCCCCGGGGGTGGTGGTCCCCGGGGCTTGGGGGCCCTAGAGGCCCCCACACATAAAATTAACCCCCCCAGCATGCCCCCGGGACTTGGCCCACCCGGCGGCCAATTAACATCGAATCGCAAGAGACCGCGCTTCGAATTTTTTTTATTTTCAGCAGGATTCGCGCACCCTGAGCGCATCCTGCCGATTTTTTTTAGATTTTTTTTTTATTTTTTTTGCCCAGGGGGTCCTTGTGGGACCCCTGAGCAAACCCAGGGGTCAGGGTGTTTCTACCCTGCCCCCTTTGTGCGCTTTGCGCACTTGTTTCTGTCCCTCGGTTCTACCGAGGGACAAAATGGCTGCCAACATTTCCTGAATCGGAATGTTGACAGCCAGCTGACAGCCAATTAACATGCAGCTCGTGATCGGGACGGTGCGCGCAGGGTGCGCTCAGGGTGCGCGAATCCTCCGTGCCCATAGATATCACTATCTTTTTACTTTTGATTTTCTCAGCAACTACTGAACGGATTTACACCATTTAACAAAAGGGTTCTTTCTGAACCAAGAACTACCTCTTTGCCAAATTTGGTGTAATTCCGTTCAGCAGTTCGGGCTGTAGCCGTGTCTAAAGTTTCCTATGGAAAATTGCATGGGGAAAACGCGTTTTGGGACCCCCTTTTTCTCGGCCCCGCTTGACGAATCCCCCGAGACTTTCAGGGTAGGAGCGGACCGGAGCGGGCCACAAAGTTTGAAAATTTTGCGAAGATACGTCAACCGGCAAGAGAGTTATTTCAAATAGAATGTCGCGGATTTCCTATGGATAATAGGTTGTAACTATAACTATCTACTGGCGACCGCCAGTAGATAATATATTTATATTTAGATATATATATTTACATATATATCCAGTTTGGGCGAACATGCGTGCAGCCATCATCGCGGAAGCGAAGCCTCTCACCCGGAAGAAGTATTGACTGAGTTTGCCCCCCGCAATCGAGCAGTAAGGAGTTGTGCAGCGGCGAGCCAGGAGTGGGAGCGGCGGCACCCAAGGAGTCGAAGGACGCACTGGGAACTGAGCGTGGCCTCTCCGGTAAGCGGGCTCGATTCCTTGACTCGTTTCAGGGCAGGTGGAGAGATCGGAAATGATTTTGTGAGGTGCCTACACACCAACTTGGCACTGGTGTACACCTTATCGACAAGCACCAAATAATAGCAACCATGTCCACAGTAGACGTGCTACGAGACCGCGAAGCCGCGGCAGAAGCCCTATTTTTAAACTTACCAGAGGTTCAAGAAGAACCTAGCGGAAGTAGCAGCAAATCAACTAACAATGACACTAAATCTTTGCTAAAAACCTTAGAAAACCTACAAAAAAATGAACTCATGAAGTGGTGGGAGAAGAAGTCCCTAGAAAAATACAGGGACGTCAACCGATTACCTCGTGGACTCAGAGTCATGATAGCACCTACCTTTGAAAATCCCCACCCTGCCATGTTAGAAGAATGGGCTACTAACAATTTACAAGCATCTATATATATGGTAGTAATACTCATAAAATATGCCGAAATCGACAGAGATGCCATTTTGAAAGAAATTGACAAAACAAACGAATTGTTAGATGCCTTTGACCAAAAGGATTTAATCAGCAAGGGTCGAGAGGAAATAGGTGGGCGCCTTAGAAAGCACGAAGATACCATCAAAGCACGCAAAGTTTTTTAATTTGCTGGTGATAAAAAGGATTATGAGACGGGAAGGGTATTTACCTTTTCTAAGAAATTCGACACCTACAAGAGACAAGCATTGGTGAACAAAACACCCACTGTTCAATTGCCATCCCTCAGCATTAATGGTCCTGAATTAATAAGTTCAGACGCAAGCTCAGCATTAAGCAGCAGTGAATCTGAGGACAACAGAGAACTAGGTCCAACCACTCAAATGATTATGGCTGCTAACCTAACTCCTGCGGAAGAACTGAATTTTTTGTGGCAGGACCGGCGTCAGACCCTGCAGCCCCGGAATCCTCAACAAAAACAGGGAAAAGGAGAAATCAATGCAGGAGGGAGAGGCGCAGGGTACACAGGCAACGCCAGAGGAAGAGGCTCACGAGCGAAGAAGTGGGTGCACCAATAAGTCCCACCGATAACACAGTTATTAACCTTTCTGAAACCACATTAACTACAGCGGAGGTTCAATTGCTTTCCCTCGGACTTACGTTTTGCCCGGAAAGCAACTTTAAATATAACCAATCTAGAGTTGACGTATACAAGTGTATACGGAAATTGAAGCTTCTTAAATTTTTCCAACTTAAGAATTCTTCGACGAGCAACACCAATGTACATCCACTGAGTGAACCGAGTTCACATCTACAGGCATCAGATACCAATACTCTTAGGCTCCTTCATTCTCTGGCTAATGATAAGGATGATGAAGTTAGATCTACACAAGAAGTCTTACAGGCGACTGGCATTAATATCAGTAGCTCTATCAGCAGCCCCTTTCGCCCTACCTCCATGTTTGTGCCAATCATGCCTAAAGATGCTATTGATGTATTTAATGACAGAGTTACAGATGACTTAAAGAAATTAAACAAATCTATCAACCAAGGAAAGCATCGCATGAGGCACAAGGAATTACAATACTTGAATCTTGTCCGCAAATTAAGGGAGAATAAAAATCTCATCATTAACAAAGCCGACAACGTAGGCAACGTTGTACCTATATATGGATGAAGCTATGCATCATCTTAACGACACAGCCTGTTACAAAACTGCCTCCTTTCAAGATCTTAGAAATGTGAAGGAAATGGTATACAAGGAATTAGCTCAGTGGAAGCGAAGGGGTCTAATAAGTAAAAATGAATATCTGTTTTTAAAGAATGAACATCCTATGACACCAATACTTTATTTTATCCCCAAGGTTCACAAGAACGTCACTCCAATTCCGGGCAGACCGATAATTTCAGCACAGAAGAGCCTATTGGAACCTTTATCTAAATACGTTGATTTCTTCCTGCAAGAATTTGTCTTAAATTTACCAACCTTTATTAAAGACACTGGGGACTTTCTTAATAAACTACAGTGCACCACATGGGACAATGATTGTTTACTGATAGTTATGGATATAACTTCATTGTACACGAGTATCCACCACAGTGATGGCATTAAGGCAGCTCTATACTTTTTGGGACAACGAGACATACAATTTTATGAACATAACAAAATGATCCTCACTATGATTGATATTTGTTTAAAAAACAATTTCTTTCTGTTCAACAAACAGGTATATCAGCAACTACGAGGTTTAGCCATGGGGACATGCTTCTCTCCCAGCTACGCATGTTTACATGTGGGCTGGTGGGAGGAGAATGTCCTCAGAGGTCTACGCAAACAGATGTATGACACCCATGTCGAACATTGGTGGAAATTTATAGATGATGTCTGTGTGGTATGGAAGGGTTCTAGAACATCAGCTATAGAGTTTATAGATGCCATCAACACTAACACACTCAATCTCAAATTTACTGCAACAATCAGTGACACCAGTGTGGAATTTTTGGATGTACTACTTTTTATCGAGCAAGGACTTATTCATACCAAACTGCATAGAAAGAGTACGGCGGGAAACTCTATTCTCCACGCCAAGAGTTCCCATCCGAAACATCTGATTCGCAGCATTCCATATGGAGAATTCCTGCGAATCCGCCGGATCTGCAGTACTGACAGAGAGTTAGAAATCTATCAAAATGAAGCAGTCCAGTGCTTCATAGCTCGTGGTTACCTGAGTAAAGATTTGATTGCAGCCCGTAACAAGGCCAACATACATACCAGAGACACTTGTCTAGGAGTCAGTACTGAGGGGGGGTGAAGGTGACCCCACAACTCGGAGAGAAAGAGAGGGTCCTCCCCAATAAGTTAGACTCATTACTACTTACTGTAGACAGGAGAAGCAGATCAGAAAAATCATTTATAACCATTGGCCCATTGTTCTCACAGATCAAACTTTATCCCAGATCTTACCACAGCTTCCACTATTGACTTTTAGACGTGCACCCTCTATGAGGGATGCACTGGTTAAGAATAGTCCTGAGGTCATTCCAACTAACATGTGGTTGTCTCCGAAGTGTGGTTTCTTCAAGTGCAGCTCTTGTCGAGCTTGCAAATTTGGTATTACTACCACCCAATATACCACTGCCTTCAATAGTAAACAGGTGAAGATCCAAGGGTTCTTCACATGCCGCACAGATTTTGCTGTTTATGTGCTTCAGTGCACATGCGGATTGAAATACGTAGGGAGCACTAAGCTCCAGGTTTACAACTGAATACTACAACATCTCAGAGCAGTGGTCAACTCTGATCCAAACTACCCAGTAGCTAGACACCTCAAATTAGCACACAACAATAATCTTAATGACTTAAGATACTTTGTTATAGGGGCTGTCCCACAGTCAATATGTGGAGGGAACAGAGAACGGCAACTGAGGCAGTTAGAATCCTCCTTTATCCTTCAGCTTGACACCAAGATGCCCAACGGTTTAAATACTGGGGAGGATTTACACAATTTTCTTTAGCAACAGTGGCGTTCAAGGTTTGCAGATCATTGGTAGATTAAAGGCTGTGTGCCACACTTCATGAAATTGTCTGTCACAAATGAACTGGTTAAATAATATTTTTGATGCACTCGATGCCTAGCATACTATGTTACTTTTAAAGGTTTTTCTCTTTTGTCTCTGTATTTATATTTCATTGCTCTTTGCTACTAGATATATATTTATGTTTTTCCGCTCTTGCATTTGCACTTTAATCTTCTTTAAAGTTGTGGGCTTTCCCGGGGCTCCGGAATTTATAGTTTTATACAGTATTAGTGAATGTTTACACGATTTTGCACTAGCACTTTTTCTACTCTGCACCTTAGCATTTGGCACTTTATGATTCATGTGCAATAATTAGCAACGGCACTTTGACAATATGCACTGAGAGTAATTGTTTACATTGGTATTTTTACAGCTTTTAGTATAGAATTGGATTTAGAACCAGTTGTGCAAAACGTCATTTTTGACAGTATCGTAATGCACTATGTATTAATTTTTGCCGGTTCTTAATTGTGGATAAATGTAATCTTTTTTTTCCAACAATCTCCTTTTCTTTTGAAAAAAAACCCCTCTTTATATTTTAAGTGGTTTTTAAGCTATTTATTTACAACAATGTATCTTTACGTGCATTTGCATTGTAGTCTGTTGTCTATGTTTGCTGTCACGAAGCTGGAGTCTAATTGTTTACAGGTGCCAGTATGTTTTACTATTTAAATGTACCTTACTCGTTAGCGCGTTATGTGATCAAGACCGTGATGTAACGGTCGAAACGCGTCATGCTGGGCACTGGCCAAAGACTGACTGGTTGCTTTCTGTATTTTCAACGTTGAATAAAGCACTGCATTATCCACTATTCCATTGAGTGGACCGTGCCTCTTTGCGCCTTTGGAAGGTGGTGGCGAGTCAGGATTGTTTTGCATATATATATATATATATATATATATGTATATATATATATATATATATATATACATATTATCTACTGGCGGTCGCCAGTAGATAGTTATAGTTAGAACCTATTTTCCATAGGAAATCCGCGACATTCTATTTGAAATAACTCTCTTGCCGGTTGACGTATCTTCGCAAAATTTTCAAACTTTGTGGGGCGCTCCTGTCCGCTCCTACCCTGAAAGTCTCGGGGTGATTCGTCAAGCGGGGGCCGAGAAAAAAGGGGGGTCCCAAAACGTGTTTTCCCCATTCATTTTCCCATAGGAAACTTTAGACACGGCTACAGCCCGAACTGCTGAACGGAATTACACCAAATTTGGCAAAGAGGTAGTTCTTGGTTCAGAAAGAACCCTTTTGTTAAATGGTGTAAATCCGTTCAGTAGTTGCTGAGAAAATCAAAAGTAAAAGTACATATATATCTATGGCCGCGTCGGATTCGCGCACCCTCCCGATCACGAGCTGTCTGCTAATTGGCTGTCAACACTCCAAACCAGGAAGTGTTGGCAGCCATCTTGTTCCTCGGTAGAACTGAGGAACAAGAAAGCAGTAAAAAAAGTGCGCAAAACGCACAAAGGGGGCAGGGTAGAAACACCCTGACCCCTAGGTCTGCTCAGGGGTCCCACAAGGACCCCTGGGCAAAAAGCATTTTTATTTTTTTTAAATCGGCAGGATGCGCTCAGGGTGCGCGGATCCTGCCGATAAAAATCGAAGCGCGGTCTCCCGCGCTCGATGTTAATTTGCCCCCGGGTGGGCCAAGTCCCGGGGGCATGCTGAGGGGTGTTTATTTTATGTATGGGGGGCCTCTAAGGGCCCCACAAGCCCGGGGACCGCCACCCCCCGGGGCTTTCTTTTAAAATGGTGCGGGAGGGCTCTGAGCCCTCCCGCAGCCCCGAGGACCACCACCTCCCCGGGGCTTCTTTTTTTTTTTTCCTGTGTGGGGGGCTCGAGCCCCCACACGCCCCGGGACCACCACCTCCCCGGGGCACTAACAAATTAAAATGGGGGTCCGTTTTGGACCCCGAAGCCCGGGGACCACCACCTCCCCGGGGCTTTGCTGATGTGGGGAGGGCGGCCACGCGGCCCCTCCTGGAGCCTGTGGTGGCCCTGGGGACCGCCACCCCCAGGGCCGGCTCCTGCAGTGTCCCGGGGTGCCTACCCCGGGACACTGCTGTTTGCAATGACAGGACGGGAGCCTCGCGGCTCCCGTCCTGTCATTGCAAACTGCTTTGGATATTGGAAGAGAGAGCAGGGAAACCTGCTCTCACTTCCAATATCCAAGACAATTGCTTTTCCACACGGGGAGCAGCATGTTAGCTGCTCCCCATGTGTAAAAGCAATGCCGGCTCCCGTAGGACACGGGGAGCCGGCGGGACTGTGGGGGGTTTGGGGACCCCCCCACAGTCCCCAACCAGAGGCCAGGCCCCGGGGGATGGGGTCCCCGGGGCAAGTAGTGGCCCGGGAGGGGGGCCACGCGGCCCCCCTCCCCAGAAATAATTTTTAAAAAAAAGGGGGTAAGGCCCTGGGGGATGGGGTCCCCAGGGCCCAAAAATAAGAAAAAGGAAGGGGGGCCACACAGCCCCACTTCAGGGGAAAAAAAAACGATCAGCCCACAGGCCCCGTCCCCTTCCTTCACCACTCTGCAAACGCGCCCCTGGCGCGTTTGCAGATGGGGAGTAATTCCCCTTGAATACTGGGGGTCCCTGGGGCCAACTAGCCCACCAGGAACCTCCAGTATGCGCCAGGGGCTGCATTGCAGAGAGGTGTACAGAGGCCACGCCCCTTTATACACCTCTCTGCAACGCAGCTCTGTGGCGCTTTTTGGAGGTACATGGTGGGCTAGTTGGCCCCCAGGAACCCTCAGGATTCAAGGGGACTTAATCCCCCAACTTAAAACGCGCCACGGGGCGCGTTTGCACAGTGGTGAAGGGAGGGGGCGGGGCTTCAGGTGACATGTGTGCAAACAGGCCCCATGGCGCGTTTTAAGATGGGGAATTAAATCCCCTTCAATCCTGAGGGTCCCTGGGGGCCAACTAGCCTAACAGGTACATCCAGAAAGCGCCACAGAGCTGCGTTGCAGAGAGGTGTAAAAAGGGGTGTGGCCTCTCTACAGGTCTCTGCAACGCAGCCCCCTGGCGCATACTGGAGGTTCCTGGTGGGCTAGTTGGCCCCTAGGGACCCTCATGATTCAAGGGGACTTAATCCCCCAACTTAAAACGCGCCACGGGGCGTGTTTGCACAGATGTCACCTCAGGCCCCGCCCCTACCTTCAGCATTGTGCAAATATTCCTCTAAAATCTGCCGAACTACGAATTCGGATTTACTCACCTGTTATCAGGAGAGACCTCAGTGCTGCATCTTTCAGCCCAGTACTAATCCTGAAAAGTAATTTTAACCGTACTTACCAGTAACTTGAATTTCCTTCCATAGGATATCATTGCCTGCTTTTTGCTGAAAAAGTTTCTGTGTTGATTTTTGAAACATACAAATATTCCTCTAAAATCAGCCGAAATACGAATTCCGATTTACTCACCTGTTATCAGGAGAGACCTCAGTGCTGTATCTTTCAGCCCAGTACTGGTCCTGAAAAGTAATTTTAACCGTACTTACCAGTAACTTGAATTTCCTTCCATAGGCTAACATTGACTGGTTTCACTTGGAAATTCTTCTAAGTGTGGAGTTTTGGAACTTTAAAATATTCCTCTAAAATCAGCCGAAATACGAATTCCGATTTACTCACCTGTTATCAGGAGAGACCTCAGTGCTGCATCTTTCAGCCCAGTACTGATCCTCAAAAGTAATTTTAACCGTACTTACCAGTAACTTGAATTTCCTTCCATAGGATATCATTGTCTGCTTTTTGCTGAAAAAGTTTCTAAGTGTTGATTTTTGAAACATACAAATATTCCTCTAAAATCAGCCGAAATACAAATTCCGATTTACTCACCTGTTATCAGGAGAGACCTCAGTGCTGTATCTTTCAGCCCAGTACTGGTCCTGAAAAGTAATTTTAACCGTACTTACCAGTAACTTGAATTTCCTTCCATAGGCTAACATTGACTGGTTTCACTTGGAAATTCTTCTAAGTGTGGAGTTTTGGAACTTTAAAATATTCCTCTAAAATCAGCCGAAATACGAATTCCGATTTACTCACCTGTTATCAGGAGAGACCTCAGTGCTGCATCTTTTAGCCCAGCACTGACCCTGAAAAGTAATTTTAACCGTACTTACCAGTAACTTATATTTTCTTCCATAGGAATCCATTGTCTGGTTTTCAGCAGAAAAGTTTCAAAGTGTCGATTTTCACAAACTTTTCCTTCCATAGGATAACATTGGTGATTCTATGAGAAAAAGTTTCAGTGTCAACTTTTAAAATACAATAATATTCCTTAAAAATCACTAATGTAACCAAAACGCTTTTACTCAACTGTTTACAGGAGATGTCCCAGGACTGAATCTAGGATCCAGTCCTGTGGTTAGAAAAAGTAATCCATAAAGTAACTAATTGCATTTAACTAGAAATTCACATTGAGCTGAATGTTGCATTGTGTTTGAAAATGTGTTGCCCATTGCAACAACTGTAACTACTGTACTTAAAAGTCTATTGCCTATGTGCAAAGTATTTAAACTAAAGTAATTCATTCTGAGAAAGTATTTTTTGTAATGTATAATGTAATTACAATGTAATTTAAAAAATAAAATATGTAAAAAAATTGTTTCTAAAAATGTAGTAAATCAGTATGAAAAAAATAAATATAACAATTAATACATTTAAAAATTGTCATTTACAAAACCTTTGAAATTCACTGAAAAAACCGTAGGTTTCAGACATGTTATAGTTAGGAATTAGCATTTAAAAAACCTTTGAAATTCACTGAAAAAACCATAGGTTTCAGACACATTATAGTTAGAAATTAGCATTTAAAAAACCTTTGAAATTCACTGAAAGAACCATAGGTTTCAGGCACGTTATAGTTAGAAATTTGCATTTAAAAAACCTTAAAAAATCACTGAAAAAACCATAAGGTTTTAGGGACAGTTATAGTTAGTTGGACATTGCACTCGTACAAAACCCGTGAAATTCCCCCGTTATAGTTAGTTCAGGTAACTATAACTCGCGCCCCGCAATGCACTGCTGATGATGTCACATATTACATCACTCATGACATGGTCAGTGATATCACTGATGACATCACTGATGACATCTCAAATGACATCACTGATGACATCACTGATGACATCATCCATGTGAGAATTTAATGCATCTTCTCACACCCTAATATAAGTTTTGAAACACCCACTCTAAATTACAGACTGCCATTCTCAAAACCATACACACTCCAATACCAATAAGTACATACCCACTCACTGATTCTTAGGTCTACACACACACATCTACTCACTCACCCGTACAGTCACTCATACTTACAGTCACTCAGTACAGGACTATCATATGCACTCATACACCTATATAAACACTCACACAACGCAGCTCATCCATAGAGGTACTCACACACCTAGTCAGTCATGCAAATAATTAATCACACTCCAATTTACTCACCTATACAGTTATACACACCAGCTCACTTACTCATAAAAATACTAGCACATTCTTACGCTCCTATGCAATTACTGATGCAAGCACACACTAATCCATATAGCCACTCTCACAATCACACACTCTCACTTATAGCCATTTATATACTCCAACACACATATATACTGCCTTTCACATATGTAGTTACTCACACATGTACCACTGAGATATACATTCAATCACTAACACACCCATACACACACTCACCCACCCATACAGTCCATCACAGACGCACTCTTGAAACCATGCACCCAGTGAATCACCCACTCACACATCTATGCACAGAGTCACACTCACCCCACCCACACAAACACTGAGGCACCCATACAGATACTCAGAGAACCAATCCATAACCCATATAGACACTCATTTAGCTAGTCAGAAACCCATGCAGCTGCTTACACAACAACAGACAGACGGATACAGACATTCACACAGTTTAGTCACTCACCCATGCATCCAGTAAGATACGTTTAATCACTCACTTATAGACTCAGTCACGCACCTACTAAATCATCCATTCAGACACTTATACACCCACTCATTCTTCAATACGCCTTTCCCTATATATATTAAACATATTTAAACTTTACACAAACACACAGTCACTGGATGATGTCATCAGTGATGTCATCAGTGATGTCATTTGAGATGTCATCAGTGATGTCATCAGTGATGTCACTGACCATGTCATGAGTGATGTAATATGTGACGTCATCAGCAGTGCATTGCGGGGCGCGAGTTATAGTTACCTGAACTAACTATAACGGGGGAATTTCACGGGTTTTGTACGAGTGCAATGTCCAACTAACTATAACTGTCCCTAAAACCTTATGGTTTTTTCAGTGATTTTTTAAGGTTTTTTAAATGCAAATTTCTAACTATAACGTGCCTGAAACCTATGGTTTTTTCAGTGAATTTCAAAGGTTTTTTAAATGCTAATTTCTAACTATAACGTGTCTGAAACCTATGGTTTTTTCAGTGATTATATATATATGTATATATAGACAATACCCTTTCAAGCGTAGAGTGCCACATTAATTATGCAAAAGACGAATCAAGGAACTCTGGTTCAGAGGCGTAGCTAGACCTTTAACTGCCCATGGGGGTCCCTGTGTTAGCCACCCGCGGTGGCTGCATATGAGAGCAGAGGAGGGTGCTGGTGATTCCTGCTTTTGCCACCTCGCAGCGGCCGCAGGTAAGAGAGGGGAGAGACCACCTCCCCCCATTTGCTATGCCACTGCTCTGGTTAGTTGCCAAGTTTAGGTGGAAAGTAGCTTATTTATCTGGAGCATCCTACAACACCAGCGACAATCTGAATCTGCTCACCTCAAATGTCCGTTTTTCTAGCAGAGTTTTTAAGCATTAGGTTTAGCACTGTGCTACATTAGTGAATTGAGAGATTTTTTTTATTATGTATGTATAATTTATTTATATAATTGTTATGATGGACCTTTGTATTCTTATATACAAAAGAATGATACCCATTATCTCCGTTTCCATTTGGAAACTGATCATGGTGTATGTTGAACTGGCTGATAATAACTGTAATCAAATAATGGTCTCGTAGACAGTAAATAACCATTTAAAGTGACAGCAAAACGATGAATCAAGTGTACCAGTATTGCACTTTTGTAATGAGTTGGTTTAGATGGTTGTGTCCTTCACCAAACTCTGCTGTCTAAAATGCACTACGATGTGTTCAGGGTCAAATGAAAACAGCTGAATAATAAAAATAAAGAAAGAAAGATGCAAAAGTAACACTGCCTGGGTTTTTTCTTGTTTGAGATGGAAAAATGTGGTGAAATTGGCGGGCAAAAGACTTTCATCAAGTATATTGACACATGTTCCATTCTGATCCAGTTGATTCCTTTCATTAGGCCTTAGATATATTGCAATGCGCTCCTATTTTACTCGAGTACAGGGAAATCATGTCCCTCTGAATTGCAAGCTGCAAAACATTTTCAGATGTGTAACTGTAAGATTATCATCCCTTGGAGAGCTACAGAAATTGAATGATCAGAACTGAATTATGTCAACGAACGAATCATAAACAACTTAAACCAATCAAGATCATGGCTAACACATTTATTTTATTTCCCTTATGTGATAACATCCATCATTTTAATGGACCTCAGCTACTAGGGGGCTTATTTATGAGAGTCCTGTGTCACTTTTGCACCACATAAAGTGGTACATGCATGACGCAGGGCTGTCATAAAGATTTATGAAGCCGCGCAAAGCCATCCTGCGTGACTTTGAGTGGCCTAATAAATCATAAGTAAGGCGACGCACGCAAATCGCTGCATTTCCTTACTCTGCACCCGGGAGGCTTGCCATGGGCATCGAGGTGGGTTTTCCCATGAAACACCCATGGAATTTGATGCTGCCCCAGATTTACAAAGTGATGTAAACCTGAGGAAGCGTCAAATCCATTCGCCTCCCAAGGTGAGGCCTAACGAGGAGAAATATGCCGCATATTTTCCTCTCTCCGTGTCTGCTGCATTCTACAGCACACATAGAAAGAGGAAAGCGCCTCGTATGATTGTTTTTGTGCAGCAAGGTGCCACTTCCTGCACAAAAACAATCCTGCCTTCAACTGGTGCGATGGTGCCTATGTTGGCGTTAGGCTGCCAAAATGGCTCCGGCAGAAAGGATGGGAATGCACTGTATTGCTTAAATACAGTGCCTTCGTGCCCTTTCACTTTGGCATAAGGCAGCGAAGCAAGGTGCCTTGCTGCGCTGCCCTACGCCACATTGTCATTAATGAGGCCCAAGGTATATATTGCAGCTTCTTATTTTTCTCAAAGGCTCTTTTCCCCTTTAAAGCTGTTTTCATTAGAATCTTGCATGTTTATGTTCTAATTTTTTCTCAAAATGAAAGTCCTGTGTTATAAATACTATGTTATCTATGCTTTACAAAAAGAGCCAGAATACATGCTGGACCACACCACGCACTCTAAAATGAGGAATGTTTTATTTACACATGGTTCTCGCACAGCTTTCATCTCACTCTTTGCAATCTGTCATGGAAATTTAAAAAATGAGACCTGGTTCAACGTAGTCTTTTTCCACTCATACGTTTTATACTTTTATAGGAAGGTAAATATATTGCTGGTATGTGCAGAGTGAGTAGGTTAGAAGCATCCATCTCTACAAAAACTTTCACAAAAGAATGCACAAACATAAGAGGGCAGTCTTGTGAATTCAAGCAAAATCGCAAAGTATGCCCTAACTGACGAGACGCCATGGCTAAAGTTGTCTGACAATCATGTCAAGCGAGATGGGCAAAAATATCAATTTATTTAATACATTTTCTGATAGTGGTGACTAATCTCCGTGCACCACGCATTTGAACCACACTGTGCCACATTTTGAGTTCTCAGAGCTCTGCTTTTTAAACCAAACATGATTTAGCCAGCGTTTTCGGACAGAACTGATGATATAAAAGAATGTATGTATATCCCAATTGCCAAGCTTGCGAGTGGTACAAAAGATGAAGCGCATTTGTTTACTCGGCAGGACATTTGTAGTATTAATGGCAATTTAGAATAACTCGGGCAAGATGCATTTGGCCAAGTTCAACCGGAGCTATTATGCTTGGTACAAGGACATCCTAATCCGTTGTTTCTTTCAGCTTTATAAGGGAATATGTGTAGAAAATCCTGATTCCAGAGCATTATGTTAGCATTAGACCGATTTAGAGCTTATTATGAATTGCAATAGTCATGAACAATTTGGCACCAATGAGAACGATAATCTTCAGTACTTTAATATCTCGTCCTTGCACCACTACTTAGCAGCTGTGGTGCTTCCAGCTCCCCCAGATAGCAAGTGATCCAAGCAAAATGCTTAGAATCTTTCTCCACCTCCTCACTTGAGGCCCCTCCCCTATTAGGAGGTGACAGCATCGGGGGAAGGCACAACCACCTGTCATGCACAAGTATAACAAGGAGGGGCGCAGTGGTGGTCCAAAGGAGAAAGGGAGGGTCGTTAGTACTGGAATGAAGAAGGGATATCAGAGTACTGAAGCTCGCCCATGCTGAATCCATTTTGCAAACACTTTCACACAAGTCATAACTTGCAGCTCCAGAATGTAACCAAATAGTCCCAACCCTAAGAAACACATTTGGCCAAATGGTATTCTTAACACCTTCTGATAGAATCCAGTTACGATCTCTCCTTAGAGGCAGCCAAATGCAGGTACAGAACTTGCATTCAAGTTCAACCCTCTCAACTTTCAAATAAAGTTTTAAACAGTTCTGACTGCTGGAAGGAAAGTATTGAGAGGGTCATGCTCATTCAAGGAAACAAAAATACCATCAGGTGCCACTGTGGTACTATTGGAAGAAGACAAAGAAGAGAAAAATTCCTCAGGCAAAGCCAAAAAGGAATTGCAAGAATAGCCACCCTGAAATGCCTCTGGATCCTGGCCAGCACCCTGGAGAGTAATGGAAAGGTGCAGAGTTGGAGAACTGGCAATGGGTAAGTCAAAACCTCTTCTCCCAAGTCCTTTCCACCAAGAAAGGAGAGAGAAAGCAAGGAAAAAGTGTCTAAAACCATCATCAGCAGGTCCATCTGTACCATTCCTGACTTCTTTCAAATCTGCGCAAAAACACTGGAGACAAGAAGAAGTCTTGGGACAGAGGAAATACCCTGCTCAGATGGACAACCTGCAAACTGTCCTTAAACAAATTTGAAAGGAAGATTCTGCTCAATTCTTGAACAGAAAAGCTAGGGTGGCCTTAGGAAACAAGCTTGTGCATATTTCTTGAGGAAGTTTTTGTGACAATGTTGCCTATGATCCAAGATGGATTGTCTCTAATATATTCCTCAAACACACCTGCTGGCTTCTTTTGTGATGACAACTGAAGATGTAAGGAGGAGCACAATTCCCTGGCACCACTTCACCTACTCCAGAAGAGAATCTCCCCGTGGCACCAGAGCATTAATTCTGCCAGCACCTGGATTTGAGTAACCATGGAGGTGACAGTCCAGAGATCTCCGAGGCAAATAAGCCCATGGCAGATAGAGGAGCCTTGAAAAAAAGAAACACAGATGCAGATGCTCTAATGGTAGGCTGAGGGGAGAAAGCCACTAAGCCAACCACTCACCATATCTCCATGCATCTTCACCCATTCTCTGTCAAGAGCCAGGATTAAACTTTACTTTTGGCAAAAGAATGTCTCAAGGATAGTCCAGAACCACACAACAATGAATTCTAGATCAGACAGTCAAATGTGATTTGGAGTAACTGAATGGAAGGCTGTACTTACCCAGCAGCCAACACAATGTTGTCATATCTCTTACCACCCTGGCTACTGATGGATCATGGATGAGTTGATCGTTCAGGTACACATAGAGAAGAAACCCTGGGGTGTGAAGAACAGAAAATACCTAGAGCATTGTTGAACATACACTTGAGATGGCTTTTGGCCAGGTTACATCCATAAATTACAATAAGGCCCCAAAAGAGAGAACATCTGGAAGTGCTGATGGGAAAAGCATATTTGTGTCAACTTCATCAGACATATATACCTACTTGTTGAACACCGAAGAATGGGCAGCCAGGTTAGACAGCGTATGACTCAAAATCAGTGTACGAGGGATATCCAGGTCACCTTTAGTGAGACGTTATTGCTTCACCAAAAGTCTTTATACTGTCACAGTCTCTGGTCCTTTTTGTCTTGCAAATGCTTTACTAACCAAGACCCTGAAAGAGAGCACAATATAGAATTCCTGTAGCATAGTGCCTCTGGTTGTATTCTGGTCATCCTCTAAAATAAGTTCCAAGCTGTTTGCCAGGTACAAGAAAATGGCAGGGGTCTCTGTTCCCCTGAGGCATAGGTTCTGGATGTGTCTTGTCATCCACATCCTAATCTGAGGAAGGTCACAATGAAAAAGGAAGGAAAGACTAGATCAAAGGAAACCTCAAACAATGAAATTAAATAGACATCAACTACTAGAACTCTTCAAAGCCCCCACATGAGAATTGATGGTATCTTGTACCTGGGAGGCTAGTTCCTTGCTTCTGCCCCAGTCCATCATGAATGTCTTTGAAGGTAATGGGGTGGGAGATGTGGGCTTCTACTATCTTCCTCCTGTGGGGTGCATGGACAGGGTGTTACACAGCAGCAGGGTTCCTTTGCTCTACTGATGCCAAGAACCCAGTGATCCATCTTTGTTTCATTTTGCAGATCCTATCGACAGCTGAAGGGTTATCATTTGCCTCATTGACCAGAGCACGGTTTGGCAAGAGGCTGCTTACACTGTTTTGCATTCTGTTCCATTCTTTTAGGACAGGTGTTTTGATGATGGAACATCTTGTCTTACTAATATGCTTGTATTGTCAGGGGATATTTAGAATGGGAATATAGAAAGCCTTATATGATATATTATAATACATTCTATCATGGCTGCAACTGGTACCCCTATTAAAACCTTCCTGAGGAAACGTGATTATAATTATCTTCTGGTTTGGTATTCATAATGCAACCTATAGAAAAACAATTTTCTATGCATAGCAGTGCTTGAAGTTTCTGTCAATGACATGTATGTGGTGGACAGTCAAAATATCGATTTTTAAATATCGAAGCACAGTTATATCGAGTTTTAAATATCGTAGGGACAAAATATCGAAGTCAAGAATATCTACAACCAGAATATCGAAGTTAAGGTAAGAAATATCGATGTTGCGAATATCGATGTTAGTAATATCGATAGTTAAATTATCGATGTTAATAATATCGATATTTATATGAGTGTTATGTATTTTAGTATGTATTTAATATGTATGTGTTCTATATTTTTTGTTAAGTATTGTGCTGTTTTTTAAATATATGTATACATTTTTTAGAAATTAGTAATTTTTTTTAAAGTAAATTTTGCGTTTTAGTACCGTAGCGTGTTGTGGGTTTATAGGGGAATAGGGTGGGAAGTAATTTAATTATAGTAAATTAAATAATATTTTTTAGGAATTATTAATTTATTTTAATTAAATTTTGTGTTTTATTTCTGTAGCGGGTTGTGGGTTTATAGGGGAATAGGGTGGGAAGTAATTTAATTTTAATTAAGTAATTATTAATTTCTAATTATTATTAATAATTAATTTATTGTTAATTGATTATTAATTGGTAATTAATTATTATTAATTGATAATTATTTTATTTGTATTAATTTATTATTGGAGTGGGTTGTGTGTTTTTAGGGGAATATGGTGGTAAGTAAATTATTTGTAATTAAGTAATTAATCAAGAAAAATTGAGTATTAATAACTACATTTTTTGGTAATTAATTTTTAATTGGTTATTAATTTTTATTAAATATTATTTATTGGTATTGGTAATTAATTTTTTTGTTAATTAATTATTAATTGGTTATTAATTTGTATTAAATATTCTTTATTGGTATTGACAATTGTTTTATTTAATTATTAATTGCAAATTAATTTTTATTAATTGAATAATTGAAAATTAATTTAATTGTGTGAAATTGTATGTGGAGTGTGTTGTGTGTTTATTGGGGAATTGGGTGGGAAGTATTAAATATTATTAAAGTAATTATTATTTTTGATATATTTGTAGTTTTTTTTTCTTTTCTACATTTATTAATAAATCATTATTTAATTGCAATATTTATTTCATTTATAAGTATGTTATTTTTAACATCTACGTTGTCCAACGCTTTCCCTACTGTTGCACTCACTGGAGTGGGAATAGTAATTTTTACCCCTACGCTATCCAACCCTTTCCCTACTGTTGCACTCTCTGGAGTGGGAATAGTAATTTTTACCCCTACGCTATCCAGCGTTTTCCCTACTGTTGCACTCACTGGAGTGCGAATAGTAATTTTTACCCCTACGCTATCCAGCGCTTTCCCTACTGTTGCACTCTCTGCAGTGGGAATAGTAATTTTTACCCCTACGCTATCCAACGCTTTCCCTACTGTTGCACTCACTGGAGTGGGAATAGTAATTTTTACCCCTAAGCTATCCAGCGCTTTCCCTACTGTTGCACTCTCTGGAGTGGGAATAGTAATTTTTACCCCTACGCTATCCAACGCTTTCTCTACTGTTGCACAATGTGGAGTAAGTATATATATTAATTTATATGTATATGTTTAATTTATTTTAACATTTAGGTGTCGATTCTGATTTCGGCCGGAAAACATATTACCCGACACGGACCCGTCAATTTTTCCGACCAAACCGTACACTCGCCTCACAAATAGCTGAGTATGATGCAAAGCTTGAAAGTTACGACCGACTCGGCTAGAAAATATATTATACGTCCGAGTCAGCAGGAAAGGAGCCTGACGCGATAGACTCGTACGCCCAAAATTCGAGATAGCCAAGCGTCAACCCACAGACACGTACGCGAACGACTCCATGTAGCCAAGCATCAACACGACCCGACAGACTCGGACGCCAACGATGCCACATAGGCAAGCATCAACACAACACGACAGACTCGGACGCCAACGATGCCACATAGCCAAGCATCAACACGACACGACAGACTCGGACGCCAACTATGCCACATAGGCAAGCATCAACACGACACGACAGACTCGGACGCCAACGATGCCACATAGCCAAGCATCAACACGACACGACAGACTCGGACGCCAACGATGCCCTATAGGCAAGCATTGACACGACAGACTCGGACGCCAACGATGCCACATAGGCAAGCATCAACACGACACGACCGACTCGGATGCCAACGATGCCACATAGTCAAGCATCAACACGACACGACAGACTCGGACGCCAACGATGCCACATAGCCAAACATCAACACAACACGACGGGCCTGATTCACAGAACTAACTTACGTCAAAAACGTAAACGTAAAGTTAGTACTTTTTAGGTATTCACAGAATACACTTACTAATTTTGGTATTCACAGAATGAACTTACTCATTTCGGTATTCACAGAAGTTAGTAGTCCTAAAGTTAGGACTACTAACTTCTGTGAATACCAAAATGAGTAAGTTCATTCTGTGAATACCAAAATGAGTTAGTGTATTCTGTGAATACCTAAAAAGTACTAACTTTACGTTTACGTTTACGTTTTTGACGTAAGTTAGTTCTGTGAATCAGGCCCGACAGACTCGGACGCCAACGATGCCACATAGCAAAGCATCAACACGACACGACAGACTCGGACGCCAACGATGCCACATAGGCAAGCATCAACACGACACGACAGACTGGGACGCCATCGATGCCACATAGGCAAGCATCAACACGACACGACAGACTTGGACGCCAACGATTCCACATAGGCAAGCATCAACACGACACGACAGACTCGGACGCCAACGATGCCACATAGGCAAGCATCAACACGACACGACAGACTCGGATGCCAACGATGCAACATAGCCAAGCATCAACATGACACGACAGACTCGGACGCCACCGATGCCACATAGGCAAGCATCAACATGACATGACAGACTCGGACGCCAACGATGCCACATAGGCAAGCATCAACACGACACGACAGACTCGGACGCCAACGATGCCACATAGGCAAGCATCAACATGACACGACAGACTCGGACGCCAACGATGCCACATAGCCAAGCATCAACACGACACGACAGACTCGGACGCCAACGATGCCACATAGGCAAGCATCAACACGACACGACAGACTCGGACGCCAACGATGCCACATAGCCAAGCATCAACACGACACGACAGACCCGGACGCCAACGATGCCACATAGGCAAGCATCGACACGACAGACTCGGACACCATCGATGCCACATAGGCAAGCATCAACACGACATGACAGACTCGGACGCCAACGATGCCACATAGGCATGCATCAACACGACACGACAGACTCGGACGCCAACGATGCCACATAGCCAAGCATCAACACGACACGACAGACTCGGACGCCAACGATGCCACATAGGCAAGCATCAACACGACACGACAGACTCGGACGCCAACAATGCCACATAGCCCAGTATGAATGGAACAGACTCGTCCAAAACAATTTACACAAGAACAAGCATCAAGTGCTGTCAAAACGACTTACAAAATGAAAAGAAAAAAAAACCATGGAAACAGAAAGAAGACTACCAAAAAACGCATTGTCATCTCCAAAAAAACACATTTTCAAATAACAAGACACACCCACAACACAACCAATATAAAGGGAGCCAAAAGTTCCCAACACCATTTGCAACTTCGACAGACATGCAAGCACACCACACCACTAGACAGACAACTCATCTAGCTACCACAAACACACACATCCCATCCACCAAACAACATCCACACAACTAGCACCAAAGAAACACACCTCCACTCACACACACTCACCCTCACCCTCACCTTCACACACACACACATCTCCACCAACACCCATCACCATGCCCCCAAAGAATAATCCACAGTTCTTAGCTGCTGAGTTGGAAGTGATAGATGAAATCATCCGAGTTGAGCCACAGTTATTTGGCAGCTTGGCCCAACAGACCTCCCAGTCCCAGAGAACCAAGATGTGGGAGAGGATTGTTAACAAGGTGAATGCCCATTCACCTACCCTGCGCACAAAGGAGGATATCTGGAACCGGTATTATGACGTTCGCAGGAGGGTAAAGAGGCTTATTGCCAGAGAACATGCCCTGAGCACCAAGACTGGCGGTGGACGTCATAAACCGGTGCATTTCACCACCTGGGAGGTGAAGGTGCGGGACCTCCTCCCACAGGAGGCCATAACTGGACTAGCTGGAATCCCTGAACCTGGTGAGTACATGTACAAATTGTCTAAATTCACCCCAAATACATAGCCACAGACACCACAGCAACACATCTTTATGTAACTATGTACACACTGCAATGGAACCCTGGAACATGCTGGCCCATTTGTCCTGGGTGGGAGGAGGAGTGGAAGCAATGACTACTGCCACCAGCACACACCAGTCCCCCCCAGTCCCACAAGAACACATCTGTCACTATGCTGTCCCTGAGAGTGAATGCAAATGCCCTGTCAAGATGGTTGACACTGGCCACGGTGTGGGGAACACAAGGCCCTGTAGGCAGTCCTGTACAGCATGACTGCAGGCACCACTGTCAGACATCTTGAATGTAACTTTGTACACACTGTCATGGAACCCTGGAACATGCTGGCCCATTTGTCCTGGGTGGGAGGAGGAGTGGAAGCAATGACTACTGCCACCAGCACACACTAGTCCCCCCCCAGTCCCACAAGAACACATCTGTCACTATGCTGTCCCTGAGAGTGAATGCAAATGCCCTGTCCAGATGGCTATACAGGGCCATCCTGTACGAAATCTGGAAATATCTACTGCCAGTTCTTGTCCTACTCACACAACTACAGACCATAACCTTAACTGAACATTACACACACTGACAGGTATAGATCAGTCACATGTGCCCTCAATGTGCATGCTACTAATGTGGGTGGAGGACAGGACACACTCTAAGTAGCTGTCACACCACATAACACAAAACACACACAGATAAACACACATCCGGGACAATGCCCACGGACAGTAGATGTGAGGTGTAATGCAAGATGGCTGACACTCTTGCGTTGTGTCATGTGCACAAGGCATTGTTGTGTGCAGCATTATAATTCAACATCAGTCAGCGGTCTCAGCATCCTTCAAAAATACCACCCTCACTGTCATTGCTCCTCTGACACTGATGAGTAAGCTGGTCTGTTAGCCATTGGAAAGTGGGGTAGAAGTCAACACAGCCTAACTCAAGCACTAAACACACTGTACCTCACAGCTCTGACCATGAAAAGGCAAAAGACCATCCCTGGGAAAGATCTCTCTGTCCATGGAGAACAAGTAGAATGTACATGAAGTGATCATGTGCAAAAGTATGCAGCTACAAAATGCACCACATCAAGATATACACATGTGTGCAAAGTGATGAAAAATATCTACATAAATATGACTACTCACATTGCATATGTTCACAAACAATGCCAAAAATACACACGCATAACAACAACCATGTTGGGACATAGCAGAACAGCACAATGCGAAACATCACACAAACTTGCTGTAGGCTCTGCGCAGGAGTGCAAACTTATACTATTCACCATTACAAGTCTAGTGTGGGCAACATTAGGGAATGTCAGATCATACCATTATCGCATAATACAACTACTCATGTCAGTTACTTCCCTACTGCATGCCAATGTAATGAGCTGTGTTATAAGGACTGCCATGTAACAATGCATTTGTCATAAGAAACGCGTTGCTATTGCATACGAGGTTACACATGTGATGTCATTGATTGTTCATATCAACACATACATCCAAGCAAAATCATCTAATGATGACACATATTCAGGAGAGTGAGTTTGCATGTCACCCCAGCAATGTAACTGTGAGAAACTCCACAAAGGCAAGCACAGATGCACAATTCCTGCCAAACATAAGATTAGTTACAGTATACATGTCATAGTGAAAACACTGATGTGTGAAATAACACCACACCTGGCTCATGCACAGTGTGACACTTGCCAAAAAATGAATACGAACAGTCAAGGATAACAATACATGTACATTGATGCACAGAGCTGGACATGCATAGCAAACCACATGTTTCCAAAATAACAATGTCCGATTACAAAATATCTCAGTGTCTGTGACGATTGATGAGTAGAAATAAGAAGGCAACGCAACATTATCCACAACATCCTCACATTAGGCTGTGCATGACAACATTACATCTGAAAATACACAACTAACATTGTGTCTCTCTACTACCCACAGGCACTCCAGAACAGAGGGCATCATCTGGAGAAGATTCAGAGTCCACCAGCAGCTCCAGCACAACGTCGGACACTGAGACCTCCAGTGTGGATGACTCTCACACCTCCTCGGGCGATGGGAACCAACCTGGCACCTCCAGTGTGGGTCAGCATGCAGCACCAGTACGATCAGCAGCCCCAGCGACCACTCCTGCAACGTCCATTAACATCCAGACGCCCCGGATCGCCACGGACACACCCAGACAACAAAACCCTGGGAGCACAGCAAGACAGCCCAATCTGGATTTGGCAGGAAATACCAGCCCTGTCAACAATGAAGGAGGACAGGAGCTGTCAGTGCGTGCTACGCCAGGCAATGTCCGTGCGGGTAGGGAAAGGAGTGGTGTAAGGGTGCATGGTGGGAGGACACGTTCCACAGCTGGTGTCGGACAACAAGCTGACCCCGAGTTACAACGCATTTTTGAAGTATATCGCGAATGCATCAGAGACTTTGGCCAGGTTGTCGGGATCCTCAGGGACATAAAACATCAGCAGGCTGCACATTTCAACCGGATGGACAACCATATGGACCGTGTGGACCAACACATGGACCGTATGGACCAACACATGGACCGTATGGAGTCCAACTGGTCGAAAATAGACAATCTCACGGCGGTGCATAGGGACATACTTACATGCCTACGCCAGATAACCACCAACATTACCCCACCTCCCCGTGTGCACTCCACACCTGTTGCCTCTACATCGGCAACTGCCACAGGAAGGGATCAGGAGTCTGGCGTAGAGTCCCCTCCGCTGTTGCAGCCTGATACTGAGGGTCCACCCACAACAAAGAAGAGGAGGGGCCGTCCAAGGAAGGATGGCAAGTGAGAGACTGATGGACATGCATCCCCCGGAACCAAAGAAATGCTCTGGATATCCTCCATTGTGTGCAAAACATTCACTTTGTTGACAGTCCCTGGACTCTCCCACATGGGATGGAGCATGTAAGTTGGACTAAATGCCAAATGGACTGTGGATTTCGCTCAGAAGGATTTTCATCTGACAACACTTCCAACTCCTCTATGAACTGTGGATAATAAATTTGGGAATGCAATCACCTTTACCTGTTAGATTTTGTCACATGCACATTAATAAATTCATATTCACACAATCCCTGTGTCATCTGTGAATTGTACACTGTACCCACTTATTAGCTCATGATCTGTATCACCTGGCACTGTCTCACACTGAGGTGCATGAGTTCTGTGGTAGTGATTCTTCTCATACAGAAGTATGCACAGCAAAATAGGCCGTTGTCGAAGGATGGCTGGACATAAGTTGCACATCAGAACACACAATCCAATGACCTACTACCTCTGGTGTCTCATCATCTCTACAAAATATATGCAGAAGACACCCAATGATTCTACCACCCAGTAGCCAGCACCAACAAAATCTCCGAAGGAAGGTAGCAATGCACACATTCACGCTCACTCACCCATGCTTGTCCACCAAATCAGGAATCAGAGTGTGTGTAATGTTCAATAATTCACGTGTGAGAAAAAACAATCTCTGACTGTTGTCGTACAATGCAGCCTACGAGCTAGCCCCAGCAGCAGTAAACATGATTCTCAAACAACCTACAATTCCATATTCAAACATAATAGTACAGGTGAAATGTGTTTACAACCTCAGTGTGGAAAGCACCACCCTCCCTGTGATGGTGACAGATTCTACAACCCATTGAAGAACTCTGTGGCAATACGGGTCAACCGCTCACCTCAGACAGTAGGAGTACTGGTCACAGCATATGCACAGCAAAGCGCTGGTGCGTATACGTAGATCTTCCATCTGTGTAGATTATTGCCCTGTGCGTCAATGTAATGCAAGTATTCCACTTATGTGTAACAAAGTGTAGCAGTTCATGGCGAAACTATCCATGCTGACTAGTTCTACCATTACAGAGAGTCCTGTTTTTCAACCTTGTGGCGCAGCGCTTCAACAGTACCAAAATGATCTCATGTGGACTCAAAGGCATCTTGCACTACAATCACAGAAATAATGTGTGCTAAAATGTCACACACAAAGCTATTATGTCAGCTTGGCTCTGGTAACTTTAGCATAATACAGCATGATCCTAGGGACCAGCTTACAATTCATCTACCGCCTCATGAAGAAATGTCACATGACACATACCAGAGATAGCCACGCAAGGTCAGCACAACACACATAGCACATGCAACATTAAACATTGCACACACTGTTGTCAAATAAAAACCATTGAACCGCACAAACAAAGACCATTGTCTAATGAAATGAACACCATGGCAGAAAAACATGATATGAACGGTTGTAGCATGTTTTTGCTACAGAGAAGGCAAACATCAATGTGTGTAACAGGTTTATTACACAGGCAGAAGCTCTGCTCAACACAAAACAAACTGATGACAGTTCCAAGTATCCAAATAAAACAAAGAAAAGACAAATCTGACCAAATAGATTGGCTATCAGAGAGTAGTGGTCCAAATTGAAAATCCATTATGGAACAGCGTTGTGTGTGCCCACACAACAGCCAAAGGAGCCTGTGAAGGAGAGACATAGTACAGTCTTAAATACAACTTGCCATGAGGACATATCCAATCATTGACTCTCTATTGTCCATTGTAAATTCTGACCAATTGCTAGGAGTGAATACAACAATGTAGTGGAGACCATCATAACTTAACATACACTGGACAACGTCAATGAGCCTGTAAATTAGCTGAGCCACACACATATCACAACATATTGTCCTACATACACACATCATGCTTAGGAAAGGCATCATCAGACATATGTGCATACTTACACTCAAGCAAAGAAGTTGTCAATGAGCTGTCTCCTGACATCCACCTCCTCTTCCTCCTCCTCCTCACTGGCAACGTTCCCCAGGCCTGGATCCTCCCATGAGGGAGGACGTTGGTCCCTGTCATCCTGAATGAGCGGTAGCTTATTCCTCACAGCCTTGTTGTGAAGCATGCAGCACACTATAATGATTTTGCACTACTTCTCTGGGGAATATTGAAGGGCACCTCCTGTCCGGTCAAGGCAGCAGAATCTGGTCTTCAGCAGCCCAAATGTGCGCTCAATCACACGCCTGGTCCGCCCATGTGCCCCGTTGTAACGGACATCAGCAGGTGTGACCGGGTTCCTGAGTGGTGTCAGCAACCAGGGCATGTTTGGGTATCCAGAGTCTCTTAAAATGATCAAATATGAAGGATCAGTTGAGCAACAACAGGGTACAACCTGACAAGCAATGATCACACAACTGACACTGACAACATGACTCACCAACAAGCCAGGCACGCTCATTCATGAACTGGTTCATCAGCTGGGGGATCCGACTCATCCTCATTATGTATGCGTCGTGTGCAGATCCCGGAAAACGCACACATACATGGGAGATGATCTGGTCCGCCAGACATACCACAAGGGCATTGATTGAAGGAAAAAGTTTACGATTCCTGTAAACCTGTTCATGGGCTCGTGGTGCAACCAAACCCACATGTGTCCCATCAATTGATCCAATCACATGTGGCATGTGTCCCAGGGCATAAAAGTCATCCTTAATGGCACGGAACTGTGGCGGTGTGGGGAAATGTATGTACAGGTCGAGGAACCTCAACATGGCCTCACACACATCCCGGAGCACTCGACTGAACATCGTCTGGGACATCCCACCAGCATCAGACACAGTAAACTGGAACGAACCGGTGGCAAAAAAATGTAGTGCCGCCATCACCTTCACCTTGGGGGTCAGGGCAAAGGGATATGTGCGTCCAGGTAGCAAGTGTGGTGACATCTGGTCTGTCAATTCCAAAATTAATGCCCTTGTGAACCTGTATTTCCTCATGCACTCCCGCTCCACCATGGTTTCAAGATCCGGGAAGGGTCTGTGGACATTTGGTGCCCTGAGGAACACATGCCAAAGTATGTACACATATTACTATATGATTTAAACTTCAAGTAATACAGTATCAACAGATTGCGTGGCACTTACAATGATGACACAGTGAAGTCAGATGTCTGAGGTTGACCTAATCCAGAAATTACAGCAATGTGAGCATGAACATACACACAATTATTTCATGTATTATCAAATACTCCTGTGTAGTACTGTGACTACTCACTGTTCTCTGACACTCTCCATGTGATCAATTGTAACATGCACACAATTAAGTATCAGCCATAGATTCTTAGGTCAAATAGCACATGCATTGAATGTACACAGACATGGACAAGGTATTACGACTGGGCAACAACACTACATACAGACAGCTTGTCACCATGCACAACACTGTCATGGTCTGGACATTGTCATGATGTGATGTATGACCTACACAACACAATGATCCCCTGGGACAGTGGCCAAGCATAGGAGGATGATCTGTGAAGTGGTCACTCACACTAGTCATGTCCCTCACAAACACTGCTATAGTTGCACTGTAAGCTAGAATAATAATGTGAGTAGTCTTGTCTATTGTGTCTGTCCCATTTGACATGTGCAGAACTGCATCCACACAGGGCATACAGCATGCCATTATTCATACATACATTGTCTGAGTTGATGAGTGGGCATTGCATGCACACGTCTGCCACCTCCTGACCGAGCAGGACTGACAGATTGCATGCTTGATTCAATGCTGTTCGACGCGTGTGAGTTTTCAATACACGCGTCTGACACCTCCTGACCGAGCCGGACTGACCGATTGCATGCTAGATTCAATGCTGTTCGACGCATGTGAGTTTTCAATACATGCGTCTGACACCTCCTGACCTAGCCGGACTGACCGATTGCATGCTAGATTCAATGCTGTTCGACGCGTGTGAGTTTTCAATACACGCGTCTGACACCTCCTGACCAAGCCGGACTGACCGATTGCATGCTAGATTCAATGCTGTTCGACGCGTGTGAGTTTTCAATACACGCGTCTGACACCTCCTGACCGAGCCGGACTGACCGATTGCATGCTAGATTCAATGCTGTTCGACGCGTGTGAGTTTTCAATACACGCGTCTGACACATCCTGACCGAGCCGGACTGACCGATTGCATTCTAGATTCAATGCTGTTCGACGCGTGTGAGTTTTCAATACACACGTCTGACACCTCCTGACCGAGCCGGACTGACCGATTGCATGCTAGATTCAATGCTGTTCGACGCGTGTGAGTTTTCAATACACGCGTCTGACACATCTTGACCGAGCCGGACGCACTGGTTGCCTGTTGGTCGTCATGGTGACAGACGCGCATTTTGCATCGTGCACGATTCGCGTAGGGTACGATTCGGTTAACGTTTAGTACAAATGTATCAAAATCTAAACTGTCATGATGCAGGTATTTTGAAAGTTGCGGTAGGCGTGTCCGATGCGTCCCATCTCATGGATTGGACTAATTCATAGGATGCGAACGAGTCGGACCTATCGCTTTGTACGCATGGGACCGATTCTGCCTCTGCAGCACAAATATAAGGCTGTGTCTTGCCCTGAGAGCTCATTTGCCTGCACTGAATGCTCCATATAGACATCTCTGCTACCACTGCTGCTGTCTCTGTATCCTCTGGCTCCAAGGATGGCACGTACTGTGGAGAGGGCCCCAGCCTTCACAGAGGAGGAAAACCAGGCCCTGCTGGACAGCCTCCTACCACAGTACAGCAAGCTGTATGGGAAACCAGGGGAGCAGGTGAGTGTGCAGTCCACATCCTCTCTCATTGTGCATCTTGTCTGACTAGCACTAATGGCATTGTGTGAAGCATTGGCTAGCATGTTCACTCAGTAGTTGTCACACGCAAAGTGTGCAGGTACCTGCACTGAACAGGTACTGTGCTGTGAGAGTGCATTTAGAGACGGTCATACTACCCAGGCAAGTGTCCATCCACATAGTTGCACTACCTGTGTACATCAGATGCCCTCGTGAACAGCACATGTTTATCAAACTGTGTGATGCACAAACATGTTGTATGTGTGTTAATGGCCCTTTAACTTTGTCATCCTCACAGGTTGATGCCCATCAGAAACAGGAGATCTGGCTGACCATTGCCAGGGCAGTTCGATCTGTGGGGGTCCACAGGTGTCGCATCCGCAGCTGCCAGAAGAGGTGGCAGGACCTACGTGGCTGGAGCAGACGCATTGCTAGAGTCCTGCTGAAGCTGTCGCCTCCTCGCAGTAGGGGCGGACACCAGACCCTGACCCCCCACATGCGCCGGATTCTGCCAGTGGTCTTCCCTGACCTGGATGGGCTGTTAAAGGCCGGACAGCAGCAAGGAGGGGGTAAGTGCATGCCTTGTCTGTGAACTGTGTCTAACATGATCTTTGCATTCCTTCAGCCTGGTTACGCTACCACAGTTTGTCTGTCAGCTTGAACTAGAATCATGTCCATTATTTCTGTAATGGCCCTTCCTCATCTGATACACAGGTGTGTCCCTTTCAGTCAGTGACATGTCTCACGGGGGGCCTGCTGTTGTCCAAGGTTGATGTGGGTGACCGCATCTGCTACTGTCAGTATGTATTGGCCTTCATGAGTGTGGAATTTATTGACATGTATCTGCACATTGACAAATATGTGACATGCACTCTGTGTGGGCCATACAAACGTGTCCTAGTTGATGCTCTGCCTCGCCATATGTGTCTGGGGTGTTACCCACACACACATGCAGCATGTGTGACAATGTTGTGATCTCTGAAGTATGTCCAACATGTGTGTCACACATGCATGGACACATGCCTACTGTTCGGGCTAATCCCATGTTGCACATGGACCAGGTCAGGTATGTCTACTCTGGACATGGTGTACACTCAGTTTTCCGAATCATGTGTGTCAAAGTTAATTGAATGCATTGTGCAATGTGCAATCAGGTGTCAGCCTCTGTCTCATTGTGTAGTGGGCTAGCCTTTTAGACTCCTGGGGTGTCAATTATATTTTTGGTGGTCAGACAGCTGACATGTGGCTGTTGGATCTTCACGATGGGGTCAAACATCGGTGTGTAATCACTTGACTGTGCCTGATGGTGTTTCCAAAATTTAAGTGCGGGCACCTATACTTCATTGTCATCAGACTGTGATGTGCTCATGTTGCCAGACTTGTGCTTGCTGTCACTGTACTGTGGCATATGTTGGAAGTGGGATCATCATTTGCCTTAACATGTGGGTAGCAGTGAGGTTACATGTGCACTTGACAGATGCAGGGCTTATATTCCCCACAACTACATGATTGAAATACAGTGCAGACTGTTTGTTTTGTGATGCACTGCCCCAGTGACAGAAGGCAGCAATGACTGATTACCCAGACTGCCCTGTAGCATGTTGTTTAATTTGCTCTAGTGTATCCTGCAGTGCTGGAAGTTGTCCTGCATGCACTCAATTGTGGCATCGTCCAGCAAAACATGAGCACATCATGGTGTGTGGTGAAGGAAGCATATACATATTACTGACTATTACTTTGGCCATCCCTTTACCTGACACATGTACAAACTCAGTGGCAGGAGATGGTATATGTGTGTACTGACACATTTCCATCACAAATCCTGCCATTCAGGCAACTGTCTATGTGGTGCATGTGTGCACAAATGAGTCGTGTCTGGCTACATGCACCAGACTGATGTCTCCATGGACATGTAGGATATGAGGGGCATGGTTTGCTGGCAGACTGACATGTGTGTTTTGCAAATATTTGTCTGCACTTAAGAGTATTTACTGCAAATGATGCACAAACGTGCGCTGTCATGTGCTGTTCTGACTGTGATGTGTGATGTCTATACAGGTGACTGATGTTTCTCTGTTTACCATGTTGATTTGCAGTTACATCTACGGACACTGGAGGAGACAGCTCCACGGACCATGAGGAGCCAGAGCGCCAGACAGGGTCCGCTGCGGAGGATTCGGAGGGACCCAGTGGAACGGAGGGTGAGGGGGGCCACACTGAGGAGACCTTGGCTATGTCCACCTCGGCTGAGGAACACGCCAGCTTCAGTGATGACTCCCTTGTGGAGGCGGGTGCCAGCAGCCCCCAGACAACACCTAGCAGGTCTGGCCCCGCCACCACCACCATCTCCACCCTCCCTTCTGCTCCCATTCCAGATGTCTGTGGAGGCTCCCGTGTAAGGGAGCATGTCTCCTTCGTGCCAGGCACCGCACCCCCTGTCTCCCCTGCTGCCCTGAGTGTGGAGTCTGTGGACTTACTGAAGCAGCTCCATGTAGGTCAGACAGCGATGCTGAGTGTCCTCCATTCCCACACCAGTCTGTTGAAACAACTGGTGTCCTTCATGGAGGGCATCTCATCAAGCATGTCTGCCCTACATTGGACCATTCAGGCCATGGCCTCCACACAGACAGCAGCAGTGTCCCTCCTCCAACAGGCCCTCACCCCTGCTACCTCTGCCACATCCACAGTCACCACTCCCCTGCCTGTCCAACAGACACACACACCCGCACATGCACGCACCACATCAGGCAATGGCACCACACAGACACGCAAGCCAAAGTCTCGATTCACAAGCACGCACACTCCGGGGACTTATGGCACACACACAGGGGATGGGTCACAGACACACATACAGGCATCCACAAGCACTCCGCATTCCTCAGATGCCTCTCCCTCCAAAACACCTTCCCTTGCCTCACCTACTGCCCCCACTTCCAAGCAGCTCTTCCTCTGTGACCTTGGCCTCTTCCCCACAGAACCATCTGCTCCAACTTACAGGGGGAAGAGGAAGTCAGCACGCACAGAGGGGAGTTCCCCTGCAAAACGGACACCCTCCCCCAGGCACATGGACACTGAGGCCCCCACCCACAAGTCTCCCCGGACCAGGAAGGGTAAGACACCACCAAAGGCACAGCCTTCCACCTCACACTCTCCATCCTGCAGCACCCCGGACGCAAATACACAGGTCCTACGGCCATTCTGTTGTAATCTAGAGATGTCAGGCTAGAGATGTTAGAACCTTATTATGTCATGGAATGTAGTGATGCATGATGCTTCATGGATCACTCATTCCAGAGCTGGACATCGTGCTGGACAGTTGGTGCTGTATCGCTATGCTGAATCCTGAATAAACCCTCTATCACAGCCTTGGTGGGAACCTCTTAATTTAACACTGGCGACGAGGAGCTTTTGCCTGATTGGGGACAGGCAGCTTTCAGCACCGATTCCCCTACCTATTGGACTTTAACACTTAGGACCTTGCTATCCGCTATTCATGGACTTTTGAATAATGAGGCCGTGATATCATCGACACTGGGAGGAAAACTGTGAGTGACTTTTGTTTCTGTCTACTTTTGTGCGTCTTGGACGGGCCGGAGGCTGTTTTAAGGGTCACGCGAAACTCACCTGCTCAACTGCCACGTCGCGAGCGGTGTTCTCTCGCGCTTAGCCTCCATTCTTCCCCAGTGTTCTTCTGCAACGCATCTTGAAACGCACGCCACACGCCGCTCTCCTACACGTATTCACGCATTAATTACGCAGCGTTCGACGTTCGGCCATTTTGATCAGTTTCATTGATGTTGGAACGCAGTTTGGAACGCACGCTACGTTACGAGGAAAAAAAAATAGAAAAAACGGACAACTTTATTCCTCGTCAGTCAACAAGCACTCAGAATTAACACACGCTGTATTTCACCGTTGAGGCTCACCTTGTCACTTAGAATAGCACAATTTCTGACTGAGCGCCACAAAATTTTTGTATACAGTGAGAATGAACTTGCATAACTTTTCTTTAATTCTGCTTCAAGTACAACAGTGTTTTGTTTTGCATCTCCTTGAACTGCGAACGATTTTTTTTTTTTTTCTACAGTGATTAGGACTGTCAAGTCTGGATTTTTTTACTGTTGACATTTCAATTTTCATTATTTTTCACTATGTTCTTATTTTAATGTTCAATTGACTACCTATTCATCAAAGTAGTACCATGGCTACCACAACAAGTATGTCCCAGCCCCCAGCTTTCTTATCAGAGAAGGGTGAACCTATTCTTCCCTGGAAGAGATGGAGAAATTTATTTGATTCCTACATTGTAGCGATTGGTGAGGAGAAATTCTCAGCATTTAGGAAACAAGCAATTCTTCTACACAACTTAGGTGTGGAGGGAAGAAATATTTATGATAGGATGGACCTCATTCCAGTTGGTAATGGAGATGGAGAACCAGCTGATGTTTACGAGATGTCCATGACTATGCTAGAGAAGTACTTTGGTCCCCGCATTAACATTGTTTTAGAGAGGCACAAGTGCTTTACTAGGATTCAAGGTCCAGCTGAACGGGTAGGAAGTTATGTTGCTTCTCTTAAGACTTTGGCAAGGACTTGTGAGTTTGGCAAACTGTCTGACTCCACTTCTACTTGGGTGAAAGAGATGAGGAGGAATCATGAAGATAAGAAGGAGGGGCAAGGTGATGTTCATGCTCTGACAGATGGGGACTTTTTGGAAAGTTTTGACAATGTGGCCAAAGTCACTCCGGTGGAAAAGAACAGAATTTCAGAAAGGGATACGCGCATGCGTGGTCCTCTCAAAGGTTTGCCAGTAAGAACAGATCTTGAACGTCGTCCAAATGCCACTACTGCTACTAGTGGTAATGCCAGCGACAAAGTCTTTGGGGAATTTCCTAAACCTAAATGTTTTAGGTGTGGAAGTTTCTCACACTTCTCAAACTATCCTCATTGTTATGCCAGGGAATCGGTATGCAACAAATGTGGTGTCAAGGGGCATTATGCCCGAGTTTGCAAGTCATCTACCAAAACTCGCAACCCAGAGAAAGGTACTGAGGTTGTGCGTACTGTAGTTCTGAGCATCAATGATAATGAAGGTGAAGTTGATGCGGGAAAAATAGCGATGCCTGAGTGCAACATCTTAGTAGATGGTCATGACTTTGTTGTTCTCGCTGACTCTGGTTCCCCGTTCACCATGATCGGCAACAAGCAATGGGATGAGGTTGTGGGTTTGGACAGTATGACATTGTCACCACCTGACATAAATCCTGTTAGCTATGGTGGTGCAAGAATTAAGGTTCTTGGATACGTGGAGGCTTGTATTCAATTTAAAAACAGAAACACAATTGGTAAGGTCTATGTAGCTGAGAGAGGAGACAATCTGTTGGGATGGAGACACCAACGTGATTTAGGTATCATGCTCAATCCCAGTGCAAGAGATCCCAGAGATCAAGTCATGCTGGTGGACTGTGAAGATCAAGGTTGTGAGTACTTCAAAAGATTTCCAGAAGTCTTTACGGATAGCTTGGGCTGCCTTAAAGGTTTCGAGCACCGAATTGTTCTCAAAGAAAGAGCTGTACCTTGTGTGCATAAAGTTAGAAAAGTGCCCAATATGATGATGGGACCATTAGAGGCTGAACTCAAGAGACTGTTAAGTTTGGGAGTTATTGAAGAAATAGAAGCCTCAGAATGGTTGGCCCCCATCGTTTTGGCCCCAAAAGATGGTGGTGCTAGCGTTAGAATGTGTGTTGACTTGAGGGGTCTAAACGAATGGATTTGGTTAGATCGCCAACCTCTGCCCAACATTTCTGAGTCCCTCAGCACACTTAAGGGAGCCCGAGTTTTTAGTGTGTTGGATTTATCATCTGCATATCACCAAATTCTCTTGCACAAAGACTCGAGGCATCTTACATCGTTCGTGACACCTCTGGGGGCCTACCGCTTCCTGAGAATGCCTTTCGGGTTAGCATCAGCAGCGGCGTGTTTCCAGAGGGTCATGAAAATAGTCTTGGAGAACGTGCCCAACATTATGTTCTTCCAGGACGACATTTTGGTGTATGGTAAAAGTGAGGCAGAACATGGTAAGACGCTAACTTGTGTTTTGGAGAAGTTAAAGGAAAAAGGACTGACTGTAAAGAAGGAAAAATGTTGCATTGGGTTGGAATCGGTTACATATTTGGGACATGTGATCTCTGGGGAAGGGATTCAACCCAAGTTAGAACTTGCAGAAAGTATTATGAAAGCCCCTACACCTAAAGATAAGGAACAAGTGAGATCATTTTTAGGGCTTGCTGAGTTCTATTCCAAATTTGTGCAAGGATTTGCCTGTGTGACTGAACCTATCAGAGCTCTGCTTAAGAAGGGTACACATTTTCTGTGGTCTGATGATTGCCAAAAAGCATTTGATAAAATTAAGTCTGAAATTGAGAAAATGCCTACATTGGGGCATTTTGACGTCAACCGGAAGACTGTGTTAACTACGGATGCCAGTCTCAAGGGGTTGGGGGTGGTACTCTCCCAGGTTGTGGATGGAGAAGAAAGGGCAGTTGCGTTTGCCTCTAGAGCCCTTAGGGATGCAGAAGTAAATTACTCGTGTATTGAGAGGGAAGCTCTGAGTGTGTTTTGGGCTGTACAGCATTTTAAATTTTATCTTTGGGGTATTCCTTTTTTAGTTAAGACGGATCATCGCCCTTTGGTTCAAATCTTTTCGTGTCGCCACAGTGAACATATCACACCCAGACTTAAGCGTTGGAGTGAGGGTCTTCAGGAATATAATTTTCGTGTACAGTACATACCTGGCTCTAGTAACAAGTCTGCTGATTGTCTCTCTCGGTTACCTATTGAGAATGAACATAGTGAGACTGAAATGGAGAGTGTGTGTTGGATTACTGAACCTACGTTGTCCAGTGAGGAGTGTTGGATGGTGTGAAGAAGGATAAAATTCTTGCTTCTCTCGGGATGTGGACAAACCAAGGGTGGCCGGATTATAAAACTTTGGACCAAGAAATGAAAGCGTACTGGTCTGTGAGGGATGAGTTGTCATTTATTTGTGGAAATCTCATGAGGGGAGACAGAGTGGTTCCTCCTGTTGAATTCAGGGACAGAATAATTAACATAGCTCATGAGGGCCATTTGGGAAGAGGTCTCACCAAGGCTCGAGTGAGAGAAAGATACTGGTGGCCTGGTATGGATCACATGACTGAAAATGTTGTTAGGGAGTGTGTGTCGTGTGCTTCCAATGATAAGTCTCACATTCCCAATCATGCACCTTTATCTCCAGTTGAGGTTCCGGATGTTGTGTGGACGAAGTTAGGTTTAGATATTGTAGGCCCTTTTGAACTCTTGCCCTCCTATGAACGTTTTGTTATTTTGATGGTGGACTATACTTCCAAATGGGTAGTTACTAAGTGTGTGTCTACTGTGAACACAAAAACTGTCATTGATTTCCTTAGAGATGTATTTGCTTCTGAGGGTGTGCCCAAGTTTTTGATTTCTGACAATGGGGTACAATTTGTGTCTCATGAGAGGTGCACATTTTTTAATGATCACAACATAATTCATCAAAAAACTGCTTTATATACACCTCAAGCCAATGGTTTGAGTGAAAGGATGAACCGGGTTGTCAAGGATTGTGTCCAACGCGCTCTTGAATCAAGATTGTCTTTCAGTGATATCTTGAGAGACACCTGGTGGGCACACCGCACTACTCCAAATGTAGTCACGCAGAAGTCTCCTTTTGAGGGTTTGAGGGGAAGGAAGGCTGTTTCGAAATTAAACCCATCTTGGCTGCCTGCATGTACGGATGGGGGTATTTCTGATGAAACAAGACGTTCTAGAATTTCTAAGTACCAACATAAATACAAAATTAGTTAGGACTCTAAAATGCGTGTGAAGAACAAGAAGTGGAATGTTGGTGACAAAGTTATGGTCAAAAATCCCAGACATACTCTGAAAGGCAAAAGCAGTTTCATTGGTCCCTTCACCATTGTTGCCATCAGAAAGAATGTCGTGAAAGTTGACACAGGGTGCATTTGGAGCATGTCTAGGCTGGTGAGATGCTCTGGGAAATTTACAAATGTATGTATACCTTATGAAAAGAGTCTGACTAATGGTAATGACCATTTGAATGAGAATGTTCGTAACAGAGAAAGGAACACCTCCTCTGGTAGGAGTAGGAACCTGCCTGTGAGGTTAAGGGACTATGTTTTATATTGATACTGTCTGTATCTTATGCCATGTTTCTTTGCAGGATTCTTGTGGAGTTATAATACAATGTTCTATTTGAGAAAATGTTTTTGTGTATTATGTTTCCTTCCAGGATCCTTTTATCTTGTTTCATTTTCTCTACTGTGTTTGTTATTTTGTTATATTGTTCTCCTTGTTATTATTTGTGCTTTGTTGAAAGGGGGATGTGTTGTAATCTAGAGATGTCAGGCTAGAGATGTTAGAACGTTATTATGTCATGGAATGTAGTGATGCATGTTGCTTCATGGATCACTCATTCCAGAGCTGGACATCGTGCTGGACAGTTGGTGCTGTATCGCTATGCTAAATCCTGAATAAACCCTCTATCACAGCCTTGGTGGGAACCTCTTAATTTAACACATTCCCTGCACCAGGTTCACCCACACACCCATACCGCATACCCAGGATGCTTAGGCCCTTCCACATGCACTTCCACCCCACCTCACATGCTCAGCCTGTTTCTGCCACTGGTGTGGAAACCGTGTCTCCCCCCTCTGTCCTGCCCACCTCATCTGAACCCCATTTCACTCCTCTTGATGTTGGCACTGCAGTAGGAGGGACATCCCACCCGTCTGCTTTGGGCACTGCAGTTGAGAGCCCGTCCACCACATCTGTCCCGCACACTGCAGTGGTGCAGGTAAACCCCACATCTGACTTGTGCCCAGCAGTGGGGACGGCGCCCACTGTGTCAGACCCCTCCACTGCAGTTGCTGGCGTCACTCCTGCACCCACCACACCTCCCCTGCCCCATTCTCCTGTCCCCTGATCATGTCCCTGCGGTGCCTGGCCTGCCACTATGTATGCCCCTCCAAGGGGTGAGATGTCCCTGGTCCATAGCAGTGCAGGCAATAAATGGATGACAAGTTTTCACCTGTTACCCTGGTTGGACTCTTTGATGGACTGGCCATTAGCCTTTTTGCATCATGGCATGAACATTCATATATATTTTATTGCTGAATAAAGCCATTTTTGTTATCCAGTGGTGTTGCATATTATGTACATGATGTTGATGATGTGTATCATGAACTTGCTATTGTAATGGTGTCTGTGTTTGTGCTACGGCACCACTGCACTGTTATGTCTTTTCCAGGCCATTGGCAGTATGTTTTTGGGAGGTTTTACCCTAGTGTCCCTGTGTCTCCTGGCTCATCGGCCTGCACAATCATCATGTTTGGTATCTCCCATTGCTGACATGGTATGGGACTTGTTCACATAACATCTACAGTCTCCACAGGATTCCTTAGTGTGTGTGTCTGTTGGTGTAGATATGTGTGTATTCCTCATAGTGCTCACTTTGCACATTGTCTGACTGTTCACTGGAGCCATTGTCAATGGTCATGGCCATTGCTTGTCTGCACATGGCAGAGGGTGTTCTTGTGATACACGGCAATATTTGCCAAACCAATTCTATGTTTGTATGTGACACAACCACTACATTGCCACAACATTGCTTGTGCAATTTGGACACAGACTCATGCATGCTGTTTTGAAGATGCTGGTATTTTCATGTACACAATGACCTTTTGGTCACTGTGGTGATGGGGGGGTTTATGTCCCATTACCACAATGATCATTTGATGCAGGAATTTTGAACCCCACAATCAGCTTTTGGTCACTGTAGTGATGGGGGGTTTAGACCCCATTACCACAATGAACAGTAGATGCAGGAATTTTGAACCCCACAATCAGCTTTTGGTCACTGTAGTGATGGGGGGTTTAGACCCCATTACCACAATGAACAGTAGATGCAGGAATTTTGAACACCACAATCACCTTTTGGTCACTGTAGTGATGAGGGGTTTAGACCCCATTACCACAATGATCAGTAGATGCAGGAATTCTGATGTACACAATAAGCTTTTGGTCACTGTGGTGATGGGGGGTTTAGACCCCATTACCACAGTGATCAGTTGCTGCGTGATATTAGTGACACACATTAACATTTTGGGCACACATGTGTTGTGAGTCACATTGTATGTCCACTGCCACGATCTGTGTTGTGAGCATTTTTCACATACAAACATGCAATGTTGCAAAGATGGTAGAGGGGGTGGTTTGCTTAGTCTCCCTATGTGTGTGTATCCTGGTGTTGATGGGCATCCTGCCCCCTATGAGTGGGGATGGTCATTCTGATAGGCATCCACCCCCCTATGGGGTGGACAATACTGTGAGTGATAGGCATCTACCCCCTATGGGGTGGACAATACTGTGAGTGATAGGCATCCACCTCCTATGGGGTGGACAATACTGTGAGTGATAGGCATCCACCCCCTATGGGGTGGACAATACTGTGAGTGATAGGCATCCACCCCCTATGGGGTGGACAATACTGTGAGTGATAGGGCATCTACCCCCCTATGGGGTGGACAATACTGTGAGTGATAGGCATCCACCCCCCTATGGGTGGGATATGCTATTTGGGATAATCATCCACCCCCCTATGGGGTGGACAATACTGTGAGTGATAGGCATCCACCCCCCTATGGGGTGGACAATAATGGGAGTGATAGGCATCCACCCCCCTATGGGGTGGACAATACTGTGAGTGATAGGCATCCACCCCCCTATGGGTGGGATATGCTATTTGGGATAATCATCCACCCCCCTATGGTGGTGTTTCCTTTCGTGTACTTGTGACATTTTGGTGTGTGGTAGGTGTCTAACTTACCTTCTGCGTCGTGCGCGTCGGTAACGATGGGCGTACAGTATAGGTAAGACATGCGCGATTGGATACATGGCTGCTCCGTCTCGTCCCCGTTGATCGTGTTCTGGCACGACTCGGAGCTTTCATTCATACGCCTCGTCCGGATGCTGTGACGTGCTGGAGCCGGCGCCCTGTGCGACGAGTATTGGGGACGCATCGGACTTGCGTATCCGGAAATTGGTTAGGTTGCGCCTCCGTACGACTCGCTTTCCGTGTTTCCTGAGCCTGTTCGCTACTGACATAGTGCACGAATCGGAGCAGACGATTCGGTCGGAGATTTGCCTGTTATACGCATCGTACTTGCTGGTTTGTAGGAAAAAGCTCCGGATACGGGTCGGACGTAAGGTAAGCCTACGAATGGCATTGGGAAGGCACTTTGGCGACATTGGAATCGACCCCATAATGTAATAGTTATTATTTTTAAATATCTTTTAATATTTTTAGCTATATTTCTTTTAATTATATGTATTATCTACTTAATTTTACATTATTATTAAAACATTTTAAAAAAACGATAGTTTTAACTTCGATATTTTTGACAACTATATTTTTTTTCTCGATATTTTTGTACTTACCTTTATGTAGATTGGACTTCGATATTTTTGACTTCTATATTTCTGGGTCGATGTTTTTGCAGGTCGATTTTCTGTCCGTCGATATTCTGTCATACATTCGTTGTATATCCTTTTGCATAAGCGCTCTTGGTTCCTTGTGTTTTATTTGTGGTCTTGTTAGACCTGTCTATAGATGTGTGTTTGTTTACAAAGCTTTTGGAGACTTATTTTTTTCTTCCCCTATGTATTGCCCTGGACAATTGTCTAACTATCCCATTTAACATCACTTTTTAGCTGTGCTTTCTGGGAATGTGTTTTGAAGTGTAGCATCTGCAGAAGGATGTCCTTATTATTCTTCCAGATTTCATTGAAGCCAGGTAAGTAGGTAATTGAGCTCCATGTTTAACAGATTGAAGCTAATCAGAAGTGTGTCCTTTGGGATTTCTGCTTGATTTCTCCCTATCTTTGAGCTCCACCTGAGGAGTGGCGAGGCAAGGCTTCTCAGTAAGTATTCTGTGCCCCTGAATCACCTATGACGGTGCACTAATAAGAAGAAGCATAGTGGCCAGATGTATAGCCTTCTAATTCCTCATGCCACCAGCAGTATATGTAGAGAATATGATGCCTACAGACGGCTAAGGTCCCAGCCACCCAAATGACAATAGGGGAAGAGCAACCTGATGAAATCGCCCGTACTAGAGGTATCACTGGAGCATTCACAGTGCCTTTATTCCTGATGCCTCTGAAAACTGTGCCAGCTGACCAGCTGGCACATGTCCCCCTCAGTTGACTGCCATTGATATACCACCAAGGGAGCTGTTGCACACTGCTTTGGTGGCACCAAATTTCCTTTAGGTATCACCAAAAAAAAAACATCAGAGAGGAAGGAAGAGGTTCTGAGTCTCGGTCACTAAGCTGAATATCCATAAGATACTCCGCTTACAAAGAAGATGAATCAAGGCCATAGTGCTGCCACTACAGAGGAGAAAGTGACTCAGCGTGCCTCACAGTTCACTTTAGGACTGAAGTAGCACAGCTTGTGCATTAGGGGATATTCAATTGCACGTACTACCCCCAAGATCAGCCAAGAAGGGCTAAATATGAGGCCAAGATAGTTCACTCAAACCACTGCCCCAATTGCCCCAGCATGAGCAAAACACACCTGGGGCAGTGTGAAGCACCTGGAGATGACCCTGGCACAGTCAAAGACCTTGTAACATCTGCAACACAGAAAGAAAAAAAGAGGAGGTTGTGGAGATATACCTTTTAGTTATGGCCCAAGATCCTCTTAGGAGAGCAGGTTGAAGGGAGAATTAAGGAAGAAACATAAAATATTCTAACTAATTATTTGGCTGATGGGAGCATTCTGTGAGTCTGTAGATGAATGCATATGACCCCAGGTAAGAGAATTTCAATCCTATCAGAGTCTTGATAAAAATACACATACTAAGATTTAAGCAGAGGTGAGACAAATTTGCACTTTTTGAAATGATGCCCTTTCAGATGTAGGTTGCAGAAGATGATATGTTACGGGAAACAGCCTTTGCAACGCATCATTTACCACACAATACCTTTACCTTGCATCCTTTACCACGCAATGCCTTCACCACGCTTTGTCTTTACCACACAAGCCTTTACTACGCATATGTCTTTATCACGCGTGCCTTTACAATGAAAATGCAAGTATATATCAGGTAAGTGAAACCATATATTGTACCCATGGGGTCAGGGTACGTCTTCCCTGACCCCTCCTACTACTTTTTTGATTAATTTTCATCTCCTGCGACCATTTCCCGATATATAAAATGGTGACTGCAACTTTCTACTCAGGTTGCAGCCACCCAATCACTGCATTGCTGTTGACATGTGGATTCACGAAGCACTGCGATGGCTTCACAAAGAATTCACACTTCTATATATACAAATTTGTTTCTTCTTTAATATCTCAAAACTACTTAGCTGATTTACACCAAATTACAGAAGCACTCTTTCTGGACCAAGATCTAGCTTTCTGCCAAATTTGGTGTATTCCCATTCAGCAGTTCGGGCTGTAGTCATGTCTACAATCCCTATGTGAAATTGCATGTGGCAAACGTGTTTTGGGACACCCATTTTTCTCAGCCCCAACTTGACTAGTCACCCTGAAACTTTCCAGACAGCAGCTGAACTCTGGTGAAGATTCCATGAAGATTCCTCAAATGGCACTAAAGTTATTTGCAAAACAAAAAACACTTTCCTATGGATATATATGAAGGCCGAAACGCGTTATGGCAGTGGTGCAGGGCAAGAAATAAAAACAAATTATTGCACCATAACCTGGGTCCGCTATCGTCTATTCCTGAAGAAAGGAGTGTGAGAGGCGAAGCAGGAAATATATATATAATGTATATATAATATCCTTTCCCGAGCGAAGGGAAGCAGAGAAGAACGGCGTTCGCCGTATATATATATATATATATCCTGCGGATGCCCGGGGAGTCAAAGGAAACCAGGGAGGGAAGCGGGAACACTAGTGGTAAGCTGGCGGGCTGCGGTGACAAGTGTGATTACTTAGGCGGGAGAAGGATTGTGTTCTATAATTCAGCGGTGTTCGTGCAGTGATCACAGTTTCGGAGCACCAGCGCGGCATTCGGCATCATGACGTCAGCTGACGCGCTACGGGACCGAGAGGCCGTGGCGGACTCCCTGTTTTTGAATCTGCCAGATATCAGGGAACAGCAAAGGGGCAGTAAGGAGGTCATGAACAAACACAATGACACCAAAGCACTCTTAAAGAACTTAGAGAAATTACTACGCACTGAACTGAATAAATGATGGGAGACAAAATCCTTAGAAAAGTATCGGGAGGTCAATAGAATCCCAAGAGGATTAAGAATAATGATTGCACCAACTTTCGAAAACCCCAACCCCTTAATGATGAAAGAGTGGGCAATAAATAACCTAGAAGCATCAATGAACATGGTGTCTATTCTAATCAAATATGCCGAAATTGACAGGATTGAAATCCTCAAAGAGATCGAGAGAATTAACAGCCTTCTTGAGGGCCATGAAAACAAGGATCAGATTAAAAAGGCAGAGAGGAGATCGATGTTCGGCTAAAGAAGTTAGAGGACACCATTAAAGCCTGTAAAATTTACAAATTTACGCCGGATAAGCAGGATTACGAATCTGGGTGAATTTTCACATTCTCAAAAAAATTCAACACTGTGATAAGGCAAGCATTAACCAACAAACCATCTGGTATTACGTCTGCTGCAGTCCCAGGTCATGATTTAACTATCTCGGACATGAGTTCAGAACTCAGCAGCAGTGATTCTGAAACTAATAGGGGGGCTAGCGGCCAGGACTGTGTGCCCTCGAATTTCACTCCGGGAGAGAAGCTTACTTTTTTACAGTGGGACCAACGCCAGACGCTGCGACCACGCAATCCACCCAAGAAACCAGGAGACAGAGAAACTGGCACAGAAAGCAAAGGCGCAAACTCCGAAAACAGCAATCGCGGAAGGGGAGGATACAACAAGAAAAAGTGGTCTCATGGGTAACGGGCACGGACAATACTGTGATAAATCTCTCAGAAACGATTCTATCTACTGCGGAAATTCAGTTGTTATCTCTAGGTTTATCTTATTGCCCTCCGTCTAATTATGTTCAATCGAGGGTGGACCCGTTCAAATTCATAAGAAAACTTAAATTGTTGAAATTTTACAAGCTCAAGAGCGCCTCGGACAGTGTCCCAGGGTCTAATCAACCTCTCAGTGCCTTTTCCAGTCTACAAGTCTCCGATATCAACACTTTAAAAGCTCTTCACTCCCTGGCCAATGAAGATGAAGTAACATCAGAGTCAACACAATGGGAGATATCAGACATTGGCATTAGTAGTAGTACTGCCCCGGTGAGCCCCTTCCGTCCAACTTCCAGTTTCGTGCCAATGATGCCTAAAGATGCTATAGATGTGTTCAATGACTGCGTCACTGAGGATCTCAAAGATCTAAATAGGAAAATCATGCGCAAGGAATCAAGGAGGAGATACAGAGACATACAGTACTCCAAACGTATGCAAAAACGTAGGTCCAATAAGAAGTTGATAGTGAACCAGGCGGATAAGAGGGGCAATATTGTCCTGTGGCCGAGGGATCTTTATTTACAGGAGGCTGAGCGCCACTTAAATGACACCGACTGCTACAGGAAAGCGTTGCCCATTGAATTGACACGTCTAAAAGAGAGTATGCACAAAGAGCTGATGCATTGGAAGCGGAAGGGTCTCATCACCAAGCATGAACTTAATTTTCTTAAGAACGATCATCCGATTACCCCAGTGTTGTACTTTATCCCGAAGGTACATAAACAGGTAACACCAGTACCAGGGAGACCGATCATTTTGGCTCAACGTAGTCTGTTAGAGCCGATGTCCAAGTACGTGGATTACCATTTACACAAATTTGTGGAGGGTCTCCCGTCATTCATAAAGGACACTGGCCACTTCCTGTCCAAATTGCAACCTGTCAAGTGGGATGATGACTGCTTATTCATCGTGATGGACATTTGTTCACTATACACCAGTATACACCATGTGGACGGCATCAATGCAGTCAAACACTATTTGGGCAGCAGGAGTATTCAGCTATATGATCATAATCTGTTGATATTAGCCATGATTGAATTGTGTCTCAACAACAATTTCTTCCTCTTCAATAAGATGTTGTTCCAGCAACTATGGGGAGTCGCCATGGGGGCCTGTTTCTCCCCCAGCTATGCGTGTCTTCACGTTGGCTGGTGGGAGGAACATGTCCTCAAGGTTGACCACAGGGTGGTCTATGATACACACGTCCTCCATTGGTAGAGATTTATTGATGACGTGTGTATCATATGGAGGGGTTCCGAGGAATCTGCACATCAGTTTGTACATGACATCAACACAAACAATCTCAATCTGCAATTTACCGCACATATCAGCAGGCGGTGTGTGCAATTCCTGGATGTAGAGCTTTATGTTGGGGATAACATTATTCAGACTAGACTCCACAGGAAGAGCACTGCTGGCAATTCAGTATTACATGCCAGCAGTACTCACCCACCTCTCCTTATTCGCAGTATCCCCTATGGGGAGTTTTTACGTATCAGACGAATTTGCAGTTCAGATGTGGATCTTGGGGTGTCCCAGGCAGAAGCTCTACAGAGATTTTTGGCCAGAGGGTACAAGCAGACTGTTCTTATACAGGCACTGGACAAGGCCAATGAACAAGATAGAGAGGAGTTTCTCCAAGGTCAAAATGGGGCCACTAATGCGAGCATGTCTAGTTCTATCCAGGGGGTAAATACTTCAGAGCCAGTCAGATTAATAACTGCCTATAGCAACCAGGAGAGAGAAATTCGGAGGATTGTTTATAAGCACTGGCCGATAGTGTTATCAGATCTCACACTTTCTCAAATCGTGCCTAAACTTCCCAATCTTACTTTCAGCCGTGCACCCTCCATGAGGGATGCACTTGTTAAGAGTAGCCCGGAGGTAATTGTATCTGACAATTGGTTATCCCCCAGATCAGGTTTTTTCAAATGTAACACGTATCGTGCGTGTAAATTCGGTAAAAACATCACCGAATACACGACAGCATTTGATGTTAGACCTATTAAAATCCAGGGTCATCTCACGTGCCGTACTGAATACGCAGTGTACATTCTTGAATGCACCTGCCAACTTAAGTACATTGGGAGTACCAAACTCCTGGTGTTCAACCGCATCTTACAGCATCTCCGGGCTGCGGTTAATTCGGATACGAATTACCCAGTCGCTAGGCACCTAAAACATGTTCACAACAACAACTTGAACGACCTGAAATACTATGTGATCGGCTCTGTACCCAAGTCCCTATGTGGTGGCAACAGGGAGAGGGAGTTGCGCCAGCTGGAATCACGCTTCATTGTCTTACTAGGTACACGCATGCCTAACGGTTTGAACACGGGGGAAGACCTCCATAATTTCTTATGAAGCAGCTTTAAATGACATGACACCTCAGCTCTGGCAAGGTAGTGCACTCCTTTTTACTGTTTTAGTTGGCCAACATAGACCTACTTGATTTTTCATCCCCTGGGTACCGTAGTAATGATGATGATCATTTTTTACTGATTTCATATATCTTTTTACTACTCAGTTGCCCCAGAACCCTGGTGTTTACTCTAAAAGTATCTGTTTGAGCTTCTAGTTCAAATTTCTACTCTGAGTTTGTTATCTGTTATGTGTTGCTGTTGTTTGGTGGTAACTGAGATGTACCAAGTTGTCTCAGTCAAGGTTAACGTATACCACCATGACAATTCTTTGCCTCTTTGCACTTTTCTGATGAATTCATTGTGCACTTGTACTTTATTGCTCAGAGATACAAACAGTTGCCATTATTTGCGCTACATACAATTCTAGGATATGTATAGTTTGCACATGTTAGCCTATTTTGCACCTTATTTTGCACTTGCACTTTAAAATAGTTTTGCACTATATGGGGGAGCTAGGATCAATTTTTCAAGTCATTGACTTGTGATGTAGCGTCATGCAAGTTCTACACTGTGTGATTGACTAAGTATTGCATATACAAGGAATTGACATGAGGAACAAATTTTGTTTTCAATTAATTATCCATTATTCATGTTATACATGTCTCTCCTTGCTGGCACATGTGGTCATTTTGTAATATTGAAGTCCTTATTTATATTCGGTTTTATATCAATCAAGTTTGCATTTTTAGCTAATCCATCTTTTAACCAGTATTTTATGCCATTTGACATCAATTGGTTACATCAGTGGACACTAGCATATAACCGATGTGTAGTATTGCATGTAGCGCTCAGTATTTCTTTCATTGCTATGGCTCCAGAGGAGGTGTTTCTTTGATTGTGCACATAATATATTTGTCTTGATTGGTCCAGCGCATCATGTGAGCAAGACCGCGGAAACGCGGTCGAAACGCGCAGGCTGGACACTAGTCTATGCATTCTATGATGCTGATTGATTTTATCTACATTATGCAATAAAGCACTGCTTATCAAACTGAACACCTCGTGGTCCGTACCTGTTATCCTGTCGACATTCCAGTAGTGTGGATTTTTTGGAATATATATATATATATATATATATATACATATATATATATATATATATATATATATATATACATACATACATGGATATATATATTACCTACCAGTAGGTAGTTATAGTTAGGACCTTGTTTCTATTCATAAAACGTTTTTTCTTTTGCCAATATCTTTTGCGCCGTTTGACAAATCTTTGCAAAATTTTCAAAACTAATGGTTCGCTCAGGTCAGCTCCTGTCTTCAAAGTTTCGAGGAGATTCGTCAAGCGGCGGCTGAGAAAAAAGGGGGGTCCCAAAACGAGTTTTCTTCATCTTAATTTCCATAGGAAACTTTAGACAAAGCTACAGCCTGAACTGCTGAACGAAATTACACCAAATTTGGCAAAAAGGTAGCTCTTGGTCCGGAAAGCGTTCTTTTTTTAAATGGTGAAATATTATTATAATTAAATTCATTTATTTATACACATAATTTTAATTCCAAGGTGGGAATCATTAGAAAATATGAAAGGAGGTCATTGTGAAAACAAATTTTAAATTTTTAAATTTTAAAAAAAAGTTAAAAAAAGATTTGAAGTTTTGAATTTTAAAGATGCACTAGCACTTTTCATATTTTAGGAGGTGGCAAACAATGGATTAATTGTTTACAAAGCACTTGCACTTTATGATTATATATACTGTGTTGACTACATGTTGGAATTTGCACCTTACAGCAGGCAGTGAAAAAAGCACTTGTATCTTGCCATATGGTTTTGTTGCAAAGTTGTCATCACCCTTATATTAATTACAATTATATAAGTGGAACATATGAGAATGGTTATATTTGTTTACAATGCACTTGCACCTTATTTGAGCTGACCCACCAGGAAAACCTTTTTGGATGTTTTTAATGTTTGGAACATTTGAAATATGTATGATTGTAATTAACCCTGGGCAATGAACTCCACTAGGAGCTTTGTTAACTACCATTAAAAACACTCCACGTAGCAGAGTCAGCTACTAAACTGCACCCACTAATGCTTAGATAAAGCAACTTTACATGCTAAAAAGCATATAACCAATTCACAAAAGTGAACTTTGAAAATGAAAAATGTCAGGCAATGAGAGAGGTGATGATTTTGGGGTCCCCCTAACCTAGGGGGAGGACCAAGCAGATGCCTTGAACACATAGAGCATATCATGCTGAACAATTCAGTGGTGGTCCCATCCTCTTAGGACCACCCCAAGCACAGTTATGGGCAAAAATACAATCCCAACCAAAGGCCCTGCAAAGCATTATGGGATGAGATTAGCAGTGGGCAGTGAATATTATAGTATCCAATATCAAAATATTCCTCAAGGGGCAGCAGCTCTCGGGCTGAGCTGAGAGCTAATACTATAAATTCTACAAAGAGCTGCAGTTCAACTAGTCGTTACTAGGTGTCCCTCATGAGTCAAATGCTTTTGCATTTGACTCATGAGGGACACCTAGTAACAACTAGTGGAACTGCAGCTTCATGAAAGGGTTTCAATGCTTTTGCATTTGACTCATGAGGGACACCTAGTAACGACTAGTGGAACTGCAGCTTGATGTAATAATTTCAATGCTTTTGCATTTGACTCGTGAGGGACACCTAGTAACGACTAGTTGGACTGCAGCTCTTTGTAGAACTATTTTGATATTGGATACTATAACATTCACTGCCCACTGCTAATCTCGTCCCATAATGCTTTGCAGGGCCTTTGGTTGGGATTGTATTTTTTGCCCATAACTGTGCTTGGGGTGGTCCTAAGAGGATGGGACCAACACCGAATCGTTCAGCAAGATGTGCTCTTTGTTTTCAAGGCATCTGCTTGGTTCTTTCCCTAGGTTAGGGAGGATCCCAAAATCATCACCTCTCTCACTGCTTGCTAAATTTTCATTTTCACTTTTGTGAAATGACTATATGCATTTTAGCATGTAACGACAGAAACACTTGTTATTTATCAAAAGTATATGAGGTCTTTGTTTTATTAATTGGGAGTCGGACGGAGCGAGTTTTTGTTCAGCTTCATGGAATTCCACGTAGTAGTACTCCGCCAACTACGCCCACCCTTAATTGTAATATGTATGTTTGATGTTTTTAATATTGGAATACCTTATGACATCTTAGGTTTAATGTACACATTTGAATTATTTACATGATGTGTATATGAAATATGGGATTCTAGATCCACCGAACATAAAATAGGTGGCTTGTTTAAAAGCTGTAGGATGAATTAGGCACTTGCCAAAATCCCCAGCTTGAATGGGAACCGAGGAGTGAGAAAAATTCTTGAGCATTAACTGTACAATGAACATACAGGAAATGTTAGACTCCAAAGTTTTGAAAATCATTGAAAGAATTTTAAAATGAATCATTAGTGCGAAAAACGAATTTAAGAGGATTGTAAAATCTCCAACATGGTAATTTTGTCATGTTTATTTTAATCACGAAGTGTTGCAGAGTCTGTTTTACATTGCTATGGAAATAGCAGACCACGTGATCGGGAGTTTGTGATTTTAAAATGAAGTTCTGGCAATGGCGTTTATTGTGTGAGCAAGCCTGCGGAGACTGGCGAAGCGTGTTACCTGGTAACAAACAAGAGTATTTAATCGAATTTTGAGTCCCTGTGTCAGTAGCCGGGATCTGGAGGGAAACTGGAATTGGTGTGTGTGTGTGTGTGTATATATATATATATATATACATGGATATATATATTACCTACTAGTAGGTAGTTATAGTTAGGACCTTGTTTCTATTCATAAAGCGTTATTTCTTTTGCCAATATCTTTGGTGCCGTTTGTCGAATCTTTGCAAAATTTTCAAAACTAATGGTTCGCTCAGGTCAGCTCCTGTCTTCAAAGTTTCGGGGTGATTCGTCAAGAGGCGGCTGAGAAAAAAGGGAGGTCCCAAAATGAGTTTTCTTCATCTTAATTTCCATAGGAAACTTTAGAAAAAGCTGCAGCCTGAACTGCTGAACGGAATTACACCAAATTTGGCAAAAAGGTAGCTCTTAGTTCGGAAAGCGTTCTTTCTTTAAATGGTGTAAATCCGTTCAGTAGTTTCTGAGAAATTCAAAAATAAAAAAATATCTGTATCTGGTGACCGAGGAGGATTCGCAAACCCTCCCGAACACGAGCTTGATTCTGATTGGCTGCCAACACTTCAAACAATAAAGTGTTGGCAGCCATCTTGTGACTCGGTAGAACAGAGTCACAAGAAAAAAGGTAAAAAAACATTAAAAAACACAAAAAGGGGGCAGGGTGGAAACACCCTGACCCCCTAGGCCTGGTCAGGGGGTCCCAGAGAGACCCCCAGGGCCCAAAAAAGCATTTTTGTGGAAAATAATTCAGCGGGATTCGGTGTCCCGCGCTTCGTTTTAATAAGCCCCCGGGTGGGCCAGGTCCTAAGGGCAATATGCAAATATATGCAGGGGCCACGCGGGCCCCCACAGCCCCAGGGACCACCAGGGCATTGGGACTGCCCCCGTGGTCCCCAACGTTGAGGCCATGCCCCAGGGGATGGGGTCCTAGGGGCTGAAAATGGCCCGGGAGGCGGGCCACTCGGTCCCCCTCCCTTTTGAATATATTTATTTTTAAAAAAAGAAATAAGGCCAGGCCCTAGGGGATGGGGCCCCCGGGGCCAAGCGGCCCCCCAGTAATTAAATATTTAAAAAAGAAGCAAAGCCCCATGGGATGGGGTCCCTGGGGTCGAAATCAGTCCATTTTAAAAAAAGATTAAAAAAAAAAATGGCCCAGGTCCTGGGGGATGGGGCCCCCAGGGCCTCAAAAATATTAAGAGAAGGGGGGCCACACAGCCCCCCTTCTAACAAAAAAAAATTAAGAAAAGCCGGCATCTTGCCAGAGGCCCCGCCCCCTCCCTGCACCACTCCTTAAACATGCCTCCTGGAGTGTTCTAAGTTGGGGTATTAAGTCCCCTTGCCTCATTAGGGTCCCTGGGGGCCAACTAGCCCTCCTGTGATCTCTAGTATGCCCCACACAGCTGAATTGCTGAGAGTGGTCCAAAGGCAACGCCCCTTTTTACACCACTCTTCAAACGCGCCTCTTGGCGCACTGCTGGTGGGGCGATGAGGTCCTCTTGTGTCCTGAGGCCCTCAGGACTAAAGTGGACTTTATCCCCTAGCAGCAGTCCGCCAGGAGGCGCATTTGCAAAATGGTGTAAAAAGGGGTCTTGGCCTTGGACCACTCTCAGCAATTCAGCTGTGTGGGGCTTACTAGAGATAACAGGAAGGCTAGTTGGCCCCAGGGACCCTCAGGAGGCAAGGGGACTTTATCCCCTAACCAAGAGTGCACCAGGAGGCGCGTTTGCAAAGTGGTGGAGAAAGGGGGCATGGCCTGTGTCCACCTCTCAGCAATCCCACTATCTGGGGCTTACTGGAGGTATCAGGTAGGCTAGTTGGCCCCTAAGGACCCCTAGCAGTGAAGGGGACTTTAATCCCCATCGAAGAGCACGCCAGGGAGCGTGTTTGCAGACTGGTGGTCAAAAGGGGCATGGCTTGCTATGAGTACTTACCAGTGCTGCTGTGTGGGACTTACTGGAGGTAATAGGAGGGGTAGTTGGCCCTCAATGTTGTCCTTGAGGGCCAACTATCCTGCCTGTTTCCTACAGTCAGTCCCAAACAGTGGGATTGCTAAGAGGTCTTCGGAGGCCACGCCCCCCTTTCTTCACCACTCTGCAATTGCACCTCTTGGCACACTACGGGTTGGGGGATGAAGTCCACTTTACTCCTGAGGGACTTTGGGAGCCAAGAAGCCCTCCTGGTACCTCCTGTAAGTCCTATGCAGCGGAATTCCTGAGTGCTGGTTGGAGGCCCAGCCCACCTTTCTCCACCACTCTGCAAATGCGACTACCAGTTAAAGAAGCATTTGTAATTTAATAGGTCTCGCATTTGCAAGAGTTAGAGCTATTGGCGTTGTAAATGTAAAAGTATTTTACTAATGTTTTTTGGAGTGGATGTACGTTGTGTGTAGTGGAATTATGTCCTATGTTTGGCAGTGAAATTATGTGGATAGAAAGTATGTGGTATTTAGTGTATAGGAATTATGTGGAGTGGGATTGTGTGTTATGGAGAGTTATTATGTAGTATGGTAGTCTGTGTTGTGGAGTGGTAACCTCAGGTTTAGACTTCCTCCTTTCCATAGAAGCTAAACTATGAACTCAATGAGACAAAAAAAAGAAGGAATCACTGAGGAGTACTTCTGGACCTACTCAGAGGTATGAGCAGGGCCACTGGAATTATGCAACTGTTTGGCTGCACCGAATTTCGCACAATTATACATTTCCTGCATTAACCACATAATCCATCATCTGCTGCCTAATCTGCAGATTTGAACAAAAAAAGCCTTGTTTCTAGCTCAAACGGCTCAAGCATTACCAAAAATGCAGCAACAAGTGTTACAGCGTGATGGAAGGTCCTTTGCAAACCTAGAATGGTCACCTATTACTTATTGTTAAATGTGGGTGTTAAATTGGTACAAATGGTGTGCAAGCCACTCTTGCTTCTTTCTGCGCCTCTCTTGCCTCTTTCTGCAATTCTGTTACTTCTTTCTGCACCTTTCTTCATTTTCTGCACTTCTCTTGCCTCTTTCTGCAAATCTCTTCTACTTTCTGCACCTCTTTTGCCTCTTTTTGCACATCTCTTGCCTCTTTCTGCACCCCTGTTCCATCTTTCTGCACCCCTCCTGCCTCTTTCTACACCTCTGTTCCTTCTTTCTGCACTTCTTTTGTTTCTTTCTGCACCTCTCTTGCTTCTTTCTGCACCTCTCTTGCCTCTTTTGCCACCCCTCTTCCCCCTTTCTGCATCTCTGTTAATTCTTTCTGCACTTCTCTTGACTCTTTCTCCACCCCTAATCCCTCTTTCTGCATCTCTGTTGCTTCTTTATGCACTTCTCTTGCTTCTTTCTGCACCTCTTGTGCCTCTTTCTGCACCCCTTTTCCCTCTTTCTGCACTCCTCTTGCCTTTTTCTGCACCTCTGTTGCTTCTTTCTGCACTTTTTTGGTATCTTTCTGCACCTCTCTTGCTTCTTTCTGCACCCCTCTTGCCTCTTTCTCCTCCCCTCGTCCCCCTTTTTTCATCTCTGTTGCTTTTTTCTGCACTTTGCTTGCCTCTTTCTCTGCCCCTCATCCGTCTTTTTGCACCTCAGTTGCTTCTTTCTGCACTTCTCTTGCTTCTTTCTGCACCCCTCATCCCTCTTTCTGCACCCCTCTTGCCTCTTTCTGCATCTCTGTTCCTTCTTTCTTCACTTCATTTGTTTCTTTCTGCACATCTCTTGTTTCTTTCTGTATCCCTCTTGCCTCTTTCTCCACCCCACTTCCCCCTTTCTGCATCTCTGTTGCTTCTTTATGCATTTCTTTTGCTTCTTTCTGCATCTCTCTTGCTTCTTTCTGCACCCCTTGTGCCTCTTTCTGCACTCCTCATCCCTCTTTCTGCACCCCTCTTGCCTCTTTCTGCACATCTGTTGCTTCTTTCTGCAATTCTTTTGTTTCTTTCTGCACCCGTCTTGCCTCTTTCTGCACCTCTGTTTCTTCTTTCTGAACTTCTCTTGCTTCTTTCAGCACCCCTCGTGCCTCTTTCTGCACCCCTCTTCCCTCTTTCTGTACCCCTCTTGCCTCTTTCTGCACCTCTGTTCCTTCTCTCTGTACTTCTATTGTTTCTTTCTTCACGTCTCTTGCTTCTTTCTGCACCCCTTTTGCCTCTTTCTCCACCCCTCTTCCGTCTTTCTTCACCTCTGTTGCCTCTTTCTGCCCTTCTGTTCCCTCTTTCTGTACTTCTTTTGTTTCTTTCTGCACAACTCTTGCTTCTTACTGCACCCCTCATGCCTCTTTCTGCACCCCTTTTCCCTCTTTTTGCACACCTTTTGCCTCTCCCTGCACCTCTGTTGCTTCTTTCTGCACTACTCTTGGTTATTGCAGCACCTCTCTTGCTTCTTTCTGCACCACTCGTGCTTCTTTCTGCACCCCTCTTCCCTTTTTCTGCACTTTTCTTGCCTCTTTCTCCATCCCTCATCCTTCTTTCTGCACCTCTGTTGCTTCTTTCTGTACTTCTGTTGCTTCTTTCTGTACCTTTGTCCTATCTTTCTGCAACCCTTGTGCCTCTTTCTGCACCCCTCTTCCTTCTTTCTGTACCCCTCTTGCCTCTTTCTGCACCTCTGTTCCTTCTTTCTGCACTTCTTTTGTTTATTTCCGCAACTCTCATGCTTCTTTCTGTACCCCTCTTGCTTCTTTCTGCACCCCTCATGCCTCTTTCACACTCCTCTACCCTCTTTCTGTATCCCTCTTGCCTCTTTCTCAAACCCACTTCCCTCTTTCTGCATCTCTGTTGCTTCTTTATGCACCTCTGTTCCTTCTTTCTGCACTTCTTTTGTTTTTTGCTGCACATCTCTTGCTTCTTACTGCACCCCTCGTGCCTCTTTCTGCACCCCTTTTCCCTCTTTTTGCACACCTTTTGCCTCTCCCTGCACCTCTGTTGCTTCTTTCTGCACCACTCGTGCTTCTTTCTGCACCCCTCTTCCCTTTTTCTGCACCCCTCTTGCCTCTTTCTGCACCTGTGTTCCTTCTTTCTGCTCTTATTTTGTTTCTTTCTGCACCTCTCTTGCTTCTTTCTGCACCCCTCTTCCTTCTTTCTCCACCCCTCATCCCTCTTTCTGCGCCTCTGTTGCTTCTTTCTGCACTTCTCTTGCTTCTTTCTCCATCCCTCATCCCTCTTTCTGCACCTCTGTTGCTTTTTTCTGCACTTCTCTTGCTTCTTTCTGCACCTCTGTCCCTCCTTTCTGCAACCCATGTTCCTCTTTCTGCACCCCTCTTCCCTCTTTCTGCACCCCTCTTGCCTCTTTCTGTACCTCTGTTCTTTCTTTCTGCACTTCTTTTGTTTCTTTCTGCAACTCTCTTGCTTCTTTCTGCACGCATCTTGCTTCTTTCTGCACTCCTCATGCTTCTTTAACACCCCTCTTCCCTCTGTCTGTACCCCTCTTGCCTCTTTCTGCACCTTTGTTACTTCTTTCTGCACTTATTTTGTTTCTTTCTGCACCTCTCTTGTTTCTTTCTGTATCATTCTTGCCTCTTACTCCACCCCACTTTCCCCTTTCTGCATCTAAGTTGCTTCTTTCTGCATTTCTCTTGCTTCTTTCTGCATCTCTCTTGCTTCTTTCTGCACCCCTGATCCCTCTTTCTGCACTCCTCATCCCTCTTTCTGCACTCGTCTTGCCTCTTTCTGCACATCTGTTGCTTCTTTCTGCACTTCTTTTGTTTCTTTCTGCACCCCTCTTGCCTCTTTCTGCAACTCTGTTTGTTCTTTCTGTACTTCTCTTGCTTCTTTCTGCACCCCTCGTGCCTCTTTCTGCACCCCTCTTCCCTATTTCTGCACCCCTCTTGCCTCTTTCTGCACCTCTCTTGCCTCTTTCTGCAACTCTGTTCCTTCTTTTTGTACTTCTTTTGTTTCTTTCTGCATGTCTCTTTCTTAATTCTGCACCCCTTTTGCCTCTTTCTCCACCCCTCTTTCCTCTTTCTTCACCCCTGTTGCCTCTTTCTGCACTTCTGTTCCTTCTTTCTGTACTTCTTTTGCTTCTTTCTGCACATCTTTTGTTTCTTTCTGCACCTCTCTTGCTTCTTTCTGCACCCCTCTTGCCACTTTCTCCACCCCTGTTCCCCCTTTTTGCATCTCTGTTGCTCCTTTCTGCACTTCTCTTGCCTCTTTCTCCACCCCTCATCCCTCTTTCTGCACCTCTGTTGCTTCTTTCTGCACTTCTGTTGCTTCTTTCTGCACCTCTGTCCCTTCTTACTGCAACCCTTGTTCCTCTTTCTGCACCCTTCTTCCCTCTTTCTGCACCTCTCTTGCCTCTTTCTGCACCTCTGTTCCTTCTTTCTGCACTTCTTTTGTTTCTTTCTGCAACTCTCTTGCTTCTTTCTGCACACATCTTGCTACTTTCTGCACCCCTCCTGCTGCTTTCACACCCCTCTTCCCTCCTTCTGCAGCCCTCTTGCCTCTTTCTGCACTTCTTTTGTTTCTTTCTGCACCTCTCTTGTTTCTTTCTGTATCCCTCTTGCCTCTTTCTCCACCCCACTTCCCCCTTTCTGCATCTCTGTTGCTCCTTTCTGCATCTCTCTTGCTTCTTTGTGCACCCCTCGGGCCTCTTTCTTCACTCCTCATCCCTCTTTCTGCACCCCTCTTGCCTCTTTCTGCACATCTGTTGCTTCTTTCTGCACTTCTTTTGTTTCTTTCTGCACTTCTCTTGCCTCTTTCTGCACCCCTTTTCCCTCTTTCCGCTCCCCTCTTGCCTCTTTCTGCACTTCTGTTTCTTCTTTCTGCACTACTTTTGTTTCTTTCTGCAACTCTCTTGCTTCTTTCTGTATACCTTTTGCCTCTTTCTCAACCCCACTTCCCCCTTTCTGCATTTCTGTTGCTTCTTTATGCACTTCTCTTGCTTCTTTCTGCACCTCTCGTGCCTCTTTCTGCACCCCTTTTCCCTCTTTCTGCACTCCTCTTGCCTTTTTCTGCACCTCTGTTGCTTCTTTCTGCACTTCTTTTGCTTCTTTCTGCACCTCTTGTGCCTCTTTCTGCACCCCTTTTCCCTCTTTCTGCACTCCTCTTGCCTTTTTCTGCACCTCTGTTGCTTCTTTCTGCACTTCTTTTGTTTCTTTCTGCACCTCTCTTGCTTCTTTCTGCACCCCTCTTGCCTCTTTTTCCTCCCCTCTTCCCCCTTTTTTCATCTCTGTTGCTTCTTTCTGCACTTCGCTTGCCTCTTTCTCCGCCCCTCATCCGTCTTTCTGCACCTCAGTTGCTTCTTTCTGCACTTCTCTTGCTTCTTTCTGCACCCCTCTTCCCTCTTTCTGCACCCCTCTTGCCTCTTTCTGCATCTCTGTTCCTTCTTTTGGCACTTCTTTTGTTTCTCTCTGCACCTCTCTTGTTTCTTTCTGTATCCCTCTTGCCTCTTTCTCCACCCCACTTCCCCCTTTCTGCATCTCTGTTGCTTCTTTATGCATTTTGTTTGCTTCTTTCTGCATCTCTCTTGCTTCTTTCTGCACCCCTCGTGCCTCTTTCTGCACTCCTCGTCCCTCTTTCTGCACCCCTCTTGCCTCTTTCTGCACATCTGTTGCTTCTTTCTGCAATTCTTTTGTTTCTTTCTGCACCCATCTTGCCTCTTTCTGCACCTCTGTTTCTTCTTTCTGCACTTCTCTTGCTTCTTTCAGCACCCCTCGTGCCTCTTTCTGCACCCCTCTTCCCTCTTTCTGTACCCCTATGCCTCTTTCTGCACCTCTGTTCCTTCTCTCTGTACTACTCTTGCTTCTTTATGCACCTCTTTGCTTCTTTCTGCACCACTCATGCTTCTTTCTGCACCCTTCTTCGCTCTTTCTTCACCTCTGTTCCTTCTTTCTGCTCTTCTTTTGTTTCTTTCTGCACCTCTCTTGCTTCTTTCTGCACCCCTCTTGCCTCTTTCTCCACCCACTGTTCCCCCTATTCTGCATCTCTGTTGCTTCTTTCTGCACTTCTCTTGCCTCTTTCTCCATCCCTCTCTTTCTGCACCTCAGTTGCTTCTTTCTGCACTTCTCTTGCTTAGCAATACGTAACTGAACGAAGCACAC